>JAQPCC010000059.1:0-1423994 GCA_028392965.1 Lindernia subracemosa
AGGTCCCTGCTGATATAACAGCTACCAGTGTGGCACATGCGAGGTCTACGAACTTGCTGTGTACGGCGTCGCTCCGCTTCGTGCGGTTCGTCGCATCGATAGACGGGGAGGGTGGTCCGAAACTGAAAGGCACGGAGAGCGGGGGGGACCAAGCTGAAGCAAGATGTCAAGGAACGTCGAATCCGAATAATTTGGGTCACCATGCTGAAAATCCGTGTCCTCCATTGGCTATCGCTTGTCCAATAGGATCGGGACATAGTCTCCTCTTTGTTCGTGCTGTCTAGAGGTCGAAGGATCTTCGGGTCTAGGACGAAAAGTGCGGGAACGACTCCTCCTCCTGCACGTCTTCGAGGCGACCTCTCAGGACTATTATTCTGGTCACGCATGCCACTCGGTCGATCTACTGTAAGCAACCGAATTCGTTCGGCGATATTTCCAACTCCATGTCATCTTGCATGGTTGCAGCTCGAACTCGTATATCAGCTGACAGGTCCCGCTACGACAAAAAAAGAAAATCATATGTAATATAACAATACTCAATATAAATTACTCATAAATAATAAAAGAAATGCAAGTATACCACATAACGCCAAGATGCTCCGTCCCCCATCTGAATACCCTGAATCATCGTGTAAATACCGGGCGAGACGAAACGTCGCGTAACCGTATCATACCAGGGATAGTACCCTCCCACGACCGATAGATTATTTTCTATCGGTTCACCTTCCACAATAGTCTCATCTCGATCGTTCCATTCCGTCACCGATCGTGCATGAAAATTTGCCCAACTAAACGACTGTCGGCATCTAGTGTCACTGTTGTCGTGTAGCCTAGTGTGGTTCGCCGTCGGCGGATATGGTATGTATTGCACCATACCAAACTGTCGTAACACTCGGTCCGGATAATACAACAGCTCCACCTTGTTGAGAAGAGAGTGGACATCTGGACCTACATGCTGGAGGCCTGCATTCATCGGAAGGTTTGCCACCTCGTCTAACTCATCGTCATACGGATTCCAATCAAACTGTGACAGATTGAGATTGTCTAAAATCTCACGCATCTGTCGCACGTTCGAATGGACCGTAGTCGTGAATCTCAACGCTGCTGTCCATCTACGACAATAACCATTAGCAAACAATAAAACATTCTATAAAATTAAATAATAAATATACCTAGCAGCGTGCGGTGGCATCGGTAGCACAATCTCGCCGTCGTGCCACGCAGGCGTCATTTGCACGAACGGTACGCGAATAATAGGCTTCAGGGGCAAGAAATGCATCCAAGCCCACACCTGAATAATTGACAATATAGATTTAGTATGACTAGAAAATAACTACCTAATAGTTAATATAAATGATGAATATATTGTTCCTGCAACATCGAAGTGCTCCCCCAATGCTATACACAAACCCTGTGACGCCGTGCACAACTCGCGATACAGATTACCCAAACAAGCGTGCCCCAACTATAGTTGCGAACGTCGTCGACGCGCTCTAAAAATTGCAAGTAGTTCAAATTAACTCTTGAACCACTGCATCGGGACACATCACGCATCCGATGAGTAGGAGGCGTATCCACGTGCTCGTCCCTCAACTTCCTCCTCCGTACTAAAATCGGTTACTGATTCGCTGTGAGCCAGTTACCCAACGCAGTTATCTTCAATTTACCCGACTCTCGAAGTCGTCATTTTGCGGTGTGCAAATCCGGTCAATGCATGACAGTATTGGGACCACTCGGACTTGGTCCTTCCATAAGCCGACCCTATCACCGCATCTCCTTCAATAGGTACGCGCCAAGAGTCCCAATATCTAAAAGCGTGACGGTAGCAGCCTCCCCTATCGGCAAGTGGAATGTGTGTGTTTCGCTACGCCATCGCTCAACCAACGCTGTGATTAGATGAGCGTCCACCTTCTGGGATTTACAGCTGTTACGCCGTAAAATCCCATCAACTCCACTTCTGGAATACGCAAATGCAACTGGATCGGACTGTTAGCCGTACCCCAAATAGAAACCACCGGACCTCTACATCGGAGAGTGGTGTCAAGCTTGCTCTCGTCTCCAAATATCACTGACGAACGATGAGTCCGTTGTTGCGTCAATAATGAAGGATCTGTCGGCCCGTATAAAGCACGCTCGTCCATTCTGCAATAAAATAGTAATTATAAAATTAACAAATATACTGAATATATTATAACTAATAAAAATTAAATTATTTAATGAAAAAATTAAAAAAAAATAAAATATGGGGGTGGTGGGCGTGACCTCAGCCACCACCCACCACCCGCTGCCGGCGGCTGTCCGGCGCCGGCCGGTGGTCGTCGGTGGCGGATCTACCGCTCAAATTAAAAAAAAAAAAAAAACAGTAAAAAAAAAATAAATAAGGGGCGGTGGGCGTGACCTCAGCCACCACCCACCACCCGCTGCCGGCGGCTGTCCGGCGCCGGCTGGTGGTCGCCGGCGGCGGATCTACCGCTCAAATTAAAAAAAAAAAAAAAAAAACAGTAAAAAAAAAATAAAAATAAGGGGTGGTGGGCGTGACCTCAGCCGCCACCCACCACCCGCTGCCGGCGGCTGTCAGGCGCTTGCCGGCGCCGGCCGGTGGTCGCCGGTGGCGGATCTACCGCTCAAATTCAAAAAAAAAAAAAACAGTTTAAAAAAAAAAAAAATTCATACCTTGTAATGTCGTTTTTTAGGTCGGGTATGGTAACACGGGATTTAGGAACGGGAATTATCGCGGGTGCTAATGGAAGAAAGGGATAAGTAAGGATAAGAAAAGAAGAGAAGAGAGAGGAGAAGAGAAGAAGAAGAAGAAGAAGAAGAAAGAGAAGTAGGTGCGGGAGTTGGAAGGAACGCGGCACTCGGAGTGCCGGCCGGTGGTCGCCGGTGGCTCAAATTTAAAAAAAAAAAAAACAGTAAATAAAAATAAAAATAAGGGGCGGTGGGCGTGACCTCAGCCACCACCCGCTGCCGGCCGGTGGTCGCCGGTGGCGGATCCACCGCTCAAATTAAAAAAAAAAAAAAACAGTAAAAAAAAAATAAAAATACGGGGCGGTGGGCGTGACCTAAGCCACCACCCACCACCCGCTGCCGGCGGCTGTCAGGCGCTTGCCGGCGCTGGCCGGTGGTCGCCGGTTGCGGATCTACCGCTCAAATTCAAAAAAAAAAAAAAACAGTTTAAAAAAAAAAATTCATACCTTGTAATGTCGTTTTTTAGGTCGGGTATCGTAACACGGGATTTAGGGACGGGAATTATCGCGGGTGCTAATGGAAGAAAGGGATAAGTAAGGATAAGAAAAGAAGAGAAGAGAGAGGAGAAGAGAAGAAGAAGAAGAAAAAGAAGAAGAAAGAGAAGGTATGTGCGGGGAGGTGGAAGGAACGCGGCACTCCGAGTGCCGCGTTCCGAACGCGGCACTTTCAATGCCGCGGTCGAAACCCTAAAAGCGTAATCCTATTTAATATTTAATTAATCAGATGAATCACGAACGCGTCACTTGGAATACCGCGTTGAAAACGCGACGATGAACGCGTCACTTGGAATACCGCTATCGTAGAAGAACGCGTCACTTGGAATACCGCGTTCAAAACGCGAGCGGCTCCGCGTTATGAACGCGTCACTTGGATTACGGCGTGTGTATATTATATACATATATATATATATATCTAGTGTGTGTATATTATAGGTAACAAAGACCCAGTCTTTATAGGTAACAAAGACCCAGTCTTTATATCTAGTGTGTGTATATTATATATATATATATATATATATATATATATATGTGTGTGTGAAGGCAATTTCTCAATGAAGTGCAGGGGTAGGGTGCAGGCAATTTTGTTCATTTACATATATTTGAAGTTCGAGGCAAATATATTTTTATGTTATGATACAATTTAAAAATATGGGTAGCCAGCTTTGTTAAATATATTTTTATATATATTTGAAGTTCGAGGCAAATATATTTTTATGTTATGATACAATTTAAAAATATGGGTAGCCAGCTTTGATTCCCAAAGACTAGACTTAACTATAATAAATTGGAAGATCATTTTGTATAAACTATGGAGCCTTAATTTAATTTACTAAAAAGGTTAAGTTTTAAACTAAAAAGTTAATATATTTAACACTACACGAATAGAAATTATTAAAGACCGTCAGCTGCTGGTAGTATTCACTCTCAAACACTTCGGAGAAATCTGACCAAAATGCATGGAATAGAATTGGCGAGGTAACGGAGGTTAAGCCAGCGCGCATAGGTGGCGTATGTATTATTTTTAGTGTGAAAAAAAAATACTATAATATGTTTTCGACTGACTTATTTGACTAGATAAAAAGGCTACACGACTGACTTTTCATTTAATTGCAAGACAGCGTATCTCCGATTTTTATCGAACGGCCCACACTTCTCATCGAATGGCCAACACTTCGCAGACAGAATATATACTCGAAATCCAAGAAAGAACGACATGAATATTTTCCTCACCATCTCTCATATTTTCTCTTTATAGTAGTGATACACATATGGCACTAATAATCGGGGCCGCATTACAACTGCTGCTTGCCTCTGCTTTAGGAGCCTTATTGCAACTGCTCTTTGAATATGTTTGCGAAGCCTTGACGAAAGTAGCAAAGTTCGAGGCGACCCTAATCAGCTTGAAGCTAACCCTCGAATCGATTACCCTAGCTTTTCCCGACAGATCAAACGGTGAACCATCCGTCCTTGTCCAACCGCTTATAGAAGGCGACGAACTCGCCCGCAACAGCTCTAGGGTCAAGTGGAACGTCTTCAAAAGGCTCTACTACTGCATTAAAATAACGAGCTTTGAAGCTTCGCTCATCAAGCTCTACTTGACCTACGTTCTGGCTTTGCACCTTCAAAAGCTCGACAGGATTTCTGCGGTCAATACTTACTTGGAAGGGAAAATAAACGAGCTGACGACGCCGCCGCCGATCATCGTGGGCTGCAGCAGTTATGTTGTTGGAATCGATTGCGATGGAAATGAGCTCCAAGAAATCAAAAGTTCCACAGACGAGAATGGGGAAAGTGGAAACGATGGCTGAAATTCTCGGGGAGTTTTTTATTTAGTCCTTATGTTTTATTTAGTCCTTATGGAATAATGGAACAACTACAGTACTACTTCTTATTGCTGAGCTATTTAATGAATGTTAATATTAAGTTATCCACTTTCTGTCTTTGTTTGGCATCAAGGCATTTGCCTAATTCTTTTGGTTGTCTTGGGTTCTTGTTTATTGTGAGATTGTTTATTATGGTTTATCGACTAATTGTTTAATGTTGATAAGAAAAGCCAAATTATTTAGGTTAATAATAGTCTTTTAAATTCACAAAAATGTCTCATTCAACAACTTGATATGCTGATTTTCACCTTTGCAAATTTTATTCAATTTTTTTTCTTTCTCAGCTAGCTCTATTAAGAAATAAAACCAGATATAGATATGTTCACTTATTTCATGTTCCACTGAATTCTTTGCTAAAATTAATAGAAGTCCTATTGTTTTAAAGAAATTTTAAATTCTCTATCTTTTCTTTTGCTTCTCTCTAACATTTTTTTTTTTTAAATTATATTCCCCTTCCTAGAGCTGTCAAAATGGGTCGAGCCCATCGGGTTAGCGCGCCCCGCCATAAAAAATAGGCGGGGTGGGTTGATATATTAAAGGCCCGTTTAAAAGCGGGCCTACATGGGCCAGCCCGTTTGGGCCGCGGGTTGAAGCGAGTTGGGGCGGGCGGGCCCGCTATTAAAAAATGTGAATAAATAATATTTAATAGTAATTAATATATTACATAAAATATATTTTTATATGAATTATTTTGATATTTAATAAAATATAGGTTTTTTTTTAATTTTCAAGCTTTGCGGGTTGGCCCGCCACCCCGCTGTGAGGCGGGGTGGGCTACCGGTTTAGTAGCCCGTTATGTTGGCGGGCTGGCCCGTTTGACAGCTATACCCCTTCCTCCAGTAAGGGATGTTGGGAGAAATTCTAAATCTTTGAGTACGATTTCAGGTGGCAATAATGGTTGCATTTTTTTTTATTGAAAGAGTCATTTTCATCAAAATTAAGATTTGACTATGCTCCAATTTACGGATGAAAAGCATATTATCTAAGACAGATATGATTGCACTGTCCATCACTATAGAGGAGTTTCAATAGTTTTATAAATTTGGTTTTTATTTGTCTTATTAAATTTGATTGCTAAATGCTTTAGCATCTGTTTACTGGTAATATCATTTGCTATGTACTATTTCCAATTTGAAATAAAATACCACTATAAGTTAGAAAAAGGAAAAAATGTAGATTTTGCTATCACTACGAGTATGCAGTTGACTCGTCGGATTAGTTAGCAAAATATCTTGACAAGCACGAGAAACTGCAATAATATACTCAGCTTCGCACGTCGAAATATCAAACAATTAAAGCTGGTTTATGAGTTCAACAATCGATGGAGTTTAATTGAGATCAGATTACTCTTTACTTGCTGAAATTTTTGCATTAAACTTTGCAGTTAGGTTTATCATCATCTTTATCCTTCATTCTCAACATTTAATAACTCTCTTTTTAAGACCAACAATTTGGTAGTATCTTTCGCTTCTGTCGAACTCACACTTCAACTTATCCTAGGCTTTTTTTTTTAATAGACACAAACCATGATTCTTGTTTAAATTGTGTCCATCCAAAAGAACCGTGTGCAGACAAAGCATGTATGGGCTCTCGGCATTTTTTTCATGTTTTCTTCATGTTTCTTCATTTGCGCAAGAGTGAGATTTGCTCTTTTAAGTCTTAAGAAAGGTTGTTCTTGATCATTTTCCACTACATTCCATAGCATTGACTTTTCGTATGCTTTCATCTTCATAGCACATATATGATAGTTTTCACCATTAAAAACAAGAGGTTCCATTCTTAGAGAGTTGTTAGAAGCCATCTTCTCTTTGCTTAGTCAATTTGAACATAGCCAATTTTTGGCAAATTCCAAAAATATCTCCAACATCCTTCCTTGTTTGAATTCGTCCTTGGCCAGCTCTACTCGTCAAGCTCCGCCTTGCCATCCCCGCTTGACCTACCGCAAGCCTCTGTCTTCCGCCACCAATCTCAAGTATCAAACCACCGTTGATCTAGTGTTGTCCCAATTGAAAATTTGAAGTTACTAGATTCAATTAATATAACAAGAGCACTTATTGATAATTGGTTTTCGAATAAAGCACTCACTTTCTAATATGGGTATCAGATATTGTTCGATTTGCATGCTATCACGCTTGTTTGGCTTACCGTCATCCGATTCATGTGTCTACATGTTAGGCCTTCCGTCATGTCACACGTTAGGGGATGTGTTGAGATTATAAAGTGGGTGTTGTTCCACATTTGAAAAATTAAAGCTGTCACACTGAATTAATATAACGAGATGCAACTCTACCTATTGTCAATTGGTTTTAGAATGAAACCATCAATTTCTAATAACACGTCAAGACTTAGTCATATTTTCTTTTTGCCATATATGACATCAACAAGGGTCGAATCTACTTTAGGTGTTGAATATCACTTCACCTAAAAGTTTAAACTTGAAGGAAATTTTTAAATTTATATATTTTATTTCCAGCATGTCCGTCGCGTCTACACTGATTTCTTTCTTATCTATCTTTAGACGTGTAATTTTTATTTGATGGATGGCCGTGAGGATTCATATCCGTGACCTCTTGGCATGAGCTCTGATACCATGTTAAAGTAAGAATTGTAAGCGCGGGTGATTTTAATCTTCCATTTGTAGCACACTGGAGAATTTTATCTCTTACATAATGTGGAATTTACCAGGGATAAATTCACATGGTGTGATAGATGCCCTGAGCCGAATACGATCTTTAAGAGAATTGATCGAGCATGTGCAACGACGGAGTGGTGGGACCAATTTTCAGAAGCTCGTGTTGTGTACCTCGAGACCTTTTGTTCGGACCAAGCAACCCGTCTTCTTCCAACATCGAATCAGCGATCTGAGCTGTTCTGCATCGTGTCACCGAGAAGATGAACGAGATTTTTCTTCAAAAATACACGGACGAGAATGTCAAAAGAGCCCTTTCTGGGTGGTCCGCTCTCTATAAATCCCCAGGCCTGATGGTTTCCCGCCAATCTTCTAGGTGAATTCTACCAAATGTATCCTCAACTTTTTTGAACCATGCATTATCCTCCTCAGAATTCCACAAAACACATATCGTGTCGATCCCGAAATGCAATAAGCCCGAGACCTTAGTCCCTTTTCGGCTTATTAGTCTGTGTAATGTGCTTTATCGTATTGCATCTATGTGCATTACTTATCGTTTGAGAGCCCTTATGAACTCTATTATTTCGCTTATGCGGTCGACTTTCACTCCCGGTAGACTTATCACCGATAATGAACTTATTGCCTTTGAGACTAATCATGCCTTGAAACAGAGAAAATACGGATGCAAGGGCATTTGTTCTCTTAAGCTCGATATGAGCAAATCGTATGATCGTGTGGAATGGGTGTTCCTCTATGAATGCGCCTAAGGTCAGGCTGTCAATCTACAATAATCTCCCAAATTTTCTCGTTGTGGGGCTGCTGTAGAGTGTGCACGACATGCTATTGTGGGGCTACAATAATCTTCGGTTACGGTTTAGAACCGGTTTGGAACTGCCGGTTCCGATTTCAAACCGGAATTTTTAATTTTTTTCAATTTTTTTATTTTTTTGTTTATTAATTGGAAAATAATAAAGAAAATTATTTTTTTTAGTAATATAAAATTTTTTCATTCCAACTATTTATAAATTACAACTCAAAGAAACTTTAATATTGATAATATTAAAAAAAATTGCAACTATATACTTTAATACGATGTAAAAAAAACAAGTATACATTCAATATTTTAAAAGAAAATTGATTATCGCTATAAAAAATACAATTCAATACCATGATAAAAAAAACAATTACACCTTCCATATTTAAAAAAGAATTGATTATTGCTAAAAAAATAAAAAAAATTTACCGTTGAGAATATTTTCTCAATTATATAAAACTAATTAACTGGCGGTTTGAACTGCCGGTTAACTGCCGGTTACGGTTTGAAAAATATAAAAATCGAAACTGAACCGTTATACAGTTCCGGGTACCCCGACTAACCGAACCGTTGACCGCCGATTCGGTTTCGGTTTTTGAAACCGTTTGAACACGTCTAGCCATAGCCTCTCTTGATTTTATGATTATTATTATTATTCTTATTCTTATTATTATTATTATTATTATTGTCCCAAAAGACGAGTGATAATTTTACTTAGAGGTAAGCAATCCACCGTAGCGAAAAACCGTAGTCAAACCGTTGACCAGGATTACGGTTCAAACTGCAACCGTAACTGTAAGTTTTACGGTTCGACAACGGTTTATCCTACTCCAAAACTGTTAACCTCCAGTACGAAGATAGCCGTAAAAAAGTGCTCGTTATTTTTCATAAAAAAAAAAACTTAAATTTGGGGATAGCCCCTACGATCCTCAAGTTGAGGCCCAATTTGATAATTCTCGTCTGATGGCCCTCTTCACCATAGAGGCTCTGTCGACATACTTGACAAGTCAAAGAATAAAACTTTGGCTTCTTCATGTGGGCAATTAATTTTCTAAGGTGGGCGCCCGACTTTTGTTCTTTGACTATAACAAACAAAGAGAAAATGGAATTCTCTTGTTATGTTTATACATTGAACGTTTGCCTATAAATAGGCTATGATCGAGAGCAGAGGAAAGTATCCCACACAAGAAGAGAAGAAAGAGAGATTGAGATGAGAGGAAAAATAATAGAGGGTTTGTGAGGTATTTTCTCCGACTACAGAGAGATAGTGATAATTTTTCTCCTTTATAGTTGAGAGGTTGTAACCCCTATATTTCTTCATAGTAAAATTCTTCTTCCTTGCCCGTGGTTTTTACCCCGATTTGTTTGGGGGTTTTCCACGTAAAAATCTCGGTGTCCACTTTATCTTTAATTACTCAAATTTTAGCTGCGGTATTACTCTACCGGGTCCGCTGCCACGCCAACAGGCTCATATTATCTCACTTAATTAAATTTTTTTTTTTAATGTTATCATAATAAGCAGTCAGTGGCTTAATTCGGAGGGGTTTATAGCCAATTGCAAGCGTAAGCGTGTTTCCTTGCTCTATGGTTGTATTTTGAATAGGTGTCATATTGCACAAAGTTTTCTGTTAGTTATGATATATTAATTCTCAACCTATATACCTTTTTCGGATATAAAAAATATCACCAGATTAAGGTGTAAAGCTTTCATTTCTTCGGATATAAAAAATATTACCAAATTAAGGTGTAATCTCTATAAGTAATTCTGTAAATTAAAACAAAGTCCTATGTTTAATGTTTATAAGGTGACAAAATTATAGACTTGGGTTTTACTGTTTTTTCTGATCGATAATTAGAAAAATATATTACTAACTTCTTTTTTTTTTTTTAAGATTTTAACTTTCACTATTATGTAAAAGTATATGTACATGTATTCAACTTTTATGTCCCTCGATTCGTCCCACAAAGTAAGTCCCCCGATTTCAACTTTTGGGAAGATTTCAACTTTCATTAAGATTACTAACTTTATATGTCCCTCAGAATTTGTCCGACAAAATATGTAGGATTTCCGACTTATTTTATCAGGAAAAGAATTGGTGACAATTTATTTCGATATATGAACTTAGTGACCTATTTTGCAATATTATCGAATATTGTGACCCAAAATCGAAAAACTATATATATATATATATATATCCTAAACCCTAAATAAATCCATATATTTAGAGAACCCAAAGCTATAATTTTGTCTTTATGATGATTAATTGTTTTTTTTTTATGTGTATTTTTCTATTCTTGAGAAGAAGAGGGCAATTAAGACACGAGGAAAAAAAAAAAGATAATAATCTAGGATTACTTGGATTATGGGACTAATATCAATTCAGCCAATTACAACTTCATTGTCAATGCAAACATACAACCTTGTCCATAGCGAACAAATAACAACTGTAAATTGATTGATATGAACTCAATGTCATGTGGCATGAACATGGTTACTTTCAACTTCACGTAGATCTCAAGGGATTTTTATGGACAAGCTCTATCGAAATCATTTTTAAAAATACATTAAAAAAAACCCTCAAATGGAAAAGGCTTTATATGATAATGTGCAAAGGGTTGACTTAATTCTGTAATGAAATAATATATACATATATATTGATGGGATCAACTCGTACTAAACATAATAAGATGGTTTTTTTTATTACATATAATTCAACATTTGACCTTAATAAAAAAATTGATTAAATATATGTTACTTGATCAAACTTCTCAATGCCCAAGGAACGATCAGCCCGATCCCGAAGGAAACTTTCCATGTGATGGAAACTTACTATGTCATCTTTTAATTATATGTATATTAATTTTATTTAGAATATATATTTTCTTTGAATTAATCTATAATTTTAAGAAACAATCTTACACTTGCGTAATAATGATGATCCGTTCTTAGCTGCGTTCATCTCGCTCTAGCTCTCCACCGACATGAAGCTCTCAAACCCATGCAATGCAATGCAATGCAATGCATGACTTGTAATAACATTAATATTTCCAAATAATGGGGTTTCAAAATTAATTAAAAAACTATCAATTTATGCAATAAATGTGAAATTAAATCTATAACTATTTCGCCTTTCAGACCCAAAATCTTGAATGAGACTTCGTAGTTTGCAGGCTACTGTATTAACCATCGGGATTACTTTGCTCCGTGTTATGTTACCCATAATAAAATATAACTAAGTATTAATAAAAAAATATGGGAGACATTTTATGACAGAAAAGAAACTTAGGGCATTAATGAGGACGAAGTGTGCGGCGCCATTGAGTGTAAGATATCACTAAAAATCTGACTGTTTCCATTGCGAAAAACCTAACTATAAAATCTCTTAAAGTTTTCTCATTCATCACTGGCAATATATCATCTTATTATTACTAGAAAACCCTAATCTTAATAGCCACACTTAAAAATGAGACAGGCCATAGCTGTGCTTTGTCTCATTGCCTGCTTAAACGCTGCGTCCTACGTTAAATCCGAAGATGAATACGTTTATCTCAACTGGGTCGTCGAGTACGGCGAAATTTCGCCCTTAGGCATACCGCAGAGGGTACGTTTAACTCGATTTTTTTTATTTTAATTTTCTTAGGAGATGTTAAGATCATAAATATCTGAACATTATCTCAATTCTCTTACAGGGAATTCTCATCAACGGCCAGTTCCCCGGACCGACCCTCAATTTCATAACAAACGACAATGTCCTACTCAGCGTCTTCAACAAGCTCGACGAGCCATTGCTCTTCACATGGTAATAAAAAGAGGGTTCTCTTATAAATTAATTTTCCATGACTTATTAAAAATTAATTCGTCGACGGTGAGAACTATTGAATAAAATTTCCATTTTCAGGCACGGCGTGCAGCAGAGGAAAGCCTCGTGGCAAGACGGCGTGCTCGGGACGAACTGCCCGATCCCGCCGAACACTAACTGGACGTACACGATGCAGATGAAGGATCAAGTCGGCACTTACACGTACTACCTCTCGAGTGAGATGCACCGAGCCGTCGGTGGCTTTGGCGGGCTCAATATATTGGCTCGGTCCGTGATCCCAGTTCCCTACGCAACTCCCGCCGAGGAATTCACTTTGCTTGTTAGTGATTGGTGGAAGAAAGATCACAAGGTATGATAATTATGTATTAAGAAGCACTAAGAGATACGCAAAACCCTAGCAGTTGTATTTTACTATATATAGATAACTTTCGCTGATCTATTTGGTCTGAATGGATGCTTATGGAACATTTATAACTAACTTAAAAGGCTCTTCTAACATAGGATATTTATAAATATATATATATATATATATCGTGGTTTTATTACTATTCTTTGATCTAAATGCACTCTAAAAAGATCTTTTATTACACATACTAGGAATTGCAAATAATCCTGGATTCCGGCGAAAAGCTCCCCAATCCGGACGCCCTCCTCATTAATGGAAGTCCGACGTCAACCTCCTTCGAAGTCGTCCCAGGTAAATAAAGCATATAAATATAAAATTGATACGTATTAAGGTTTTAGGTGAACGGCAGTCATTTTACATGGTATTAGAACTTACCACAATTTCAAAATAAAAAAGAAAATGTACTAAGATTCTGCTAAGAAAAAAATAGATTGAAGGGGCGCGTTGGAAATAAAATATATGAAATATAGAAAAGGGGGCCATGATTGAGTCTAGGTTTATTTAACTTCACGACTTAGGAATTACTTTCTAAGCAATTCTCCGACATTAATTTTGATGATATATGTTTTTCAGGCAAGCTCTATCTCTTTAGGGTTTCGAACGTCGGGATCTCGACATCGATCAACTTCCGAATCCAAGGCCACATGTTGCTCCTGGTGGAGTGCGAAGGTTCCCACACCATTCAAGAATGGTACGACTCGCTCGATCTTCATCCCGGACAGTCCAGTTCGTTCCTCGTCTCCATGAACAGTTCCGTAATAAGAGACTACTTTGTCATCGCTTCGAGCCGATTCACCAAGCCCATCTTCAACACCACGGCCTCGCTCCACTACCAAGGCTCGAAGACCGCCGCCTCGGGCCCCTTCCCTCCCGCCCCTACCTACCACATCCATTGGTCCATGAAACAAGCAAGAACAATAAGGTTTTTTTTTTGTCCAAAACACACATATTATTACCACCGAATAACCGAACAAAAATACTTAGTCTATTTTTTAATTATTATTACAGATGGAATTTAACCGCCAACGCTGCAAGGCCCAACCCGCAAGGCTCGTACCACTACGGGACTGTTCCCGTCACGAGGACCATCATCATCCAGAACTCCGAGGAAAACATCAATGGGAAGTTAAGATATGCTTCGAACAAAATCTCTTACGTAAACCCTAGCACCCCCTTGAAGCTGGCAGATTATTACAGCATCCCGGGAGTTTTTGCGTTGAACTCGATCCCGGACAGCCCGCCGAGTTCTGGGCAAGCTGTTCTTGGGACCTCTGTGTACGGAACTACGCTGCACGATTTCGTGGAGATAGTGTTTCAGAACAGCGAAAACTACCTTCAGTCTTGGCATTTGGATGGACACTCTTTCTGGGCTGTCGGGTAATGTTTAAGATCGGCCGTCTGAGAATTATGGGTTCGTTTCTTTCGTTGTAATGATGTGAACGAAGAGCTAACGGACTTTCGTCTGAAATCCAGGTATGGCAGTGGCAAGTGGAATGCTACATTGAGGAAGCGGTTCTACAACTTGAACGACGCCGTCTCGAGGCATACAATGCAGGTACATCATTACCATGATTCCAAAAATTAGTGAATTTTATATATAGGAGCAAATTTAATTTTGATCCTATAACTTTCACGAATTTTGTTCTCTAACTTGTCATTGTAAAAAAAAAAAAAAAAAAATCTATAATTTTCATGAAATTTATTTTTCGTCCTCTAATTTGTTCTTGTCCAAAACTAGTCCAATATGTTTACACCACTTATCATAAATAGTCCTTTCTTGTAACTTTCTTGGGACCATTTTTGTTGCTTCCAACAAGGAAAATATGATTGCTCAAACAAGAACGTTAAATGAAATTGTATGGTGTGAAAACGAATTTCGTGGAAGTTATAGGATTAAAACTTAGTTATTCCTAAACATACTGGACTAGTTTTGAACAAGGACAAGTTAAAGAACGTAAAGCGAATTTCGTGAATATTAGATGACTAAAATTTTAGTTACTTCGTTATATAGCTATGTAATGAATCGTCTTGATGGGATCTTAGGTTTACCCTAATTCATGGAGTGCGATTCTTGTGTCGTTGGACAACAAGGGAATGTGGAATTTGAGGTCGCAAGTTTGGCCGAGACGATATCTCGGGCAAGAACTCTATGTGAGGGTTTGGAACAGCGAGAAGAGTCCTTACACCGAGTACGATATTCCGGCGAACGCATTGGTCTGCGGAAAGGCTGTTGGCATGAAGAATTAACGAATGAACTGATATTTATATCAAAACTCCTTAGATTAAATTTGTGTGATCGGTCGGTGGTCACGAGGGTGTGACGACGGACTAATGCCATGAGAAAGAATTAACAGATTAAAGGTGAATTTTTTCTTTTTTTTTCCTTTCATGTAGTTTAGGGATTATTGCAATTTAGTTATCTGTCGAATGTTGAATATGATTGAACATGTTTAATTTCTTTTGTCGTTTATTTAGTAAAAATTGATGTCATGTTGTTGTATTTCCTTAGTGATGTTCTTGCTGTTGTTCGTCAATGATTTATTTATATCACCAAAATGCGAAATTGAAACATCACAAATGAATGAAATAAAATAAAAGATTGATGTTTGACAAAATAATGATTATAGTTATGGGCCTTGAATCATTGGAGAAACTAAGATTGGGTTTTCAATATTTAAAAAAAAAAATTCTTCGAAAATAATAGGGCTTTCGGAGTCTACCCTGCATCAAAATCGAAAATTGATATTGACCCAAATTTATAAATAACGAGCAGTGAACACTGCTACTTGGAGTAAGGGGAAGAAATGATTTCGTTTGAATACTTGGAGTTCTTTTCTTCTGTTTTAATTTTGTTGAAAAATAATATTAGATTGTATTTCTTGATATATTTTTTACAAGAGATGTCACTATTTAAGCTAGCCGTTAGTAATAATATCTCACAATATCAGCTAAAAAATATAATTTCCTATGATATTATGGATATATTCTTCTACCTATTTGCGGTAATGATTGCATTTTGTTTTGATTTGATCCTTGTAAATATGGAAGAGATCTCCAATTCAGGATCTTGATTATTGTATCTTCAACACTCCGCCTCAAGTTGGACTTTGAAATATATTGATAAGTCCAATTTGAAAAGATACTTAAATACATCTTATGATCGTTGTGACGCTTTTGTTGTTATTGGAGTTTGAGGCTCTTATCGGGACTCTTCTTGCTCCAACGTGATAACCGCAATATGTGGTTTTTTTTTTCTTTTTTTTTTTTTATACCGTACTCGTAAGCCTCTTTATCGTTGAAGGTATTCTTTAGGGTTCTACCTTGTAGGTTCCAGATTAAACACCCAACGAAGATGAACTTGAGAATTAGATCGATTGACTCACCTTGTTAGATACGCGCGGAAGACATGAAGGAGATAATCAATCAATCTTCATTTAATTACTTGACTTTCTCTACAAGCAATCCAACTCCCTCTCTACAATTAAACCTATTCTACTATGATGATGAGAGAGATTTTCTAAGGAGAGAAAGTCTCGCTTGGTATCTCAAGTTATGTGTAAAATACACACACTTGCCCTATATATACCAAAGCATACTTTGGTATATTACACATCAGTCTCTATATTATCATAAACTACAATTTGGTTCCTAGACAAAGATAACATGACATTTGAGCACTAGAAATGGATTCCTAACATACCTTCTGTTTTTCTTATTGGACGATCAATGCTATTTTTCTGACAATGAAATTTTTTTTCCTTCTTTGATTTTTATGAATCAAAGCTTAACCTTTTTGTATCCATTCATGCTTTTTGTTTTCACCATGTTAAGATTTTTTTCTTTTTTTTTTTTCGATTTGAACTTCATCTCTTTGAGGAGGATGACGATGACGTTGCTCGGATTTTTCGGGCTCCTCTTTTCTACTTTGACCGATAAAACTCATGCATTGAAGTGTTGATTCTAGTTTCTTTTGTCTGGAGCACATATGGTCTTGTTCGAATTTGTGTTTCAGACAATGCTCGATAGATCGAGTTTTTTTTTTTAATTGTCTTGATCGATGACTTCTCTACAACGATCTTGTCAGATTTTGACACATCCGCAATACGTCAGATCTGCAGCTTTGGGTTTCTTGGCTTGACGAGTGGCTTTTGGGGCGATGGGTTTTCTTCCTTTTGGCTGTGATTTGGCGGCAGACATTGTGACTTCTAGGGAAGAATTAGGTTTAGGATTAAGGATTGTTGTGCGATAGAGAGCTTATTGCTTGAGTTGTGAGTTGTGGGTTTTTTTTTTTTTTTTTTTTTTAATATAGGGTTTTTGCAGAGTTGATAACCTGCTAAATACCATGTTGAAAAATAATATAGTTTGTATTTCTTATATATTTTTTGTACAACATATGCCAATATATTAGGCTACAGTTGGTAATATCCCACAATATCAGCCACAAATATAATTTCGTAAGAAATTATGACTAAATATGGTATATAGTCCTCTAGCTATTTGTGGTAATGATTGCATCTTAATCCTTGTAATAAATAGGGAAGAGATCTCCAATTCAGGATCTTAATTCTTGTATCTTCAACAAATTTTATCATCTTTTCACTGTTTTTTTTTTTTTTTTTTTTTTTTTTTCTGTAGTCTCCTCGTCTGGGAGTCAATTAATCTTTCGTTTTTTTTGGAGTTTGTTTACCCCTTCATGTTGTTTTCTTTCCTTATGGGCTCTGATACCTATGATTGATGAATTTTTTACTCTTATTAGGGTTTGGGTTGATTGGAAGTCAATTAATCTGCGCTCAACATTCACGAGTGAAAGCTTTGACTAGTTTCGAAATAAAATTCAGTTTCGTTTTAGAAAAAAAAAATTAAAAAAAATCAGTCTACGTGGGATTTTCAAATGGTGAAGGCCACTTAAAAACCACTTCAATTTGGTCTGTCAATTTTTATTTTTATATTATACCATTTGATCCTTTAATTTTTTATTTATTTCGATTATATCCTACAAATTATTCTTTTGTCATTTATATACTTTAAAACAATTCTTAATTAAAATTTAATTAAATTTTATATATTAAACATTTAAATTATAAATAAATCTTATAATATAAAATGATATTATATGTATGTATATATTAGAACACATGCATCGAGTGTGCTTGAAATACTAGTATAGATTAAGTCGCAGACACTTCGTACGTTAGAGAGACAAATTGAGAATCTTGAATTATTGCAACAACCAGCATGCTTTTGCTTTATGACATGATAATGCAGCATCCTTCGTTTAATCCAAGAAATGCATATCTCAGTTAAGATAAAATTTCCAAAATCCAATACAATATATAAATATTTGATGAATAAAAGCTTTCGATGTTGTTGGGATGGGACTAATATTTAATTTTTAATTTTCAGATTTGGTACAGTACAGCACAAAAATATTATCCTCAGATCTTCTGTGTGTATAGTGAATCTTATCGAGTATCGAAAAAATTCTTACCTTTTTCGATAGTTTCTTTATATACTCCGATTGTGTTAGGTTTGAATGAAATGTAAACGTCATTGTCAGCTATATAGCGATCGCAGCTTTTAGCGGGACTAATCTACTTAGCCTTTGTCAATAAATTCAAATAAAATCAAACCATTGACCAGTATTCGGAGATATTAGGAGATCAGACACTTTGACCTTCAACTCTACCACTATTTGAAAATGATTTTTTAAGACTACTGTATAACCAAGAATATAATAAGATGAAAACTCTTTAAATTCACACCCTTTGTATTAAAACACACAATATGATAATCAAAACAGCACAAAAATAAAAATAAAAATTAACTAAGTACACCAAACCACACCACTAATAGTAAGCAAATTTGTTGTCCATGAAGGAGCAGAATTCACCTGATGATCGACCTGATCAAGAACAGCAGTACAAGGAACATTAGTTGTGGTAGCCGAAGAGAGATTTGAAGAAGACGCATTTCCAAGAGTGACGGCGGCGTTTTTGCTGTTATTATCAGCAAAACAGCCGGCGCTAGACGATGATGATCGAAGTTTTCGGTACAGTTCTTGAAGCCCATCTCTACTCTGAACTTCGCCGAGTATGATTCCTTGGCCATGGCCACCTTGAGACTGGCCATGTTGGCTTCTAATACTCGACAGCCCAATTGATGAAGAAGTTTGTAAAGGGAGATTCATCCCAGGAATGAGATTCGTTGATTGCGGGCCAAACTGGGAATGCGCTGTAAGAACATTATGATTAGGGTTAGGGTTAGGGTTGGGGTTATAGTTTTGGTTCGCTGGTAGTAGAGACAGCATATGAGAGTTCTGCGAAGAAGTAGCCCACAAGATAGGGTGTTGATACTGATCCACGTGTTGCTGATCGAATCCACTCATAAAATTCCCCTGCGATGATGACGATGAGTTCAACATTCCGATCTCCGGCGATATTGCTTTGATCAACTTCCCAGCTGCTGACGTGGACTTTGTTACAGACATGGTAGGGTTCTTGTTCTTTCTACATCCTCCGCCTATTGGGACGTTTCTCAGAGCCCCACCTTTGGTCCAATACCTCCGACAGGTCTTGCAGAAGTGACGAGGCTGCGTGAGGTTGTAGTTGTTGTAGTAACAGAACTTTGTGTTCGAAGAGTCACAACGGGGACATCTTAGGTTTTCCGAGGTATTAGGGTTTGGTGCTGAGGCGGTTGGGACGGTGGTGCTTGAAGACGATGAAGTGGTGTGGTGAGAAGAATGGGGATTTGTATCTTTACTCGAAAGCTTTGATCTCTCTCCATTGATGAGACTAACATTGCTTCCTTCCGAGATATTTGTCGGTTGCTTTTAATCAATTCGAGGAGAATAATGACAACTAGTATTTTAAGTAAAGTGTGCAATAAAATAAAAATATACAAATAATGTTTATATTTTAAGAGTAATTCAAAATGTTTTATTACATTTTAATTGAATGGTAAAATTGGAGTAAATAAACAATTGAAGGTAAAATTGTAATTACTCATGACACACCAAATTAATTGAATCAGTTACTAGAGTGTTAAGCAATTATATAAAGTAATAATAATAATAATAATAATAATAATAATAATAATAATAATAATAATAATAATAATAATAATAATAATAATAATAATAATAATAATAATAATAATAAGCGTAGGCAACTTGCATGTCGTAATAAATGAAAATATTAATTTATTGGTAAAAAAAAAAGATAATAATAATCTCAACCATTTATTCCAATTATTTTGGGAAAATCCATGCAGCATTGCATTATTAAACAAATCAATGGACATTAGTGGTACGTAACAATGGGAATAGCCCTAAGTGGCTTATTCTTTTGCAAAGTAATCCCAAACTTCTCCTCCATGTCAAGCTCACTAGGGTGGCTCATCTCATGAACATCATCGCCAACAAGCCTCCATTCAAAAGAGTTCAACAAAGATCCAAGCATGATGGGAACCATTCGAACCGCCAACGACAGCCCGGGGCATATCCTCCGCCCGGCGCCGAAAGGGATGAACTCGAAATCCCGCCCACGGAGATCCGTCTCGGAGCCCAAAAACCTCTCGGGTTCGAACTCCGACGGGTCTTTCCACGTTTCCCCATCTCGACCGATCGCCCAGCAGTTGATGATCACTTGGGAGTTTTTGGGTATTGTATAACCGCACACTTCGACGTCACGTACGACTCTTCGGGGAATTAAGGGGACGGGCGGGTGAAGCCTTAGGGTTTCTTTTACGATACATGTCAGATAGGGAAGGCGGGGTATGTCTCCTTCTTCTAGGGTTTTGCCCTTTCCTATTACTCTTTCGAGCTCGGCTTTGGCCCGTTTGGCCACGTTAGGGTTTCTTAGCGTTTCCGCCATGGCCCATTCTAGCGTGCTCGAGGTCGTATCGGTTCCTGCTAGAAACAAATCCTGGAAAAAAAAAGGTGCATGTTTTATACATGAAGAGATCAAAGAAAGAATTATAAGAAGTAAATTTGCATCATTAATTTAAAAGAAAGGTAAATATATGTATATATATATATATAAATATCTTAAATACGGTGAAATAACGAAACAACCCTAAAAATAGCAACAACAAAAAAACCCTACTAATTAAAATGATCATATCCATCACTCCGACAATAAATTAATCCAAACTCATAAAACTAAACAAAAGACAAAAAAAACTTGCCAATTGTTGGTAATATTTATATGTTTATGATAACGTTCAAAAATAACAAAATTCCCATGATTTTACAGTCGATAGAAGAAGATCAAAATATGTCCAAGCAAAGGGTATTATTGTAGGGACAAAAAATAGATATAATGAGATACTTGAAATTATTTGATAATAACTTTTTGTCAAATTACGGAGTTTTTCACTATATCCAATACTACAAGTTGTGTTCTTGAAAAAAAAAAAAAAACTACAAGTTGTGTTAACAAGTTGGACGTTTTTTATATGCACATATATCCATATATTATAACCTTAAAAAAAATGCGATATGGACTAACCATGCACGTCCGTTCAATTTGAGTACGGTCCATCTCTTGGGGATTCTCTTTAGCCATAGCAAGCAGAAGATCGATCAAATCGACACCTCTCGGCTTACCTTCCCTCAATCTCTCATCGATCAGACCGCTGATGAGCTCGAGAGCTTTCTCAAAGTGGCTAGCCATCCTCGCCCTAATACCCTGCGGGTCAAACCTCTTCAAAATCGGGAAATAGTCGACCATGTTAGGCTTGCCCGCATCGACCGACATGCCCCCCACGACCTCCTTGAAGTCCTTGCCCGAGCCCGAGCCCGAGCCCGAAGAAGGGTCGGCGCAGTCTCGGGAAAATATCGTATTGGACAGGAGATTCAACGAGGCTACGAAAGCCGCCCGCCCCAAGTCGACCGCTTGGCCCGACTGGCCGCTCTTCTTGCAATAAGATATAAGGTCCTCGACTTTTCGAGCCCTAAGATGCTGGCTGGCGTCGAGCCTCGCCTGAGAAAACAGATTGGAGTAGAGGAATTTCCTCAGGACCTTCCACTTGGAGGACTCGACGGGGAGCCACACGACGGAGTACTTGTGGTGGTCGAGGACGTGGACCGCGGCTGGGACCGTGCGGGTCGAGAAGGTCAAGTCTTGCTTCTGAAGGACCTCTCGGGCCATCTCCTTCGACGACACCACGACTGCGTCCGTGAGCCCGAGGCGGAGAAGCATGAGCGGGCCATGGGCTTTGGAGAGGCTCGCGAGGGACTTGTGGGGTTGCTTGCCGAGTAGGTGGAGGGAGCCGATCAGTGGGAGTGGCTTTGGGCCGGGAGGTAGCCTTCTGCCGCCGCCGCCCTTCTTCTTCTTCTTCGTTGAAAGAGATTGAAGGGTTTTGATGGAGATGATAATGGTGAAGGTTAGGATGATCAGCATTACTGCGATAAGATCCATTGATGGTGGAGAATATGATAATTAATGGAGGTGTGTACATATACTTTTGGGACTGATATATATATATATATATATATAGACATAAATGTAGATGCGTATTACTAAGGTTGATATGGGATGTGTGGCTACATGCAATGGATGCGTGTGAGGGGTTTGACGGCATTCAGACAATCAACTGACGGTCGACTGAAAGATGTGTGTAATAATGCACCATTTGACCGTTAGGTTTTATGGGAAGCAGTTATACCGTCACGGCACTTTCCTCTCTCTCTATAATAATTTTTTTTCAACCTCCCTCTAAAACTTTAAATGCATGTTTTGGTACATGCGTTAAGGTTTGAGGTATTAAGGTATATAAAAAACTAATTAATCGGTATAAATAAAATATGTGTTTAGTTTTAGTCGTTTTATAATAATTCACCTGAAATATATGTTTATCTAAACCCATATATCTAAGGTTTAGAGTGATTATATATAAACTCATGTTTTATACAAACACATGAACCAAACATATCGACTTCTTATAAACCAATATTTAAAATATCTAAACTCATGAACCAAATAAGACCATCTAAAAAAACTCTCTTTTCCAAGTTCCTCCATTATTTATGATGCAATTGTTCTTACTCATGGAATTCTTGGCTTTGGGAAGCTCATATTTCTTTTTTTTTTTTTACGCACCTTTTAGTTCTATGTTGTCTGTTTTTTTCTTTATTCTTCCTTTGTGGGAGCTTGCATCTTCCATTTTTGGAAGTTTGCGTCTCCCTTTGTGTGATCTTCTTCCTTCTGAAGGGATATTTTTTTTCTTTTGGAATCGAATTTCTTTTTATTGGAGAAGTTTATTCAAAATTTTGGTGCTGAGAAATTCGTAAAGTTTGAATGGGTTTTGATGAACGTTGTGGCATTTTTTTTTTACGAAAGAGACGTACGTTCTCATCAAAACCAAATAAATGATTATTCTCGGGTTTGTTCACCATCCACAGTTAAAAGCTCATAGTCTACGACAGATTTAATTTTATTAGCCATCAATATTGTCGAGTTTTAAGATTACTTTGTAGTAATAGTTCATAGTGGGTGTTTGAATACATTTACTAATTTGGTTTTTTTTTCTGGGTAAAACTTATTTGCTCATTGTGCGAGATTTTGTCTCTACTGTTATTTACATGTCACCACAGAGACAATAGGCTTGGCAATTAGTGGGGGAATACATGCGCTAACATTTATCGGGGAAATTTCTCCCCGCAACCATCCCCATCCCCCGGAGATTTGTCAGGGTTCTTTTTCTCACGGAGAGTTTCCACCCCACGTTCAATCTAGTGTATAATTTTTTTATTTTTCGTGGTGGACAAATTTTTCGTGGAACTTTCGGAAATTGATGCGAGTGAAGAAAAGTTAAGAGATATAATTATGAAAATTATGACAGTCGCCGAAAAAGAGGAAGAAAGATAAAAATAATAAAAAATAATAGAGTTTAAAGGGATAATTTAATAATTTTATATATCGGATCCCTGCAGGAAACATGATGGAATCCCCATGGAGCAGGGAGTATAATCCTCGTCCCCGTCCCATCCCCGCCAATAGTGAGCAATTTTTTCCCATCATGGAGAGTGAAAAAGGGAAATCGAGGAAAACGTAGAATCTTCACCCCATTGCCAAGCCTACAGAGATCTCTTGGGTTATTTAACCTTTGTAATTTAGTTCATGAAATGAACATTTTACTATCATTTTAAGAAGAAAAAAAAAAGACCGTTAGATTTTATGGTACCGTTAGCTGGTGTTTAATATTGGTCAACGCAAATTTAAGAGGCTCTTTTCTATGTTAGGTTAGAGTTGATTAAATGCATTAATTATTGTTTTAAAAGAAACACAACATATATAGATAAAGCGTGTGGTTACACAACATCTAGTTTTAGGGCTGGTTTATAGCATTTATTCTATAGATGAAACCTTATAACGTACCCAAAAATTCGATAGTGCAAAAAATGATATCGATACTTTGTATTAAAGTTTTTGATATTTTTAAATTTCAACATATCCAAAAAGTTGGTATAATATGGATTGTATAAAAAAGTAACAAAACCTACAAATTATGCTCAACGTCATACAATTTCAAAAATTTCGACATCCCAAGAATCGTCAACCTATTTTGTATTTGTCATTTTCAGCATTTTTTCTAAAAGATTAAAAGTTGGATTTTTTATTTTTCTTTTTCTTTTTTTTTTTTCTTTTTAAATATTTTTTTCTCGGTAAAGACGAAAACCCCATTAGAGATGGATAGCCGCGACGTCCACTGAAATAACCAGAAAATCACAGTGAAAGGTAAAGCCATCTTAGGCAAATCCTTAGTGACAATTTCGTATGAAATCAGTGATATAAATGAATTAGTAGCATTAACAAACTCTTAGAGTTTTCATCTCCAAAGATTTGATCAATTTTTACTTCATGAAATGAATAATCGAACGCAATACTTCCTCTTGAAAGTATGAATAGTTTAATGACTAGATCATTACCTCATTCATCAAATTATTTTACTTGGATGGATTCTTAAAGGTTAGACTTAGAATACCCTACTTTGGAATTTATAGGTTTTGGTGTCACATACTCCGACGTGATTTTAAAAAAATATTATGTTTTCTATTTATAGTGATATTGACCAAGAAAATAATAATAATAATAATACAGCATTGACTAGACGGTGGTTTTAATAATGTTTGTCAGTTCGATATTTGCTTTGACCGTGAGGTAAAAGCCATGCATTAATAATTTGTTCATGCCATGCCACTTGAGTGTTCAGCTGACATTTTTATAACAGCCCATAACAAGCAATATTCAGCAAATAATACAGCTGGAGAATATTAATGGGTATTATTATCATTATTAAATATATATATATATATATATATCGTATAGACTAGAGAGAAGAACGGAGGGTTTTGGTTCCAAGTATTGTATCTTATTGTTTGTGAATAAACGTAGGGATACATATCATATGGTGCAAATTTCATTTCTACATTTATAATAAACTAGCACGGATTAGCATTAGCATGCGTGTGGACCATATCATGTCAAACTATCAAGCAATTAATGATTAATTTTTTTGATTCCATTAATTATTTAATATATCTGGTAAAAAATGAGTCGAAATGGTTCATGATCTGATGAGTGGTTCGACCGAAGCTCAGCTTGAGCTCACGACTGTCGAAATCGAGCTTCCTTAATGAGCCAGCTTTGTCGTGACTGTTAGAAAGCTCCTTTCAGTTCGTGGAATTATTATTATTATTATTATTATTATTATTATTATTATTATTATTATTATTATTATTATTATTATAAGTATTTAGAGCATTAACTAAGATAAATTTAAAATTTTCGAGCTTTAAGATCGAAATCGAATTGGGTTTGTCGAATAAATGAGTTCACGAGCATAATATATAATATTTGAGTTAGCTCAAGCCTATAAAATGAATCGGCTAGTTTACGCTACTATAACTATAGTCAGACGTCAAAATGAATATTCGTTTCTATTTTCTTTTTTAGCAGCACATTGAAACTCCGAATAAAAATGACTAATTTCTATTTAATTGGATGTTGCTTTTCCTAATCGACTACGCAAATTATCTATTTGCAAAATTAGCAATAATAGATGGTAGCGTAGGTAGCTAAATAATGAATGTAAAAATAAAACAAAATGAAATTCATTTGCTTAGTCATATATGTATAAACTCAATAATTAATATTTGATAATTTGTATATAAAATATAAATTAATAATTCATTATATCCTACATATCATTTAATGAATGATTTACGAAAGTTTTTCGTATTGAGTCAGTCCCGATTCGGAGATAAGGTTCTAAATTAATAATTCGCTAAATTTATAAGATAATATACTTTTGATAATTTGTATATAAAATATAAATTAATAATTCATTATATCCTACATATCATTTAATGAATGATTTACGAAAGTTTTTCGTATTGAGAAGCCATGTGTGTATGATTTGTTTGTATTAGCATATTTTGATCTTGTATTTATATCGAAATTATTTTTTTAGTGTCCATAAAGTAAAACATTAAACATAAGAAGAATAACAAAGCGTGAGATTGAAGTATTCCTTCAAATTGGATCGTTCATTTGATATATGTATATGTTATACTAACTAAGTAGAAGTTTGGAAGTTATTGTAAAACTGAGTATTTCATTGTAAAATGATAAAACATTAATTAAAATATATATTATTAATTTATCATTCAATTAATAATTATTTTAATTAATCAATTTTTATGGTTTCAGTATTAATTTACATAGTTTCTATTGTATATATAATCTAACATGAAATCACATCAGGCCCATAGAAGTTGGCTTCGTGCAATGTTTGATAATTTATTTGACGGGCCCATTATGTAGGCCCATTAATTTCAGTACTCTTGAATGGATGGGCCGGGCCGAGCCGGGCTGGAGTTTATTACAATAGTACATAATAAACTCAAAATAATCCCCAATATTTATTATGTGGACCAATTTAGTCATCGGTGTTTCGCTTGACCCAATTTAGTCCCCGATGTTTTCGATTTTTGACTAATTTGGTCCTTCCGTAATGATTAACGTTAATTTTAGCGAAAATCTTCCACGTACCCCACACTAAATCGTGTCTTGATAGAATTTTAGAGTACTTGTATGATTTGAGGGTTCATACTGTTTTCTTCTACTATCAATGAAGCTCGACGAAGCCGACGATCTAGAACTCATGTCCGAATTTTGGAGGAAAAATTTTTATTTCGTGTCTTAATTTCAGTAGTCATTTCAATTTTATCAATACAAACATGATTTATTGTGAGACACGTGTGAGATTTACGTTAAAATTGATGTTTAGCGTGACGAAAGGACTTAATTAGTTCAAAATCGACAACATCACGGACTAAATTGATTCAGATGAAACATTGAAAACTAAATTAAATCGACAACATCGCGGACTAAGTTGATTCAGATGAAACATCAAAAACTAAATTGATTCACATGATAAACATTGAACCCCATTTTAAGTTTTATTTAATTTTTTAAACAAAGCTGCTTGAAACTCGCACGCTATGTAACGGTCATATTTCGTCTCTTTTCCCAAAGGCAAAGCCACCCGCCCCGCCTATTACGCAGAGAGACATATTGGTTCGTACACTAACTCAAAAAGTGAAAAACCCATTTCTTCCAACTTAGCTACTTCGAAAAAATGGCGAAACCCCAAGATGCAATGGACTATGAGATGTCGAGGGAGAATAGAATCAAAGAAAACCGCGAGAGGATGCAAAAGCTTGGGATTTTCGATCTGTCCCTTCAAGTAAAGTCGCTGAAACCCACCCCCAGGAGAAATCTAGACAGAAAGAATCAGCAGCGTTATTCGCCTATTCCTTGTGCTTCTGCACCGATACGTCGGTCATCGAGGTACTTTATTAGCACACTTTGTTCAGTTGCATATTATTCATCGACGCAGTGTTATATTGCTCGCTAACGCCGGCGAGGATGGTGGGTTTTTGTTTTCCCTTTCATTTTCTTTTGTGGGTTTTTGGGATTTACTTTATTGGCATTTTTTTTTGTTCAGCTGCATTTTAATTATCTACTCAGTGTTCTACGGTTCGCACTGTGTTTGGCTTCTTTTTTCATTTTCTTTTGGTGGGTTTTTGGGATTCACTGCATCTTCTGTTTGAAGGAACGGTTGATTATTCTCAGGCTGTTCATGGAGTTTCAAATAGTTTGTGTTTAGGGCATCGTTGTGAGGATCAGCAATAGATGAGATTCCTAGTACTTAGGACTATAATCGATTGTTCAGACGCCTAATCGTTTTTTCTCGCTATTTTGCCCTAATTCTACATCGGTTGATTGTGTATTCTGTTGTGGACTTTTGTAGGCTGCAGAACTCAACGCCAGTTAGCTACTGCGAAATTCCTGCGCCGAAGAAGGAGAAGTCTTTTAAAAGCCATAACTTGCTGAGGGAGGAAGGTGCAAAGCCCGAGATCTACACCGAAGAACACAAGAAGGTCCTCGGAAGCACCGAGATTGAATGGACGCTTTTCGTCGATGGATATGGGAAAGATGGAAAAAGAATTTACGACCCGATAAAGGGCAAAACTTGCCATCAATGCAGGTCTATGCTTGCTTTATCTAATGAGTGTGTATGCTTCATTTTAATCTTTAATGGATGTTCAGCTAACTGATTATACTCAAATGGTTGCCTTTGGTTTTTCAGGCAAAAAACTCTCGGACAACGTACGCATTGCTGCAAATGCAATCTTGTCCAAGGGCAGTTTTGCGGAGATTGTTTGTACATGAGGTGTACGCACGCTCACAAGATTCGAATTCTTTACGTTGCCCTTTAGATTTTTCATTTTGTAATTTTTTTGTTGACATACTCATGATGATCTTATATAGCCTATACCGTAAAATGCCTCAGTAACTTCCGTTTTTGAATCTGAAGACATTCTTTTCTAAATTTCCAGATATGGTGAAAACGTGCTCGAAGCGAATGCAAATCCCGAGTGGACTTGCCCTGTTTGCCGAGGAATATGCAACTGCAGTTTGTGCAGGCAGGCCAGAGGGTGGGCCCCGACTGGCCCTCTTTATAAGAAGGTGTTGATTGTATTACTTTCACCCTCCTGTCAATTTTCTGCTACTGATAAAAATAGCTAAGATCCTACTTTTTTTATTTTTCTGTCTACTTAAGATCTCGAGTCTTGGGTACAAATCGGTGGCACATTATCTCATTCAGACAAGATTCACAAGCACGGTTTCAGACGAAAATAACATGAGCACAAAGACCCCAAGTTCGGCTAAGCGGTCACTGCCCTTCTCAGACACTGATGCGAGCAACGGAGAGGAGGATAATCCTCTTGAATCAAACCCCGAAGAGGCTGCAAAGGAGGAAAAAGGCTCGAACGAAAAACCCGACGTCTGTAAGTTCAACACCGAAAGTCCTTTTCTGCAGCCTGACATTATTGCAGTTCAGCTGGAAGATGAATCCAAACAGTTCTCAACCCCTAAAAAGGAACAAAACATTTCTGCCTATGATGAGAAAATTGCGCCAACGTACGAAGTTCTTGAAAAGGAAGGGGACGGAGGTAAACAGACCACTGACGGGGAGGGTTCTAATAAATCCACTAAGGGGAAGAAGCGAAAGACATTCGAACTGCCAACCGATAGTATAGCTGCAAGATTGAGGCAGAGGCGTGGTAAGAAATAAGACTCTCTCGTGTTAGTAGTGGTAATGTAGCCATCCTACGTACGCCTGCCGTGTTGTCCTTTTGTCGAAACGAGAGGTGGTTGCGACTTTTTTCGTAGGTGTATCGAGATGCATATGGGAATTGTAATATGTGGCTTTTGTTGTTCAGCCTTGAGACATATATATATGCATGGATATTGCTTCTTATTTTGTTAATCTAAGATGGGGTTATTTATAAGTGTTCTTACAATTCTGCTTTAGTTCACTTTTATGTGTTTACTCCATCGTAGTTTTCACATCTTCGTCAAGAAAAAAACATATAATGGAAAGTTATTTAGTATCAGCAAAATCTTGACAGCAGCATCTATGCAGTAATAATATATTCGCTGTTGACCAATATATATAAGGGCTGTGTTTGGTTTGATGAAAAGCCCAGAAAAGCTCATATAATATAAATAATCGGATTTAATATTGTGTTTGGTTTAGTAATTTCAGCCCGGATTTAATATTTCAGCCCGTTTTTAAACCAAAGGCCCGTTACAAGTAAACTGAATTAAAAAGCTAAGATAAATTATCTTGAATTGTTGGAAAAAAATTTTATCTTGGGCTTTATCTTGTGCTCATAACCAAACGGACCCAAGGAGTCTCATGCTTTATATAAGAGGTCTCATGTTATATAAAGGACGCGTTGCGAGTAGAGCCGTAGCCCGCCAAAGCCAGCAATTTGGCGGGGCGGGCGCGGGCCTGGGAAATGAAGGCCTTTAGCAGGGCGGCCCGCGGGCCACGGGCCCAGTTGATGGCTCTAGTTGCGAGCAAACCCCTTACTATATATAAGAAGTCTCATGCTTTATATAAGGGGTCTCATGTCATATAAATGGTGCGTTGAGAGCAGGGAACCCCTTTATATACATGAGAGGTATAAAGTAATCAATGGGCCGAGTCATCTAATAGTATGTCAAGATTTCGAATCCTTACTACAACAATTTTTTCGTATGAATCTCGTGCTTTATTTAAGGAGTCCCCTGCTATATATAAAGCGAGCAGTGGACCCGTATACGACATGAGGGGTATACAGTAATCAACGAAACGGGTCATCTAAGTAATAGATTACGAGTTTGAATCTCTACTATAACAATTTTTTTTGTATGGATCTTATGTTATATATAAGGAGTCACATGGTATATAAAAGGTGTTAGCAATAGACCCCTTATATAGCATGAGACCCCTTTATACAACACAAGTGGTATACATGGTATAATAGTCTTTACACGCTATTTTTTAAAAATTTGTTTCTTGAGAGGCTATTTACCTAATGTATCATAAATTTTTGTCTACTTGCAATTTAGTGTCAAAGACCGTCTTCTCATGTCTTATGCTATGTTACGTGCAAAAACTTAGTATGATGATTCACATTTTCTATGCTTGAGAATAAATCGAATGCTATTTAAAAATAATGATTAGTTATACAAGAAATAGGCAAAATTATAAATTTGGAACACTGAATGTATTAGTTTCATTATTTTGTGTCACTCCATATATCGAAGTAATATTTTTTACCCACTTAACTGATGATTTGGAATACAACATACTATGATTTCCAATATATTTCTTCAGAAAAAAGAATATGAAATCTAAATTTGTTTTGACATATAAAATTAGTGACAAGACACTCTAATCTCCTCGTAGAAAAATTTTCAATTCTCCTTTTAATGCTTCCACTCTTACACAAAGTTATTGCTTGGACAATTCATTTTGTAATTATCTATACTATATACGAAGGATCGGAGGTGTCTAATAACTTCCAATTTGATCTGTCATACCATTATTGTTTTGTCTTTTTTATTTTTATTTATTTTACTAATTTGATTGATTAACATTTTACCCTTTATTTTTTTTATTTACTTAAAATAATATACAATAAAGTTAAAATTATAATTTCATATATTAAATATTTTAAATTATAAATAATTAATATAAAGTAATATTACAATTTTTTTTATATTAATATATATGCATCGAGAGTAGAGTTGTAAATGAGTCGAGCCGAACTCAAACATGACCCAACTCGAGTTCGGCTCGATTAAGTGTTATTGAGCTCAATCGAGCTTGATAAATTTCAGCTCGAGCTCGGCTCGATTAAAAACAATAAAGCTCGATTCAGCTCGATAAGGTTGGTGTAATTTGAACTATTTGAGCTCGAGCCCGAGTTCGATATATATTAATAAATAAAATTTTTAAATACATTTAAAAATAAAAGTGTAGGTTCGATAAGGCTCGACGAGCCTTAGATATGATGGATTCAAGCTTGAATCAAGCTTTGACCAAGTTCGGCTCATTTACACCAAGTTCGGCTCATTTACACGGAGAGAGTGAATAAATACTAGTCCAATATACCATCGAAAGTCCCATAAATAACCCATATTTATAATTCCACTTTAATCCAACGGCTGTCATAAAATCGCATCTCCCATTGCCACTTGTCCGTCGTTACAAGAAAACTCGATCCCTTCCTCCCCAAAAACAAAACACAATCAACTCTCATCAACTTGACAGTTGCGTCATTATTCCGAACAATCAATACGCAGGATGGTGTTCGTAGGAATATAGCGGCGATGTTCCCCGGAAATTTGATCAGGCGCCGCCTCGTATCTCTGATTCTTCCATGGCTTCGTCACGACCCGGACATTCAGTTGAAGCTTGGGCTGTTTGGTTCCACTGGACGGCTAGTAAACTTCGCTATCAACGTTTCGGCGCTGAACGAATTGCTCGACGATCCGTCTAGAGTCTGCTTCAGGGAAGTTACGGTGGAGGAATTGAGTTTGAAGTTCTCTCCGTTCTCTTCCGCTGCGTTCACTCTGGTGGTGCGAGGTCTCCGCGTCGTCCTTTCCATTGGGTTAGGAATTTTTAGATTTTTATTTTTCTATATGTATTTTACACGTTTCTGATTGAGGGCGGACTGAGATATTCCGTTTTTGTTGAAGAGAAAAGGAGGATGCGTGGAGGCGGAGGACTAGGGACACGACGGTGGAGGAACGAAATAGCCTGCTTCGTGAGATTGATCCTGAGGTAATTTTAGGTTCTCGGACTTTAATTATTTCGGTTTTATCGGTGGATTATTATTGAGTTCGAAACTGTTTGGTTCTCATTGATCATGTACCTGGAAGAGTTTAGTGAGAGGAGCTTGTTATATACATGACGGTGTTAGCTGATATAGTGACTTGATTTGTTTGTATAATATGAGATGCATTGGAGTTTCATGATTCTCAATCAGATGATGTTTTGTATTGTTCGTTCGTGAATATTTTTAGCACTTGAATTGAGACCCCAATTGGATGGAAGTATAAATGTAATCGCAAGAAACTTTTCTGCTGAGAATAGTCCCATGATTCTGAGGTGTGGTGTGGTATTACCGTATGTATTGTTTTCAATTATTTGTTTTACTTTGATTGGATATTTCATTTTGTCTCATTTTAAAGTTCCAGGGTAGTTCACTTTTTGCGGATGGTTTCAGGGATGTGCTTTGCACGATGCTGTTAACAAGATTATAGACATCACCCCTGAGTCTTGGGGAACATCAATACTGAAAACTGTATTCAGGCATTGTCTCTTGGAGTTGCACGATGTTCGCGTGATTACGGAATCTTCTAGTCCACGCGATTCCATCTCATGCTCAATGTATGCCAGAAAAATTGGAGCTGTATCAAAAAATCTGGTGAACAGATCTTTCCTTATAGATTTGATCGGTTCCTTTGCTACATCTCGTAAAATAAGTTCATTTGATATTGATGTTGACCGATATGAGATGAGTTTGAACGTCGACAATCGCACTAGCTGTATCTTTCCTGCGACAAGTATGTTTGCACTAGTAAATCTTAATCATCTTCACTCCATGACCATTTTTGTTCGTGTCCCAGCTGTAAATATTTTACTTTCCCCTGAAGATATCTCTCGCGCATTATCATTGTATGAACTTATTCCCAAGAAAACCATTCATGCTAGACCTGGAAGGCAGCTATGGAACATAGTGGCAGCCAAGCTTAGTTCTCGGCTTCAAGCTTCTAAAAGGTCATTTATTGAAGTAGCTTGGGTTGTGTGTATGTGGATCCGTTACATTAAGGCCTATCAGTTTTTACTAGTGCTAGTTGGATATCCCGACCATGATAAAATGAAAAAATCAACTACCTTGATGTTTCGGGATAGCAAGACTTTATGTTCTATTAAGTCCCAGTGGAATCTGGTTTCTGAAATCGAGAATAGTCTTCCTCCAGAGGCCATTTCAGTTGCACGCAGAATAATTCGCTACAGAACTAGACCTGGTCAAAGGGAAAAGTATGATGATTTCATAATAAATAAGCAATACTCAAAGGTGCGGCAAGTACTTGTGCATATTTGGAGAATGATTGGTAGCTGTTTTGTCGTCATTCTCAATATACTACTGTTATTTAAGAGCAGGCGACATGATGACAATGCTCACAATGATCTAGCTCTTCAGACATGCATCTCTTTCAATTTGCAAGAAATATCAGTGCATGTTACTCCAGCCAGTGCCGTACAGCCTTCTGTTATTGGGAAGACAGCATCTGATAGGATGATTTCATACCAAGGGTTACTTGGTTTCAAGCTTTGCGTAAATTCAGTGATCTTTAGATACTTTGAAAATATAACTGAACAGTGTTCTGCTGTTTCAGTTGGGTGCTTGAATGTTCTATCATTCTCTACTGCAAAACCCAGATCAAACAATAACTTGAAAGAATACTGGGAGAAAGAAGGTCATGGTCAGGAGATTATCGTGAGGAGCGATCCTGCAGATTCATTTTACTTTCCTCAAGGTACTGATAGAGATACTACCGATCACATTTGTAAAACTTCAAACACTCGCACAGACCATCTTCTACGCGAGCTGTGGTCGAATTGGGTGGATTCTTATTTGAAGGATCAAGCAGAAAGTACTTCGAACATGTTCTCGCCATGGATTCTTTGTGAGGTAAAGAGCTGTTTAGCATCTCATTGCCTTGGTGGTCCTAGTTCCTGGCCTAAAACATGTAGTTTGGTTATTGGAAAATTGAACTTTAATTTGGATTACTATTCTCTCCTGTCAATTGTCGTACTTCTTAATCAAACTCAATATGCTTTGTATGGGAAAGGAAGCAGGAATCTCAATGCTCCTGTCATTCAAGATCATGTAGTAAGGGATTGGAGAAGTAAGTCTAAGTTATATTCTAGCGAGATGGAGAGGAAAATTATCAGAACTATTCCTGAGGAGCATGTCGAAATCGGCGCACTCATAGCTGGTCCATGTATTCATCTATCTATGTCAAATTATCAGTTTGGTGCCAAATCTAGAGATCTTTGTCATACTTTTACAAAAGTCTCATTTGAAATCGGTAACATGGAACTTCTGGTGTCACCAAATGCAGAAGACAATGTTAGATTAGTGGATGAAGAATATGCTGAACACAATATAGGGTCAGAGTACCTTGAGCTAAAAACATCTACAGAGCTTTATATCCCTGAATCGAATAATGAAAGCTATGGCTGTCAGGAGCAGATTTCACTCGTTGCATTTATGAAAATTGGTGGTCTAAAGGCATACTTAGATGAAACTTCTGAGAATTCTGATTTCCAAATTGTGGAGTTAAGATCTATTATCACACAGCTTCAGTGTATAAGGTATTATTTTTCTGTTTGCTTGTAGTTTTTGTGTTTCTGCTCCAGCTTGATGTGTTTATTGGTTCATGATTAAACTTGTTGCTTGATTAGTCTTTTAACAAGGGTTTGCTTCTTTAGAATTAATTTCTGCGTCACTTTAATCTTCATTTTCTATGTTCTAAATGTTCTCCTCTATACTTTGAGAAGTGAAACTATTATGTTTGAGCCAGCAATGAAGTTGATTTTGCAGGGTGTTTCTTTAGATGATCCCTTTCATTTGCTTCCTCAGTTGAACTAAATATATTATTTGTAGCTTGCAAGTAAGTTGCCTCAGTAAGCTGGCTTAAATTTGTAAAAGAACTACTAAAGTGAAAATCATGTTTCAGAAGAAGAATATGAAGTTATAATTTGATCGGACATGTACTCTAATCTGGAGCATAATTTTTGTGAAGTTTGTGATCCTGCAGATGAAGATTGCCAATCATGTAATTTCAGTCTATGCATGGCTAGTTGTTGCAAATGTCAGAATACCTTTTTATATGGCTTTAGTTTTCGCCTTTGTATAACAGGAAGGCTGGCTACTCCTTCTGGTCATCTGTTGTTGCTTCCTCAGCGACATTCTTCGTGGTTGCTAATGGCTTTTCCATGTTAATATTCCTTGATGAGTTGTGTGTTTTAACAAAGGTGATTCTTTATTTATATTTTGTATTGCTTCATGGACAATAAAACAAACTTTGTCTCCGTCAATTTTTCTATTTCATGTTGATGAGAAACTATTTCATGTTTTCCTCTGTGACATTCTTATAGTACACTTTTACGTAATTGACCTTTTGTCTCTTATTCTGATTCTTCAGGTAAATTCTTCAATGCTATATGTCCCGTGCTCATTCCTATTTTATCATGCTCATTTCCTATTTATCAATTTCCAGAAAATGGTAGCATGTGATATAAATCTGCGACTTTGATTCAGATGATCACAAATTAGAATAAGAACGGGTGACTTTGATTTCCGCTATTTTATTCCTCAAGATAAGAAAAAAATAAACTTATGTTCTTCATTGCAGATATTTTTTGAAGTATTGCATGATTCACTGGCATTTTCCCGGGGTAAAATTGGTGATAGTTTGAAGCAAGAAGAAGAATTGAGCAACGAGTGTCAGCAAACACCATATCATAGGACTCAACAAGCATCATTTATCACAGAAACCCATCTAAGAATCAACAGCACGTTTGAGCTTAAGTCGTCTGATATTGTTATTCATAATTCCAGGAGGAGCTTTCGTGTTGAGATGCATAAGGCAGTGCCAATTGTTGATGGTGAAAAAGGCAGTCCATCAACAATGCAGGACCATTCTGATAAAGGTATCTACATCTCGGTTCAGATGGCAAAAATGGATATTGATTTTGAACGACAAAATACGAAGGTTTCCATTGATACAAAGGGACTGCAATGTGTCATTTTGAAAGCTATGAGTGGGCTCAATGGACACTCTTTTAAATCTGAGCAGAAATATCTCTTATGTTCTTCAAATTTCCTGACTGAAGCATCCATTTCCCAAATCAAATTATGTATATGCTTGTTTCCCATTGGAGCCGAAGAATACAATAGTCACGCTGTGTCACCAGTGGGAGGCGAATCCTCATCAATCATGGAAACGGAAAGACTGAAGGAGCATTGGTTACTTTCAAGTATTGTTGTTTCTGGAATTTATTTGACTGGATCCCAACTAAAGAACATCTTAGCTTCTGAAAATCAATTTGAGGAACTGAATGCATCTTTCTCTGTTGGCGGAGGATTCCAGAAAGTATCTTGTGAATCCAAGGTGCTATGCCTATTTTTTATGAACCTTGTTCATGCATGAAATTATCCAACAATATTCTCAAACATGAGATGATAGATATAATTTTTTCACAAAAATTTTATTGTGCTGTTATAACAGGGTGGTTCTGTGTTACTCGAAGTAAATGCCATAGTGATGTTGCTTGAATGCTTTACTTTGTACCATCACTGGATGTCGGAACTTTTTCCATCGAGTCGATCATCTGATTCTGTTTCGATTGCTCGAACTAGTGGGGAACCAGTTGGTTGTCCTAGTTTAGATATTCATCTAGGCCAACGACCCGGTATCTGGGATCATATGGAGGCATTATCCGTGAGTCTGTTGCATCCGTCCCTTACAATTGTGGCAAGAGATGAGTTTGGTATGATACCAGCATATTATTCTGAAGTCGAACAGCGTTGTAAATTATTATAACACTGTTACTTTCCATTGCAGACAGATTTCAAGAACTTACGTTGGAGGTTGACTTTCATTTGGAATTTAAAGTCGATAACGCATCAAGAAAACTTTCGATAAGTATTTCCAGACTCTCTTTTCTTTCTCAGTTCATTCGTAGAGTTCTGAACCATGGATGCCAGGTAGTGGAAGTTCGTTTCTCTCCTTGTCGTAAATAGTTTGTACTCAGGGTTTACAAGGTAGATTTGTCTGCTCTTTTTCCAGGATAATGATTCGATTCATTTGTTTTCTTCTGAGGCAAGTGGATCAAGTCGCTCAATATCGCCAGAGGCTTCTTGTGATGATTGCACGAGTGGACCAGCAGAAAAGATGTTATACAGAAGACCGCAGTACTATATATTGAAAGATCTGCAATGTGTTTTGGCTGTTGACAGTCCTGCCAGTAGTGACCACAATATATCTCAATGCTCAAGCATTTGGTTTGGAAGTGGTTCTATTTCAGAATTTGATATGACCATATCACTTTCTGAAATAAAGGTAACTTCACTTTCATCGGTAAATATCTTCTGAAGTTCACTGCATTTAGCAATGTCGTGACACTTCACTTTCTTTGCACTGAAATCTCTAGATAGTTACAGAAAATGACTTAGTTCATAGTATCCTAATAAGGCATACTATTTGGTTGTAAATAATAAAATGTTTGATATGCTGGACAAATATATGAACTTAGATATTCTGCTCTAAGGTGAATTGTTTGATGTTCTCGTTCCCTCTGCATAGAACTGATTATTATGCATATTTGAAGCATCTGGCAATAGTTCCTAAAGGTTTTGACTTGGTTTCACATTTGATCCCTCATGGAAAGTTTTGTCGTCAATACTTTCCTATTTTATAGCACCAAAATTGTTTTGCTTTCTATTAGATTTTTCATGTTCATCCTCTCTTAGATATCATTCTGTTGCATCAGATGGCATGTTCTGCCTTTGAATCTATCTCTAAGGCTTTGACCTTAGAGGGTACATCTGGACCGGAATCTACTGGTTCATCGTACGATCAAGGCCCTGAAGGAAACATTGAGGAAATACTTGCTGATGGTACGTGCTAGCAATGTCTTAGTAATAGACTAGTCTTCATCAAATTTAACCAATCGTATCAATCCTCTCTCACAGGAACAATTGTTGCTATACAAGATGTCGATCAGCACATGTACATTGCCATTGTAGATGTAAGTAATGGATATGATATAGCTGGAGTTCTCCATTATTCATTGGCAGGAGAGCGGGCTCTTTTCAGAGTAAGATGGTTGAAATGTTAAGCTTACATTTTGCAGTTAAATAAAAATTATTATGCTTCGTTGTGAATTGCTATATAGAATGACTTTTGATGAGGTTTACTGTTCCTCCCCATCCATTGATTTGAGAATTGCATGAAGACCCTGCACTTTTCATTTCTATTTCAGAGTGGAATCCGAATCATAGAATATTTACCAAATACTTGTTCAGGTGAAGCATCATAAGGCAAGGAGATGGGAGTCGCAAACCCGATATTTTTCCCTGATTTCATTGTATGCTAAAGATAATTCTGGAGAAGCTCTGTGTTTGAATAGCCTCCCAAAATCAAGGCTTGTTGACATTTCCTGCACCAGCGACAGTGGAGCTGCGCTGTGGAAAATGCTTCCCTCAAAACTCGATGCGTATGATGGTGCAGCTGAGTCAGAAGCTCCAACATCTCTATTCAAAAGAACATTTCACCTTGTTAACAGAAAGAATGACTGTGCAGTGGCTTTTACAGATGGTGTCCTTGAATTTGTTAGCAAACCAGGAAATCTATTGAAGTGGAAAGTGTTTGATAATGGTGGTCCAGTTGATAATAAATTGTTGCCACATAGGCATGTAATGGAGAGGCAATCCAGCCCCAGCGTCGGGTCTAGAAATGATATAAATACCACTAATATAGTAGAGTTAAAGGCAAATGAATACCCGCTGGGGATCACACTTACAGTAGCCAAGGTTACTCTGACAATTGTTCACGAGCTTTCTGATATTGAAGAGAAGTTTCCACTTCTCCAGGGATCGATCATTCCCAATCAAACTATAATACAAATATTATCAAAGTCAAAAGTCAGGGTTATGCACAAGTCTGAAATTATATTATGTTATTTTGATGCGCAACATAACTCGTGGTAATTGTTGTTTAACTTCAATCTGCAATTTTTCGTCATCTCTAATAGTAACTGTTTGCTGTTGAACGTTCTAGTTGATATGATGCCTTTGTTTCACTCATTGACAGGAAGGAATTTATTCAACCACTTGAGTTATGCACTTTCTACAGCCATAGGTATCTTAATAAGGGTCCAGAAATTTTTTCCAAAGGAGCAACAAGTCATTTACATGCTATGATTAAAGAGGTTTACTCTTCTAATGTTTCATTTTTCTATATCTTTGAACTGAGCGCTTCATCTAGGTAATTAATTCTGAAATTGACAGGTTACTGTAATAGTCAGTGAGCTTTCGTTGGATACGCTTTTGTTTGTGATTGGTCATTTGGATTTGGCTGGCCCTTATGCAGTAAAAAGTTCTACAGTTCTGGCCAACTGCTGCAAGGTTCTTGAATAAATTCGTGGAACTATTATTCATGCGAACATCTTTCTTTTGAAACAGCAAGATTAATTGCCTATATGATTTTTTTATTGAACTTAAAATAGTGTTATGATTATTTATTATGTGGCATGTTTTGGTCTCATGACCTTCTTGTCATGACACATGTTTGTTGTCTCATCATATATCCTGCTTTTCACGATTTCTATTTTTGATATAGTACAGTTGTCTCCAAAACCATGATGAACCTCTAAACTAATCCAACTGAAGGCATTTTTCTTTTTTTCTTTTTGCATGATTACCTTATCCCCCATATTGTCCATGTGCCTAGTTCTTGGCTACTTGGGGTCTCAAATTTTTATTCTGCCATACAGTACTGCATTATTATTTTTACTCTTGTTTGACAGAATTTTGGCCCTTTAGAGAGATTTTATGGGATTACTTTTTCATATCGTTCATTTGAGCTATAATTTCAAGCAAGATAGCATCCTCCCATGGTTTATTCATATAAGATGGTGCAATAGTACATACTGATTTTACATTAATTTGCAAAACTTCTAGCTGAAGGAGTATTTTAGTAAAGTCATTTTTTTCTCCAAAAAATCTCAATACTTAAGAGGTTTCTAGCTTTCATAAAAGCATGTCTGCATGTTCTGATATTGCTCACGAAGTTGGTGGTTTTTATATCAATTGATACTATAATTCTATGTTATGCATTTATTCTAAATGATATGGCCTTATGAGAAGTTTTTGTAATTCTTTTTTATAAATTTTGTTCTTTCCTGTTTCTGTAATTCCTCTCTGAGTCGATATGTCAATTTCAATTCCGGAGTCCTCTAGCAGTTTTAGGGTAATGGTAACCGCCTGTGAAGTTCTAGCGGCTTCCTGCTTAAATCGGTAGTCTTATGTGAATAAATGAAATATTTGTTAGTGTGTTTAAAATGCAGGTTTATAATCAGTCTGCATTGGCTGTTATTTGCCAATTTTATGATAACCAAGATGTATCAGTTCCTGCAAGACAGTCATCTACCATATTTTTGAGGTAGCCTCTATGTCTCGTCTTTCATCGTAATTGTAGTTATATATCATGAATCTTTTGTTAGTATTGAATTATTGATCATTTCTCTGTTCTCTTCTGGTTTATGTGCGCTTGAATTATGTACCACATATTCTTAGAATGTGCCGACCTTCTTGTATTTTCCTTCTGTTAAAATTTTATGATACGTATATATCGGTCATTATATTCTGTAAATATCGGAGTGCATTTCAGAACCAAATTAACTATAATGAATATGCGTAGAGTTTCAAATGCCCATGTGACTTGAATTTGTAAATACATTGTCTAAAAGTACTTTTTCAAGGAAGTGAACAACTTGTTACAGTCATTCATATTCACATAACCACTATCTTTTGATTTCCTAAATTATTCTGGTCAAGATTTATGTGACTCTTGATTCTTATGCCCACTTCAAGGCACCTAGCTCTCGCAAATCAACCACCAGAAGCATCCTTTTTTTCATTACAGCTTGTGCGACCTGGTTCTCTTTCAACTTCTCCCATCCATCTTTCACTATTGGAAAATCAACAATTCGCTTGGAGGACTCGTGTTTTGTCATCACATGGTAAAATACTTACCTCCTTGTATGTAACTTGTTCAGATGTGGTAGCCTTCATGATGCTCATGTTATCTTGATATAAATCTAGCATGGCATGAATTGTATAAATTGCATGCATAGTAATTATCATGTGCGACCTATTCTAATAAGACTTTCAACTGGGAGAATGAGTTGTCATTGCACGTATTTGGCTTAAGTGCTACCAGAAATTTTGAGCATAACTTGCATTAGGGTGATACTTGCTACAGATACATTTTAATGGTACATTGGAAAGTATTCCATATACTTGAAGGACAGGGAGGAAAATGAATGTTTTAAGTTCTCAACTCATGACTTTGTATTGGTCGATTAAGAAATTATATGCATCCTAATTGCTTTGAATTTTCCCTCTAGGTTATCTATATCATTTTGGTAGAAAATAGGCGTAATTTTTATACTGTTGAATAAACTCCAACTTGTATATAGAGAAGTAGAGCCAAGGTTTATATAAAAAATAATATACTGAAGATCTGATGAATTTCCTAAACAGATAAACTACTGTAGATATATTATATCTAGCAAGACAGTTAGTCATTTGGCAAAGGACTCAAAATATATCTAATGCAACTAGTGGATCCTAATAGATCGTTGGAAATGAAATATATAAAATTAAAATTTGATAGTCCCTACAAGCTTAACCTTTTAGGTAAAGTGGTCATTTACATGGTATTAAAGCTCAGGCCAAGAGGTCATGGGTACAAATCCTCTCGACCGCCCATAAAATAGAAAATCAATGTCTAAGGCTAGATATAAAAAAATAATAATAAATCAGCCTATACGTGAGGGGGTTGCTGAAAATTAAAAATATATAAAACTAAAATACAATATTCTCCTTGTAAGCTTAAACTTTCACGTGAATAGGTCATTCAGCCGATCTTACATAATTATTATTAAATCGAACTATTTTGATTATTATTATTTGATCATGTTGTGAGCTCTTTGCTTGTTCAGACTCGAAATCATTTCCAGGCCCATTCATTGTCGTTGAAATTTCAAGAGGAATTGAGGTATATGTCTAAATTTTCTGACAATTTAATGCAGGTGATTGGTACAATTATTGCTTGTGTCTTAAAAAGTATTGAATTCTTATTTCCTTGTGGTGTGTACAGGATGGATTGTCAATCCATGTATCCCCTCTCCTAAAGATATACAATGAAACTGATTTCTCGATGGATCTTCGTTTCCAAAGGCCTCAGCATGAGGAGAATGATTGTGCTTTTCTGGTGTTAAGAGCTGGTGATGCTATAGACGATGCTATGACGGCATTTGGTGCAATAGATTCATCTGGTGGAAAAAGAAAGGCACTTGCATCTGTTAGTGTTGGTATGGTTTTCTACACTTAAACATGTACTCCTGTGCAGACAAAACAAAGCTAAAATGAAATTTGTCAGTGTTTTCATGGGTTTTATTCACGTAAGTGCATCAAATTCAAATTTTTGTGTTAATAATTTCAAGTTTTTTGATAAATTTCTGGCTTCTTAAAAGCATGTGTTTGTCTATATCTTTACGTATTCTTTTAAAGAAATCATAGCTGAAATGTCTGTTGGATTATGACATTTTTTTCTCTCCTAGTTTTTAGTTATGTGATGACCCCAGTAAAATGCTATCGATTCATCTATCTTTGGCAGAAAACTGTGGTAATCTTGATTTAAATAATTTATGGTTTTCGCCAATTTTGTATCTGCATCTTTCTAACTTTTTGTATATGAAATGCAATTGAGTTATTTGCTTCTTTTCTTTCTAATTTACGAAGTTAAAATAATCTGTAGGAAACTATACATTCTCTTTTAGACCCAATATTGAAGATTATCGAGAAAATTTGAAGAACATGTCAGTGGATTGGTCAGACAATCTCAAAGGTGGAAAGCCCGTTCACTTATCAGGATTGTTCGATAAATTAAGCTATCAAGTGCGGAAGGCTTTTTCAGCTGGCACTGTCAAATATACGTTGGGCAGCGCAAAATGTGCTGTTAAATCTGAAGATGCTTTTGTTTCTGATGTACATTTCCTAATACAAACAGCTGCGAAGTCTATCCCTGTTGTAAATCCTGATAACTTTGGTTATACTCGTGAGAATAGAGATTCGCCTTTTGCAATGCAAGAGCAGAAGGAAATCTATCTTCTTCCCACGATTCGTGTTTCAAATTTATTGCACTGCGAAATACATGTTAGTTTGACTGACGGAGGTAATCTATGCATCAAAATGTTTCAAGTTTTTCATATCTCATCTACAATTTTATCATCAAAAACATGCCTGCATGCCCTTGTTGCAGATCCAAATGCTGTGGACCCTGGCAAGAAATGGAGTGAAGCCGTTGTTTCATGTGGATCAGCTGCCAATTTTTATGTGGATCCTGCCGCTATTTTTTTCCATATAACATTGAATCCATTTGGATCGAGATGTAGGCCTGTTAAAAATAGTGACTTGCTGAAAAAATTACAAAAGCATAAAGGTGATATTGCTTATTTGGATATAGAGTTGGACTTTGGTGGTGGAAAGTACTTTACCATGTTGAGACTGTCTCGTGGAAAAAGGGGTACATTAGAGGTAACAAGTGTCTCTTTCATTTATTATCATCAGATTTAGAGTTTTCAAGCATTTAAAATTTGTATTTTTTTCGTTCAGATTTTTATCTTTACCCCATATGCGTTAAGAAATGATACAGACACGCCATTGTTTTGCTTTCCAGCTGATAAGAGACCTTTATCTAGGTACATAAATGGTTTTCAATTTGTTGTTTAATCTTTTTCTTTAAGTAATTTTGTTCATGGCGAAAGGAATATGTGTGATTACAATATTTATTTACTTATATATATATATATATATATATATAATATGTTTTGGACAGGAATGACGTGGAACGATTTGGTGCCATTGTTCCTTTGGAGTTAGGTTCATATTTACCTCCTAATTCTGTCATCTCATGGCTATTGAAGTAAGTGCTTGTCTCCTGTACGAAAATTTGGTTTTCTGATTTGGTGATTTATGTCTAAGCCAATTTTGTTCTATGTGTGCGCATTAATGATTCTCTGAACTACACTTTGCACCTTGTATCATGTATAATGCTTATCTAGATTGAAAAATATGGATTAGCAAATTAAAATAGATCGATTGAAATCCACTTTTCAATTACTTGTTATAATTTGTATGCATATACAGAGAATTTTGACGCTCACGTGCATTCATGTGCTCATTATAGGATATATGAGTTTCTGAGCTTAGGATGATAAAACATTACGTAATATTTATAAACTGCTGCAACTGCTTTTTGTAACCAAAAAAGTGTATCTTGTATTTTAGATGCCGCAAATTGCATTTCAAGTTGTTCGAGGATAAAGTTATGGAGGCACACTTGGACTTGGATGCTTTGTCAGGCCTTGCAGAGATTGACCTTGAATCAGAAGAAGAATTTGCAGTGAAAAATATCTGGAGATTGGGGGTCTCTTTAAAGCCAGCACCTACGAAAGCAGTCTTCTCTCAGATAGTTTCCTTGAACTCACGATATGTCGTATTCAATGGATCTGAAGAAGTGATTAGCGTTAGACAATGTTATATTGAGGTTTGCTTTAAATTATGTAGCCACCTCAATAGTCAAACATGATATGTTTTATTCTCATGCTATTTTTTCTCTATCTTGTAGAATATGGAAGAAGTAATTGTCCTAAACAGCAAACAGAGGAAACCTTTAAGACTCAAGAAATCAGCAGGAAGTAAGAAGAAATCCACAGTTGTTGAGAATCTTCTCAGAAAGCATACAAAAAGCCAAAATGATCTGTCACTTTTCATACAATTTAAGCTCAGTGAGACTGGAATGGGGTGGTCAGGGCCTGTGTGTGTGGCCGCACTGGGGCGGTTTTTCCTGAAATTCAAACTTCCCGAAAGTCAATCCTTACCATACACAAGAAATCTAAGTGACTTTGCTGCCGTTCATGTGGTTGAAGAAATGTCTAACATCATCTTACGCTTTCACAGACCTCCAGTTACAGATATCCCCTATAGGATAGAGAACTGTTTACATAATGCTCCAATCACTTATTATCAAAAGGTTGATGTCATATCCAAGGCTATCACTGATAATAGTGTATATAGTCTTATCCATTTTTGTTTCTTGAATGTTGTTGTTTATTTCCAGGGTACGTCTGAGCCACAGACATTGGGAGCTGGGACTTCTGTTCACTATGTTTGGGACGACCTGACTCTTCCGCGTAAACTAGTTGTCCAACTTGATGGTAATTGTGATATATTTCGTTATGTTTCCGTCTCATTTCATCATTGTAAGAAATAAAATTTTAAAAATTGTTTGAAGCCTTAACATCGCTGGTTGATGCTATCTAAGATAGTGTGTGATTTTGGTTTTCTGGTCAGATGTGCATTTGCTGCGTGAAATCAACATAGATAAGGTGCGATCATGGAAGGCTTTCTATCGAACCAATCAAACCCGAGGCCTTGGATTTCACTTACCCAATGATAAGAAACAAGAAGATCAGAAACGGACTGCTTACAGTCGCTCAAGTGGCAACGAAACTGTAAGAGTGGGTTATGAAGTATATGCAGAAGGTGTTGCAAGAGTTTTGAGGATATGTGAGTTTCCAGATAGTCATAAGAAGAATGTGGTGGTTTCATCCAACTCTTTCACAAAGATGCGATTAAGAATATCTTATGTTGCTGGCCACTTGCATGAGCATGTCGCGCAGGTCAATATATATTTTTTAATCTTCTCATTTTCGGTTGAAGATATGGATTGGTCTGCTTCTGCCTATATTTGTTTGCATGTGCATGTAGTTAGCTATTAACAAGGTAATAAATGTTAAATAGTAAGTTACCCAGAAAACATGGAATGTGTTTGCTTGAGTAGGATTGTTTTAGCCTTAGTTGTATAGGTTTGATAACCCCCCAAAAAGTGGCGGGTTAACATTATTGCACCTCATGGATTGTGTGGAAATAGAGAGAATAGGAAGAAGTGTACGTGTGTTATTCAATAAATCACCACCCCTTATACTCTATAGAGGTGTAGGGGTCAAAAAATACAAAGAAATAACATCAGTGATAGATTGCCTGGACAAATGAACTACTCTAAGTGTAAGATATCTATATATCTAATGTAATTGGTTAAATGCTGCTAGGACTTAGATCAATCAAAAGAATTGGATTGCAAAATTAGTAGATAACAGAGCCTCATTCTTCCAAGTCGTGCTGCCTTTTGTAGGATATATCCTCTATATGATAAACTAGGCATGTCTTTGTTATTATAATTACATTATGTTATGCCACAATATGTGTAGTCTGACTTCATCTTCCCTTTGTAATGGTCATACAATACAATTATGTAACCTTTCTTCCAATTAAACTTATAAATCCACGCTTCCCACCGTATGGAAAATAACAAGATAATGGGACAGTTTGCTAGTTGTCGTTATAATGAATTCTGATTTGCTTTTTGGAGCTTACGGGTGGTGATTTGGGGAAAAAACTATCTGACTTATCACCGTATCTTCCCCTCAAATGGGAAAAGTGATTTTGTTCTATTTATTTTTATTTCATTCTTCCTATTTCAAACTCTGTCACACGGCCAACTCTACATCTGACTTCCTCATCTGTAGACTGTAAATTCAGTAGTTCCTATTCAGTCATCTTTTTTACTGATTTCACAAAATGTCTGTTGCAGGATTTAGATCAGGCCCAGACCACCAGCATTGATCCAATAATTGTTGCCAGGTTCGAAAGAATCGCCTTGGATTCTGTGCTCACCAATGAGCATAAGTATCACCAAATCAAACTGCAGGTTTCGTTTGTTCCTTTGTTTTATCTGTAGCAAGTTCATGGAGTACATGATTTTCTTTACATAATTTGTGTATCATAACTAATAATGCAGTCATTAAGCGTGGAAGAGAAGTGGATTGGAGCTCCATTTGCAGCTATGCTTCGTAGGCACCAGCTGGAGAAGTCTGAAAATGATAACATTCTTCAGATCATAGTAGTTCTACTTCCACCAAGTTCCCTTGTTAAACAAGTAAAATATGTCTCCATTGTGCTTCAGGTATGCAGAGGACACTGTCAATGCCAGACCTTGAACCCTTATATATATTTTGGTTATATTGAACACCATGGAGAGCCTTGATAGAGTTCAATAATGTTCTTTTATTTTGCCCTGTCTAAAGCTATTTTCTGAACTCTGTCATTATTGCAGCCTCTTGACTTGAACGTTGATGAGGAGACACTTATGAAAATTGTTCCATTTTGGAGAAGATCTCTCAGTGATTCTAATGCACCTCGTCAGCATTACTATTTTGATCATTTTGAAATCCACCCTATTATGGTTTGTGGACCTAATTGTTTTCCATATTCTCCTAGAGAACATCTCTTAGCTTCCAACTGTTTCCGTCTCTTCTATATGTATTATTATATCAGTTTTCTTGTGAGACTGATCTGTTCTTATTTATGATGTTAAAGATAGTTGCCAGCTTCCTTCCTGGGGACTCCTTGTACAGTTACAGTTCAACCCAAGAGACTCTCCGGTCTTTGCTCCATAGTGTAATTAAGGTCAGAGTCATCAGAATTATCTATTTATTTTATTTCCCAAGCTTGAGGCTTGGTTTGATGTTCTTGATTTTTTGTAACCATTATCTGACTTTCCTACATCCCCTTATAGATACCTGTCATTAAGGGTAAGACGGTTGAACTCAATGGAGTGCTTGTTACACATGCACTAACAACCTTACGAGACTTGAGTATAAAATGTGCCCAACATTATTCCTGGTATGCGTTCTCTCGGTATTAAGTTCCTTTTACTTTTCATACTTAGTCTTCTTGGTGTCAATGTAATATACCATCTATTACAGGTATGCCATGAGAGCAATCTATATTGCAAAAGGAAGTCCTTTACTTCCGCCAGCTTTTGCTTCTCTTTTTGACGATTTGGCATCATCATCACTTGATGTCTTTTTTGATCCATCAAGTGGGTTGTTCAATCTCCCCGGTGTGACCTTAGGTATCTCTTTTGTCTCTTAATAGGACCCTAGAGACGAGTTGCTGATCATATCGAATCCAAACTTGTTTTCAGATATTTATAGCTTAGCTCTTCAGCATATCTTTTGATTACTGAAGATATGTTGTCAGTTGATTAATAACTGTCTTGGTATTTTATGCTTTCTTTCTGGTACTTTTGCCTTTTGTTTTCTTTTATTGGATTACTAACATCCTAAAATTTCCGACTCACAATTTAAAATGCAAGTTGTCAATTGTTTCTAGATCATATGTTCGTTTTGAAATGCTATTGATTATCACATTGAGCTGTGCATCCAGTTATTTGTTTCATCCATTTTTATTCTGGCACAATTTTCTTTACAAGTAGAATATCCCATGGTGCACCAGCTTGTATATCAGTAAGGATTCTGCATTTTATAGACATTTATTCCTAAAGAAATGTTTAATTGCAATTCGAATGCTATGTCCGTGCAATTTCATTAACAATAAGATAAGGCAAGATTATTATTATTTGGCACTTGTTTAATCATAAGTTGTAACTTGTTGACATGTTCCTTTGAAATCACCTACCTCTTATATTAGTTTTAAAAATTGTGAATTAGGGACACTCAAGCTTATCAGTAAAGCCATTGATGACAAAGGTTTTTCTGGAACCAAGCGCTACTTTGGTGATCTCGGTAAAACTGTAAGTCAATATTCTTCTCCACTCAACAAACAATCGAAGTGGTCGAATGTTGAATAATGTTCTAATTTGGGTCTCATTTGCAGTTAAAAACTGCTGGGTCAAATGTGCTTTTCGCTGCTGTTACAGAAGTATCAGATTCTGTTCTTAGAGGAGCTGAAACGAGTGGTTTTAATGGAATGGTGAGATTATATTAACTTTTAAAATTTTCAATTGACGATTGGCCATTGACTATTTGGAAATATAATTCTGTATAGGTGAATGGTTTTCACCAAGGGATCCTTAAACTAGCCATGGAACCATCGGTCCTCAGCAGTGCTTTCTTAGAAGGTGGTCCAGATCGTAAAATCAAGCTGGATAGGAGCCCTGGGGTTGATGAGGCAAGTCTATTACAATCCAAGATCGATTCTTTTAGCGTGGTTGATGCCTCCTCATTAGATTAGACGTATTTTTCCCTCGAAATTATGCGAAAATTACAGAAGCTGATATCAAAGTTTTAAATACTGGTTTAAAAGATGGTCATCTCCAAGAGTATTTTAGTTCGGATTTGTGTCTCAAATATTTTCTTATTGTATGTCGCAGTTATATATTGAGGGTTACTTGCAAGCAATGTTGGATACAATCTACAAGCAAGAATATCTAAGAGTGAGAGTTGTTGAAAACCAGGTAATTTAAGTTTGCTTATTCTTCCTTTCTCACTTTTTCTTTTTATTCCCCAAACTTTCCTGCACCTTTGTATTTGGGCTTCTTTCATAATTTCAATCACTTGGCCTATTATTTCCTAAATTGGCGAAAAGCTATGTTCTAGTTTAATCACAAAATTCTCCTGCAATAGGTTATTCTCAAAAACCTTCCACCCAGTAGTTCCCTTATCGAGGAGATTATGGATCGTGTTAAGAGCTTTCTCGCCAGCAAGTCTTTGCTGAAGGGCGAATCTTCCCATTCCCTCCGATACATGCGAGGAGAGCGGGTAATACGCCTTTGCTTATAATTTTTAGTTTTCAATTATATTTCCATTATCATCATCACTTAGAAATACTCATATGCTATGGCAGGAATGGAGAATTGGGCCAACTATACTAACTCTCTTCGAACACTTGTTTGTGAGTTTTGTCATTCGAATGCTTCGCAAGCAATCGAAAAAGGTCTTGACGGGAATTAATCTGAAGAGTAACAAACTTAAGGCAACATCAGCAGACGAAGACAGAGCCATTGTTCCATCACCGCCCGGCGAGGAACAGAATAAGGTGAGGTTTCAATGGAAATGGGGGATTGGGAAGTTCGTATTTTCGGGTATAGTTGCTTACATAGACGGACGATTGTGTCGTAACATCCCTCATCCTTTAGCCAGAAGGATTGTTAGCGGCTTCTTATTGAGCTTTCTCGACCAAAGTGATGACGAAAATAAGAAGTGACCAAATGTGTTTGCTTTGTGGTGATTCTTTTCATTGTTTCTCAAAAGTTGGTTTTTGGCTTTTCTGATATGTGATTTTGTAGCTGATCAAATTCAAAATACATTCATTATGACACAGATTTTATTATCTGATTTTTTTAATCATCCAACGAACTAACTGTTTATTGATCTAAATCTTGTAGTTTAACTAAATCTATGCGGCATATTTCTTTTAACTAAATCTATGCGGCATATTTCTTTTGTAAAGTTTTAAATCCATTTTTTGATAAATAAGTAATATAATGTACCCTATTATTAAATTTTGTGCGCATAGTAATAGCAACAATTAGATTCTCCAAGTAATATATAAGAAAAGTACAGCTACAGGGCATTATATTGCATGCAATTTTAGACAAACTCAAAACATTCTTATGTCTATAAAAATAAAACGGGAATCTCTATGCAAGAAAAAAATAATATTATTCCAAACATTCATTTCTTTCTCATAAATCAAACTAAATCGCCTGTTTCTCCATTTAAATTGGATCCTTTGTATAACAGATAGCAGAAAACAACTAAATATTTGATTTTCAATATAAATCATTCAATTCTACTAGAAATAGAACAACGATCGATCTAAAATAACTAGGTATTGACATCTTAAATCAACGTCTTGAATTTGTGTTCATGCCAACAGTATTAGATTAAATGAGTCTTTGGCGTAATTCAAAAATAGATAAAACTTATTGCATGATTGGTCAACTTATTTATTTAAAGCTAATATTAGTGAAGTTGGCGCATTGCATGATTTGTCAACTTATTGCACTAAAAGAGTTCCCAAATATTTAATAGTAAATCTTTAAGTTTTTGTCACATCTATGATTTTGCTCACTGTGTGTTGCGCTAAAAGAATTCACATAGAAACTAAGCTTATCTTCCTATTTATAGAAGTATTATATTAGTGTCGGGAGTTAGATTTTATACGGATTTTATGTAATAATGAATGTTAAGTGAAATGTAATAAGATTTGATGATTCATATCATAGTTGAATCTTGTAATAATGAATTTGTTCCAAAGAGTTTCAAGGCTCGTTAATGCGTATCGTTGACATTTTTATGCACATACGTTTGACATCGTTTTAATTCTATATGTAATGAATGACGTAAATAATATTTAATTTACGTAGCTGGCGCATTGCATTACATGATATTTTGTGCGTATTGCTCTAATAAAAAGCATTCACAAAGAATATATAAATTCCTTTTATTTCCATTACTAACATTAGTTAGTTAATTATTTGATTTATCTCTAAAACCTCTATTACAGCTTCTGCAATATTCAATTTAGAATGTGTTACGCGCCTAAGATATCTTTTGGTTTAATTTTAAAAACTTGTGCTTTAATTAAAAAATTTACTAATTACGATACAGCCTTTTCCCTAATTTTTTATTAGGTAATTATTGTGCTCTTTTTGGTTTTTTCTTATTCAGTTCTTTTAGCTCGTATTATGCTCCAAACCAAGCCAATAGGGCGGGAAGCTCACCTCTATTTCCACCTCGCTATTTATTGGGAAAAAAAGTAGTTCCAAAACAAATTACCAATACTATATATTATTGGAGAGTACATGGCACTAATCGACATCAAATTGATTTGGTATGACAATATTAATTTTCAAATTTATTCCTATATATCCCAAAAATTAAAATTTTAATTTATAAAAAGTATTAAAAATAATATTATTACTTAATATTATAAAAATAACTTTATATTAATTAATATTATATATTTATGTATTAGAGCACGTCGTCAAATGTGCGTAAATCACTAGTATAAAATTAAGGTCTAAGAGGTCATTCAGCATGAGCTCAAAAACCAAGAGCCCATGCGTATAAATCCACACGTAAAAGAAAAATATATGTCTAAAGCTAGATAAAAAAAAATCAGCCAAACGTCGGCGGACGTGTTGGACATAAAATTTAGGTGAAATTGTCATTCAACACTTTGTCTTCCATCGAGCACCGGGAGGATTGCCCCTGCAGTGATTACCGTCTCATATAGTTAGTGTATAATCTATTTTTTTGCTTTACCAATGGCGGAAGAGAAATTCGTTTTCTCTCTCCGAAGGAAATTATCAAAGCTCGGGCTAAAAGAGGTAATGTGTACGAATCCTCACGATCACTCATTTAAGAAAATTACACATTTAAGGCTAGATAAAAAAAAATTATCCTAGACATGAGGAGGCATGTTATAAATAAATTATATAAAATTAAAGTATGATATAATCCCTTCAACCTTAATCTTTTAGGTAAAGTGGCCATTCAACATGGTATCAGAGTCGAGACTAAGGGAGGTCGTAGATACGAATTTCCACGACCACCCATTTAAGAAAATTACCCGTATAAGAAAAAAAATCAGTCTAAACATGAAGGATGTATTGAAAATAGCGATATAAAATTAAAATATAATCCACTCCCTAACAACTCTTTTACCACTAACCATTTATTATTTGAAACCTCGTTATTGTTGCTAATTATTTAGTAAATTGTTAATTAGGATTCATTGGTCACGTAGTATGTTTTATTTCATATTTACTCCATCCATATATTAAATAATGACACCATAAGATATCATCAAAATCACTTTTCATTCGCCAATCACGGTACGGTAAGCGTTAGTTTTCGTCTCATTTAAATATTTAATGTGGCTTCATTTTTGAAATTTTAAAGTATGTTATGAATTAAATAAATATCCAACTGCTGCGACCGTAAATTATTAAATGTGGCAATTAATGTAAATGCGAAAGGGTGGGTAGTAGATGCATCATTATTACGGCATGAAATGTATTTATTTTTATTTTAAATTCAAATTCAAGTTTCTAAATTCAAATTGAGATAATTCTACCTCTCATATACTATGAAATGTATTTATTTTTATGAGATTATATAAAAGACTAAAGCCTTTTTTATTATTTAAGCATTTTTGACATCTTAACTCATAAACTATATTTAATTATAATAAAATTAGTAAATAGGCATTTTAATTTAATTGAGCCTGCGTCATTCAGTACATCAACGAGGGAAAGAATGGCAGAAAATTAAATATTTAAAAATGTAGTATCAAATGAACACTACGTCGCTTATAGTGGTAAGAGACAAATTGGTAAAAAAATGTTGAAAACTATCATGAAATAATTAAATAATAAAGATACATATGTTTTTGGGTTATTGATGAATTATTGTATTAGATGATAAGACTAATTGGATGAATTAAAATTGATAAGATATGTTGAATGATTAATGCATTTAATGTATAGTTGTAATAATGAAATTTTAGTAGTATAAATAGATTATTAGAGTTGTACTGTAAAACACATCAAATATTGAAAAAATTTCAAACATCATCTCTCTAATTTTATCTATAATATCTTAGTATTATCATAATATAACTAATTTTAATATAAATTAATCACAAATAATATTTTTATATTGAATCGCAACCCACAATATCCAGAAAATTTGACCCAAAATTGATTCATAAAAATCGTGGTGCTATGACCAATGGTTCCAAAATGCATATTTTATTGATTTTTTTATAATTTAAATATATTTTATTACTAACATTCCCATTTAAAAAGGCTTTAATAATTAACAAAAGTAGACTACCAAAGCCATTAAATACATAGTACTATTAATAATACAGCTAGAAGAAGTTTCATGCGATTTGTCTGTCGTACACTGAACAAAAAAAAAATAATTTTTATAGTAATGGTGGCCCATTTTAATCTATCATGATTTCCCTGAAAGATCTGATTGATATGTAATGAATAAATAAAGCAATCAAGCAATAATGATGATGTTAACATGCAGGAATCTTAAATTGAACAATCATTAATAAGTATATTCGTTTTCTTACAATAAATCTTAAGCTTCTATCAACATACATAAAACGAAGTGTATTTGCTAACTTTCAAATTAAAGTCAAATTATTTTGTTACTATATGATAATTAAGTCAAATTGTTTTGTCCATACATGATAATTAAGTCCACTTTCCTAGACGTGGGCAACCGTTTTAAAATTCACCCTAACTAAACTGATATCATAATTTTTACGGTTCAATTACAGTTTATCAAATATGAAATCGTGAATATTCGCCTCTTTATTTTTTATTCGAGTAAACAACAAATTTGGTACTTATACTATGCAAAAGTCTTATTGTTGGTACTCAAACTTTCAAATGTGTCGTTTTGCTTCCTAAAGTTTGTAAAACCTTTCCTTTTTGGTTCTTTGACCCAACGAACCGGTAAGAGAACAAAAAAGAAACGATTTTGCAAAGTTAAAGAACCAAAACAGCACATTTAAAAGTTTAAGCACCAATAGTTAAAAACTTATTTTTTTACATACATATTATTATATAAACTTGATATAAAATTCAGCTTCGATCAATCCGAGATTTATCAATTCGTAAAATTTTCATAACATAAAATTAAAAATAAAAAATAAAATTGGTTAGAACCGTGAATTGCCGATCTCGGAAATCAAAATTGGCAGTTTGTAACTGAAACCGTAACCGTGAACTATTTCCTCATACAATCTATTGGCAAATGTGATTAAAGGAAAAAAGAAAATGAAAAAGAAAGGTAAAAAGAAAAAGGATCAAGAGTTGGCAAAAGAACATAAAGACTACCTTTACAGAAACAAAATCATCAATGATAGCAATCATAATTAAATTACCCAAAAAAAAAAAAAAAAAAATTATAAACTTTGACTATTATAATTATAAAGCAGAAATTTCAAAGTCAGGACATAGCACAGCCATTTCCTTCAAGAACCCCACTCAGTTCACAAAGAAAGTGAGAACGTCCGATCTAAGGAAGAACAAAAGAAAAGAAAAACGACCCAAACATAATCATCATCATCTTTCTTTATCGATTAATGTCCGAAGTCTCATTTGTCCTTTTCATCAATCTCCAAATTTCACATCGAAAAAAAAAACCACCTTTATAGACCCAAACTGTGCTTGATTTTCCACACACAATCATTTTATAAGAAGCCTAAAAGGTTTGTTCATTTTTTGAAGAGTAGTTTCATTTCATACCCACCTAGCAGTCAAAAGCCAAAACCCCCTTTTTATTTTCACAGCTATACTACTTTAGACATACCTTGTTTCATCGTTCTCATCTTGAAGTCCCTTGTTGTTTTGGCGAAGTGAAAGATGGTTCCAGAAAACCCCAAAGGGCAAGCTTGGTAAGAATGTATGCAGATATTTGTGTAATGACCAATACTTCTTGTTCATCTTCTTTCATTGTTTTGTCTCCTTGTGTGTCTTCTTTCTGTATCATTATCAGGTTCTGCAATACGGGCTTGTCTGCTAGTGATGTTACAATCGAAGTCGATGGCATGGCTTTTCATCTTCACAAGCTCCCTCTCATGTCGAAAAGTAGAAAGCTCTCGGAGCTCATATCTAAACAAGAGAGGAAGAAGAAGAAGAAGAAGAAGAAGAATCAGAATCAAAGAAGAGCAGAAATCCAAGAAGATGAAGATGAAGATGAAGATGAAGATGAAGACGAAGATGAAGGAGAAGAAGTGTACCTTGACGATGACGATTGCCACATCATCCTCACAAACTTCCCTGGTGGCTCAGAAACCTTCGAGGCCGCTGCTAAATTCTGCTACTCTGTTAAAATCTCAATCTCCTCTGTCAATGCTGCTCCTTTACTCTGTGCAGCAGAGTACCTACAGATGACTGAAGATCATTCAGAGGACAATCTCATTGCCAGAACAGAAAGATATCTATCAAATTCAGTGTTCAAGAACATTAAAAGCTCAATCAAGACTCTCTCTTCCTGCCAAAAGCTACTGCCCATGGCCGAAGACTCGGGCATTGTGAGTAGATGCATTGATGCCATTGTTTCGAAAGCACCCTATTCGGATCCGACCCTTTTCGGCTGGCCCGTTAATGATACTACCACCGATGATAATGGTAGAAGAAAGGTACCTAAAGGTGTTGCAGTCGATCGTTCATGGCTTGATGAGCTGGGCAAACTTAGTGTCCCATTCTTCAAAAGGTTGATATCTGCAATGAAAGATTCCAATTTGAGTGCAGAGATTGTTGATAGCTGCTTGATACACTATGCCAGAAAGTACATACCTGGAATTTCCCGTTCTACCAGAAGATACTCGACTTCATCTTCGTCTTCGTCGTCTGCCTCGAATGAGTGGAGTCAGAGAGAGTTGCTCGAGACCATCGTATCGAATCTTACCAACGAGAAAACAACCTCGAATGCCACGAAGTACTTGTTCGGACTGTTGAGGAACGCCTACATCCTGAATGTTTCTGAGCTCTGTAAATCGACGCTGGAGAAGAAGATTGGAGCCGAATTAGAGCACGCAGCATTAGACGATCTATTGATCCCCAGCTATTCGTATTTGAGTGAAACGCTGTATGATGTGGACAGCGTCGAGAGGATATTAGGGTTTTTCCTACAAGGAGACGATAGATCCATTACTGAAGCCGATGTCGATGAGGACGGTCATGCGAGATCTGCTGCTCTGACGCTCGTCGGAAAGTTAATCGACGGTTACCTGTCGGAGATTGCTTCGGATGCTAACTTGAACCCGGAAAAATTCTACAATCTCGCCACTGCTTTGCCAGATCGAGCACGACTGTTCGACGACGGGCTTTATCGCGCCGTTGATGTTTATCTCAAGGTAAAAATCAATCGATCGAATCCATGATTACCGCCATCTTCCGATCGTTTCAGATGTACATTGATTTTTTGACAGGCGCATCCGTGGATTCCTGAGGCGGAGAGAGAGAAGATCACCGGCGTTTTACACTGGCAGAAGCTGACATTAGAAGCGTGCACCCACGCGGCTCAAAATGAGCGCCTACCACTGAGAGCCGTAGTCCAGGTCCTATTCTTCGAGCAGCTTCAGCTCCGCCACGCCATAGCAGGAACGCTCGTCTCCGCCGCCGAGGCCGAAGGCGACGGCGATCATATCTCCCATCGAGGTGGCGACGACGAAGGGGAAGAAGAAGATCGCGGCGAGGTTGAGAGCAACAATCTGGCGATAACGGCGCGTGCGAGTGATGGCGCCGGCGCTTGGCGGACGGCGGCGGCGATAGATAACCAGGTGCTACGCGCGGACATGGCGAGCATGACGACGCGCGTGCACGAGCTGGAGCGTGAGTGCTCGACCATGAGGAGAGCGATTGAGAAGATGGATGGAAATGGACACGTGGAAAGAGGTGGTTGGCGGGCCAAGTTGGGGTGCAAGTTCAAGACTCAGGTGTGTGATTCGCAAGAACCAAGTACGGTCGGCGGCCCGAAATCGAAAGCCCGCCCATCGCAGCGCCGTCGATAGTATTTAAAAAATATTAAATTTATTTTCTAATTTATCATTATGTTGTCAATTATCGGATTGGTGGGTGTGGTTTGATTGTGATTTGTGAATATTATTCTGTTATTTTTTTTTTTTTTAAATGAATGTAATTTGTAATTCGATAATTAGGGTGTGGGTAACATTTTTGGGTCCTTATTAAAACAATTTTTTTCTATTATTATTTGGGTCATCGGCTCAGTTAGAGGTATTCATACGGTTCACGGTTACAGTACAAAATTGTCGGTTTTGATTTCGGTACTGGCCAAAGACGGTTTCGGTTACAGTTTTGAACCGTCGCTTATGAATAATTAGGGTGCGAAATATATTTTGAATGAGCCCTTATTGGAACAATTTATAATTTATATAGCATAGAATCTCTACTCATATTTCTAGTAGAGGATCTGCAGTTCGGGTCAACTTTTTATTTTTCCAACGGGGATGTGATTTTCTGCTCCTTTTATTCAGTCGGGGATGTCCTTATTTAAATTATTTTTCGTTATATTACTCATTATATTAATCGCTGCACTTTTATATTAACTTAAAAATATTAATATTTTTTAAATTTATCAATATTAATATTTAATTTATTGCGATAAAAATATTCACATAACATAAATACTTCCTATTAACATATACAAACTTAAATAAACACATAAATAAAAACAATCAGTTAATGGATGAATGTGTAAGAACCACAGCATTTCGTGATTCATTGGCAAATCCACTTTGATTCTCTAGCAACCAATAAGGTGGGGCTCTTAATATGGTTAAATTTAAAATATAAAATTAAATAACATCAATTTACTTGTAACGAATTAGGGTTCTCCATAGGTGTAAGCATTTGTATTATGTATATGTTCCTATATTTGTATATTTGATCATAAAAGTAGTTGATCTTGATTTATGAGTTGCGGTACATATCTCCTCTGTTTTATGGAAAGTTGACAATAAGGAAATCAAAAAATAATTTACTTTAGATATTAATTAGATGATATATTAATCAAGGATGGAATTTGGAAATAGAATAAATGGGTGCATAGAATTACCCATATAGCCAGAAATAGATATTGCTCGACTTCCTTACGAAAGCCTTGGACCGAAGCCCATATAGCGTAAGCCCTAAACCCTAAAAACACAAATGAAGAATCTATATATAACTTTGCAGCCACTTGTATTATTATATTATACAATGGAATGGAATATTCATCTGCCTTCAGAATCACCTCTTCCTCCCCTTTATTTTTATTTTTATTTTTATTTTTTTTCAACTTTTTTCTTCCGCATTTAAACGATCTTCTCTTCCTATCGACGTCCATCGTCGACGAACAAATAACAGAGACGACTTAGTCCGATCGACGATTTGGCCGGCAGGTTTTTGTTAATTTCTTTTTTTTTTCGTTATTATTTTCGTAATCAAATATGGCGATGATGAGTATCTAAAAAAATAAACGATCAGTAAAAGTATTGAGGAAGCCTCTCGAAATCTGAGAGGCAATCGATGATCAGTTTCTCAAGCACTCTTTGAGCCATCTCCCATTTTAATTAATTTTTTTTTTTTTGGGTTTTTAAATAAATTATATTACCTTTTTAGAACGTCTAGTCTAGGCTTGAATTGGAGGTATATTGAACAGTTTAGACTTTTTGGGTGTACAAAAAGGGCATACGTGTCGCAATCACGACCGCACGATTAAGTCATCGAATGGCTATTAATTGAAAACTTGATAGCAGTCAAATTACAGGTGTCTCCTTTGGATTGTATGTGGTATGGTAGGGATGTCGAGTGGATTTCGATCCCAGGCCCCACATCTATGGAAATCTCCATTCCGGTCTCATCAGGTAGACGTGTTCGAACGGTTTCAAAATTCGGAAACGAACAGTAACTGAACTCGATCAACGATTCGATTAATCGGTGTCAACGGACCGAACCCTTTTCGTTTTTATATTTTCCAAACTGTAACCGACGGTTTGAATAACCGATGGTTCATTATTTTTATATAAAAAAAATATTTTCGATTGTTTTTTTTATTTTTTTTTAGCGATAATCATTTTTTTTAAAATATTAAAGGTGTAATTGTTTTTTTTTATCATTATATTGAATTGTATTTTTTTTAGCGATAATCAATTTCCTATTAAAAATATTGAATGTATACTTATTTTTTTTACATTATATTAAATTATCGAGTTGCAATTTTTTTTAATATTATCAATATTGAAGTTTTCTTGAGTTGTAATTTATAATTAATTGGAATGAAAAAGTTTTTTATTACTTTGTTATTTTCCAATTAATAAACAAAAAAGTAAAAAAATAAAAATAATCGGTTTGGAACTGGAATCGGCAGTTCCAAACCATAACCGAACAGTGGTTAATCGTAGTTTGGTTATAGTTTGAGCTTATGGCGGTTCTTAACCGGCGAACTGGAACCAGAACCGTTTTAACATGTCTACCGTCTGGTAAACGGGACTATATTCCTCGCCCCTGCCAACGGGGCGAGATGTCTCTTCGTTTCCGTCCTGTGGGGATAAAAAAATCGGGGATTCTCCACCCCGGTCGAGGCGGATCCCCACTGGGACGGGAAATTTCTACTCCATTGACAAGCCTAGTAGGTGGTGTGGGCTATGTGATGAGATTGTTAACTTTTTTTTTTTTCGATTAGACGCAGACATGTTCAATCGGTTCCGGTTCCGGTTCCTGATTTGCAATCGCCGATTTCAGTTTGACCAAAACCTCAAACCGTAACCGAACAGTGGTTAACCACAATTCAGTTATGGTTTGGAACAGTTATGGTTTGGAACCGCTCGTTCCTGTTCCAAATTTGATTTTTTTTTTAAATTTTTTTATTTTTTTGTTTATTAATTAGAAAATAATAAAGAAAAATAATTTTTGAATATTATAAAAACTTTTTCATTACACCTATTTATAAATTACAACTTAAACAAACTTTAATATTGATAATATTAAAAAAATTGCAACTCGATACTTCAATACAATGTAAAAAAAAAATATACATTCAATATTTTAAAAGAAAATAGATTATCGCTAAAAGAAATACAATTCAATACCATGATAAAAAAAAATAATTACACCTTCAATATTAAAAAAAAATTCATTATCGCTAAAAAAAATAAAAAAAACCGTTGAGAATATATTTTTTATATAAAAATAATAAACTGGCGGTTCACGGTTATTCAAAGTTCAAATTGCTGGTTAATCGCCTGTTACGGTTTGAAAAATATAAAAGCCACGGTTATAATTGGAACCGTTGACCTCGATTAACTGAACGTTGACCGCCAATTTGATTACGGTTCGGTTCCGATTTTTGAAACCGTTTGAACACGTCTAATTAGACGTTTTGATTAAGTTAAATCTAAAATGAATTTAAAGGGTCCATTCCTAATAAGTTAAATCTTGGCCCAATTTCAACAATGTGCATTAAACTAGGGGTGAGCAAATATATCCGAAAACCGGATTTCGATCCGATTTCCGATTTTCAAAATCCCAAAAACCGGATATTCGGTTTAAAAAACCGGATCGGATATCCGATCCGCTTTATTTTAAAATAAACCGAATCGGATGCGGATAGTGCTCGACCTAAAATTCGGATATCCGGTATCCGGATTTTTATTTTTAAAAAATTCAATAAATTAAATAATTGCCAAAAAAAGAAAAACAATGGCAAAAAAAGAATAAAAAAAGGTCCAACATTTTTTATTAATTTAGTGGCCTAGAATACAATATATAAAATTTATGTTATTCTTGCAAAAACGTGAATATAGAATTGAAAAAAAAAAGACGAAAGAAAGTGAAGAAAAACGGAAAATGAGAGAACTATCATTTGAAATTTTAATAGAGTATCATCGTGCGATATAATTATTAGAACATATACATACTATTTATAAACTTTCAACACCCTATAATCATCAATTATCAAATAATTTGATATGTAATTTTAAATTACAATTTTACTCTTTTATTTTTATTTATTTCAATTATATTCCCACAAAGCAATTTTTCTTTTATAAAAAATAAACATTTAAAATTAAAATTTTATCTATTAAAAGGCTTAAATTAAAAATAATTCTTAAATTATAAGATATAAATTACAGCGCACGAATCGAGTGCATTTAAAAACTAGTATATTTTAATTGCGTTTATATTTTTTGCGAATTATTGTGTTGGAATTTTTAGTGTCATATATATTTTTTATTGGGTAAAAAATAGGAAAAATGTGCATTTAAAAAAAAATCAATTATAAAAAAATAAAATTCAATTCTAAATTTAAAAATGGATGCGGATATCCGCTTTTAAATATCCGAATAAACCGGATATTCGATTTTCGGATATCCGAATGAAACCGGATCGGATACGATTTTTATTTTTAGCTATCCGAAAATTCGAATATTCGAATAACCGGATATCCGCATTTTGCTCAACCCTAGCTACTGTCTTGTGTGAACCCTCAACAAAATTTTTTTTTGACATAACTGGACTGTTGGGATTTAAGTGTCTAAAATAAATAAATTAAATATAATAAGTCAAATTAATAGCATAATTTGTGGTTTCAATAATTACTTTTTAATTAATTTTAAGGATATTTTTCTACCAATTATCAAAGATTTGTCTAACTTCTTAGTACCATACTTGAAGATGTGAACATAACATTATACAAAAATTCTTATTTGTATGGTACACGATATTATATCATTAGTTTAGGGTAACTATAAGATTTTCTACATCAGTTAGAATGTAATGGATATAAGATTTTCGATTATTTTGTCGGAGAAACGATCAGTAACCCAAATTTATTAATATATGTCTAGTTATTTATTTTTGCAATTATTCAATATAGTGATCCGAAAATAAATAAAATAAATTAGTGATCAAGTGAAAAAAAAAATATATAATTAGTGATCCAAATTTATAATCTATACTATCTATATTATATATATATATATATATATATATCTATACTATATATTAAGGGAGAGCACCATACTAAAGTAATTACCATCAAATTGATTTGATATGACATTGCTAATTACCATTTTATCCTTTCCCAAAAATCATATTTTTAATTTATAAAAAATAATTAACAATTAAAATTAATATTATAACTCCATATTATAGAAATAATTTTATATTTTGTTTATATTTTAAGAAAACGCATCGAGTGTGCGGAAAATACTAGTATATATAATGAGTGAGCACCTTGGAGTAACTGTATCCCAATCAATTTGGTACGTCATGTCAAATTATAATTTTATCCTTCATCTTATTATTTATTTCAAATATACCCTTACAAATCATATTTTTCTTTTTAAATACTTAAAAATAACACAAAATTAAAATTAAATTATAGTATCATATATTAAATATTATGAATCAAAATAACTTTTAAAATATAAAACAATATTATATATATTATTATATTATTGCACATGCATCGAGTGCGCGTAAAATACTAGTATATTATTAAGGGAGAACACCCTATAATAACTACCATCCACTTCTTAATTTGATATGACAATGCAAAATACCATTTTTCCTTTATTTTCAAATTTATTTAAATTATATTCCAAATTGATATTTTTAATTTATAAAAAATAATTTACAATTAGAATCTTCTATTATATTAAGGGTGAGAGTAACTGCATTCCAAGTAATTGGTATGACATATGTAGTTACTATTTTGCTCTTTACTCCTTAAGTTTATTATTATATTAATCTATCTATTTTATTAAGGGTAAATATAGTAATTTTCCAATTAATTGGTATGATAAATATAATTACTATTTTGTCCTTTACTTTTTAAGTTTATTATAATATTAATTTATAATAATTACTTTTACATATATACAAAAAATATTTAATTAAAATTAAATTTATGACTTTGTTTATTAAATATTATGAATACTAAATAACAACTAAAATATAAAGTAATATTATATATATCATAGTATATGACATCGAGCATCCGTAAAATACTAGTTTTATATTATTATTCTAATTTCCCAACAAACACAAATTTTATTATACGCTTACAACTTACATCATCTTCCCTTCCCATCAAAACACACATTTTTTATCAAACGAAGTAACTAACATCACAATCCAAAAAAAGTGATAACAACAATGCCATTTAAACTTTATTCTTCACCCATAAGATCCCTAAGAAAAGCTAAAACATCACCCTCACTTGACCCACAAGCATCCCTCTTGCATATCCCCTCAACCCCTTCAACCCTTCTCCTCCTCTCCTCACCCTCCTCGCTGCCCCGATCCATAATCCTCCTCACGACCGCCGCAATCTCCTCCCCGCCCACCCTCAAGCCCGTCCCCCACTCATCCGCCACCATCTTGCAGTTTGTCGGCTGGTCCCAAAGCAGCGGAAACCCCAGTATGGGGACGCCGCAAAACGCCCCCTCCTTTGTCGAGTTCCACCCGCAGTGCGACCAGAACCCGCCCACCGAGCCGTGGGTCAGGACCCGCATCTGGTCGCACCACCGAACCACGAAGCCCCGGCCGTCTTCCACGGAGGATCGAAGCACCCGGCCGTCCCCGAGGTCTCCCGTCGAGACCCATAGAAACCTCACCCCACTACTGCAAATGCCCGACACGATCTCCTCCAGCTGGGCATTCGAAGCGGTTAGGAAGCTCCCCTGAGAGACGTATAGGACGGAGCGCTTGGGCTGAGCGTCGAGCCATTCGATGTAGTCCGGCTTTGGCCCGTCGGGGTCGTTTCGACGAGCTATCGTTAGGCCGATTGAGTAGATGCGTGGGGAGAGGATTCGCTTCAAATGGTCGATGGCTCGGGCTTCGAGATCGTAAGCGGTTGTGAGGAGTAGGTATTGGGTTTTTTGCGTTAGCTTAACGGCTTCTAGGGCTAGGGGTAGTAATTCTTCGCCTTTTCCGTTAACGAGTGGGAGATCGGTGAAGTTCATCGAGGGGATTCCCGGGATATCGCTCGTTATTATCCCCTCTTCGGCGCCTGAAATAAACAACAAAATTATATAAGAATCGAATAATTTTTTTTCCTCAAAACGATAGCTTTTATAGATTAACACAAATATACAAGAGCTAAAAGCCCAGCAAAGCTTTTAGATATAGCCGTCAACACGGGCTGACAGGGCTGGCTGGCCCGAAGTCCGCCATTTGGCGGGGAAGGGCGGCCCGACCCGCCATTATTATTAATTAACTAAACATTTTAATTTTTATCATTAATTATTCTTTTATTAATTATTAAAAACCCCTAGAAAATTAAATTTTCTGCATTTTTAATGTTATTTTATTTTAAAAATATATAAATATATTTTTTTAATACTAGGCGACTGGCTCACGGGCGGGCCTGTCCCGCCCCGTCAAAGCCCACGGCCTAGGCGGGCCTAAAAAATGCAGGCCCAACCCGCCCCTTTGGCGGAGCGGGGTGGTCTGCGGGCTGCAGGCAGGCTAATTTAACAGTTCTATCTAAAAATAAAGTCGAACATTCAATAAAGACGAAATCTCTAACAAAAAAAAAAAAAACAGAATAAATTTGAAAGATGATGATGATGCTAATCTACTATAAGAGTACCCGAAAGTCGGCCCCGCAGAAGAACCTCCCAGTGATGGAGTATCGAGAACATCAGAGCGGACTGGGTCCAAAACGAGGCCAACCGCATGCCTCTCCGAGCCCCCGTCTCGACCGCCCAGTTCAAGTAAGTGTCGTAGACGATCGCGCTGGCTCGGGGGAGACGGTCCAGGAGCTCCTCGACGGGCCCTTGCATCTTGGTCTGGACGGACTCGTAGAATCCCTTGAAGTCTTTTCCCCGCCCGACCTCGGAAGGAATCACATTGTTGGGGATCGTTTGGAAGGTCAAGTTTCTGGGCTGCGGCGGCTCTAAGCTGCTGCTGATGAGGCCGAGCCACTCCTCGGTGACGACGAAGGAGACGAGGATGCGATTCGGCTCGCGGGCTAGGAGGGCGTTGCAGAAGCTGAGCATGGGGTTGATGTGCCCGCGGCCGGGGTAGGGGATGGCTACCACGTGGCAGTTGGGGATTGGTTCTGCCATTTTTTAGCAGTATTTGCTTGTGTATATATGACGGAGAATGATGATTCTTGAACAGTTGGCTGGCTATTTATTAATTAATAAGTTTGATGGCAATGAAATTACAATGGTCTTTTTCGTATTAGCACTTTATTGCATTTAATTCAATTCTTGGCAAGTTAAACATTAATAATTTCGATGGTTCCACCTTGTAATATATATATTCGGTAAGGTAGGTAGCCCCACACAATTTCATCGTGGTTCCCACATTCCGACTAGATTTCCTCTGAATCGAACACGAACCTCATCGTCGGCTATGAGACGGCCACGGCTTCCAGCAGGACTAATCCTCCATAATCTATGAGACCCACACCAAGATCCCACAAATAATGATAATCAAAGTCCCTAAAAGATTCAAATATCTTACCTCCCGCTTGAAAGGTCAGGGATTGAATCGCAGGTCAAGTCCTTGGGATACCAATTGACAATATATGAAATATGCATGTAATAAACTTTATAATCAATCGATATGAAAATTGGGTTTGGCACTCCCAACACAAGGATATCTAATATCATGTTAGAATTAAGTGGTCCATTCTAAAAAGTATAAAACCAATTGGTCTTTGAATTAAGTGGTCCATTTGTATTTTATTACCTCTCTTTCACGAGTTTGATGTCAACACCACATCTTCACAAACTCCTTTTGCCCATTTACACGACGGACATAACATGTAAATGGGCAAAAAGACGGGCCTATATTATTGAAAATGACTCATTAATCACTGGTCAGGTAGGTATCTCTGCACAACGTTACCGTAGTTCTCATACTCCGATTAGGTTAAGTCTGAATCGGATTCGAACCTCATCGTCAGCTATGGGACGACGGCCACGACTTCCAGCGGAACTAATCATACATATTCCATGGGATCCACCCCAAGATCCCACAAACTACGACAGTAAAGGTTCGTGATAGGAATCGAACTTCTAACCTCATGCTTAAAAGTCAAGGTTCGACCCATCATGTCAAGTCGTGGGGTATAAAATTTCTTTTGAACTACCAACACATTGTTTAAGAGTATTTAAATGTTTATAATTTTTTTTTTATGTTACATTGATAGCAAAGTCCATCTAGCAGGTAAGATGTTATCTTTCTGGTATGATTTTTAAAAAGATATTTTTGGGACAAATACATAATGTATGCTATTTAACCCACCTTAAGATCTTATCTTAAAATGGGTATTTTAACCTCTCTTTTTTTTTTTGAATAGTATCTAAACGGCCTTAATTTTACATTCTCGCCTTTTTCTTACCCTATGATTGCCATTTTTTACAAGTTTAAAAAACCGCTTGTCTATATTTTTATCCAACGTTAGTTTTATATTTTCGTATATACGTTTTTATATACAAACTAATGAATAATATATTGACCGTATTACGAGGGATTTAATATTGATTTTATTATCGAGCCTGGTATAGGACACTGCACTGTACTTCAAACGATATTGTTCCGCTGAACTGTTTCCAAGATACAACGACGTGATATGAGCACTCTGAAACTAGCAAACTTTATTCAATATCGTATGATCTCTCGCATGAGTTTTGAATATTAAATATTTGAAAGATATTATTCACTAGAAAAAAAAAAGAAATGGTATATTAAATTGTGCCCTCTTATATAAATGAGACTTGGATCATGTGCAAAAATTGCATAATCATGGTTAGTCGAGACATTTTCATCCGTTTCCCCTAATATTCACTTTTTCATTTTAATAGATACATCTACCTCGGATAAAAATTAATTTCTAATTTTTTTTTTAAAAAAAAATTAGTTGTCAAGGAACAAAGATTGTCTCTTGGGAAAGAAAAATATATAAGTTGACAAACAGCTACTTCTCTTATGGCCCTCAATCTCAATTATTATTTATTCAAGGAATAAAATAATATAGGTTGGATTGGATGAGCCATGAAAGTCGTCACATCACATCCTTATCTTTTCAGGGTAATGAGAGACCTTATCAGTAGCAAATATTATAATTTTTATTCAATTCCAATCGTAGGGCAAGAATCAAATATTAAAAGCAATAATGCTTGCTATGATAGTATAAGATGCGTGACTATTAATTATAATCATCTAAAAATGATGAAGTATATAAAAGTAAAGTGCCTACACATTAGTAGACATAATAAATGGTGCTATGTATTTAGAAAACATTAAAATGACAAATGCTGCTGTGGAGGAGTTAGTATAGGACAGTGCAGATTATTTCATTCAATGAAAATATCACAAAAAGTATTCTCAAAATTAGGCATAAGTCTGCAATAATGGGTGTAGGTCAATTATTAATCTTGGAGATAAAATTTTCCTTGATTTTGATCAACCCAATAATCTATTCTATTTTATTCTATTTTATTAAGGGCGGTGAGCTCTTAAAAAGTGTTCAATTTGGTGTATAAATTGATCTGTCAATTTAATGTCATGTGATATCACCATTTTACCTTTTAGTTTTTTTTTATTCAACATAAAAAATAAATAATAAAATTACTATAAAAAATAAAAACTACCCACAACTATAGTTGAGGAAAACCACACAGTGTTAAAAGTCATGCACTATAAATAGAATATAAACTAATAAAAGTTTTAAGAATTTTGAATTTCTTAAACTAATAAATAAATAAATTTATCACTACGAAGAAATTACCCATGATCTCACTCGTGATCGAAGAACAAAACTACCATTTATCGATTAGATTAAGTTTGGTGGTGTGAAATTGAAAATTTTGGTATATTATTTTTAATTAAACGTTCAATTTTTATTTGCTACTAAACCGAAATCACCTTATTTTAGAAAAAAGAAAAATTATCAAATTTAATACGGGCAAAGTTGTAAATTACACTAATTTGGGTCGGTACATTCGCCAATTTCTAATATACGTCGCCAACTTCACACGTCGTAACACGATCGGATCTCGGTACCCTTTTTCCAACAAAATAAGTCGAAAAACCTAAGTCATATTTTGATATAAAATACTTATCATCCAATCTGGCTGATAACTTATAACACAATGACGCATGATTTACGATTTATTTTATCAAGAAATGATCAATGGCCCAACTTTGTTTCGCCATATAATGTCAGTAATGTATTTTTACAATTATGAAATACATTTACCCAAAATTAAAGATAAGTATATTTATAAATTGAAATATATATATATATATATATATATATTTGTCTAATATCGTATCGAAAAGTACAAAACTAATTATATACAAACTTAAATATAAACTCTGTCCACACAAGGGGGCCCTCAAAAGTTGATTTTCATTGCCCAAGTTGCATCAATAAATTCCAAAACGTCACACAATATCTACATCTTTGAGCATCAAATAATAATAATAATAATAATAATAATAATAATAATAATAATAATAATAATAATAATAATAATAATAATAATAATAATAATAAAAGAATCTCAAAAGCACCATATTTCCCACCACACAGCCATTACAGCATTTAACAGATAGAATTAGAATAATTCAGTCTAAAGACCAACTTTTCCACTTAATTACAATAACAAATCATGTCACTAAAAAAAAATAATTAAATTCAACAATTCAATAAAACACGTGATTTAATTACGATATGCCTATTAATCTTGACTAAGCCCAAGGATTAGTCCCGCTAGAAGTCGGATTGTCCCACGTTTAAAATCGAAATTAATCAGAAATTTGAACTACCATGATATTGTACGGGGATAAATTCTACTAAAAAAGAAATAGATAAAACTCAAATTGGTCCCCAATGTTTATCATATGGATCAATTGAGTCGCCGATGTTTCGCATGAATCAATTTAGTCTCCGATTTTGTCGATTTTGGACCAATATGGTCATTTCTTCCTTATTAACGTCAATTTTAACGGAAATCTCACACGTGACTCACAATAAATCATGTCCGGATCGATAAAATTGAAATGATTACTAAAATTGGGGTACAGAACTAAAAATTTATCCTCCAAAATTCGAACATGAGCTCTAGATCGTCTGTTTCGTCGAGCTTCATAGACAGAAGAAGAAAACAGTACGAACCACCAAATTCTGCAAATATTCCAAAATTCAATCTAGACATGATTTAGTGTGAGAGACGCGCGAGATTTCCGCTAAAATTGACGTTAATCATGACGAAATGACCAAATTAGTCCAAAATCAACAATATCGAAGACTAAATTAATTCAGATGAAACATCGGAGACAAGTCCATTTTAGATTTTCTCTCAACAAAGAAATAAAAAAGTTTGGATAGAAAATTAAAAAAAAAAAAGAAAAGAAAAGACAAGTCAACTGCTACGAAAAGATAGATGACTGACTGTTTTTAAGACAATCATTGATATGTGAATCTCTATAGATTTGCGTAATTCTTAGTTTGCAGTACAAAAAGGTGTTTAATGATGTCTGTACTACTCCACAAGCAGTAGTACAACTTATATATGTTAATGTAACGCAATCACTTCTTTCAACTCTTTAGTAATCATCGTCTTCTCCGAATGATGCGTCATTGATCTCCTCCGCATGTTCTAACAATCAACATCGGACGATCGAAGGATAAAAGAAAAGATAATACAGAAAAAATGGGAACCAACGATAGAGAAATAATCGCCGCCACCGCCGTCGAAGGCCAAGACTGCGAAGAGGCAAATGGAGCGGCGAGAGCAGAGGACTTACAGACCATACCGCCGTGGAAGCAGCAGATAACTGTCAGAGGCATCGCCGCCAGCTTGCTGATAGGAATCATCTACAGCGTCGTAGTGATGAAGCTGAACCTCACGACGGGGCTCGTCCCTAACCTCAACGTCTCCGCCGCGCTGCTCGCCTTCGTGTTCATAAAGGCGTGGACGAAGCTCCTCGGCAGGGCCGGCGTCGTCGCCAGGCCGTTCACTCGGCAGGAAAACACCATCATTCAGACGTGCGCCGTCGCCTGCTACAGCATAGCCGTCGGCGGTACTTCTCTCTTTTCTGGGCTCTTCTGTAATGAATGTATCTCTTTTATGGGGACTTTGATTCATTGTTTATTGCAGGTGGATTTGGGTCTTACCTGCTGGGACTGAACAGAAAGACGTACGAACAAGCTGGGGCCGCCGGCACCGACGGCAATTCGTCGGCGGGGATTAAAGAGCCTGGGCTGGATTGGATGATTGGGTTTCTCTTCGTCGTCACTTTCGTGGGGATATTGGCTTTGGTTCCTCTGAGGAAGGTGCGTGTAAATCCGTACATTTTTTGGAGGATTTTTTCGAAGTTATTACAGCCTTGTTTGTTGCTTTGTTTGCAGATAATGATCATAGATTACAAGCTACCTTACCCAAGTGGGACTGCAACTGCTGTTCTTATCAATGGATTTCACACCTCTAAAGGAGATAAAATGGCCAAGTAAGCTTCTCAGCTTTCGTAAATTACTTTCGTCGTCAATCTTTCCGACCACCGAGGTTTTTGTTGAACGACTCTTCTTGTTGAACGATGACTTAAAACTTTTAAGGGAAGTATCATAATTTTATATTCTTTATTTCGGTACGTTTAAGATAAATTCTTCTTACCTAATATTTAATGTGTAATTTTTTTAAATGGGTGGTTGTAAGGATTCGAATTGATAATTTTATATTTTTACTGTTGTAAGTATCGAATCAACATCGAACAAAACACATCCAATCCTATAAATCTTGTGGCGTTCCACTCTAAGAGCATCTCCAATGGAACGCCAAATCTGGCGTTCCACTGGAGGTTTGGCGGTGGAGGCTCTTCAACCCACCGCCAAACGCCACTCTAAACATGGCGGGAGCTATAGTGCCCCGCCATCTAAAACGGGGCACTGTTCACCCGCTATCATTTTTTTTTTTTACTTTTTTTTTTATTTCTTTGTTCTTTAATATTAGATAAGAATTTTTTGGAATCATTTTTCATGGAAGATTTTGTTTTGGAATCATTTTTCATGGAAGAAGATGATGAACTGTGAACAAAGAGGACTAGAGGAGAAAGACGATAGTGGTTGGGTTTATAAAAAATTAATAATAAAATAATATTTTTTTTACTTTAATTATAAGATTATTAATAAATGAAATAATTTACTTAGTTTTATGTTACAATTATCAAAATAATTAACTAAAAATTTTAAAAATATTTTTTTTAAAATAGATAATTGAATATTTTAATTTTATCTAATAATTAATAAATTTATCTAATAATCTTGATTTTATTTTATAATTAATTAAAATAGTTAATTAAAAATTTAACTATTATTATTATATATATGATTTAACAATTTATTATTTTTCAAGAGATTACATTACAAAAAAAATTAAATTAATATAAAAAAAATACATTCATATAGAGGAAAATATAGAGGGAATGATTGGAGTACGAAGACACTGTTTAAACTCTAAATATAGAGGAATCGTACTGTAGCAACACTATATATATAGGAATGGTTGGAGATGGCCTAAAAGCCAATTGGAAAATAGAGGGAGTAGCCCACAAACTTATATACTAATGATCCACCTTCGAATTATTCGATGTGGGATTGATTTTGATACACCCAACAACTGTCAATACGTCTAAGCTGATTTCTTCCTTGTCTTGTCTTAGACGTGTAATTTTTTTTAAATGGGTGGTCGTAAGCATTCGTACATTTTATATTCTTTATTTTCAATATGTCTATCTAAGCTGATTTCTTTCTTCTCTAGTCTTCAACGTGTAATTTTGTTAAAAATGGACCGTGAGGATTCGTACTCATCATCTCTATTTGTTTGATACCAAGTTGAATGACCATTTTTTAATTTTATATATTTTTGTATTTCCAATAGTTTCGGTTTTATGTCTATTACAGGAAGCAAGTCCGAGGTTTCTTGAAGTCGTTCTCGCTCAGCTTCGTTTGGAGTTTCTTCCAGTGGTTCTACGCCGGCGGTGCACAATGTGGGTTCATCAACTTCCCGACGTTCGGGTTGAAGGCTTGGAAACAAACGTAAATCGATCGTTGTTTCAAAAAAAAAAAGGGCTCGGGATGAATGTTGAATACTTGATCAATGAGGGATTTTGTTCGCCTGCAGATTTTACTTCGATTTCAGCATGACTTATGTAGGGGCGGGGATGATATGCTCGCACGTCGTTAACCTTTCGCTGCTCTTCGGCGCCGTTCTTTCTTGGGGACTTATGTGGCCGTTGGTGAGTGAAAGAAAAGGAGATTGGTACCCTTCGGATGTTAAAGAAAGCAGCATGAAGAGTATTAATGGCTACAAGGTATGTGCTCTTCTGTAGTAATATGTATATCTTTGTCTAAATATATATTTATAATATTATCGTGAAAATAAAATATATAAAATTAAGATACAATACGTTCTCTTAAAACTTTAAATTTTAAGTAAAGTGATCATTTAACATAGTATCAAAGCTCATACCAATTCTCACGACCACCTGGAAAAAAAAAATATGTTTACGATTAGATATGAAAGAAATTAAATAAGAAGTAAGAGCATGATGGAAATACACAAATAAAATATAATTCGCTTCCTTATCGATTCAAGCTTAAACTTTTATGTGAGGTAGTCATTTAACACGTCGTTCTTGCAGGTTTTCATCTCTATAGCACTAATTCTCGGCGACGGCCTCTACAATTTCGCCAAGACGCTGTTGTTTACCGCGAGGAGCATGCACAGGACCATCAAGAAGAAACATTTAGTAACGGGTAAGGTTAATTTAATTTGAGAGCTCTTCTTTTTTTTAAAGACTCTGTTTTGGAGGTAGCGTGGAAAGAAAAATTAGAGAGAAAATGATTTTAATAAATTTTTCTTTCATTTTCCTCAGCATCTAGTGAAGAAATAAGTTTTTCTTGATTTTAAGTATTAACTTTTCTTTTCTTCCTTTCTCTTATCTATCTCTTCAATAAAAATTAATTCTTTTTTCCATTTTTTTTTTCTTTCCATGCTAATTTGTAAGAAGAAAAAGCATTTGGCCCTTGTGGGCTTAACACTATAAAATTGAGGAGTCTAATTGTCAACTCTATGGTTAGAGATAAGGTTCTATGTCAACTCAGTAAAGAATAAGGACAAGATAATGCTATTGCCCACTAAGATATTCATATGAGAGGTCCTTAAACTAACTCATAGTCATAATTTCCTTTTTGTCCTAAATTATATTTTTCTTTACCTTTTTTTTTTGCTAGATGATGATCACCCGAAGAACGAAACCCTAGACGACCTCCGAAGGAACGAGGTATTCGTCCGCGACAGCATCCCACTATGGGTCGCATGCGCGGGCTACGTCCTATTCTCGGCAGTCTCCATCGCCGTCATCCCGCTCATGTTCCCGCCCCTCAAGTGGTACTACATAGTCGTTGCCTACGCCGCCGCCCCCTCCCTGAGCTTCTGCAACGCCTACGGTGCGGGCCTCACGGACATGAACATGGCCTACAACTACGGCAAGGTGGCCCTCTTCGTCCTGGCGAGCATGTCGGGCCGGGGGGACGGCGTGGTCGCGGGCCTCGTGGGTTGCGGCCTCATCAAGTCCATCGTCTCCGTGTCCTCCGACCTCATGCACGACTTCAAGACGGGCCACCTGACGATGACCTCACCGAAGTCCATGCTCTTGAGCCAGGCGATTGGGACCGGCATAGGCTGTGTGGTCGCCCCGCTATCGTTCTTCCTCTTCTACAAGGCGTTCGACGTCGGCAACCCTAACGGCGAGTACAAGGCGCCATACGCCTTGATATATAGGAACATGGCCATATTGGGAGTCGAGGGCTTCTCCGCCCTTCCCCATCACTGTCTGCAGTTGTGCTACGGCTTCTTCGGCTTTGCGGTGCTGACGAACCTCGTGAGGGACCTTGCGCCCGAGAGGGTCGGGAAGTGGGTCCCGATACCCATGGCCATGGCGGTGCCGTTCTTGGTGGGGGCGTATTTTGCGATCGACATGTGCGTTGGGAGCCTTGTGGTTTACGTCTGGCATAGGGTCGACGGCAAGAAGGCGGGCCTGATGGTCCCCGCGGTGGCGTCGGGGTTGATATGCGGCGACGGCCTTTGGATTTTGCCGTCGGCGATTCTCGCGCTCGCCAAGGTCAACCCGCCTATTTGTATGAGCTTTTTGGCAATTTAAAGTCTTGAGGACATTGGAGAGTTAGGGTACAATAGTGAACAAATACTATAGGTGAGAAATGTATCATTGGGCACACATTAGTCTCTGTAATAACCGTGTAATCTCTCACAATTTACAACTAATTCTATATTTAAAGGTAAATTAGGACTATGAATATTTTGTTAATTCAAAAGTCAAATGGCCATATGGGGAGGAAAAGGGCCATTTTGTAATGATTTATTTAACTCAAGGTCGTACTTTGGAGAGGTCTAACTAATTTCTTAATTACTAGTCTGTAATATTAAATTAATATTATTTCACATTTTTTAAGGCTGTGTTAGTTGTCCCGCAAGAGGGGTTTGAACTAATATATAGGAGTAGGACGGACCCTTCAAATTTAATTGAACAACGTTTAAAATACAATCACCATCAACATATTTGTTTTTAGCTTGATGGATAGTTTAAACTCAAGTTGATTTAAAATAATAATAATAAATCAATTTATTATAATTATGTCATTTGAACTTTGGGTGGACTTCACGCCAATGATTGTAATCTAAATAAAATGTAATCACCAATGATGAATACAAATGCGTCAGATTCATTAATTTCGCTGAAAATCCGAGAATTATCTCATAGTTGATAATCATGTTCAGATTTGATCCAAACATTGGAATGTGGTGATTAGGTATCATTTGGGATATAAAAATAACCCTATTTGATTAGATCTATTTTCCATTAGAATAAAATCCCATATTTGAATTTTGGTCTAACGGTATGAACCTACCCCATAATAAATATTAAAATAATAATTAATAAAACGTGACAAGCGTGCCCTTCGTAATTAAGTAATTAATTAATCATCAATTGGCAATGAAGACGACGACTATAAGCAAAAGTCAACTTGCTCAATTTACACGGAAGAGGGGTTTAATAAAACAATATATAAAATTGGAGAAGGACGAAGCCTTCAAATTTAATTTAAAATATTTAGATATAATCACCATCGGCATATTTGTTTATAGTTACTATAGCAATTCTTTAGCTTGCTTGATAGTTAAAATTCAACTTAAAAATCAGTTTATTATTTATTTATTTCTTTTGAACTTTGATTCGATTTCACACCAATCATTAAAAACTCAATAAAAATGCAATTCAAATGACCCTCCACAAGAAGTGAAGTCTTGAGATAATTGTTTGTATGAACCCCGTTGAAAAAAAAAATTAAATATATTAATTAATAAAACGGATAAGCATGCCCTTTCGTAATAAATTTATTAATTAATCATCAATTGCCAATGATGACGACGACTAAATGAAAAAGTCAACTCACTCATCTTACACGGAAGTTCTTCTCAAATCCCACCTCCTCGAACCTCCTCCCTAGTCCCAAAGTCTTAGAAAGTTATAAATAATTAAATATATATATTTAAATACAAGATAATCGAAACCCTTTTTTTATCTTAAAAATTAAGAAAACCCTCCACCATATAACACTATTCATTTTTTCTTCGCCGCTTATCTCTATCTCTCCCTATATATAAACACCCATAAGAGAGGCCCTTCATAACACATTCTTGAAACCCTTGAAAAACTCTTTCCTCCCATAAATTCATATATATGATCAATAGAAGCAACGCCTCAACATATAACTATGACCAATAACAATATCCCTTCTTCTTTAATCAACTCCTCGCTAGCCCTCTTCAAGCTCGCCATCTCTTCCTCTGATCCTTGGCCCTTCTCCATGCTTGTGTTATAATATAATAACCCTTATATTCTGAAGTCAAAATATTAGCAGAAAAAAGAGAGAAAAAAAAAACAATGGCCCACATGAATTTCCACCAGCTGAGCCACCGCCGCCACCACAGCATACCGAGGGGACACGTGGCGGTGACGGTGGGCCCAGAGCATCGGAGGTTTGCCGTCCCTGTGGTGTACGTGAACCATCCTCTATTTACGGGTCTGCTGAAGGAGGTCGAGGAAGAATACGGGTCGGATTATTACCGAGAGGGTCCGATCCATATACCCTGCCACGTGGAGGAGTTCTGTCGGGTCATGGGTTTGATCGACAGAGAAACGGCGCCGTATCATCACGAGGATGACCGCCTCAGCCACCACCACCACCAGCAGCCGTTCTTGTGCTTCAGGGCATTAATGTAAATTCACTATCAACCGTATGATAGGCTTGTTGACTTTGTCAAAGGTAGGTAGTTGTGGCTAGTTGAGGGCTTCTTTTGTCATTTCATATTTTTAAAGTATTTGTTTGTTTTTAATAATTCGTGTATTTGTACTTTGTATGTAAATATTATCTGTTGATTATTTTCACAATTGTAGTTTAAAAAAAAAAAGTTATTTGAATTTTTTTTGAGGTAATTTATAATATAATTTCTTGTTTTTAACAATCATTTGAATAATTAAATCCTATTGGTAATTAAGTTCTGATTTGTATAATGAGTGAAGTTGATTTTATATATACTTCTTAACATACAACAAGATTTTAAATCAAATAAGGGGAACATATAAATTAACATTTACCCCAGTTTGTTAGCAAGAAGAAATGAAAATTAAATTAGCGCATCGAACAATGATACGTCATGATTCGAGTACTGTACCATTACACTTTTTTTTTTTCACGTCAAAATCCTTTAACGAAACTGAGCCTTAATGACAAATATGTAATAACATCAATCCTACAAACAATTATTGTACGAGGGACGAAATCATGATTTATTGTTTGAACTCTTCCACGATTACTTATTTGGAAGGTCAAAAAAATACTTTTCAAACAAAAAAACGATAACAAATATCATGTGCGTGGCATCCCTAGATGATTTTTTTTTATATAAAACATATTTTGAGTTCGTTATGATTATTAATCTAAACTGGTCCTACCATGCTAACTCTGGCCATGGCCAAGGGTCAGACGACCTCCTTGACCTCCTATAATTTCGCCCATGATTGTAATTATAGTAATTTATTTCATTGACATATGTCGTATTTTTAATTTAATTTTGTATTTTTAAAAATCAAGTGAGAGAGGATAGTTGAAATTTAAAATGGTTAATAATAATATACCAGTTTGAACACTTTATTTGACATATAATATACCAACAAACTGAAAATTCAATAACTTGTTACTCAACTTGCATATATAAATGCAATTAGTTGGAGAGGACAAAAGGTAGCTTTCCTTTGTTGGCGCTTCACACCATTTCTCCGTGACTTTGCTTCTACTTACATCGTCAAGCTTTTCTTTAACATTATGGTTTCCTCGTGCTCATTGCCCGAACCATAGGATATGGAAAAGCCATCATTTAATATTTCTTTATTAATATCATATTTATATTTACATTAATGTAAAAACCCAACTGAACTGAATTGTATTTTATAGTATGAGTTTTTATTTAATATCTCAATTTTAAGTAGATTTAAAGATGTCTTCAAAAAATATGGTTGGATATCTCTTTTATGAATGCAAGAACATATGTCCCACCAAGATTGACAATCGAGGAGTGATAACTCCAAAGAAATCGTCAGAAATACGAATCTACTATGTCGTCATGTATGTGCTATCTATGTGGACTTCGTAAAGAATGGTTCATGTGGATTAGTTTTGCTGAAACTTAGTGGCTGACCTATAATCAATGATGAGGTTTGAGGATTAGATCATACTGAATTAGGGTGTGAGACTACAGTGAAATTGTGAGAATACATCCTCTCGATCAAAGAAAAATGAAGGCAAGAAGATATTAAATCATGATATTATTTTAAATTGAATTGAGAAAATATTTAATAAAATTAATAATAAAATACTATTTTTACATATAAAAAAATAATCAAAATATTTATTAAAAGCACGATAATTACACTACACGAGGAAAAAATACATCGAAATGCACATAAAAGTTATTATTCGCAAAATTAAAAAGAAAAATAATTTTCAAGCTTCGGAAATGATGTATGGTGTGGCGTGGTTTTTAGTATATGTATGGTGTGGTTTTTCATCTATATATGACGTGATTTTTTAATCTTAATATTTGGCTATATATTTTATATTATATTATATTATACATAAATAAAATACATAGATTATATGGGTGTTTTATTAATTTTAAACAAATAAAATGGCATGTTTGCAATATTCAAACCTCAAAACCATTTTTTTTTGTTCAAACGCAATTTGGATTTTTACTAAGAGAGAGAAATTAAAAAACTCATTTTGAGTTTGGTTTTTGAGTTCAGTCGGAGTAATTTTACCCTATTTTTTAAATTTTGCAGTACTATTAGAGATGGTTTTATCAATTATTTTTATTATTTACTTATTTATTTTAAGATTATCAGTTTTTAATTTAAAATTTAAATTATGTAAATTTATTTATCATATATCTAAACTAAAAATTATAATACAAAACTAGGTCTTAAAAGGATATTCATTTAATATTATTTAAATAATCATAGATCTCAATAATACAATAATTATGACAATTAAATAACTTTTAAAGCCCAAGCTTGGGTGTCTACTATGAAGGAAGCCCAATCCATTTTTCAGAACGACCCATGTAATAAACTTCGCTCCACCTGAAAGAGAGTAGATCCTTAGAAAACCCTAAGATATGTCCGACTGAAGCGTACGAGACGGAGGTACGTGTCTCCTATCTGTAAAATTCTAGGTTCTGAACGTTATTGATTGCGAGCATTGTTATCTGATCTCTTGATTACGCCGAACCTATAACTCTTTGTTTTCTCTTTTTTTTTTTTTCTTTTCTGAAGGCTGGGATTTTTCGGTCAAGGTAGCCACGGATTGACGGAGCGTTGAACGTTTAGCTTGGATCTGCGCACTGGTATGTCGTAGGGTTTGAAGTTTGATGTAGCCTGTTTTGGAGTTCTTGCAAGTGTTTTTTTTTTAATTCGTTGTTTGTTGGATTGAAAAATTGTATTGTGAATTTGCGGAATTCGTTCCTCCGCTGCGACTATGCGGCTGAAAACTGGATTTCTATTTGCGTATCTTAATTTCGTTCGTTTTTGGGACTTATTTTTCTGAAGATAATCAGAAAATAAAAGTAGTGAATGATTAATTGCTTCATATCTTGCTATTTGAAGACTGAATATCTGTATATATCTCTGGCCAGTCATGAAATCTACCAAGAAGTGATTATTTCTGCATGAATTTGTTCATATCGTCCTTGTGAGACGTGAATCACAAATACCCCTTTTATAGTGTGGCGAGGCAAAAGTTATGGGTATGTATTAAGTATGGACATGGTCACGGGGTTGAAATAATTGCTCGTTGAACTTCCAGTGAATGTATATACACAACACAATATCTAATGGTGAGTGCAGACAAATCTTTTTTCAACGGTTCCTCTGGTGGTAGATATGTTGTGGTTTGCAGTTTAATTCATATTCGGTATTTTTGGATTCTAGATTTTCTTACTGGTGCTCGGCTACTTGCTGTATGCTGCAACTTACATCGAGTTACAGAGCTTCTCATTAGACTGATGAAAAAGCACACTCCCCCATTGTTAATAAAAATTTTGAGTTTATGTCCAATATTTGGACCCAAGAATAGATATATATGAGGGTGCGTTAGATGTATTCATTGCTTTTGTGTATGGATGTGGCTTAGCTTATCAAATGCCTGATAATTAATGTAAGGCTGAATTAAGTCTAACTCCTTATATTTTCTTTTTGATGAGCATTATTGGAACTCTACTACCATGTTATTTGTAAGGTTAAAAGGGAGAGCAAATTAAATATAGAGGACCTCGTATGTATATTTTTCCTGACCATTTTACCTGGTAAAACTATTTAGAAGGTGAATACTCAGCGATAAGAAACTTTGTCGATTCTTATCACGTAATTGCTCTATTGATGGTAGATGCCGCCAAACGCATGGACAAATATGAGCTTTGGAATCATACATAGGGATCTAAAATGGGAGTGGGAGAAATCAGTGTGGAACCTTTGGTATATCATGTAATTGGACATTGTGGCTCACCCTCTGAAGAGATACTCATCTGACAAACTATTAGAGGATGTGAAGTCCTATTTTAATACAATATAGAATAGCTCTGGAATATCATGGAGCACATGAGCTGCTGGAGCTTTTGGAGCACCACTTTTCTCATGGATTGCTCTCTTGGTTTGCTTCACATGTTTCATTTTTGAAGTATACTATAATGAAACTTTTGAGGCGTTAAGATAGACAGCTCGTCTTGATTTGGAATCAAATATTGGCTTCAACCTGGCTCTTCTTTTGCAGCCTACTGCAACCAATATGAGTGGTCGTTTTTCCCGGACAATTTACGTTGGCAACCTTCCTGGTGATATCAGAGAATCAGAGATTGAAGACCTATTTTACAAGGTTTGCACTAATCAATCATTACACTTTGGTTCAAATGTTGCCATTCATTTCTTTTTGACCAAAGCTTATGAAATGACTAGTTGGCGGAAATTTACTTTTGCAGTATGGTCGTATATTGGATATTGAATTGAAGGTTCCTCCACGCCCTCCGTGCTATTGTTTTGTGGAGGTACTTTGCCTTTACTACTTGTATAATATTAGTAATCCTGCACATCCCTTGTGTTAATTATATTAATTGATTATAGTAGACAAGAGATGCTTGTAATTAAAACTCAAAAACTTATTGATATATAGTTTGAGAGTTCACGAGATGCTGAGGATGCTATCAGGGGAAGAGACGGCTTTAACTTTGATGGCTGCCGTCTGAGGGTGGGAGCATCGAACAGTTCAATTTCAATCTACAAATCTTGTGCATTTATTGTTTTTTGCCAATCGTTTTGAGCTTACCTCTCGAAAATTGCCTACTTTATTTAGGTTGAACTTGCTCATGGTGGCAGAGGTCCCTCTTCGAGCGATCGTCGTGGTGGTTATGATGGTGGCAGAAGCAGCGGGGGTGGTGGTGCCGGGCGTTATGGCTCTTCTCACCGTTCTGATTATCGAGGTGCTTATTTCGATGCTTTTGAGTTCATTCATCCTCATCCCATTGTTGCATGTTTTCTTTTAACCTATGTTTTTCTGCTATAGTTATTATTCGTGGGCTCCCTTCTTCTGCTTCTTGGCAAGACCTGAAGGTAAGTAGAACCAGAAATTCTTTTACAACTTGAAATTGTGTCCCTTACAACCTTGTTGATGTCCTCGTTTAATGCTCTCAGGATCATATGCGCAAAGCTGGTGATGTCTGTTTTGCCGAAGTTTATCGGGACGGCGAAGGTATGTTGGCATTTATTAAATAGTTTATTATACTAAGACTGTGTGTTTCCATGATCATCTATCCATAATTATGTTCATGGACTAGTTTCCTTGTGAATCACTCCTTTCTTTTCTTCTTAGTTGTGAGCGACTAGTTCTTATTGCTGAATGTCATCGGCAGCATTATATACATGGATTTCCTGACGTGGTGTTATAGCTGGTCTTTGTATATGTGTACAGGGACGTATGGCGTGGTGGATTATACTAACTATGAAGACATGAAGTACGCTGTAAGTAAACGACATATTGTGGAATGTGCCGAAGCTCTCTGAACACAACTTTTTTCTTCCCCGTTTGACACTGATTTTTCCCAGATCCGTAAGCTTGATGATACTGAATTCAAAAACCCTTGGACCAGAACCTATATTCGGGTTAGCCTCCAATATTTTCCGTTTCATCCATTTAAACCTTAAATTGATTTTTTTTTCTTGAATAAAAAATTTGTTTTATTATTTCTTTTGGGGTCGTGCATATTGGGTTTTTCAGGTGAAGGAACACAAGGGCAGTCCATCGAGGAGTCGCAGTAGAAGCAGAAGCCCTAGGAGGAACAGAAGGTAAACAAACTCAACGCTTTGCAAAGTTTTTCTTGTTCCAAATATTGTATTGCTCCTTGCTTGAATTTAAGCGAAGAAATTAGCAGCTGACTGTAGATGCAAATAAATCCTCCTTTCTTTCAGTAGATCAGCTGCTCGATCTGTCTCAAGATCCCGCTCTGCCTCCCCTGCCAAACCATCCAGGTAATTTTGTTAGATTTGATTCATATTTTTTTATTTAATTATTCATCAGCGATACTAATCGTCCGCATTTTTTCAAAAAATGTATTTGACATAAAAATTAGCAGAGCCAGGTCTAAATCACGATCAAGGTCCCGATCAAAGTCTGCTTCTCCTCGTCCGGTAAGATAGTGGGAACAATACTTTCAACGATTCATACTTATTCAATTTTACGGAGACCCTTATCTGTAAATTTCATTACTAATTAAATCTCAGAGCATTGACAGTGGTTATGAGTTTGGGTTTTGTATGAAACAATATCGGTTTGTTGTACTATAAGAAAGAAAGAACTCATCCCGAAAGTCATTAGTATAATTCGAAGTACTCATAAGGAAACTGAGACCCCAACCCATTGTGGGTTCTCTCCTCGTTCGTATAGTACATTCTCGTGTTTGTGTGTAATAGTAACTATTTTACCTCATCTTTAAGAAATTTCTATGACGAGTCATCTTTTAAAAATTTCCGCTGCAGGCTAGGTCGGGCAGCCCCTGAGGGGCCGATGCACAATCCGTTTTCATCACGCTGTCTAAGATCACTGTATGAATTGTTTTGATGCGTTAACTTCGTTTAATGTTGTCATGCTGTTTCAGACTTTGAAGAATTGATATGCTTGTTTGGATTGTGTGAAGACTTAGCTTAATATCTTTATTTTGAATGTTCGATTTGATTGTTCGGTCTATTCGTGATACTTGATTTTTAACTAAGCATATTATGTTGGGTTTTATATAGCTAAGTATAAAGGCGTTAGTTTTACATTTAAGTAAGGTCGAAAGTCCTCACGAAACTTATGCTACATTATTTGGTATGCACGTGGAAAACACGATAGAAAACTAAGTTTGAGCATTAAACAATGATACTTTGCGCTTCGAACGATGTATTTTCACACCCTTTCTTTTTCCCTTTTCTAAGCGAAATTCGCATACTGAACGCAGTCTTAGAGCAATCAGAAATGCCAAGGGTTGGCAACGTTGTCGTCCCGTTCTTCGGGGTACGTGGCGGGAACCAACCGATATCATTCATCTTGCCCCTATCTCCGTGGAGATCAAAGACATCGAACTACTAAATTTCCTTCATCTCTGTCTCATGGGAGATTCCATCCCGATCGGGGCGAATACCTCTGGAGAATATTGGGGATCTGATCATACATGCCGCTATGTTCTTCGTGAAATAGTGAATTACTAAATTTCGAATAATCATGATTGAACTTAGTATTGAACTTATTATGAATAATTAATATGTATATAATACTCATATTTTTATTTATGTTGTACGATAATTTTGTAGAATACATTTTAGTTTTGTTAATGTTTTAGAAAAAAAAAGTTACACTAAAAAAAATGCTGGGGAGAAATTTTTCGTAGGGTTAGAAAAACCCAGATAGATTTCCATGGGTTTGGGAAAGTATAGATATCGGAATCGAGATGGGAATCACCCCAACACCTTGGGCATAATTACTCACTCGCTTTGGTGCAAATCCGGCCCATGAGATTGAGATGCTTATGAGGCCCAATAAGCTCGATGGGCCCAGATACAGGCGTTATTATATCGGCCCAATTAAAAAATAATTTGGCCTCCCTTGTAATATTTTTCATCTATGCTCTCTAGGGTTTGGTTTAGTATATCTGCCGCAGGTCGAATAAGCAAGGGAGATCGAGCGTTCGCGTACGTCAATAATTCGACAGTATGGTGAGTTTAGCTGAATTCAACGATGATACTTTAGGTTAAACGATTGTATTTGTTGTTTTCTCTTTAGTGCGATCTGTGCATATCTTCTGATTTGTGAATACATTATGGTGAGTTTTATGAATGTCGCCCCTCTCTTGGTGTTGTGAAGACGGAAGGAAGGTCGAAAAATTCACGTTGTAGTGGCCTGACCTGACAGTAGTGCTCCATTTCAATTTACGGCAAGAATTTGTTGACTGCTGTTTGATTTATATTACATTTTTAGTTTTAAGATCTAGAGTTGAACATGGTATGGCAGCTGTAGTTAAATCGTGGAAACCATTCTGGGATCATATATTCTTTTATGTTGGCTTTTATTTGTGGTTCTTACATTCCGATTGTTCTACAGGCCCGTGGATTGCGTAAGCACCTCAAGAGGCTCAATGCCCCAAAGCATTGGATGTTGGATAAACTCGGTGGAGCTTTCGTGAGTAATTCTTCTTAGTTTCTTCCCCCATCTTATGATTTTTTTCGAAGTTTTCATTACTGTATGATTTCTTTACTTATGTATGTTACTTCAGGCCCCAAAACCTTCATCTGGGCCTCACAAATCCAGGGAGTGCTTGCCCTTGGTTCTGATCCTGCGTAATAGGCTTAAGTATGCTCTTACATACCGTGAGGTGATGGCCATCTTAATGCAGCGCCTTGTTCTTGTTGATAACAAGTGCAGGACTGATAAGACGTACCCTGCCGGTTTCATGGGTATGGTTCTTTCTCGGTGTTACGTTCTGTTTGTGAAGATGCTTTTATACTTTTTCTTGCTTGCCAATGTTTATGATCTTTAAAGTTCTTCCTATGGATAAGTATGAATTTGTGCTTTTGTAATCTGATTGATGCTGTAATGAAGGAACCTACTTAATGTATTTGCACCAGATGTTATATCGATTCCGAAGACAAATGAGAATTTCCGCCTGTTGTATGACACAAAAGGTCGCTTCAGGCTCCACAGCATCCGCGACGAGGAAGCTAAAGTATGTCGTCTTTGATCCCTCTTTTACTTCCTCCTACGAATTGATGAATATAATTTGATAAAGAAGACAGAAAACTCCATTGTTTGAAATTTCCATCTTCATGAATTGTTTTCTTTCCATTGTTTGAAATTGCCATTTTCATTAACGGTTTTCTTTCCATTCTTTGAAATGCCATCTTCATGAACTGTTTTTATTGTTTTTCCTTTTATCTTAATGATTATCCGCAGTTTAAGTTGTGCAAAGTCCGAGCGGTCCACTTTGGTAAGAAAGCAATCCCATACCTCAACACATACGATGGAAGGACCATCCGCTACCCAGACCCCATTATCAAAGCAAACGATACCATCAAGCTCGATCTTGAGACGGGCAAGATCGTCGAGTTTATCAAGTTCGATGTTGGGAATGTGGTCATGGTCACGGGTGGTAGGAACAGGGGCCGTGTTGGCGTCATAAAAAACCGAGTGAAGCATAAAGGAAGTTTCGAGACAATCCACGTCCAAGATGCAACTGGGCATGAGTTTGCTACACGCTTGGGGAATGTGTTCACCATCGGCAAAGGCACAAAGCCTTGGGTGTCCCTTCCTAAGGGGAAGGGGATAAAATTGTCCATTATCGAAGAGCAAAGGAAGAGATCTGCTGCTCAAAATCCTACAGCTTAGGGAAAAGGTAATAACTTGTTTTTAATGTTTTCAGTCTAAGTTTCGACATATGCACTTTGTTGTCTTCGGGTTTTGCTGTGTTTTCGGACGTTTTGCGACGAAATTGGATAATTTTTCGCACCTTCCTTTTCAACCCCCCCCAATCCAGGCAAAAAACCTATATTTACATAAACTGCATAGCTCCTCGTAATTAATATTTGACAATAAGACAATGTCTTTATCACTCATTAGGTTATTTATTACACAAGCAAATAACTCTTTTCATTTCCACTTACACGGCGCCATCTTCATTGTGAAGGAGCATCTGATCAAAGTGCCAAACACCTGCATAATTAGGACTATGAATTAGAAAGATTATTACAAACATGTAAAAAGAAAGACATGTGTGTAGTATTGTATTGTATCTATCAAATACCATGTCCTTTGCCAACTCTCCTCAATTGAGCAACATACTCCGCAATCTTCATTATGGATTCAACCTGAAAATGGCCTCCAAAGAATTAAAAATTTGAAATCCCGCTCAATGTATTTTTTTCTGTCTGTTAGAAGTTATCCTAACACAATGCCACCGTAAATCTCACACTTAGTCTATCTATGTCCAGTCTGAGTCGAATATCTCATCGGTGATCATGGGACGATCCTAATTTCTAGCAGGACTAATCATCATAGCCTGTGTAGACCGTTGTAAGTCCACGCCGGCAAAAATAGTCCAGGTGAATTGATTTGTTGCTATGTTATAGTCCAAATTGTGCTCATAGGTTCTTGGATTGCTAAGGTTAGTAAGAATTCAAATTATCATCATATCATCATTTGGCATATTACTCTGCTGTTTGATGCCATTTTATTACAAATAAACTCATCTAAATCTTACCTGCTCCTCCAAGTACTCAGTCTCTATGAAATCCATCATTTGGGGATCATTGCTCGACTCAGCAACCTTTGTTTATATGCGAAAACCCGAAAAAGAATGCAGCTAATTAGGGTTTCGAAAAAGAAAAAAAATGAAAGGTCGAATTTTTGTAACATAATAGCAGGCCTTCCTTCTTACACTGTAGTTTCAATCGCTTTTCATAGGTCAACTTCTCCAAAGACAATGCAAGCTCCATAGCTGGGATAAAAACCATTCGAATCAATGTACGCCAAAGAACGAAAGAATCTAATCGACAAGAGAAGTGAAAGACCACCGTAGAGTGCGTCTCCCTTCTCGGCGTGGTCGAACTCCATAGGCGGCATCTGAACACTGCTTACCATCACTTTCCCTCCTCGCTTGTTATGTAGGTTTAATCCCGCAGATCAAAAGTCGAACAAACGAACGATAAATTTACGATTTTTTTCGAGTGGGGCGGTATCGTTTTTACCTGATATCGCATCAGTTTCTCGGCGTGTTCTCAGCTCTTCTTCGCTGGACTCTTTGAAGAATCTGCCCGGGATTTATAAAACAGATTCGATGAGGCGCAAAACTAAAAGAAAAAATGAAGGAATTAAATAAAGAAGCATTGATTTACTTGGCGAGGCCTTTCAGGACAACATCGTCCCTGTCGAAATACGCAAAGACGGCATGGTACACATACGATACAGAGTATTCCACGCTGAAACAAAGGTGTAAGTCAGCATTACATTTTGATTGAGAGAGAGAGAGAGAGAGAGAGAGGGAACGAACTTGATCTGCTCATTAATGGCGGCCTCGCACTCATCGGAGAACATATGTCGGGCGAGGGAAACATTGCACATTGGGAACGATCGGCACCATGAATTCATCCTTCTTCACCTCTTCGAACGGCTGAAAAGCCAAGCCGTTCAACGGGGCGGTGCCCACGGCGTCATTCGACGCGCCGCACGCAAAGCTACCATCCTTTCTCTCGGTCCTAATAGGACCGTAAAAAGCCGGTGGGCATTTCGACGGCGGGGCGGGAGAAAAGGGTCCGGCTGAGATCGCCTGCATCAACATCTTTTGATTTCCACTTTTATTTTCTGCTCGGGCAAAGGGTTTTCTGTGAGAATCTTGAACGTGCTAGTGCTGGAAGAAGAAGTATATAGAAAAATGGCCCGTGGTTGTGGACCGTTGGAGGCGTGACACGTGGAGGGTGCGGATGGACCCAACAATTGAAAAAAATGGGAATTTCTCGTCGCACCGTGAGGGACGGGGCATCCCTGTCAGCAAGCCTAGTTGAAAGCTGTTAAAATAAATAGATTGCAAATGTTATAAAATATTCAATCTTTATTATTATATTAAGTATATATTATATTATATTATATTATATTATTAGCAATAATTTAATAATATTAAAATGAGAGCAAAACTAGAGAATAAGTAAAGGAGTAAACGTATTAATTTTTCTAGTGTACATTACAAATGATCAAAGAGCCTATTTATAGGCAAAAGCTCAACTACAAAATTAAATAATGGTATGGGCAAAATTAAATGAATATCCAACTCTCCAACTATATTCATAATAGCCAAAACTAGTGAGTGTATTTATCATTTCTTCCCTTTTTCCTCTGGAAATTATGGCAAAAACATAGAAAGTTTGAATCCTTACTATATTAGTTATTGAGTGAGATACCTCAAACTGTTAAAAAAGAAAAATATTGGGTGGGAAGCATTATTTATTTATTTATTTTTTAGCATAATCCTAAATGTTAAGGTTTAATTAGGGTTTTTGTCCATAGAGAAAGACATTTCTCAATTCTTCCTCAAATCCCCCAAAAGTCTCTTGATATCTTCTTCTCGCCTTTTCATGAGAATTTCAGCAAATTAAACAGAAAACAGAATGAGCATCCTCAAATCCAATTCTCTCAACCACGTCAGAAATGCTAGAGCTCTCCTCGCAGCTCGATCGACAATCGCCGCGCGTTCAATCTCCACAGTTTATCCGACGCTTCTTAGTCAGCCAACCAATCACCTCGCGGCGCCTCAGCTACGCAATCCGTTTTTCACACCAGTCCGCCATATCCGCCAGCTCCGCGACCCCAGCACCAGGTAATTAGCTGATCACGTTTCTTGAACTTTATTCGCTCCCCTTTTAGTGGGGTGTTAAATCTTGCCCCTTTTTTTTTTGTTTTAACTTCACATATTTCAGGTGTTTGATTGGTTTCAGATAGATCTAACTTCGTTGCTAGATCATAGCTGCATTTGATGGTTGGAATGGGATTTATGTGCCTTTGTATATTTTGTTCGTCCGTTCTAAATAGCAAAGTTATGTATGGGTAAAAAAAAGGTCGTTCATTAAATTGCTAAAATTCTAGTGTATTATGCCTTTATCTATATGTTTGATTTTTAGAGTGAAAAGATTGAAAACATGGGATACTTTTGTAGTTGTCTAGGTATGAGGGCAATTGACTTTGTTAAAGTGTTGTATTACTACTCAATGAATGATGACTGAGAAATTATGTTAATTGTGACAAAGGTATGAGATCCCACCTCCTGTGAATTGGGGTATCCGGATTGTGCCCGAGAAGATAGCATTCGTCATTGAACGGTTTGGGAGATACGTGAAGACATTGACTCCTGGAATCCATTTGTTGATTCCTTTAGTTGATAAGATTGCATATGTGCATTCCTTGAAAGAAGAGGCGATCCCGATTCCTGATCAATCAGCTATTACAAAGGATAATGTCAGCATCCAAATTGATGGAGTACTCTATGTCAAGGCATGTTTGTTGTCCAAAAAGTTGATGTTCTATGAGTATGAATTGACATATGACGTTGGACTCTTTTTTTTTTATGAAGGACGACACGAAAGAAATGATTCCAACCTTTTTTGTTTTTCCCCTTTCTTTTTGTTTCTATCTGAAGATAGTGGACCCTAAGCTGGCATCATATGGTGTTGAGAATCCAATGTATGCTGTGATTCAACTTGCTCAAACAACTATGCGAAGTGAGCTCGGTAAGATCACTCTTGACAAGACTTTTGAGGAACGGGACACACTCAACGAGAAGATAGTGGTGAGTACTTAACCTTCTTTATGTTATTTTGATTTTTGGGCTTGGATATGACATCTTTCTATAACAATGAATATTGTCTCAGCCAACTGTGACAATTACTTGTCTTAATTTGAGAGGTCCTTTGTAATGGATGCAATGTTTTTTTGGCTATAGTTAATGAAAATAAATAATCTATTCAGTCCTTGTGGATGTTAGAAGATTCAATAGCGATTCTTGGCTGTGAAGTGTACCTGGATTCGTTTTGTTTATTATACGAGTTACATGAAGATTGATGATAAATAGGATGATTTATATATTCTCAAATAATATAATGCACTTTGTTTAGGATGATAAATAGGATGATTTATATATTCTCAAATAATATAATGCACTTTAGAAGTAATTAGTTGTGATAATGTTCTGCAGCAGAAGCATACTTTGTTTGATGATCTTATTATAAGTTAAAAGATTAAAAAGTGTGCATTTTTTATTATTATGATACAATAGTTTCCAAATATCCTGTGAAATATATGACCTCATAATCTATTTCAGACTTTTACTTAGAATATATGAACTATTTGATCTTGAAGATGATTAAATTAATGTGCCAAACTGACTACGAAGTGTCCTAAAATTTCTGTCGATGTTTGTCTCAATGATTACATCTAACAATAGGCATTTGATGCAGATTTCGATTAACGAAGCTGCAAAGGATTGGGGATTGAAATGTCTTCGCTATGAAATAAGTGAGTGCATTTGTTATTATAACTTATACGTAACTTTTTCCTTGTTTCTGTTAACCAACTTAGTTATTGACTCTCCTCAACATTCCAGGGGATATATCTCCTCCACGAGGGGTTAGGGCTGCTATGGAAATGCAGGCTGAAGCAGAACGTAAACGGAGAGCTCAAGTGTTAGAATCAGAAGGTAATTGGCTCCGCATCATTCATTTATATTGGCCCTCCACCATTATTTGATGATTTTTATTACTTACATGTTGAGAAACAATGCTGAGCCCAGATTTTATCATTTATCCAACAAATTGTGGGTTCATATCGCATTGTTATGGTCATGATATCAATATGCTTCAATATACAGGAGAAAGGCAGGCAAACATAAATATCGCAGATGGAAGGAAAAACGCAGTGATCCTTGCATCTGAAGCTGCAAAGCTGGACCAGGTAAATCGAGCACAAGGTAAGTTAGCTTTATCAGCAAATTTCTTCTATCTTCTAAACTAGTAGCTCCTTATTTTTTGCAACCTTCAGTAGAGGATGGTTGATTTACCTTTGAAACGAGTGTGAAAACTCATGACAAAGCTGGAGTGAAAATTTATTTAGTCTCCCAAGTTACAAAGATGTCTACTTTCCTCCTCTTTAGACAAACCATTTACGCCTTATAATTAATTTGTCATCCCATTTATGATTTAATAATAACAGGTGAAGCAGAAGCTATTCTTGCTAGAGCGCAAGCAACTGCAAAAGGAATTGCTATGGTGTCACAAGCCCTAAAAGAAAATGGGGGCGTGGAGGTACCTCATTAACTTCCTAAAATTTAATTTCTTAGTTTCAAGACATCATTTCGTTTCCTCCAATCTATTGCAGGCAGCCAGTCTTAGAGTTGCTGAGCAATATATTCACGCTTTTGGCAACATCGCAAAGGAGGTAATAACAACACTAATCTAGCTCAAACATATTCACGAATTTAACCGTAAACGTGAAAATCTCATTCAATTTCTTTTCTTTCCGGTTCGTTTAGGGAACAACGGTTCTTCTTCCTTCCAGCGCTTCGAACCCAGCGAGCATGATGACTCAAGCCCTTGCAATATACAAGAACTTGGTTGGTAAGGATTCAGACAAAGGGTTTCATGGGATATCTGGGACCGTTGGCTCAATAGATGGTGTCCAAATCGAATCTCCACCTTCACTTGACGCTGAATCAAGAACCGATGCCTCCTCAGAGCAAGATCACCATGGAAAGCCCGTCTTCTCTCTGCAAAAGCCAAAAGAAGAATGACTTGATAATGAGAGAAGGGGATTACAGACAGGTTTGAGGATACGACTATGGTCTTCTTGATGTTGTTAAAGGCGTTTTGCTGTTCTTTAGAGAGAGTATATTTGATAGCAATCGATTTGCTGTTCTTTAGAGGAGATTATATTTGATAACAATCGATTCGGCTAGTCGACTACAGATTGTCATTTTTCTCTGTGAATCTACTTATTGATGAATAAAAACAGAGAAATGAGCAGACGGGAAGGTAAGATTGTATTACAGAATATCCTATATTGCTATTTTGAATTTCTTTTTTAATTCTCTTTTCTATATTATTTTTTTCCCTCCCAACCACCGTTGCTCAACATTCTATAATTACACATGGAACTCGAAAATTTAGGATAAATATACTAATAAGCCAAATGAATCTGACTTTTATAGAAATCGAGATGTCATTGTTCAATGAAACTCGAAAATGATAAAAGATTCTAAAATTACATTTTGAGGGGAATTCATAGAACATTAATTTGCTTAAAATTGATATTGGGCAAATGACAAATTTATTTTGAAGTTAGCCCAAAGAATAGTATTCAACAATAAAAAATATCTATGGTTTCATTTCACTTGCATATATATGCTTGCCTTAGATTCATTGATGTCAATGGGCTCAAGGGCGAGTTGGTGCAACGCACATACAAGCCCACACGGCCGAGCCTAGTCTCGGTCCTGTGATGTGACACGTGCGTGGTCGCTTTGCCGACGCACGCACTTTGATAGTTACGACTTACGAATAGCACTGAGGAGCTTAAATTTGATGACGTGCCATCACTGTGATGTGTCGGCTAGGTGGATGGCGTCGTAGGGGGCCTGATGACGTGTCAGTGATACATAGGCAAGTGAGGACGACATGACACTGAGTAGGCGTTGACGTGGGGTTGCAAGGTCTTTTATGGTCGATGGGTTGTAAAAAAGAGTTATCCAAAAGTTACGATTATTCGCACATTAGCCCCCGATCAAAGCAGCCAAAAGATGTGACTATTCGGCGAGCCTTTCGAAACCTATAAATCAGGGATGGAACCAGAGGGGGAAGGGGGGTCGCCCGAAAATTATGCCAACAAATATTCAATAAGGAAATTTAAAAATGACACAATATATTAAAAAAAAAAAAAAAAACAATCAGATTCTCTAACACGAAGTAGAACATTCGATTTGCATCATGACACATCATCCACGGGACCAGTGCCCTAAAAGAAGTCACAACGATTTGTTACGTTGTTGTTATTATTATTATTATTATTATTATTATTTATTATTATTATTTTCTTTTCAGTATCTATGCCCGAAAACGTGGCCCACAACCCAAGGAAAGTAAACCCTAATCAATCTTCTTACCTCTCACTGTGCGCAGCATAACTCCCTCAAGCTTAGGCTAGCTAACTTGCGCCGAACATCACCCATCCTCTTCGTCATCGCGCGCCATCCTCTCTCTCTCTCTCTCTCTCTCTCTCTCTCTATATATATATATATATATATTGATTTGTCGCATTGTATGTATCGCAGCGTTCGCTGGTCTAAAACCGTTTGCCATCATTCACCTTTTTCCTTCATCCACGAGGACCCAGAAATCCAGACGATGCGAAGAGTCATGTGTGTAATGGTTATAGCTCCTCAAGTAAAAGGGAATGTCCAAAGAATTCCAATGATATATACAGACATGGCGGCGTTTCTCTGATCATCAGTTTTAGAGCATTATTATATTGCCCACCCACAAAGAAGAAGGCGCAATATATCTCATGGTGGATTTTATCGCCGTATAATGAGATTGATCATCAGCGAACTTAACAACTGATGAACTAAGATATTTATATAAGTTCTTGCAAGTGATGCGCACAACCATTAGAAGAAGACGATGATGCATGGAATGGAATGGAATGGAATGGAATGGAATTGGCCTCTCTGACAACAACAACATTTGATCATCTTCCTAGCTAGCTCGCACTATATATAGGAAAAGCTGACGCATTGCATTGCCTATTAGGAAAGATATAAATATAAATATAAATAAAGACCAATACTTGCCAGTTACTAAGGCAATCTTGTATGTAGTACATCACAGCTAGCACTCGCAGGCACGCGATGGGATCGTCTGGGTTTGCATCTGTCAGCCCATAGCATCGAGCACAGTGATTAGTACCATAATATGTTTATGGCACTAATGATTCAATGGCCTTTCCTTTTATGTATTATATTTTGTTATATAGCGCACTAGTGAAAGAAGAGGATGCATTGCATTGCATACCTTCATTGCGCTAAAATTAATTATCAAATATTTTTATGTTTCTTGGCCCAAAAACATCAACGCACAAGTAAACTTTGAGGTGAAAGCTGCTGCTGCTGCTGCTGCTGTGCTGACTGCTGAAGATGGAGGAATCCTAAAACTTGTCATCGGAGAACAAGTTATTGAAGGTCGTCTGTCTTTCAGCTATCCTCACTTTATTTTCGCGTCACACTTTTATCATATCCTTTAAAGAATGTATAAAGAAAGGCCTTTTGCGCACTTTACCTGATTGATGAGGTAAAGGCATTAATTATTCATATTTAGAGCATATATATATATATATATATATAAAAGTAGTATGTTCAAGAAAAGCTTCAGAGCATATTAGATTTAGTTTAGACCACACTTGCCATAATTGTAATTTTCATAACATATAGAATTAATAAATCCATCTACCATAGATGGCCAGGAAAAATACATAGAAGAAAACCATTTTTTTCTTTTTTTTTTTTTTTTTACTAACACAGTATTGAAGAAAAACTTGGAAAAAACTCACTTGCGGAATTGCATTTACGATCGATGGGAATTGTTGGGGAACTTCGGCCTCCCTCCAAAATTCCCGTCTAGAATCTACCTCCACGGGTTGAAAAGGGTGTGGGCCCCACATCGGTCCGTTGGCCCCGCAACGGAATTCACCATCGGAAAAGTCTGTGACACCGGGATAAGTGGGACCCACGAGCTCGGGTGGGGCCCACACATGAATTACCGCTGTAAAAATAAAATTACCTTACCATAAGAACACCAGAATTTAACGTGGAAACCCTCTGTTAACCAAGAAGGAAAAACCATCCGGGCAACCAAGACCGTAGAAAATCCACCTTAACCCGAAAAAAACCCACAGATATTTTACCTATTAATTTTAACTTTTACCACACGGGAATTTTACCATAGCTAAAAGTTAAAACCACTCTGTGTGTAACCTATCAGATCACCCGATCCGATAACCTGTCGGATCACCCGAGCCGATAGCCTCACAACCTCACTCTCTCCCCGAACTACATCTCTATGAAATTCTCGAATGAATTTGTGATAAAGCTTATGAAGATCTATTTATAGATGCATCCAGCGATTTTGAGCCACTCGAATCTCGTGGCTATGAACTGGCAGCTTAGCACGCTCCAGGACCATATATAATAAAATAATATATCCTATAATTAATAAACAAACCACATTATTTATACGCTGGACATCACTAAATAGGCTCGACCCATCAGGAATAACATTGCCCGAGTCAGGTTGAACAAGACCAAACTGTGATTTGAGTTGACATTGAGAACAATACAGAAACACACATAATAACAAAATCTTGGTCTTCAAACTATGACTTTCAATTAAAACACTAGTGAAATAATATAATTTAAACGAACAAAACAAACAAAAGTAAAATGCAATAACTCACCTCTTAGCAGTCGATTGATATAAATCTCTCTCTAATTTTCTGCACAGCATACAAACATACAACGAATGATCGTACAAACCATTCGGACCATTATTGCTTTGGGGGGGATGGTTGTTTATTGGGGACTTGATTAGTATCTAACAGTAAACGAAAAAAAAAAATTAAAAAAATGATTCCATTATCGCGTAGAATTTGAGCATAAACCACCGTCGATCATCACAAAGGTATTAAGGAGGCAAAGATGTATAGGAAATATTTTAACGCATAGTTCAATGGATAACAAAAGAAAGAAAAATTCAGACAACCTTTACCACTGTCTAATGACATAGTGGATCTCAACTCCCATGGAGGAGGATACAAGAGGTACTCCGAGAGGATTGACATAAAGTAAAGTACAACAACAATTGATACAAAAGAATCAAAACTGTAGACACATAAATTAAGAATGGCCTATAAAAGAAAAGAATAATTGATACAAAAGGTTGGGGCGATTCATCAAACTAAAGAGGATCGACATAAAGTACATCAATTGAGGCAGATACACATATGGTTAACATTGTAAGATCCCAAATGTAGTTGCATATACTAGCTGATTTATATTCATGTTATTTGGGTTTAGGGTTTCTTATCATAACAATATCTAACTAGGGTTTCTTATCATAACAATATCTAACCCTATCAAAGCTAATCATAAATTTCTAACCCAAACATATATATAATTTTTCTTCTGCCCGATCTACAGATAATATTGGGAAAACATATAATTTTTTTTCACAAGACCATGAAAACAGAATACCTGGTTACAAATATGTGAGAAAATAAATCCAAAATGCCGCCAACAAGAAATGACGATATATAAAAATGCGAGGTCCTGCATATGTAGGATAGCTTCAACGTTAGTTTTCCTCGATTAAAGGGGATCAACGACGATATAGGTCGGTAATCATTAGCATGAGGGTACATCAGTAAAATAACCCAAACTACACAGGAGCATTAGCTTATTAATTCCATAGTATGCTACAAAACTTTCAGAACTAGCTTGTGAGTAAATAACCACATAAAGTTTTGAATTTTAATTCATTCTGCAAATTAGTTGTGGAAAAGGGATTGTAAAAAAGAGAATATAATCGCGAGCAGTCCGTTTGCATAAAGCCACTAGTGTCTGTATGTTTCTTCGATTACACTCCGTGTGAAAATTAAGAGACATATCAACAGCTTTCCACGGTGATAACATGATATTACCACGGGGCGTAAAGGGAGTACCTTTATGGCTTCATGAATGAAACAAAGAGTAACTAATATGTCGAAGTGTTACCATGCAAAAGTGTGAACCTGGTGGTAATGAAAACAAATTATCGTCAAAACATGAATAAGTTAAAAAAAAAATCTTCCAAACCATTGACATACAATCAGGAATATCTACTTTCTAAGGATGAATAAATTTTAAATATCATCATAAGATATGGAAAATGAAATGAATAACATAGGTGTATTTATCAGTGACAACATACAGTGTGGATGTATATCTCAAAGTCAGAGAGAATGACACAATCAACAAACATATATAAAAGCTAACAACACCATGCCATCGTCGTAGAAATCAAGAATTTGTCTGTTATGTCACCAACTATTAAAGATTAGCATAAGATGTTTAAAGAAAAAAAGGCAATGGTAAATAAGAAACTGAAAGTTGGCGAGAAAAAAGCATAATCGCCAAACCATGATTCATGAAAAAGCGTAGGCAGAAAAAAAAAATCCCGAGGTAAATCAGTCAATCGGTAGTCCTCCAATTGCTTATCGAAAGCCCGTTTCTAAGAAATAGTTTATGCCCCGGATTGAGAAAAGAGGCTTCCATTTATTTGAATTAATTGTGTAAACATTGCATGAATATTAAAGATTATCATGCGATAAAAAAAAAAAAAAAAAGCAAGACGATGACAAATAAGAAACGAGTATCGAACAACGAAATCATATACTATGAAAATCTGTGAGAAATCTTAATCTGCAAGCCATAGATAAGTGAAAAAGCTTCCAACACGAGATCATCAGCATTATACAAAATCAACTATCTTTCTCTTATGCTACATAAATGTTGACATTTATCATAACATATAAACTTTGAAAATAAATATATAACAATCAAAATGTATATTGTGGCCATAGATCTAAAAATTGGTGTATAAACTTAAATTTTCAAACCATAAATTAGTGAAAAAAAAATATTTCAATCGAGGCCATCGATATACCAATTCAAGAATCTCTCACTTCTTGCGTTACATAAGTATGAATGATAATTATAAGATGTGAACATGACAACGATAAATAGAAGATGAGTACATAAAACAACAAAAACAAATACTGTAAATGTAGCTCTGAAATCGTCCTGAAAAGCATGATCGACCAACCACAAATATGTGAAAAAAAAGATTTCAACACCCTCTCGGGGTCAAAGCTTCAAATACCTACCAGTTGCTTTGCTGCATCATCCAACCCTCTCTTGTTTCGACTATGATAGTCACCAAGTCATTGGAATCGACTGCCACGAGGTTTAGGGCATACTAGATTTAGAGCACACTACCTGAGGTGGTCAAGACATCATTCACATTTAGAGCATATAATATGTTTAAGAAAACGTCAGAGCATATTAGATTTAGGGCAAGTCAAGTCGACGCTGATATACCACATCATTGGAACCGTCGTGGTCTCATGGCCTCAAGGGGGAAATCCTACAAACGCGGAGAGCTAACCCCTCACAACCCCGACCTCAAGGGTGATGGAAACAATTTTGCTGAAATTAGGTTTGAATAAGACCAAACTAGTTGATACTTACAAGACTACATAGAAAAGAGGGGTGACATAACTCATACATATCACAATGGATATAATTAATCTCAGAATCTATGGATGCATGATGCCATTTAGCATAAAAAAAGGAAGTGAGATATAACACAAGAACAAAAAGGATGCAAATGAAATAAAACTTTAAACAAAATCTTAGGCTTCAAACTCAGAATTTCAAATTGAGACACGAAAACACATACCGTGGATGTAGATCTGATATCGGTGTGAGAAAGCATGATCGACAAACGACAAACAAGTGAAAAAAAGATGCAAAGCGAAGTTATCTTGAATCCATTCATTTTGTCGCTGCATAAATATTAAAAATCATCACAAGCCATAAAAAGGCAATGATAAACAAGAACAGATAAAACCATGAAAATTTATACCATGGATGTAGATGTGAAAATCAATGTGAAAATAGAAGGAAATTTCAAGCAATTTTTCGATTTAAATAGAGAAATGATTTGCCCTAGAGCACAAGGCTATGAATAGTGAATTTTCGAGAAAACATTCTAGGTATCGAAGGCGAAGAATGAAACCAAGCATGATTGTAAGATCTAGGTGGTGGACCTCTAAACTGTATAGAGATGTAGAGAAATAAAGATAGATCTGGAAAAGAACCTTTTGGGGAGACTAAAAGAATACGGCGGCGGGCGACGTTGAAACTTTTAGAGCTTATAAAGAGTTTGACAGGGCTGCTAGGTTTTCTATGAAAATCGCAACGTAAAAACAGCGACTATTCGACTTAATTATAACTCAGCTTCGGCCATTATTGCACGCTTTATTTATTTAATTTCGTCTATCTAAATAAAGAGAAAACAAAAATATGTCTTGAAATATCATATGGTATAGCTAGTAAATCATGTCATTGGCGTCAATACACCTCATTTTATTTCAAGTAGCACACTCTTGATAGTAGGAATAGGAATGTATTTGTCCTAAACCATGACTAGCTCCATCACTTCATAAAATGATTGCTAAGAAATGTGTTGAGACAAATATGCACATGAAATAGTGATATAAACTGAAAAATTATTCTTATTACTCAATGAAATGAAACAAAGAAAGACAAGGAACATGATTAGGATACAAAAGTTACTAACAGAAACCATCTGTTTCAAAGAACATGTATGAAATTTGCTGTGAATAAGACTGCCCCTTCTGATTCGTTATCTTCACTTGCGTGGATGAAAGAAGTGCAGAGCCATCTTGGTTTAAAAAGCTAATGAGGTGAGTTCTTAATTTCTTAATTGTGTATAATTGTCAAAAAAACTACTTTGTTCTGCAAGTTATTGTAACTCGTTAGTATTAATTTTATTGTACAAATGACTAATGAGCTCGTGACGCCACATGTGAGCCTAGGTATTGAAGCCTAATGGAGATGAAGATCAAACCGAAGAAAAAAAGCCTCATACCATGGCCAAAATAAAAGGCATGAATGGAAGCAAAACAAAAAGCCTGCAAAGAAACCCTTGATTAATAGAAATCAAGGAAAAAAAGAGCGTTCATTGCCACGGACATTGATCAAAATTAAACAAAAAAATAGTGATGGTGGAACCCTCAAATTTACCATGGAGGGCCATGGTCACTGTATAAAAAAAATTCATATATTGTAGTTACCGCCTTTAAGAAAGAAGCGTCCAGACGAAAAGTCTCAAACCCAAACAAAAAAACAAAGGTCGATGCAGAAGTCACGGCGACCACAAGACGTAATTAAGTATCTTTTCAAATTGGAACGATCAAAATATTTCAAAATCCAACTTGAAAGAAACATACAACCTCCAAAATAGAAGATTCAAGGATTGAGGCGGAGATCGGTAATATCTGTACCAAAAATAGTTAGCAGTGTAAATCGGGAATAGAATCATTTACGTAATTTCACCCAACGGACACTTGCTGTATTGTAATCAACTTTGGCCTATAAGTTGGCAGCATGGTGTATACATAATGAATAAGAAAAATAAGTTACCCTTCAAATTCTTACTACCCAAAAATTCAACAGTTAGAATAGAACAATTCTGACGGGACATAAATAATTTCACAAAAAACTCAAGAGATCATAGGTGAATGGCGAGAAACAGACTAGCAGCGAAGGCTACGGACGATTTACAGCAAGCAGCGGCGGTGAATGGCGATGGCGGCCGAGGGACGAGAAGCGATGGCCAAGGAAGACGAGCATGCGGACATTAACAATAGAGACGGCCACGGAAGATGAGCAGGGGGACAGCGACAATAAAGACAGGCACGGAAGACGAGCAACGGACAAGACGACAGCATGCCCGTTTTTTTTTTCTTTAATTTCAAGCATAGAGCATAAATAAATGCATACTAGAAAAATTATTGTTATTATTTTATATATTATTTTTCATATGTGATATTGAGCCCTAAGAATTTGTGGCCATGTGCAATAGATCAGGATGCACAACCTTAAATCCGTCCCTGGACGACAGAGTAGATGGACCAGCAACGACAAAGGAGCGCCTCGAGAGAACACCGACGAACGACGTACACCTACTGCAGAGGACGCTAAGGAGCAGCAGCAATAAAGAACGAACGGCGGACGAGGGATGTGGCAGCGATGCGGACAATGAACGAGCAGTGACGAGCTTTGGTTATCGATTGAAATTTTAGGGTCAATTGATTTTTGGTTTACGACTTTGGTACGGACTAAGTTTTTGGTCGTTATTAGCTACTAATTTCACTTAGTCGGAAGATTAAGCGTTTTCCAACTATAAAATGGTAGTCGGGAACAGTAGTCGGTAGTACGAGTTTTTTCGTAGTGCTATTCTTGATGCGTCATACGTAAGGTTTCACACTCTATTTTGCTCCCTTGCCTTCTGTCTGGTACGCAGAATTTGTGCGTGGAAAAGAAGAAAGAAAACAATGTTACTGGCACACAAAATATTCACCATATACTTCCCTCTTATTGCACAGCTTCTGTTTTTTGGACATTTGACGGATCAAACGTTGTCCGATACTTCTGAAATTTTGACCAGAGTTAGAAGACTTGTAGATCAACATTATGAAAGAACAATTTTGTCGTCCGATGAAGTCTGTTCTGCTCGATATAATTTCCCGTGCTTTATCACTCGAACTGTTGTAAACGCTCTCGCTTGTCTGCAGTGCATTTGATAGGCCTACGGGTCGTGTGGTTCTTATCTCTTCACGCTGAAAAGAGTTCTCGACGTAAACTTTGGTGTTTTTCTGTACATAGCTTCAAACATCATAGAAATATGAATTCAAAAACAAATTATGAAAAGAAAAACCATTTCTTACATACATACTGAGACACAAAGTACTTAACACTAACCAATAATTGACTGTGCCCCCCTCGTAGTAATGGTGTATCTGAGGCAGGGAATTAATCATATGACCAGCCTTCTGTTCTATGAGAAATTACGTTACTCAAAGATTTGATCAGTTTTATTTTTTCTTACATGCTAGATAATTGTAAATAATATAGCAGCAGTTATTGTTGAAGTAAATCACACTTATTCATGATAAAAGTCTCTGGTCTGAGAAGAATTGTCCAGCGAGATCGGAGAAAGCGCTGAAGGTATGTGAACTTACAAAGTCGTCGGTGAACAAGTGATCACACAATCGCACATGATAACGTTAAAAGAAAAATTACAATTAATCATCATTTTTTTTAAAAGCTTTGATTAAAAAACAATATAAACGTAGAAGTAAGGATCACCGTAAATAACGTAAGATGCAGAAGATCCATCTTTGTATAAATAGACATGGTTTTATAATTGGAAAAATAACATAATAATTATTATGAATACATAGACATGGTATGGATGCCCATACTCAAAATTAATGTAGGTAGTTCAATTTGTTCCTATAAATAGACTTATTGGCTCACTTGTTAATGTACACAAGAAAATAGAAAAGCTTCTATACGTTTGCTTGCACTAGCATTTTATTTGTTTTCATATTATTATTATTTACTATAAATAAATATATATAATAATAAAAGATTTCTATATATTTTATAACAATAATCAGATAATACGGATAAATCATAATTGGTATCTTTAACAACAATATTATTGTAAATAAATTTAGGTGGTAATCCGATCCAAATCAAATATAGTAACTGGGCGGTAATCCGACCCAACCCGAATATAGTATCGGAGCGGTAATTCTACCAAAATCGAATATAGGAATTGGGCGGTAGTCCGACCCAAATCGAATATAGTAATTGGACGATAATCTGACTCAAATCGTATATAGTTACTGGGCGGTAATCCGACCCAAATTTTTTTTTTAAAAAAATTCAACATGTCACCACGGGGAATCGAAATTTAGACCTCTCGTCACTCGTAATGACGATATTCCTCGAAATCACTCGGGGTCATGCATTTAGTTATATATTTATATTTATTCTTAAATTATATACAATCAGTATATGGTTAGTATAAATACGAAATAAAATTTTTATACCTCGACTATTCCCATACAAAATCTTCGGCGGAGGTTGGTGTCGAAGACGATGAGCGTTCGTGCTGATAACGTATTATATAACAGTTAACTAACACATGTAATGAAATTAGAATTTCTTGTGTGTCTTTAATGAAAATAGATGCCTATTTATCGGGGTGTTCAAAAGTCGGTTAACTGACCGAACCGAACCGAAATTGAAAGTTCGGTTTGTATCGAATACCGACCAAAAAATTTAGGTTCGGTTTTTGGTTTTCAAAAGTGGATAACCGAAAATTTCGATTTTTTCGGTTCGATAATTCGGTTAGCCAAATAAAAACCGAAATACCGAAATTGAAAACCCAATATCCAGACCCATTTTTATATTACATTAATCAAGCACATATTAACAATTCTCTAAACCCATGCCCATTAATATACATACAATCCTCTAAACACAGGCCCATTTATATTATAATAATCAATCATGCTTTTCAATTTATTATTCTTCTCCATTTCAAAAACCACGCTAAAATATCAGCTATTACGATTTCACAATTGAAAGAAGAGTCTCTCTATTTTCTTTTTAATATATATATATATATATATTTGTATTTTTCTTAATATCGTTTATGTTCTTATTCTCTGTTTTTGAAGCTTAGAATTTCAACTTCATGATGTAATCTTTATTCTGAAGCCTGTTGTTGATGGGGCACAATAAAATATTTTCCTTTTTTTATTTAAATTTCGTTTTTTCGGTCGGTAACAAAAAGAACCAAAATAAATTCTGTTTTACCGAAACCGAACCGACTAAATTCAGTTTCAAAATTTTCGAACCGAAAATTCGTTTCGGTTCAATTCGATATTTACCGAATGAACATTCCTACCTATTTATAGGCAAAATTTGATCTACTACCATGTTAGCTAAAAGTATGAGCAATATTAAATATAGTTATGAGTATACAATCATTCATAATAATAGTAAGATATTTAATGCTATCAATTTTTTTTTCTTTTTTGAGAAAATCTTGTCCACATACTTTATTAAATGCCAAACAAGATATTAAGGCGATCTAGTTTTATATAGGGCTGTAAACGAACCGAGCCGAGCCGAGTATCTTGGTGTTCGTGTTCGTGTTTGTTAAAAATAACCGAACATAAACGAACACGAGCCTAAAATTCATGTGTTCGTTTATGTTCACGAACGTGAACATGTGTTGAATTTGTTCGTGAACATAAACAAACGAACGTATAAGTTAATTGATCTTAAAACTAAATAAAATTATACCATTAATAAAATATTAATAAAAAACATACAACAAATTATTAAATATTGATATTAAATTATAAAATAGCATATATAACAAGTTTTAAATGAACACTAAATGTATTTTTTAATGAAAACTTTAAACGAACATTAAACGAGTTTGTTCACGAACGGTTAATAAACGAACATACAGTTGTTCAAGCTCTGTTCGTTTATTAACCGAGCTTAAAATTTTGTTCGTTTATGCTTCTTATCGAGCTCGAACACGAGCTTGTTCACGAACGCTCTGTTCATTTACAGCCCTAGTTTTATATATTTGAGAAATCTCCTCCACCTACCCTATCAAATGCCTAGTAAAATATTTAATGCTATCTAGTCTTTTTTTTTTTTTTTAAGAAAATCCCCTCCACCGACCTTATCAAATTCAGGTAAGATATTTTACAATTATTGTAGGTCACTAATTCATTCAGCATATGATTAACTTGAGATTAAGATCGATATTAATTACCTTGTCTATCAATCGCGGAAGCTTCGAGGTAATCATCAATCAATTCTCCTTTAAATCCAAAGCTTCTCTTTACAATATAGAACATTCTCTCCCTACAATTAAGCCCTAATGATAATGATGAGAGATCTAATCTAGTGAGAGAAACATCAACTCAAGTTGTGTGTTAATCACACATATTTTTCCTATATACCAATCACATATTGATATATTTACAACTAAGTCCCTATATTTACACAATATTACAATCAAGTCCCTACACAAAGATAACTATATTATTGAAGACACTAAAATAGTCCCAACAACAATGCTATCTAATTCCTTTTTTTTTTCTTTTTCTTTTTTCAAATTCCCAGCAGTCTCTATCCTCTCACACAGTCCAGTGTGAAACGAATTTGAATTTTATTTTTCGCTATGGGATGATATCATCTTTCAGCGATATTAATCTCCTTGGCTTGTGTGTACCGTTTCAACACCATACAAACTACGATAATCAAGGAATCCAAGTGGGATCGAATATTCGACCTCCACATGCAGATATCAGATGCTCGGCCAAATGAACGATCGTTATTCTAGCCATTTTTTTAATGGTTTTTTTTTTTTAAATAACTATCACCGTAGTCTCTAACCTTTCGACTAACTCTAGTATGAAGCGAATTTGAAGTCGGTTATGAGACGACTTCTCCCAGTGAGACTAATCTCCCTGGCTTTTGCGTACAATTTCAAACCCACAAAGACTACGATAAGCAAGCAATTCAAGTGGGATCGAACCTTCAACATCAACTCCTAAATATCGAGAGCTCGACCACTTGACAGATCAATCGACCTATGCTATCTGCTAGCCCTTGGGAGAAAATTGTCATTGACTTGTACCATATGCATTTTTATTTTATATAATTTGTGTTTTTTTTTTTCTAAGATTGCAATTTTGGACCTCGCTCATGCATCAGAATATGAATCAGCACGGCCTTCTCTATCTTCCAAACCCTAATTCAATGAGTTCACCATCTTTTCCATGATCCTCCATCATCGCCTTAAGACGTCCCTCGGAAGAGCACTTCACTTCTTCCCATTGTTCTCTTCTCCGGCCGTCCGTGGCCACCACGCCGGCTTGTCATGATGACAACACGCCGCCGTCCAAGTGCTTTCACGTCGAATTACAAACGCACGCAAGGTGGCGGCGTGCTGCTCATTCGTGCGTCAGCTTCACGGAGCACCGGAGGCGACCTTCTCGGCCCTTTGAGCTGTTCTGACCTCGATAGCATCCGAGGCCTCTACCCATTTGATGGAGCTCGGAGCCACCAAGGAGTTTGCAAGCCATTTCTCGCTGTTCAAGTGACGCAGCTCGTCGATGGGTTCTTCATAGGTTTGGGCTTTCAATCAAATCTTGGCGACGGGCTTCCTTCTTTCATTTCTTTATACGTGGGCTGACATATCTTGCGGAAATCGACTGCACCATCGAGCTACCTTTCCCCGAGAGGGACCGGCTAACCCTAGAGTTAAGCGGGTCGGGGAGGATATACGTTGATAGTAAACATCTGCAGATCATCGCGGGCAATAACGTCAACCGTCCTGATCAAATTTCCAAGCCGTTTAAAGGCCAAGGTCTTTCATTTCGAGAAAAAACCCTAATTAGGCTGAAGAGAGATCCAACCAAGAATCACAGCCCACGAAACTACACTCTTCCCTTCAAGCAACAATAGCCCACATTGGAGATCAATCATACGCTGTCGTCGCGCAATCGACGAGTCGATCGTTCACCACAAACACGACGTTTGATATACCTATGGATGCTAGAAACAGACTGAGCCCACCTCTCCCGCAGATACTTGGGACGGCTATCTTCGCGGCGTTTGTTACCCTCCCAGCTTCGAATACTGAGGAACGGATTGGATGGACAGCGCTAGAGATAAAAAAGATGGTGGATTCTTGGAACGAGCCAGGAGGGTGAAGAAGCTCTACGCAGAATGGATTAAGAATCCAAGTTTCATCTGCTTGGACGATCTTCCCAATAATTTTGTCCTATAAGTTCTCCGAGGCTAAATATATATGGTAACGACTTCGGCTGGGGAGAAGCTTTGGCCTTCAGAAGCGGAAAGGCGAATGCTTTTGATGGGAGGATAGTCGTGTCGTGCGGCGGGATTGGACAGGGAGGCGTGACTCATGTCGAAATGTGCCTTGATTCGGACACTTTATGTGCTTTAGAGAATGACGAAGAGTTCATGGAGTATGTTTCCTCGTTCGACTGGACAGATATTATTAGGGCATCGACTTACTGCAATAGCCATCGCTCTGCATTGTGAGCTCAAAATCGTCTTCCCCATCGGCGCTATTTGTGATTTCGTTATTACATTGCTCTCTTCGTTTTGATGTAATATTGCCATGTCATTAATAAAAATAAAATAAAATAATTTTTAGTTAACTACATTAACTTTTTTCAACTTTCTCCTTGGAGGCTACTGCTGTTTGTATAGCTTTTAGTAATTGTTGACTAAACAATAATTAATTATCAACTATTGGATAATCACATCATGTAACTGGCTAACGGGACATATTATTATATCACGTGGGTGACAGCAAATATTATATTACGTGATGTGACAGGCGAACATTAGAAAATAAAATTCATAATATAATAATACTAATAATATTAATAATAATAATGATAATAATAATAATAATTTCAACTCAAGCTACCAACGAGTTGCACCGACCCCACCAATTTCTCCACTTGGCAAACGCTCGGCGACGATCCGCCGCATGTTGACCTTCACCACCGTGCTGGTTGTCGCCATCGCCATCGCCATCTAATGCCTACACTCAACAACCTTTACGTTTTTATTAATAATATCTATATTATATATGTTTTTATTTATACATTTCATTTTCAACCCATCCAACAATTAATGACAATTGGACAACTCTCCTCTCACAACATGGGATGACATTAAAGATTATATCTTATCGTCAACTGATCATTGCCTAAAGAGTCGAGAAATGTAAATAACTGACAGTTATTGGATGTGGTCACAACAAGTGGGTGGCATTGGGAAGCAAAATATTAAACATGGCATGGTGTGACAGACATGAGAAAATAATTAAATATATATATATATATTTTTTTTATGACTATACTATAGAGTATCTCACTCAATTCGCTATAAGCTTAGTCACACTCCGAAGGTGGAATTTATCTTGAGGAATAATGTGATTATATCTCAAATTCACCCAACGCGATAATTATGAGATTCGAACCCATAACATAGGAGTTAGGATTCCACCCATTAGACCATTTAGGCCAACTCCATGGTGACAAAAAGGCACGTGAATAGTTGATGAAGAGAAACATATTATTTAATCATGGCGACAATCCGAGGGCAAATCGCGTGAAACTGCCGCCTTCTCAACGACCACAGTCGATCCACCGCCCATTGCGTATGTTAGTCATTTGTAGGGATGGCAAAAAATATCGGAAGATTGAGTCGGGTCTATGCTAATTATTTAATCAAGTGTCGGTCTGTGTCTAAATAAGTATACACATTGCCATCCCTAGTCATATGTGACTTTTAGGGTTTGTTATCTGGAGAGTTTTTTGTAGTTGGGAGGGAATATTCTTGAATCCAATATATATTTGCTTATTAAAAGCTTTGCTTTGCTCTTAATACAATCGATTCCTAGGCAATCAAACTCAAGCGATTCATTGACATATTTTGAAAGCATTGTATTATTATAATAATCATGGGGAAACACACATATTATTCATCATCATCATCATCATACATAGTACTGAAACTGATGATATATTTCGACGCGAGTAGACACACAGACAGAAACTGGGAAATAACAACAGACTATTCCCTTATTGCAAAGCAACACAATTAACAAACAAGTAGAAACACAACAATAATGACAATAGGTGGCCGCCTTGATCTACATTTTGATGTATCCGATGTAATCTTCTTTTCCTTTGACAGAGGCGGCAAGAACGTGCATAAGAAAGTCATTAAATGCAATGCCATCTCTGTAAGCCTTTGGGCGATGATCGTCGTCTATCATCTCCTTCAGCGGGTTCAACTCAGCTTCATCTCCCGGGTACATAAACGCTGCGATCGAAAATCTTTCCTTTTCGGGTTGTGTAATAACCCTATGCTCGTTGCTCTTGTATTTCCCATTGCTCCATGCCTATTCAAAACACCATCCATCCGTCCGTCCGTCAGTCATATATCGATCGTACCTATTTACCGACATGTATATAAATATATATATACCTCAATGGAGTCGCCAACCACGACAGTAGCTGCATTAGGGATGGGCTTAATGGGAATCCAAGCGCCGTTATGCTTGACATGGAGAGATGTGAGATCATCATCTTGGATAACTATCGTCAGCGAGCCGTTGTCTGAATGTGAAGTCATTCCAAGGACTAAATCAGGCGATGCACAAGGTGGGTAGTGGTTCAGTCTTACAAACATTTTCCTGCTGTCTCCGTGTAGGCGCTTCAAAGAACCCTTTTCCAATCCCATCAGCGCCGACAACTTCATCAGTAGCTCATCGCACATTGTCTCCATTGTCACTGTATAATCTTCCATTACTTCTCTGTCGTCGTCACACAAAACAAAAACATATATAAGTGTAAATATCGATGGAAAGACGATATATATAATCTTTAATATTTAATTATGGTACTTGAAATCTGGCACGATATCGACAGGCCAATATTTCATGTCCCTGAGCTCAGTTGGCAAAGTGAACAATGCAAAGAGGTCGTTCCAATTTCTTGTCGAAATCTTCGTTGGTGTAGTACCACACCATATCCGTTGAAATTATCATTGTCGCCGGCCCTTTGTATTTACTCTTTTCTGATAGTGGGTAGATCGAAGAAGTATGATGATAATTTCTTCATTTTAGCCATACACTCATCTCGGCCATGGTTTATTAACTTGTAGTAATTGAGAGAAAAAGAAAAAAGTAAGCATTATAATAAAAGATTTATTGAATGATATAAAAAGAAAGAAAGAAAGGAATTTTTATTTTCACCTGAAACATTCCCCATTCTTGGCACGCAGCGTCTAACTTTCTGAGTTCATCTTCATCGCCATTAGCCAGCAAAGACATATCAATGACGGGAGAGATATCATCTTGTGGAGAAGGGATGAGTGACAACTCACTGCTTTTAGGTCTCTCATCGATGCTTCGTATGTATAAATCGGGCACCACTTTAGGGTCTTGCTTTACAACCTCACTGATTGGGAGTGAAGGCGAAACCGTACTTCCCATTTTTTATTTTTTTTTGATGTAATAATAAGATTGCCTTCGCTTGATGTAGTTTTACAAGGAGATGCAAGCGTTATTTATAATATGATCGATGTAACTTATGATTTGAATTGTCTTCATTCGTAATACATCCAACGCAATTTTTTTTTATTTTTTATTTTTTAATCTTGTTCTCGTTGTGTCCCAACCACTCATTTTTTTCATATATTTATCTTATTGTTGTCATACGGCTTGGCAATGGGGTGGTGCGGCAGGGGATTCAACCCCATTCCCACCCATCACTTATCGGGGAATCCCGCCCCGTCCCCACTAAGCAACCGGTAAAAATTTTCTCCCGGTCCCCATCCCTGCGGGATTTTTTTAGGGGTTTTTTTCTCACGGAGAATTTCTGCCTACGCATTTGTTTGTATATAATATTTTTATTTTTCGATATAATAAGTTACACAACAACAGAAGTAAAATTCTTTCGAGAAAATTATCATATGACATAAGTATAATATTCATGAGCGTGGGAAAATTGAAAAAAATGGAGAAATTGTGAAGAAATAAAAGGATTTAGAATAGTAATAAAAATAATTTAATAATTTAATATATTGGATCCCCACGGAGAACGGGGAAGGGAGTATGATCCGATCCCCGCCCCATCCCTACTAACGGGGAGAAACTTTCCCCCGTCTCCACCCCACGAGAAATGAAAACGGGGAATCCTTACCCCGATCGGGGCGGATTTTCGCGGGGAACGTGAAATTCCCTCCCCATTGCCAAGCTTATCGTGGCTCTCGCACTTGATTATGAATATCATTCATAATATTATGAATTTATCATAATTATTCATATTATGTTTGTCATGATTCACGAGTAGAATCTCGTCCTCGTTGTCCCAACCAAGATTTTGAAATCAGAACCAAAATTGTAGTGTTTTAAAGTTTAATGTTTAACCGTAATAAAATCGGAGTAAAACGACGCCCCTAAAAATAATAAAAATATATTTTATGAATCAATCAATTAAATATTATAGAAACATACATGTCTTATGAACATTTTTCGAATTGGAATTTATAATTTGGGGCTCAAATTAAATAAAGTAAATGTGTTGGTGGTTAAAAATTAATTATGGTATGTCACAAAATTAAAATTAGAAATTGGGCGGTCAAAAACTAAATAAAAATAAAATTTTGGGATTAATAGTTAGTTTTAAAATTAAATTTAATATGTGGGAGACAGGGATTGAACCCAACCCATTCAAAATTCTTCCCTCCATAAAGTTATCAATAGGCTACACCCATGAACCGGGTCAGGACCTAATCGAAATTCCGACTGGTTCGCGATTTTCCGATCAGAACCGGCCGGTCGGACCTGTCCAATCCACTCATTTTTCATATATTTTTCTTGCAGCTGTTCATCTTGTTCTCGATACACGTGAACATATCGCAATCATAATAAATTCATTCCAATCAAATCAAATATAATATGAATAACATTATATTTATCATGATTCAAGAGTTGATCATGATTCAAGAGTTGATCTGTATTATTATTATTATTATTATTATTATTATTATTATTATTATTATTATTATTATTATTATTATTATTATTATTATTATTAACGTGGATGTTTTAATTATTGTAAATGTGGTTGACTAAAATAATGTAAATATTAGTTGTAATAGTGACGTAAGATTAGTATCAATAGTTCATTATAATTGTATTGAAAATCACACGAAAGTATTGAATAATATTTCATACTTTATCTCAAAAATTTTCTCTCTGCTATTTATTAAAATAATATCATAGTATTCTTAATAAGAGTTAAAACTATCGAAATAATCTTAATATAATATTTAATTATGATATTATTTTTATAAAACGTTATCAGTGCGAGAGCTCCGATCCTCCGAAGTTTGTCGACGTCATCACTTTGAAGTATCATATATACATTTTATTTTCGTATCTTATAACACAAAAACTGAAATGGGTCTTGCGGTAATCCCCACAAACCATCTGGCGTGAACACCAGATTTCGAATCTCAGCTGCAGCGTTGATTTTTTAGAATTATATCATTTCATTGAGGTTTGACTTTTGTGTTTAATTATAATCACGTTAATACTTATTTATACTTGGATATTATTTTCTTAACTTATATTGTTATGATTAATGTTATGATTATTTACAACATCTTTATATTTTATGATAGTAAAATGTCGAATCTTCAAAAGCTTGATATTGTTGCTCTCAAGATCACGACAAGAACGATCTATCCTGGATCTTGGATGTCAAAATTCACCTCGAATCAAAAGGTCTGCGAGATACTATAAAAGCTCAAAATACTGCATCAAACCAAGATAAGACCAATGACATGATTTTTTAGTGTCACCACCTCCATGAAAGTTTAAATGTAGAAGATCTTACTGTGAAATATCCACTTACTTTGTGGACTGATCTGAAAGAAAGATACGACCACCAAAGGACCGTGATACTCTCAAATGCTCAATATGAATGATTCCAAGATTATAAATCTGTAAGTGAACTAATTCTGCTATGTTCAGAATTACTTCTCAATTAAGGTTGTGTGCACAAGAAATTACCAAAGCAAGTATGCTAGACACAACATTCAGAATGTTCAATGCAACGAATTTAACGTTGCAACAACAATATCATGAAAGAGGATTTCAGAAATATTCAGAGTTAATCTATTGTCTCCTCGTTGCTGAACAAACTAATGAGTTATTATTGAAGAATGGCCTATCAGACCGGCGGACTCTGCCTCTATTCCTGAAGTCAACATGAATATTTATCAAAATGATCGAGGTAATAGTGCTAATGGTCATGGCCAATACAATAATTGTGGTCATGGTCGTGAATATTACGGAGATAACAATAATTTTCCTCAAAAAAGGAAAAATGAAAATAAAGAGGAAATCAGTGAACAAAATAAAAGACGGTTTGATGAACCATGTTCTCGTTGTGCTATGAAAGATCATTATGCTCGTACATGTCGTGTGGTGAAACATCTTGTTGATCTCTATCAGAAATCGCTTGATGAAAAGGGAAAGAAAGTTGAGACAACTTTTTTTAAAAATTAAAGCGGTTCTAATCTCAAGTTCAACGAGATTGGTTACTTGGATGTTGACAAATTCCTCATTGATCCTAATTAAGCAAATGCTTATTATTGTATACTATTTTTATATTTTCATGTACGTTGTGTGTTTTTCTTCTATGTTGTGTGTTGTTTATGTATTATCATGAATTTTATAGAATTAATGTTTTAATTGATATATTTTATTATTATTTTCTTGAAGAATGAATACAAGTGGAGATATATGTCTTGCGGTTAGCGCAACGACTCATATAATTCTCACGGATAACAAATATTTCTCCCGATTAATTATTCAAGAAGTAAATGTTAATATCATTTCGAGAATTACAATATTGATTGAAGGCTCTGGAACAACTAATATCTTATTATTCGGGGGAACAAAATTGCATATCGAAAATTCATTATATTCGTCTAAGATCGTAGAAATTATTGTGTTTTAAAGAGATCCGCAAAAACGGATATCATATTGAGACTACAAAATAAGCTGAGAATGAATACCTTAACAATGTGATTTTAAATAAAAACTGCATTATAGAAAGACCGCATGCTTTATCCTCCGGTTTATATTATGCTTATATTAATACAATTGAAGCCAATTCTATAAATGATGACTTATTTATTGTGTGATATGACCGATTAGGTCATCCCAGTTCAACTATGATGTGAAGAATAATTGAGAATTCATGTGAACGCACATTGAAAAATAAGAAAATTATTATGCTCAATGAGTTATCATGTGATGCTTGCTGAAAAGGAAAACTGATCATTAGACCATCACCAGTAAAATTAAAGGCCGAGTCTATGTTGTAACGTATTCAAAGTGATATATGTGGACTAATACACTCATCATGCGGTCAACTTAGACATTTTATGGTTTTAATCGATGCATCAATAAATCATCGCATGTATCATTACTATCAACTCACGGTATTGCATATTCTAGACTGCTTGCTCAATTAATTCGATTAAGAACATATTTTCCTAATTATTCAAGTAAGAAAATAAAATATTAGGGCTGCTAAAAACTAACCCGACCCGCCAACCTGACACGAACCGCACCCGAAAATAGCAGGTTTGGGTTGACATTTTCAACCTGTTTAAGTAATTGGGTCAACCCGAACCCAACCTAAATATTAATTGGGTCAGGTTAGGGTTCGATTTTTCAACCCGAAATCAACCCGTTTATCAACCCAATTAACCCATTTACATATTTGATTTTAAATTAATTCTCAGTCCATTTAGTAATCCATAATTCTGATTCACAAATCGCACATCCCAAAACCCTTGCCGGTGGTTTCTCGATGAATTATGCGGAGATGTCATGGAGATGAGGGTGAGCGAGCATGGTTGAAAGTTCGAGTCAAATATCTATGGCTTATGTTGATAATTGATGACGATATGATATAACTTGATATTTAATTATGTTTGTGACTTTTGTTCTTTGGAACTTTAATTGTTTCTTAGAAAAAAAAGTAATTTTTTTTTATTGTTTAGTTTAATTTTAATTTTCAATTCTGTTTATTTAATTCTTTTCTTGTTACTTTTTTTTTTATTTTAAACGGGTTGACGGGTTAATGGGTTGGATATGGGTTAAAGCAGGTCGGGTTTGGATTCAATATTTCAACATGTTTAAGTAAACAGGTTAGGTTAGGGTTGAAGTTTTCAATCCGTTTATGAAACAGGTTGAACCCGAAGATGACCCAATCCGACCTATTTACCACCCCTAGAAAATATGCATTGATAACGCCGCTGAATTGACTTCTAAAGGATTTAATGAATATTGTATGTCTATTGGAATTGATATTGAATATCCTGTAGCAGATGTTCATACTCATTCTGGACTTGCAGAATCATTAATAAAAAATTATAATTAATTTCAAGACCATTACTAATGAAGTCAAACACCGCTTACCTTGTTGGGGATATGTTATTTTACATGTAACATCATTTATCCATATTAGACCAACATGTTAGCATAATATTTCCCATTACAAATGGTTTTTGGGTAGGAACCAGATATTTTCCATTTGAAAATTTTTGGATGTGTTATGTTCCTATTGCTCCTCCACAACACACTAAATTGGGACCTCAAAGGAGACTGAGAATATATGTTGGATTTGGATCAAAGTCAATAATAAAATATTTAGAACCATTGACATGAAATTTATTTATGGCTTAATTTTCCGACCGTCATTTCGACGAATCTAAATTTCCAATATTAAGGGGAGTAAGAAAATATGCAGCTGGTTAAATATATTAGTTGGAATGAATTGTACTTAGTTCATTTTGATCCTTGTATTAAAGAATGTGAACTCGAAGTTTAAAAGATAATTTATTTACAGAATTTAGTCAATCAATTACCAGGCATATTTACTGACCAAACAAAAGTGACTAAATTACATATACCACCTGTTAATGGTTCTATTAGAATCAATATTTCTATTAAAGATGTGAATAAATTTGAGTTGAAACCACATTTGAAACGTGGTAGGCCTTCGGATTTCAAAGCTAAGGATCCTAGAAAAAGAAAAGGAGCACATATTGTGAATGGCCAAATCGAGGACACTTCAACTCCAAGAGATTCGATGGGCATAAATAATTATGATCAGGTACCTGAAAGTTGTAAAAATATTGAAAGTGAAGAGATATGATAAATTATGCTCATAACGGAATACGATGGAATCGAACAAAGTCAACATTGACAGTGTTTTCTCATTTAACGTATCACTATATAAGATTATTGAAAATGAGGATCATGAACCAAAATATGTAAATGAATGTAGACAAAGATATGGTTGGCAAAATGGAATGAATAGAATTAAAATGAGTTTTCATCAGAAAGATAAATGAAATCGGGTCAGATACAAAGCACGACTTTTTGAACAGGGATTTTCAAAAAATCTGATATTGATTACGAGGAGACATATTCTTCGGTGTTGGATGCAACTACTTTTCGTTATCTAATTAGTCTGACAGTACGTGAAGAACTCGACATGCATCTTATTGATGTATAATTGTTTAAATGTATGACTCGCTGATAGTGACATATACATGAAACTGCCTGAGGAATTTTGTTTGCCTAAAAATTCGAGACCTCCAAATGAGTACTTAGTAAAGCTGAATTAGTCACTCTACAATTTAAAGCAATCTATGCATATGTGGTATAATCGTTTAAGTGAATATTTACTAATTAAGAGATATAAAAATGATTAAACATGTCGTTGTATTTTAATGAGAAGACGTGGAAATGAGTTTGTCACCATTGTAGGAACTCCTCAAGAGTTAACTAAAACTATCGAAAAAATTAAGTTTTATCTCATACTACAAATTGAAAATTTAAATAATGGAATATTTGTCCATCTCGAGACTTATACGTAAAAGATCTTGAAATGATTTTATATGGACAATGCATATCCAATACCTACACCGATGATCGTACGATCCCTTGATGTAACTAAAGATCCATTAGACAATGCGATAATGACAAAGAAATACTTAGTGCTGAAGTTTCATATGTTAGTGCTATTAGAGCATTAATGTATCTTACATGTCATACTCTACCAGATATTGCATTTGCAGTAAATTTATTCGCAAAATATAGTTCTGCACCAACATGACGACATTGGAATGAAATCAAACAAATATTCCGTTATCTTCAAGGAACTATGGATATGGGATTATTCTATTCGCATTCACAATCACATTTTAATTGGCTATGCAGATGCATGATTTTTATCCGAATAATGACCGCTCACAAACGGGTTATTTATTTATATGACGATACAACTACTTCATGGAGATCAGTTAACTAAAGCTTAACAGCTAGTTCTTCAAATCATTATGAAATATTGGCAATTCATAACGCTAGTCTAGAATGTGTTTTGCTAAGGTCAGTTATTAAACACATCCAAGAGACTTGAGGGCGCTCAATTAAAGGAAGGTCACATCAAAGATTATAGGACAAAAACTATATCACCAAAAATTTTCTTTACACACCCACTTTAGGAAAACAGTGATATTGATGTACAAGTTCGATCATGTGAAAATCTTGCTAATCTATTCAAATGGGGGAGTAGATACGTGTTGCACTTTTTTTTCCTTCACTATGGTTTTTCCCAAAATGTTTTCCTAGTAAGGCTTTTAATGAGACAACAATTGACAGTCTATCCAAAGAATTATGTACTTTTTTTCTGTCAATATATTTTTATCCCGCTTGATTTTTTCAAATAAGATTTTAACGAGACATATTCTTTGAAAAATATAAAAGGAGAAGTATTAGAAAATGGTTAATTATGTAGATGTTTTAATTATTGATAAATGTGGTTGAATTAAATGTTGTGATTTTAGTTGAATTAAATGTTATAAAAATAGTTAGATTATTAATGTCATGAAACGTATTATATGATGTAAATAATAGTTATAATAGTGAAATTAGATTAGTATAAATAGATCATTTGAGTTGTATTAAAATCACACCAAAATATTGAAAAATATTTCATACTTTATCTCTCTAATCTTTCTCTTAAGTATTATAAGCTTTATTATAATAATAATATCATAATATTCTTAATATAAGTTAATAATATCAAAATAATCTTAATATAATATTTAATTATAATAATATTTTTCTAACAATCATCATCATCGTCATTATTATTATTATTATTATTATTATTATTATTATTACTACGACAAACAATTACACCTAAATACTTATCAGGCTAAAATTCTATTATATAACCCCACATGTCAGATATTTTATCATTTCAAAACCAATTGGAAATTGTTCATAGGACTAGTTTTCTCGAAAACATGATTTTAACCTTACTTTTTTTTTTCCTTTTCTAATATTTGTTATTAAAATTGGTCCCCATGCAGCTGGTACAAGTCGATGACAATTTCTCCCAATGGCTAGATAGCATGGGTCGTTATCTTGTGTATATGTAATTTGGTCGTGCTTATGATATCTACATATGGAGGTCGAAGGTTTGATTCCATTTGGATTCCTTAATTATCGTAGTTTATATGGAGTTGAAACAATACACACAAGGGAGGATATAGACTGCCTGACGTTTGAAAAAGGAATAAAAATGAATTACGTAGCATTGTCAAATATCTTACCTGACCCCCAAGGGCTTGACCTAGCGGTTCGGTCCCTGATCTTTCAAAGCGAGAGGTCAGGGGTTCGAATCCTCTACGGAGCTTGATTATCGTTGTTTGTGGGATCTTGGGGTGAGTCTCATGGACCAGGAAGGGTTAGTCTCGGTGGAAGCCGTGGTCGGTCCATAACCGACGATGAGGTTCAGATTCGATTCAGACCAAACCTAGTTGGAGTGTGAGGACTACGTGACGTTGTATGAGGATACCTACCTAATCGAAAAAATATATATATCTTACCTGACCTTTGATAAGGTAGGTGGATGGATTTTTCTAAAAAAAAAAGACTAAATAGCATTAAATATCTTATCAGACATTTGATACGGTTAGGTGGAGGGAATTTTCTCAAAAATATATATAAAATAAGACTAAATAGCATTAAATAACTTGCCTGGCATTTAATAAGATAGTTAGGGGATTTTCTCAAAAAAGAAAAAACCTAAATAGCATTAAATATCTTACCAGCATTTGATAAAGTACACGTTCAAATTGGTCCCCATACAGCTGGTACAAGTCAATGACAATTTCTCCCAATAGCTATATAGCATGGGTCGGTCTCTTGTGATAGATAATTAGGTCGAGCTTCTGATATCTGCATATGGAGGTCGAAGGTTTGATTCCACTTGGATTCCTTAATTATCGTAGTTTGTATGGAGTTGAAACGATGCACACAAGCCAGGAAAATTAGTATCACTGAAAGCCGAAATCGTTGCATAATAAAAAATGAAGTTCAAATTCATTCACACTGGACTGTATGGGAGGATAGAGACTGCCTGACATTTGAAAACGAAAAAAAAAAAAGAATTACATACCATTGTCAAATATCTTACCTGACCCCCAAGTGCTTGACCTAGTGTTCGGTCCCTGACATTTCAAGCGAGAGGCCATGGGTTCGAACCTCTAGGGACCTTGGCTATCGTTATTTGTGGGATCTTGGGGTGGGTCTCATGAAACAGGGAGGATTAGTTTCGGTGGAATCCGTGGTTGTCCCGTAGCCGACGATGAGGTTCAGATTCGATTTCAGACCAAATCTAGTCGTAGTGTAGGGACTACGATGATGTTGTGTGGGGATACCTACCTTACCGAAATATAAACCGGAGCCGACGGTTCAACCGGCGAACCACCGGTTCCGGAACCGCCGGTTACGGTTAAAATCGTAACCGCTCCAACCCGTCCCGGCAACCGCCTAGCGACGGGTTGGGCGCGGTTTGGGGTTTTCCTAAACCGCGAACCGCCGGTTGTAAACCGCCGGTTTGGCGGTTCAACCGGCGGTTATAGCCGTTGGAATTTAAAAAAAAAAAATTTTAAAAAAAATTAAAAATGACTGTTGTAACCGGCGGTTCAACCGGCAAACTGGCGGTTACAACGGCTATATCCCCTAAAATTCTATAAATACCCCCTAAACTCAAACCCAAAAAATCACAACTCAATTCTAATTCAACTCTCTCTATTACTTTCATTTCAACATCATCAAAGTTTTCAATCCCTTCTTCACAAATTAAAATTAAACTAATTAAAATACTCCCCGAGCCGAGCCCGATCCTGTCCCGACCCGACGCCACTTCCCGACCCAAACTCCCGCTGCCACTGCCCGAGCCCCGACCCGCGCCGAACAGCCCCTGGCCGCTGCCCGACCCGACCTGCCGCTGCCCGCTGCCCGACCCGACCTGCCGTGCCGGCTTCCCGCTGGCCGCTGTCCGAACCAACCCGCATTCAACGTCCCGAGCCGAGCCCGACGCCGTCCCCCGCTGCTGCCCCTTCCCAGCTCCCGCTGCCCCACCCAACACGCATTCGACGTCCCGAGCCCGACGCCGCCCCCCGCCGCTGCCCGACCTCCCGCTGCCCCTGCCCAGCTCCCGCTGCGCGCTGCCCGACCCAACCCGCATTCGACGTCCCGAGCCCGACGCCGCCCCCGCCCCTGCCCGACCTGCCGCTGCCCCTGCCCGACCCGACCTCCGGCCTTAATTTTTTATCCTAACGTTTTTTTGTCACTTTTGTCTTTTAGTAGGCATGGATCATCGTGGACGTGGTGCTCGTCGTGGATCTGCATCATCGAGGGGGAAGGAAATAGCCGGTAGTTCATCGCAAGATAACTACCTATGTTATGAGGACCCCAACGATGTATACATCGATCTCGACGAGATAATTGGCTCGGATCTCGGTGGCGGCGACACTCCGAGGGGATCGCGATCATATGAGCGTGTGCGTGAGACCCAAATGGAGGAGCCCGAGGAGGAGGAGGCAACCGGCCCGCAGACGCAACCGACGGGAGACGACGGCTCGAGAACAAAGCACCGCTCGGACATTTTCGCGATACACTTCACGAAGGTACCAAAAAATACTCCCAGTGAATTTCAGATTAATTGTAACTATTGCAGTAAATCATATCCATTTAAGAAGGGTGACGGTTATGGTAGTTTTACAAATCATATTAAGACGAAACACCCTACTAAGACGGGAGTTAGTCAAACTCAAAGTCAAATGTACGGTGGTTCGTCCGCTACTGGACAAGGAACTAGTAGTACGAGTGCGACGTCATTGTTTCATTACAATGACGAGGTAGCGCGCAAAGAGCTTGCGAAGTTTGTATGCGCGAAACATCTTCTCTTTCGGTTTGCCGATGATCCGGTCTATGAGGATTGGATCAAAAAGTCGTATAACCCTCAAGGAAAGAAAGTTTCGCGCAGCACACTTACACGAGACATTAGGAAGACCGTACTCGCGTATAAACGTGAATTAATAGATCAACTAGGTAAATTAGAATGTAAAGTGTCGATTGCGTCCGATATATGGAGTGATCATTGGCAAGCTCATAGTTACATGGGCGTTACATGCCATTGGATTGATGCTTCTTGGTCAATCCAAAAATGGTTAATTGCATATAGGGAATTTGATACACAACACACTGCACAAAATATTTCGTCGAAGCTTAGGAGTATCTTGTCGGAATATAGGATTCTCGATAAGATTTTTTCAGTCTCGTTTGACAATGCTAGCGCAAATAACGCTAGTATTGAATCTTTGATTCAGTATTGTCGTCCGTCCTTTGGAGGACGATTTTTCCATATGAGATGCTTCTGTCACATACTTAATTTATGTGTTCAAGACGCTCTCAATCACTTAAGGTCACACGTCGCTCCAATACGCAACGCAATTAGTTATCTGATGCGACACTCTTCTTTACTAAAGAAGTGGAAGCGTCATTGTAGAAATGTGGGCGTCACGCCCAAAACATTTGGGCTAGACGTACCAAATAGGTGGAATTCCACCTATAAGATGTTGAGTACCTCTTTCGAATATCGTCAATACCTTTGCAATTTCTACGAGGAGAATGCCGATTGTGGCATTAGGTTACATCCTACCATGTGGGATGGATGTAACGGCTTGTGTGAATTACTTCAAGTATTTCACGACGCCACACAGGAGATGTCGGGTACATATTATCCGACATCAATATTAGCCTTAGATCATTGCGCTAAAATTGCAGTGATGATTAGAGCGTTCGTAAATGATCCATTTGTCGGCGACGCCGTTGAGACCATGAGGTCCAAATGGGTCAAATATTTTTGGGAGTTACCTGATATCTTCATTGTAGCGAAGATATTAGATCCCAGAATGCGTTTAGGTGGTACGGAGAATTTATTAGCCCTATATTATAGTGAGATTACATTCGGGTATCGTGAGGTGCATGAAGATTTTCCGAACCAAGTTAGGGATATAGGACATAACTCTTTAAAGGATATATTTAGAGAGTATAAGGCCAATTTTGGTCAGATCCCACCCCGGTCGGGATCGGGTCAAGGTCAGTCGTCTTCTAGTGGATCAAGTCGCTCTTCGCGATTAGCCTCCTATTACGATGTCATCAACGCCAACAAACGTCCAAGGTCGTCACAAAACCCGTACTTAGAATTAGATAATTTTTTGTCGACTGCGTTTGAGTTCGCCGAGGACGACGATACTTTCGACGTCCTCAAGTGGTGGGCGAGGGTGGCGCCAACGTATCCAACGTTGGCGATGATCGCTCGAGAGATCTATGCCGTCCCGATTTCAACTGTCGCGGTTGAACATGCTTTTAGCATGGGCGGTTTAACCTTGAGCGAAAGGCGTTCGAAGTTGAATGTGGAAAACCTCGAGTACCAATGTCTTCTCGACGATTGGACTCGAGCGGAATATCGCACACAAGATGTCCCGAATACCGATTCGGACGACGACGTTTTCGATGACACCACCGGCACGGAGACTAGCGGCGGCAACGGCGGCGACGAGTAGAGCTAGAGGAATCTATCAACGTGAAAGCCCGGAAAAAAGCCTGAAAAAAGATAAGTATTTATATATTATTTAAATTATTATTATTTTTCTTTTAATAAATAATCACTTACTAATATTATTACATTCTTATTTTCAGATGTTTTCTAAATTTGCAAAAGGCGAACACGTTCGACGACAAAGTCCGAAAAAGATAAGTATTCGGATATTATTTAAATTATTTTTTTTCTTTTAATAAATAATCACTTAGTAATATTATTACATTTTATTTTCAGATGTTTTTTAAATTTGGAAACGGCGAACCGAACACGTCCGACGACAAAGTCTGAAAAAGATAAGTATTCACGGTGAATAATTCACCGTTTTAAATATTATTTCATTAATTTATTTTATTTATATTGTTAATCGACTAACAAATTTTTTTTTTCAGGAGGCGATTTGGTTTTTAAAAAGTTATGTTGGCCAACACCGCACCTCACCGATTTTGTTATATTTTTAAATGTAACTGTTATGATTTGAAATCACGTAAGATCTCTTATGATCAGGAAGCTAATGTATCAAAAATCTAAATCATGCAATATCACATCAAAAGTTTATGACAGAACAAATTAGTATTTTTTTTTTTAAATAACGAGGATCTTAAACGGTGTTTTATTAAGCTGATGTTAATATTAGATTTTTGAATCTGAACCTCGTTGGCCCATTTGCTCATTTTTTTATTTGTTTTCATATAGGTATCTTAGAGTGGTTCATCGTGGCTCTAGTTCTTGATATATAATAAACAGTATCACCATCATGTAGCTGGTGGCTAAGAGGACATAAATTTATTAATAATAATAATAATAATAATAATAATAATAATAATAATAATAATAATAATAATAATAATAATAATAATAATAATAATAATAATAACTCAAGCTACCAACGAGCTGACCGACTCCACTTGGCAAACGGTCAGCGACGATCCGCCACATGCTGACCTTCACCACCGTGCTGGTTGTCGCCATCGCCATCGCCATCTAATACCTACACTCAACCACACCATTACGTTTTTTAATAATAATAGTAATAATATATTATATTTGTTTTTATTTATACATTTCATTTTCATTTCAACCCATCCAACAATTAATAACAATTGGAATGGATGACATTAAAGATTATATCTTATCGTCAACTGATCATTGCCTAGAGAGTCGAGAAATGTACATAACTGACAGTTATTGGATGTGGTCACAACAAGTCGGTGGCATTGGAAAGCAAATTATTAAATATCGCATGGTGTGACAGACATGATAAAATAATTAAATATATTTTTTGTTATGACTATACTAAAGAATATCTCACACAATTCACTATAAGCTGCTTACTCAACCACACCTTTACGTTTTTTAATAATATATATATATATATATATATATATATTCAACCCATCCAGCAATTAATAACAATTGGACAACTCTCCTCTCACAAGATGTGGATGACATTAAAGATTATATCTTATCATCAACTGATCCTAATTAAAGAGTCGAGAAATGTACATAACTGACAGTTATTGGATGTGGTCACAATAATGGGCGGCATTGGAAAGCAAAATATTAAATATCACTTGGTGTGTGACAGACATGAGAAAATAATTAAATATTTTTTTTACAACTATAACGCAGAGTAATCTCACTCAATTCGCTATAAGTTTACACCTCACATCCCCAAGGTGGAATTTATCTTAAGAAATCATGTCATTATGTCGCAAATTAACATGGATAGGGGTGAAAACGAGTCAAAAAGACTCCGAACATGGCCGAGCTCGAGTTCGTCTCGATTGAGTATTATTGGGCTCGATCTCAATAAGCTCAATAATGTTAATATAATTCAAGGTATCTGAACTCGAATTCGGTATATATTAGTAATTAAAAATACTTATTTTAATATATATTATAAAATATTTAATATATTTAAAAATAAAACCGTAGGCTAGGGTTGGCAGTGGGGAGGGGAATCCCCGCCCCCCGCGGGGATCCGCCCCGAACGAGGCAGGGAATCCCCGCGGGCGGGGACAGGGACTATACTCCCCGCGCCCGTGGGGATCCGGTGTTATAAATTATAAAAATATTCAATTTATATTATTAAAATATAGATAATATTTAAAATACAATTTAAATATTGTATAAAATTTATCTAATATAATATAAATCATGCTTTTAATACGGGGATCCCCGCGGGGATGGGGACAATTTTGTCCCCGTTTCTTGGCGGGGACGGGGATGGGAATTAGATCCCCGCCCCGAACTTGCCCCATTGACATCCATACTGTAGGCTCGATGAGCCACGAGCCCAGATATAATGGGCTCGAAGCACGACTCGGTTGTTAAAGAGCCAGATCGATTTGACCGAACTCAAATCAAAGCTTTGACTGAACTGCTCGCGAGAATGGGAACAGAAGACCTTAAAGGTTGCGTTTGTTACGAAAAATGGAAAGTATGACGGAAAACACCACAATAAGGCGGGGGCACAGGCAGATATCGCGGGACACCGCCGCCTTGTCGACGACCACAGTAGACCCATCGCCCATTGCGTATGTTAGTTATTTGTAGGGATGGCAAAAATACCCGGAAAATTGAGTCGGATCTATGCTAATTATTTAATCGAGTATGGATCTGGATCTCAATGGGTGTACCATTGCCATCCCTAGTCATTCGTGACTTTTAGGGTTTGTTATTTTTTTCCATGTGACTTTTAGGGTTTGTTGTCTGGAGAGTTTTTGTAGTTGGGAGGGAATATTCTTGAATCCAACATATATTTGCTTATTAAAAGCTTCGCTTTGCTCTTTATACAATCGATTCCAAGGCAATCAAACTCAAGCGATTCATTGACAAATTTTGAAAGCATTGCATTATTATAACAACAGACACAGACAGAAACTGGGAAATAACAACAGACTATTCCCTTATTGCAAAGCAAGCAAAGCAACACAATTAACAAACAAGTAGAAACACAACAATTACACGACATTAGGCGCGTGGCCTTGATCTACATTTTGACATATCCGATGTAATCTTCTTTTCCTTTGACCAAGACTGTCAGATGGTACATAAGATAATCCTTAAATGCAACGCCATCTCTGTAAGCCTTTGGGCGATGATCGTCGTCTATCATCTCCTTCAATGGGCTTAACTCAACTTCATCTCCAGGGTATACAAATGCTGCGATCGAAATTCTTTCCTTTTCGGGATGTATAATAACCCTATGCTCGTTGCTCTTGTATTTCCCATTGCTCCATACCTACAAAAGAACACCATCCATCGCATGCAATTAAAATCGTATATATAGATATGTTTTTTTTTTCTTTTTTAAAGACAAAAAAAATGGACATGTCCTAATACCTCCATGGCGTCGCCGAGGACAACAGTAACTGCATTTGGGATAGGCTTAACTGGAAGCCAAGCATCATTGTGCTTGACTTGGAGAGAAGTGAGATCATCATCTTGGATGATCATCGTCATCGAGCCGTTGTCTGAATGTGAGCTCATTCCCATCACTAAGTCAGGCGATGCACATGGTGGGTATTGGTTCATTCTTACAAACATTTTCCTACTGTCTCCGTGTAGGCGCTTCAAGAAACCCTTCTCCAATCCCATCAGCACGGACAACTTCATCAGTATCTCGTCGGACATCATCTCCATTTTCGCCGTATAATCTTCCATTATTTCTCTGTCCCAGCAGAAAATTACAAAACATATATCATCATATGTGTGTGTGTGTATATACATATATATATTGGATGGACGATATGTAATTACTTGAAATCAGGTATGATGTCCACAGGCCAATATTTCATGTCCCTTGACTCAGTTGGCAAAGTGAACAAAGCAAAGAGGTCGTTCCATTCTTTCTTGTCCAAATCTGCGCTGGTAAGGTACTCCACGCCATAACCGTTGAGATTATCGTTATCGCCGCCCCTTTTGAATTTGTTCTTCTCTGTAAGTGGTAGACCGAAGAAGTACGATGATAATTTCTTCATTTTAGCCATACACTCGTCTTGGCCATGGTTTATTATCTTGTAGTAATTGAGAGGGAAAAGAAAAATAAGCACGATAATAAAAGATTGAATGACCAAAAGAAAGAAAAAAGTGTTTTACCTGAAACATACTCCATTCTTGGCACGCAGCATCTAACTTTCTGAGTTCATCTTCATCGCCGTTAGCCAGCAAAGACATATCAATGACTGGAGAGATATCATCTTGTGGAGAAGGGATGAGTGACAACTCACTGCTTTTAGGTCTCTCATCGACGCTTCGTATGTATAAATCGGGCACGACTTTCGGGTCTTGCTTTACAACCTCACTGATTGGGAGTGAAGGCGAGACCGTCCCCATGTTTTCTTTTTTTTTATGTAACAATAAGATTGCCTTCCGTCGGTGTAGTTTTGCAGGGAGCATGCTGTATTTATAATATGATATGATGCAAGTGATGATTTGAATTGTCTTCGTTTGTAATTAGACCTGAGATGTAAAAAATCTTGAAAAAAAAAAAGTTATAAAAAAAAGATGTAAAAAATTCTCAAGATTTTATTAGAAGATAAAAAAAAAAAAAAAAAAAAAAAAACTTAAAAAGTTATAAAATATAACAAAAAGACAAATACAAAATAAAAAAATTACATTAAAAAAATAATTTACAATTCTACATGTGATATCTGGGCTCTCAATATAATTCATGTTGTTTTAAGTTTGTGTGTGTGCTTCGACTGTTGTGTGTGTACTGAAGGTGAGGACGAATTCAATAATGTTTTTCTCTATTGCATACTCTCGCACATGAACTCTCTAGCTCTATACTTTTCTATTACACAATCTCACATGCATACTCATACACGTACACTGCACTACACAACTCTCTCTGTCTCTTTTTTCACTCACTGCTATTCTTACTAACACACATGCATATATATATAGATATAGATATAGATATATAATATATAATATACTAACACACATGCATCTATATATTATATAGGACAAAACACATAAAAACATGCGCATAGACTTTTCTTTTAAGTTTTTGTGGGCTTCGGGCTGCACGTGTGTGCGCAGTCTTTGCGCTGTTTTTTTTTTTTTTTGAGATTATCCAACAAATTCCTCCCTTAATCTCAATGCATCCGATCTCTCATTCCGAGCATCCTTTAAAAGTCTCGAACGCATTTGTCGTCGAGCTTGGTTCTTTTCTGATCATGCACGTGTGAATACGCTACACTTCCAAATATTTTGAAGTGTGCTACGGTCGGTTTCTGGCCACTCCATGCTTCCTGTGGTGTTTGACTCCCGAGTTTGTGATGGGGACATCGGTTCTGAATGTACACAGCACAATGTACCGCCTCAGCCCAGAACTCCTTTGGCATCTCCTTGCTTTTCAACATCGATCGAACCATGTCAAGTATACTTCGATTCTTCCTTTCGGCCACGCCATTTTGTTGTGGTGAATACGGTGCGGTGAGGAACCTCCTGACGCCTTGTTACTCGCAAAAGGTCACAAAAACACCTGACGTATATTCTCCACCTCTGTCTGATCGGAGCGCTTTGATGTTCAAGCTTGTCGCCTTCTCGACCATGGTCTTGAATCTCTTAAACGTCTCCAGCGCTTCTGATTTTTCTTTCAAGAAATACACCAAAGTCTTTCTCGAGTAGTCGCGAATGAAAGTGATGAAGTATCTCTTTCCATTGAAAGATACCGGTGTGATCGGTCCGCATATATCTGTGTGGATGAGCTCGAGCGGTTTGCGCGCGCGAAATTCGGCCTGTTTTTGAAATGCCGTCCTTGAATGTTTCCCGATCACGCAGCTTTCACAAAGCTTCTTTCCTTCTTCTATCGTCGGCATTCCATGCACCATGCCCTTCTTGGAGAGCTCTTTTAGGCCTCCGTAGTGTAAGTGTCCGAAGCGCATATGCCGCAAATGATCTTTGTCGGCCGAGTTAACTTGCAAACATTTTTCTTGGATCGTCTTCAGGTTGAGTTTGAACATTCTGTTTCTTTCCATCTCGACCCGTGCAATCATCTTGCCATCATTGTTTCGTAGTTGCAGTGACCGGTCCTTCATGAACACCGAACATCCCTTTTCAAGCAGTTGGCCCATGCTTAAGATGTTGGTCTTTAAATCTGGTACGAAGTAAACATCCTCGGCCGATCCTTGTTTGCCGTCCATTTGAGAGAAACATATTTTCCCTCGGCCTTTGACTTCTATCTTCGACGCGTCTCCAAAAGACACGTGTCCGTCATCGATCTTCTTTATATCGGTAAAGAGATATTTTTGCCCGCTCATATGATTGCTGGCACCGGTGTCAAGATACCACACCATGTCGCTGCCCGGATTTGTATCTTCGAGCGCCATTAAAAGAACGCCTTCGTCTTTTGGCTCTTCTTGTGCGATTAGGTTCGCACTTTCTTCTACTTTCTTTTCGGACCAGCAATCTTTCGCAAAATGCCCGAACATTCCGCAGTTGTAACATTCAACGCTCGGTCGATTTGAGCGACCGCCTCGTCCTCGGGCTCGACCTCGTCCTCTCCAATTTTGATTGGTGGTGTGTTCTTTTTCTTGGTGGTATCCTCGTCCTCGGCCCGTATTTTGGCCGAAACCTCGTCCTCGTTGGCCACGTCCTCGTCCTCGGCCATGGTGCGTATACAACGCATTGTCCTCTTTGAGTGACAATTTCGTCTCTAGGGCCTCGTCCAGAGACTCCTGTTTTTTCTTTTTCTTTCGTTGCTCGTGAGCTTCGAGCGAGCCGGAGAGTTCATCAACCGTCATCTTCTCAAGATCTTTGGATTCTCCAATTACACACACCACGTTCTCGTAATCGTTTGTGAGGGAGCGTAGAATTTTCTCGACAACTCGGGCGTCTGTTAAGACCTCGCCGTTTCTCTTCAACTGGTTCGCGATGGTTTGAACTCTCGTTATATATTCGGACACGCCTTCACTTTCCTTCATTTTCGTCATTTCGAATTCGCCATGGAGAGTCTGTAACCGAACTTGCTTTACTCGTTCGGCACCTCTATACGCTTTCTCCAACGCCTCCCAAGCTTCTTTCGAAGTTTTCGCCCCGGCTATTTTTTCGAAACCGGCCTCGTCTAGAGATTGGTGGATGATGGAGAGCGCGGCGCTGTCTTGCCCGCTAGATTCTTTCAACGCATTGCGTTGGGCTTCTGTGTATCCTGTCGTATCTTCGGGTTTGGTATGTCCGTTTTGAACAATTTCCCATACACCCCGAGCACTGAGAAACACCTTCATCTGGATGCTCCAGTTGTCGTAGTTGGATCTGGTGAGGCGCGGAATGAATAGACCGTTGGTTGCTGCGATGTACGACATGGCTCTGATACCAATTTGTTGTTTTAAGTTTGTGTGTGTGCTTCGACTGTTGTGTGTGTACTGAAGGTGAGGACGAATTCAACAATGTTTTTCTCTATTGCATACTCTCGCACATGAGCTCTCTAGCTCTATACTTTTCTATTACACAATTTCACATGCATACTCATACACGTACACTGCACTACACAACTCTCTCTGTCTCTTTTTTCACTCACTGCTATTCTTACTAACACACATGCATCTATATATAGATATAGATATAGATATATAATATATTATAGGACAAAACACATAAAAACATGCGCATAGACTTTTCTTTTCAGTTTTTGTGGGCTTCGGGCTGCGCGTGTGTGCACAGTCTTTGCGCTGTTTTTTTTTTTTTTTTTTTTTTTTTTTTTTTTTTTTTTGAGATTATCCAACAATTCACGCATTGCATTTTCTGATATATATATGAATTGGTCAATATAATTCATGCATTGTATTTTCTGATATATATGAATTTCGTGCTACGCATAATATATTGCATAATACATGAGAATTCTTGTTTGCATATTCTGTGCATTTTATCCGATTTATTTGGCTAATGTAGTAATTGTTAATTTTGACATAATTATCGGATAAATATATTGTAGAAAATATAGTAAGAAAAATTTGTAGAAATCCTTATCTAATCAGTTAAGTCGGAATAGTCATGAGATACGTATCGACCGCTAGATGTGACTAGTTACACACATAATTGTTATTGAAAAATAAACAACCATTTATTAGGGTATCAAAATAATTTACCATTATAATTATTAATATTATAATATAATTAGTGCAATTAATATTATAAGCAATTGCATGCACGTGTAATCACAACAGGCATCCACCACCACCACTATTTGAAATGATAATCTATATTTTTATACACGTGTGTTAATAGAACAATAGACAACAAAATAGCTTCATGTGTTTATGTGGCAAGAAAATGAGAAGCTTAGGAAAAATAAAAATAAAAAAAAAATAAAAAAAAATAATAAAAAAAATAAAAATAAAATAATAATAATAATGTAAGAACGGTTTGTCTATTTTGACTTTTAACCCATTATAGTTTAGCATTAACATTAATATATATATATATATATATATTATAAGAGATACGCGTGTGCTCATGGTACTCATATGAGTGTATTAGTCATTTACATGTGCACGATACTCACTTACACGTAGGAGAGAGAACACTCAGTATACGCCTTTTGTCATCAAAATTCTCTCCCAGAAACACTCAGTATACGCCTTTTTAGTATACCTTAAATTTTGATACGGTATTATACCGTAATTTCGATACACCATCTTATACACCAAAATTTTCGATTCATAAATAACTATAAAAATATTTATATATTTTAAGTGTATCATATTAAGAACCTTATATATAAACCAAAAAGATATATTAACAAAAAGTTATTAACGAAAAAATAAGGTATGATCACGTTTTCAAAATTCTAAAAAATAAACATTAAAAAAACATGAATTAAGCATCAATTATAATTTATTGGTTTATGTAATAATTTGTGGGTCTAAACAATTTATGAAAGTTGTTCAGTTAATATAATAACTTGTGTGTAGGGTTGTTAGTGGGGTGGGAATTCCACGCCCCTGCGGGGATCCGTCCTGAATGGGACGGGAAATCCCCGATTTTTTTATCCCCGACTATACTCCCCGCCCCGATCTCCGCGAAGATCCGGTGTTGTAAATTATAAAAATATATAATTTATATTATTAAAATATAGGTAATATTTAAAATACAATTTATTACATAAAATTTAAATAATATAACATATTATACTTTAAAAATAAAATCTCACAAGCACGGGGACGGGGACGGGGACGAGAACGGGGACGGGGACAATCTCGTCCCCGTTTCTTGGCGGGATGGGCACGGGGATTAGATCCCCGCCTCGAACTTGCGCTTGTCCATAGACATCCCTACTTGTGTGCCAAAATAATTTGTGAAAGACCTTATACTTTTTAACACATTTTATATTATTTTGATTTAATATGTAGGTGTATATAAAAATTATTAAAAAAATTCTGTATTTCGGTATGACCGGTATACCGAATTTTTAAAATTTTCATACCTTTACTGTATCGAAAAGTTTCAGTACAGTATCATACCTTACCGAAAATTTCGATAAATAAAAAATTTCGGTATTTTCAGTATGTTTCCATACGATAAGAATGATGTAAAGGTATATTTTCCCACCCCTACTTAAAACAATCGATTATAAAAGGTCAATAATTGCAAAATTAATATCTAAAACTATGGACCAAAGACCCATATCTCACCCATAATTAATGTACGGACCAAAGACCCATATCTCACCTACAATATTTATTACAATGATAACATCACCTCGCATATTAAATAGAAAAATTTGACAATAATAATTTCAACTATATAATGGTTCTTCCCAAAATGCACCCAAATGACTTAAAAGTTATTTAGTAGGTAAATTTATATTTTTTAAATTATAATTATATAGAGATTTCAAAATAAAAAATTGTGTTTCAAATTAAAAATAAAAATGAAAACTGATCCTGGTTTCATGATGGATCTTCCGGTTCTAGCTAAAAATATCGTATTCAGTTCCGTCATTATCGGGTTGATTTCGATTTTTTTTTCGGAGCAAAAAAAAGGAATGAGTTCAGTCTGATTCGGCTTATTAATTTATATATTAAATTTTTTTAATATATGATATCTGAAGATCGGCCGAGAGTTCGTTATGACGGGAATAAAAAATCAAGTGGTGATTACTTTTGTTGCAATTTTTCAAATTGAGCACTATCTTTCTTTTATTTGTGGAATTGTGTATTCGACTTCTTTTATTTGTATGGAACATATGTTAATTTTTATCTCATTTTTGTCTTTAATTTGTGCACATTTAGGGTTGTTCGCAGTTCGGCAAACGATCGAATCGAACGTACGGAGCAGAATAAAAAAAATTTGTTCGATGTTCGTTTTTTCATTTTGAATAACCGAAAATTTTTGGTTCGGTTAGGTTAACTAAACTTTTGTTTTTTTTATTTTAATTATATATAATAATCATATATATGATTTTATATATCTATATATCTGTATAAGTAATGTCAATTTGAAAATTGTCATTTTTATTTTTGTTTAAAAAAAATCAATTTTTAATCGGCTAACTGAACCGAACCAAAAAAACATATTGGTCGGTTAAGAAATTGTTTATTACATTTCATTTTTAAAAGTCAATATAATTAAAATTTAAAAAATATAAAATTACATGCTAAACAGGTTGTTACTTGGGTGCTAAAATTACCTGCTAAACAGTTTGAGAAGACTCATTATATAGTTGAGATTATTCACTAATAATTTATAATTATTATTTTGAGCTGATCAACCATAGTTGGAATTATTATTGTCAATTTTTCCTATTAAATATTGCAGTTAGGTTTCATGATTCACAACTTGTAAGACTTTATTTACACAATTGATTCATGAAATTAAAAATTAAATTTAATCATGTGTTGTTTTGACATACATAAAATGAAAAATTGATTAGTAAATATATAATTGTAATAACGATAAAATGCTAATTATTCAAATTAGAATAAATAATAAAATAATAAGACATATTTTAATCCACTCTCACCAATTTATAAGGATCACTACTATTCTACCCATGTTGGTACATCTATCCAACTCCATAAGATTGTTACAAATAAGCAAAATAATTTTTTTTTGCTTGTGTCAACATCTCAATACAGTTGGCTTATTACGGAGATGAGTAATAAAATATACCATTTATAAACAGATGAATTTTAAGTTTTATTTTAATAAAAAATTAAAAAATGCTTACACCGACCCACCGAGTTTGTCAAATCATTTTCTCAACTCCACCTTCATTTTGTTAAATAAAATTGCAAAATATACAATATAAAATTCATAGTACTACGTGATACATACACGACAATTGTAGTAAATGTAATAAAAAAATTGTGCATTAATTGTTGGTGAAAAGATTATTTGATACAGATCGGACAGAATCAAGCAAAGATCGAGGTGTGACTTAGTTGTTAATCTGTTTCATTCGTTAGTTAGCTTGAAGGGTATTTTTGGTATTTATTATGATTTTATTGGTTTTTTTTTTTGTCTTTTAGCTTTAGTAATGAAACACGAGGATATATAGTCGAGGCTTTGTATTTTTGAGTTCCTTTTTACTATCCATCCAACTAGAGCTCCTCTTTCAGTTCTTCAATCGATCGATCAAACAGAACTCCATAATCGATCTTTTCATGGTATCGGAGCAGGTCGAAGCGTAAATTCGATCAGTTACTTGAAATCGAAGAGTCGTTGACGGAGACGATTCGAGAAACAGAAAGTACAGAAATACTCATACGAAAATAGTTGCGGCACTGAGGAAATCTAGGGGGAATGTCATTCTTAATCCTAAACTGACGTTGATTGATGCCTTGTTTATACCAGACTTCAAATTCAACCTACTGTCTGTTAGAAAATTGTCAGAATCCTCAAATATTTTCTGTGGATTCTTAGCCAAATGCTGTTTTTTTTCAAGAACTACAGACTAAAGAATTCCTAGCTGTTGGGAGGGTAGTTAGGGGACTTTATTTCCTAACCGAAGACTATTTTAACCCTCAAATAATCAAACACACTTTGGAAACCTTTTTGCCAGAGAGTCTGCTTAGATCTGTAACCTTAAGCTGTGATGAACCTTTCCTGTTGAATGCTGATTCCTTGTCTGAGAGTGTTTGCTGGCACTCTAGATTAAGACATATCAGTGATATTACCAATTACAGTTTACCTCTTGATTGTGAAATATGTCCACTAGCAAAACAGCAAAGGCTTGCTTTCCCTCTGAGTAGCATCAAAACCTCTGCCTCTTTTCAGTTGTTACATACAGACCTGTGGGGACCTTACAGCCACCCCACACATTCCAATCATCACTATTTTCTTACCATTGTTGATGATTTCACTAGATCCACTTGGACTTTTTTGCTGAGATATAAAACTCAGGTATGCAATCTGCTGCAAAATTTCATCTTGCTTATGCAAAACCAGTTTCAAACCACCATAAAAGCCATCCGTTCAGATAATGGCACTGAGTTTACCAGTGCTACTTGTACCCAGTTATTTGCCTCTTTTGGAATACAACATCAAAAATCATGTCCATATACCCCACAACAAAATGGAATTGTTGAGAGGAAACATCAACATTTACTCCAAACTGCCCGAGCCCTTATGCTGCATTCTTCACTTCCAAAACAATTTTGGGGTGATGCCATCCTTACAGCAACTTACATCATAAACAGACTGCCATCTGCTACTTTAAAGTGGAAATCACCCTATGAACTTCTATACTCCAAACCACCACCTTTGTCACACCTTAGAACCTTTGGTTGTCTTTGTTATGCCACAAATATAGGACCTTCTAATGATAAATTCTCCCCTAGATCATACAAGGCCGTGTTCATAGGATATTCCCCAGGCCAAAAAGGATACAAATTGTATCACTTGACAGCCAAGAAGGTTACCATTTCTAGAGATGTGATCTTTAAGGAGCATTTATTTCCCTTTGCTATTGCAAGTTCTAAAAACAACAAAAACAACACTACTTATCAGTTGCCTACTTCTGGTGCAGATGACCCTTGTTGCATACCTCCAGAATTGTTTCCACATGCACCTGATAACTTCCATACCAATCCAGATACAAACATCTCCAGTTCTGAACCTAACCCTATGCCAGACCAGAACATTATAGATTAGAGGTTGGACAACCGGTTCGGAAAACCGGAACCGAACCGGTGGTCAACGGTTTTGAAACCGTTGACCACGGTTTCGGTTGGAACCGGAACCGAAACCGGTTTTTATCCGGTTAGGTTTCGGTTCCACCGTAAACCAAACCGTGAACCGGCGGTTTAACCGGCTGTTCAAACCGCCGGTTAAACCGCCAGTTTTATTTTTTTTTTTTAAAAAATGGACGGTCGAGATCTCGTGACCGTTAGAATCTAACGGCCGAGATCTCGTGACCGTTGGAATCCAACGGTCGAAAACCGGCGGTTTGAACCGAAACCGGTGATTTTCGACCGTTGGATTTTTATTTTTTTTTGAAAATCTATAAATAGGGGATGAAATGAAGTTATTTTTCCACACTTGATCTCTCAATCTCTCTCGTGTTATTAAACCCACCGTGCACGTGCTCGAAAAAATACTAAGTATTATTAATATTATATTAATTATTAATCTTTTATATTAATATTTTTATTCTAATATATTAAAAAAAATGTCAAGTCGTGGTAGCGGTTCTTCTCGTGGTGCTCCCCGCCGAGGCCGAGGCGACAAAGAAAAAAGTCCGATGATTCCCAATATTGACCCTCCACGAATCGTCGATGAAAGTGTCGAAAACGATTTTATGTTCGAGCTTCCACCCGAATGGAGCGACGAGCCCGAAGATCCCGAACCCGAAGTCCAAGGCGATCGAGAGCCAAACTCAAAGGAAGGCGACAACACTCCGATCCGACATATTTGCGATCCATTTCAAGAGGGTGCAGAAGGCGCCAAATTCCAAGGATTACGAGGTGACGTGCAACTATTGCAGGAGGGTCTACTCGTTCAAGCACGGAGGCGGGTACGGTACGTTCACGAACCACCTCAACAAGAAACATCCGGACAAAGTGGGCATCGACCGGTCTCAGACGCAAATTACCGGTTCCGCGGGGACGGGATCGTCACAACACGGTGAGGGAGGTACGTCTTCTAATTTATTTAAATATTCCGAAGCTAATTTTAGGAAACAATTAGCGAAATTTGTGTCCGCAAAACATCTTCCGTTTAATTTTGCGGAAGATGAACTTTTCAAAAATTTTGCTCAACTTGGTCTTAATCCGGCTTGTAAACCGGTGACTCGAAAAACGGTTACTCGTGATATTCGAAAAGCAGTTCTCGAGGTTAAATTTTCTTTGAAACAAATGTTTGAAAATCTTCCACACAAAGTTTCAATGTGTTCTGATATTTGGGCGGATCATTGGCAAACACATCATTATATGGGTGTTACGTGTCATTGGATTGATGATACGTGGACAATGCAAAAACGTTTGATTGCATATAGGGGATTTGATAGTGACCATACCGCCCAAAACATTGCACGAAAAATTCAAACTATTTTACAAGAATATGGTTTGACATAAAAAAAAATTTTCAATTGGTTTCGACAATGCTAGCGCTAACACCGCTAGTATACGTCACTTGACCGAAATTTGTCAACCAAATTTTGGTGCGAAATTTTTTCATGTTAGATGCTTGTGTCATATTTTAAACTTATGTGTTCAAGATGGCTTAAATGCTTTTCAGGAGCATATTAAGTCAATTAGGATTGCGATTTTCGCCTTAACTAGACTTGTCTAGTTAAGAAGTGGAAAGTTTTTTGCAAGAATTCAAATGTATGTGCAAAGAGGTTCTCCAACGACATCAAGATCCGTTGGAACTCAACGTACGATTTATTATATGAGACTCGTCAATATAAGGATCTTATATGTGCATTTTTTGGTAGTATTACCGATCACGATGTTTCAATTTGGCCTGCTTGTTGGGATGCACGTTACGATTTGATGGAAATTTTGAAAATTTTTAAAGAAGCCACTGTTTCATTGTCCGGTGTTTATTATCCGACTTCGCCTATAGTTTTAGATCATTGTCTAAAAATTGCAACTATTTTAGCCTATTATTCGAACACTCCCGGTATGCAAATGTGTGTGCATCTTATGAAGAGCAAATGGTTGAAGTATTTTTTAGAAATTCCTGATGTGTTTTTAGTGGCTAAAATTTTGGATCCTCGGATTCGTTTAGACGGTTTGTGTGATATGTTAGATATGTATTATGAAGGCTTGTTTGGCTCGAGAGAGGTATTAGATTTTGATGCAGGTTTTGACGTCGTCATTCCGAGGCCGAACCACTCGGCGATTGCAAACCACGCGAGGGAGCTCTTGTACGATGTTTTTAGAGACTTTAGGATCAACTTCGGCGACGGCGACGGCGATGGCGGTTCGAGCGATCAACAAGGCGGATCTTCGAACACGATGTTCGCACGACTCCAAAACATGTACGACTCGAGATCAAACAAACGATCGAGAAGCGGGAGTCCTTATGGCGAGGTCGAGGCGTATATGGGCTCGTTGTTCGAGTTTCCGGATCCGAACGAGTTTGATCTTCTAAGGTGGTGGTCGAGAAAAGCGAGGACCTTTCCGGTGGTTTCGAGAATAGCAAAGGAGATTTTAGCGTGTCCGGCCTCAAATGTTTCCGTCGAATCGGCGTTTAGCATTGGAGGTTATACGTTGGATGAAAGACGTTCTAGATTAACCCCGGAAAATCTAGAATATCAATGTCTACTTGACGATTGGACAAGGGCGGAGAATCGAACACAAGAACCGAAGTTCGACGATACGGACGAAGAAGAAGACACGTACGACGACACGTCGAACACGAACACTACCGGAAGCGATTGAGCGAGCGAGGATACGTAGGCTTTGATTCCTCGACTCGACGAGCGAGGATACGTAGGCACCTTATCAAAAAGTTCAAGCCCAATTTTTTTTTTTTATAAGTTGTAATTTTTTTGTTTAAGTTTTTTATTTCTTTATTTTAAAACATTGTAACATGTAATTTTTTTTATATTACAAGATTCAATTATTTTTCAGTACGTTTAATTTTTTTTCTTTGGGACTAAGTGTGAATTTATTTAATTATAATAATAAAATTTTTATTTATATATAAAAAAAAAACGGTTCGGAACCGGAACCGGCCGGTTAAACCGGAACTGGAACCGAAACAGGCCGGTTATAAACCGGAACCGAAACCGCCGGAACCCCGGTTAGGTTTCGGTTCCGGCCTTTAGGCCAACCGGAACCGGCGGTTCAGAACCGGAACCGGTTGGCCACCTCTAATTATAGATCATCCACCTGCTGTAAGCACTCAAACTTTGCAGCCACCTATTAGAACCAGCAATAGAATAAAAAGGCCACCTACTTGGATGTCAGATTACATTGTACAACCTACAGTAGCCAATACTTTCAGCAGTCAAACAGATTTTTCTCAGACCAGACCATCATGCGCCTATCCCTACATACATCCTACTAACCTAAGTCCATCATATGTATCTTTTCTTGCAAATGTGTCTACTGTACAGGAACCACACTCATATGCGCAAGCTAAGTCACAGGCTGTTTGGCAATCTGCTATGCAGAATGAGCTAGATGCCTTGGAGTCTAACCAAACTTGGGAGTTGACAACATTGCCTAAGGGCAAGAAAGCTATTGGATGTCGATGGGTCTACAAAGTCAAATACAATCCTGATGGTTCGGTAGATAAATGCAAAGCTAGGTTGGTAGCAAAAGGCTACAACCAGGTGGCAGGGGAAGATTATTTTGATTGCTTCTCACCTGTGGCTAAGTTGGTAACCGTGAGAATTGTTCTAGCTCTTGCCGCAGCCAAGCAGTGGCCTCTTCATCAATTGGATATTAATAATGCTTTCTTGCATGGCCATCTTGATGAAGCAGTTTACATGAAGATGCCTCCCGGATACACCAAAGGGAATATTCATCAAGTTTGTAAACTTCGAAAGTCTTTGTATGGGCTCAAGCAGGCCTCAAGGCAATGGAATCACGAGTTTACAGAGAAGTTAAAGTCATTTCTGTTTACATAGTCCGATCATGATCATTGCCTTTTTGTGAAGACTTCAGGTACAGATTTACTCATCCTTCTTGTGTATGTGGATGACGTACTATTGACAGGCTCAAATGAGTCTCTCATTCTGGAAACAAAGAAGTTTCTTGATGATGCCTTTACCATCAAAGACCTCCATCATGCCAAGTACTTCTTTGGTGTCGAAATAGCAAGGTCAAGTGCTGGAATTTTTCTCAACCAACGTAAATACATTCTGGATATATTAAAAGACACGGGGCTCTTGGATTGCAAACCAGCCACTGTCCCCAGGGGCGGATCTAGTATAGGGCCCGAGGGGACCATGGCCCCCCCGAAAATTTTCGAAGTTTCTAGTATTATATATAGTTCAGAGCAAAAACAGTTATATATTTAAATCTCATATGCAAATAACTGAAATATTGTGTGGCATAGTGGACAGTAGCTTTAGTTTGTTTATGAGACGTGGGTTCGAACTCCCTCTGCTTCTCACTTTTTGATTGTTATTAATTTTTTTTTAACAAAAGCGTTGGACTGCGTACAACGTTTTTATTTATTTATTTATTTTCAACTAAACTGTGTTTGTGTACAACTCAAAAAGCGTGAATGTGTATAAATATATTTTAGTTCTTTTTAATACGTGTGTGCATTTGATCTATATAATATATATATATATATATATATATACATTACTTAACTAAGTTTTAATTAATTCTCTTTTTATATATTTAATTAGTTTGATAGTTCATTTGAATTAATATTTGGCTTTACATTATTAATTCAAATTTAGTTATTTAATTTTTTCACTTTATTATTTTTTCTAATTATTTAACCATATGATTTAATAATAAAAACAAATAAATATCATATTAGACATCTCAAATTGAATATTATTTGACCTCCCAAATTGAAAATCGTGGTTCCGTCACCGATCCCATTTAAATTTTTTATTACAGACTTACTATATATGCGAATGAATCTACTTCCATTTAATTTTCTTTTTATTATGGACTTGTTATACGCAAACCCAGTTGCAAATATTTTCTCCAAATTTTTATTTGATGAGCCTTATTAAACTATTTCAGTTTAAAAATCTTTTCTTTTTTTTTTCAAATGATACTCCATCAAACAAATTTACAAGGGACTAAAGAGCCTAGATACTTAATCTGGTAACATTAAGGGAAGAAAACTCTCATAAAGAGATAAACGAACACAGCCTAAAGATTATAAAAAAGACAAACAAACTCGAAAGAAAACAAAATTCAAATTTTAGACAAAAGAAATAAAGAATGTTCATGTAACACTCCATAAGAATGACTATTATGACCATATCCAATTCGAAAACTTTTTCAAATAATGAATATATATCTTCTATGTTGACCCATTCACCGAACGATAATATATACATTTATATTACGCACCTTTGAAATAAGTGATCGACTAATATATACATTTATCCAAGTTCAGGTTTATTATATATATCAGAAATAAGTGATCGACTAAGCACCTTTGAGAGTTTGTAGATTTTGTTAGAGTGAGAGTTAACGAAAGTTGTAAACACAAAAGTTGTAGAGGGTGTGACAATCTTGTCAACCCTTCCTTCGGATTAATAAAATAAGCTCTGTTGGACCGTGGCCGTAGGCCTAAAGTCGAGGCCGAACCACATTAAGATGAAGGATGAGGATCAGGCCCTTCTCTTGCTATGCTCGCTACCTACAAGCCATGAACACTTCAAGGAGGCGTTGCTTTGCTTTACGGCCGGGAGGTGTTGAAACTCGAAGACGTGCTCTCAACATTAAGTTCAAGACAGCTCAACACAAGGAGAAAATCAGAAGTTGTAGAAGTGCGGCGGAGATGTTGTTCGTGAAGGAGAAGTCGAAAAACTCTCAAACAAAAGGTAAGGGAAAGAGTAAGGATGAGGCTAGGGCTCAAGTGAGGTGCTGTCACTGCAAAGAGGAAGGCCACATCATGAGGTATTGCCCCAAACGGATGAACAAAAACTCAAACCACGGTAATGTTAAAAAATCTACAGATTTTTCTTGTGATGGCTATGAATCGGTTGAGGTTTTAAATGTTTCTGAGCTTGACGAGAGCATGGAGTGGATCCTTGACACGGGGTGCTGCTTCGACGTGACGTGCAACCGGGATTGGTTGGTGGATTTCAAGGAAACAAGGCAAGAACAAGTGAAGCTTGGAAATGGAAAAAGTTGCAAGGTTGTTAGCATTGGTTCGGTGCGGTTGAGGCTTAAAAGTGGTGGTGTAGGGATTCTAAAGGAAGTGAGGTTGGTCCCAGTGATGAAGAAGAACCTCATTTCGATCGGAGAATTGGATAAGCGTGGCTACAATACCCAAACCGCCGGTGGTAGAATCAATATCAGAAAACAGAGGAAGCTGGTTCTCGGGGGGATTCGAAGGCATGGTATCTATGTCATGGAGAGTTGTTCAGTGGAGAAAAATGATCCTAGGGAAACTAGGAAGTATGGAGGCTTGAATATGGTGCATAAGAAGCCAAGGAAACCTCGTCTTGAGGGAGGAAAAGGTGTAGCAAAACCTTTGGTTGGTGCCTGAAAACCAGAATTTGTTGTTGTGTCTTTGGAGAAAGTGAGCTCAGTTGGGAACATATCTGAGCTTGAGGTGGAGCAGTTTACACCAAGGGATGAAGGTACATCTAAGTCACATATGAGGGTGACGTCTCAGAGCGGAGATAGCTCGGATATTGGTGGAAACAACGACGAAACTTACGAGGAAAGTTTAACAGAATTTTCAGAAAATTCTGAAAATGAAGATGATGTTTCTTCTTTGGATCATGCTGCCAAGGTGTCTAACGTGGTGGAGACCAAGAAGCAAAGCAAGGCTAACCAGAGATGGGTCAAGGAGGTGGCTCAAATGGCTAGCGAAGAGGAATCTTCAGGTGGCATGAAGATGATGAGCTCAAAGGTTCAAGTTGACTCTAAGTGGGAGATTTCAATCCTACTTGGAGTTGGCAAGTTCTCTATTGAGGCTCGAAGCTCCTAAAGGAGCTAGGTGACCAACCGAGCGAGGGTATTGATCGAGGTGGAGCATTGGATGCGGGATCAGAGCTCAAGGTTGCTGATTCTCAGCTGAAACAAAGATGACGAATAGCTGATTTCTAGTAAGGTTTCAGGCAGCTGTAGTTTGCAGGTTTGAGCAGCTACGTTGGAGCTAAGCGAAGGGTTTGCGAGTTTGTAAGCTCGAGGTGGAGTTTATTGAGGAAAATGAGCTTAAAACCCGCCTGAGGGTCGCCGGAGATGGCCGGAAACAGGCCATGAGAAGCGGAAGTTGAAAAATGAAGATGGGTTGAAGAAATCGCCAGAATAAATATGGATCTTTCAATCTTGTGCGTGCGCGATCTAAGGGACGATATTTGAAGTTCGAGGTTTAAATGTGGGCCGATGGATCAAGCGCGAAAGACATCAACGGACCAGATCTATACTTATTTGATCAAATGTTGAATAAATAAGAAGCGTTGGATCAAGATCGGACGGATGACATTTAAGGCGGGAAATCACTTATAGAAGTGTCACACGCTTCATGCTTCATCTCGCAGATATTATGGATCGTCGGATCAAGCTTGATGGACGGCTGAGGATGATCAAGAGTCACATGATATGTGTGATTTCAGCTTATAAATATCAGACCCATAGTTTCGAGTAGGCAATTTCACGAGCTTGTATCTTTTGTGTGAGTGAGAATCAGCAAGGTGTGTAAACATGAAATTATAGTAGACATGTAGGGCTATAACTTTTGTGTTGCTGATTAATACAAAGGATGCTCGGTTGGTCCGTGGACGTAGGTCAAAGTTCGGTCGAACCACGTTAAATTCTGTTTTCAGCTTTTAGATTTTCAGTTGCGTTTTCGATTCGTTTTGAGCTTGCTAAAGCTTAAATCAATCCGATTAACACGCATACAATAAAAGTATATCCAATCTCGAGTCTAACGGTGGTCGTTGATCAACAGGTGCAAGATATCCACTCGCTATTGTGATGTCCCTTTAGCTCAGGCCTTGAGCGAATGAATTCTGCCCGTGAGTGAACCTCTCAGGCGTAGTGCGTGAGGTGAATATGAGGTTGAGAGGTGGGTGCTTGAGAGTTATGTGGGTTTTGAGAGCTGCGTGAGGGTAAGGCTTCGAGTGGTTTGAGAGATGTGTGCTTTGGTTATTGATCTTCACCTGCACTGCTTGGAGAGGTGCTTGCTTAAATGGGTTCATCATGTTCTTCGATATCTTGGGTTGTGTGCTCGAGCGTGACATTCTCTCCTTTTCGTCCCATGGTATTTTTTTCAACGCAGAAATCTAATCGCCGTCTTAATATCACACGTATGTACATTAGAAATCTTCAACGCAGCCATTAGATAGATCTCTATATTTCTTTTCTGTCTGGTTTTGTCCTTATAGAGTAATGATATGCTCTAACTTCAAAAGCCACGTGCATTGCCAAGCCAATAGTGATTGAGCAGCTTACTTCATAGGGCCCACCGTTATTTGAATCATCATGGTCTGTATAAGTCCGATATTAATTCCGTTGCCTTGCTACCTCAGTCGATTCTTCCCCGTTTTGGTTCATTTCGCTCTGATATCTGTCATATGAAATAACGACCGATAACAAGTGTTTATGAGGTATGAAATAACATAAAATTCTAACTTATCATATTCGAATCGATTTTAGGATTCGAATAACAATCAAATACGAATACGAATATGAATATTCGATTAGTTAATCGTATACAAATAGAATATGGTGGTATTCGATCCATTTGCAACCCTAACTACAAAGATATCAATTAATTAATGACATGATACCCATTACAATGTTCATCAAGTTCACAAGTTCAACAACAGTTTAACCTATGGACCAAGTAAAACCCGATGGCTAGCACAATAGCTTGCAAACTACGCCAACCAGGTAAGTCATACTAGAACAGATCCATGCGTAACCTTGGGAACCTCAACCTGAATACTAAGTCAAACCTTATTGGCAAACGGCTTGTTGATCTATGACCGCTGATCGACTCGTCATTGACCCGTGTTTACGTGTGTGTGTGTGTGTGTGTGTTGATCTAACTCAATCGAGCAACAGCAGCTCGAATCAGATCGAAAACGCAGCTCAAAAAACCAGAAAACGAAACACAGGACGTGGTTCGACCAAATTCTGCCTACATCCACGGATCAACGGAGCAACAATTTGTATTACTCACCAACACAAAAGGTACAGATCTCCGTGTCTTCTACAAATCTCTAGTTGACAACTCTCGCTAATTCTAACCTTAGCAAAAGTAATGAGCTCTTAAAGTCATTGGGTTGAGTCACATTTATGATATTTATAATGGTTTTCTGCTGCCTTCATGCTTTGACGGATTGTACCATGTGCATAAAGAATTGTTCATAGCGCCTGTCATCTCAGCCCTTTGATAGTACTGAGCCATCCATCTCTCTCCCTCTTAATCCGATGGCTACCATTCAAAACTGCACATTTAAACTCCATCCATCAGATCATGGCGCGGAGGATCAGACGGCTCACATCATATCTAGGGACTTAGAGAATTCTTTCTCAGCTGAAATAATTCTCCACCAGCTGTGATCATCCAGGCAGCTTTCCGGCCATTTCCCGGGCTGTCTTAGACGAGTTTAGGCTCATCAGACCCAACACGGGTTTCATTATTACATGAAAGTATTAATTTTAACTCTAATCAAACTCTTGAATTTTTTATATCAGTACTGTTAAGTTCTGTGAGTCTAAACTTCAATGATCAAGATCGATCAAGAGATGAAGATTATCACAGATGAAGAACTCGATTATGCTGAAGAAGAATTATCCAAGTCCTGCAGGTGAATGTGAGTCGTTCGATGACGATAATATATTATTGGATGGCTTAGATTTGATCTAAAGAATAAACTTAAAAAAACATATGAACGATTTTATAAGTTGAAGCTAGCTCGTGGTACAAATCGAAGAGCTGCTGGTACAAGACTTCAAAGGAAGTAACTAAATCAGTTAAAAGTTCAGGATTATTATATATATCAGAAATAAGTGATCGACTAAAATTGAATTTGATTAATTCAACTTCTAAGACTTTGGAACAATTAGAAAATTATAAAAATGAAACGATTCAGTTTGAACAGCAAAGGGCGATTAATCAAGCACCTTTGAGAGCTTGTAGATTTTGTTAGAGTGAGAGTTAACGAAAGTTGTAAACACAAAATTTGTAGAGGATGTGACAATCTTGTCAACCCTTCCTTCGGATTAATAAAATAAGCTCTGTTGGACCGTGGCCGTAGGCCTAAAGTCGAGGCCGAACCACATTAAAATCTCTTTTTTCTGCGTTTGATTTTTTTGCTGTTTTTGCATTCGTTCGTCATCAAGATCGTTGTTCTTTATTCGATCAACATACTCACATGAAAGAACATCAAGTTTCGACCTTGTGGTGGCGGAATTCTCCAACAAGTACTATAGATGGGAAAGTAACAGCTGAAGTCCTTAAGCCTTAGAATCATTAATGCGCCAGAAACATAAACGATTTCATAAAATTCAGATATTATTTTCAGTTTCTCCAATTTGACCTCCCCATTTGAGCATGCGTTCTGTTGTTTGCTCAACCTGTAATAGAGATTATTCAAAGAAATGAGACAAATATATATATATATATATATATATATATATATATATATTAAATCTAAGCGTTTTGTAAGCATATTTTGTATGGTGGAAAACTTACACACAAATACACCACCACGATACATATTTTACGTACCTCGTAATTCCAATCCGTTTTATATAGTACAAAGGCAAGAAATAATGTCTGCATTGCAATTCCAATTATCATTCCTCCCCAAATTCCCTGCAAATGATGAAATTAACTCCTCCACCTTTTCTTTTTTGGGACCATTTTTTCTTTCACTCTAAATTAACAACAATTGAATGAATAAAAATATATTTGGTAATTGTGGAAAATGGTAAATACCTTTACTCCCAAATCAGCTATATAGCCAAGAACAATTCCAAGAGGCAGACCAACAATGTAGTAACAACCCATATTAATATAAGCTACCAATGCTTGCCATCCACCGCCTACTGCAACTCCTGCACGTAGACACATATATACATGTATTTATATACTTGTAAAAAGGATTAATCATTTTCTTTTCGTCCTCTAAGTTAGGAGGCGTGACACTTTTAAAACACCAAACTAAAGAGATTGTAATTTTAGTAGACTAAACTTTCAAAATCAAAGCGATTCAAGGACAACAAGACGTCATGTCGCCTCCTATATGGCATGGCGTCCAGTGGACTTCCAGATGGACTGCCACGTCATTAGAAGAGGTGACACGGTAACCAGTAAATGCTTGTTGCCCTTAAATTGCTCCGACTTCAAAAATTAGTGTTCTATAATTACAAATTCTTAAGTTGGATGTCTTATTAAAAATGTCATCCCACCTAACTTATAGGACGAAGAAAATAATTATGCCATAAATAAAACATATATATATATATATATATATATATATATATTACATATACCTGATATGACTGGTTGAATACTATTGAGCAGCATTGTAATTCCTAGCAGTCCAGATAGGTGAACAACGGCTTGTTGCATCCCTATGCTATCCGTAAATATAGCAGCTATTTGACGTCGAGTGGAAAACACCGTAACGGCACATATTATCCCCAGCACTAATGATTGAAATAGTGTTACATATACGGAGTATTTGGCTGCTCTTGGATGCCCTGAGCCGAGCTCATTTGAGACGCGAACGCTGTATAATGATTGTAATTACGACGAAGATTGATGATGATTTGCAAAAGTTATTGATACGCTCGGATACTTACAAGCGTATTAGGTTTATGAAAGTCATTAAGTGGCCATTAATCTATATCTTTAGAAAAGCTTAAAGGACAGACCATATACTTACCTTATTGCAGCGTTGATTCCTTGGAACACAACAAATTCACACCAGTTGATGTTCATACTGCGGGAAATGAAATGAAAAAAAAGGACATGAGAAGTATTTAAAATTACTCGCGAACAAACTCCTACGGAAAGAAAGCAAAAAATTTAAAAAACTGACCATATATTAAACGAGCCAACCGCCGTTATAGCATCTTTAAGATTCCCCGCCACGAACGTTATAACGGAAATATACCACATTTCCAAGCACAACATCACAGCCGAAGCAAAGGAAAGCCTCGCAAAACCCCATATATCCCTAAATGCCTCCCACGAAAACCCTGCCCAACCATCTTCTTCGCCAAACCAGCCCAAGATGTACATCAGCTGGGAAATTGCGATGGCCCAGTTAGTGAGTACGAAGGCCACGAGAACGCCGGTCGGGCCCCAGCAGAATACGTAGACGAATAACCAACATAGGGCAACTTGGGAGACCAAGGCAGTGAACGCAATCCACGCAAGGACGATGACTCTGCTCTGGGCCTGTAAGAACTTCTGGGTGGGAAAGCACACGGCAAAGGAGAAGATCTCGGGGATGAAAAATAGGGCGTAGTGTCCGGCTAGCTCTGAGATGTGGGCGTCTTGTCCGAGGGCTCTGAGGATTGGGGACGCAAAGGTATAGAGCGGTAGTAAGAGGAGGCAAGCGCCAGTCATGATTACTATGGATCGTTGCATGTAAATCCCGAGCATGTTGTATTGGCCCGCCCCGAACGCTTGGCCGCATAGCGTCTCGAGCGCACTGCCCATGCCTAGCTGCATGCAATGACGGCGGTGATGATGATTTATTATCATATTTGCCCCGAATCGCAACGGAATAGTATTACGTTTAAGTTGGGAAGGTTACCATGCTATTTAAAACTTATTGTACTAAATTGCAACCTTAAATTTACTAGTCTTCAAATTACTTTAATTTCGAAACTTATTATCCTAAAATTGCAACCCTTTAATTTATGTGTCATTATAACGCCATCACCCCTAATATACATGACCAAAAAAATAATTAAACCTTTATGATAAATGGTGTAAACATACTAGACTAGTTTTGGGTATGGACAAGTTATAGAACAAAAGCGAATTCCATGAAAATTATGGAATAAAATTTTCAGTTACTCCTAAACATACATATTTCACCAGTTTAAACATGGATAAATTAGATGACGAAGAGCTGAAAGTTATATCACCAAAATTTTAGTTGCTCATGTTGAGATTATCAGTTACAACATTGAATCATCCGCAGATGTAATCAAATAGCTTACTCTACCTCAAATGGAACATTGGTGTAACAAATTAACATATATTTGCAATAGCAATCACATAACGACAACAGTAAAAGCACCAATTTTGGCGCATTCGACTTTGGCAACAGCGAGATAAAGACGAAACCTTAAAATATATATATATATATATATATATATATATTATATAGATATATATGAAAAAGGGCAGAGTTTCATAGTAAGTACACGTACCATAAATCCATAGCCCAATACATCAAGTGAGCTTACAATGGAGAAAGCCGAAAGCTCAAAGTCTCCGATGTGGCCAAAGAAGACCGTCGACACTGTAAAAATAGCAAACTGGCAAAGTAATTGGATAGCTATCGGCCCACCTATCTTCCACAGCTTACTCGACTCTATGCAGAAAACTCTCCACCATGCGCTCAGCCCTTTGGCCGGCAGATAGTCGCCGTCTTCGTAAATCTTGAATTCCTGCGGCAGCAACAACGGCGTTTCCATCTTGGTGTGGCGGTGGAGATTTGATTTTGGCTCCTTTGAAATACCAACAATTAATCCACAATTTTTTATTACATTTACTACAAAATGAAGGTGGAGTTGAGAAAATGATTTTGTCTTAAAGTTAATATAAAATTGTAGCGATTAATATAAGAGTAATATAATTAGTGATGCTCCAGTTTTGGTTCCCGATTTAGAATCGACGGTTCCGATTGCACCAAAAACCTTAAACCGTAGCCGAACCGCGGTTAATCACGGTTTGGCATTGTTTTTTTTCATTATTATTTTTTTATTTTTTATTTTTCAAATTTTTTATATTTTTCGTTCAAATCGGCGATTTTGGTTAACCGTCAGTTTTCCAACGGTCAGTAAATTATGGCCGTTGATCTTCAATAGCCACGAGATCTAGACCATTAATAATTATTTTTTATTTTAGAAAATAAAAAATTGGCGGTTAACTGGCGGTTTGAACCGCCAATTTTCGGTTTTGTAAATATCTGTTATAAATAACGGGTCAGTTTCGGTTATAACCAAAACCGTTGACTCCGGTTAACCGAACCGTTGACCGTCGGTTCGGTTCCGGTTTTTCAAACCATCTCTAAATATAATAAAATAAATAAATTAAATATTGTATCATGTATCCTTAGTAAAATAACTTAATTAATATTGTTGAATAACGCATGCAATTAATGTTGTTGAATTTTATGAAAAAATAATTATAAAATAATTTTTGTTGAATTCATATAGTTAGATAAATGACTTTTATAAATTTCAAGTGTTTTGTAGGGTGTGTGGTGCGGAGTGTAAAAGCGGGTGTGAATAGTAGGACCCTAGGATTAATTTGAGCATACTAGTGATAGTTGATATTATTATTGTCAAATTTTTCTATTTAATATGCGAGGTGATGTTATCATTGTAATAAATATTGTGGGTGAGATCTGGGTCTTTGGTCCATACATGGGTCTTTGGTCCATACATTAATTATGGGTGAGATATGGGTCTTTGGTCTCTAGTTTTAGATATTAATTTTGCAATTATTGACGTTTTATAATCGATTGTTTTAATTAGGGGTGGGAAAAAATACCGTTATACCATTCTTATGGTATCAAAACATACTGAAAATACCAAATTTTTTTATATATCGAAATTTTCGGTAAGGTATGATACTGTACTGAAACTTTTCGATATAGTAAATGTATGAAATTTTAAAAATCGGTATACCGGTTATACCAAAATATCGAAATTTTTTAAAAATTTATATTTATACCTACATATTAAATCAAAATAATATAAAATGTGTTAAAAAGTATAAGGTCTTTCACAAATTATTTTGGCATACAAGTAGGGATGTCAATTGGGCAAGTTCGAGGCGGGGATATAATTCCCGTCCCCATCCCGCCAAGAAACGGGGACGAGATTGTCCCCATCCCCATTCCCGTCCCCGTCCCTATGAGATTTTATTTTTAAAGTATAATATGTTATATTATTTAAATTTTATGTAATAAATTGTATTTTAAATATTACCTATATTTTAATAATATAAATTGTATATTTTTATAATTTACAACACCGGATCCCCGCGGAGAACGGGGCAGAGAGTATAGTTGGGGATAAAAAGTCGGGGATTCCCTGCCCCATTCGGGATGGATCCCCGTAGGGGCGTGGAATCCCCACCCCACTGACAATCCTATACACAATTTATTATATTAACTGGACAACTTTCATAAATTGTTTAGACTCATAAATTATTACTTAAATCAATAAATTATACTTGTTGTTTAATTCATATTTTTTTAATGTTTATTTTTTAGAATTTTGAAAACGTGAAGATATCTGATTTTTTCCTTTATAACTTTTTGTTAATATATCTTTTTGGTTTATATAAGGTTCTTAGTATGATACAGTTAAAATATATAAATATTTTTATAGTTATTTATGAATCGAAAATCTTGGTTTATAAGATTATTTTGTATAAATGGTGTATCGAAATTAAGGTATGATATCATATCAAAATTTAAAGTATACTAGAAAGGCATATACTGAGTGTTTCTTGGAGAGAATTTTGACGACCAAAAGGCGTATAGTGAGTGGTCTCTTACGTCTAAGTGAGTATCGTGCACATGTAAATGACTAATACACTCATATGAGTACCATGAGCACACGCGTATCTCTTACATTATATATATATATATATATATATATATTAATGTTAATGCTAAACTATAATGGGTTAAAAGCCAAAATAGACAAACCGTTCTTACATTATTATTATTATTATTATTATTATTATTATTATTATTATTATTATTATTATTATTATTATTATTATTATTTTATTTTATTTATTATTTTTATTTTTTATTTTTATTTTTCCTAAGCTTCTCATTTTCTTGCCACATAAACACATGAAGCTATTTTGTTGTCTATTGTTCTATTAACACACGTGTATAAAAATATAGATTATCATTTCAAATAGTGGTCGTGGTGGATGCCTATTGTGATTACACGTGCATGTAATTGCTTATAATATTAATTGCACTAATTATATTATAATATTAATAATTATAATGGTAAATTATTTTGATACCCTGATAAATGGTTGTCTATTTTTTACAAATATTTTATAACTTCAGTGTACATAACAATTACGCGTGTAATTAGTTACGTGTAATTAGTTACGTCTAGCGGTCGATACATATCTTATGACTATCCCGACTTAACTAATTAGATAAGGATTTTTAAAAAATTTTCTTACTATATATTTACCCGATAATTATGAAAAAATTAATAATTACTACGTTAGCCAAATAAATCGAATAAAATGCACAGAATATGCAAACAAGAATTCTCATATTGCAACATATTATGCATAGCACGAAATTCATATATATCAGAAAATGAAATGCATGAATTATATTGGCCAAATTAGGGTTTCGAGGGCTCAGATATCACATGTAGAATTGTAAATTATTTTTTTTAATGTAATTTTTTTATTTTTTATTTTGTATTTGTCTTTTTGTTATATTTTATAACTTTTTAAGTTTTATTTATTTATTTATTTTTATCTTCTAATAAAATTTTGAGAATTTTTTACATCTTTTTTTATAACTTTCTTTTTTTCCATGAATTTTTACATCTCAGGTCTAATTACGAACGAAGACTATTCAAATCATCACTTGCATCATATTATAAATAAAGCATGGAGTTGTCGATGCAAAAAAATTTATTTTAATTTATTTTACTTATCTTATGGAGTACTATAGGTGTATCAGCATGGTAGGGTAGATTTAAAATTTAATGATAAACTTGTGAATCACCAATAATAAAAATACATACTGATAAACGCGTGAATCATGATAAATATAATATTATTCATATTATATTGGATTTGATTGGATTGATATTATTAATTACGAATGATATACATATTATATCAAGAACGAGAGCCACGAATAGATGAACAGCTGTAAGATAAATATATAAAAAAATGCGTTCGATGTATTACGAACGAAGACTATTCAAATCATCACTTACATCATATTATAAATAAAGCACGCTCTCCTCTGCAAAACTACATCAAGCGAAGGCAATCTTATTATTACATCAAAAAAAAAAAAAAAAAAAAAAAACATGGGGACGGTTTCGCCTTCACTCCCAATCAGTGAGGTTGTAAAGCAAGACCCAAAGGTAGTGCCCGATTTATACATACGAAGCATCGATGAGAGACCTAAAAGCAGTGAGTTGTCACTCATCCCTTCTCCACAAGATGATATCTCTCCCGTCATTGATATGTCTTTGCTGGCTAATGGCGATGAAGATGAACTCAGAAAGTTAGATGCTGCGTGCCAAGAATGGAGTATGTTTCAGGTACGTAAACAAAAACTTTTTTTTTTTTCTTTTTGTCATTCAGTCTTTTATTATCGTGCTTATTTTTCTTTTTCCTCTCAATTACTACAAGATAATAAACCATGGCCAAGACGAGTGTATGGCTAAAATGAAGAAATTATCATCATACTTCTTCGGTTTACCACTATCAGAGAAGAATAAATTCAAAAGGGCCGGCGATAGTCTCAACGGTTATGGCGTGGAGTACCTTACCAGCGCAGATTTGGACAAGAAAGAATGGAACGACCTCTTTGCTTTGTTCACTTTGCCAACTGAGTCAAGGGACATGAAATATTGGCCTGTGGACATCATACCTGATTTCAAGTAATTACATATCGTCCATCCATATATATATTATATATATATATATATATACACACACACACATATGATGATATATGTTTTGTAATTTTCTGCTGGGACAGAGAAATAATGGAAGATTATACGGCGAAAATGGAGATGATGTCCGACGAGATACTGATGAAGTTGTCCGTGCTGATGGGATTGGAGAAGGGTTTCTTGAAGCGCCTACACGGAGACAGTAGGAAAATGTTTGTAAGAATGAACCAATACCCACCATGTGCATCGCCTGACTTAGTGATGGGAATGAGCTCACATTCAGACAACGGCTCGATGACGATGATCATCCAAGATGATGATCTCACTTCTCTCCAAGTCAAGCACAATGATGCTTGGCTTCCAGTTAAGCCTATCCCAAATGCAGTTACTGTTGTCCTCGGCGACGCCATGGAGGTATTAGGACATGTCCATTTTTTTTGTCTTTAAAAAAGAAAAAAAAAACATATCTATATATACGAGGTTAAAATTGCATGCTATGGATGGTGTTCTTTTGTAGGTATGGAGCAATGGGAAATACAAGAGCAACGAGCATAGGGTTATTATACATCCCGAAAAGGAAAGAATATCGATCGCAGCATTTGTATACCCTGGAGATGAAGTTGAGTTAAGCCCATTGAAGGAGATGATAGATGATGATCATCGTCCAAAGGCTTACCGTGATGGTATAAGATTTAAGGATTATCTTATGTACCATCTGACAGTCTTGGTCAAAGGAAAAGAAGATTACATCGGATATGTCAAAATGTAGACCTAATGTATCGCCGCGATCTTCTGTGTGCTTTTGCTTTTCTATTTCTTGTGTTGCTTGCAATAATGAAATAGTTGGTTGTATTTCCAATTTCTGTCTGTGTCTATGCGTGTGGAATATATCATCAGTATGATGATATGTGTTTCCCAGAATTATTCTGAATTGAAATAATGCTTTCAAGCTGTCATAATATGTCAATAAATCATTTGAGCTCCGGCAAGATTTGAGCTTTGATTGTCTTGAAATCCATTGTATAAAGACCAAAGCAAAGTTTAAGCAAATAATTTTGGATTCAAGAATATTCACTCTAACTACAGTAACTCTCAATTGAAGAATGATCAAATAACAAACCCTAAAAAGTCACAAACGACTAATATGGACTGTAGTGGAAAAGGCGGGCGTCGTCCCACGATTTGTCCTCAGTTTGCCGCTTCGTGTCGTATGTGGAGCTGTTAGAAGTCAGTAAGATGATGAGGCATAAGGTTTGTCGTGGATGGCAATGGCGGCAACAGCACGGTGATGAACCTGAGGCTGATCGTCGTCGAGCGTGTGCGGAGTGGAGAAAAGGTCGGATCGGTGCTCGTTGGTAGGGTAGTTGAAGATGGTGAATTATTAATTTTTCTTTTATTTTAGTTTCTTAACTGCATGTATTTTGATGCTGTCAGAAAAATCCGATCTTCCGTTGGGTCGTGTGCGCGACTAATGAGGGCGTGATTCACTTCCCACATTTCCCGCTCTAGCATGCGATTGACTTAAAGAAAGATCCCTTTTTTTTCGTGTCCTCGCGCATTTTCCATTTCCTAGCTGGGTCGTGCGGACAGTTATTAGTACTGCTAGGGATCGGGAATATGTCCGATCCGATATCCCTGTCTTCGTATCCGATCGTTTAGGCTCAGTTTGGTTTAAGGATTTCGACGAGTAAAAGAAAAGGAAATGTGTAGTAGTACGACACTTAAAGCGTAACATACCATTGTTCAGTCCGTTAAGTTAATTTTCCTTCATCGTTTCCACGCACAAATTCCGCGTTGTATTTCTGTTCTTTCATATTTAATGATTTTTCTGATCTGTCTCTGTCACCCACATGCTGTGACCTAATCCAATAGCTGTTATTTACATGTGAGTTATGATATATTTTAAAGCGGAAGATCCGAAGTCAAAACATGAGTTATGGCGTGTTTTTTTTTTATTAATATTTGCTGTCGGGAGTTGTCCAATTGTTTATTAATTGTTCGATGCGATGAAAATGAAATGTATAAAACATATAATTATTATGAAATAATTTAGTATTGTGTTAAATATTTTTTTAGTCCGGTAATTTAGGTGTATAGTATTATAGGGAAAATGAATTTAAGTGATAGCATTATACGGACAATAACCATCAAAATTAAGCAATTTTTGGACATTATACGCCGGAACCTTAGATTAATTCATTAATATTTGATGACTACATAATTAAGATATAGATTTTTTTTATAATTGATGAATTATTCGATGATAAGATTAGTTGGATGGTAGATGTTATTAATATTGATATGATATATTTGATAACTGATTAGATTACATTTAATGTAATTAGTTGTAATAGTGAATTTTTAGTAGTTAATTACACCAAAGTATTGAAGTTTTTATCTCTCTCTCTCTCTATTATTAGTAGCTACATTATCATAATAATCATGATTTAAATATAATTATAATAAAATAATCTTAATATAATATTTAATAACAATTAATCTTTTATAACACGTTATCAGCACGATCGCTCTACGTTTTCAAGATCAACCTCCGTCGAAGATCTCGTACGAGTTTAATCAAGGTACGGTAATTTAATTTTGAGTTTATACTAACCGTACATTAATTATGATTAATTTAAAAATATACATTATAAAAGTATAATTTAAAACATTTATAACCAACGCCCATACCGATGGTTTCGCGGAATATCGTTCACTATAAGGGACGAGGGGTCCAGGTTTCGGTACCCCGTGGGGCGCGTGTGGATATTTTTTAAACATGACTTAGTGTAGGTTCCCAAATCCAGTAATTATACACACAGATAAATAAAGAAATCGATGTTACAAATTTGATACGTGAATTGTTGTATAGAGGTACGATCAATCTTCTTTAATCAAAATACTCGTGTATATAGATCTTCAAGAATAGAGTACACAGAAAGAATAGCTCGCGTCGCCTAGCTGTATCTCGAAAATCTATCTTACTTAATTTTAATCGTTTTATTCTAATGACAAAGCCCAAAACTATTTATACCAAACACACTTGGTATAATTACGTAATGACCCCTAGACTTTCGATATATTTCAATTTAGCTCAATACAAAGATAACATTATAATTGAACACTATAAAATAATCCTAACAATCTCCCCCTTAGTGTTCACTTTGGATGCAAAATTCTACAAGAGCACACAAATTTAGGGGGAGCAAGGGCATAGTAATAGAAAGATCGCAATAATTAAGGGGGAGAGTTAACTGACAAAGCGCTAGAGCTTGAGAGAGAATGCCTTGAAGACAAGCTTCATGCTTTGAAGGGGAGTGCTACCTAAAACCAAAAAGAGCATGGACACCAAGGAGTTGTTCACATACATGTTCCAAAGGTTTAGTAGACCCAACTGATCCTAACCCAATAACAAATCCCGAGTGTATGTGAGGGTATTAAGAGTATCACGATGAAATCATCACAACTCAACCACACACTATCCGAACCATAACCATTATAAGTACATGACAGCTTTTATCAGATCTCGGGTAGAAGACGCCTCATCTGGTCCAACGGTGCATGCACGACCTTACCCCAGCCATTCATCTGTCTCCCAACAGAGAGATGTCTCAAATATCCACGGGAAAGCGCATCTACTATCACCGCTTCATTCGGAAGCTGGATGTATTAAAATTAGTGGCACCCAGCCCCAGGCCACTGAATTATTTTTTATCACATCGAGTCTAGTATACACCATGCCTATATTTTTTATTTTATTTTTTTAGGACACAAACACTTTTTACCCCTGGAATAACCCAGGCAAGAACTTCCGTAGACACTAGAAGGAAGCCCACACCTCTAAGCTTGTCTCAGTAATACTGACAATGGGAAGTCTATGTGACCTCAGAACTACGATGGTTCTGTGTGAACCACCCAGAGCAAGCTTCTCGATTGGAAGCCCTGCCACAGTCACTCTCACTGTTGCCGTGACCGCAGGCCACACATCGGACTTATTCTGATGTGATTACAACGGAACGCCTAATTGGCCCCGGTGGTGATTACCCACACATGGCCTTGATGCACCCCATGGTACTACACGACGACATGACGGTCCTGATGACCAGAACCGCCCTAAGGGGGAGAAGAGGCCCCGTGCATCACGCATGTCATCACACCTCCAAACCGTCTTCATCAAGTCATCATAAGTCCAAGAACCAAGTTAACTTCACGCCGACATTTCCAACAATCACTACTGCTCAAATCTCGTTACTAGAGATAAACCTTCATGAAATGGTCGACGACTTTGTACTACAAGATCATGGAAGGAAGAACGAAACAGATGATGAAGGTGTCATGCGAATGATGCGAATCAGAGAAATCACCAGACAATCAATCGCATACATCCTCAGAATATAAACGGCTGAAGTACAAAATGGAGAGGACTACAACATTGAACCATCACAGCTCCAAGAGGTGATCCTACATAGAATTGGATCACTAACGAAGACGTCTAGAAGAATCTCTAGTATGGATACGCCCGGAAAAACATCAGAGTGTGACTTCCTATCTAGAAGACATCCGGCTCAGAATATGGCGCATCGACGAAAAAGGCATCGAAGCCATTGAAGAAAGACTCAAGCTGAGGAATAACATAAGACGCTTCGAGTGGGCTCTCGGTCTTAGAAAATCATTTAACAAAAGGGAGAAGCCCAGACCAAGCAGACGAAGATCAACACTACGCGCCTTGGGTAATTGAAGTAACACTCCCCCTTAAAATGTACGCCTTTTAAGCATGCACTTATGAGTATCACTCTCCCTGAATAGTTGTGCTCTCGATATTATCATGCCCATACTCCCCCTAAATGAAAATAACATAGAATATGAAGACCGACTACCTTTTAAACGTAAGTACTACTTATAGTAAGTCTAACTCCTTGTGAACGATGTAGCACAAAGTTCTTTGAAATCGGCCTTGTTTGAACGATGTAGCAAAACATTCTTCCTTGGTTTTGTTTTTCATACTCTTTTTTTAATAACAAAAAAATAAAATAATAAAATAAATCTCAAATCTCAGCTCATACGCATGTCGAACCTGCAAAACAACCTAGCGGGACTTTGGTACCCATTTGTTGGACGGGTCCTTCCTGATTAGCAGGTAAATATTTGAAGAAAAAAATGGTTCAAGTATAATGAAAATTGTTAGTCTTTAAAGTTTAAAGAAATAAAAATAAAATAAAGTAATAAAAAAATTAAAGTAATTAATTTAAAAAAAATTATCAAAGGAACAGACGACCTAGGTGTCAAGATTTAACATGCCTAACTTAGATACTAGAAATTGAAATCGTTTGTCATCTAGTGATTTCGTAAATAAGTCAGCAAGTTGTAATTCTCTGCAAATACAGTACATGAGAGCTCAGGTATCGCATGTAGAATTGTAAATTATTTTTTTTTAATTTAGTTTTTTTATTTTTTATTTTGTAGAATTATACGAAGCATCGATGAGAGACCTAAAAGCAGTGAGTTGTCACTCATCCCTTCTCCACAAGATGATATCTCTCCCGTCATTGATATGTCTTTGCTGGCTAATGGCGATGAAGATGAACTCAGAAAGTTAGACGCTGCGTGCCAAGAATGGGGAATGTTTCAGGTGAAAATAAAAATTCCTTCCTTTCTTTCTTTTTATATCATTCAATAAATCTTTTATTATAATGCTTACTTTTTTCTTTTTCTCTCAATTACTACAAGTTAATAAACCATGGCCGAGACAAGTGTATGGCTAAAATGAAGAAATTATCATCATACTTCTTCGGTCTACCACTATCAGAAAAGAGTAAATACAAAAGGGCCGGCGACAATGATAATTTCAACGGATATGGTGTGGACTACCACACCAACGAAGATTTCGACAAGAAAGATTGGAACGACCTCTTCGCATTGTTCACTTTGCCAACTGAGCTCAGGGAAATGAAATATTGGTCTGTCGATATCGTGCTGGATTTCAAGTACATATATATCGTCTTTCCATCGATATTTACACTTACATATATGTTTTCGTTTTGTGGGACGACGACAGAGAAGTAATGGAAGATATTTACACTTATATATGTCAGCCCATGTATTAAAGAAATGAAAGAAGGAAGCCCCGTCGCCAAGCATTTGATTGAAAGCCCAACCTATGAAGAACCCATCGACGAGCTGAGTCACTTGAACAGCGAGCAATGGCTTGCAAACTCCTTGGTGGCTCCGAGGTCCATCAAATGGGTAGAGGCCTCGGATGCTATCGAGGTCAGAACAGCTCAACGGGCCGAGAAGGTCGCCTACGGTGCTCCGTGAAGCTGACGCACGAATGAGCAGCACGCCGCCACCTTGCGTGCGTTTGTCGAATTCGACGTGAAAGCACTTGGACGGCGGCGTGTTGTCATCATGACAAGCCGGCGTGGTGGCCACGAGACGGCCGGAGAACAATGGGAAGAAGTAAAGTGCTCTTCCGAGGGACGTCTTAAGGCGATGATGGAGGATCATTGGGAAAGACGGTGAACTCAGTGAATTAGGGTTTGGAAGATAGAGAAGGCCGTGCTGATCATATTCCTGATGCCGGCCTTTGTCGTCGAGTCGACTCGGGGCTGAGGTTTAACAGTCGATGCAGAGATTACTTTAATTTCGAGTTGGGACGACATGTTTACTACACTTTGGAGCTAGCTGATTTGTGCGTGCGTGTGCGTTGATGAAAGGGTTAGTATGAGACAAATTTGTAAGAGGAAGAGATTTAATGCACATGTTCAAATTGCAATCTTAGAAAAAAAACGGAAATTATATAAAATAAAAATGCATATGGTACAAGTGAATGACAATTTTCTCCCAAGGGCTAGTAGATAGCATAGGTCGATTGATTTGTCAAGTGGTCGAGCTCTTGATATTTAGGAGTGGATATTGAAGGTTCGATCCCACTAGAATTGCTTGTTTATTATAGTCTGCGTGGGTTTGAAATTGTACGCAAAAGTCAGGGAGATTAGTCTCACTGGGAGAAGTTGTCTCATAGCCAAAAATGATGTTTAAATTCACTTCATACTAGAGACTACGGTGATAGTTATTTTAAAAAAACCATAAAAATGAAAAAGAAAAAAAAAGAAAAAAGAAAACGCTAGAATAACGATCGTTCATTAGGTCGAGCATCTGATATCTGCATGTGGAGATCAAATGTTCGATCCCAATTGGATTCCTTGATTATTGTAGTTTGTATGGAGTTGAAACGGTACACATAGCCCAAGGAGATTAGTAACACTGAAAAATGAGATCGTCCCATAGCGAAAAACAACATTCAAATTCGTTTCACACTAGACTGTGTGAAAAAAGAAAAAAAAATTGAATTAGATAGCACTGTTGTTGGGACTATTTTATTGAGTTCAATAATATAGTTATCTTTGTTTAGGAACTTGATTGTAATATTGTGTAAATATAAAGACTTTATTGTAAATATATCAATATGTGATTGGTATATATAGAGAAAGTATGTGTGATTAACATACAACTTGAGTAGGAGTCTCCCTCATTAGATTAGCTCTCCCATAATTATCATTAGAATTTAATTTTAGAGAGAGAAGGTTCTATATTGTAGAGAGAAGCTTCGGATTTAAAGGAGAATTGATTGATGATTACCTCGAAGCTTTCGTGATTGATACACAAGGTAATTAATATCGATTCTAATCTCAAGTTTAATCATATGTTGGATGAATTCGGTGACCTACAACAATTGTAATATATCTTACCTGACATTTGATAAGGTAGGTGGAGGGGATTTTCTAAAAGAAAAAGAATATATAGCATTAAATATCTTACCAGGCATTTGAAACGGTAGGTGGATGGGATTTTCTAATTACACATAAATCCCCAACAGCTAAAAATAACATCACATAACTCCTCATGTCAGTAAAAAATTCAGTTAAGGACCAGATAGAAACTTATACTACACTTAAGGACCAACTCGTTTGAAAAGTCGATTTTGCCCCTACTTCTTTTTGTTGAAAATGTGAAAATACCACATTTCATTCGATTCGATTAAAATTGAAAAAAAAAAAAGAAAAGACCGATCTAAATCCGGACGAAAATCAACGTCGCCGGATTTGTCGAGGTCAGTCCTCTGCCAGAATCAGTTCCGTCGTCGTCCTACAGGTGCAATCGCTCGGTGTTCGCTTAGGTAAAAATTTCAACAGTGTTGTGTCTGATTTTTGTTTGCTCTATGCGACGCATTCGAGCCAAGAAATTCCTTCGAGCTGGGTGTTTTTTCAGCCAGGAGACTGATTTTCTGTTGTATTTTAACAGATTTTTCCTTCGACCCAATAAATTTTTTCAGCTCTATTTTTGTATGTGAAAAGAAATAAATTTATTTTGGCTTGTTCAAAGGTATTTATGGGGTTGGTTGAGCTGTAAACGTTGGAAAATGTGTATTTGGTAGTAAATGAGGTTACTGTGACGAAACTCTAATTTTTCGTGTGAGTGTCCTGTACCAATCCATTGTATATTATGTACCCTTATACGTGTTGTTAGAGTACCATATTTCTGTATATTGTGTACCATTTAATGTGTTGTTAGGGTATTTGTCAGGAGGTAAAACTATATGTTGTCTACAAGCATAGTTCATGGGGGCATGCTGTTTGAGTTGTGTTCGTATAAGCAGCATAAGCACTTGGTGTTGATCAATGAAGCCACAACACTTCTTGATATATACATATTCATCCAAAGAAGGTGGACATATATCGATTCCCGACGTGACTCGATAAAGTATCAAGTGCCGCTTGAAAATCTCTATTCGACGTTGAAAGAGAATGCCAATGTGTTTAATATGTACCGGCTCTTTATTAGAATGAAATTATGTATGATAAAGATGAAAGTTGAACGTGACGACGATAGTAGAGGCAATCAAAGTAGTCGTCGTGAAAGGTTTTATCTTTGATTATTGAATAGAAGTGTTATATCTTTAGTTGTTGCACTAATGATTGATAATGATTTTGATCTATATCGTTACATTATGGAAGAGGACAACGAAGACTTTAATGAATTCGGCGTTGTGGGAACTCATTAGATGCATGGAGTCGTTGCATTCGTTGTGAGAGTTGTCCTAAGCATGAGAAGAAGCTCGCTCAAAATAGTGATGAAACCGCTGACGGGAGGGATATCATTTATGACCCAGACGTGCGTGTTCTTCCCGGTCGGCGAAAGATGCAACAGTTTCCTTCTCAAGTTGACAAAAGATCTAACAAGTGCAAAATATATGAAAAATACGGGCACAATCGACGTACGTGTAGAGGAGCCATATCCACATAGGGTACGTGTATTATCCTATTTTCCATGTCATATGTTGTATGTCGTTTTGTAAATGGATATCTTGATACGAGCATATTTTTGGCATAAATGTACTGTTGAATTTATTCTGGTAACAGTCAGTGTTATGGTAAGGAAAGTGTTGTACCTAGTAATTGATGGTACGGTAATTTTAGAATATAGACTTTTGCGTTATTCAGAAATAATCTCATATTGACCTAATATATTTTTCTTTTCTTCCTCACTGACAGACAAACTTGTTGTAAGTTCACAGATTTTTGCTTCTTGTGAGTCTGCATTAGTTGTTAGATTTAGCTAATTTTTCGTTTGCATTATCTATGCGTGTCTGAAGGTATGCTTCTTCAAGTAAGTGTTCTTTTAGGACATGCTCATTATTGACTAATCTATCTTCCAACTCTTTAATAATCTTTTGTTTAGAAGAAATAATATTTTCTTTAATTTCTGATTGTATGCTCTTAAGTTTTGAGCTTGAAGTTTTTGAGCTCGTTGAGGAAGCTGATAACTTTTTCTTTTTAAGTCTGTTCATAGATTTTGTCATAAGATCTAGTTCTTGTTGTATTTCTTTTAATTCTAGATCACTTTTGCTTGAATAAGTATCCATTATTTATCGTTTCAGTTCAAAGTTAATTGTAAGTTTACAAATTTCAATTTGTATTGAATGTTGGTTAATCGAATGTTGGATTTTAATTTCAATTTACGTTGGATGGTTTTATCGTTATCGTGTTTTTGAATTGATATTAAATTTTGATTAAAACTTTTTGTATGGAAAGTTTTTCGTACGCAAAGTAGGATTTCATATGAACACAATAAAATAGTCCTGACATTTAGTTTTACTGGGAGAGTTGAGAATATGTACAAATATATTACCCGGTGGGTAAGGAGTTTCGGGTTTGGATTTAAACACGAGCGTTAATTTGTACTGTGTAATATTCTCAGTATCGTAAAACTATTGTCTCTCCGTGGAGGTAGGCGGTATTGACCGAACCACATAAAAATCTCGTGTTCTCTCTCAATTTCATTTCGGTTTTATATTATCCCAATAAATTGTCGCGGTGTCCAAATACACCCACCGCTGGACCCGAAATATTTTAACAATCTCCGCAACACAATCTTCCAATTTACGTCGCATTTCCAACACTAATTATATTTTCTTAATTCCATTTTCTTGCCTATAAATTCAATTGAAGTCCAAATTCGATGTTAGTCTTGAATCGCACTGCATAACAGATCCAATTTCAAAATCTATAAAAATAATAATAAAAAAAATTTATATCATTCCAAATTTTATTCAACTCTTACTGCATAACATATCCAATTTTCAGAAGGTCTATACTACTCTATCCAAATTGGTATTAATTCAACTTCATTGAGATGTCGACACATAAGCAAAAAAAAAATTGTTTTGCTTATGTGTCACACTATTATGGGGTTGGGTAGTAAAAAATTGTTTTGCTTATGTGTCACAATCTTATGGAGTTTGGGTAGGTGTTTCAGCATGATAGGATATGTTAAAAATTTAATGATAAACTCGTGAATCAGCTAGTAATAATAAAAATACATACTGATAAACGCGTGAATCGTGATAAATATAATATTATAAATATAATATTATTCATATTATATTGGATTTGATTGGATTGGTATTATTAATTACGATGATATACATATTATATCAAGAACGAGAGCCACGAATAAATGAACAGCTGTAAGATAAATATATTAAAAAATGCGTTCGATGTATTACGAACGAAGACTATTCAAATCATCACTTGCATCATCATATTATAAATAAAGCTTGCATCTCCCTTCCCTGCAAAACTACAGCAACCGAAGGCAATCTTATTATTACATCAAAAAAAAAAAAGAAAAAAAAAAGAAAAATATGGGAACAATTTCGCCTTCACTCCCAATCAGTGAGGTTGTAAAGCAAGACCCTAAAGTCGTGCCCGATTTATACATACGAAGCGTCGATGAGAGACCTAAAAGCAGTGAGTTGTCACTCATCCCTTCTCCACAAGATGATATCTCTCCAGTCATTGATATGTCTTTGCTGGCTAATGGCGATGAAGATGAACTCAGAAAGTTAGACGCTGCGTGCCAAGAATGGGGAATGTTTCAGGTGAAAATAAAATTCATTCCTTTCTGTCTTTTTATATCATTCAATAAATCTTTTATTATCGTGGTTACTTTTTTCTTTTTCTCTCAATTACTACAAGTTAATAAACCATGGCCGAGACGAGTGTATGGCTAAAATGAAGAAATTATCATCGTACTTCTTCGGTCTACCACTATCAGAAAAGAGTAAATACAAAAGGGCCGGCGACAATGATAATTTCAACGGATATGGTGTGGACTACTACACCAACGAAGATTTCGACAAGAAAGATTGGAACGACCTCTTTGCATTGTTCACTTTGCCAACTGAGCTCAGGGACATGAAATATTGGCCTGTCGATATCGTGCCGGATTTCAAGTACCCTAATTAAATATTAAAAGATTATATACATCGTCTTTCCATCGATATTTACACTTATATATGTTTTTGTTTTGTGTGACGACGACAGAGAAGTAATGGAAGATTATACAGTGACAATGGAGACAATGTGCGATGAGCTACTGATGAAGTTGTCGGCGCTGATGGAATTGGAGAAGGGTTTTCTGAAGCGCCTACACGGAGACAGCAGGAAAATGTTTGTAAGACTGAACCACTACCCGCCTTGTGCATCGCCTGATTTAGTCCTTGGAATGACTTCACATTCAGACAACGGCTCGCTGACGATAGTTATCCAAGATGATGATCTTACATCTCTCCACGTCAAGCATAACGGCGCTTGGATTCCCATTAAGCCCATCCCTAATGCAGCTACTGTCGTGGTTGGCGACTCCATTGAGGTATATATATATTTATATACATGTCGGTAAATAGGTACGATCGATATATGACTGACGGACGGACGGATGGATGGTGTTTTGAATAGGCATGGAGCAATGGGAAATACAAGAGCAACGAGCATAGGGTTATTATACATCCTGAAAAGGAAAGATTTTCGATCGCAGCGTTTATGTACCCTGGAGATGAAGCTGAGTTGAACCCTCTGAAGGAGATGATAGACGACGATCATCGCCCAAAGGCTTACAGAGATGGTGTTGCTTTTCATGACTTTCTTATGCACGTTCTTGCCGTCTCTGTCAAAGGAAAAGAAGATTACATCGGCTACATCAAAATGTAGACCTAATGCCGTATCATCGCCAGCTGCTGTTGGTGTTGCCTTTGCTTTTCTATTTCTTGTGTTGCCTGAAATAAGGAAATAGTCAATTGTATTTCCAATTTGTGTCTGTGTCTACGCTTGTGGAGTATATCATCAGTTCTATGTAATATGTGTTTCCCAGAATTATTCTGAATTGAAATAATGATTTCAAACTGTCAAAATATGTCAATAAATCGCTTGTGTTCCTGCAAGATTTGAGCTTTGATTGCCTTCAAATCGATTGTATAAAACAAAGCAAAGCTTAAGCAAATAATTTTGGATTCAAGAATATTCACTCTAACTACAATAACTCTCTCAAGTGAAGAATGATCAGATAACAAACCCTAAAAGCGACTAATACGCAATGGACTATGGATGGACTGTGGTGGAAAAGGCGGGCGTCGCCTCACAATTTGCCCTCGGTTGTAGTTGGGGGCTTGAGCTTGTGCCACCGCCTTCTTGGTGTGGACACTGGCGGAACTAGAAAATCAGGTGAATGGGTAAAGTATAATTGGACCTCATACTTTAATATTTTCTTAAATTGTAATTTTACTTTAATTTTGTTCAATTTAATCCAACCATTAATAAAAATTATTTTCAGTGCAGTCCACAGACCCCACTGCCACCATGGTGACTCCGCCACTAGTCGTTGAGCTGTTTAGAAGTCAGTAAGAAGCTGGGGCAGAACGCTTGTATCGTGGAAGGCAATGGAGACAATAACATCGGCCGATTAAAAGATTTGAGTTTTTTTTTTTATCCTTACTTAATTGGTTATGGGTCTATCCCACACGCTACGAGGGTGGAACTAATATCACGGGGCTGATGAATATGTCTCAAATTTACCCCACGATAATCATGGAATTTAAACCCCTGACCAAGGTTTTGAAATCGAGTTTTCGGGCCGGACCGAAAATTTTAGTGGTTTAACTAGTATAAAATCATAATCAAACCGGAGTAAAACTGGTGCCTCTAAATATAATATAATTTTGATGAATAAATCAATCAAATAAAATATGTTGGTGATAAAAAATTAATCATAAAATTTGGATATTAAAAATTAAATTGTAAATTAAGGGTTAAAATATAAATAAAAGTCAAATGTATTAGAAGATAAAAAAAATTAACTGTAATATAAAGTGTCAAAAATTAGTTTAAAATAAAATTTAATATGTAGAAGTGATGAATAGAATCCACAACCTTGTGGTTCTAAGTCTAAAAGTCTTACCACTAATCCACAACATTAACTATTAAATGATGATCGGACCGGACAGGACCGAAACCAAAATTCCGACCGATTCGCGGTTTTCTTGTTGGAATCGGCCGGTCCGATCCGATTCCAAAAACCTTGCCCCTTAGCAGGGGTTGAAACCAAACCATTAGATATGGGACGTTGGTAGGTTGAGTTGAAGCCTCGATATAGTGAATTATTATGTTTTTTCTTTTTAATTTTATTTTCATGTGTTAATTATTGGGCAAATTTCCTTTGAGTACCCTTCTAAACTTCTTGTTCATTATCCATCGAATTATTTTTTCCTGTTCAGTACCGATATGTGAAAAGTTGTGTGTTTAATACCCCAAACAGTGAAAGGACGAAAATAATCTTTCTTTACAACAAAATTGGACATAATAATAACAGTTGGTATAATATTTAATTTTGTTGGTATATAACGACAACAGTTGGTATAATGTCCAGTTTTATTTGTATAAAATTATAATAACATTATTTATAGGTATAATAACAATAACAGTTGGTATAATAGCGATAACAATTGGTATAATGTCTAGTTTTATTTGTAAAAAATTAGAATAACGTTATTTGTTGGTATAATAGTGATAACAGTTGGTATAATAAAGACAACAGTTGATATAATATCCAGTTATATTATTAGAATAATGTTATTTATTGATATAATAGTGTTAACAGTCGGTATAATAGCGATAACAGTTGGTATAATATTCAATTATATTGGTATAATAGTGTTAATACTTGATATAATAGAGACAACAGTTGGTATGATGTTCAGTTTTGTTGGTACTATAGATGTGAAGTAAGGCTATTTTTGTCTTTTCAACATTGAAAAGACCATTTTAGGTACTGAACAGGAAGAAATTTGCCAACTAGTAATGGACAGGAAGAAATAATTGAAGTGGTATTTAAGAGAATTTGAAACTTTGACTGATAAGGAATTTATCCTTAACTATTTTCTAAATGTCCGTCTGTCACATCACGTGATATACTATAATATTTCCTGTCGCCCACGTGGTGTGAGCTTAGATTCGGCTGTCACATCATGTGATAATCTGTCACTTTTAGCCAATAATTGATAATTGTTATAAAAATATTAATTGTGATTAATATTATATTAAGATTATTTTATTATAATTATATCAGTTTCGATCGACGGCAACCTTTATCAGTGCTTCTCGGCTGTCATCCTTCTTTGGAGAGCAATGAGTCCATTTCATAAGGACCAAAGTCTTATATTAAGATTATAATGATAATATAGCTTATAATATAAAAAACGAGAGAGATTAGAGAGAGATTAAGTATTTCAATACTTGGTGTGTTTTACAATGAACTCTAATGACCTATTTATACTACTAATAATTCACTATTACAACTAATCACAAATTAAAATTAAACACCTCACACTAAAATACAAACTCTTCAATTAAACACCTCATCTTATCATCTTATCACATTATCATCATTTAATACAATACTTTCAAATCATCAATAATTTAACTAATATTATTATTTAAAACATCCACATTTAATTATTTCATAATACTCCCCCTTGGATGTTTTCAAAGAATATGCCTCGTTAAAACCTTATTAGGAAAAACCCAATGGGATAAAAACCTAATGAAGGAAAAAGAGTACATTATTCTTTTAGATACGCTTTCGATTGTTGCCTCATTAAAAATCTTACTAGGAAAACCACATGGAAAAAACCTCAGTGAAGGGAAAAAGAGTGCAACGCGTATTTACTCCCCCTGATGATGACATCATTTAAGATCTCGAAGTTTTCGAACTCCAATTGAATATACTAATCTTTTGAAAATTATTGGGGGAAGTGTTTTCGCGAATAAATCTGCAAGATTTTCACTTGATCGCACTTGTTGTATATCAATATCACCATTTTTCTCTAAATCATGTGTAAAGAAATTTTTTGGTGAAATATGCTTTGTTCTATCTCCCTTAATATATCCTTCCTTTAATTGGGCAATGCATGCAGCATTATCTTCATATAAAATCGTAGGAAGTAACTTTTTCGATACTAGCCTACTAGTTTGTTGTATATGCTCAATTATCGATCGCAACCAAACACATTCTCGGCTAGCTTCATGAATAGCTAAAATTTCCGCATGATTAGAAGAAGTAGCCGTTAAACTTTGTTTGACTGACCGCCATGAAATAGCGGTTCCGCCATGTGTAAATAAATAGCCCGTTTGCGATCGAGCATTATATGGGTCAGATAGAAAACCAACATCTGCATATCCAATCAAATTTGTTTTTGATTCATTAGAATAGAACAATCTCATATCAGTTGTTCCTTGAAGGTATCGAAAAATCTGCTTAATTCCATTCCAATGTCTACGAGTCGGTGACGAACTATATCTCGCCAATAGATTCACAGCGAACGCTATATCAGGTCGCGTATGACTCGATAAATACATTAGGGCTCCAATAGCACTGAGATATGGTACTTCAGGACCAAGTACTTCTTCATCGTTTTTGCAAGGTCTAAACGGCTCTTTATTCACATCTAAAGATCTAACAATCATTGGAGTATCCAATGGATGAGATTTATCCATATAAAATCTTTCTAATACCTTTTTCGTATAAGTCTCTTGATGTACGAATATCCCATTCTTTAAATATTCAATTTGTAGTCCAAGACAAAATTTCGTTTTACCGAGATCTTTCATTTCAAACTCTTTTTTCAAACAATTAACGGCTTTTGATAACTCTTCAGGAGTTTCAATTATGTTAATATCATCAACATAAACTGAAATGATGACAAATTAATTTCCAGATCTTTTCATAAATATGCATGGACAAGTTTGATCATTTTTATACCCCTCTTTCGATAAATATTCACTTAGGCGATTATACCACATACGCCCAGATTGCTTTAATCCATAAAGCGATTTATTTAGCTTGATTGAGTACTCATTTCGGGGCCCTGAATTTTCAGGTAACTGAAATCCCTCGGGAAGTCTCATATATATATATCATTGTCAAGTGATCCATATAAATAAGCGGTGACAACATCCATTAGACGCATATCGAGTCCTTCGCGCACTGCCAGACTAATTAAATAACGAAAAGTAGTTGCATCCACCACAGGAGGATACGTCTCCTCATAATCAATACCAGGTTGTTGTAAAAATCCTTGTGCAACAAGTCGTGCTTTGTATCTCACAATTTTACCGTTTTCATTTCTCTTTCTGATGAAAACCCATTTATATCCAACCGGCTTTACATTTTCTGGTATGCGGACTACAGGTCCAAAAACTTTTCGTTTCTCAAGTGATTTTAATTCTGCCTCGATTGCATCTTTCCATTTTGGCCAATCATTTCTTTTTCTGCATTCTTTTACAAAGCCTGGTTCATGATCCTCATTCTCATTTATCTCATTCATTTCATGTAGCGCTACGTTAAATGAGAATTTATTGTCAACGTTAACTTTTTCCCGGTTCCATCTAATTCCATTTTGGGCATAATTTATCGAGATCTCTTCATTATCATTATTCTCAAAAATTTCGGGTACCAGATTTCCATTATCATAATCATTAATGACCATTGACTCTTCTAGAGTTGATAAATCCTCGACTGGACCATTCTTATTATTTGCTCATTTTTTCCGAGGATTTTTATTTTTGGAACCCGATGACCTACCACGTTTTAGTTGTGGCTTAGGCTCGATCATTATATGTTCTCCAGGAACGTCAACTTTTGCAGGAGCATTAACAGCTGGTATATGTGACTTAGTCACTCTTTTAAGGTCAGTAAAGCTATCTGGCAGTTGATTAGCTAATCCTTGTAAATGAATTATCTTTTGAACTTCTAGTTCACATTCTTTCGTTCGAGGATTATAATAATTTAGCGATATTTCATTCCAACTAATACTCATTTCCAGCTGTTTCTTTTCTCCCCCTAATGTCGGAAAATTCGATTCATCGAAATGACAGTCGGCAAATCTAGTCGTAAATAAATCTCTAGTTAGAGGTTCTAAATATTTTATTATCGATGGAGATTCAAATCCGACATATATTCCCCACCTCGTTTGAGGTCCCATCTTCGTGCGTTGTGGTGGAGCGATTGGAACATATACCGCTCATCCAAAAATTCTCAGATGGGTAATATTTGGTTCCTGACCATTTGTATCGGGGAGATATCGTTATAACTTGTTGGTCTGATGCGGATTAGTGCCGCTGCATGTAATATAGCATGTCCCCAACAAGATGAGGGAAGTTTCGACTTCATTAATAATGGTCTTGCAATTAATTGCAACCTTTTAATCAACGATTCTGCAAGACCGTTTTGCGTATGGACATGTGGCACGGGGTGCTCAACATCAATTCCAATAGACATGCAATATTCATTAAATGCCTTGGAAGTAAATTCACCAGCATTATCAATGCGTATTTTCTTTATTGGATAATTCGAAAAATGTGCTCTTAATCGAATCAACTGAGCAAGTAATCTCGCAAAAGCTACATTCCGCGTTGATAACAAACATACATGAGACCATCTAGTTGATGCATCAATCAATACCATGAAATATCTAAATGGTCCACATGATGGATGTATCGGTCCAAAAATATCACCTTGTATACGTTTCAAAAATCTTATAGATTCATTCTTTATTTTTATTGGTGATGGACGAATAATCAACTTCCCTTTAGAGCAAGCAGCACGTGATAATTCCTTCGATTGAAGAATCTTCTGGTTCTTCATTAAATGTCCACGTGAATTTTGAATTATTCTCCGCATCATAATTGAACCGGGATGGCCCAATCGGTCATGCCAAACAACAAATGTATTATTAGTAAACTTCTGGTTTACGATAGCATGTGATTCAATTGTTTTAAGGTATGTGTAATATAGCACAGAGTCAAAAGATGGTAATATTTCCACAATTCTTTTGTCATTCGATATCACTTTTGTAATATGCAAATATTCAATATCTCCTTTTTCTGCAGTCTCAATATGATATCCGTTATGTCGAATAGCTTTAAAGCTTAATAAATTTCTTTGAGACTTAGGAGAATATAAAGCATTTTCAATTATCAGCCTTGTTCCTCTGGGCAGTAAAACATTAGCTCTTCCGGAGCCCTCAATTATATTCGTGCTACCCGATATAGTAATAACACTGACTTCTTTCATATCAAGATGATCGAAATATTTCTTATTTTTTAGAATCGTATTCGTCGTTGCACAGTCTGCAAGACACAATTCTTCATTGCACATGTCCGCATCCATCAAATAATATCATTTATAAACAAACACATAATATTTATTATTGAAAAAGAAATATTGCATTTCAAACATATAGATAACTTAAAACAACGATATATAATAAAACACACAATAGAAAAGCATAATGCATAAATAAAATCATAGCAGATTAATTTTCTTCGATTAGAAAATCCGCAGCTTCCAAATGAGCATTTTCATCATTGGTATCAGAGGTAGAGACGAATTCATCCTGAACAAAATTCATTTCGATTTTCTTTCCTTTGCCCTTTTGAGATTCCTGATATAGCTCAACAAGATGTTTGGGCGTACGACAATTGCGCGACCAGTGGCCAGAACCACCACAACGATAACATTTTTCATCATTATTCTTTGGTTCAGTTTGCCTCTTCTCATCTTTATTATCAAAACTTTTCCTCTTCTGGGGAATATTTTGATGACCGCCACGATAATTATGATAACCACCACGGAAATATTGATAGCCACCACCATAATATCCTCGGCCACGACCACGGCCTTGACCACGACCTTGACCACAACGTCCATATCCACCACGACCACGTCCACGATCGTTACCTCACTGTTGTCATTATTAATTTGACTGCATTCGCTTCAGGGAGTGCAGTAGAACCAGTCGTTCGTGATTCGTGATTTTTCACCAGCAATTCATTATTTTGCTCAGCCAAAAGTAAGCAAGAAATTAGATCTGAATACTTTTTAAATTTTCTCTCCCGATATTGTTGTTGTAATATCATATTCTCTGGATGAAATGTGGTGAATGTTTTCTCCAGCATATCGTTATCAGTAATTGTCTCTCCACATAATTTCAACGTGGAAGTAACTCTATAAACGGCAGAATTATATTCACTTACCGACGTAAAATCTTTCAATCGTAAATTCAGCCATTCGTACTTTGCATTAGGGAGAATAACAGTTGTCAAGTGGCCATATCGTTCTTTCAGGTTTTTCCACAACTCAGCTGGATTCTTTTCTGTTAAGTATTCAACTTTCAGATTTTCGTGAATGTGGTGGCGAAGAAAAATCATAGCTTTCGCCTTGTCTTGTTCGGTTGTGGTTTTCGTGGGATCAATGGTGTCACCTAAACCTTTTGCTTTCAAATGGATTTCAGCATCTAGTACCCAAGGTAAATATTTTTTTCCAGTGTATCGAGTGCAACAAACTCAAGGCTCGCCAAGTTCGACATATTACTATAATAAAATACAAAACATGTAATTAAAACATTACATAATATTAAAAAAAAAAACTTATAATTAATCTTCTTTTAAATCTTCTTTTGTATCTTCTTTTGTAAAAGTTCTTATAAAAAATGATATCCACATCCAGATCAGTGTCGCCGTAATAATAATCATAAGTAAAATATCAAACATCGGACAGAGCGACATCCTTCAAAATAAAATATATTTCAGTAATTATAATATTAAAGAAATTACAATTAATAATTATATTTTAAAAACATTGGTAAAAATATTATCCACATAGCGGAAATGATCACCGTAAATAATGTAAGGAGTAGAAGATCCATCTTTGTATAAAATGACATATTTTTTTTATTAAAGAAAAATTAATAATATGCCGCTACTGAGGTTGGGATTACCGCAAGACCTCGTGGACTTGTGTTGTGTACGTGCATAAATAAAAAAAATCCGCACGCCTCCACGGGAATCGAAACCTGGACCTCTCGTCACTTGTAGTGAACGATATTCCGCGAAACCACTCGGGTATTGGCGTTTAGTTATAAAACCTTTAAATATTACTTTTATAATATATATTTTTAAATTAATCACAATTAATATATGATTAGTATAAATTAAAAATTAAATTACCATACCTCGACTAAACTCGTACGAGATGTTCGATGGAGGTTGATCTTGACGACGGAGAGCGGTCGTGCTGATAACGTGTTATAAAATATTAATTTTGATTAATATTATATTAAGATTATTTTATTATAATTATACTTATATTAAGATTATAATGATAATATAGCTTATAATATAAAAAAAGAGAGAGATTAGAGAGAGATTAAGTATTTCAATACTTGGTGTGTTTTACAATGAACTCTAATCACCTATTTATACTACTAATAATTCACTATTACAACTAATCACAAATTAAAATTATACACCTCACACTAAAATACAAACTCTTCAATTAAACACCTCATCTTATCATCTTATCACATTATCATCATTTAATACAATACTTCCAAATCATCAATAATTTAACTAATATTATTATTTAAAACATCCACATTTAATTATTTCATAATACTCCCTCTTGTATGTTTTCAAAGAATATGCCTCGTTAAAACCTTATTAGGAAAACCCAATGGGATAAAAACCTAATGAAGGATAAAACACAGTGAATATTTTATTTTTAATTTTATAGCAATTTTCTTGTTCGATAATTCGAGTGATTTCGAATTTTTCTCATTTTTATGTTAATCATCTATAATCTATACTATACATTAATTGTCAGAAGTGGATAAAAACTGTCAATTGGCGTGTAAAATTTATTGCTATTTAATTTTTTTTTATAATTTATTTAACATCAGTAATTATTATTGCACTCCTTAATTTTTTTATTTATTATAATTATATCCTTACAAAATTTTTTAAATATTCTTTCATCTATTATATATTATAAATTATAAATATCTCTAATATAAATTAATATTATATATTTATATTATTTTAAGCACACGATTTATTAAGTGGAATATGAGATAAAAACTACTAATTTTTGTATGTAAACTTATTTGCAATTTTACTCTTTTATTTATAATTTATTTTAATTGAATAATTATTATTTTAATCATAAACTTATTTTTATTATAACTATTTGTAAATATATATTGAAAATAATATTTAATTTATTAAACAATATAAATTACAAATAAAATATAAAGTAAAATTATATTTTTAGATTTTAACCATGTGAAAAAAAATACTAAGTTCTAATAAAGATAGCCTAACTAAAGAAATAATTGATTTTGGAACTGTTCTCCACAAAGTCAATAACGTGATGTAAACGTATCTACATAAAATCTCATGTGTAAGGTTTACTTCTATGTATGGACGAAACGTTTCTTCATGACACATCTGCCATAAATTAGGAACCATTCTTTGCGTAGATAATATAGTATTTGTTATAAAAATATTAATTGTAATTAATATTATATTAAGATTATTTTATTATAATTATACTTATATTAAGATTATAATGATAATATAGCTTATAATAATAAAGAAAGAGAGATTAGAGAGAGATTAGAGAGAGATTAATACTTGGTGTGATTTACAATGAACTCTAATCACCTATTTATACTACTAATAATTCACTATTACAACTAATCACAAATTAAAATTATACACCTCACACTAAAATACAAACTCTTCAATTAAACACCTCATCTTATCATCTTATCACATTATCATCATTTAATACAATACTTCCAATTCATCAATAATTTAACTAATATTATTATTTAAAACATCCACATTTAATTATTTCATAATAATAATTTATTATAATTGTTTTTTTTTCACCTTAATCAAACAATGAACTATCACATTTCGCGGCGTAGATCCGACTGTCATATGACGAGTTATGGGTTTTCGTATTTGTCTTAGCTGTCCATCCACTTGTTGTTAGGTGTTACCTACTATTCAAGTAGTCATTGATTGTTCGATACGTTTGAAAATGAAATATACAAAAACATAAAATATATTGTATGCAAGAGATTTATTTATTTATTTATTTTTGAAGCTGAGTAGTTGATAAAAGATAAAGAACGGTCTCATAATTGTCTCACGGCTTGCTTTTACCCTTCTTGTCGTCGTATTATTAGAGTTACAAATAAATTTTGGGAGCTGCAGATAAAGTTGATGTAATTAACTAAGAATTATTATTTTTTTCTTTATTCATGACATGGCAATATTACATCAAAACGAAAAGAAGAGCAATGTAATAACGAAATCTCACAATAGCGCCGATGGGGAAGACGATTTTGAGCTCACAATGCAGAGCGATGACTATTACAATAACTCGATGCCCTAATAATATCTGTCCAGTCGAACGAGGAAACATACTCCATGAACTCTTCGTCTTTCTCTAAAGCACATAAAGTGTCCGAATCAAGGCACATTTCGACATGAGTCACGCCTCCTTGTCCAATCCCGCCGCACGACACAACTATCCTCCCATCAAAAGCATTCGCCTTCCCGCTTCTGAAGGCCAAAGCTTCTCCCCAGCCGAAGTCGTTACCATATATATTTAGCCTCGGAGAACTTATAAGGACAAAGTTATTCTTGGGAAGATCGTCCAAGCAGATGAAACTTGGATTCTTAATCCATTCTGCGTAGAGCTTCTTCACCCTTCCTGGCTCGTTCCAAGAATCCACCATCTTTTTTATCTCTAGCGCTGTCCATCCCAATCCGTTCCTCAGTATTTCCGAAGCTGGGAGGGAAACAAACGCCGCGAAGATAGCCGTCCCAAAGTACTCCTGTGGAAGAGGTGGGCTTAGTCTGTTTCTAGCATCCATAGGTATCTCAAATGCCGTGCTTTCGTGAATGATCGACTCGTCGATGGCGTGACGACAGCGTATGATTGATCTCCATACGTGGGCTATTGTTGCTTGAAGGGAAGAGATTGTAGTTTCATGGGCTGTGATTTCTTGGTTGGATCTATCCTTCAGCCTAATTAGGGTTTCTTTCTCGAAATGAAAGACCTTGGCCTTTAAACGGCTTGAACTTTGATCAGGACGGTTGACGTTATTGCCGCCGATGATCTGCAGATGTTTACTATCAACGTATATCCTCCCCGACCCGCTTAACTCTAGGGTTAGCCGGTCCCTCTCGTGGAAAGGTAGCTTCGATGGTGCAGTCGATTTTCCGCAAGATATGTCAGCCCACGTATTAAAGAAATGAAAGAAGGAAGCCCCGTCGCCAAGCATTTGATTGAAAGCCCAACCTATGAAGAACCCATCGACGAGCTGAGTCACTTGAACAGCGAGCAATGGCTTGCAAACTCCTTGGTGGCTCCGAGGTCCATCAAATGGGTAGAGGCCTCGGATGCTATCGAGGTCAGAACAGCTCAACGGGCCGAGAAGGTCGCCTACGGTGCTCCGTGAAGCTGACGCACGAATGAGCAGCACGCCGCCACCTTGCGTGCGTTTGTCGAATTCGACGTGAAAGCACTTGGACGGCGGCGTGTTGTCATCATGACAAGCCGGCGTGGTGGCCACGAGACGGCCGGAGAACAATGGGAAGAAGTGAAGTGCTCTTCCGAGGGACGTCTTAAGGCGATGATGGAGGATCATTGGAAAAGATGGTGAACTCATTGAATTAGGGTTTGGAAGATAGAGAAGGCCGTGCTGATCATATTCCTGATGCATGAGTTCGAGGTCCCATGGCGTTAGACACGCCTTTGTTGTCGAGTCGACTCGGGGCTGAGGTTTAACGGTCGATGAAGAGATTACTCTAATTTCGAGGTGGGACGACATGTTTACTACACTTTGGAGCTAGCTGATTTTGTGCGTGCGTGTGTGTTGATGAAAGGGTTAGTATGAGCCAAATTTATAAGAGGAAGAGATTTAATGCACATGTTCAAATTGCTATCTAAGGGAAAAAAACAAAACAAAAAAAAAGAGCAGTTTGGTACAAGTCAATGGCAATTTTCTCCCAATGGCTAGATAGGATAAGTCGGTTGATATGTCAAGAGGTCGAGCTCCTAATATCTAGTGGTGGACGTAGAAAAGTCAATTGGGCCCGCGGCCCGTGGGCCAGCCCGCCCCGACAGCCAAAGGGGCGGGTTGGGCCTCACTTTTTCAGGCCCGCCAGAGGGCGGGCCTAGGCTGGTCAGCCCGTGCGGGCTGTGGGCTTTGGCGGGGCGGGCCGGGCCGGCCCGCCTAATATTAAAAAATATTATATTATATATTTTAATTATATTATATTAATTAAATATTATTTTGGGCTTTAAGTTTTATTTTTCAATGGGTTAGTGGGCCAATAATTAATTATTATATTGGACCTTATTTTTTAAATGAACCAACTTTTTAATTTAAATTTAATTTTATATTTTTTTTATTTTTTTCACTACGGCGGGCCGGCCCGCCGGCAGGGCAGGGCGGGCCTTCATTTCACAGGCTCGTGCCCGCCCCGCCAAATGGCGGGCTTTGGCGGCTACGGGCTGGTCCGCCCCGCCGGCCCGTTTTGACCGCTCTAGGTGGACGTTGAAGTTCGATCTCACTTGAATTACTTGATTATCGTAATCTGTGTGGACTTGAAATCGTATGCAAAACCCAATGGGATTAGTCTCGCTGGGAGGAGTCGTCTCATAGCCAACAATAATTCAAATTTGCATCATACTGGAGGTGGTCAGACGGTAGATGTAATACCCGTAAAATTTAATACGGAATTTATAATGTGAGTAGCATTGTAATTAGAAAAGTTTGATATATTATTTAGATAAAGGATCCGAAAAATTTGGGTGAAAAGTACAAACGAGTAATAAAAGAAAACACCCGAATTTTAATAAGCACTTGAAACAAAAAGAGGCCGAAATTCGGGTGGTGACAAATTCGGGTGAAGCCTAAATAATTTTCGGGTGAGACATTTCTTAGTCTAAGAGGAAAGGCTTGTCACCTCCTTATCATCATTTACCTCAAAGTATATCTACACCCCATTAAGTGAAAAACAGAGAAGGAAAGAAAAAGGGCAGAGAACATTTTCGAAACAAAGAAAAGAGAAGGAAAGAATCGCACAAAGAACTTGGCTAACAAAAGATTAGGGAACTCGAGAAAATCCTAAAACTTCAAAGCGAATTATGTGAATTTCCTATGTATAATATGATATGTGCTTGAATGTCAATATTCGGGTTTATATTTATGTGTATGAGATGCGCAGAAGTGTTAGGAAGAAGAAAATAAATTTTTCGGGTGCATGAATATTTCGGAGGTTTTGAATATTTTCGGGTTTTAAACTTTATGGTATTTTCGAGTTTTAAACTTTCGGGCACGAAGGAAATTCGGGCCAGGAAGAAAGTTCGGCGAATTTAAGTTCGGACCTTGACAAATTTAAAAGTATTTTCGGGCGTCAACCTTATTTTCGGGTTCAAAACTTTCGTCTTTTGCTTTTATAACAAATTTTCGGGTAAAGAATTTTCGGATCTTTTAATAAATGTTCGGGTGTAAGAGTTTTCGGTACTTCAAAGATTTTCGGCATTCACCCTATTTTCGGGCCCTAAACTTTCGGCGTGTACAGTGTACATGCTTTTTCGGGTAAAGATTTTCGGGCTTGTAAAAGAGATTCGGGCCCAAAGACTTTTGAAATATAAACACACTTTCGGGCAGTAACTTTCGGGTAAAGTCTTTTGGAGGAAAATTATTTTTACATCATTGAATGAGAAAAATATTCCGAGTCCAACGGGCATAGTCTATTCTAACGCCCGATTAAAAGTTTTCGAAATAAATTTTCCAGGTTCAAAATAATATTTTCGGGGAAGGTAGTTTTAATGTGTACTGTGGCATTTCATTTGCATAATACACATGCATTTCATACCAGATTGAGAGATGAGTACCGTGTTGATACGATAATGCTTCGATGCATTGATGAGCGGGGTAGATCGTGATCACTTTGATTGATGGTTCGTAGAGGAATCGAGGTTAGTACTCATATGACACCTGACGGCAGACAGGCGTGATCGATCTGTCTACTCGGGCGTGAACGCCCCGAGGTGCAAAACCGTCTTTTATGGTATTTTCGCGGAAGGAGCGACCTGGTAGGGCAGTGGTGTGAATGTCCAAACGCTATCAGTGTAGGCTACCGTGACTGTTATGGGCGCGCGAGGTGTCGAGTCTAGCCTAGGGCCTTGATTTTGAGAAATGAGATATAGAAGTGAGAAACGACAGAGTGTGCATTGTAACGTGAGGAACTGGAATTTGGGAATGAGAGCACACCTGCATCATGCATTTTATTCACCTACTGGGCAAATCGCTCAGTGTTTACGTGTTGTAGGTACGACCGAGTCTGACGTTGAGATACGTCGTGGCTAAGGCGGCTGGTGGCGGTGACTCCATGGACTTTTGAGGGCGAGGCGGTACATGAATGAAGACCTGTGGAGCGGCGTTAGGACACTTTGATATTTTGATATTTTGGGGCTACGGCCTTTGTAAAAATACGACTTTATAACCCGTGTTTACTATAATATATTTTATTTTACGAAAAAAGGTTTTTTGTAAAATGGGTCTTCCGCGGCTTTGGTTGCGGAAATTCGCCACTAATCTTAATTAGAATATGAGGGTCGCCACAGTAGAGACTACGATGATATTTATTTAAAAAAACCGTAAAATGAAAAAAAAAACCTAAAATAACGATAGTTCATTTGATCGAGCTTGTGATTTCTACATGTGGAGGTCGAAGGTTCGATTCCACTTGTGGAGCCCGCTCCACCTATTGTATCAAATGCCAAATGCCTGTAAGATATTTGACAATGCTATCTAAGGTTTTTTTTTTCGCTAATATATCGGGGAATTCCAGTATGAAACCACTTTGAACTTCATTTTTCGTTATGGGACGATCTCGACTTTTAGCGGTACTAATCTTTCTAACTTGTGTGTACTGTTTCAACTCCACACAAACTATGATAATCAAGGAACCTAAGTGGAATCGAACCTTCGACCTCCACATGTAGAAATCACAAGCTCGACCAAATGAACTATCGTTATTTTAGGCTTTTTTTTCATTTTACGGTTTGTTTTTAAATAAATATCACCATAGTCTCTATCGTCTGACCACCTCCAGTATGATGCAAATCTGAATTATTGTTGTATATGAGACGACTCCTCCCAGCGAGACTAATCCCATTGGCTTTTGCATACGATTCCAAGTCCACACAGACTACGATAATCAAGTAATTCAAGTGAGATCGAACTTCAACGTCCACCACTAGATATCAGAAGCTCGACATCTTGACCTATCAACCGACTTATCCTATCTAGCCATTGGGAGAAAATTGCCATTGACTTGTACCAAATTGCTCTTATATATATATATATATATATATATATAATTATATATATGGATCTCGTGGAGGGCTTATTCTTTTATCAAGCTAGGTCTTTCTCGTGCTTCATCATCATATTAATATTTAAATTGCATTATTCCAAGGTACCTCTCCACGCATAATTAATCAATTATCAGACATATTTTAATCAATATATATATGTATGGATCTTGTGGAGGGCTTAATTATTCTTTTATCAAGGTCTTTCTCGTGCTTCATCATCATATTAATATTTAAATTGCATTATTCCAAGGTACCTCTCCACGCATAATTAATCAATTATCAGACATATTTTAATCAATATATATATGTATGGATCTCGTGGAGGGCTTAATTATTCTTTTATCAAGGTCTTTCTCGTGCTTCATCATCATATTAATATTTAAATTGCATTATTCCAAGGTACCTCTCAACGCATGATTAATCAATTATTAGACATATTTTAATCTGTATTGACGTAATATCTCTTTCATCAGGAAGCTGATGTATAAAAATTTCAATCATATCCAGGGAATCTCAATCATGCAATATCACATTCAGTTTTTCGAATTGGACCGGAAATTTTACCGGTTTAAGGTTTAGTGATTTAACCGGAATAAAATCGGATTAAAATCAGTTATTTTAAATATAATAAAATTATATTTGATGATAAATCAATCAAATAAAATGTTTTGGGATTTAATCATAAAATATGTTGTTAAAAATCAGATTTATAAATTGAACGGTCAAAAGTTAAATAAATGTAAAATATATTGGAAGATAAAAAAAATTAAAAATGACGTGTCAAAAATTAATTTATAAGGGAGGAATACAACGCACAACCTTTGATTTTAAGTCCAAAAACTTTAACACTAAGCTACAATAATAAACTTGATTATTTACTTACATATTTATCAATTTATTCCCTTTTTTCTAATTTTTTTTCTTTTTCTATTAATTAAATGATGAACCGGACCTGAATCGAAACGAAATTCCGAATGATTTGCGGTTTTCAATAATTTATTTGTTTATTTTACATATAATTTAATAATATTAATTGCATGTGTTATTTAGCAATATTAATTAAGTTAGTTTATTACTCCTTATATTAATCGCTTCACTTTGATATTAACTTAAAAAAGATTAATATAAAGAGTAGTAAATGAATGAATGTTACAAAGTTAAAATATAAAATTAAATGACATGAAGTCTTACATCGATGTAATGAATTTGGGTTCTCCATAGGTGTATGCATTTGTATACGACCTCAGACGTATTCATCCGGTTTGTAAAACAGGAACCAAACTAACTGTCAACGGTTCGGTTAACCGCAATCAACGGTCCCGATTTAAATCAAAACCGGCGATTTGAATGACCTGTTTATCTTTTTTCTAAAAAAAATGCTTTTAAATTCAAGAAAATTAAAAAACGGTTTTGTTCAATTTTTTTTTACTTTTTAACAAAAAATTAAAAAAAATAGAAAAAATTAATCGGAACTGGAACTGGAACTGGAACCGGCAACCGAACGTTCGTTTTAGGTATGTGTTCAACTGGAAACGGCGATTCCAAACTTAGAGCCGGAACAGAAATGTTAGGAATATTTTCTAGTGTTCAATAATCATGTTATCTTCATCTTGGGACTTAATTATATTTTATGTAATATATAGGGACTAAAGTGTAAATATACCAAAGTATGATTTGGTATATATAGGGCAAGTGTGTAAAATACACACAACTTGAGTAATTGTTTCTCTCTCTAGGTTAGATTTCTCTCTCATCATTAGCATAATTAGGGGTGTAATTGTAGAGAGAGAAAGTGAGGTATATTGTAGAGAGAAGCTTTGTATTAATGGAGGTTGATTGAGTTTATACCAAAGTCTTCCGCGCGTTTATTATCAAGGTAGTTCTCATTCGATCTATTCTCAAGTTTTATTGATTGGATGTATTGAAACTGTGACCTACAATTGGTATCAGAGCAAATGTGTGATTGAATTGATTGATTTTGAAGTTTACGATTCTGCAATTTGAAGTTTACGATAGCTACTGTTCATCGCGATCATCACTGTTCATTGCATATTTGTATGAGGTGCTTGCTTAGACGTTTGGAAGATGTATGTGATACTGTTTGCGATGATTAATATTTGATTAATTTGACTGATCGAAGCTGAATTTGGACTAATTGTGTTGATTTTTGATCGAATTGTTCTTATGATCTTCAAAATTTTCATGTGAAAAACTCAAAAATTCTATATGTTTTGGTTTGAACTGGTTTAATCTAGTGTTTTAACTTGTTTAATTGCTGTTTTCGATCAATTATCTGAGTTTAATTTGAGAACTTAAGTGTTTTTTGATCAAATTTTACTGTATTTGTAAAGTTTGCGAATAGAAACTTAGTTTACGAACAGAAAACTTTACGATCAGAGCTTTATAGTTTACGGTCAAAGCATTTAAGTTTACGGTCAACGGAAGGTTTACGAAAGCTTTTCAATCGTAAACCTCATTTACGATCCCCACAGTGGTTGAAATTCAAAGTCTACTTTTCGGTCAAAGGCTAAAGTCAAATTTAATTTTGACTTTTACAGTGTGTAAAGGTTTACGAATACTTTTCATTCGTAAACTTTACTTTACGAAGGCACTATTTACGAATACTTTTCATTCATAAACCAGGTCAAGGCACTGTTTACGAACATATCTCATTCATAAACTATAAATTTACTGTTTACGAACCATTTTCATTCGTAAACCAGTAAAAGAAAGTGTTTACGAATAAATTTCAATCGTAAACTATAACAGGGAACGGTTTACGAATACTTTTCATTCGCAAACTTAACTTTACGAACATACTGTTTACGAATCCTTATCGATCATAAACCTCTGAAGTCTACTGTTTACGAATATATTTCATTCGTAAACTATCCATAGCAAGGTTTACGAATAGTCCTCATTCGTAAACTCATTTAGGAAGAGGTTTACGAATCTATCTCAATCGTAAACCACAAAAGACTTCGGTTTACGAATCAATCTCATTCGTAAACCTCATTAACTTTTGTTTACGAATCATCTGCATTCGTAAACATCTAGAGTCTACTGTTTACAGCTTGGTTTACGAAGAAGGTTTACGAAAAAAAAAAAATCTGCCCGTAAACCTAAAGACCCGTAAACATTTGAAAAAGGTTTTCAGTAGCAAAAAAGTCCTAAAAAAATTTTTCTACTACGAGATTTTTTTTGTACCTACTTTACAAAGGTTTACCGAGGCTTAGAAAAAAATTTTGGGTAAAGAAATTTTTTCCGGTAAAATTTTTCAGTACAAAAATTATTCTCAGTATAATTTTTTTCCGTATAAGTCATTTTTAAAATTTTAAAAATCATTACGAAAACCTTTTCATACAAACTTAGACCCGTAAACCTTCTATCTGAAACACACAAACAAAAGTCGATCGAAGATGAATTGAAGACCTCTTGATTATCATCTGGATTTGCTGCTCGATAATCAAGTAGGTTTCGGATCCACTCTGCCCAGATCGAACGGTTTCTCAAATGATTAGGGTTTGAATTAAGCTTCCGCGCATTTAACATTTCGTTCAAGCCAAACGTAAACTTACAGTTACTTACTTTACGAAACTTACTGTTTACCACTCTCATTCATTCGTAAACTTCAAAGCCTTACTTTACGATTGTTCCTGTTTACGAATCAATTTCAATCGTAAACCTTCACATATCTACTGTTTACGAATATATTTCATTCGTAAACTATCTTTAAGAAAGGTTTACGAATATTCTTCATTCGTAAACAAGCGCTATTAGTTTACGATTAACCTTTACTTCACGAAAGTTACTGTTTACAGTTCTTAAAAGTTTATGAAAGATTCTCATTCGTAAACATTCTTTACTCGTAAACTAAAAAGCATTGTTTACAGCTTCTCTTTCATTCGTAAACTAATATTGTGTCAAATCAGAACCGCAAAAACTTACATTCTTTTAATAATATACAAAGTCTAAGATACAATCCCAGCCGATAATTAAGATTTGGTATCTAAACTTTGTTGTGCTAAAAAGTTTACGAACTGAACTGAAATTAAAAGTTTGCGGTTAATATCAAAAATTGAAAATTTTTAAACAGAATCGAAAATATTGATCACAAATTAAATCAATTCTAAAACACGTCAACGATCAATATACATCCAACAATTTTATTTGATCAAAATTAAGATCCGACATTCTATATAGAATTTAATTACCAACATTATTTGAACCTAATTTTCAAATTCCATATCTGAGCTGAAAAGATTAAAATGGATTACTATACATAAGATCAAGAAATGTATGAACTAAATAAACAATTAAAGAAGGAAAAGCCATTATCTAGCTCATCTTTCTCAACAAGCTCAAATACTTCAAGCTCAAAAATTGAGAGAATGCAATCTGAAACTATAAATTCTAACACCTCTCACGAACAAAAGATTATAAAAGAGCTAGAAGATAGACTAGCAAATAATGAACGTGTCCTAAGAAAACACTTACTAGAAGAAGCAAATCTTGGAATACAACTTAAATTAGCCAATGAAAAAATAGCTAGTTTAACAACTAAGGTAGATTCACAAGAAACAAAAATACATGAACTTACAAAAAGTTTGTCTGCCTACAAAGAAGAAAATAAAAATTATCGAACTCAAAGTAAAGATCTTTCTGAAGAATGCAAAAGATTACACTCTAAAATTAAAGAACTAGAGCTTCTTCTGGTAAAGAAAGATCAACTTGAGAAAAATTTGTCTCTAAATAAGTCGACTCAAACAATTGAGTCAGTGCCAACTAAGGAACATTCTATACTATCGATAAAACCCGAACCTAAGGATTGCTACACTCCAGACGGGTTTCGAGCTCAAATAGATAAGCTTTTAAAGGAGAATTTAATTCTCAAAAATTCCTCTCAAAAAGGCGCAAGAATGACTAAAGCTATCAAGAAAGAAAGAATAGAGGAAGACAAATTACCTTCTATTGCCACGACAAAATTTGGTTCTACCTCTATTCCTAATCCAAAAATACCCAAAGTCATTCTAAAATCAAAATTAAAGAAAGAAGCTACTAAAACTAAAGGAGACAATAATTATATATTCTCTATTAAAGCTGAAACGTCTAAAAATAATAATTGTCTAAACAAAAGTAGCTCATTTAATACACGTTACAAAGTGAATGATGTGAGTCTAGAAGGTAGGAAATACGACACTTCTATTCTTAATGCCATTGATTCTATAAGCTCGTATTCCTCTCTCAAGTACCCGGTCAAAGTCAAATCCGAAAAGCATCTCAAACGACTGGCGAAAGAGAAAATTTTCTCATTTAACGCAAGACACACATTCACCGATGCTGAAATTTTTAATTTTCATAAGGTTCAACAAGTTTGGAAACCTAAGCTACAAATGGAAATAAGTAGTCCTCGACAAATGTGGATTCCTATGACTGCTTTATGTGATAATTTTGCTTCCAAATTTGAACCTTCTATGCATAATTGTTTCACTGCTAACCAGGGAGGACCCGTCCAAAAATGGGTACCAAAGTCCCGATAATGTTTTGCAAGTCCCGATCATACATGGTAAATAGACGATGATTGCTCCACATGTATGGTCGGTATGCGATGATGAGCAGTCGCACAAAACCCCGACACGTGTGGTATTCGGTTTGCTCCACACACGTGATCGATATGTGATGTGAGCAAACAAACCAAATCAAGACTCTTCCAAAGCTCTTGATTTGAGATTGTTTTGATTTTTATTTTTCTGTTATAAAAAAAAGGGCCATAAAAAAAAAGCAAAAGGCCATAAAAAAATAAATAAATAAAAATAAATGAAGGCCCATAAAAAAAAAAAGAGTGGCCATAAAAAAATGAAAGGCCATAAAAAAAACAAAAAAAAACAAAAAAAAAAGGCCATAAAAAAAACAAAAAAAAAGGAGAAAAACTTTTGAGCTACAATGTTAAAAGAAGGCCGAACCGATTTCAAAGTCAAAAGGCGCTTGAATTTCAGGGTAGTCGGTCTTCACATTCTATTTTATTTAGGGGAAGTGGATAGATAGATAGATAGATAGGCAAGACGCATGAACTTCAAAAGAGCATATTCCTATAGTTCAAATGTCAAAAGCGTATATGTTTGAGGGGGAGTGATACTTATAAGTGCAAAAGGCACATTCATTGGGCAGTATCACTTCAAATACAAAATGCGCTTGATTTCTTCTTAATATGCAATTTCTCAAAAAACGCATCTATTTAGGGGGAGCACGTGAATCACATTAGAATTAACGCAAGTATTTAGGAGTGTTACCTAAAAACAGCGCTAGAGCTTAAAAGGAAATGCCCTGCAGACAACCTTCATGCTTTGAAGAGGGAGTGCTACCTAAATGCCAACAAGCGCATGGACACAAAAGAGTTGTTCACATACCTGTTCCAAAGTTTCAGTAGACCCAACTGATCCTAACCCAGGAACAAACCCCGAGTGTATGTGAGGGTATTGAGCGTATCACGATGACATCCTTACAACTCAACCACAAACTATCCGGGCCATAACCATATAGGTACAGGACTGATTTATCAGATCCCGGGTAGAAGACGCTTCATCTGGTCCAAAGGCGCATGCACGACCCTTCCTAGCTACTCATTTGTCTCCCTAAAGACAGATGTTTCAATATCTCACGGGGAACCGCATAAGCTATCACCGTTTCATTTGGAAGCGGGAGATATTGAACAAAGTGGTCCACAGCCCCACACCACGACTTTCTTGAACACGTAAATGTCTAGTGTGTCCTCATAGCCTAAATGTTTTTTAAAATTTTTTAGGACACATACATTCTTTTACACACATATTGCAGGTCTACGTGACCATGCCAGAACTTCTGTAGATGCATCATTAAATGATGTGCTTCTATGATCAGAAGAAAGTCCTGTCGTTGCAACATAAAAACAACAACGGTAGCAGGCCATCTTCTGGAGCACGACTCTAGAACGATGTCAACGGGAAGCCTATGTGGCCCCGTAGTCCCTTCAAATGCAAGTCTGTGTGACTTTGCATCAACGACCAAGAGTGACATCAAGGGATGTTTCACGATGATCGGTCGTCTGTCCCATTTTCAGGTACTTCATCCGGAATTCAACGCCAATACGTTCAGCGTCCACTCAGGTTCACCTTGATCACACAGCATGACGATACAACTGAATCGCCATGAGGGGGAGAAATATATCAAGGAGGCCAAGCATGTGAAATCATTAAAGAAGCCAAGCTTTCAACGCACGTGCTTCACAACAAACAAGACCTCTCTCCATGGTTCGAGCGTACACGACAAGTCAATGCTGACGATCCGCGTGACTCTGATATATGCAAGAAAGTGGCGAATATTCAAGTTGCAAAGAAGAAAAAGAGGGTGCATGTAAATAGGGGGAGACTGAAGATTCTCCATATGCTCTCAGCTATTTTCTTCAAACAGCAACAGAAGACCGTGTCAAATTCAAAGTTGAACACAAAGGCAGAGATTTTAAAAGGGGGAGATTGTTAGGAATCTTTATGTTGTGTTCAAATGATGATGAAGACTAAAGATTATCAAAGACAAAGACAACCGACGCTTCAATGACAATTGAACACTAAGGGGGAGATTGTTAGGAATATTTTCTAGTGTTCGATAATCATGTTATCTTTGTCTTGGGACTTAATTATATTTTATATAAATATAGGGACTAAAGTGTAAATATACAAAAGTATGCTTTGGTATATATAGGGCAAGTGTGTGTAAAATACACACAACTTGAGTAATTATTTCTCTCTCTAGGTTAGATTTCTCTCTCATCATTAGCATAATTAGGGATGTAATTGTAGAGAGAGAAAGTGAGGTATATTGTACAGAGAATCTTGGTATTAATGGAGGTTGATTGAGTTTATACCAAAGTCTTCCGCGCGTTTATTATCAAGGTAGTTCTCATTCGATCTATTCTCAAGTTTTATTGATTGGATGTATGGAAACTGTGACCTACAAGAAACTGGTTGATCACCTATATTTTACTTAAAAACAGATCTTGATTAATAGGTTACAGTAAATATCTCCTTATTTTCTTTTTGTGAAAAGTGGACAAAATAATTAATAAAATATAGTATTTAAATGTTTACTTTACAAATTAATTATGGAACTGTTGATATTCCGGTACCCCTCGATTCCTAACTTGTTCTTCAAGTGTTTGTGATAAACAAATCAAGAAAGTCGACCTTGAGGGCTATTGAATGCGAAAACAGCAAAAGAAAAACAAAAACAGACAAATCAGATTTAAGTGGTTCGGCCTGATTTTCAGGCCTACATCCACCGACCAACAAAACTCTTTTATTCAATCTATGAATTGGAATTACAAGTATGCAATCTCCTCACCATTTCTTGTGTTTACAACTTTCTCTAAAGCGCTCTCTATCGAAAGACACACTCACGAACATCACTTCAACACAGAAAGTCTGATATTTAAAGGAAAACTTCAACATCTTTTCAAACCGTTTATGATGGTAGCTTCTTTGAACTTGTACCTGTGGCTGGACAGGTTGTACATTGAGCCTTATCACTTATTAAAATGCTAACACGCTTCTATAGGTGAAAAAACACAACTTCTCATCTTAGCCTTTAGATCTTCCTAGCTTCACTCTAACGGCTCTCCTCATTTCAACCGAATTTTGAAGATTTAACTAACTTGAAGCTTGATCAGACCATACAAGAACAGTCAGACCAGACTTAGAACCATCGAGCTCTTGTCCGACTTATTCAGGCCTCGATCATCGATAGTTTTGACTCATATTTCTCAACAGAAACATATAAATTAGGAGATGCAAATAGAACAAAAGAGGTGCCAATAGAATTATAAAAAAATTAAAAAAAAAATGTAAGCAACTTCTACATGTCACTTGTGCCTGGTGGAAATCCGGCACTAATAATGGCATTTGTACCATATTTTCCATATGATCAATTCTGGCGTTTTTTGTAATTTTTTTTTTCCCAGTAAAATATTATATATACCATAATATTTTGGAAAATATAGATAAATATCTATGATTACTCTGGCTTGTTGAATCGACGAGATTTAATAATGATGATGTTAAGGACCGAATCAACCTCGAACCGTCACAACCCTATAAGCCTTGTGGGGTTCCACTCTAAAACCAATTGGCAATAGAGGGAGTGACCCACAAGCTTATAAACTATTGATTCGCCTTTGAAATATCCGATGTGGGATTGGGTTTGTACCCCAACAGATGATAGTCATGCCACTTAAACAAAAGTATATGAAATATCAGATTTCATTTACTTTTCCTATTTTATGATAATAGCAATCCCATTATTACATATTACGATTAATTACACCATTATATTTATGATGAAACACGTTATCCTTAATATTTTACATTAATTTAGGGCAGTCGAAAGATCGAGAATACAAATCTTAAGTATTCATTTGCTTCCTCGGACCGAAAATATTTTGTCCTCTCAAAACTGAAACTATTTATGCTGTTATGCTGCGCAAGTCATCTCTTCAGCCGATTTATGCTGCGCGCGCACAAAGTGAGCAATAAATTGGCTGATTGGGGGGTTTCCTTTCCTTGCGCTGTGCGCCATGGTTACAAAAATATATGATGGTTAAGGGTTTACAAAAATATGTCAATGCGATAGTGACGGTTACACAAATATAGCCATTCATCATTACATGATATGTTCCAGTAAAATAAATAAGGGTTTAAGGATATAGATATAGATTGATTCATCTGTGCCCATAATATGTTCCCATTAGGTGTTCCACTAATAAGGTGTTGACACGTGTCCATCTTATTTAAACATGGGGTGGTTGGTATAATGGGATGAACATGTGTCAACACCTCATTGGTGGAACATCTCATTGGAACATCAAATGGGCACAGATGATCTCATACCGATATAGATAAGAAGAAATGAGCGTAAACGTAAGGGGCCTGTTAGAAATAAAGTAAATAAAATAAAAAAATGATACGCTCCTTATGGTCAAAGACACTCAGATAAATACATAATTTGGTCCTAAAAAAAATAAAAAATTAAATGGTTTTTTGTTACCTCTCACAGTAAAAAAATCCGGCGTAGCCGAACCAAGACGGATCAAGTGGACGATGATGTATATATCGTCTCTCTCATGCCAATCATACCAAACCCATAACTTCCTCTTCTCTTCCTTAGTCAAGAATGGTGCTGAATCGGATGGTTTTCTCATGTCACTTCTCTTATGAGCAAAGAATGCACTGTTTTGGGCTTGAGTCATGCAAGAACATGCTTGCTCTTTTCTGGTTTTCAACATTCATGACCATAGAGTAAGCCTTGTTCTCATCGGGCATAGGATCCATCATAAGAATATGATTTTTAACCCCATCATATTGCTCATTTAGCCCGAGTAGAAATTGCATCAGCCGATTTCTCCTTTCCTTCTTTTCAATACATCCCTGCTTGGCCTCACAAACACACTGGACTGGCGGATCCACATAGCTGATTTCATCCCAGCCAGCTTGGAAAAATACAGGTCTAATGGTAGATTCTCATGTGTAACTGAAACTATTTCGCTTTGCAAATTGAAGATCAGCGGTCCATTCGAAGTTCCATATCTCGCCTTCAGCGCTTTCCATAGGATCTTTGCATTCGACGAGAAAGCATATCCACCAGTAATCTCTTTAGTCATTTGAATTCAAAATCCAGGAAACGATCATGAAATTCACTTGTTCCCATGCATCACGATTCGAATCGTTTTGAGCAGGTTCTTTTACCCGTCCATCTATGAAACCTAACTTTTTCTTACCCGCCCATCTCTTTATTGGATATTTTTTTTTTACTTAAATATAATAATTGGACACGTGGCTCATGTAGGTGTAACCTACATTTCTATTCCTATATTAGATTAGATTAGATTAGATTAGATTAGATTAGATTGATCATCTCTGTGTTGTTAAGGGCTTTCAAAGGTTCCACCCACTTAGCCCTAAATGATGTCCAAGTAAAAAAAAAAAAACATGGTGTTTATCAATTAAAACACTAAGGAAACTAGTTTTTTTATTGATTAGAATGGTAGATGTGATTTTAGTGTGGTTGATGTAATATTTTATTTTGTGTATGTAATTTGAGAGATTTGTGTATAAATATGTGATTTGGGATGTGTAAACATATAGAGAAAGTATTGAATGAAAGAAGTTATTTATCTCTTTAATATTTATATAATCGTCGTTAGTGAAATATTTAATAGTTATAATATTTTATAACATCTTTTAAGCTATTATTTTACCTAGGAATTGAGATTTACAAGTTTAGTTGCCATATTTCCTTGAAGATTTTATGCTACTCAAAAGTCTTTAACGTTAAACTTTCCCTTCCCACAAATTCAAGCTCAAAATCAAGAATGAAACCTCACACGAGTGAATCCAAGCATCTTCCTCAACTACCCAAATCATCGGAAATCCAAAATCCCTGCAGAATTTTGTTTTGAATTATCATTTTTTTTTAGCTGTTTTATATCTTTTTTTTAAAGAGAAAAAGAAACGGTCTTTGATGCAAAAAAGATCGCTTTGAATGCCATTGTTTCTCTTACAAACTGCCGCCAATGTTCGCCGTCGCCGTTCTTTTCTCCTTGATCGTGCTCATTCCCGTCAGATCGAATCCCAACAGCGCCCAACTAAAACTACCCTCAGATCGATCGGGGCGAAGATCCTTGCCCGCCAAATCGGGTTCCAAATTTCTGCCCGGCGAAGTGCTTCCGACCCGACCCGGCGGGTCAGGCCCTGCTGTTATTGCACATCGTGTGGCTGATATTTGGATATTTATTTTAAATGTTTGGATAAATTTCATGTAACTTTACTTTGGTAAAATATTAACAATATATGGAAGATAAAAATAATAAAAATAAATAAATATACCGACTAATTTGTGCCTAGAAACCGCCCAGGCCGTCTAGACGCTAGGCCCACCTGCCCGACTAGCACCTAACGAATTTTACATTGGTTCGGACTGACGTAGAGGGGCTTTTTCGGTAATTCTCCGCTGGTCATGTCGTTGTATATCTTAATGGGGAGAGGCCATAAAGTCTTATTTGGTTCGTAATTATCTTCACATTAATTAATTATGATTTACACCAAAAATGTTGGTAAAAGATGTGTGATTTAATGGCCGGATATTTCTCTAGAATCGCGTTTGGAGTTCACTTTCCAAAGACAATATTTCGTCCCGGGATAAGACTAGAGAAAGCTGTATTAATTCGTTTGTGAATTCAATCTTTTTGTGTCGAATGTATCTGTGGTTATTTATAACCCAAGTTTCGATCGGTTGTGTCTATTCATAATAGACAAACTTTATCAAGAATGGTGTCTGTTTAATAACAGATGCCACCTTTCGAAACCATGCATACCCTTTCAAGCCTGATGGGATGCCCACGGGTGTGGGCCCTGCAAATTTAACAGGCTGTCAGTTCTTGCAGTCCTGTCCACGGCCGTGGGTTTTACCCATGTTGCCGTGGGATGTTACTGCCCGTTTTTGCAGTTGTTCCCACGGCCGTGGGTTTTTACCCATGTGGTCGTGGGATGTCACTGTCCAAAATTTGCCCTTCTTCACGGCCGTGGGTTTTACTCATGCGGCCGTGGGTACAGTCCCCTTGACCCCCGCTTCGTTTTGGGTTCCGAAATAAAACGTTTTTCGAGCGTGCACTCCGCACCTCCTAACTCGGATACGTTTTACGTCCCAATTACACTAAAATATATAACAATCCTCCACCATTTTAGTGCAATTCCTTTAAGACAAACAACACACAAACAAAACTTATGCGTAAATGAAAATATCATAAAAGATTGAATTTCCATCTTAGTACACTACACATTCCAAATACTCGAGAAGATAGGGTGTTCTACTAGTTGAACCCTTCGACCCATTTGAATACATGAAGATAATGCACACACAAGCATTCAGAATACACAAACTAAACCCGACACTATTATAAGCCTTGTGTCCATATCCATTCATGAATGTACGTAAACTAAGTCCAACGTTTCTTGAAGCGGCAAAACTTCACATTCACATAGGTAGCTTCTTTCTTCGTGCATCTGCACCTGCACTTTTTCAAACAAGCTATTAAGATTTTACTTCAACCTACCGTCTTGCAGATCCGAGCACATATCTCGGGATGATATGAAAAATATTATGTGCCCCAAGTTCTAAGTGTAAGCTTTCCATATTGAATTCATGCTCTAATTTTTAAATCAGAGGGGAATTGGGTATATTACCATTAGAAATTATATGGACTTTAATCTCATCCCTATTGCAGATTTGTTGACCAAATCTCTAGCCAACCCCTTCGTCAAGTGGTCCGCTAAATTTTGTTGCGATCTAACATAGTCAACAGATATCACCCCATTCGTGATTAATTCACGAATCATGCTGTGTCTAACACCTAAGTGTCTTGACTTTCCATTGTACATGTGACTATAAGCCTTTGCCAAAGTGGCAGAGCTATCACAATGGATTGAGATAGGTGATATAGGTTTAGGCCACAACGGAATCTCATAGACTAAATTTTTCAGCCATTCTGCTTCTTTACTAGCGGCCGCTAGGGAACAAATTCAGATTCCATCGTCGAGTTCGTGATACAAGTTTGCTTCTTAGAAGCCCACGAAATTGCACCTCCTCCAAGCAAGAATACCCATCCGCTTGTCGAGGAATGATATTCCGGATTCGAGATCCAACTGGCATCACAATATCCTTCTAGAACCGAAGGTGAGCCAACGTAATATAAACTATAATTTATAGTCTTCTTTAGGTACTTAAGCACCCGCCTTATTGCTTGCCAATGATGTGTACTTGGATTACTAGTAAACCTACTAAGTTTTCCTACAGCATACGCAATATCCGGCCTTGTGCTCGTCATGGCATACATTAAGCATCCAATCACCTTAGAATACTCAAGCTGAGAAATTGGATCACCTTTATTAGGCAACAACTTCATACTTGTATCAATAGGAGTACTCACGGGAGTACAATCAAAACAATTGAATTTCTTTAATACTTTCTCAATATAATGAGACTGTGTAATCGAAATTCCTTTGTTTTTATGTTTAATCCTAATACCTAAGATAACGTCAGCCTCTCCCATATCTTTCATGGAGAATCTAGATGACAAAAATTCTTTAGTCATATCGACTTGTGTCTGATTTGTGTCAAAGATCAACATGTCACCAACATACAGACAGATGATTACTCCGTTACCTGTGTTGTCAAATTTGCTGTATACGCGCTTGTCCGCTTGGTTCAAATTGTAACCGTTGGACAAGACCACTTCATCAAAATTTTGATGCCACTGCTTAGGTGCTCGGTTCAATCCATACAAGAACTTAACAAGTTTACACACCTTGTTTTCATTTCCCGGCATGATAAAGCCATCAGGTTGTTTCATATAAACTTCCTCATCTAAGTCACCATTCAAGAATGCAATTTTCACATCCATTTGGTGAATTACAAGATTGTGAATAGCTGCCAATGCAATCAACAATCTAATAGTCGAGATACGTGCAACAGGTGCATACGTATCGAAATAGTCAATTCCCGGTTTTTGTTTAAACCCTTGAATGACTAGTCTCGCCTTGAATTTTTCAATAGTTCCATCGACTCTCGTCTTTCTTTTGAAGATCCATTTACAACCTAAAGGTTTGCAACCTGGTGGTAAATCGGATAACACCCAAGTGTTATTTCCCATGATAGAGTCCATCTCATCATTAATTGCTTCCTTCCAAAAAGCAACATCCTGAGACTTCATTGCTTTGTCAAATGTTTTTGGATCATCCTCAACATTATAGCAATATAGGTATTGGGTCGAAACCTCATCCCTAGAACCCTCAATTAAATATAACTAAAAATCTGGTCCATACGAGTTCGGTTTTCTTTCCCTTTTGCTTTTCCGAAGTTCAAGTGACTTATTACTAGTCAAGTCAGAACTTTCCTCCTTACCACTTGTGATTGAAATCACATCCTTAGGTCTAGGTATACTTGAGAAACGATTCTCATCAAATATTGCATCTCTCGATTCAATCACGGAGTTAACCGAAATAGAATCATTAGGTTCGATTACATAGAACCTATAGGCCTTGGAATGCTCAGCATATCCAATAAAGATACAATATATACCTCTTTCACCTTAACTTTTCTTCTTGGGTTCGGGAAGTTTTACAACAGCCCGACAACCCCAAACTCGAAGATAGTTTAGCATTGGTTTCCTTTTAAACCAAAGTTCATAAGGAGTCAATTTGTTCCTTTTATTTGGAACCCTATTAAGCAAATAGCAAGCCGTCAACATAGCTTCACCCCAGAATTCATCACTCAATCCAGAGTACGATAACATGGAATTTACCATCCCTTTCAGGATTCTATTCTTTCTCTCAGATACATCATTTTGCTGTGGTGTATATGGAGCTGTAGTCTCGTGAATAATCCCTACCAATTGAAAGTAGGTCGGATTAAAGTATTCACCACCTCTATCCGTTCTGAGTCGTTTGATCATGGCAATTTGTTGCAACTCAACTTCATTCTTATAAATCATAAATTTTTCCAATGCTTCATCTTTGCTATGCAACAAATAAACATAACAGAATCTAGATGCATCATCTATAAACGTAGCAAAATATCTTTTGTTACCTAACGAAGGAGTAGCATGCAAATCACATAAATCGCTATGAATAAGTTCTAATATTTCCGAGGAGCGCATCACCTTATGAAAAGGTTGCCTCGTGATCTTAGTCAGCATGCAAGTCTTACATTTTTCAGAATTAATATCGAAAGGTGGTATTAATCCTTCCTTTGACATTTCATAAATTCGTCTATAGTGAACATGTACTAGTCTAGCGTGCCAAAGCACCGAATCATTAACTTTAGAACATGTCATGAATGCAGAATTATTGTAAGAACGCATTTTATTTAAATTCAACATAAACATTCCATTATTATAATAGCCAAAACCGATAAAATTCCCGGATTTTGTCAATACAAACTTGTCTGATTCAAACACCTGCTTGTAACCACATTTGTTCAAGACAGGACCAGACACTAAGTTCTTACGCAACTTTGGTACAAACAAAATATTACTTAAAGTAATAGCTTTTCCAGAAGTAAATTCTAACACTACACTTCATACGCCAACTATTGGAGCACTTGACTCGTTGCCCATATGTAAAGCAGATCCATCTTCAACTGGTCGAAAGTCTTTAAACCAGCCTCGATCTTTACATGCATGAGTTGTGGCACCTGAGTCAATCCACCATGCTTCATCATCATCCTTCACATAAAATGCCTCAGGACTGAACGATACATAATGTATTCCAGAATTAAAACAAACGTTTAAATCCTGACCTTGTTTAGGGTTAGGGTTTTTAGGCCCTTCACCCGAACTGTTTGCTCCGTTGGTGTTCTTTGTTTGACCACCGCCTTTTACCCGGCAATCCTTTTTGAAATGACCAGGTTTTCCACATTTCCAACAAGCCGCTTTAGGCTTTTTGTTGAAACCTCCATGACTATCACCATTACCCTTGCGTTTCTTATTAAACTTGGGACGCTCCTCCACCATGTGAACACTTGATGTTCCAGCACTACTTTTGCCCTTAGGTTGGTCATTTTCCTGCGTCCTTAGAGATTCCTCTATACGCAAATGACCACCCAATTGCACCAGAGATAATTCCTCCTTTTTATGTTTGAGAGTGTGCTTGAAATCTTTCCATGATGGTGGCAACTTATCGATTATACTCGAAACAGATATTGCCTCATCCATCACCAGTTTGTGTTGAGCGAATTGACCTAGAATACGAAGTAGTTCGTTGTATTGCTCCATCACCGGTCTCGTATCTATCATCTTATAATTATTAAAATTGCTAACCAGGAATTTTTTGCTTGAAGCATCTTCTGCCATGTACTTTGCTTCGAGTCATCCCACAGGTCCTTAGCAGATTCAAAATTCTGATAGATATCGAATAATGAATCCGACATCCCGTTCAGAATATGACCCCTGCATATGTAGTCATCGTTCTCCCATTTGCTCCTCCTCCGGGCAGCCTCCAACGTTTCATTTTCTACGATCTCTGGCATGGGCGTACTCAACACGTACACCACCTTGAGGGTCGTCAGAAGGAAGTACATCTTCTTTTGCCAGCGCCGGAAATCCACCCCCTCGAACTTGTCGAGTTTGCAGATTTTTGTAGTCACGTCTCTCACAGATTCAACCATCGAAATCAGCAGAATATTGTCTTTGATTGTTGGTAAAAGATGTGTGATTTAATGGCCGGATATTTCTCTAGAATCGCGTTTGGAGTTCACTTTCCAAAGACAATATTTCGTCATGGGATAAGACTAGAGAAAGCTGTATTAATTCGTTTGTGAATTCAATCTTTTTGTGTCGAATGTATCTGTGGTTATTTATAACCCAAGTTTCGATCAGTTGTGTCTATTCATAATAGACATAACTTTATCAAGAATGGTGTCTGTTTAATAACAGATGCCACCTTTCGAAACCATGTATACCGTTTCAAGCCTGATGGGATGCCCACGGGTGTGGGCCCTGCAAATTTAACAGGCTGTCACTTCTTGCAGTCCTGTCCACGGCCGTGGGTTTTACCCATGTAGCCGTGGGATGTTACTGCCCGTTTTTGCAGTCGTTCCCACGGCCGTGGGTTTTTACCCATGTGGCCGTGGGATGTCACTATCCAAAATTTGCCCTTCTTCACGGCCGTGGGTTTTACTCATGCGGCCGTGGGTACAGTCAGTCCCCTTGACCCCCGCTTCGTTTTGGGTTCCGAAATAAAACGTTTTTCGAGCGTGCACTCCGCACCTCCTAACTCGGATACGTTTTATGTCCCAATTACACTAAAATATATAACAAAAAAAAGAAAAAAGAAAAAAAAAACGAAATTCATTTGATACATTGCGTAAGGTTGTACAAAAGTTTAACTAAAGAACAACGTGATTCCTTGTTGTAAAACTCGGGCTAGGCGGCCGCCTAGGCGGCGCCTAGGCGCTAGGCGCCACCCTCCCGCGGCGAAAATTATCTAGGCGGCCGCCTAATTGATTGAACCGATTAATCGGCTAGGCGGCCGATTAATCGGCCGATTACTCGCCTAGGCGGTCCAATATTTTTTTATTTTTTTTTTTGGAAAAAAAAATTTTAATATAGAATTTTATTATTGGGATTGACCTAATTTATTTGGAATATTTGGATATTTATTTTAAATGTTTGGATAAATTTCATGTAACTTTACTTTGGTAAAATATTAGCATATTTGATATATGGAAGATATAAATAATAAAAAGATAAGTATACCGACTAATTTCCGCCTAGAAACCGTCTAGGCCCCGCCTAGGCCGTCTAGGCGCTAGGCCCACCCCGAGCGCCCGACTAACGCCTAGCGAATTTTACAACATTGATTTATATACGTCTTTTTCTCAATAATCTTTTTTTTATATAAAAAATTGAACCTAAAATAAAATAGCACTAAATATGCATACTTATCTTATATATTAATAGAAATATAGGTTTCTTATAAACAAGACATGTGTCCAATAATTTTTATTAATTTAATTAATTAAAAATAAATTAATATTATTATAAAAAACTATCCACTCTCACACTCTATCTTACAATTGATACATGTATTTAATTATAATATATGAATAAAAATAAATAAATAAAACATAAAAAAACTACCCACTATTACACTAAAAGAAAAAATATATATTTTTATATCTGAAAACATACATTATTTAAGATACATAATTAAGACCCAAAAACTAGTATATAATTAAATATTTGTGTAACGAAACTATTTAATTAAGTGGTAAGTGTTCGTGTAAACGATTTGCTATTCCATTTTTTTATAAATACATCCTTAAATTATTTGAGTAATTATAATTGTTCTCCTCAATTTTTATTTATTATAAATACATCCTTAAAAAAAATTTAATATTATTTTATCTATTAAATATTATAAATTACAAATAAATCAAAATATAAAGTAATATTATGTATTTATATTTTAAGCACACGTATCGAGTGTTCACGAAATACTACTTATAGGTATCTTCGAGTTTTTTTTTTACGCTAAAAAATTCGATGTAATTTTTATTGAAAGTCCACCACTTTGGCCTTAATCAGGTAACTTTTTTTATATTCGGATGAGATATTTCTATCTAGAATATCTTTAAATTAAGGTAAAAATATGGAGATATTTGAGATAATACGGAATTCTGAATCTGTCCTTTTAATTTCTATATATATCTCACTTTTATATATCTTAAGATGGTTTAACAATTAATTACGGAAAATTGGGAAAAAAAACTGTAAAATTAATTATTAAAAAAAGTTAAAAATATTAACAAATCCACTGCCGGGATTCGAACCCGGGTAACCCCGGTAGGGGCGTCCGTAAACATCAATTGTTTGACAACTTTGCTACAGCAGAATCTTATTTCTCATATCAAATGCTAGTAATATATACTTACTTGTTAAAACAATATTTTCCTTCCCAAACATAAAAATATAAATTGGGCATATTGAAATTTATATACGGCCCATAAACTTATCATGAAGATACTATACGAACTAATAATTGCATTAATTAATTAAAAGTCCTTTCTTCTTTTTGAATAAAAATATAATATGAAATATCTACTTTCGTGTATGATTGATTAAACGGTGTATAATACGAGATTTTCTTAAATATTATTATAATACGGAAAATAAAAATATGAGAATTAGCTGTCTAATATAAAATGTTCAATAGCAAAAAGTTAAAAAAAAAAAAAACATACAAAAAAACAAAATAGAGATATCCAAAGTATGACAAGTTTGCTACCGTGGAACTTTTCACACGTTACCGCAAGTCATTTATCTTCTAATAAAAAGCTTAGTTGGGCATATTGAAATTTAAAGAAATAAATTAAACATTTTCTTTATTACTCGGAAAAAAAAAACAAAAAAGTAATAAATCCGTTGCCGGCCAAAATATTTTCTTTATTAATATTTTTTAATTTCGATTGGTACCCCTGTGTTTGAGGTTTTTTCAGTTGGTGCCCAAAGTATTTTTCAATTTCGGTAGGTGCTCCTAAAGTATGATGAAACATAACCCTGCAATTTTAAAAGGCAAAACGAGATCTTTAGGTGTGTGAACCATTTTATGGTATTTTAAAAGTGGTTTTTCTTATAGGTACATCTTGCACTTGATACAACTTGCAACATTTATAAATACCCCAAATGAGTGATCATTCACTTCATAAAAATATTTACAAAAGCATTCATTGCATTTCATAAAACTCAGAATATAAAGTTCTTGTATTCCTTCTTTTGGGAGTCCTAACACAATAGTATTATTCGCCGGAATTTAGTTCATTTGATATACAACTATACACTAAACGTAAGTCGTTGTACTTCGGAGATGTTTGCTGAAATCGTAGGTATTGATGTGATAATTTCGTCTTCAAGAGACGTTTGCCTCAGCTTTGTGCATCAATTCACTCCGTTCATCGAATTTCATTTGCTGTTTGAATCCGAACACAAATACCAGAAGCTTCGGTCCGACTTACTCACACAACCTTCCTAAAGAGGTTGGAGGAGCTCATATTTTTCTCCCGATATTTTCTTGCTTCTTCCGCATTTTTCTATTGTTTTTTTTTTTTTTCGTTATTGTGTCTTTTGTTTGGGAACTTCTGTCTCTTCGTATAGCAGTTGTTTCTCCATTTGTGAGAGTGTCATTCCCCAAGAAGACAATCTTTGTTGAAGACTGGAGAAAATAAAAAGTAATGTAGATCGAGGCTTAATAGTCATTTTTATGGAGTCTTAACGCTGATTTGTCGTATTTTTTTAATTTTTTTTGTTCAAACTTTTATCTTGATTTCTTTTGGGATTTTGTTTTGTTCGTTTCTCTCGTGTTGAAAGCTCTCTTGGCCCTTGAAGGTCGATTGTTATCATAGGAAAAATCTAAATTCTTTAGCCCCTTGTATATACGGTTGTTTCTCTCGTTTGAAAAAAAATGTAATCGTTATAAAACTATTTCACTAATTTCAATGTTGCAACAAATTCAAATATCCAATTAATTTTCCGACAAAATAACTCAAAATATACAATCTTCCTCAAGACAGAAACCATCTTTTGATCAACTTCATGGTACTTCGTTGGAAAAATAATTGAAGACCCGATAATCAGTTCTAGTTTGTTTAATTTATATCCTCTAAGTTTGTGCTAAGGTCATTTTTTAACGAGGACATCATAGAATGTAGTAATATATATCAGCTCCAATTATATAAAAAACGAAACACACTATGCATAAATAATAAATATGGAACACACTCCCAATTCAACTTCAAAACCCCATTGTTCAACAATATAAAATCACATCTATTACAAAGCAATTTACATAACATATAAATGTAATTACAGAATATTTATGCCAAGCAAAATCCCATCTCAACAAGGGACAAAAAGCCTTAACATCGTCATCAATGGGAGTTGAAGAACAAGGAATATTATTACATTATACACAAAGCCCACACACATTATTACGCAAAAAGGAAACCTTAAAAGCAAACAAACAAAGATAGATTCATCATTCAACCCAAATCATACGATACACATAAATTATTATATTTGAATCAAAACAACCAAGGAGAACTCTTACTGTTATGAAGAACATGAACGCCAGCCGCTTCCAAAAGCTCCTCCTTATGATTTGCTATGGAGATTTGTTCCATCAACGTCCTCACGTGGTCCCTATACTGCCGCGCGCGGTCGACAGCTTCAGCCTCGAGCTCGCCGAGCTGTACGCTGAGCCTCTCCTCAGCCTCCTCAGCCACGGCGAGGCGCAGCCATGCTAACTCAAGCTCCCTCTTGATGGCTTGTTCTCTCTCTAGGCTGCCTTTGAGCTCTCTTTCGAGTTCTTCGTTCCTCTTTCGAAGATGCGCGAGTGATGTGCCTTCATCGTTGTTTGAGCTCTTTCTTGGTAATAGAAAGGTCGATGAAGACATAGTATATGTGTAAGAAGATAAGGTTGTTTGATGGCCTGGGCAATACGTTATATCATCAAAGGGACATTAGATTTGATGAGATATATTGTAATTGCCAAGTTTTAGTGGAAACTAAAGCAGGGTTTTTATAGGGAGAGTTTGCTGCCTTGAGATGATGATGTAAGGGGTTTATTAATATATATATATATATATATATATGTCAAAGTAAATATATAACGTGTAAATACTAAATACTATATTATCTACGCAAAGAATGGTTCCTAATTTATGGCAGATGTGTCATGAAGAAACGTTTCGTCCATACATAGAAGTAAACCTTACACATGAGATTTTATGTAGATACGTTTACATCACGTTATTGACTTTGTGGAGAACAGTTCCAAAATCAATTATTTTGAAACGTAAGTACGTCTTTAGTTAGGCTATCTTTATTAGAACTTAGTATTTTTTTTCACATGGTTAAAATCTAAAAATATAATTTTACTTTATATTTTATTTGTAATTTATATTGTTTAATAAATTAAATATTATTTTCAATATATATTTACAAATAGTTATAATAAAAATAAGTTTATGATTAAAATAATAATTATTCAATTAAAATAAATTATAAATAAAAGAGTAAAATTGCAAATAAGTTTACATACAAAAATTAGTAGTTTTTATCTCATATTCCACTTAATAAATCGTGTGCTTAAAATAATATAAATATATAATATTAATTTATATTTGAGATATTTATAATTTATAATATATAATAGATGAAAGAATATTTAAAATTTTTTGTAAGGATATAATTATAATAAATAAAAAAATTAAGGAGTACAATAATAATTACTCATGTTAAATAAATTATAAAAAAGATTAAATAGCAATAAATTTTACACGTCAATTGACAGTTTTTATCCACCTCTGACAATTAATGTATAGTATAGATTATAGATGATTAACATAAAAATGAGAAAAATTCGAAATCACTCGAATTATCGAACAAGAAAATTGCTATAAAATTAAAAATAAAATATTCACTGTGTTTTATTTGACTTTAATCCCTAAAAAAGGAAGAGTCAAAATGTGTCCAGGTTCAATGTATTTTGTGTCTCATGACAAGGTGGAGGATGTAGTTTTCCCCATGTCGTATATCTGCTAAACAACAGTAAACGACCTTTCACGTCACTTAAAAGTTCAAAACTGTTAGCTAAAAAAATAAGGATAATTTTATATCAGCCCTTTTAAAGTTTTAATTTATTGTTCAGGCCCTGTCAGAAAAGATATTAGTTTAAAGAACCCAGTTTCTATAAATATTAGAGTAAATGACCTAGAAATATGATTTGATGAAAATACCCTTACTAAAATACTTTTTTTATTATTTTTTTTTTGCGAAAGTCTATATAGAGAGATAGAGAATGTGTTGTGTATGAGTCTTATATGAAGAGGTGCTTTTACTTCAGATTTTTGTTACTCAGTTACATTATATTGTTAATTTAGAAAATAGACACGTTATTTTTCAATGATACTGTGTTACTTCGATATTGTAAAATGTTATCAACAGAAAATCTTTTTTTTTTATGATCGAACTCATTTTTTTTACACTGAATCGAGCACAAAAAATTCAACAGCCCCATCAACCAACTGATTTCGACGTGTCTTGTTGGATTTATTATGATATTAACGATGCACGATGTAGGATTTGCTTGCCTAATTAGGATGAAAATTCGAGAATATAATGGTAAATCAAAGCTAAATTTCGACATAAATTGCAGCTAATCGGTATAAATTCGAGGCACCCATGGTTTGGACGTTTACCAGTTGCTACTAACATCGAGAATTGAACGGTTTTCAGTATTTTTGGTTGTCATTCGCGGTTTTCAAAAATCTCCGTCATCTCTTGCTTGTGTACATGATGTGGTATTGATAAGAAATGAATCGTTACTCTTTTGTGTTGATTTGGTAAATTTTACAAGACATGCGTCATATTTTCAGCAGAAAGTGTTACCCTACAAGCATGATAATTCATAAAATAATTCAATCTTAGGCCGCGTTAAAATTCGACGTACAAATACTTTGGACGAATTCGATTACTAAGACGCATGATCAAATTGAGTGTGAATTCACCTTATTTGTCCATTATGATCGAGATTTTATCCGTTTTTCAACGAGATTTTCGAATTGGGTTTGAAGAATGATTCCATTATAAACTTTAAAAATTTTCGTTGATATGAAGACCCATTAGAAATTGAGGTCGATTTAACTTTATTCGGTCAATAACGTCGGAGATCCTAGCGGTTTCAGCGATTTTTTTTTATCATCGTTGGTTTTCTATCTATTCCTCTTAGCCCCTTGCTTGTTTACAACATGTGTTATTAACATGCAACGAGTTGTTATTTTTATTTAATAATACGTTATTTTGCGTCAACACTAATATAAGATATGTATTCGTTGCAGGAAATGTTATCCAGGATACAGTAAGTGTTACCCAGAATGCAGTAAGTGTTACCCACCAAGCATTTTATTAGCAAACGTTTCAATCTTAGGTCGCGTCAAAATTCTCCATTATTCTTTGATAAACATCAACAATTCCCGTTGATTACTAAAACCCACTACTAAATTGGGTCGATTTCACCTTATTTGTCAATTATAGTCGAGATTTCACCCATTTTAGAGAGATTTTTCGAATTGCGTTTAACACATTATTTATTCCATTTCAAACTAAAAAATTTTGTTTATTACTAAGACCCATGAGAAATTAACGTTGATTCAACCTTATTCGGTCATTAACGTCGAGATTGAACCAGATTTGAACATGAATTGTCGTCTTCGTTCACTTGGAAGAGATGATGGCAAACATTAGTAATTTTTGCAATAAAGGAGGGTAAATATGTCTTTTTAAATCATTTGGGTAGTTTTCTCTAAAATTTTAAAAAAATAGGACCTTAACATTGAATAAAAATTGAATAGGGCCTGAACACTAATACAAACTTCTTAAAAGGGCAAACTATGTTATACCCCACGTGGATATATTGAATTGCGCATTACTACCATATACTTTTTTTATTGCGTGAAACTCCCATGTGCTATTTAAAACAAAGCACCGTACTCCTCATGGTATCTAAAATATAGCATTGTACCCCTAATTAGGGGGTAAAAATGAGAAGGAATGCATAAACCACGAGGGTGTTTTACTAGACTTGTTCATAAGGTTTTAAAACCCGGAACCGAACCGGTGGTCAACGGTTCGGTTAACCAGGGTCAACGGTTCCGGTTAAAACCGAAACCGCCGGTTTAGAATAAAAAAAAGTCCAACGGTCAAATGACCGTTGGAAAGTAGTTTATATAATTTATAAAAAAAAATTCTCCAATGGTCAGGACTTGGAATCTGACAGTTGCATTTTTATTTTTTATTTTATTTTATTTTTTATAATTGTCTATAAATATCCGGAATTAGTTTAGGTTTTTCCACACTTTGCTTTGCATTCTCTACTCAAATCTCTCTCTAATCTTTCTCTAATCTCTCTCTAATTTTTTTTTTATAATTGTCTATAAATATTCGAGGTCGACACTTATTTAACCTCATATTTTGAGTATAACTTAGAAGATTTCAATCTTCTAAAGTGGTGGTCGAAGAAAGTGGCATATTTTCCGGTGTTAACGAAGATTGCGAGAGAAATCTTAGCATGTCCCGCCTCAACCGTTTCCGTCGAGCAAGCGTTTAGCGTCGGAGGATATACATTGGACTCACGGCGATCGAGATTAACCGTTGAAAATCTAGAGAACCAATGCTTGCTCGACGATTGGACAAGGGCACCGAACTTCAACGATACGGACGAAGAAGGTGGAGATGAATATGAGTTTTCGTCGAACACTACCGGAAGTGAAGATTAAGCGATAATTGATTTTTTTTTTCATTGTATTGAGTTGTATTTTTTTTTAGCGATAATAATTATTTTTAAATATTGAATTGAAGGTGTATTTTTTTTCGCATTGTATTTTATTGAGTTGTTTTTTTTTTAGCGATAATATTTTTTTTAATGTTGAAGGTGAATTTTTTTCACATTATATTGTATTGACATTGTGTTGTATTTTTTTAACGATAATCAAACTTATTTTGATATTGAATTTTGAAGGTGTAATGTAATTTTATTTTTTTTACATTGTATTGAACTAGTAAGTTGTAATTTATATATTAGATGGATTGAAAATTGGAATGAAAAAGATTTTACATTATTAAAAAAATCAATTTCCTTTATCATTTTTCAATTAATAAACAAAAAAAAAACGGTTTGAACCGGAACCGAACCGGAACCGGCGGTTCCGAACCGGTTCCAAACCGTAACCGAACCGTGATTTACAAATCATAGGAATTTTAATGTTTATTTTTTAAACCACGAGTGAATTATATGCAATTTAGCCAAAAAATAATAATTCAAATAATGGTGATTTTTATCAGCCAAAACATACGAAGAAATTATAACATATATAAATTTTATAAAAAAATAAAAGAAAGAAAATGTCGTATATGCTAAAACGTTCCACGAAATGTAATCTTATAAAATCACATGGTTATGTTTTGTCATACCTTAGGGTTACCTATCAGAATTGAAAAATACTTTGGGCACCAACTGAAAAAGTCTTAAACACAGGGGTATTAATCGGAATTTAAAATAACTTTAGGCACCAACTGAAAAAGCCTTAAACACAGTGTTACCAATCGGAATTAAAAATAACTTTGGACACTAATTGGAAAAGCCTTAAACACATAGTTACCAATCGAAATTTTACTGGCTCCACGATTGCACATTCAAACCACCGTTCGTTGGTTGTTTCGAGGTGAGTTCTTCATTCTAAATATTAGACCTATGTTTTTTCTGCATGCTATATATCAATTTTTATTTAATGTGTTTTATTTAGAGCCGCCAAAGGGGCAAGTTGTGTCTCAATTTTTTTTAATGGACTATAGGACCTATAATTTATTATTCTGTTAAACTTTGGGCTTTATTTATTTTTTAAATGGACTTATACTTTTGATTAAAATTAAATTTTATTTTTCAGTACGGCCGGGCCGGGCCTCCATTTCCTAGGCCCGCTGAATGGCGGGCTTTGGCGGGCTACGTGGAGTGTATTCCCTACATGGCAAGGCCCAGGATTGGGGACGGGAAGAATTTTTTCCCAATTTCCTCGATAAGTGTTGGAGCGAAAATGGGGATTAGTCCTCACTTCACAAAGATCATCTTCAATTGGATCGAAAATAAAGTATGTGTTAAAAGCCAATCAAATCAAACTCAAATTATAAACATGACTATTATCCCAATAGATGGAGCATTCAAAATTAGCAAGACAAAAAAAAACAAAAAAAACAAACAAACAAACTTGAGCCAGGCTGATCTATAAACCTCGTACAGTCCGAAAGTCTTACCTTCTAAGCCCAATAAACCACATGTGATACCTATGGTACGAGGATTAGGCAAAACTAGGTGGTCCTTTGTTTTTTAATCTGTGTGTATATAAACGTTAGCTTAAAGTCTCTACAACTCAACACAAGCCTCCTTCATGAACCTTTTGCCGCAGCAGAACAGAGCTATAGCTTTAGATTATAAACTCCATCAACAAAACAATTCCAGCTATATATATTAATTTAGCTTCGATCCAAGTATTAAAAACATACCAAGAAATTTCATTTTTGTTCTTACATTCTTTCGACATTCTTCTTCGATCCTCAGAGAGAGATCATTTCAACACCGTTGAAGTTTGTGATGATGAATCATATACTAAATAAATAACCAAATTCTCACTATCCAATCAAGAAAACATACCATTGTCTTGATTCGGACCATTGCTCGGATAGTTAATAATCTTCCTCAAGATCAGTGTCCTCGCCATTCTTGTCTCTTGGCTACACTTATCAGCATACTTGCTCAAGTCCCTTACTTTCTTAACCAACCCTTCGGTCTTCGTCTTAATCTCTTCCACCGAAACAACTATCATTGCCTCGTCATCGCTCGTAATAGCGAACTCGGCGTCCCTCACCAGCCCTTCGATCTCGACCCTCAGCCTCTCGACAAGAGCCCTAATCCCATCCAAGTCCTTGACCACAATGTAGGTCCCCATCTCCATCGCGCCCACTATCTCCTTCTGACCCTTCAAATCCGTTTCGTACTTCTTCCAAATGGAATTCATCCACTGCCCCATCGAGCCCAAGGGCACCGACGCAGCTGCGGCCAAGGCCGCCACTAAAGGCGGCGCGGAGACGGCGGCTGCCACCACTGAACATATCAGCACGGTGGCAAAGGCCACCACGAATATCACGTTGCTCACCCTCCTCCAGCTCTTCATCTTCCCCAATTTGGCGTCAAGCTTCCTCCTTTTCGCCTGCAGCCTCGCCAGCATCTTCGTCTGATGGTCGTAGACGGAGTGGAAGGCCTTCGAGAATTCTTCGCCGAATGGGTCGGTGACGAGGCTCAAGCCCCTCAGCTCTTCGAGGGTCCTGGCGTACTTGTTTTCCACTACGGCGGCGGACCCACCTCGAGTATCGCCGCCGTGCTCCTCCTCGAACTTCTTAACCACCACATTGATCAGCGACTCCATGTGGCCAGCTCGGCGGAGGCAGGAATCCAGGGAAGTGCAGAAATCTAGGGTTAGTAGGCTGTTCTGAAAGTAGTCGTCGACTAAATCGGACAAGTCAGGGTTTTTCCAGACATCCCTCTTGTTCTGAAGGATCATCTTGACGACCTCTTGGTTCATTTCGAACAGAGACTCAGTGACCTGAGAGAGGGACTCGAGCGAAAGGGTGCGGACCTCCAAGCCCACGGCGATGGAGTTGATGGCCCGAGACGTACGGAGCTGCACGGACGAGTCGAAGCTGCGCAGGGCCGGGTCGGCTTGGCACGCGGCTTCGTACGAGGTGAGATCGGCTGGCGTTGAGGTCAGGTCCGGCGGCGGCGTTCGTTCGGACCGGCTCGACGAATCGGGTCGGGCGGGTCGGCTGGCGCGGCTGCCCATCTAGGGATTCTTGAGTAGGGCTCTCCCAAGTTTGAGTTTTTTTGTGGATTTCTTACAGTGATTGCTCTTGCAGTTTGGGTTATCTTGCGCGTTGAAACTTCGACGCTTTGACTGTAGAAGAAAGAAGGCGGAAGGCGAGAGAGAGAGAAGGAAGAGAACACTGTTTATCTTAGTTGAGAGTTTTCTTTTTGTTAGTTTGTAATCTAATTAATAATAGTGATGAAGAACTAAAATGGTCGAAGGAAAGTGTGCGTTGACTTTGAAAGTCGTTGAGAGCGTGGAATTGAAGGAATCTTCATTAGACTTTTCGAATGGTGTAATAGTATTTGCTGGTAATTAGGTTGGGTTGATTTAATTCTTTATTGAATAAAGAAGGGATTTTTTTTATTTTTTTTTTATTCATTTGATATGGGGCTTTCAATTTTTGGGCATATGCTTCTATGTATATACCAACGGAAATACGATATATACTTCTTTTTTTTCAGAAACAAGAAATGCAAATGTGGAAAAATTCAAAATTTTAGCAATATCTGGGGGAACAATGGTAATGGGGAAGTAAGAGTTGTAAGTTTCCCTAGATATCTTGAGCAAATATCAATTTACAAATGGCAGTTGACAAGTTTAGTTATATACAAAAGAAATATTTATTACATGAACATACGACCTTTGCAATTAAAAATGTCACATATTGGATTATCAAGATAATCATATGTCATTATATTAAATTATTATCATTAGTAATAAAAACTATAGCATGAAGTCGTTGTAGTATAGTGGTAAGTATTCCCGCCTGTCACGCGGGTGACCCGGGTTCGATCCCCGGCAACGGCGATACATTTTTTATTTAAGTTTTTATTTATTTTTCTTAATTCAAAGTGGACTGTTCTCATAATGGGCTAACAAGCCTATGGTAGACTAATTTTAGCCCATTCACACAAAAGTTTGCTTCTAAACGTGAAGCAAAGCTTCTTCCATATTATATGACCATAAATTTCTCAAAAAAATAATCATAACTTGGTACAAATATATTATCAGGATGGATAAGGGTCTCGATGTGTGTTAGATACAAATGTCAATTTGTACTATGTAACATTCTTTTTTTTTTTTACTGTCCCGATGTATCCCCACTCGATCTGGCTATGGGCTAGCCCTTAAAATACCGGGGTGGGCGCCCCACAGACCTGGCAGAGGCTTAATTGCGCCACACACTCCAGTGGTGGGACTAATCCTCGAGGTCAGATGAATACGTCTCAAACCCACCTGACAACGATAGTTATGGAAAATAGATCCCATGGAGACTACTCAAGGAATTGTGGGATGCGGGATTCGATCCCACGACCTAACCCACAAATCCTTAAGGACTCCTCCTTGACTATTAGACCAATGCCTCATTAACTGAATCACGTTATTATGTAAAAAAAATGGTAAATTTATTATCTCTCCATGAAGGGCAATGTGCATTAACTGAACCATCTTAAAGTTTGTGTTATCTCGTGTCATTTAGGTTTCACATTTTTTGACATTTTAGGAAACATGGGTAAAAAAAATGTTGTAAGGTGAATAAAAGATTATATGTACTTGTATAAATGATTTCCAAATGAAAACATTTCAAGCCATTTGCAAAATTCGGCTGTTGTGCCCTCTATTGCATGTATTAACGTTAAATCAATTCGGTTTATTCTTTACTATGCAAGAGGATTGAAACCCAACTCCACTGAAGTTTTGACACGTAATAACAAATTCAAATTTATTATGATTATGTAAAAAATACAACCGAATTGAATTGGTTTATCACTTGGGTACGGAAAAATAAATCAAACATGTCCTTTAAACAGTCTCAATCTTTAAAAAAATGTAATGAAATAAAATTCTTACCTATATAGTGAGATCTTTTTGGACATTGATTATTCGAAAAAATGATAAATTATGAATTGTATTTTTTTTCTCCCAAATGCTGAATTTGAAAAAAAAAAAATTCCAGTTCAGTTATTTGATACATAACCACAACGTCATAGTGGCCAGTGGAAAAAGAATTGTAGGTTTTTTCAGAAAGCAAATAAATAAAAAGATAAATAATAAACACTGATTAATAATTTTATTCCTTCTGCCTTTTCCTGGGATAAAACTTAAAATGGTCTCAAATGTTTATTGTGACCGATTTAATCTTTGATGTTTTGTCTGAACCAATTTAGTCCCAGATGTTATCGATTTTGGACCAATTTGGTCCTTCCGTCGCGATAAACATCCACACGTGTCTCACAATAAATCATGTCTAGATAGATAAATTGAAATGGTTACTGAAATTATGACACGAAACTAAAAAGTTCTCCTTCAAAATTCGAACACGAGCTCTAGATCGCCAGCTTCGTCGAGCTTCATTAACGGTTGGAAAGAAAACAGTACGAACCCCCAAATTCTACAGATATTCCAAAATTTGATCCAGCCATGATTTAGTATGGGGCACATGCGAGATTCCCGCTAAAATTGACGTTAATCATGACAGAAAGACCTGGTCCAAAATCGACAACATCGGGGACTAAATTGATTCAGGCAAAAATCGGAGACTAAATTGGTCCACATGATAAATATTGGGGACCATTTTAAATTTTCTACTGCTTTTCTTCAATACTAAACATATTTCTCAGTTCAAGCTGATGATGGCTCCCTATTCGGCCCGATGTTCTTCAAGTGTTCTCTGCTACACAAGAAACGACATGGCATGCGCGGTCTTGATAAATGAGCTTAAATTAACGCTTCTATATATATATATATATATATATATTTGTAACTGAATAAGATAATTTTACAAACATGATTATTAGGCTACATAGGTTATTATCTCGAGTCCTATCATGGTTTTTTTTTATCAATCATTATCTTATGTGCCAAACTAAACGAATGTTTAAAAAACAAACTAAACATCATTGCATAGGCATAAATAAGACTACCATTTAACGCACATTAGATGCGTATACTAATATATAAGTATATAATATTATTTTACATCTTAATTGATATTTATGATTCAAATATATGATAAATAAAATTATAAATTCATTTAGTATTTGTAAGTATCTTGAAAAAATGATTTATGAGGATAAAATTAGAATAAATAAAAAAATTAAGGGTAAATTTATAATTTAGCCTAATATACCTATTAATTAGGATAGATGGAAAGAGACAGAAGTGTGTTGATATTTTTTAATTTTTTAATAATTATTATTAATTTATAGATAAAATATGATTGGTCAATTGACAGAAGAAGTTACCGTTTTTATGAGGCCTTAGCCTTAATAAAATAGAATAGATTATCTTATTCTTTAAACTTGGGCTTTTCTATATCTCATTTTCTAACTGGCCCAAAAAGATAATAAAAATTTGATAATTGGGTTTTGGGCCCGACTGTCATAATTGTATCGAATATATTATCATTGGTAATATGAAGACAAATAAATTGTTTTTAAATCAGTCCCCAACAATTACTAGTGGTGCTAAAACGAGTTATAAGGTAGAAAAACCTATTTCTAATATAAAAAATAAATTAAAATTCAAAAAGTAACGCAAAGTCCATAGCCACCGTTAATTTATTTAAAAGGAAAACAAAATTTAAAAAAAAAATTAAACATGGGAAATGTGAACTCACTAGGGAATCTTAGTTGAAGGATAAATCCTCAGCAAAGAAATTAAAATAGAATAAAAATAAAAAAATAAAACCAAACCCCACCACTCCACCAGCAATACACACAACGCAGCACAGACCACAGCTCCACCGAACAAATTCCTTCACTGCACAGCCCTAAAAACCGACCCAAATGGACCCTCGGCGCGTCCCTCGGACCGTGAGCGACCCTAAGGTCCGTCAGGTCGGGTTTTTTGCTCCGCCGGACCGGTCCCAGTCGGGCCCGCCAGTCACAAACCCGGCCGCTACGCCCCCGTCCGACGTGTCACCATCCGGGAACTCACTGTCGCCGGTCATGATCCCACCGCCTCGTCATCACTACACTCACGTGGCGTCGCAGCCCATCACTCAGCTGCGCACCAACGCCGCGGTGCCCGATTCTTCGATCCCAGCCGGCAGCTACAACCCCTCCGAGTTGGAGCAGCAGCCCTTCATTGGAAGTTTTGGGAAATTCGCTTCTTCTATGCCATCTGGCGGGCTCGATGCTGCGGCGAAGCGAGTGTGGTTGGGGCATAGCTCCTGGAGTTGCAGGTAGAAGATGGATTAGTTGATTAATTGAGTATGTTTTTGGTTTATGTGATTTCTTAGCTGGTGAATAATGGGGTCTTGGTGGAATTAACAGCTGTTGGAGGGGCAGTGGAATCAAAGAATGAGGAAAAGGTGGAGAAGACGACCTTGAAGGGCAAGACAACAAAGGCAGAGAGGAGGGCGATGCAGGAGGCACAGCGTGCGGCCAAGGCTGCCTCAAAAGGTGATATTTTTAGGAATGTGGGTTGGATTAATTGGACTGTTTAACAAATTTATGCTATGCATGCTACTTTAATTGTTTCAAGTGAGCTTGGATGAGCCGTTAGTGAGCTTGGATGAGCCGTTGAAACTTTGGTTGAAGATGGCACTTGTTCCGTATGCATATCTGTTGGTTCTATTGATTGGTTGATCCGCGTGGGAACTTGATCGATCGAAGCAAACAGATTTAACATTACGTCATGTTAGGAAGTAATAATGCTTTCTGTTGCATTCGTGCATCTCGAATAGCAGCGTGTGCATTCGTGCATCTCGAATAGCAGCGTGTTTCTCATTTTTGATTGGGTTGGTTGGATTATTGACTATGATTTCAACTGTATACCGTTACTTTAGTTGTCTGTTCAACGTTTGCACGTAATAAATAATTTGCCCAAAATATTAGATCTTACCGTCAAGGTTGTCTCGTAGTTCTGCAAGTCCCGCCTTGCTAATCATCAAACAGTTAGCGAAACGAAATTGTCATTCTTTGGCATTGAGCCAAATCACCAAATAATTCACCATGGAACTCAGTTCCTCTTTTGTTCTGGAGCAGTTATTTTGTGGAAATGAAGAGGAGTCGGCTATTTCCTTCCTTAATCATGAAATTTGTGGCTTTATTTTTCTTAAATATTTGCATTTTTAGTTTTAATTTTGTTAAAAAAGATCAATAGTTCAATAAATTCCAGAAATGGTTTTCATTTAGATGTTGGATGCATTTGCTAACTTCTACATCTTAGTGAACTGTTGCATTAGGATGTTTTTCATTATCATCTCCCTCCTCCCTGTCAGCTCATATAGTAGTCATATTTTGATGGGTAAAATTTTGTATATGTCCAGGTGAAGGAACAAATGCTCCTGGGAATGCAAACGCTGGCAAACCTGCAAAGGCCACTTCACAAAAGAAAGATAACTTGTCTGCCGCAGCTTCTGAGAAGAGATCGGGCGATCGCCATCCTGATAAAGATAGGAAGAAAGAGGTTCCTCATCCTCGTTTGCAGTTCGATGACGCAAACAAAGTTGAGAAGGCAAAGAAACGTTCAGTTGTGAAGCAAACTGAGGTGAAGAATCGGGTTGAAGTGTTCAGGCACTTGCCTCAATATGAGCACGGCACACGCATTCCTGAATTGGAATCAAAGTTTTTCCAAGTTGATTCAGTTCATTCTGCTGTTTATAAGGTAACTTGGTGATCTCTCTCTCTCTCTCTCTCTCTCTCTCTCTCTCTCTCTCTCTCTCTCTCTCTCTCTCTCTCTCTCTCTCGCTCTCTCGCTCTCAAGGCTGAAGAGTCCACGATCGACTTTATCTTGATTGGCTTATGACAGGTCGGGCTGAGGTACTTACATGGAGATATATCTGGTGGCAATGCCCGTTGTATTGCGATGCTTGAAGCCTTTAAAGAGTCGATCGTTGACTACTCCACACCACCCGAGAAGTCACTTATTCGGGACTTGACCTCAAAAATAAACGGCTACATCTCATTCTTGATCGAGTGCAGGCCCCTTTCCATAAGTATGGGCAATGCAATAAGGTTTCTCAAAACTCGAATAGCTCAGCTTCCCTTACACCTGTCTGAGGCGGAGGCAAAGTCCACTGTTATTTCGGATATCGATCGCTTTATAAGTGAGAAGATCATATTAGCTGATAAGGTTATAGTGAAGCATGCCGTGTCCAAGATTAGAGACGGAGACGTTCTCCTCACATACTCATCTTCATCTGCTGTTGAAATGATATTCTCCCATGCCCATGAGCTCGGCAAGAACTTTCGGGTTGTCATAGTGGATTCGAGGCCAAAGCTCGAAGGCCAGAAGCTGCTGCGCAGGCTCGTTTCCAAGGGCATTCATTGCACGTACACTCATATCAACGCTGTTTCCTACGTCATGCATGAAGTTACGAGGGTGTTCTTGGGCGCTTCGTCTGTTTTAGCCAATGGGACGGTGTATTCGAGGGTTGGTACTGCTTGCATTGCAATGGTCGCACACCAATTTCACGTCCCAGTTTTGATATGCTGCGAGGCGTACAAGTTTCACGAAAGGGTTCAGCTTGATTCGATCTGCTCCAACGAGCTTGGTATGAACTTCTAATGATATGCTAAAAGATATCTGGCAGAGAAGATATCGACTCTTTGGATGGTTGGGCGAATATCGAGCATCTTCAGCTTTTGAATCTGATGTGAGTGTTGTTATTTTTTTTTTTTTACTTGTTAAATTTTCCAGGCTGATTCATATCGTATTGGCTGATGAACATTCGATATTTGTAATAAATTTCGCAGCTACGATGCAACGCCATCAGACTACGTATCGATGATCATAACCGACTATGGCATGGTGAGTTTATTAGAAACTAATTCATCGTCTTGGATTTTTATATTCAACTGCTTTACATGAAATATTTCAAGCTGAAATGTAGTTGTGCATCTTACCTCAATCCTTACATTTTTTATTTCAGTTCATGATGTTTTCATGTGTTCATATGTTTGTCTTAAAGAACAAAATTTCTCTTTTTCGTTTGTATTTTTTTTTTGTTCTTTGCTCAGATCCCACCAACCAGCGTTCCCGTCATAGTGCGGGAGTATCGCAGAGAACAACTGTGGGTACAGTGACGACGACCCGAGCCTAGCAGTTAAGACTATCGAAAAGATTGGCGTGTTTATTACAGGGATATAAGTCCATCTTCTGGGATGTTTAAAAATCCGATTTTTTTTTTATGGCAATAAGCTGTATCATCTATCTTTTGTTGAAATGTTTTCGAGATGTGATGTGTATGTTATGTTATGACTGAGAGTCTTGGATTGTACCCCGAAAATGCTTGTTTTTATATACAGTTGCGATTATGCCTTACAAGTTGTTGGGATATCAAATTCAATCTTATCTCGGATAGATAAAATAATCGAGACATGCATATAAACTTGTGAGTTATTCCCTCTGTTACCTATTTATTAAAGAGTGGTACCTCACATGGGTTTATTATATGCATGAGCATTAGGGGTGAGCCAAAATATCCGAAAACTCTCTTTTCAAAATTCTCAAAACTTAATATTCAATTTTAAAAACTGGATTGGATATTTGATCCGGTTTATTTTGAAATAAATCAGATTGGATTCGGATAGGGACAGAACTAAAATTTGGATATCTGATATTCAGATTATATTTGAAAAAAAAAAAAAAACAAATTAGGTAGTGCATAAGGAAAAAAAAATTTCAAATCACACTCACAGGCAATACTTTTATTAACTATGAATGAATACATGCGTAAAATATTTAATAATTATTTTATGTGTTTTTAATATTTTCTTTGTATCGTTTTTATTTTAATGCATTTCGTATAAAAATAAATATTTTTATTTTTGTTTAGTAGGGACTCTTTGAAGGAGAGGTTTCAGATTTAGCTACCAAATATTGAGTGAGTCTGACACACAAGGATCTATTCTAATGTGATTCATCTATCTGCCGTGGTTGTAGACTATTGCGTCAGCCCCGAGGTTTACTTGGTCGACTTATAATTGTTTATCGGGTTAAAAAAAAAATACTCATATAGTATTTCTTTCTCACGAAGTCCATAGTTAAGATTAATGGTCCAACGTGGTCATTGCAATAATTATCAAAGAAAGAATATCACACTATAAGGTGATTGTTTGTCCCTTATTACTAATCTACGGAATCGTTGTGGTGCATCGGCTTTATGTGGAGGGCTTCTCGACGACTGTTTCAAGCTCGTTTCATCTTTTCAGCATATCAGCTTCTCTTTCGTTAAGCGACAGACTAACTGTGTTGCTCATTACCTTGCAAAAGATTTAGGTTTTGTAGGTGAGGGACGGTCTCTCCCTACTGAACTCATGTATAACCTAATTCTTGCGGATATCGCTTAATAAATTCTTTCTATTAAAAAAAAAAAGAAAAAGAAAGAACTCTTACTTAATTAATGGAGAATGCATATCACAATGTGCAGGCAAAGAGTAATGCATAATATCAAACCAAAACCAAGCGGAGGATCGAATGGCTCTCTTGGTCATGGACACGGTGCTACTGACAAGCTTCCCATATTCGTCGACATCCTCTTCGGACATGCGGCCGAGGATGCCCTCATACTTTTCGAACAGCACATCGATTATGGACGTTCCAAAGTGCTCGACATCCTCTTCGGACATGCGGCCGAGGATGCCCTCATACTTTTCGAACAGCACATCGATTATGGACGTTCCAAAGTGCTCGATCAGTAACGGCTCGGTCACAGACCTCACGCACCGAGACGCGGCCTCGAACCAATCGCCGTCGGCTTGCGAACCACAAGATTCCCATGACCTCTGAGGTCTCGAGGCAGTTTATGATGAAGGAGCCTTCTTTTATGACTTGGGTCTCCACTTCTTTAGGGGATGGAGTGTATGTTTGGATGTTGAATGAGTGTAGTTTCTCTTCTTCTATTAGTCCCTGCGATATTAACACTTGGCTTGGATTTTATTCTCTATTTTAAAACTTAAGTTGGGTGTGTTTGGTATGTAGAGTTCGTGTGTGGAAAGTACGATGGAAAACGAAGTCAGTGCATTAAATAATTATACTTCACGCTTCGACTGTTTTACGTCTCCACCTTTTTTTTTCCTTACTGAATTATTCCGCATACCAAACGTAGCGTAGACGTGTGTGCGTGTGTGTGTTTGTACCTCAGATACCATTTCTTTGAGTGCGATTCCTACGAGCTCGATCATATACAAACACTCCTTTGAAGCATCGTCGTTTCTTCGTCCCAAAAAGGTGAGCAACATTTTCCCGCCGTCGACGACTTCATCGGAACGACTCTCAAGAAACCCTAGGAAATCTTTCTGAAACTGTCTATAATAAGCATGGATCACTTCCTTCGTACTGGTACTCGTAATGCAAATGTTGTCTTTGTTCGTCTCCAGCCCGTCCGGAACCTAAATATAAAACGAAAGAATGATGGCGTAGTTAAATTAAATTTTTTTTTTTTTTTAACTGTCGGGAGGTATCATCACACAATGCTACGATAGTCCCCACATTTCGATTGAATTCAGCCTGAATCGAATCCGAACCCCACAGTCGACTATGGAACAACCTCGATTTTCGGCGAGACTAATCCTCCTGGTATGCATGATCCTTGCCACGTCGCAACAAACATCGGCATTCATGGGCATGCACTGACCCAGACCAGCCCTACCCTTTGCCCGAGTTGCTCTTGCTTCGTCCGGTATAACCCTAAGGGATGATCCAACCGGCCAAAGGGTCAATGGACCCATCAAACCCTAGTGTAGAACCGCCCCTGTTTATGGGGTTTGAACCCATGACCAAGGGGTTTCGATAACTCCTTCCCAACCACTAGGTCAAACCCACAGGACGTATAATTAAACTAAATGAGCATGAAATTTTAGCACATTATTTAACGTACGTACGTACCCTTGAGAGCCAATGGAGACTGCTAGAAGAATGAACAAAGTGAAGGGTTCGGGCAGCGAAAAGCCTGCCATGAAACGAGCCCGGGACTCCACCGACGAAGAAGTTAGACGGTCCAATCTCGGGTTTCAATTCAGCTAGGAAATTGGGTAGCAAGACGCGGAATACTGAGTTAAAATCAGTCCCCGAGAGATCGTTCAAGTGAAGCGTGAATTCAGGCAAAGCATGGCCATGCATTATCCTTAAATTTTCGACGATTCTGACAATGTCCCTCATCGCCGAGAAACAGTTTGGCCCCGACGAACAGCCGATATCAGCTATGCAAATGGCTTTGGCTGGGGCCAAGTCGCCGTACAGCTCTTCTATGGCTTCCAACATCATCGGCCTCGCCATTGATATAATTTCACTCTGATGATACTCAAGATTTTCATTTTAGGGTTTTTAGGGTTTTCATCATTACTCTTTTATAACGATTTTGATTATTCAACGTTTATCGACTGATACCTGCAATAGAGAGTTGTTAGCGTAGCTGTTCTTTCCAAGGCCTTCATTCATGTGTAGCACTTGTAGGGCTGGCCCTGGCGTGGCGGCCACACGCTGGTCCGAGAAAGGACCCCAAAGACGTTGCCCATCGGAGGTTCGCCGCACGAGAGGTGGCTGCAGCGGAGGACGTGGTGGTTGCAGACGTTAGGTGTCAGAATGGTGCCGGCGGTCAGAGTTGGTCGGCCGTGGTGCCGGAGGAGAATGCCACTCGGGGTCGTCATAAGTTCTTTTTTCTTACTTTAAATAAATCTGTTTTTCTTACTTCTTTATATAATGAACGCATGTTCGCGCGTACTTCTATTGACTATTGAACCAAATACTAAATTAATGTTTAAGAAAGGACTACTTAATAATTGAAAAGAGAAAAAGTCGACATTATGTTTAAAAATAATAAAGGGACGATTATGACGTGACACGACATAGCAAATCAAACCAAAAGAGCTTTGCAATACCTAAAAAATGTTAGGGCGATTTATATAATTCGACACATAACATGAAAGGACGAAGCATTTAAAAGAAAATCATGCATCAAACGGCAGTCAACAGCAATAATAATAACTAACATTTAAGGAATCATCGATGCGCGTCCTTTAAGATATATATAAGCATATAATATTACTTTAGTTGTTACGATTCAAAATATTATTTATGATTCAAAATATATAATAAATGAAATTATAAATTGATTTTTAATTATATTATATTTGTAAATATATTAAAAAAATTGATGTGAGGATAAAATTAAAATAAATAAAAAAAATTAAGAATAAATTTGTAATTTAGTCTGATATACTAATTAATTGGGTAGTTACTATGTACTCATGATTCTTAATAATAACTATTATTTTATGCACACTCAAATGGATGTGCTCTAATATATTTTTATAACATGAAGTTATAATATTAATTTTATTTGTAAATTATTTTTTTTTATGAATTTAATTTTGATTTTTAGGATAAAATTGGAATAAATTTGAAAATTAAAGGTAAAATAATAATTAGTATTGTCATATCAGATTAATTTGATGGCAGTTACGATGAGACGCTCTTCAATTTATATATAGTACAGATAATAATAATAATAATAATAATAATAATAATAATAATAATATACTATATATAAACGTCGTGTTTAATAACGGTCAATTTAGTATGTCAAGTACAATTATTGTTTTGCCCTTTTATTTTTTTCCTTTGCAGCGCCGTGATTTCTAGTCTAAGAGGGTGGCTTTGTTCACATGCAAGATCGAAACAAGTCGAAGCAAACTTTTGCCTATAAATAGGCAGTGCTCGATGAAGGAAAAAAAATAACAGACCACACAGATTTTCAGTCTTCTTCGATCATTTTCTTGTCGCTTTCTCGATGAATAGATTCGATAGATAATTGGTCGATTTATTTATCATATAGTTCATACTCCTAGTCGTTATAGCTGCTTTTTTGTATGACGACCTTAAAAATTTTACGTGCTTGTAATCATCTCCACATAGTATAGAAGTTTACCCCCGGCCCGTGGACGTAAGTCATCTTGACCGAACTAAGTAAATTCTCGTATTCACTATTTTTTTTATTTTTCTTCTCTTTATTTGTTATTCTCATTTTCGGGCGATAATACAATCAGAATTCAAAATATCTTAACAGAATATTATATTGACTGTGACACTGATACCTGCAATAGAGAGTTTTTGGCGTAGCTGTTCTCGCCAGGGCCTTCGTTCATGCACTTGTAAGTTGTAGTGCTGGCCCTGACGTGGCTATTAAATTAGTGGCTCATGAAATATAAATAATAAATAATACTCTATATTAATTATATATAATACGATGGTTATTATATATTAAAGATTATGGTATAAGGTTTTAATATCCCTTTCTCTCTCTTCCTAACGTTAATAATACTTACAGATACAACCCTTTATGAAAAGACATACTTTTGTGAAAGGACATAACTGTTGTTCTTGAACCTCTCTTCACAACTATAAAAGGGCTTCTGTGGTTAAATCTCAAATCCATCAAAAGGGATTAACATAAGAGAAAGGAGAGCAGAGAGAATAAATACACACATCCAAGATGTCAAGATTAATTATATGGATTCAGGTAAGTTCTTCAATGTATGATTAAATCAAAATAGTATTATGGTATTTTGGGGTTTCTAAACATTACATAATTATTGGATAAAATTCTTATAGTGACAGCCACGATGGTCCGAGAAAGTACCCCAAAGACGTCGCCCATTGGAGGCTCCACAGAGGACAGGTGGCTGCGGCGGAGGACGTGGTGGTTGCAGTCAGTAGGTGCCAGAATAGTGCCGATGGTCATAGGTGGTTGGCCGTTGTACGGCAGGAGAATGCCACTCGGGGTCGTCAACTTTCTTTTTTCTTTTTCTTTTTACTTCTGCTTTCTTACTTCTTAATTTAATAAACGATACGTACGTACTTCTGTTTAAAATTAAACCTTTTAAATATTAAATGTTTGAAAAACGCCTAAATAATTGGAAAAAAAAAGCATATGATGGATAATTTTTTGTGTTGTAAAATAACTAAGGGACCATGGGATAGTTTTATGGTATGTTCTATCCTACCCAATTTGGTATAACCCAATTTAGATTTTCAACACGAGGAATGTTCAATGATGTGTCAAAAATCTAACGGATTGATTGGTGTACCAACGTGGATTGGATAGCGATAAATGAGTCACATCTTAAAATGTGATAGCAATTGGGTTGTAGTAGGTAAGACAAAATCTAGTATTAATTATGGTGTTGTAACAGGTGGGGAACGATATTTTTGGTCCCCAATATTTGGAGTATGGGTTCTTTTGGTCTCCATGTTCCGAGATGCCACTTTTAGTTCCCAAAATTATCGATTTTGGATCGTTTTGGTACTCCGATTAACTTAATCGTTCGTTTGGATAATTTAACACGTGAAACATACGCAATTTCATTTTGGTCGACTTAAAACATCTCATTTTCATATTCAAACCCAAAATAAAAGATGCCCACGTCGACTTAAACGCTAAGAACATTCCATTTTCATAATTTAATCGTTAGTTTGGATTTATACATTAACTCTCACTAAATCTTTTATCCCACGTTGAAGAAGATGAGTTCTGAGCATTTAAATCGACTAAATTGAATGTTGCGTGTTAAATTCCGTCCAAACTAATAATTAAATTAACCGAGGGACTATAACGCCCAAAAATTGGTAACATTGGGGAATAAAAATAGTCTTCTCCCTATAGATCATATTTGATCCAAGACTGGCACTATGTTCCTCGTGTTGAATCTCATGGACACACATGAGAGGGTTGGCAGCTGTCTGCCATGAAATTTTGTTAATAACCATATCTAATTATATTATTATTATTATTAGTGTAATGTCCTTCTTTTAGTAATCAATGAATCTAGTAATAGGCTTTGTCTCTAGAATTTGATTTCTTTTTATTTTAAGTTTTTTTTCTTCCCAAAATTTAAGTATAACTGATGTGAAAACTGAAATATATAGACAGCCTTATTGCCTTTTTTTTTTTTTTTTTAATCAATTTTTATAATTGAAGCAATTTATATATAAAGTCAATCATGTTACTACGTACAACTGCATCAAAGATTTATTTGACATTTGACTACAATTGTATTTAAAATTTCTTGGCATGAGTCATCATGGTTTCTATCTTTGCAAATTTGATTCCCTTTGCTTTTATAACAGTATTTTAACATTTGTTAATTTTTTTCCACTCATTTTTTTTTTGTGTATTCTATTTTAACCACCATTCTTTAGTGTCCCTAAATTTAAACTTAGCTTCAACATATTCATATGACTGATGTATGCCTATTTGGCCAACGTGAAGCATTTATTTTCTTTCCAAATGTAGGGCGGGGACGGGGACCTAATCCCTAGAACTGTCAACTGGGCCCGCGGGCTGCGATTTATTAGGCCCGCCAGCGGACGGGCCTGAGCGGGTAAGCCCGCGGCGGGCGCGGGCTTTGGCGGGGCGGGGCGGGCTAGCCCGCGGGGCGCCCGCCTGAATAATTTTTTTTAAAAAAAATAAATTATATTATTTATATTACAATATTACACATTTTTTTTTATAAACAATATTACAAATGTTAATTAATATAGATAGAAAAACATAAAAGAAAATCAAAACAAATAAAATACATTGAATTGAACATAAAAAAATTAAAAAATTATAATAAATTACTCTAAATTTTAGATTTTTAAATTTTTTTTAATGCTGGCGGGCCAAGCCCGCCAGGCCCGCGCCCGCCGGCGGGGCGGGGTGGTTATGGATTTCTTAGGCGGCCCGTTCTGACAGTTCTACTAATCCCCATCCCCGGCCCCGCATCTATGAGGAATCCCCATCCCCATTCCGCCAAGTAAACGGAGACAAAATTGTCCCCGTCCCCGCAGGGATCCCCACCCCACAATTTTTTTAAAAAAAATAATATTTATATTATAATATATAAATTAAATATATTATTTAAATTATATTTTAAATATTATTTATTTTATAATAATATAAAATGAGTATAATAAATATATTTACATATTATTTATATTATAATAATATTGATTATATATAATAAATAATATTTATATTATATAATATAGTATCGGGGAACGGAGCGGGGATCCCCACGGGGCGAGATCAATCCCCGTCCCCGTCCCCGCCCCATCCCCGCCCTGCGGGGATACAAAATCGGGGATTCCTCGCCTTATTCGGGGCAGATCCCCGCGGGGACGGAGATTCCCCTCCCCATTGACAAGCCTACCCAAATGTAAAGACTATCAATTGCATCTATGGCGTTTTGGTAGTCTTCATTTTGATTGGCTAATATAGGTCTCATCACCCTTTTGCGAATGTACACAAAATCATAAGGTTATTGTATACGTTTATATCATTTCTCATATTATATATGTATTGTTTTAATATAAATAATGTATATTATACTTAATATAATAATAAAAAAATTATATTATAAAATCAATATTTTATAACAATCGAGTTATTGTTTTACTCATTAAGTTACTTTTCTTATTTTTTTTAGAATCATTTTCTATGTCAAAGAATTCAATTATAATGTTGTCGAAGTAATAATTTCAGTATATAGTTGTATTAAAAATTTATCAGAAGGCTGAAGTCAAGGCAAAGCATACGAGGGCCATCCCTTTGTTTTTCCCTCTTGTGAAATATTCCTTCAAGGTGTTATATTACATCTCATAATCAGATTGATAGCCTTCGACTTAAGAGTGTCGTTTTAAATTAGCATCTTCATTATCATTGGTACTATATTTTCGTGGAGTAAATTTTTGTTGCAATGCAATTCTAAATTCAACATTATATTTGTGTTTATGAATAATCTTAGTGTATCTTTAGCGTAACACTATTTATCACCCTAAAAATAGCGTTATAATATTTAATTTTTTTTAATTTTAAAACTTACTTTAATTATATTTAAAGTATTTTATATCATTATAATAAAACAAAACATATATACATATTATTTTTTATTATGTATTTATATTTAGTGACGTCGTCACTTGTACTAAATTTTAATTATGATTTTTTTTTCTAAACGAAAGTTTTGTCGTTGAATATGAATTTACAAGGGAATAAATAGTAATATTCGATTATTCAGAGAAAAAAAGTTTTAAAAAAAGACAAAAAGAAAATAAGATTAAAATTTGAGAAAAAAAAAAAGAGCAAATTTAAATTATGATAAAATACAACTGATTCAGTTTAGCCCAAAGAATTTGAAGCTTACTCGAAAATTGCTTTCAAATCAAGTTAGAATGAAAATTTTCCCCGTTTTTGTATAGAAAATGTCTTCTCGAGTTTGTGCCGTTGTAATGTCAAGATACAATTAAAACTCAACTGATATATATATATATATATATATATATATATATATACTAGTATTTTATTGCACATTCGATGCATGTGTTTAAAATAAATCTATAATATTAATTTATATTTGAGATATTTATAATTTATAATAAATTATTAAGCGAAATATGGGTTGGAGAACGTAAAAGATCGCGGGATAGATTGAGATATGAGTTATTAGGCTATGGATTCCACGTTTGCGGGCTTAATAAGCAATTGAATTCGAATTGGGGAAATAGATTGAATTGTAATTGAGGAAATCACAACTGTCCATTTAACCATGATTAACGGTCCAGATTTCAATTGAATTTGCCACCCCACTATAACCATCACCAATTATATAAAGGTATATATATATATATATATATATATATATATATATTTTATGGAGGAAAAATGAGCCATGTAGGCATTATCTTATAAATGTCAATTTCTAACCCCATCTATAAACTAGGTATACTTGTTGTGTGTTGTAAGAAAAATCCAAATTATCGTGAAGATATTTTGTGAAGTCACCACAAACAAATGGCAACCATTCGAAATTCTTTGTGGTCTCTATACAATAAATTATTTGTTGTAGAATTATGTCTATGATTCTAATTACAGAAATAAATGAGTCCATGTGTCATGAATTTTACGTACGTCAACGGATCAAATTAAAATTCTTTCATTCCAAGACATTCCTCCAATCATTAACATCGCAAAAAACCCTTATTTTAAATCAATCAATAAATAAACCAAGAAATCGGAAAGTCCTATCTACGTATATAAATTAATTTATGTCAAGGAGAATTTGTCATAATTTTTGTCCGTCTAATTTGAACATGCATTAACAATTTAACTCTTCATTCTATTGTTTATTTTAATTATGTGTCCTCATAAATTATTTTTTTCTTCTTAAATTATATAAACAATTAAAAAAATTAAATTATAATTACATATTAAATTAAACTAAAAATAAATCTTACAATAAAATAATATATTTATATATAGTACACACAATTGAGTTGCTTAACTATATAAATAAAATGCAATAACCGCGAATGGCATAATTCAGGTGATCATCACAAGATCGCTGCGCGCCGCCGCTCGAGCCGCGCGCGAGCTCGCGCGCGCGCGCTCGCTCTCTCGCTCTCTCTATCTCCTCTCGCTCTCTCTCTCTCTTCTCGCTCTCTCTCTCTCTCTCAATTTCTTCACAAAAACCTTCAGTTTTTCTTGACCCTTAGTAATAAAAATCTTCCTTTTGCTCTTCAAGGTAGGCGAGTGTGTACATCCTCCTCTTTGCCATTTTCTTGACAATCTATGCTGTCTACATCTTTTTTTTTTTTTTTCCTTTCTTTTTAAAGGGATATTAATTTTATCTTTTTTTTTCTTTCTTTCTTTGCTTTTCTCTATTATTATAGCAAATTAAATAGCTATGGTGATGATGGGATTGGAGAAGCTAGTCAGTAGCTTGAAGTCAAAGCTAAAGTCAATAAAGATGATGAAGAAACCCTTATATGACAAGATAGAGAAGAGCGAAAGCATGAGAGTTGAAATCAGAAGCAGAAAGGCTCGAAAGCTCATCGAGCACAATCTTAAGTTTGCTGACTCTCCAAAGACAAGAAGCTACGCCTTCTGATGACGATGACGACGATGGGGAGTAACATAAAGTGTTTACGTTTATGTTTTCTTTTAAAGTTCATGATTAGAATTATTTAAAAAAAAAACTGTTATTACAGTTATACTGTCTTGATGGCATTCGATGCCTTGGTGACTTGGTCTATAGCTTTCTTAACTGAAGAAACTTAATTTAAAATTCCCCGTCTTCTACAATAGTTCGTTTAGTTTCACTCGTCTGTGCCCATATTAAATCATGGGATGGATGAAATCATAGAAAGGAAAGGACACGTGTCAGCATCTAACTGATGGAACATGTCATAGGAACACAAATGGGAACGGATGATCTCATGCATAGTTCGCGTCCAATTACAAAACATGAAAATAGAGTACATCTCTTCTTAAACGTAAATCTAAATTTAACAATATTATTGTGTTGATGAACATTGTTGCTCTATTTTTGCCATAACACTATTCATCAACGTTAAAATAGCGTTATAATTTTTATTTTTATTTTCTTTTTAATTTTGAAATTTATTTTAATTATATTTAAAATATTTTATATCATTATAATGATAAAACTAAAGTTATATAAACTTTATTTTTCTTTATTTATTAAAATTTTTAATTTACAAAAATTATAATTAAAGTAATATGTTTAAATATTAATTGAAAATATAATATGTGTGAAATATTATTTTTAATGTAGAAATAGATTTAATGTATTTGAGTTAAAATTAGTGTTGAAAATAGAATTAAGGAGTTGAAGTAAAAACACTAGCAATTGTTTTTTTTTTTTTAATGTAAAATTGACTGTATTTTTTTGCGTTGTTGTTTGGAGATGTCCTTACCATGGTTAGCTTATCTGTTGGAATTCTTGAATGAACTAAGGAATTTTATTTGTGATATGTGAAATGAAATATATGGAGTGTTATTAGAAAGAAGTCACGGGTTGCAAAAGATCAAATTTAATTGTTTAATATTCAATTGTGGTCTTCTATAATTGTAGTAAAATAATAATAGTAATAATGATAGTAACCTAAATAGTTTAGTTATGCTACTTTTAAAAGGAAAAAAAAATCATTTTTTAATACTCACATTAATTAACTTAATAATAGTTCACTGAAATTCAAACGCGATATATGTTTAGCTAAACATATGTATATATGTGTGTGTATAATTATCATGATATTTTAGATTGAGATTGGGAATGTAATAGGTAGACTCAGGAAATTGGAATTATCCAAATATAAAATTAGTATTTATTTATACTATTGTTAGGTTACGTAAATGCATTTCACATTTTTTAGTTGTCTATCTATATACGGACAGAAAACTCACTAACGTGGATGATATATGCATATAGTTGTTTTCTAGTTAAAATTTTGAAGATATGATACTAATTTCATTTTTTGAAAGTTTTTGTGTCGATAAATCGGCCAATTTTGCTTATTAATTTATCTTTATGAGATTCTTATTTCGTGTATTATTCTTTTCGAATAATCGTAATATAGATAACATTATAGTCATTGACAAATAAAAACAAACAAAAAAAGAAAAAGAAGATGAGTAAGTGAAGTATCACATCACTCATCAGCATCAGCAGAGTATGGATAAACCAAATGCTTACAATCTAAAAAAGATTGTAATGAATCTTAGCAAATACCTTAGAGACCATGGACTTTGAGGCGTGATAATAACCCTTTTGACGTGGATTTAATCTCTTCTTTAATAAAAAGCAATCTGCTTTTATTGATCTTTACATAATGATCAACATCATATCCTAAAGAGCGAATCATAAAGATGATCACTAATATAAAAAGCAATCTTGATAATTATAAAATTTAGCACTAACTTTAGACGGGAACAAAAAAAAAAAAATTCTATCTTTTTTACGACAAAATAAGTCGAAAATCTTATTCGCCAGCTAAAATTTGAATATTTTTTACCTCCTTGACTGCTATAAGAAATCAATTACCTATTTTGCCAGTACTAATTTAAAGTTAAAAATCAATATATTTAGTGATCCAAATTTATATTTGTTGTTCAAGTGTGAGTAATACAGCATTGGTTTAGTAAGACCGGCATTATGTTGAGAATTTGATTATAAATTACAATTACAATTACAAATTACAATTATAGAAATATTTATATAAATTTCAAAATAAAATAAAGCCTAAATTCCATATAAACCCACGTGTGGTTTACAAATTAAGCACCAAAACTCATCTGATTTGTAAATAGCATAAAACACCCTCATGTTTCATTTAATCATGTGTTCCTTACAATTTACTCTCTCAGAACGGGATACAATTCTAAGTTTTAGACACTATCGGGGGTACGATGCTAAGTTTAGACAGTACAATGGAGTTTTGCGCAATAAAAAAACAGGATAGCAACAAGTATTTCAATATATCTATATAGGGATATAGCTTAATCTACCCAAATTAAAAAATAATACCTAGATTATAACATTATGGCATTTCCTAGGAGATTTTAATGGTAAATTATAATCATAGAATTATTTATGTAAAAACTTAACAATTTAATAAAACAGTACTCTGATTTACTTTTGATAGCAAATTATTAGAAGTCCGATAATATCATTACAAGATATTGTATTGCAATGTATATAAATATATGTAGAATTAACGTTAACCTAACATTCCACAAGCAAAATAGCGATCTATATAGCCTCTATTAAGCAGCATGCAATCTTCAACACCACCACACAAAGTCACAAGGTAGAACATTCTTCAAAAATCCCTTTCGAATGCAAACCAATTGAATGGAAAGAAAGAACTCTTTTTTTAAACTAACGGTTGTGATAGTAAAGCATTTGCAGATCATTGCAATGAGTACAAGTCCAGGGCAACAATGGAGGATCAAGGCAATAAGTATGAACGCATCGAACCTGGCAGAAATTGCATCTGACGAGGAGATCCTCGGGTTCTCTGCTGTAGCATCTAAAACAAAATTGTTCTGCTCGCTGTCACGAAAGCACGATAAAAGAAAAAAGATTAAACGGGAAAATAAGATGATGTAATGATGACGGTCTGATCACTAACGTTGGCGGGAGGTTCGTGGTTTTCATCGGGCACGATGTATAGATCTGTCTTCGAACCGTCGTAGGCGACAGTCTGCGAGTATATTTTCTGGTCCGAAGATGCGGCGTCTTCGACTTTCGTGATGCACATGAAGCTGGCTTTGCACAAGGGGCATGTTGACGGCTTCTTTCTAGAGGCCTACAAGACAACGTAATGTAAAGGAATGTGTAATAAGAAGCAATGTAAATATTGAGCAGCCACGCTGATTCGTATTCTTCACGACATACCATATGATCTGCCCAGTTTTGAATGCAAGAGAAGCAAAACCTGTGGCCACATTGTAGTACTCCTCTCGTAGAACTATAGTCCGTCCAGCATATTACACACGACAGGTCAGATGATGCTGCTGGTTTACTACGTAGATCATTGTCGGTTGAGTCCTCAGGAATATCCTCGGGTAGCTCTGATGAAGTTGCCAAAGGTGACTGACCAGCATGAACTTGCCCGTGCTGTGTTTCGTCTTTCATGTTCTCAATCTCTTCGACTTCTATAACACCTTGGTTACTGCTATGACGTTTGCTCGTAAAGCGTCTGATATCGCTCTTATTCCTAGGAATCAGAGGATATGTAATAGTCTCAGGTAATACTTCTACGTCATCAGTGTCTTCGTCTGAATATGAAATTGATGGGAAGTCACTTTGGCGTCCATGTTTCTTAATTAGTCTGCGGGATCTTGGCTGAGTTTCTGAAGGATTGGAGTCCCTCTTTCTCAGTCTACCATGTGCAGGTTGCGAAGAGCTTGGTTCCTCGGGCTAAGATTTCCAATTGCATGTGAAAGGTTGATCCAATATGATGAATAAGTGAAAGCAATACTTATCAAAAATGTAATGAAACACTAATAGTCTCCGCGACCTAGTTATAATCACCGAAATATATGAAACCTCTACAAATAAATTAACTGAAATGCAGCATGTCTTTTGCTTTACAGATATATCATATGGTCTGTAGGAACTTATTGCTAGAAATACAATTGTTTGACAATTGTGCAGTTAAGTATATGAACTTACAAGGTTTTTATTCATAAAATGTGCAAGGGGGAACTTGCAAGAGATAATTCATGTTTTCATGATTATTCTTCATAGCAATGATCTACAATACATTAGAAAATCCCATTACCTCCGTGATTCTTGACCTCGATGGATCATTGTGGCTAGATCTACTGCAAAATGGCAGAGTTTCCCCAATATTTCTTTTGTTTGGTTTTCTACGCGCTCCGTAGGAACCGCTAATATTCTGCATCTTTACCAAAACATAAAAAAGAAACTGATAAACTGCAGAATCACAGAATGATCCGAAACCAGGAATGTAAATTCAATTTCAATATATAGCAAAACCACAAGAAGGTTGGAGAATAAATAAAAAGAAAAAGAAAAATAAACAACAGAAAATGATAGTTAAACCTTCTACAAAGTACAGAGGGCAGTAATGACGCAGCGGCTTAAGGATTATAAGTCATAAAAAATCTAACAGTTCGTTCTAACAAAAAACGATAAGACAATAGCGTTTTGTTACGCTAGTGGAATTATATTTTAAACATGTGCTTGTCTTATTGTCTAGGAAAACAAACAGTCCAGTAAAAACGGAACCAATTATGTTCATATACTTCAGCAAACACACTGAGTACAGTCACGCCAATTTGCAGTCATTCCAACTAATCATTGCATTCCAAACTGAACTAAAACAGGAACAATATAAATGGGATTGTAACAATACCTCATTTAGTGGAATCAAATCACTCAACAAAGAATCACGAGCATCTTCACATTCAGCGCCGATAACGGATTTTTTATCGTTCTTGCACGTTTTAGACTGAGAAACAACCTGTTTTGTCCCCAAAATGATGTCCAAAAGTAAAGGCCCCATTTCTTCTCCACTACAAAAAATGATAAAACAGAGACAATTGATTTGAAAGAAAGCAATTGAGCCGTAAGTATAACAACGAAAATAAAGCAAACCAACTATGATCCAACACTTTGAATTTCGTAACAGTAAGAACACAATTATTCCATCAATTGTACCCTCAACTTCCTAAAACTCACCATACCTCTGCAAGGTGAATGGATCCTCTGGAACACGCTTTCCCTGTCTCACACACTCTTCAATCCAACAATGGTTGACAACTGCTATCTTAAACTTCTTAGCAAACTCATATTTCCGTCCGTCAAACCTCCAACAAACCTAAAAGCAGAGAACGACAATCATACTACGCTGTCAAAATTGAATTCCGACATACGAATTTCACATAAAATAAGCTAAACACGCAGTTTCACCTACCAAATGTGTGATTGATTTATTCATATTCCCAACATAACTAGCACCAGAACGAGAAATCAGTTTGATGAGATTAAATCTCTCGATTCCATGGTATCCACTGACCGTGGCGACAACCGAATCCATAGATTTCACCGTTAAAATCACCGACTCTACCCTGCAAAAAATTAAATAAAAGTTCCATCACAGGCCGAAAACAAAAAAAAAATTGACGGAACAAATAATCGGATCAGAATGAGCGACGACATTTCTTCAATTGATTTATTTATTTTTTCTACCTTTGCGCAGATGATCTAGCAATGACTCGCCTTCAATCTTTATGCGCGCGACTGGTGGGAGAGAGAGAGAGAGAGAGAGAGAGAGAGAGAGAGAGAGTGTCTCTGTGAGGGAGATGCCAGCTTAGAGGGAAAACGAAAATTTGAACTCTGCTTTGGCGATGTAATTTGCATGGGCTGACTGAAGAATTGTTATGTTGGGCTTTTGGCCCATAATGATTGGCCATTCGTGAATTCATTTCATATGCCATAAAGCCCAATGATGATTAATTCCCAATCACATGTTATATTATCTCTTGCATTTACATAGATAGGGGCGGATTCTTTTCAAAGTATAGACCTAGTAGATAGATCCGTGACATTTGTAACTTAAAATTTCGGTTCGATTTCATATGAGAACTTGACTTTCAATAATTCTCATTCAAAGCCCCGTCGCGCTCCCGCCAAGCAAACTAGGACAAAAATTGGAAGACAAATTGATCTTGTCTCTGACCCACCTGCAGACTAATGCAACTCTGACGAATAAGGACCGGGGACTAGCCCACAGTGTGGGGACTGACTCCCGCCTAGCAAACGAGGACAAAAATTACTACTGTCTTCGACCCTGCGGTGCAGACAGTTGCAAAATCTGACGAACAACGCCAAGCAAATGAGGATGAAAATTGCTCCCGTCTCCGACTAGACGTTTTCAACCGGTTCCTATTCCCGGTTTGGAACCGTCGGTTCCAGTTGGACCAAACGGTCAAATCGTAACCGAACTGCGGTTAACCACGGTTCGGTTATGGTTTGATACCGCCGGTTCCGGTTCCAAACCGGATTTTTTTTAATTTTTTTTATTAATTGGAAAAATAATGAAAATTAATTTTTTTTAATAATATAAAAACTTTCATTCCAACCATTTATAATTACAACTCAAACAAACTTCAATATTTGTAATATTAAAAAAAATTACAACTCAATACTTCAATAAAATGTACAAGAAACAATAGAAAAAAATTGATTATCACTAAAAAAAAATACTATTCAATACAACGGTAAAAAAATAGAAATAATTACACCTTCAATATTTAAAAAAAGAAATTAACTATTGCTAAAAAAAAGTTAAAAATAATCATTGAGAATATTTTTTTTACATATAATAATAATAAACCGGCGGTTTGCGGTTCGAAAGAAATGAAAACCGAAAGGTTTGGTTTCGGTTATAAACGGAACCGTTGACCGCCGGTTTGGTTACGGTTCGGTTTTGGTTTTCGAAACCGTTTGAACACGTCTATCTCCGACCCTTCAGTGCAGACTGCTGCAACTCTGACGAACATCGCAAAGCAAACACGGATGAAAATTAAAATTGCTCCCGTCTTCGACCGTGCAGTGCAGACTGCTGCAACTCTGACGAACAGTGCCAAGCAAACGAGGATGAAAATTACTCCCGTCATCGACCTGCGATGCAGACTGCTGCAACTCTGACGAACAGTGCCAAGCAAACGAGGACAAAAATTGCTCCCATCTCCGACACTGCAGTGCAGACCGCTGCAACTCTGACAAACAGGGAACGAGACCAGCCCACAGTGTAAGGAACGAGACCATAATTAAAAAATTGAAGGGAAAGAACGAGGTGGAGAGTATCGATCCACATCCGCCTCACCGAGATAGGAAATCGGGGATTCATCGTCCCGTTGACAAGCCTTTACATATACCACAAATAATTTAGTAAATTTGCAAAACACTAATCAACAAAGTATATTTATTTATTTATTTATTTTAGAATCCACGAAGTATTCGAAACACAAAAAACATTCCATACGTGTCCTCGTTATCCACTTGCCTACAAACTCGGACAAAGGCCAATGTTGTCCCTATCCATAATACGTAAGACTAAGTCGTATTGTACTATATAATCCATACCACCATGTAATGTATCATCATATCGTCGTATTATATATTTCATCGTGTGTATTTTTCTCTCTTAAAACTTGCACTGACTTTCTTATTTAGTACACAGAAACAACAGTTTTCAAAGCCGATTCATAAGCGTGGAAGGAAACCATCTCGATCAGATATCACAGCCGCGCAATTATTTATTTCTTCGTAAACTCCGAGGAAGGAAAGAAATCACTTCTCAACCACCGCAAAAATAATTGATGGCAAGAGCCCTTCTCAGCGGCCGCGCAAAGCACCTCCACCGCAACTGCCGCCTCCACTTTGCGGAGGCGAATTCCGTCGGCGCGATACCAAAGCCCTCCGTTCAGCGACGATCGCCGCCGCCGCCGCCCGCCATCACCATCACGCCTGCAAAGGAAGAATCGCCGGTAGTAAACCTCGACGACACGAAGCGGCTCTTCGCATCGCTGACGACGCCGCAGCTTTTGAAAAACTACGTGATGCTGAGGGCAGTTTCGATGGATTCCATGGTGAGGCTGGGCGGAGTCGTCATGGAGAGATTCATCGAGCGCGAAAATACGATGAAGATCGCGGCGGTCAAAGCCGTCGAGCACACCGTCTACGGCCATTTCTGCGGCGGCACCGACCTGGGAAAGGCGGCCAAGACCGTCGAGAAGCTCTCGAGGAGTGGGCTGAGGTCTATGCTGGATTACGGCGTCGAGCGTGCCGACGTTGGCGAGAAGTGCGACGAAAACACAAAGGAATTCATCAGAACCATTCGCTTCACAAACAGATTTCTGGGCTCTCAGGTGAGCTTTAAAGGGATGAAATTTCATCGTTTAATCTGCTTTTTAGGGCTAAGATTTTGAAGATCTGATGATCATCCAACGCAGGTGAGCTCCGTGGTGGTGAAGATGACGGCAATTATCCCTCAGACACTGCTCAGAAGACAAAGCGATCTCTTAAGATGGGCACATAACGATAAATCCTTCCACCTCCCATGGAAGCTCGAAGCCCTTCCCATCTTTTCGGGCTCGAGCCCGTTGTACCACACCAAGGAAAGGCCCGGCCCGTTAACCCCCGAGGAAGAGCGAAACCTCCAATCGGGCCTAAAAAGGTTTTCGGCGATCGTCGAAGAGAGCTTAACATCGAACGTCCCTTTAGTCATCGACGCAGAGGAGACATGGATTCAGCCTGCAATAGACTACATAGTCTACTCATCGCAGGTAGACTGTAAGAGAAAGGGCAAGGAGCCTATGATGTTCAACACCATACAAACGTACTTAAAGGACTCGAAAGAGAGGCTGGTCGCCACGAAACGGGCCGCCGACGAGATGGGCTTGCGGGTCGGGTTTAAGCTGGTGCGGGGCGCGTACATGGCCCACGAGGAGGAGGCGGCTCGGGAATTAGGAGCCGAGTCTCCGATCCACGACGGCATAGACAAGACTCACGCTTGCTTCGACGGCTGCGCGGAGTTCATGCTGGAGGAGGCTGCTAGAGGGCGTGGCTCGGTCATATTAGCCACTCACAACATCCAATCAGGTTATTACACACAACAACGTTTTTTTCGAAAGTCGTTAACTAATGCTTGTAATAGTTTAGTACGAATAAATTCGAACGTTGATTAGGTAAGAGAGCGGCTAAGAAGGTGATCGATTTGGGCATCAAGAAGGACGACCCGAGCGTCCAATTTGCGCAGCTTTACGGAATGGCCGAGGCTCTTTCGTGCGGGCTGAGGAACGACGGCTTTACGGTGAGTAAGTACCTGCCGTTCGGGCCGGTGGAGGCTATCATGCCCTACTTGATAAGAAGGGCAGAGGAAAACAGAGGTTTATTGGCTAATGCATCTCTTGACAGAGAACTTATGAGGTAATAAACGTGCAATATCTTCAAAGACTTAGTGCTCATTTTCTTTACTCACGTTTATGTTGTTATGTTGATGTGTGCTGTGCAGCAAGGAGCTTTGGAGAAGACTATTGCCTTGTTAATGGTTAAGGTTTTATTGGGCTTAGTATAGCTCTCTTAAGTCATTAATATTTGTGATTGCAAGGAATTTTTTTTCTAAAGATTGTTTTTTTGTAGATAAATACGTTTTATGTTCATAATTATACGTATCACTATCATGTGTAATAATATGAACCAAATGGAAAGTTTCCTTTATGTGGTTCTTAAGAAGGTAATTAGTTGTATGTCTAAATCAATCCCATTTGTGTGGTCTAGCTAATCTGTTATCATAAGTGGGAGGAGTCGCCAGCAAATTAGGAAGAGCATTTGAGTGGACACGAAAAGGGACGTGTTAATGATGATGTATTTTAATGGTTCCAAAGAATACGTCAATTGGTCGGTCCACGAATATTGTTGCATTTGTGGGCTTGGGACGAAATACATGAGCACAGAGATTAGTTCCGATGGATGCGGACAGTCGTTTCATATCTAACAGTGAGGTTCAAATCCAATTCAGAAGACTAAATAAGGAAGTCATGCGTTCCTAGACACATGTGATAGAATGATTAATTCTGCTTGAAAATAGACTTTCCTAAAACAAACAATGATATTTAGATTCGATTTAGACCTAACTTAGTCGAAATGAAAGAAAAACATGACGTGCTTTAGTGACATCATCAATGCTTAATTTTTTTTTAATCTTGTATATTTTTTTATAGTGGCGGACACCAAAATTAAGGTGTGGCAATTTTATGACATTAAATTTAAAAATGAACATCCATGCAATATTATTTCAAAATTGAATTAATTTAAAGACAATTGATTTCAAAATGAGAGAAATCTAAATTTGGTATCCAATGTTTACCATATGAGTCAATTTAGTCATCAATATTTTGTGTGGACCAGTTTAGTCTTCCATGTTGTAAAAAATGAATCAAATTGGTCATTTCGTCACTATTACCGTCAATTTAGACAGAAATTTAAAAACAACCACTGCTATTGGTGATTTTTTATTATTTATTTTTGTTTTTTATTTTTTATTCTCTCTATTTTTTTTATTTATTCTTTGTTTTATATTTAATAGTCCCTCCGATTTTAAATAGAAGTCGTTTAAGGAATATACACGCATATTAATAAATAAAGTAAATTTTCTCTTATACCCTTAATTAATTGTTTGATCATAATTAAATAAAGTTATGCATATATTTAAGACGATGGGTAAAATTGTAAATACACAAGCTATTCATTTTTTAAAATAGCAAAACGATTTCTATTTAAAAACAAAAAAAAAAATCTAAAATGACTTCTATTGGAGTATATTTTTTTTATTCTCCCTATCCCGTGGGGATTCCTCCGTTCTCAGCGGGGATCCGATGTTCTAAATTCCAAAAATACCCAATTTATATTATTATAATATAGATAATATTTAAAATATCATTTTTAATATTGTATCCAATTTATATATTATAAGATAAATAATATTTAAAATAAAATCTCGTGGGGTTCGGGATCCCGTTTAAAATACTATTTAAATATTGTATCCAAATTATATATTGTAATATAGATAATATTTTTAAAACAAAATCCCGTGGGGGGTGAGTGTCCCGTGGGAACGAGGACGAGTTCGCCCTCGTTTACTAGCAGTGATGTTTTTTAATTTTCGTATAAATTGACGTTTATAGTGACGAAATGACAAATTTAGTTCATTTTATTACAATATCGGGAACTAAATTAGTCGACACGAAACATCGATGACTAAATTGATCAATATGATAAACATCGGGGGGCCAATTTTGGTTTTCTCCCATTTCAAAATTCTAGCGTAAATTGTTCTCAATTCAATTTTGAAACTTTTTTTCCTCATAAATTGTTTCAATGTTGAAACTTACTATCTTAAAATTACAATCGTTAATTTAGGCATTCTCAAATTACTTCAATTTCGAAACTTATTATCCTAAAATTATCATCTACAAATTTAGACTTAGACGTTGCCACTAGAAAAAACAAATAATTAAGCTTATAATTAAGTTATTGTTATAAAAATATTAATTGTGATTAATATTATATCAAGATTATTTTATTATAATATACTTATATTAAGATTATAATGATAATATAGCTTATAATATAAAGAGAGAGAGATTAGAGAGAGATTAAATATTTCAATACTTAGTGTAATTTACAATGAGCTCTAATCACCTATTTATACTACTAATAATTCACTATTACAACTAATCACATTAATTACAATTATACACCTCACACTAAAATACAAACTCTTCAATTAAACACCCCATCTTATCATCTCATCAACATTTAATACAATACTTCCAAATCATCAATCATTTAACTAATATTATTATTTAAAACATCCACATTTAATTATTTCATAATACTCCCCCTTGGATGTTTTCAAAGAATATGCCTCGTTAAAACCTTATTAGGAAAAAGAGTACATGATTCTTTTAGATACGCTTTCGATTGTTGCCTCATTAAAAACCTTACTGGGAAAACCACATGGAAAAAACCTCAGTGAAGGGAAAAAGAGTGCACCGCGTATTTACTCCCCCTGATGATGACATAATTTAAGATCTCGAAGTTTTCGAACTCCAATTGAATATACCAATCTTTTGAAAATTATTGGGGGAAGTGCTTTCGTGAATAAATCTGCAAGATTTTCACTTGATCGCACTTGTTGTACATCAATATCACCATTTTTCTCTAAATCATGTGTAAAGAAAAATTTTGGTGAAATATGCTTTGTTCTATCTCCCTTAATATATCCTTCCTTTAATTGGGCAATGCATGCAGCATTATCTTCATATAAAATCGTAGGAAGTAACTTTTTCGATACTAGCCCACTAGTTTGTTGTATATGCTCAATTATCGATCGCAACCAAACACATTCTCGGCTAGCTTCATGAATAGCTAAAATTTCCGCATGATTAGAAGAAGTAGCCGTTAAACTTTGTTTAACTGACCGCCATGAAATAGCGTTCCGCCATATGTAAATAAATAGCCCGTTTGCGATCGAGCATTATGTGGGTCAGATAGAAAACCAGCATCTGCATACCCAATCAAATCTGTTTTTGATTCATTAGAATAGAACAATCCCATATCAGTTGTTCCTTGAAGGTATCGAAAAATCGTTAATTCCATTCCAATGTCTACGAGTCGGTGACGAACTATATCTCGCCAATAGATTCACAGCGAACGCTATATCAGGTCGCGTATGACTCGTTAAATACATTAGGGCTCCAATAGCACTGAGATATGGTACTTCAGGACCAAGTAGTTCTTCATCGTTTTCGCAAGGTCTAAACGGATCTTTATTCACATCTAAAGATCGAACAATCATTGGAGTATCCAATGGATGAGCTTTATCCATATAAAATCTTTTCAATACCTTTTTCGTATAAGTCTCTTGATGTACGAATATCCCATTCTTTAAATATTCAATTTGCAGTCCAAGACAAAATTTCGTTTTACCGAGATCTTTCATTTCAAACTCTTTTTTCAAACAATTAACGGCTTTTGATAACTCTTCAGGAGTTCCAATTATGTTAATATCATCAACATAAACTGAAATGATGACAAATTCATTTCCAGATCTTTTCATAAGAATGCACGGGCAAGTTTGATTATTTTTACATCCCTCTTTCGATAAATATTCACTTAGGCGATTATACCACATACGCCCAGATTGCTTTAATCCATAAAGCGATTTATTTAGCTTGATTGAGTACTCATTTCGGGGCCCTGAATTTTCAGGTAACTGAAATCCCTCGGGAAGTTTCATATATATCACTATCAAGTGATCCATATAAATAAGCGGTGACAACATCCATTAGACGCATATCGAGTCCTTCACGTACTGCCAGACTAATTAAATAACGAAAAGTAGTTGCATCCACCACAGGAGAATACGTCTCCTCATAATCAATACCAGGTCGTTGTGAAAAGCCTTGTGCAACAAGCCGTGCTTTGTATCTCACAATTTCACCGTTTTCATTTCTCTTTCTAATGAAAACCCATTTATATCCAACCGGCTTTACATTTTCTGGTATGCGGACTACAGGTCCGAAAACTTTTCGTTTCTCAAGTGATTTTAATTCTGCCTCGATTGCATCTTTCCATTTTGGCCAATCATTTCTTTGTCTGCATTCTTTTACAGACCCTGGTTCATGATCCTCATTCTCATTTATCTCATTCATTTCATGTAGCGCTACGTTAAATGAGAATTTATTGTCAACGTTGACTTTTTCTCGTTCCATCTAATTCCATTTTGGGCATAATTTACTGAGATCTCTTCATTATCATTATTCTTAAAAATTTCAGGTACCTGATTTCCATTATCATAATCATTAATGCTCATTGACTCTTCTAGAGTCGATAAATCCTCGACTGGACCATTCTTATTATTTACTCCTTTTCTTTTTCGAGGATTTTTATCTTTGGAACCCGAGGGCCTACCACGTTTTAGTTGTGGCTTAGGCTCAATCATTATATGTTCTCCAAGAACATTAACTTTTGCAGGAGCATTAACAGCTGGTATATGTGACTTAGTCACTCTTTTAAGGTCAGTAAAGCTATCTGGCAGTTGATTAGCTAATCCTTGTAAATGAATTATCTTTTGAACTTCTAGTTCACATTCTTTCGTTCGAGGATCATAATGATTTAGCGATAATTCATTCCAACTAATACTCATTTCCAGCTGTTTCTTTTTCCCCCTAATGTCGGAAAATTCGATTCATCGAAATGACAATCGGCAAATCTAGCCGTAAATAAATCTCCAGTTAGAGGTTCTAAATATTTTATTATCGATGTAGATTCAAATCCGACATATATTCCCAACCTCCTTTGAGGTCCCATCTTAGTGCGTTGTGGTGGAGCAATTGGAACATATACCGCACATCCAAAAATTCTCAGATGGGAAATATTTGGTTCCTGACCATAAACCATTTGTATCGGGAGATATCGTTATAACTTGTTGGCCTGATGCGATTAGTGCCGCTGCATGTAATATAGCATGTCCCCAACAAGATGAATGAAGTTTCGACTTCATTAATAATGGTCTTGCAATTAATTGCAGCCTTTTAATCAACGATTCTGCAAGACCGTTTTGCGTATGTACATGTGGCACGGGGTGCTCAACATCAATTCCAATAGACATGCAATATTCATTAAATGCCTTGGAAGTAAATTCACCAGCATTATCAAGGCGTATTTTCTTTATTGGATAATCCGGAAAATGTGCTCTTAATCGAATCAACTGAGCAAGCAATCTCGCAAAAGCTACATTCCGTGTTGATAACAAACACACATGAGACCATCTAGTTGATGCATCAATCAATACCATGAAATATCTAAATGGTCCACACGATGGATGTATCGGTCCACAAATATCACCTTGTATACGCTCCAAAAATCTTATGGATTCATTCTTTATTTTTACTGGTGATGGACGAATAATCAACTTCCCTTTAGAGCAAGCAGCACATGATAATTCATTAGATTGAGAATCTTCTGGTTCTTCATTAAATGTCCACGTGAATTTTGAATTATTCTCCGCATCATAATTGAACCGGGATGGCCCAACCGGTCATGCCAAACAACAAATGTATTATCATTAGTAAACTTCTGGTTTACGATAGCATGCGATTCAATTGTTTTAACATACGTATAATACAATCCAGAGTCAAATGAATGTAATATTTCAACAACTCGTTTATCATTCGAAACCACTTTTGTAATGTGCAAATATTCAATATTTCTCTTTTCTGCAGTCTCAATGTGATATCCATTATGTCGAATAGCTTTAAAGCTCAATAAATTTCTTTGAGACTTAGGAGAATATAAGGCATTATCAATTATTAGCCTTGTCCCTCTGGGCAGTATAATATTGGCTCTTCCGGAGCCCTCAATTATATTTGTGCTACCCGATATAGTGATAACACTTGTTTCTTTCATTTCAAGATGGGAGAAATCTTTCTTATTTCTTAGAATCGTATTAGTCGTTGCACAATCTGCAAGACATAACTCCTCATTGCACATGCTTGTATCCATTGAATTGATAAATATATAATAACTAGAATTATTAAATAAATAAGCGTCAAAATAAAATTATATATAAAGATAAAATAATAAATAAATAATGCTTAAATAAAATTTATAACGACACTTCAGTTTTCTTTATTTGGATCTTTAACAAAAACCAAAATATTCAAATGAGCATAGGATCTAGCACCAATTTTCTGAAATATCGTAATCTTGAGCAAAATTTAATTTCATCGACACTTCACTTTTAATTGCTCTTTATAAAGATCAACGGGATCTTTGGGTGCGAATAATAACCAACGATAATATATAATAATCTTTATATTGCTCAATACATCTTTCTCAATCATATACTAGTTCCCACTTCGGGGGAAATATTAATAATAACCACGGTAAATATAATGTTCACGACCACTTTTATTGTTTGCGCATACATTCACTTCAGGGAATGCAACATAATCATTTAGTCGGACTTATGTTTTTCATTCATCCATCATAATATTTTCTGATCATTTTCTCACGATATTTATTCGTATTATATCCGATGGACTGAACGTGGTGAATGCTTTATAATATACCGAAGTAATTGCGTAAATCACTAGCAAGTATAAAATCGAGTGATAAATCAAAGTTTGCCAAATTCAATATATTGATATCATAAAAATAAAATCATCATTAAAATATTAAAAGGAAAAATTATAATTAATCTTCTTTTATATCTTCTTTTGTAAAAGTTCTAATGAAAAACGATATTCACATCCAAATAACTGTCGCCGTAATAATAATCATAAGTAATAGATCAAACATCGGACAAAGCGTCATCCTTCAAAATAAAATATATTTCAGTAATTATAATATTAAAGAAAAATTATAATTAATAATTATATTTTAAAAACATTGGTAAAAACATTATCCACATAGCCGTAAGAATCACCGTAAATAAAGTAAGTAACAGAAGATCCATCTTTGTATAAAACGACATGATTCTATAAGATGAATAAGAACATAATAATCAGATAACATATAAATCAATGATAAAATATATGTATAGTTTCATAAAATGCGTTCTTTATTATTTCATAATTATTATCCAAGCTCGGGTAAGATTGTGGTAATAAAATTTGTCCATTGTCCAAAATCTGATTCAATAATAACTTCAAAATTGCTCAATAAATAAATTAATAATATGCCGCTACTGAGGTGGGGATAACCACAAGACCTCGTGGGCTTTTAGTGTTGTGTACGTGAATATATAAAAATAAATAAATCGTAAATAAAAATTCCACACACCACCACGGGGTATGGAAATCTGGACCTCTCGTCACTTATAGTGAACGATATTCCGCGAAACCACTCGGGTATTGGCGTTTAGTTATAAAACTTTTAAAATATACTTTTATAATATATATTTTTAAATTAATCACAATTAATATATGATTAGTATAAATTAAATATTAAATTACCGTACCTCGACTAAACTCGTACGAGATCTTCGACGGAGGTTGATCTTGACGACGGAGAGCGTTCGTGCTGATAACGTGTTATAAAAATATTAATTGTGATTAATATTATATCAAGATTATTTTATTATAATATACTTATATTAAGATTATAATGATAATATAGCTTATAATATAAAGAGAGAGATTAGAGAGAGATTAAATATTTCAATACTTAGTGTAATTTACAATGAGCTCTAATCACCTATTTATACTACTAATAATTCACTATTACAACTAATCACATTAATTACAATTATACACCTCACACTAAAATACAAACTCTTCAATTAAACACCTCATCTTATCATCTTATCATCTCATCAACATTTAATACAATACTTCCAAATCATCAATCATTTAACTAATATTATTATTTAAAACATCCACATCTAATTATTTTATAATAGTTATAAAATTACTCCCAAAATTGAAAATTACACCAAAAGAATTGCGATTTGAAACTTTGGCCCCAATCATCCCCGCCCCCTCCTTCTCTCCCACTCACTGAGGAGCTTTTGAGCTTCCATTGCTGCTGGGGATGAAGAATGATCATATAGTTAGAACCCTATGCGCCATCTTAATAAAAGGTCACTATGACAAACTCTTGAGACCAAAGATTGTTCCTTTATTCACCTCATCTGTGGTTCACCAAACACTTTTAGCTCTAAATCCCAATGGGTTTTCGGCCGCCTGGTCATTTTTCAAATGGGCCGACACCGTTCCTCAATACGAGCACTCATTGCAGTGTTGTTGGACTATGATCTGCATCCTCACCAAGCAAAGGCATTTTAGGGCTGCCCAGAATTTGCTGCATAAGATTGCTCGGAAGGATTTCATCTCATCTCCGACCGTTTTGAATGTCCTAGTAAGTAGCTTCGACGATTCCGATGTAAATTCTCACGTTTTGAGCTGGTTGGTCATTCATTATGCTCGTATGAAGGCGACTGCCGATGCACTGCAAGTGTTTGAACATATGCGGGTTTGTGGGTACACTCCTCACTTGCACGCTTGCACTGTGCTTCTCAATGCTTTCGTGAAGGAAGGCCTTGTCGATACCGTGTGGAAAGTTTACAAAAAGATGGTGAAAATTGGGGTTGTTGCTAATTTACACGTTTGTAATGTGTTGATTCATGCTTGTTGTAAGTCGAGAGACGTAGAGAAAGCTGAGGAACTGTTGAGTGAGATGGAGTCGAGTAGCATATTCCCCGATCTTTTCACATACAACACGTTGATTTCTTTGTACTGTAAGAAGGGTATGCATTACGAGGCTTTAGCCGTGCAAGATCGAATGGAGAGGAGTAGTATATCTCCCGATATCGTGACTTATAATTCGCTGATATATAGCTACTGTAGAGAAGGTAGAATGAGAGAAGCCTTGAGGCTGTTTAAGGAGATTAAAGGGGCTTCACCTAATCATGTGACATATACTACTTTAATCGATGGTTTCTGCAGAGTAGGTGACTTAGATGAAGCTTTACGCTTACGAAATGCAATGGAGGCTAAAGGGTTGCATTTAGGGGTGGTTACTTACAATGCGGTCTTGAGGAAATTATGTGAAGATGGTAGGATACAAGATGCTAATAGGCTCTTGAACGAAATGGGCGAGAGGAAAATCGAGCCCGATAATGTTACATGCAACACACTGATCAATGCTTATTGCAAGATTGGGGACATGAAATCTGCTCTGAAGGTTAAGAATAAGATGTTAGAGGCCGGGCTGAAGCTTGATCACTTTACTTACAAGGCACTAATCCACGGTTTCTGCAAGGGGCAAGACGTTACTAGTGCTAAAAACGTGTTATTCGAGATGCTCCGGGCTGGATTTTCTCCTAGTTCTTGCACGTACGCATGGCTTGTGGACTTCTATTGCAGCCACGACGATGAAGATGCTGTCCTGAGGTTGCCCAACGAGGTTGTCCAGCAGGGTTTTTGTGCTGACGTCAGCGTTTATAGGGCTATAATGAGGAGGCTGTGTAAGAAAGATCGAATAGGGTGTGCGAAGAATCTGTTTGAAATCATGCAGAGAAGGGGGATTTTGGGAGACTCCATTATATATACTTGTTTGGCTTATGCCTTTCTAAGGGCTCATGATAGTGGATCTGCTTTGGCTTTGTTTGATGAGATGTATAAGAGGCGTATGATGATAAATCTGAAGATATATAGAAGCATCAACGCTTCGTATGCGAGTGACGGTGAAATTTTGAACATCTTGTGGGATTATGTTCATCAGAAGAGCTTGATCTCCAAAGCTTGTTTCAACCAAATCCAGCAAATGAAGTTGTAATTGCGACGAAAGGTTAGTTCTTGCTTCGTTTTCTTAGGTTTTCATCCCACTTCTGACACACTCACACACACACACACACACACACACACAGACACACTGTTTGTGTACATATATAGGGAGTCAAATTCTGGCATCTTTCTTTAACGGTGTCATAACAGATTTTCTCGGATCGACCACAGCTGGATGACATCAGCATCATTCTAAGAATAATGCCTTTGAATAGCTCTCTCTCTCTCTCTCTGTCTTCTCTCCACAAAAATATGCAATGCCTTTGTTTTTGGATCAATCTTATGTCTTAATACTATGTTTGGACACTTGAGATCCACAGTACAAGGATAGAAGAGACACTTATCATGCTTTGAGCAGGCCTCAAAAGTGCTATAAATACCAGCAACTCCTTAGAGCTATCATCTTCACCAGCAAAATTACAAAGCTTTCGATACATTCTCTTGTTAAAGTCTCTCTCGATTTCATTACAAGTTTTACACAAGCAAGATGGATTCAAACAACATGAGCTACCAAGCTGGCCAAGCCAAAGGACAAGCCCAGGTAAAAAAATCACATCTTTCTCAGCAAATGAATCTTCCTCAGCGTTGTAATCTTACTGAAGTTTTTTTTCTTCCTTTTTCTGTTGGATAAAGGAAAAGGGCAACCAAATGATGGACAAGGCAAGCCAGGCTGCTCAGTCCGCCAAAGAATCTGCTCAGCAGGTAATTGCTATGAATGGATCAGTGAGCTAATTAGCTTCAGCTCTTTTTTATCTTTATTAATACATATATATGTGATTATATTTGCGGATATTCTTGGGTTAGGCTGGACAGCAGATTCAAGAAAAGGCACAAGGAGCTGCTGATGCTGTGAAGAATGCCACTGGGATGAACAAATGAGAGCTTCGAGTGCCTGCTTTTTCGTAGTTTATATAATAATATTATTATGATTAATATCATTTCTTGATATTACGGCATTTTTATTCGTCTGCGAGCTTCGATCTCGTGGCTTAGGTGATGTTTTGGGTTCATAATGCTCTGTTTTAGAGCAATCTATGGTTTGCTTATGTGAAGTCTGAGAGATTTTGTCAGCATTTAGTCTCTTCTGCTTGGAGAAAGACTTCAGTCTGATGAACGGCTCAGTGTTTCTTTGTTTCATGGAATAAAATAAATGGTTTTTCAGCAATCTCTCATCTTTATCTGATTATATTCCACTGTTTAATAGTATTATCTTCAATATTCCGAAAAAAACACTGCAAAATGCAAATATTAGAATTTCTGAGAATAACGATCCCATTCATATTTGGTTGGAAAAACAACTTTCTTTCAGCCTCATTTTGAATTTGTATTATGTCTCTTGCCCATAAGGAGTATAACTTTGGTAATAATGACCATTAACGGATGAATGGAGAGCTTCTTTTTTTCTTTCTTTCTTTCTTATTTTTTTAAAAAAAAAATAGCTTATGCCCAAACAAATTTAGGTAAATTATGGTATAAGCACACGTGAATATATTGAAATACATGTTAATATCCTATGTTTTTTTGCGCGAAACTCCCTTGTGCTGTCTAAATTTACCATTGTGCGTGCCCCCGGTGTTGTGTAGAACTTAGCAATATAACCTCTAGTCAGGGGGTGTGAATGGCATGGAGCATATGATTAAATAAATCACGTGGGTGTTTTACACTATTTACAAATCATATGATTTTGGTGCTTAATTTTTAAACCACATGCGAGTTATATGCGATTTAACCAATTTTTTTATTTTTTATTTTTTCAAAATAGCCTCGACCAAACTTTTCAGTCAATGGCCTTAATTACAAAGATATTTTCCCCATTTTATAATAGGCTTCTCAGCTATACAGTGGACTCTCAGCTCCCACAGCTAAGAACCCATTATATAGCCGAGAACTTGTATAAAAAATATAAAATGGGTTCTCCGCTATATAATGGATTATGGGCTCTCAGCTATGTAAGGAATGTCTACATCTATATAGGTTCTCAGCTATCCCAGATATGTAAGGGTTCTCGGCGCCCCCATTCACAGAGTGCGGAACCCTTATAAAAAATTATTGTAATAAGAATTTGAAGTTTGAACTTATAATTTTTTACTTAAGTAAATGACTACACAACCACTATTCTAAGATCCACTCTCCAACCCCTATCATATAGCCGTTACAATGGCTCTCGATAGAGCTGAAAGTTCGGCAGGGACACGAATTAAGCGGGTTGCCTGGAATATTACGAGTCGGGCCGGTCCAGCCCAAATTTTTGCGGGCCGAAGAATTCTAGACCCTAGTCCGAGGTATGGTGGGCCAGGCCAGCTCGGCCCCAGCCCAACGAGCTGATTTTTATAAATCTTTAAAATTTAATTTTTAAACTTTCTTTTAATTATTCATTATTAATTATAATTTATACCTAGTATTATACACAATAATACAAATACATAATTCTGAAAAAATTGAAGTCCAAAAACACGTATAAGCCCGCTCATATTTTGTACTTTGAAAATCTAGGCCCGAGCACAATGTTTTTAGGGCCGACGAGCCAACCCATGGGCTCATGCCCAAATTTTTATCCATCAATTAGTAAAGATATAATAATATTAGAGGCTATATTTTAAAACCTACTTCCTGAAATGCTATTTACCAAATTACAGAACAAAAGTCAACGTCTTAGTTTAAGCCAAAAAATTAGGACAAGCAGGGCAATCGAGCTGCATATCATTAAGCCATCTTCGAAGCTCCAACGCCTCTTCTTTGAGCCGATCGTTCTCTTGTCGAACCCTTTCGTGGCTCGCAAATGCATCGTTTATCTCTCCCACGAGCCGATGGTTCTCATTTCTCAGCCGCACCACCTTTGACCGGAGCTCGTCCAGGCGCTTCTGCCTGCGCATGCGTGATCTTCTTGCGGACTCTCTGTTAGAAATCATTCTCCTCTGCTTCCTCTCGTTTATCACCCTCATCAGCTGCTCGTCCGCCGCCCCGTCGGACGTTGTTGAGTTATTACAGCTGAAGCAGCACGTCGGCGCCTGAGGGTTGACTGATTCTTGAACTTTGGGAGGGTATAATGGTGTGGAATGGATACGACAATAAGTTATATGCTGGTGGAAAATGTAAAAATTTCAATAGATAACAACTAAAGTACAATGCTCAAATGGACTAGTATGAGCAAGAGTTATAGCACAAGAAAATCAACAGATTGAATACAATCGAGAGGAAGGGAAATAAACCCTTAATCACTTGAAGAAACAACAGAGTAGGAGATAGACGAACTTCCCACAAAAAAGAATAAAATTCTAAAAAATATTTTTCAGAAATATTTCTATTTATACTTCCAACATATATTTCGGTTTAGTCCTTGTTTTTTCCCTTTCTTCAGTTTAGCCTCTATCCTCTCTGTTTTGTACTATTAAGCCCTCAATCGTGCATCTTTTAACAGAAAACGCCAAGGGATACTAATGGGACGGAGTGAATATATAGAAAGACATATTATGGATGTGATCTGATCATGACATTTCTAGGTGAAGTTTATGTGTTCAAATCAACTTAGACTCTTTTATGGTCTTGGTCCATATTTTATGAATTCTCGGATGTGTTCAAGAATCATTCAATCCTCGATTAAGTTGAGAGTAGAAAAATTATGTGGTTGTAATATTTTATTACAGTAAAAGTTTGGCGACTCGACTGTGGTTTTTCCCGAAGAGGGGTTTCCATGTAAAAATTCTGGTGTCTTTTCTTACTTTACGGTAATTTTATTTTTACCGTGATACTTACTGTGCGGGTCCCACCAAAATTACCTCTTGGGTCCCACTTTTCCGTCCGTCGTATCGAGCCAATTCGAAGAAATATTCATTAGCAATCTAGTTCTTAAAATCAGTTATCAATGTTATATTTTAGGGTTTCATTTTGATATTAATTGATATACACTAGAATATATATATATATATATATATATATATATAAATTTGATATGGTGCATACATATCTTGAGCAACTAGCATGAGAACCATACATATACTTCGTCTATTTTTGCTACAAAAAACAATTTCTAACCTCAATGTTAATAACCTTATATCACCCTTACACAACAAACTGATGCATTTGTAAAACAAATTCATCTTTATAAAAACACGCAGAAGATGTATAAGAATAATTTATTTAATTTCTTAGATAAATCACATCGTTGTGATGCTTCTGCGTATTTTTATGAAGATGAATTTATTTTACATCCACATCAGCTTGTTGTCTAAAGAGGATAATGTTAACATTGAGGTTACAAATTTTGTTTTGTAGCGAAAATAAATGGATCATATGGGCGGTGCTCACGCTAGTTGTTCACTGTAGGTGTATACCATAACAAATCTTTTGTATGTGAAATAAATAAGTGTCCTTGCAGAAGCTATTGACACTGGCCTCTCTTGTCTGTTTATAACTTCCATATAATTATTGTAACATACATGTATATTAGATTCAATTTAAAAAAATCATTCGATCTCACATCTTATATTATGCTTCTTATGTTTAATGTTCCACTTTATTAACATTGAAAAAGATTTCCAATATAAATACAAGATTAAAATATAATAGCACAAACAAATTATACAAACATGACTCCTCAAGAAAAGAAACTTCGGTATTTCATTCACATAATCGTATGCAGTATATAGAGAATTATTAATTTATATTTTATATGACATCTATAAAAATTATCAAAAATATTATCTTATAAGTTTAACGAATTATTAATATACTACGTTATCCCCAAGTCGGGATCGATAAAAAATATTATTTTAAAGATTTTATTAAATAACCCGAAGTACATCTAATATGAGTTTGTATGCCTAAAGGCTCTGTTCAGACCAGTGGAAGACATTTGATTAAGGCATTGAACATCAAGATGCAAAACAGAAAGAAAGAAAGAAAGAAGCACTTGCAAAGCAATAGCTTCATCTGAGTTACAAAAATGAATTTTCGACACACATCGATCCCCTCCTTCAACCGAGCCGTGCATACGAAAAGCAGCGGTAAAACACGACCAAATTACGTCAATTTCCCAGCGAAAATAATCTACCTATCATCGTAAAATCGAAAAAAAAAAAAGATCTGCCCAAAGTTATTCAGACGCCATCCCATACCGTATCATACCTTAGTTCTCTCTGGCTTGAAACAGTTGATATTGCACAGAACAGCTGACCTCATCATATCTCCAAAGCTGCAGTTGATCAAGGATTAAATAAATCCTTATGAATGTAATAACAAATTTAAAGAAACTCTGTGAGCTTACCGATCGATGCTGTTCCTTGGTTTCTCGGGCTGTTCCATGATGTTATTCTCTTTCATGGAATAATCCACGCTCTTTCTTGATCTTTCCCTCCTGTCAATGCTGGACCTAGATTTGTCTCTACGATCTGTACTTAACCTAGGATTTTCTCTAGCGTCCGTACTAGTTCTGCACTTTTCTCTCAGGTCGGTGCTTTGTCTTGGTCTGATATCAGTACTGTTTCGGGCAAGATCTGTCTGATCCGTGGGTTGTGATAACGACCCGTTTTTACTTGTATGCCCTGATTTCTCAACAGCTGTAACGAATTTCTTCAGATGCTTGATAAATTCGGGGTACAGCTCAAGGTCGCAGTGATTGCCGCCTTGGATCCATAAGGGCTCGTATTTTTCTTTGCAGAGCTCCCAGAGCTGCTTACCGTGAGAGTGATCTACTACATCATCTGCCGTACCCTGCGATTGATTAAAAAAATATTACAACGTTTACTTAAATCATCATGGGATCGATAAATATCACAGTAGAAGGCCAATGGTCAGACTCAGAGAATCAGATCATGGGATCAATTACAGACGGATACAGAAACATCGTATGTATATAGATACACTTATCGAAAGAGATACAGACTTACATGAATGACCAACACAGGGCACTGAACTAATGGGATTTTGTCAATATTCTGCATACGAGAAAAGCATCAGTTCGATTGAAGAATTGAGTAAGCATGGTTTTGAGACATTCGTGGAAAAACATTTTATGAATTACCTTGTAAATATCGAACCAGAAAGACCGTTTAACAGGATACATAACTCTGAGTCCAGACATGATCGGGCTGTGTAGTACTACAGCACGTAATTTGGACAAGCGAGATGCCAAATCCAACGTTGGCCCACTACCAACCGACTGTCCATATAATATTACGTCTTCTTTTTTCACTCCATAAGTCTCCTTAAGGCAAGTGTAAGCCGCTTCTATATCCGCGTATGTATTCTGCTCGCTTGGCTGAGAAAAGTGCAATGGATATTAACAGATCAAGCAAGCTTCTTTTCTTTCTTTCTTTTTCTTTCCTAATAGTAAATGATGAAATCTGCATTTTCTTGCATACCTTTCCTGTGGATTTTCCATATCCCGAATAATCGTACCTATTCGAACAAATGGAGAGATGGCAACATTAGCAACCACTAGAAGTTATATACGGTAGGAGGTTACTACAACTCCGAAAATCTCCTACCAAAATTGCAAAAACGCACTAAAATCTCAGCTTCACTTCAACATGGCATGTCCTTCGTATATGATTAACTAACCCCACGCAATAGATAAGAATACTAACACGAAATCAAGCAAATCAAACCACACAACAAAGAAGAAAAATCAAATCTTTGCCCAAAAAAGAATTACAAAAAAAAAATAATGATAATCAACGTACCCCAACAAGTTGACCTTGAGGTGAACGCTGAGCTCGCCGAACAGATCGTACATCTGCCCCAAATCAGCTGCGTTTCCGTGCGAATACAAAACCGTCAATTTAGCCGTCGGATTCTTCACATAGACGGCCAGGATCTCGTTTCCCCGCTTGGTCTTCACCTTCAAAACGTCGACGTTTTCCCTCTCGGAAACTTCCGTCATTTTCAGCTTCCCCGTCGACGTATCGGCCAACACGTCGTACGAGGGGGGATTGGGCGGAAAGAAGGCGAATTTCGCGGCCATGGACGACGTCACCGCTCCCATTTTTACATCAAATGGGTGAGATTAACAAAAAAAATTGGAAGAAAATCGAGAGTTTTGCGCTGTTTTAGGTTTTGATTGCGGAAGATGAGAATCAGATTCATCAAATGTTTTCCGTTTGCGGTTAATTATTTTTGCCTTTGGTGGCGTTTCATGTTACGAGGGAGCTAAGGTTTAAATTATTCTTTTTCATTTGATCATATTATTACATTAGAATAAAGAGTTTTTGTCGGTTTCTATTAATATTTTTTCAAAATAATAATAATAATAATAATAATAGTAATAATAATAATAATAATAATAATAAGGTAATAATATACTATACTATTTTTCGTATATATGCTTTAATATATAAATATACATAATATTATGTTATATTTTAAAAATTCTTTTTAATTTTAATATTTAATATATGAAATTATAAATATGAACGATATTTTACATTTGAAAAGTATTTTAATTTAAAATATTTAATATATAAAATTATAATTTAATTTTAATAAAAGGAGAATATAATTAGAATAAATTAAAAATAGATAACAATTACAATTAGATTTCACATATCAGGATTGTTACTCTAATGTGTTCACCATTTACTTTATTAAAGGTAATGAACTTTTAAAAATCGTTCAATTTGGTGTATGAATTTGGTCTGTCAATTTAATGTCATGTGGCCAATGAGGTCTTGGTCTAGTAGTTAAAGAGGAGGCCTTTAGGATTTGTGAGTTAGGTCATGGGATTTAATTCTCAAGACTATCATTAACAGATGAGTTTGAGACGTATTCATCTGACCCCGGGGATTAGTCTCACCATTGGAGTGTGTGACGCAATTAAGCCTCCGCCAAGTCTGTGTGGCGCAAAGCCCACGCCATGGCGCAATTAAGCCTCCGCTAGGTCTGTGTGGCGCAAAGTCCACGCCGGTATTTAGGGGCTAACCCATAGCCAGGTCGAGTGGGGATACATCGGGACAGTAAAAAAAAATTAATTTCATGTGATATGACCATTTTACCCTTTAGTTATTTATTCAACATAAAAAATAACTAATAAAATTATTATAAAAAATAAAAACCACCCACTACTAGAGTTGAGGAAAACTACCAATTATTAAAACCATGCATTATAAATAGAATTTAAATTAATAAACGTTTTAATAATTTTAAATTTCTTAAACTAAAAAAAAAAATAAAAATAAATTTATCAATAAGAAGAAACTATCCATGATCTCACATATGATCAAAGAACAAAATCATCGATTAGATTAAGATTGGAAGTATAAAATTGATAATTTTGATATATTATTTTATTTATACATACAATTTTTATTTGCACACGCATTGTGTAATTTTAACTTTAATCAATCAACTTCCAAACTTCCTAATTTTAGATGGTAAATATCCATCAGTTCTAATTAAGAGTGAAAATTGTATTACCTCGAACTCATAAATATAAAGTTAGTCGAGTTCGAGCCCGAGACTAGGAAATAAACCGAGTTGTTTACATCCTAAGTCAACACCATATTAAAATTAGATAAAATGCATTTAATTAAAAAATGTCAATATATATGTTTATATGTTAAACATTCAAAATTTTACTTTTAAAATCACCGACACGACATATAGTTTTTTTTTTTCCTCTCTTTTTCCAATCTCACAACGACTCAGCTGCCAAATAAAATTTAAATTTAGATGAAATGCAAATTTAATTAAACAGAATATCATAAATGTATAATAAGAAGTAATTCAATAATGAATGAGAGAGTAGTTTGCGGCGTTAAAAAGGAGGGTCCGCACGTGGGAAGTAAATTTCTTTGTTAGCGGATTCTTGCATTCGACACGTGGCAGTAGGGAGCCCTTCTTGTAATAACGGCTGTTTTTTTTTTAATCATTTTTTTGGCCGATGGTGACAGTGAAGTGGTGGACCCTTTTAGTTGGGTTGGATGTATAAATTATAATTATTATAAAAAATGAACATTTACGAATAAAACAAAAACGTCAGTTTTGAGATTCAATTATCGTTAGGTTTGCTGATTTGATTGATACGTTGCTATTGATATCAGATTTTCAAGAATTGAATATCTTCGAAGTTTGAATTCTATTTCAACTTTATTGTAATGGCTGCTTTTGAATCTCTAGCTAAGCTCTCATCTTCCCTTTCCTACACTCATCACAAATGATAAACGTTAGAAATCCTACGATAGTTTTGAAATATATATATAAATAAAAATAAAATTGAGGGCACTATCCAAAAAATAATGAAACCGACCTCGTAAATTAGATGGGCTAGTGCAATAGCATGCCAATTATGCGAACGATCTTGTCTTACCTATTCAATTGGGTATAACCTAACTTTACCATATTTTTACACGTAACATTTTAATAATATTTTAAAAGTTAATTTCGTAGTGGGTGTAACAATATAAGTTGGATAGTGGTGATGAAATTTAGAGTGCAAGTCACTTGTCAATTTCTGAGTGGACTTGGATTATACCCAAGTACGTAGGTTAAATTAAATCTTATGTCAACCACATAATTCACACTAAGACATGTTTATGTGCCATTGACTCACTCAAAACATTTGACAGTTACCAAGATTCGATAATATTCCCCTAAAGAATTTTGAGGTCTCAGCACTTACTTAGAAGTTAGATCACGTGATCTACCTCTAAAGATCTTGAGACTTCAGCCTTGATCATAGACATCATTCCGCCACGTTTGTGCCCATCTAATCCATGGACCCCACTGAAAAAATTTTCTTTTATAATTTTTTAATAGAAAATACAATAATAAATACTAATTTATTTATTATAAGAAAAATGAACCCAAGGAATAAAATTACTCACAATATATCTATATATATATATATATATCATTAATTTGGAGGTGAACCCAATAGGTGAAATTTCTCATCAAACTAGAGTGCTAACAGAACTTTCAACAATGGATCTTTCTTTCTTCTTACAGTACATCGTCGATGATGATCATTGCTGCGTTCATAATGCAATGATTTTTTATTTTTTATTTTTAATAAATAATGAAGTTATAAAGAGTTAGTTGTGATAACTTATCTCTGTTCGTTATAACCGTGGTTGCTGCTATAATAAATCAAACTTCATGATCATGAGAAACAATAATATGTTAAAAACCCTAAAATGATGCTCAAATAATTAAGCTTTGAAAAGAACAATTTTTTTTATTTTTTTCTCTGTCTCGATTCGACGACTATTTCCACCGCCTTAGCTTTCTTCGAAAGCATGGAATCTCTTCGCCTGCAAAGTACGATGCGTCCGTACACTCACTCGGCGGTGGACAGAAGAACAGCCCAAGTAGAAAGAAACCATTGCATTGGTAGTCGTCGAAGCATTATTACTTGGCGTCCACGTGTCTAGTCATCAATTTAAGTGCTTTCACGCCACACATGAATATTTGCCTCCTCTTTAATCTCATTTCTCTTATTTAATTTCCAAAAGAATCAAGAAGCACATAGATATATAGTATTAGTGCCGACAATAGTATGTATATTATAAATTATATTTGGTCACTCATCTCAAGGAGAGAAAACCACTTGTAGTAGTAACATAGGTCTCCCTAATCGTGCGTTAACCAAGATATATTTTACAAGGAAAATCGTCGCTTTTTTAAGAATATTTTATAATGTTGATTTTCCCAAAAACTGTTTGTTGAAATAAAGGGAGAGACATGCTAGTGATTCATCCCCACTTGCCCACGTTCTTCAAGCTCTTCATTTGATGCTTATGTTTTCTTTTATATATATTAACCATGTATTATATATATATATATATATATATAAATATATCTTATTATCAATATGTATGCATGCATGATGCATGCATGTAAGTATACATGTATGGATGCATGGCAAATTAGTTCAGTCTTCAATCATGATTAAAAGCTATTTGTGAGATAAGAAATCAATAACCAAGAATAAATAAAGCAATATTGTAAGTTTTGCATTGGGTGTAAAACTCCATCCCATAGTTTGATTTCAAAGGTTATGACTTTTATATTTGTTTAGTAAACTACTCCATTTATTGCAAATTTATTTTAGAAGGTACGTAAACACATATCTACAAATATATTGGGATTTATTGATGTGGACTAAAGAAATTTTATTTCCCAACAAATGGTGGCAAAGCGAAGTTTTAGTCAGACTGCAATGTGGATGAAATCATACACTTGTAATGATTCTTACTCAAATGGAGCGTGTGGATTACGCTAATTGCTTGGCTATGAGCATAGTTGAGGCTTTGTGTCAAAAGTCTTCACGACATTGACGATGGTCATGTTGCATGTTCCGTTGAACGAAAGCAACGTTGCGAGATTATTTTCGTTGAAGGGCAGACTCATTGGATGGTCTTGTATTTGAGGAAAGATTTGTTAGAATGTCAAACTCAATCTGATGTCGGTAGATTTCAAAGCTTATGAGCTGTATATTAAGCTTGGTTAGTGAATCTATTGTCAATGGATTTTAGAATGAAACCCTACACATTCTGATAGTTAATGGTTTTTTCTTTTTAACAAAAGTTTTCGGAGCTAAAGAGCAAAAAAGATTCATCTGGTAACATTTGATATCCAAAGAAAAGATATCCCTCCTCCTGAAAAAGAGAAACGAACAACAAAAACTGAAACAAGACGAACAAAGCCAAAAAAAAAAAAAAAAATTAAATCTAAATGAATAAATTAGAGAACATATTATAAACCAATCTAACACTCTATAGAGAACTAGTTAATGCTTGATGGGCTAATATGTTGTGTGATTATTTCTCCACAACATTTTGAAAGAAGAAGCAAAGGCATCCAAAGTGATATAATAGAATAATAGTCAAGGCTGATCAAACGAATCTCTGACTCAGATTCTTACCTTTGCTTTGACTAAATGAGTTTTAACAGCCATGCTTTCATGTAATTTAATTATTATAATAAAAACAATATGAGGTTATTACAGCTCATACGTTGTAAAGTAAATCCAATAAAGTAATCAGATATAGTAAAAGATCATCCTCAAAAAAATTTATTTTTTCTTTTAAAAAACAACGCAATATTTCATTTAACAAATGATAAATTACAAGACTAAATAGTCTACGAAGATCTCTTTGTTAACAATTAAGCAGATCAGTAGAGTTAAAAACGGTAGGAATGAGCGATAATATATTAAATCTAATGTAAACCAATATAAGTTCATAAAACTACTAAAAAAGTACAAAAGTTTAACCTGCAAACTTTTAGGATATTTAAGTAAATGGCCTTTGACTGGGTCAACTTTAAAACAATAGACCTCAAGTGTAAAATGTCTAATATAACTTTACTAATTGGACCCCACAAAAAATAGATATGTTAAAAGCAAAACGTGTAAGGGTGGGAGGGTGTGGTGTAGTGCAGTGGTTGGGTAGTCAGGTGGGAGGGTGTGGTGTAATGCAGTGGTTGGGTAGTCAGGTGGGAGGGTGTGGTGTAATGCAGTGGTTGGGTAGTCAGACAGCTAAGTAATAGGTCTCGGGTTCAATTCCACATTAAAAGATATTTTTTTTATAGTAAGAGGTACCATGCTCCATGGTACCCCTTATATATAGCACGATACCCGCATGGTGCTCCATGCTATATATAGCGGGTACCGTGATATATAGCACGGGACCCCCAATGTTGTATAATAGAGGTCTCGTGCTATATATAAGGGGTACAATATGGTACCCCTGGTTGGGTAGTGAGACAGCTAAGTAATAGGTCCCGGGTTCAATTTCACATTAACATATATTTTTTTTATAGTAAGAGGTACCATGCTCCATGATATCCCTTATATATAACATGATACCCCTTATATATACATGCGGGTACCGTGCTATATATAAGGGGTACCAAGAATAAGGGTTACCATCTTAGTACCCCTTATATATAGCACGGTACCCAAATGTGCATTCGAATGTATCATGAAAATGACCAAAATACGCTTAAATTGAAGGCTATTGATTTGAAAAAATGAAGAAGAAGGCTAGTTTTTTAAAATTGACCAAGTCAAAGGCCATATTTTAAAAAGACTCCAAACTTTCTACCATAATTTGAACTTAAAACGCCATGACATATATTGATGACTAATAAAAACAGAAATATTGTATATGAGCTTTTCAACCATGAATTAAGATCTGAAAAACCAAAGCGAGAACTATACAACAATCCCTTTCATTTTTGTGCATTCATTTTGAACCTAGAGTATAGTCATACCTCTTATGATGCAGTGAGGGTACCTCTTTTGGTAAGATTTGAGTTTTTCCAAGCCGAAACTCTTATCGAAAAAAAAAATTATCAAACCCAAAACTCTTTACTGACCTTAAAATTTGTAAATGAAAACTCTTTACTGACCTTAAAATTTATAAATGAACCAAATACAAAACCTTATAAATTCTTGGTTTTTTTTTTCAATGTGCTTAATGGTTCTAATAATGCCACATTTACCATAACAAGCTGATTAAACATGCATTGTATCCGACATAATACATATGATATTCTTTCCAGTACTCTCTGGGTCTTTTTTATTTTAATCATATCATCAATTATTTTAACCCTTCGAGCTTCCCTAAGCACTGTACTAAACAAGAATCTTTTAAAAAATACATTTGTGTTAAAAAAAAAATAATAGCTAGCTAGCTGTCCCTTTGACTATAGTTTGAACTCTTATAAAATGCCAACTATATCTTATTTCTACTTCCTCTCCTCACTTGTTTGAACTCAAGACAAAAAGAATAATATTTTCAAGAAGAAGAAGAAGCACACTAATGGCGTCTCTAAGTTGGGCGAGATTATCATTATTGTATTTCACACTGATTTTGCTTGCTCTAGAAAACACAGTTGCTAATGGCCATGAAGGTGTGTGCACTTATCAGTGTGTGCTTATGTGCTGTATATATTTATATATAGAATTTATGTTTTTATTTAATCTCTCTGTATAGTTATTGCTTAGGAAATGAAATACTACGTTGTAACGCATATTCTTTTATATATATATATATATATATATATATATATATATTTTTCTTGCAGGTAAAATGGGAGCTAGGAAAGGGTGGCCAAGGGGAGATGATAAGACCTTTCTTCTTCAAAGGGTAATAAACTAAGTTAAATGACTAAATCATTACGTTGAACCATTTTCTTGGTCTATTTTTCTCTAAGGCTCAGTGCAACAACTATTTCAACAGGCCTTTGCTGGTAATATTGATGTAATAAGTGAAGAAAAACCTCTTAATGGAAGGAAATTGTTGCAAGAAGCAGCTAACAAAGGATCATCATACACTACTTCAGGTTCAGTTACTATATATATATATAGTCTTAAACCATAGTGGTTTACTGGTTCAAATCTGACCCGTGGGTCGGACTCACGGGTCGAGACTTCAACAGCGTTGAACCGCCATTGATTATGAGATAAATTACGTGCAGCCGATGATTCGAAAGCATTTCTTGAGGCAGCTGACGAAGTTGCGAATCTGATGCGCAGAGACTATGGAGGAAGGGACAAGCCTAAACGAATGCCACCGATCAACAACGAAGAGCCTACCAATTAACTAGAAATAGGATATTAGATATATATGTATATGTAATGCAGTTTACCATAATACTGTTAGAAATATGTATCATAGGACAAGATAAAAGAGGGCTTCGCAATTTTGTACCTCGAGCGAAGTCTGCGCCGTGGTAATAGCTTTTATAGGGTTAGAAGGGGCTGTTTTCTTGATGATAGATGCATATGTATACAGTTGATCTCCATGCACTTATACAGAATAGTAGTTTCCCGTTATTATCGCAACGAGCAGTGAAAGCTTTAACAAGTTGGAATATGACCAATAAGCCTCTGCTCATTTCATCGACCTCTGCCTTGAAGCTCTCTTCTTGATCATCAATTTGCTGTTCGATTTCAGACAGCTTAGTTGCCAGAATTTGAATCTAATGGAGTCTGAATCTTGATTAGCCTCCAAAGTATGGCTCATAACTCAAACCTTAGACAGCCAAGCTAAGAATGAAAGAAATTCCAGATGTTAGCTCCCTTCCGTCGCTAAAGCTCAAAACTTCAATGTCATGGTTATCAGACCAAAATCCAACCAGCAAACAAAAGCAGACAACTTCTAAGGAAAAAAGATAATGTCCCACTGATGAGCTACCCGATGGAAACGAATTCATTCTGACATGGCGATGTTTTAAGCAGAGTCACATTACCACATAGCAGTTCTTGTCGACAGAGCCGTACTCCATACCAAAAGCTCCATATCAGAAGGAAATTGCTCAAGAGGGGCGGAAAGTTCTATGATGGTTCAAGATGACCTGACTCCTCTCGGCGCTCACATAAAGATGAAAGATCTGATGGTGCTGGGTTGTAGCGTCACTTCAAGAGGCTCAATGTCAAGATCTGCGTCAACTTTATGGACGTCTAATGAACCATTCTTCCAAGGCAAACTTAATTTCAGACTCACAGACGAGCCTCCCTTTTCACCTGCAATAACTAGAGTTATATGTTCCAAAGAATAGCATCCTATGAAAGAGTAACACAGACAGAGCAGATTCAGTTGTTGGCTGGGGACGATGACCATCCAGATGAAGTATCAGAAAGCTAGTCAATTGACTTTAACCAAGAAAAGTTACAACTTGCGGAATTATCCTCTGACTTAAGTGTCCCACATTCGAATTCACCAAGATGAAGATGCTGTCAAAACTTCCACCTTCTTCTTTCTTCTTCTTCCAGATTTTGATCAAATGCAAAGATCAGCTTTTAAATTTTCAAATGAAAGCTAGTTAGAAACCATTTGACTCCACCATGAACGCCGGCAAAACCATTTGTTTCTACTTAGACTGCTGAACTCAAGTTGTCTTCTGAGGAGCAAGCAAGATTTCCAGTTCATCCACCTCAATCTGACATACACTTTCCTTCCAAGGCATAGTCACCGTCGGCAGCCCAACAGATCCATCGAGAATTAGAACAAAACAGCCAAACTACTTATTTCTTCGGACAAGAACGTATTTTGCCTTTTCTAGTAGAATTTGCAATCACAGCATTTCAGTATAGACCGAGTTTGAAAATGTAAAACCAAGGACTACTGCAGAATCATAATCAAACCATATAACATAATCTCTCCGATAATACATTAGGCTTTGCTTGCTTGAACAAACAACGCAGTAGCCAAAACCAAAAAGTAAGAATCAGCTCAATCAACATCTGCATACGACGGACGGAACATCCCTAAACCCACATCAAACGAGGAATTTTTGCAGAGCCCATCAACGATACAGTTCCATATTGCAACATCGTGAGCAAGAACTTCACTTTGAGGCATATTTTCGAACACCTTTCCTGCACTATCGAGTGACCCACATTTGACGTACATGTGCACCAATGAGGTGACAATGTACGGATCGGATTCAAGACCGGCTTTGACGATCGTGGATTGAAGTGCGGTTCCATAGCTGATATTCGCGAGACAGATGCAGTCTTTAATGAGAGATGGGAATAAGAATTTTGATGCTTGAATTGGTAAATTATGGGTCTTGGAGTATGATTCCAATGCTTGTAGATACTGCCATTTTCGATCATAAACTCAACGTTGATGGCAAGATCGGAGAGCTTAATCGCCTCATCGCCGAGCTTCGATATCCACGCGCCTCCTTATCAATTCGCCCACTTCCTCAAAATTAGGGCTTTTAAAGGCGGGTTACCGCAAACTTAGAGAGCCGGCGGCTACGTGGCGGCGACTTTCTTGATACATAATCGACAACTTGAATTGAAAGAATGCGCAACGCAAAATCCAAAACTTGGTAATTTTGGTGCCGAATGGATCGCGCAGTATCTCATCTATGGATTTATTTAATGTCCGTCCGTCCGTCCGTCCGTCCACCTGAGTTGCGCAAAGGCGTGCGTACGCTGATAGCGCCAAAAAGCGCAAAAACTTCATTGCAAAAATGGCAGGCTATCAGCGCCGCCGATGCTGCTGTCTTCTTTGGACATATCAGTCAGAGCTTTGTGTTCTCAGTCTGTCGTAGAAATCTTCTCTTTGTTTCCTCGCTGTCATGAAAACTGCTCTGTTCTGTTCCGTCCTATTCTCTTCCTTCCCTGGCAGTCGGTTTTTCAAACTCGGCAGAGATTAACAATTTTTTAATTATTATTTTTTTTTGGGGGGGTTTTAGAGTCAATTTAAGCGCATTTATCAAAGTTCTGTTGACCATCGAGTCTGCGCAGCATCTTGGCTTTATATCTGTACACGATACGACGTCGTTTGTTGTGACACTTGAGGAACCTCGCTGTCAGAATCCCCCCTCACTTTCACGCATACAAAGCGGCGGAGTGGCGGTGATGGCGGCGGCCCTATTCTTGCTATATACTTTTACAAAAATAGCCTTTCATCCAATTAATTTTAAAAAATTAGTCTTGTTTACCCCACTTTTTAATCAACGGTCTTCAAAATTAAGTGTATTTTTATCATTTTTCATGATAGTCTACTGTATAATAGCAGGGACCCGTGCATATAGCAGGGACCCATGCTATATAAGGGTGGGTCCCTTGCTATATGCATGGGTCCCCACACAACGTCACCATAGTCTCTACATTTCGACTTTGTTCGATCTGAATCGAATCTGAACCTCATCGTCGGCTATGGAGCGACCACGGCTTCCAGCGGGACTAATCCTCTCTGGTCCATGAGACCCACCTCAAAATCTCACAAACAACGATAGTCAAGGTCCCTAGAGGATTCGAACTACTGACCTCTCACTTGAAAGGCCAGGGACCGAACCGCTAACGGGTCCCTTATATAGCAGGCACGAGTTCCCTATCGGGTCCCCTGCTATCTGACCGCCCTTATATAGTATGAGACCTGTATTATGAAAAAAAAATTGTTGTAATCAGGAATTGAACACGTGACCTACTGCATAGCTGACTGAGTATTTATCACTGGAGTACACCCCACCCACCCGCCCACCCTTATTCGCGTTTAACTTACCTGTTTCTCCGTGGGAACCCAATTAGTAAGGGTATAATAATCATTTTACACTTGAAAACTTTTTTTTTTAAAGTGGACCAAGTAAAATGCCATTTTCTTAAATTTCTCCTTACTCAGCAAAACCATCACGTTTCCACCAAAGGCTCCTCCGTCCTCAAAGTCCAAGACTATGGCCGTGTTTTCTTCGCAGCAACGATCATCGAACCGTCGCCATCCTCTCCCAAAAGGGCACCAATAAAAAGCTGCAGCATGTGCAGCACCACACAATCTCTCAGCCGTAGAAGAAGAAGAATGCCGGACGGAACCTTCAGTCGAATACGTCGACGTTTCAGCGGCGGGCGGTGGGCTGGTGGTTTTCCCTCAAAATTACTTCCAACACATAACCAGCCTTGTCAAGCAAGATGTTGCGCGCCGTAGGTACCACCAATTGACTTTTCTTGAATGAAAGCAGACTTAGATATTATTGGATCTACCATACCAAGAATATTTATTCAACTTGGCATATTTAAAACTTTTTGATATTTTGATTTGTTAAGGAATTCAGAACCCATAAAGAAAATGGTTTCGGTGACCAAAACTTAAAACAAGTGCCCGATAATTTAAGGAACTGACAGAGCATCTGATCAAGAACGTTTAAGAAACCAGAAACCAGTTCTCAAGTCAGACACCCGAAGATCGAGGCAAAGGCGACTGGTGGCTTATACTTAAGAGTCAGGAACTCAGCATCAAACCAGGAGCCAAAAGCCAAATTCAAATATGCATCGATTAAGGAGAACAATGCAGTACAAATGCATTTAAGTCAAGGCTGCGACCAAAGAGACGTTGGGCTGATGCATGCCCATTTTGGTGAAAGGCGCAGTCTGCAGAGAACCTGAACCAGGTTCTGAAACCAGCTCATTTCAGGAAACGATATTTAATAATGTCTGGAAGCTGGTCAGTCTTCACACAACGGCTCAACAAACCAACTCGCACACAACTCGTTTCAGGAAACGATATTTAATAAATACCTTAGAGCGTGAAGACTGAAGACAACTTTTGAACGATCAACAACACAACTCGCACACAAACCAACTCAGAAGTTCTCTCTCAACTGTTCATCAAGAGTGATTAGAAAGTTTGAGAGATTTGTACTCAACGGACTGTAAAAAGCTGTTGAAGTGTTAGGTGGATTGTTCTCATACAACTGCCTTTGTTGCATTAGCTTTGGTAGGTTACAGTTAGTGAGTAGAGTGCCCAGTGTAACTTGTAAAACCAGTTGCTAGTGATATCCTTCCTTGAGGGGAAGAAGGGGAGACGTAGGAGACTTTGCTCCGAACTTCCAGAAATAATTCCGCGCACTCAAATACACAAACACTGCACCTAACTAACCGGCTACCACTCACAAAATCAGATACCCGATAATCTGATATCAGCAACCGGTCACACCAGTTACCCAGAAACTGAAAAGTAGCCAGTGTTTATTCACCTCCCTCTAAACACCCTAACCGATCCTAACAAGTGGTATCAGAGCAGGAACCATGAGTGCCTCAAACAAACTTCCCATGTTCAATCAAGAAAACTTCCTTGAATGGAAGATTTGGATGGAAACCCACCTTACTGCGCATGATGAAGACATGTGGGACATTATTGTTTCGGGGCCTCCCAAGCTTACACAGATTAATATAGCCCATGCAGCAGATCAGTCTCTTCCGCAAACAATCCCAAAACCCAGGAGTGACTGGACTCCTGCTGAGAAGAAACTGATGAACCTGGACAGCGTGACCAAGGATATCATATTCAAGACTCTGGATCTTGAAACTTTCAGACATGTGATGCTGTGTAAAACGGCTGGTGAAGTCTGGACAACGCTATGCCAAATCTGCGAAGGAAACGACTCCACCAGAGAGAACAAGCTCATCGTGGCCGTACAGAAATATGACTCAATCAAAATGAAGGCCGGAGAAACGATGGCTAAATTCGAAAAACGTTTCTACAGCATCGTCAGCGATCTGACTGCTCTTGGCAGAACCATGAATAAGAGAGACGTCGCTATAAAGGTCATGAAGGCACTGCCCAGGGAATGGGACGTGAAGACAATGGCCATGCGGGAGTCTAAGGACCTAAACCAGATGCAGCTACACAATCTCTTCGCCGATTTCAAGGCATACTAGTTTGAACTTCAAACACGTATGGAAGAAGTGGTGGTTGAGCAATCGGTCAAGGCGCTGGTAGCACCAGAAGCTCCCACAGCAAAAACGGCAGAGGAACTGTGTGGAGTGGCCATGTCCCTATTCGTTAAGAAATTTGGAAGATTCATGAGAAATGATCAGAATCTTCGAATTGGTAAGAAACCATCCCCTGATACTAACGAATCTGACCTTTCCTATTTTAACTGTGGCAGGAAATGACACTTTGCATCAGAATGCAGACAGCCCAAGAAGGGTAAGGGGAAGGAAGTTAAAAAGTACAAAAAGAAGGGCCACAAGGTGTTGGTGACCGACAGCAAAACGTGGGCGGATTCCGACTCAGAAGCAAGCACTTCTGAAGAGTCGGGCAGCGATGATGGAGAAATCAAGTGCCTGATGGCAGATAGGTCAGAGGATGAGGTAACTGACATGTTTTCATCTGACCTTACTAAGGAAGAGTTATTAATTGCTCTTAGTGATATGGCTGCTGAGTATAAGCAGTTCATCTGAAGAATCAAGGAGCTTGAGCTGAAGGATAACCAGGAAGCTCAAGTAGAAAGCAGACTGTCCGATGATGTAACTGAGGAAATCAGATTACTTAGGGCTGAAAACGAAAACCTGAAGAAAGCCACTGTAGAGAAAGTGGCAGAGAACGCCAGGATGAATGCTATCATTCAATCCTGGACAAACTCTTCAAGAAAGATCGACTGCATCCAAGGGATAATGAGATACGGAAAAGATAGGTCAGGACTAGGTTTTGAGAACCAGCCACTACCCATAGCGATCAGACCTGATAAATCCAATAGCATCCGATTTATCCCCTCTAGTATCCCAACTTTAGTACCTGATAAGGTAGCAGAGAAGGGAATACCGAATGGAGTAAATAAGAAGATCACACACATACAATCAACTCCTAGGCAACCCATTCGAAAAGGACTAGGATATTCAGATAGATCAGAATCCTCTAGAGCTAAGGAACGTAGTAATCCAGGAACTGCACCCAGAAGATCCTACCCAAAACATAGAAACTGGAACGGTAGCACTTTAGTAAAGGACCTTGCAACCATCATCTTAGAAATAATAAGGGTTTAGGAAATAGGAATAGGAATCAACTCCCTAGGTTCCTGATCGATCCTAGAACTGGGAGAACCGTTCGGGTCTTTTAGATCTGGGTGCCTAAGAGCCTAATTCACCCGGGACCCAAGTAAATTTGGGTACCTAAAAATGTATATATATACTTTTCTTGCAGGTATACAAAAATGAGCTGAACCAGTCGGAATGGTATTTGGACAGCGGTTGCTGCCAGCACATGACTGTGAATCATAAGCTGCTCAGGAACCTGAAGCAGCACACCGGACCTACCATCACTTTTGGTGATAACGGTAAAGGTAAAACAATAGGGAAGGGAGTGATTACTCACGGTAACCTTACCCTAAAAGACGTACATTTAGTACAAAATTTACATTATAATTTGATCAGTGTCACTCAACTTTGTGAAAATAATTTTGATGTATCCTTTGAAAAGAACAAATGTTGTGTTAAAGATTTTTCTGGTCAAACTGTCCTAACCGGATTTAGAATCGGAGGAACCTATAAGGTGCATTGGAAAGACCAATCGGTACCTTCACCAACGTGTCTTCTGGCCAAAGATTCTAGATGCTGGTTATGGCATAAATGTTTAAATCATTTAAATTTTAAAACAATTTCAGTACTTTTGAAAAATGATCTGGTTAAAGGATTGCCAAAAATAAACTTTTCCAAAGACAAACTTTGTATCGCATGTCAACTAGGAAAACAGATCAGATCAACCTTTAAAAACAAAGGGTGTACCGGATCCATATCAGTTACCAGCTTAGGGGGAACCAGATACACTCTAGTTATTATAGATGATTTTTCTAGATATACATGGGTCATATTCTTAAAGACAAAAGATCAAACACCTTTGAACTTAATAAAGCTTTTTAAAAGGATTCAGAACGAACGTAGTGAGAAAATTAATAGAATCCGTAGCGACCGAGGTACTGAATTCATTAACCATGTGCTAACCGAATTTCTTGAGAACCATGGCATACACCATGAGTTATCTGCTGCCAGGACACTGCAGCAAAATGGTTTAGCCGAAAGAAGAAATCGGACGCTCAAGGAAGCTGCCAGAACCATGCTAGCCAATGCAGATATTTCTCAGAAATTCTGGACAGAAGCCATCAACACAGCCTGCTACACACAGAACCGGACCATGATCTGCAAGATGCAAGGGAAGACCCCATATGAAGTATGGACTGGGAATGTCCCATCAGTCGGGTACTTCAAAACATTTGGAAGCAGATGCTTCATTCATAACAATGGGAAGTACCATCTGTCAGCCTTCGATGCTAAAGCAGAAAAATGATTCTTTCTGGGATATTCATCTGTCAGCAAAGCTTACAGAGTTTTCAACTGCAAGACCTTGTCAGTTGAAGAATCGGCTCACGTGGTGTTTGAAGAATCTGCTATGGAAGATCAGACGCCCAACAACATTAATCGACTGAGCAATCAGCTCGAAGAAACGAACCTGAGTGATTTTAGTGATGAGGAGCTTCCAGTCGAAAACAGTCGAGAAAAGTCTACTGATGTAACAGATGCTGATCTACTGGAAATTCGCATAGAAGGAACTGGATGTCAACCAAAAGTCGCTGAGATCCCAGTAAAACCAGTAACTCCAGAGGATACTGGATATGAAGGGAGCAACTAAAATGATCAGGAACCTACTGCAGGGCCTGAACCAAATCAGGCGACTTCTTCTCAAGAAGGAAATGCATCAGCTGAGGGGGAACATATAAAATGGAATAGAACGAAGCTGAATCACCCTCGACAGCTGATTACTGAAGAAGCAGAAGCTCCAATGAAGACTAGAAGGCAGTCAATGCAGAATCTCTTCAGCTATGCCTTCATCTCTCAAGTCCAACCAACCAAGGTTGAAGAAGCATTGAAGGACCGTAACTGGATTGATGCAATGCAAGAAGAGCTCAACCAGTTTGAGAGAAATGAAGTCTGGTGCCTGGTTCCAAGACCTAACCAAACAGTCATTGGAACCAAATGGGTATTCAAGAATAAGGCTAATGAAGAAGGACTGGTAGTAAGAAACAAAGCTCGTCTAGTAGCTCAGGGGTACCGACAAGAAGAAGGAATAGATTACGGCGAGACTTTTGCACCAGTTGCTCGACTCGAAGCGATCAGAATCTTCCTAGCTTATGCTGCCTCAAAAGACATCATGGTGTATCAAATGGATGTCAAGAGTGCCTTCCTTAATGGACTCTTGACTGAAGAAGTGTATGTAGCATAACCACCTGGGTTCGAGAATCACGAGTTTCCGAACCATGTCTACAGACTAAGGAATGCTCTATATGGTCTGAAGCAGGCGCCAAGAGTTTGGTATGACACACTAACTAAGTTCCTGACTGATCACGGATTTGAAGTAGGAACCATTGACAAGACCCTATTTCGGTTCACTAAGAAGGAGCATCTACTGATTGTCCAGATCTACGTCGATGACATCATCTTCGGCTCAACAAAACAGAAACTCTGCGATAAGTTCGCAAATCTGATGAAGGACAAGTTCGAAATGAGTATGATGGGGGAACCGACCTTCTTTCTAGGACTTCAAGTCAGATAGCTGGAATCAGGAACCTTCATTAATCAAGGGAAATATGCTAAGGATCTTCTGAGCAGATTCAGGATGGATAAATGCTCAGAAGCAACTACTCCTATGAGTGCGTCTATCAAATTGGACAAGGATGAAGAAGGACCACGAATTGATGTAACCAAGTATCGGGGGCTGATAGGGTCACTGCTATACCTTACCGCCAATCGACCAGACATCATGTATAGCGTATGTCTGTGTGCCCGGTTCCAGGCAGATCCTCGATTGAGCCACTTCACTGCAGCAAAAAGAATCATCAAATATATCAAAGGAACCACAAATGTTGGATTGTGGTATCCGAAAGATTCGAGTCTATCGCTTAGAGGATACACTGATGCTGATTATGCTGGATGCAAAATAGATCGAAGAAGCACTGTTAGGAATATTTTATTGTGTTCAATTAATTATAATTATCTTTGTTGTGTATTTATAAAGATTCTCTTTATAAGAGGCTTAGTGTAATTGGGCTTTGTTAGGGGCCCAAGTATTATATACCAAAATGTGGTATAAATATCAAAACCCTAACACATAATAACAGTGTATTGTGTGAAAATCAAAGTGAGCCCCCAACCTCTCAAGAACACACAACACCCCACGCGAGCTCGAATTCTTCCGATCTTCAATCGTGGTAAGATCGTTTAAATATATGTTTAGTTGGATTATCTAGGCTTTACAAGTGGTATCAGAGCCAAACGCGCTCAGATTTGATTAAAAATCTTTGAAATTTTTTTTGGTGTTCTTCGTGTTCTTCAAAAAAAAATTTCGAAAATTTTGACATGTTTTGGTGTTTAAATGCTTGATTGAGTGTTTAGGAGTTAGGATATAAGTGTTTCGATCTTTACCCAGGGCTAATTTGATTAATTTTGTGTTTGGGGATCGAAATTTGGGTTGAGTATTTTCGCAGAAAAGTTTTCAGACCGAAAACTCACTGCGAAAACCCACTTCGAAAACTCACTGCGAAAACCAGTGAGAAAACCTTTAGTGTGTGAGAAGTGTGTGAGAAAACCCACTTCGAAAACCCTCACTGCGAAAACTCCTCAGTGCGAAAACCTTTGAACTCTTTCACTTCGCAAACTTTTTTTACTTCGCAAACTCCTTCCCAGTTCGCAAACCCAATTTAAAAATTTTTAAAAAAAAATAAAAAAATAATAATAAACTTTGCGAATCAGTTTGCGAATTAAAAAAAAAAAATAAAAAAATTATTTTAAAGTTTGCGAATCCAGTTTGAGAAAAAAAAAATGAATAAAAATAAAAAGTTTGCGAATCGAGTTTGCGAATTAAAAAAAAAAAAAAAAAAAACAAAAAAAAATTTAAAGTTTGCGAATCCAGTTTGCGAATTAAAAAAAAAAAAAAAAAAAAAAAAAAAAAAACTTAGGTTTGCGAATCAGTTTTCGCACCCAAGTAAAATAATTAAAAAAAAATTTTTTAGTTTGCGAATGAGCTTTCGCACCCGAATTAAAAAAAAAAACTTTTCGGAATAAGGTTTTCGCATCCAACTTTTCGCACTGTTCAGGTTTTCGCACTGAGCACTTCGAAAACTCCACTGCGAAAACTTTTGAGGGCATTTTCGTAATTTTTCAGTTTCGAACCCAAAAGTTGTCGAACCCACTTCGAAAATCTATTTTCGCACTCCTAACAAGAAATCTATTTTCGCAACAGCTCACTTCGAAAACCTAAGATTTTCGAAACAACACTTCGAAAATAAGTTTTCGCACTATATTTCGAAAATATTTCGCACTCTTATCGAAAATTTAAATTTTCGCACCCAAGCACTCCCAAAATTTATTTTCGCATCTTATCACTTCGAAAACTTGATTTTCCTAACACATACCGAAAATCAAATTTTCACATACCCCTTATCGAAAATAAATTTTTGCATATCATAACACATCCAAAACATCTTTGGCAAATTATAGATAAGTTTGATAAATTCCGAAGTTTTCGAAATCACCTCAAAAGTTTTTCGGTACCCAAAATTTTCGATACTTCACAATATTTTTCGATAAATCAAACTTTCGGTGCAGAAATTTTTAAAAGCCTATTTTTTTTTTCTTTTTTTTTCCAAAATATTATTGGCATATTGTAGAAAAAGTTCTTGGTAACATTTTTGAAGTTCTTCGACATTTCTTCAAAACTTTTCGGTACACACCAAAAAGTTTTCGACACTTAAAATTTTCGAAACTTCACGACTTTTATCGACACACCAAAACTTTTCGGAACTGAATTTTTCAAAAGCCAAAAATTATCAAATCTACACAACGCGTTAACGATCACATATCCAACTAAATTAAAAATTTTAAATTTTAAAAATTATGGATTCTACTTCCGCAACTTCTGAGATGAGCTTTGACGAGAGTGATTTATATAAAGCTTTTCTTTCTTTGAAGGAAGAGTATAAAACCATGCGTCGTGAACATAAACACGAACGTAGGACTACCCAAGCGTTAGAAACTAAGTTAGCTAGTGCACTAGAAACTATTTCTAGTCTTGAATCAAAATTAGCTAGCTCAGAAACTCAGAAACTAACGTTTGTGAGCTAACCAAGAACCTAAATTCCTCTAAGCTAGGCCAAACTCAACTTATAAGTCACGAAAAAACTATAAGTGAGTTAGAGAGTAGACTAGATAATAATTACAAATGCTTAGTCAGGAGTTTGGAAGAAAGAGGTAGTCTTGCATGCCATTTAGAAATAACGCGTGAGAAAATCACTAATCTTGAATCTCAGGAAGTAAAATTAAAAGCTCAAATTAGTGAACTAACAAATAAATTAAACAATTGCGAACTCGAACGCAATAATTATCTGTCTGATTTGAGAAATTCGCGGAGTAGTTTTAAACTTTTATTTGAGGAACGCAGTAAATTGCACTCTAAAGTTCATCACTTAGAGGGCATCCTTGCGAAAAAGGGTCAAACAGACCAAAGTTCCTCTAAAGACTTAGCGTCCAACGGGGAAAATAGTTTACATTCTAATAAACCTACTTCTTGTTGGGAAATTCCGGAGGTTGCTAGTAAAATTGCAGAATTGAACGCAACCTTGGAATCGGAAAGAGTAGGTTTCCTAGCAGAAAAGCAAAAACTTCTAGAGGAGATTTCTAATCTCAAAAATTCCCCGTCCCTATCCATCTTAAATGAACTCTCTATAGAAAAATCTTCTTTTAAGCAGGATATGGGCACACAAACCGACGCCTTTGTTCCCAAAGCTAAAAAGGCTTTTGTTAGTAATTCTAAGTCAACTTTGACTGGCACAGAAAATATAGGTAAAAGCCTTAAGCTTAATACTTCCATGGAACAGAAAATTAGGAAGGAGAAAGGAAAATCTCCATTGTCTTTCAAAATTAAGGTCGAACATGTTCAAGATTTTCCCTCTCCTATTCCTCTTCAAAGGAAAGCGTGCAACGAAGAAGTTCAAAGCTTAAGTAAGCGAACTTCCACGCTTATTCCCCATCATTATGATGTGAATCGTGTGAACCCTCCAAGTAGGAAGAACATCTCATGTACTAACGATGCTTATAATTCTGTATGTTCTTATCCCTACCTGAAATATCTAGTCGATGTTAAGTCTGAGAAACATCTCATGCGACTGGCTTCGGAGAAAATATTTAAATCTTCTCCGAGTCACACATTCACCTGCGCTGAAATGTTCTTTCCGTGTCAAATTGCTCCTAAATTGGTTCCTAAGTCAACGATTAAGTTAGGTAATCCCAAATATGGTCGGGTACCTAAAAGTACGTTAATGAATGATTTAGGATGTATATCTGAACCAAATGTGCATAAATTGTTTTCTGCTAATATGGGAGGACCCATCCAAAAATGGGTACCAAAGTCCCGATAATATTTTGCAGGAGCCCAATCACGTGTGGTAATTCGACGATGGTTGCTTCACTCGCGTGGTTGGTATGAAACGAGAGCAACCACAAAACTCCGGTCATGAGTAGTAATTAGGATGGTTGCTCCATACTCATGATCGGTACGAGACGAGGGCAACCACAACATTCCAGCATGGTTGGTATTCTGGAAGTTGCTCCACAACCATGACTGGTATGCAGCGTGAGCAACTACACCGTAGGTAAATTCTATATATGCATTCCATAGTAAATTTTGGCATGCATATCGAGCTGAAAATATAATATACCTACTTTGCAAATAATAGGGTACATTATAGCTATGCATGCTTCAAAAGGGTTTTTACTTTCAAATTCTTGCATGCATGCATACATGAGCCGAAACGCGAAATACCCTATTTTATAGGTACATTTTCATTATGCATACAATTTTAAGATTTTCGAGCTTAAATTTTCAAGTATGCATATAAGCTGAATCGCAAAAATACCTATTTTTCAAAATGGTACATTTTAAATATGCATTTTCAAAACTTTCAAATTTAAAATGCATATTACGCACGGAAATGATAGATACCATTTTTTCTATAAAATGAGCTTAATTTGAGGGGGAGCTACTATTTTATTTTTAAAAGAGAAGTAACCCTTAATCTCTAGAAGGGAGCAATAATTACATTATTGAGGGGGAGCGAACTTCAAATATGTGAATTTAGGGAAAGAGATTCACAGATTTTTTGAACTTATCACGCATCTTTTGAGGGGGAGCAACCTTATTTTTAGAGGCATGTTTTGAAGGGGAGGAATAATATATATATATATACATATACTATATTATATATATACTAATATATATTACTAATACAATATATATATATATATTATATCCATATAATATATAGTATAGAAATATATATTACTAATAACGATTAATATATATATATCCAAAAAAAAAAATTCTTCTCTCCACATCAGCAAGCTTCATGAAGATTACCTCCAACCTCCGAAGATGGACTTCAAAAGAAGAATCTCATGCCTACAACGGTCAATTCTTTTCAAAAGGCGACGGTGGCTACAAATGCAAATCTCGGTGCTCGCTTCAACCGACCTGCTCCGGCTTGCTGACAAACAAAGCAGCACTCACTACTTTCTACCGGATGCATGGATGCTTCGTTCCTACGATTCAGTCAAACCCAACTGAATCTAACCCCGGAACATCACCGAGAGTCAGTCGAATCACGAAGAAACAGCCACGTCTACTAAAACCTTTTGAAAAGACCGACGCTACATGATTCCCTCTCCTCACAAATTATTCGGACCAACCCCCATAGGTACAGGTGCTAATTTTATTAGCTCCCGGGTAGAAGTCGCCGCAATAGGTCCAACGGCGCGTGCACAACCGAGCCTTACCCACTCGTCTGTCTCACAAAAGACAGGTGTTTCAGAAATCACGGGGAACCACGTCTACTATCACCGCTTCACTCGGAAGTGGGAGATATTGAATTATGTGGTACTCAGCCCCACCACCACACTTCCTTGCGCACTCGAGTCTAGTGTGTCCTCACTTTCCATATATTTTTATATTTTCTAGGACACATACACTTTTAAACACCTGATCTTTGTGATCAAGTTAGAACTTCCGTAGACATGTCTTGCTTCGACATGATTCGAGGATCGGAAGGAAGTCCTGCCGTTGCAACATCAAAGCAACAACGGTTTCAGGCCATCGTCTACGAGCATAGCTCCTAGATCGATGTTAACGGGAAGTCTTCGTGACCCCGGTTTCTTACACGACGGATTGCCTTTGTGGCTCCGTCTGGTTATTACCATCACCGACCTGTCGTTTGTGTCTTCCTAATCTTCCTACACAAGCATGGCGATCTCGTTAACACGAATCGCCATGAGGGGGAGAAGGGGACACGCATAAACAAACAGGTCGGACCACCCACCAATCTCCGCCGCGCTCACCACTCTGAAGTCGGGCTCCCCTGCACTTGAATGGAACATTCCAAAGGAGCCTAACACCCCACGCGTACCTTCTTCCGGAGCCAGACAAGCTTCCTCGAGGCCGAACCAGACAACTTCCTTCGAAGAAGACGAATCCGGCGCCGAGAAGAAGAAGATTGGAGAAGACTTGACGACTGCCTTAGTGGCTACGTCAGGTTATTACCTAACCTGAGTCCCTACCAACGCCATCCTCATGTCCCGACGACGTGATCTTCTTGCCAAAGATAATGCCTCATTTTGACCCATCGCATGGCGATCTCCCCAACTCGATCTTCATGAGGGGGAGTAGTACTAAAGAAAAATGGGAGCAATACCACGACGAAAGTGCAAGATAGATCAGAAATGCTAAATCCTCAAGTGTCGTCAAAGAATCAAGCGAACACCATGTACTACAAAGATCGAAGTTGCTGCCTCGTGTGCGTCTCTCCAAATTTCAAAGAGAACTTCTCAATCCCAATATAAGGTTGACCAAAAGTAGGGAGAGTTGCGCTATTATAGAAAGGAGAGATCGAACACAAAAAGAAGAGATCAGGCAAGTAACTTCAAACACCTTCCGACATTTACGAATCGAGCTTCAAAAGAAGATTAAGAAGATCCAGTGCCGAGAAGCGAAGATCAAGACACGGTGAGCTTGAAGATCTCCAAAAGAAGAGGTCAAAAGACAAGACAATGAGGAAATTCGTTTAGGACTCAGGCAAATGCACTAAGCCCCACAAAGATAATCCATGTCGAATTGAAGATTGAAAACAAAGGGGGAGATTGTTAGGAATATTTTATTGTGTTCAATTAATTATAATTATCTTTGTTGTGTATTTATAAAGATTCTCTTTATAAGAGGCTTAGTGTAATTGGGCTTTGTTAGGGGCCCAAGTATTATATACCAAAATGTGGTATAAATACCAAAACCCTAACACATAATAACAGTGTATTGTGTGAAAATCAAAGTGAGCCCCCAACCTCTCAAGAACACACAACACCCCACGCGAGCTCGAATTCTTCCGATCTTCAATCGTGGTAAGATCGTTTAAATATATGTTTAGTTGGATTATCTAGGCTTTACAAGCACCAGTGGTACCTGCCAGTTCCTTGGTGACCGGCTGATCTCTTGGTTCAGTAAGAAGCAGACTTCGATTGCGACTTCAACCGCATAAGCTGAGTATCTGGCCGCATGCAGTTGCTGCTCGCAAATCCTTTGGATTCAGCATCAACTCAAGGACTATGGGATAACGGAGACGGAGACTCCAATCTATTGCGACAATACGAGTACCATAGCCATCTCTCAGAACCCAGTGCTTCACTCCAGGACCAAGCACATCGAGATCATGCACCATTTCATCAGGCACCACGTGCTCAACAAGGACATCAAACTAGCGTACATAGCCACCGATCAGCAAGTAGCCGACATATTCACCAAGCCCCTGCCGGAAGCTAAGTTCATCTACTTTCGTAATGCACTCGGTTTATTAGATATATCTCAGTAACCGATACGGAAGTGGATAAAGTGAGGGGGAACGATGTTGAGACAGCACAACAAAGAGTTGGTACTGATTTTGATGAAAATCTTAATCAGAAATGACTGTGCATATTGCCTTAACCAGTTGCCTACACTTTAACAAAAACATTGCATTAATATAGGTGTCTCGTCTTTCAACCGGATTTTCGTTCAAAAGGCTACTTCCTTCTCATTTTCGAAATTGGTCTAATCAATAGACTCTGCCCTGTTTCTTTCAAAGTCACTAAAAGACCAGTTACCCTTTATACATATAGTATTTTATCAGTTACTCAGCTGACATGATATATATAAGAATCTTATTCAGGTACCTTTTTCGGAACCCTTTCCAAAAAGAGTACAAATTTTCCGGGTTCTCTTAACCGGTACCTTATTTTGTCTTTTAGCCTTTAACCGGTTTCGTTCTTATTTATTATACACCTTTAAATGCATACATATAAAAGCATGGTACGTCAGTAACATGTTTAAGGTAACTGACGGTACAGAGGACTGCGTGAAATTAATGCTGAAAGGACATGCTATGTGCTACAGTACAGATACAGTGAGCGGGAAAATGAAGAGGAGAGAGAAACGTCTTTTCATCGTCTTACTTAAAACCCAAGCCATCAACTTCATCTTCTTCATTTCATCATCTATCTCTCTGTAAATCCCAAACCCTAAAACCTCTCGATCGTCTTCTTCAAAACTCTTTCTCTCAAAAATGGCCACATCAAAAAGTGCTCTTTTCAAGAATATTCTTCACGTCTACTATGACGAGCCCATTACATCATCAGACTCCGATGTTGGACGACTTCTACTTGCCCTTCAACACAGTGGGCTTCGACCGTTCTTGGGTTGCGCGCCAGAGGTGGCGACGGCCGAAGTTGAGGAATTTTTTGAATCAGCAGTGATCTCCGACGGAATCATTAGCGCCACCGTCAAAGGCAGCCTCATCTCCTTCAACGAAAAATGGTTCTCAACCTTCTTCAATCTACCAACTTCTGGTGTATCATCACTATCGGAGATTGATGCCAATATGAGGAAGAAATGGGCCGGTATCTTTGCCATATCGATCGAAACCTTCAAAGAGGCTGACAAGCGAACTGCACTCAAACCATCATATCGGTTACTCCACGATCTGGTGGCTAAGTCAGTTCTTGGCAAAGGAGGATCCTTCGATGTGTTGACAACAGAGAAGGTACAAGTCATGACAGCGATCATGATGGGTCTGGCCATAAACTGGGGCAAAGTGATATTTGGGGCACTTCTCAACGTAGTCCGGGCCAGAGACCGGCAATTCAAGAATTTCGTACCCCAGATAACAAGTTTGATAAAAGAAAAACTGGGGCGACTGGAGTCGGTCCAACCAGTTTCTGGGGCCAAGCTACTTACCTCCTAATCTATCAGATAATTTTTGGCCATTCAAGTGGTGTCTGATACCAAAGTCGCCGGCAAGAGACAAGCAACTGACCCAGCTGATGAGGGTCAGGAGAAGAAGAAGCAGAAGAAACAGAAGCAAGCCTCCGCACCAGTAGAGGCTGAGGCAAAAGAAAAGAAGAAAAAGAAAAGGGAGAAGAAAGGGAAGGAGAAGAAAGAAGAGAAGAAGAAGGACAAGAAAACGCAAGAGAAGCAGGCAGTACCTGCTGAATCCGCCACAGAAAAGGAGGCGACACCTGAAACGGAATTGGCGATGATAGCTTCCGGTGCTGAAGGGGAGCCTAAGGAAATGCACCAAGGAGCTCCCAGTCCACAAATAAGCCAACCATAAGAAGAACGGATCCCTGAACAACCAGAGACTGCAGAAGAAATGCAGGAATCAGAATTGGGTGCGGAGATGCCGAATTTGGATACAGTGATATCCAACATCATCACTGACCCGGTTTTGAGGCTTGAACCGACGATGGAGGCCACGCCAGTGCCTGAACCAACTGCCCCGGTTCTTTCACAAGCAGCTGAACGCTCAAAAGCAACAGGTATTGTCATCCGGGAACCAGCTGCTTCATCGGCACCAGTTGCCCCAAACGGCGACAAAGGGAAATGAAAGGTTGTTGCTGTGATAATGCCTTCCGTCCCTACAATTGATGTTGCAATGGGAGTGGAGCTGACTCTGAAGGATGTGTGCGCCCGCGCGGATGAACATATGGACAACTATGAGGAGTGGAGGACTGTCAGGCTCACTCCCCTCAAGAAGCGTATCAAAAAGGATCTGATGGCAGCTGCCAGAAAAATAGAAGACTTCCTGATGAAAAGTCTGGAAATCGACGACGTTGAAGTGCTTCTGCAATCCAGAGACCTACTCAGGCTACATCTATGCCTGCTTTTTCTGGTTGACAATCTGAACACCAGAGAACAGAACTTCAACCTGGTCTCTCCAACGGCAGCTACCGATCGAGCAATCCTGGCGGGACTTGAGATAGAACGGCTCAAGCTGGAGGACTTGTACAGAATCGAGTTCAATAAGCTGGGACATCAGTTTCCAGAATCCTCCAGTTTCCAAGTCACTGCCCAGTCCGAGTCTGCGCAGGCTCAGCCATCAGATCCTGCAAATCCTTCAGTATCCTCAGAACCTGATCGGACTGAGCAAATCGCCGAAGTCCAAATGCAACCGATCAGGTCCCCACCTGCAGCAGGATCTTCCGGAATTCTAAAAGAACCGGAAATAATTTTGCCAGAAGTGTCTCAGCCACTTCTTCTTCAAGGACCATCTGATCTGGACCGGAGCAGTCCACCTCATGAAGAGCCAACAGCCTCTTCCGGGACCTCAAAGGACTTAGTGTCTGCTCCGCCATCACCGATCCTATCTTCTGGTCCATTTTTGTCCTCTGCTACGCAACTGCTGCTACCGGCACCAGAACCTAAGCCGGTCCCCTGCCCCACTGTAATAACCGTAAAAATTTAATAGATTAGAATGGAATTAATCTGGTATATGTTCGAATTAATGAAATCGGGATGAGAAACTCGGCCCAAATAATATTATATTCAAACGAATTCAGCCCAGCTAAACAAAAGGCTCGATAAAAAAATTAGGCCAAATAACATTAGAGCCCAATTAAGTTAATTAAAGACCCAACATGGCCCAAGAGAGAAAGAAAAGATAAACCCTTACTTAATGATAAGGAAAACCTACGTAAGCTTTTATCACCCTCTTGTAAAATGTGTAATACTAATCATTATAAGAGATAAGGAAAACGGAACATTGGGAAAAAAAAAATAGGAAGTGAGCAAAAGAAGAAAGGAGAGCGAAAGGAAAGGAATTCCCGAGCCAAGAACAATCAAATTTTCGGCCAGCTCAACCTTACAAATCTGTTATAAATAGCTAGGAGGAAAGGTAGGTGGTTTTACCATCTACAAACCCGATTTTTAGTTTTCGAAAAATCTCAGAATTCGGATGAAAGGTCATCCGGGTTCGAAAACCCATTATTTCGAATTTCTGGTACTTTCGTGATGTTTTTGAGGTGTTATGATGCTTATTCGAGCTCAACATATGAGTTCTATAATCTATTTAGGTGTTTATGTGAGTTAGGAGGATGTTCGTGTGATGAAATTCCCAGAGATTTAGGGTTTATGCATGGAAATTAGTTTTCGCATGAACAATAAAGTCTTCGGGCGAATTTTATGTTTTCGGGTCGAGTAAGAGTTTTCGCGGGCCGATTTTAGGTTTTTGCGGGCTGAGGTCTTTCGCGAACCGTGAGACATCGCGGGCCGATTTTAGGTTTTCGCGGGCTGAGGTCTTTCGCGAACCGTGAGACATCGCGGGCCGATTTTAGGTTTTCGCGGGCCGACTTCAAAATTTGCGGGGTGATTCCTGTGAGGGGAGTCGGGCTTTTCGCGGGCCTAAACTGGGTTTCGCGGGTCTGATCAAATGATTTCGCGAAATTCATTAAAGTTTCATACTTTGACCTGAAGTTTTTTTTTTCAGGTTGACTAAGTTTTGAAAATAGGTTTTCGCGAATTAGGTTTGGGCTTTGACCGAAAATATTTGGGTTTGACCAACGAATTTATTTTGGGCATTTGCCCTATTTTTTACCCAATTCTTTTAAATAAAATTATTTTCAGCCCAAATCTTTTAAATTAAAATGTTTTCGGGTTTTGATTAAGTTTCCCCTGGTCAACGATTATTTTATTTTCAGCAGTAAGTATTATTTTCGGAAATTAAAAAGATTTCCGAATCTTCAAGTTTTACGAGATATGATTATTATTATGTGCGACTTGTATGACATGCATCGCATATCACGACATTGTGAGAGATGGGTACTGTGTCGATACGGCGATACTTTGATATAGTGATGAGCGGGGTAGATCGTGATCGTGTTGATGATTCATATAGGAATCGAGGTTAGTACTCATATATGACACCTGACGGCAGACAGGCGTGATCGATCTGTCTACTCGGGCGTGAACGTCCCGAGGTGCAAAACCGTCTCTTATGTTATTTTCGCGGAAGGAGCGACCTGGTAGGGCAGTAGCGTGAACGTCTAAACGCTATCAGTGTAGGCTACCGTGATTGTTATGGGCGCGCGAGGTGTCGAGTCTAACCTAGGGCCCTGTGTTGAGATATGATAAGATGGATTGAGAGGTAAAAGTCGAGCGTGCATTTATGGTGAGATATTTTGGGATGATGGTTGAGCGCACGCTGCATTCATGCATGTTTTCACCTACTGGACAATCGCTCAGTTTTATGTGTTGTAGGTACGACCGAGTCCGACGTCGAGGTACGTCGCGACTGAGGCAGGCTGATGGCGGTGACTCCACGGACTTTTGAGGGCGAGGCTGTACATGGATGAAGACCTGTAGAGCAGCATTAGGGCGTTTTGATATTTTGAATATTTTGGGGCTACGGCCTTTGTAAATATACGACTTTGTAACCCGTATGTACTATAATATATTCTATTTTACGAAAAAGTTTTTGTAAAATGGGTCTTCCGCGGCTTTCGTTGCGAAAATCCGCCACTAATAGTATTTAGAAAATGAGGGTCGCTGCAGGTGGTATCAGAGCTTAGGTTATAGATTCTGAAGACTGTCCACATCGGCCGCTCAAAAGCCTGGAGAATCAGCCTTTGCCTGTAAGCTTTTATGTTTTAAATATAACTGAATGTAGAAGTGATCTGTGTACTTGTATGAATAATTGTAGATAATAGTTAAGAATGCCGAGAGGAAGAAAAGGAGACGCAGGTGAATCTAGCCGTAGGGCTGAAACTGAGTTCCCTACTAATGAGCGGGACTCTACCATCTTACGACTTACTGAACTGGTCCAACGACAATCGGACCAGATCAATGAACTTATCCATACTAGGAACTCGTCTGAACATCGTCTGAACATCGTCAGTCTCCACAACCGGAGCGTATAGAGATTATAGGAGAGAGATTCAGAAAACTTGTTAGGAATATTTTATTGTGTTCAATTAATTATAATTATCTTTGTTGTGTATTTATAAAGATTCTCTTTATAAGAGAGGCTTAGTGTAATTGGGCTTTGTTAGGGGGCCCAAGTATTATATACCAACTTGTGGTATAAATACTAAAACCCTAACACATAATAAAATGTATTTCTGTGAAAATCAAAGTGAGCCCCCAACCTCTCAAGAACACACAAGCACCCCACGCGAGCTTCATTCTTCCGATCATCAAATCGTGGTAAGATCGTTTAAATCTTTGTTTAGTTGGATATCTAGGCCTTACAAGTGGTATCAGAGCCAAACGCGCTCAGATTTGATTAAAAATCTTTGAAATTTTTTTTGGTGTTGTTCGTGTTCTTCAAAAAAATTTCGAAAATTTTGACATGTTTTGGTGTTTAAATGCTTGATTGAGTGTTTAGGAGTTAGGATATAAGTGTTTCGATCTTTACCCAGGGCTGATTTGATTAATTTTGTGTTTGGGGATCGAAATTTGGGTTGAGTATTTTCGCAGAAAAGTTTTCAGACCGAAAACCCACTGCGAAAACCCACTTCGAAAACTCACTGCGAAAACCAGTGAGAAAACCTTTAGTGTGTGAGAAGTGTGTGAGAAAACCCACTTCGCAAACCTTCACTGCGAAAACCCACTTCGCAAAGCTACTTTGGCTTCGCAAACCTCCGTGCGAAAACCATCTCCTTCTCCACTTCGCAAACTCTTTTTTCCACTTCGCAAACTTTTTTTCCCACTTCGCAAACCTCCTCTCCCACTTCGCAAACCCAAGTTTTCGCATCCTATTCTAACAAAAAATAAATTAATATTTAATTATTGTTACTGTTCAAGTTTTCGCATCCAACTTTTCGCAACAAGGTTTTCGCGTCCAACTTTTCGCATCATTAAAAAAAAAGAGTTTTCGCACCGTTCAGGTTTTCGCACTGAGCACTTCAAAAACTCCGCTGCGAAAACTTTTGAGGGCATTTTCGTAATTTTCCAGTTTTCGAACCCAAAAGTTGTCGAACCCACTTCGAAAATCTATTTTCGCACTCCTAACAAGAAATCTATTTTCGCAACAGCTCACTTCGAAAACCTAAGATTTTCGAAACAACACTTCGAAAATAAGTTTTCGCACTATATTTCGAAAATATTTTTCGCACTCATATCGAAAATTTAAATTTTCGCACCCAAGCACTCCGAAAATTTATTTTCGCATCTTATCACTTCAAAAACTTGATTTTCCTAACACATACCGAAAATCAAATTTTCACATACCCCTTATCGAAAATAAATTTTTGCATATCATAACACATCCAAAACATCTTTGCCAAATTATAGATAAGTTTGATAAATTTCCGAAGTTTTCGAAATCACCTCAAAAGTTTTTCGGTATACACCAAAAATCTTTTCGGTACCCAAAATTTTCGATACTTCACAATATTTCTCGATAAATCAAACTTTCGGTGCAGAAATTTTTAAAAGCCAATTTTTTATTCCAAAACATCATTGGCACATTATAGAAAAAGCTTTTGGTAACATTTTCGAAGTTTTTCGACATCACTTTAAAACTTTTCGGTACACACCAAAAAGTTTTCGAGACTTAAAATTTTCGAAACTTCACGACGTTTATCGACACACCAAAACTTTTCGGAGCTGAATTTTTCAAAAGCCAAAAATTATCAAATCTACACAACGCGTTAACGATCGTGTATCCAACTAAATTAAAAAAAAAATAAAAAATAGTAATATTTTAAAATTTTAAAAATCATGGATTCTACTTCCGCAACTTCTGAGATGAGCTTTGACGAGAGTGATTTATATAAAACTTTTCTTTCTTTGAAGGAAGATTATAAAACCATGCGTCGTGAGCATAAACATGAACGTAGGACTACCCAAGCGTTAGAAACTAAGTTAGCTAGTGCACTAGAAACTATTTCTAGTCTTGAATCAAAATTAGCTAGCTCAGAAACAAACGTTTGTGAGCTAACCAAGAACCTAAATTCCTCTAAGCTAGGCCAAACTCAACTTATAAGTCACGAAAAGACTATAAGTGAGTTAGAAAGTAGACTAGACAATAACTACAAATGCTTAGTTAGGAATTTAGAAGAAAGAGGTCGTCTTACTTGCCATTTAGAAAACGCGCGTGAGAAAATCACTAATCTTGAATCTCATGAAGTAAAATTAAAAGCTCAAATTAGTGAACTAACAAATAAATTAAACAATTGCGAACTCGAACGCAATAATTATCTGTCTGATTTGAGCAATTCGCGGAGTAGTTTTAAACTTTTATTTGAGGAACGCAGTAAATTGCACTCTAAAGTTCATCACTTAGAGGGCATCCTTGCGAAAAAGGGTCAAACAGACCAAAGTTCCTCTAAAGACTTAGCGTCCAACGGGGAAAATAGTTTATATTCTAATAAACCTATCTCTTGTTGGGAAATTCCGGAGGTTGCTAGTAAAATTGCAGAATTGAACGCAACTCTGGAATCGGAAAGAGTAGGTTTCCGAGCAGAAAAGCAAAAACTCTTAGAGGAGATTTCTAATCTCAAAAACTCCCCATCCTTACCTGTGTTAAATAATCCTTCTAAAGAAATATCTTCCATTAAACAGGATAAGGGAACGCAAACGGACGCATTTGTTCCTAAAATTAAAAAGACTTTTACTAATAATTCTAAGTCAACTTTGACTGGCGCAGAAACGAAAAGTAAAAGCAATACATGTAAAAATGCTAAGGAACAAAAGAATATTAGGAAGGAGAAAGGAAAATCGACATTATTTTCCAAAACCAAGGACGACATTGCTAAAGATTCTCCTTCTCCCGCTCCTACCAAAAAGGAAGTTCCTAAAGAAGAAGTTCCAAGCTCAAGCAGGCGAACTTCTCAAACTTCCAAAATCTCTCATTCTTTAAAGAATGATAGAGATGGAATTGCTTACACACACAAAAATGCTTATTATTCTAGTAAGCAAAAGTCCATCAAAAATCATCATTATAGAGTGAATGATGTGAATTCTTGTAGGCAATACGACTCATCATCTGATGACGCATATAGTGCGATAAGTTCGTATTCATACTTGAAATACCCGGTCCAGATTAAGTCTGAAAGACACCTTCTGCGACTGGCTAGGGAGAAAATCTTCAGATCTTCTAAACCTAGACACACGTTCACCGGCGTTGAATTGTCATTTCCCTCTAAGGTTCACCAAACTTGGATTCCTAAATCAGAAATCAAATTAAATAGAACTTTAAAGGATGATTTAGGATGTATATCTGAACCAAATGTGCATAAATTGTTTTCTGCTAATATGGGAGGACCCATCCAAAAATGGGTACCAAAGTCCCGATAATGTTTTGCAGGAGCCCAATCACATGTGGTAATTCGACGATGGTTGCTCCACACGCGTGATTGGTATGAGACGAGAGCAACCACAAAACCCCGGTCATGAGTAGTAATTAGAAGATGGTTGCTCCATACTCATGATCGGTACGAGACGAGGGCAACCACAACTTCCAGCATGCACGGTACTCGGGTTGCTCCACATGCATGACTGGTAAGAGACGCGAGCAACCGCATCCCTCACGTATGGTACTTTGAAGTTGCTCCACATACGTTATAAAGGGAAGCACGGTGAGCAACTACACCGTAGGTAAATTCTATATATGCATTTCATAGTAAATTTTGGCATGCATATCGAGCTGAAAAGACAATATACCTACTTTGAAAATAATAGGGTACATTATAGCTATGCATGCTTCAAAAGGACTTTTACTTTCAAATTCTTGCATGCATGCATACCTGAGCCGAAATGCGAAATACCCTATTTAAAAGGTACATTTTCATTATGCATACAATTTTAAGATTTTCGAGCTTAAATTTTCAAGTATGCATATAAGCTGAATCGCAAAAATACCTATTTTTCAAAATGGTACATTTTAAATATGCATTTTCAAAACTTTCAAATTTAAAATGCATATTACGCACGGAAATGATAGATACCATTTTTTCTATAAAATGAGCTTAATTTGAGGGGGAGCTACTATTTTATTTTTAAAAGAGAAGTAACCCTTAATCTTTAGAAGGGAGCTATAATTATATTTTTGAGGGGGAGCAAACTTCAAATATGTGAATTTAGGGAAAGAGATTCACATCGAACTTTCCACGCATCTTTTGAGGTGGAGCAATTTTATTTTTGGAAGCATGTTTTGAGGGGGAGGAATAATATATATAATATGCATATACTATATTATATATATACTAATATATATTACTAGTACAATATATATTATATCAATATAATATATAGTATAAAAATATATTTTACTAATAACGATTAATATATATATTATATCCATATAATATATAGTATAAAAATATATTTTACTAATAACGATTAATATATATATATATACAAAAAAAAAAAAGGGCCATCAATATTTAAAAAAAAAAAAAAAAGGCCATAATAAAAAAAAAGAAGAATGTTCTCTCCTCTTCATCAAGCTTCATGGAGATTACCTCCGACCTCCGAAGATGGACCTCAAAAGAGAATCTCGAGCCTACAACGGTCAACTCTTTTCAAAAGGCGACGGTGGTTAAAAATGCAAATCTCGGTGCTCGCTTCAACCGACATGCTCTGGCTTGCTGACAAATAAAGCAGCACTCACCACTTCCTACCGGATGCATGGATACTTCGTTCCTACGATTCAGTCAAACCCAACTGAATCTAACCCCGGAACATCACCGAGATTCAGTCGAATCACGAAGAAACAGTCACGTCTACTAAAACCTTTTGAAAAGACCGACGCTACATGATTCCCTCTCCTCACAAATTATTCGGACCAACCCCCATAGGTACAGGTGCTAATTTTATTAGCTCCCGGGTAGATGTCGCCGCAATAGGTCCAACGGCGCGTGCACAGCCGAGCCTTACCCACTCGTCTGTCTCACAAGAGACAGGTGTTTCAGAAATCATGGGGAACCACGTGTACGATCACCGCTTCACTCGGAAGTGGGAGATATTGAATTATGTGGTACTCAGCCCCACCACCACACTTCCTTGCGCACTCGAGTCTAGTGTGTCCTCACTCCATATATTTTTATATTTTCTAGGACACATACACTTTTAAACACCTGATCTTTGTGATCAAGTTAGAACTTCCGTAGACATGTCTTGCTTCAACATGATTCGAGGATCGGAAGGAAGTCATGCCGTTGCAACATCAAAGCAACAACGGTTTCAGGCCATCGTCTACGAGCATAGCTCCTAGATCGATGTTAACGGGAAGTCTTCGTGACCCCGGTTTCTTACACGACGGATTGCCTTTGTGGCTCCGTCTGGTTATTACCATCACCGACCTGTCGTTTGTGTCCTCTAATCTTCCTACACAAGCATGCCGATCTCGTTAACACGAATCGCCATGAGGGGGAGAAGGGGACACGCATAAACAAACAGGTCGGACCACCCACCAATCTCCGCCGCGCTCACCACTCTGAAGTCGGGCTCTGCACTTGAATGGAACATTCCAAAGGAGCCTAACACCCCACGCGTACCTTCTTCCGGAGCCAGACAAGCTTCCTCGAGGCCGAACCAGACAACTTCCTTCGAAGAAGACGAATCCGGCGCCGAGAAGAAGAAGATTGGAGAAGACTTGACGATGCCTTAGTGGCTACGTCAGGTTATTACCTAACCTGAGTTCCTACCAACGCCATCCTCATGTCCCGACGACGTGATCTTCTTGCCAAAGATAATGCCTCATTTTGACCCATCGCATGGCGATCTCCCCAACTCGATCTTCATGAGGGGGAGTAGTACTAAAGCAAAATGGGAGCAACACCACGACGAAAGTGCAAGATAGATCAGAAACGCTAAATCCTCAAGCGTCGTCAAAGAATCAAGCGAACACCATGGACTACAAAGATCGAAGTTGCTGCCTCGTGTGCGTCTCTCAAAATTTCAAAGAGAACTTCCCAATCCCAACATAAGGTTGACCAAAAGTAGGGGGAGTTGCGCTATTATCGAAAGGAGAGATCGAACACAAAAAGAAGAAATCCGGCAAGCGACTTCAAATCCCTTCCGGTATTTACGAGTCGAGCTTACAAAGAAGATTAAGAAGACGGGGTGCCGAGAAGCGAAGATCAAGACACGGTGAGCTTGAAGATCTCCAAAAAGAAGAGGTCAAAAGACAAGATGAGGAGGAAATTCCTTTAGGACTCAGGCAAATGCACTAAGCCCCACAAAGATAATCCATGCCGAATTGACGATTGAACACAAAGGGGGAGATTGTTAGGAATATTTTATTGTGTTCAATTAATTATAATTATCTTTGTTGTGTATTTATAAAGATTCTCTTTATAAGAGAGGCTTAGTGTAATTGGGCTTTGTTAGGGGGCCCAAGTATTATATACCAACTTGTGGTATAAATACTAAAACCCTAACACATAATAAAGTGTATTTGTGTGAAAATCAAAGTGAGCCCCCAACCTCTCAAGAACACACAAGCACCCCACGCGAGCTTCATTCTTCCGATCATCAAATCGTGGTAAGATCGTTTAAATCTTTGTTTAGTTGGATATCTAGGCCTTACAAAACTAAACCCCCCAACGTTTGCGGATGCCACTGACCCTGCAGTGGCAGAAGATTGGCTGCGTACAATTGAAGATATGTTTATCTATAGTCGTGTGCCGGAGGATGAAAAGGTCCTTTGTGCCGTTTCCATGCTAAGGGGAAACGCTAGGTTCTGGTGGGACACAGTCAAAGTCTTGGAAAATCCAATGACAATGTTGTGGGAACGATTCAGAGAATTGTTCCACAGCAAATACTTCACAGCCCACGGACAAGAAAGAAGGATGCAAGAGTTCATGTGCTTTAAACAAGGAGGGATGACAGTCGCGGAGTATATCCGCAAATTTAAGGAGCTGTCTCGTTTTGCCCCTCATATGGTGGCAACTAATCTCTTGAAGGTGACGAGGTTTATAATGGGCCTCAAACCCGAAATCTATCGAGACTTAAGTATAGCGGGAGCCCGACATATGAAATTCACACAAGTGGCAGAGCGGGCGATGATTGCTGAGCAAGCGGAGGCGCAGATTGTCGAGGCTCAAGAGGCGAAAAGAAGAAGAGAGAATCAGCAAGGAGCAGGGGGTGATCGTAAACGCCAATACTTTGGCAGAGGCCCTAGTAATCAAGGAAACCGCCAGGGTCAACAAAACTGGCGTCCAAAATCAATGCCTAATCAAGGACCGACTAGCTTCCCGAATAAACCCTCAAACTTTACGCCCCAATGCCCAAAATGCGGGCGCTATCATGTTGGAGCTTGTGTCAGAACGGGGCCAAATCCAAATCCTCAGTGCTTCCGATGCGGGAGATTAGGCCATTATGCCAGAAATTGTCAAGAAAATTTTCCGCAGAACTCGACCCAACCACCGGTCCAACCTCTACCCGTTCCAGCTCGAGTTTTCACCTTGACGAACGAGGAGGCAGAAGCAAACCCCTCGGTAGTGACGGGTACTTTAACTATCTATAACATACCTACATCTGTGCTCATTGATTCGGGAGCCACACATTCGTTTGTGTCGGCTAAATATGTGGCAAGGGTGGGAATATCTCCTACCTTATCTGAGTATAACTATGTAGTAAGCTTACCACACGGTGATCCGACACACGCTAATCAAGTGTTGGAAGGATGCTCCGTGATCATAGAGGGTAGAAAGTTGAGAGTCGATTTGATCGTAATCCTGATGAACGACTACGATGTTATCCTCGGGATGGATTGGCTTTCAAGATATGGAGCCATTATTGACTGTAATAAAAAAATAGTAAGATTCCAATTACCCGAGGAAGAGGTGTTCACTTTTTCGGGTAAGGTAAATCAGAACAGTATCCCTCGAATTTCTGCTTTAAAGGCTCAACGACTTCTGAGGTCAGGTTGTGAGTCTTTTCTAGTATACTCGGTGAAAGCAGACGAGTTATCTCCTCCAGAACTAAAACACGTGCCAATAGTCAACGAATACGCCGATGTATTTCCTGATGATCTCCCGGGGTTACCCCCTGATCGAGAAATACAGTTCACGATAGATCTGGTGCCAGGAGCAGCCCCAATCTCTAAAGCCCCTTACCGTCTATCACCAAATGAACTACGAGAATTGAAAGAACAGTTGGAGGAACTATTGCAGAAGGGATTCATTTAGCCCAGCTTCTCACCGTGGGGAGCACCAGTTCTTTTTGTGCGAAAGAAGGATGGGTCGATGAGGCTGTGCATCGACTACAGAGAGCTGAATAAAATCACGATCAAGAATAAATATCCATTGCCGAGGATCGACGATTTATTCGACCAATTGCAAGGTGCTACGGTATTCTCGAAAATCGACCTCCGTTCGGGATACCATCAACTAAAGATCAGGGAGTCAGACATTCCGAAAACCGCGTTCAGCACGAGGTACGGCCATTACGAGTTTTTGGTCATGCCTTTCGGGCTGACAAACGCGCCAGCCGCCTTTATGGACCTAATGAATCGGGTTTTCAAGGACTTTCTTGATCGCTTCGTTATCGTCTTTATCGACGATATTCTTATCTATTCTAAGACAAAAGAAGAACATGCCGTTCATTTACGAATTGTCTTAGAAATTCTGCGAGAGAAACAACTCTACGCCAAGTTCAAGAAATGTGAATTTTGGCTCAAACAAGTGGCCTTCTTGGGACACGTGATTTCTGGGAATGGAATTTCAGTGGATCCCAGTAAGATTGAAGCCGTTAATAACTGGCCACGTCCAACCACTCCTACTGAAGTTCGGAGTTTCTTAGGACTTGCGGGATATTACCGTAAGTTCATAGCCGATTTCTCCAGCATTTCCTCGACATTGACGAATTTGACAAGGAAGAATGTGCCGTTCGTATGGACAGAGTCGTGTGAGCAGAGCTTCCAGGAACTGAAGAGACGGCTTACTTCAGCCCCAATTTTGACAATATCATCAGGAACTGAGGGATTTTCGGTCTATAGCGATGCATCGAAGAATGGCTTGGGATGCGTATTGATGCAAAATGGGAAGGTTATCGCATATGCTTCTCGACAATTGAAAGAATACGAGAAGAATTACCCAACCCACGATCTAGAACTTGCAGCGGTAGTTTTCGCCCTGAAGATTTGGCGGCACTACCTTTATGGAGAAAGATGCGAAATATATACGGACCATAAGAGCCTGAAGTACTTCTTCACCCAGAAGGAGTTGAATATGAGGCAACGACGTTGGTTAGAACTCGTTAAGGACTACGACTGCGTGATCAATTACCATCCAGGCAAAGCGAACGTAGTCGCCGATGCATTAAGCCGAAAAACCGTAAATGCAAAACTTTGCAGACTTGAAGTTGAAATAGTAAATTTGGGCGAGGTTGAAACGAAATTAGCAGCACTGACCCTTCAGCCCACATTACTAGAAAGGATCAGGAGGGCACAAGAAGAAGACGAGCTCTACTTGAAGATCCGAAGTGCGCAAATGGAGCAAGCACCACTCAACTTCGAAATACGAGAAGATTGGAGTTTACGATACAAGAATCGCTTATATGTACCCAATGACGAGGAGCTACGACGAACTATAATGACGGAGGCACATACCACAGCGTACTCAGTACATCCAGGCGCCACCAAGATGTATCAAGATTTGCGAACGACCTACTGGTGGCCGGGGATGAAGAAGGACATTGCAACCTTCGTAAGCCAATGTCTAACTTGTCAGCAAATTAAGGCAGAACACCAACGACCGGCAGGGACCTTACAACCCCTACCAATTCCCGAATGGAAATGGGACCACATTACGATGGATTTTGTCGTCGGCTTACCGAAGACTGTAAAAGGCCACGACGCCATATGGGTGATTGTCGACCGTCTCACCAAATCAGCTCACTTCCTACCAATTGGTTCGACTTTCTCTCTGGAACGTTACGCGGAGTTATACATTCAGGAGATAATTCGACTCCACGGGATTCCGACATCAATCGTTTCAGATCGAGATTCGAGATTTCTATCCAATTTCTGGAAGAGCTTGCAGAAGGCGATGGGGACTAAGCTATCATTTAGTACCGCATACCATCCTCAGACTGATGGGCAATCTGAACGGACTATCCAAACCCTTGAAGATATGTTACGGGCGTGCGTGCTAGATGTAATACCCGTAAAATTTAATACGGGGATTTCGCAAAACTTCGAAATTGGTGAAGATAAGTTTGGGCAGACTTGAAATTGAGCCCAAATAATAATTGGGCCCAAGCCCGATAAAGAAGGAAAACTTTGATGGGCTGAAAAATAATTAGGTCCAAAAGGACTGAAGGGCCCAATGGCCAAAATGGTTTGCGATGAAGAAAGATACAAAAGAAGGAAAATTACAAAAAAAAAACATTTCTTAGCTTAAGAGGAAAAACACGTCCATGCTTCATCACCTGCTGAACAAAAGCAGTAAAAACCATCATTAGAGATAAATAAGAGGAGCAAGAGAGAAAGGAGAAGAAGGCGAGAGAAAAAGAAGAAAGGGACAAAGGAAATTTGGCAAAAGCTCCTTCCAATCTTCATCAACAAAAATCTGCTTAAACACTGCTTAGGAAGTGAGGTAGGTGAAACTTACAAACCCAAAACTGATATTTTTAAGCTGTTATATTTATGGTGAAAGGATCACCATCGTTTTTGGTTCGATAAAATGCTATGTGTGATGATTGATGTTTAAAAACCCAAAATATGGGTTTTAGTTATGTTATAAGTTTCTGGAATTTGTTGAAGGTTTGAAGAACTTAGTGTTTTTCGTATGTTGTTCTTCACTTTTGGATGATTCTTGTTTTCGGGCCGAAAATCATTTTCGCGGGCCATTTTAAGTTTCGCGGGCCAGCTACTTTGCGAACTGTGAGGAAGAAAAAGTTTTCGCGGGCCGAAAAAATCAGTTTCGCGGGCCTAAGGTTTTCGGTATGTGAGAGGAAAAAGTTTTCGCGAACCAAGCTTTTCGCCACTTTTTGTGAAGTTTCGCGAACCAAGCTTTTCGCCATTTTTTTTATGAAGTTTCGCGAACCAAAGCTTTTCGCCACTTAGTGTTTGCGAATTGAGCTTTTCGCTAGTCACTGTTCAAAATAAAAAGGTTTTTCGCGAACCAAAGCTTTTCGCCACTTTTTGTGAGGTTTCGCGAACCAAGCTTTTCGCCAACTTTTGTTTTCGCGAACCCAGCTTTTCGCCAACTTTTGTTTTCGCGAACCCAACTTTTCGCCACTTTTTGTGAGTTTTCGCGAACCAAAACTTTTCGCTATTTAATATAAGTTTTTGCTAGCTACTGTTCAAAATGAAAAAAAAAAAAAAAAAAAAAAGCTTTTTGCCACTTCCAAAGTTTTCGCCAAGTTTGAGCTGTTCGCTACTTTTCGCTAGCCTAAGCTTTTCGCAACATAGAAAGGTTTTCGCCAGGTCAAAAGGTTTTCGCCAGGTCAATTTTTTAGTAGGCTTTTCATGGGCCTGGTGTGAACATTCTGGGCTTTAGTTTGATTTCAGCCCAAATCTTTTAATTTTTGTTGAACTAAGTTTTTATAAAATATTTTCGAGCTTGGACCCAATTTCTCGGGTCAACTAATAAAAGAGTATTGGGTCTTAAATAATTCACTATTCTCGGGATTTTAAGTATTTGAACCAAAAGTACGTTTTATATATTCTAATGATTTTGAGGGTTTTTCGGATATACTTGATATGTTCTGCGATTAATTGTTCATGCATCCACGGCATGTCATGACGAGAGTATTGATCGCATTTGTGCGATGGGAGAGTGTATGCCTTTCTTTGGCAGAGATTTGTGAGGTTAAGACTCGTAGGTGCACCTGACGGGAGACAGACGTGATCGCTCTGTCTACTCAGGCTTGAGCAACCTGAGGTGCCCACCGTCGTAGGATTGCTCGACTTGACGGGAGATAGACGTGATCGTTCTATCTATCCGGGTACAGCGTGGGAGCGCGACTCGGGGTGCCTACCGTCATGAAATGAAATTAGGCGGGAGATAGACGTGATCGTTCTATCTACCCGGGTACAGCGTGAAAACGCGACTCGGGGTGCCCACCGCCATGAAATGTGATTTCCGAGTCTGTGTGATCGGATGATTGATATGATGTTGCGCGCGAGGTGCCGAGTCTAACCTAGGGCCCTGAGTATTGAGATATGAGAAAAAAAGAGCGTGCATTTGTCATGTGAGCTATGGGGATTTAGGGACATGTGCACGCATGCATCGCATGATATTGGTATTCACCTACTGGGCAATTTTGCTCAGGGTTACATGTTTTATAGGTACGGGTGAGTAGCGGCTGGTGGCGGTGACTCCACGGGCTTTTGGGGGCGGAGGCAGTACATGGGACGCGACCTGTGGAGGCGTAGGATTAGTTTGATATTTTGGGGCTTCGGCCCGTTGTAAAGACCTTTGTAAAACAACTCTTTTATATATTGTATAATATAGTATGTTGTTTTTGTAAAATGGGATTTCCGCGGCTTTCGTTGCGAAAACCCGCCAATTATTCATATTAAAAAGTGGGGTCGCCACACTAGATTTCAAAGGAAATTGGAGCAAATACCTTCCATTGATCGAGTTCTCATACAATAATAGCTATCATGCGACGATTGGAATGGCACCATACGAGGCTTTATACGGGCACAAATGCCGATCCCCGGTACATTGGGACGAGATCGGCGAAAGAACAGTGCTAGGCCCCGACATGATACGTGAAATCACGGAAGCCATAGAGAAAATTCGGGAGAAAATGCGAACGGCTCAGAGTAGACAAAAGAGCTATGCGGATCAGAGACGGAGACCATTGGAATTCGCAGAAGACGACTGGGTATTTTTGAAGATATCCCCGATGAAAGGCGTAAAGCGATTCGGACGAAAGGGCAAGCTGAGTCCAAGGTACATTGGTCCTTTCAGAATACTCAGGCGAGTCGGCGAGGTCGCGTATCAGTTAGAATTACCAGCTTCATTGTCACAGGTCCACGATGTATTCCACGTATCAACATTACGAAAATACATCGCGAACCCAAGCCAGGTGGTGGAGAACGAGTTTCTTTATCAACAGTTGAGGCCAGACTTAAGTTACGAAGAAAGACCAGTAGAGATTTTGATGCAAGAAGTAAAGCAACTTCGGAATAAAAGTATTCCATTAGTTAAAATATTGTGGCGGAATCAATCAATTGAAGAAGCCACTTGGGAGCGAGAGGACGATATGAGAAATCGTTATCCCGAATTATTCCAGTCGGCGTAATTTCGGGGACGAAATTCTTTTAAGGGAGGGAGGATGTAATAACCGTAAAAATTTGATAGATTAGAATGGAATTAATCTGGTATATGTTCGAATTAATGAAATCGGGATGAGAAACTCGGCCCAAATAATATTATATTCAAACGAATTCAGCCCAGCTAAACAAAAGGCTCGATAAACAAATTAGGCCAAATAACATTAGAGCCCAATTAAGTTAATTAAAGACCCAACATGGCCCAAGAGAGAAAGAAAAGATAAACCCTTACTTAATGATAAGGGAAACCTACGTAAGCTTTTATCACCCTCTTGTAAAATGTGTAATACTAATCATTATAAGAGATAAGGAAAACGGAACATTGGGAAAAAAAAAATAGGAAGTGAGCAAAAGAAGAAAGGAGAGCGCAAGGAAAGGAATTCCCGAGCCAAGAACAATCAAATTTTCGGCCAGCTCAACCTTACAAATCTGTTATAAATAGCTAGGAGGAAAGGTAGGTGGTTTTACCATCTACAAACCCGATTTTTAGTTTTCGAAAAATCTCAGAATTCGGATGAAAGGTCATCCGGGTTCGAAAACCCATTATTTCGAATTTCTGGTACTTTCGTGATGTTTTTGAGGTGTTATGATGCTTATTCGAGCTCAGCATATGAGTTCTATAATCTATTTAGGTGTTTATGTGAGTTAGGAGGATGTTCGTGTGATGAAATTCCCAGAGATTTAGGGTTTATGCATGGAAATTAGTTTTCGCATGAACAGTAAAGTCTTCGGGCGAATTTTATGTTTTCGGGTCGAGTAAGAGTTTTCGCGGGCCGATTTTAGATTTTCGCGGGCTGAGGTCTTTCGCGAACCGTGAGACATCGCGGGCCGATTTTAGGTTTTCGCGGGCTGAGGTTCGCGAACCGTGAGACATCGCGGGCCGATTTTAGGTTTTCGCGGGCTGAGGTCTTTCGCGAACCGTGAGACATCGCGGGCCGATTTTAGGTTTTCGCGGGCCGACTTCAAAATTTGCGGGGTGATTCCTGTGAGGGGAGTCGGGCTTTTCGCGGGCCTAAACTGGGTTTCGCGGGTCTGATCAAATGATTTCGCGAAATTCATTAAAGTTTCAAACTTTGACCTGAAGTTTTTTTTTCAGGTTGACTAAGTTTTGAAAATAGGTTTTCGCGAATTAGGTTTGGGCTTTGACCGAAAATATTTGGGTTTGACCAACGAATTTATTTTGGGCATTTGCCCTATTTTTGACCCAATTCTTTTAAATAAAATTATTTTCAGCCCAAATCTTTTAAATTAAAATGTTTTCGGGTTTTGATTAAGTTTCCCCTGGTCAACGATTATTTTATTTTCAGCAGTAAGTATTATTTTCGGAAATTAAAAAGATTTCCGAATCTTCAAGTTTTACGAGATATGATTGTTATTATGTGCGACTTGTATGACATGCATCGCATATCACGACATTGTGAGAGATGGGTACTGTGTCGATACGGCGATACTTTGATATAGTGATGAGCGGGGTAGATCGTGATCGTGTTGATGATTCATATAGGAATCGAGGTTAGTACTCATATATGACACCTGACGGCAGACAGGCGTGATCGATCTGTCTACTCGGGCATGAACGTCCCGAGGTGCAAAACCGTCTCTTATGTTATTTTCGCGGAAGGAGCGACCTGGTAGGGCAGTAGCGTGAACGTCTAAACGCTATCAGTGTAGGCTACCGTGATTGTTATGGGCGCGCGAGGTGTCGAGTCTAACCTAGGGCCCTGTGTTGAGATATGATAAGATGGATTGAGAGGTAAAAGTCGAGCGTGCATTTATGGTGAGATATTTTGGGATGATGGTTGAGCGCACGCTGCATTCATGCATGTTTTCACCTACTGGGCAATCGCTCAGTTTTATGTGTTGTAGGTACGACCGAGTCCGACGTCGAGGTACGTCGCGACTGAGGCAGACTGATGGCGGTGACTCCACGGACTTTTGAGGGCGAGGCTATACATGGATGAAGACCTGTAGAGCAGCATTAGGGCGTTTTGATATTTTGAATATTTTGGGGCTACGGCCTTTGTAAATATACGACTTTGTAACCCGTATGTACTATAATATATTCTATTTTACGAAAAAGTTTTTGTAAAATGGGTCTTCCGCGGCTTTCGTTGCGGAAATCCGCCACTAATAGTATTTAGAAAATGAGGGTCGCTGCACCCACGCCCATCGCCACTATGCCTTTTGAAGAAGTGGCAAAGGTTCTTCGACCAAGTGATGCATTCGGTTCCTCAACCACCGGCTCACATCCTATGCTTCAACGCCGCATCGAGGACTTTCTGGTCACCCAGACGATGACTGACAACAAGGTCAGGACTCTGGAGATTTTGTCCAAAAATGCGAGGACTAAGACGGAGAAGATCTATGCTAAGCAGGTCGCCACATGCACCGAATTCAAGAAATGGTGCGACAAGCTCAGTGAGAATTAGAACCTTCTCCGCACTGATTTAAGGGGTGTCGAAGACACAATCCGGGAGGACCTGACGGCGGTCAAAGCTCAACTAGCAGTGATAGTTGAGCATCTGGGATCATCAGGAGCCCCCGGTGCTGCCAAAAAGGGGGAAAGTGCGAAAGAGAAGGAGCAGCAGCAGCCGACAAGACAAGCCTCAGTGCATGATCCAAGCCCGCCTCAGAGATCAAATCAGATGTCAACCATCCGGTACGTGCCAGAAGATCAAGACCGACAACAACAAGAAGCGGCACTGCTACCGGATGAGGACCTGCCCAAAATGGATTCTTCTCTGAGAACGGGCAAGGAGCTTCTGCCCTTGGACCGAATATACAACCTTCAATCCCTGAGGACGATTGCATGCAACCTGACAGAACAGCAGCTCCAGGAGCTCATTTGCATGCATGACAAGAAGCAGCAGAAGCTCCTAACGGCTAAGGCGCAGCTTGAAAGGAAGAAGAAAGATGACAAGGGACGATCAAGGAAGAAATAGATTAGTTCTTTACATATCTCATGTAATAGACTAGTCCGTAACTTCCTTGATTAATGAAAAGAAACTCTCCTTCCAGTTACATCTTTTAAGTATTTAAGTTTTGGCAGTCACCGAAAAGGGGGAAATTGTTAAGGAATCCAGAACCCATAAAGAAAATGGTTTCGGTGACCAAAACTTAAAACAAGCGCCCGATAATTTAAGGAACTAACAGAGCATCTGATCAAGAACGTTTAAGAAACCAGAAACCAGTTCTCAAGTCAGACACCCGAAGATCAAGGCAAAGGCGACTGGTGACTTATACTTAAGAGTCAAGAACTCAGCATCAAATCAGGAGCCAGAAGCCAAATTCAAATATGCATCGATTAAGGAGAACAATGCAGTACAAATGCATTTAAGTCAAGGCTGCGACCAAAGAGACGTTGGGCTGATGCATGCCCATTTTGGTGAAAGGCGCAGTCTGCAGAGAGCCTGAATCAGGTTCTGAAACCAGCCCATTTCAGGAAACGACATTTAATAATGTCTGAAAGCTGGTCAGTCTTCACACAACGGCTCAAATCTACACAAGTATAAATACCTTAGAGCGTGAAGACTGAAGACAACTTTTGAACGATCAACAATACAACTCGCACACAAACCAACTCAGAAGTTCTCTCTCAACTGTTCATCAAGAGTGATTAGAAAGTTTGAGAGATTTGTACTCAACGGACTGTAAAAAGCTGTTGAAGTGTTAGGTGGATTGTTCTCATACAACTGCCTTTATTGCATTAGCTTTGGTAGGTTACAGTTAGTGAGTAGAGTGCTCAGTGTAACTTGTAAAACCAGTTGCTAGTGATATCCTTCCTTGAGGGGAAGAAGGGGAGACGTAGGAGACTTTGCTCCGAACTTCCAGAAACAATTCTGCGCACTCAAATACACAAACACTGCACCTAACTAATCGGCTATCACTCACAAAATTAGATACCCGATAATCTGATATCAGCAACCGGTCACACCAGTTACCCAGAAACCGAAAAGTAGTCAGTGTTTATTCACCCCCTCTAAACACCCTAACCGATCCTAACATGATTATTTGTTAAAATTTTAATAATAATATTGCTTTTATACATTGTTTTGTGTAGCGAGATAAAAAGGGACGGTCAAGTGGCCCATCTCTTAATATAAGCACTGCAGTTATTAATAGTAGAAAGCCAACCGTTCTTGCCCCAAATAAATAGGAAGATATTTCGAATATTTCCTAATAAAAATCCTTAATGTAAAGTGCTAGCTAGTTGTTAACATTTTTTGGGGACATTTATTGAAGTTAGTTTTAGCTATCAGTACTTGCCATATTAAGATGCCCTAAATATTTTTGAATTTCACTTACATTGATCAATTCTTATTATAGCATAGATTAAAAAAAATATGCGCTTTAAATTGTATGAAGCTTAAGAAATCAGTAGAAACACTTGTTCATTAGTTCAAGGCTTTGCCCATTTACAACGATTTGTGTCGCTATTTGTAGTAAAAAACTGTTGTCTGTCTATGCGATGTATCGGAAAACCCTCTTGCATTCGAGAGTGCGTCTTTACGAACCATTATTATGAAAAAAAAAAAAAAAAAAAAAACACAGCACACACACATATGTGACGCATGGTGCTAGCTTTGGTTCAAATTCTGCTACAAATGGCACATCATAGACACAACAAAGCAAATAAATGGTTAAGACCAAGGAGTGATTTTGATACATTCATATGGATCAGTCGTCGAATTATATGTAATGTTCGTTGACATAGTTTACGATCCACGGCGGCATACGTGCGATAGAATCTGAAGGTTTTGGTTGGCTTTGTATGTTGTTGCTGCCATCCTTTTCTTGATTATACTGATGATGCTCAGATGAAGAAGCATTACTCGCCCTGTAATGAAGAATATACTGTCTATAATACGAGGTAGTAGATGTACTAAAATGAGAGGAGGGATCTAATTACTATAGGTTGATTATTACAGAAAAAGAAAAGGGCTAATATAAATAAGAAAAATAAAAGGAATAATGAATCAAAAAAAGTAGATTGATTTATTACCCAGCAGCTAAAATGCTCATCGAATGATTTAATCTTTGGAGAGGTTCATTTTGTTCATTCTGCTGAGCCATACGCTGAGTTTCTTGTTCTTTGATCTGTTTTCATCACATACACAGATGTAAAATTATTTAGAAATTAAATATAATATATATATATATATAACCTTTTTAGCCAGTGAGTTGTTCTGGTCGTGTAGTGATTTCTCCTGTAATGAACTTACTGATTAGCTTCTCAAAGGAAATATTCGAGTATGATAATATATATATATATATATATATATATATATATTTAGTATCATTCATGGAGTATAGAACATATTTCAGCATTTATAACGCCTGCAATTCAACCTTGATAAAGAAAAGAAATGAAAACCCTAGTTTATAATGGTTTGTGCATAATAAGATCATTGCATCTATACATTTTTTTTTCCGATGGGAGATGACCTCAGACAATGCTACAGCTAGTTCCCACACTACGATTTAGTACGGTCTGAATTAACCACGAACCTCACAATCGACTATGGGAGTGGGACAATCATCGGCTTCTAGAAAAATGAAATAAAAAGAATAGTAGGACTAGTAAGCTCAGAATTTGAATATTTTATTTTATCTTTTCTTTATTATAACTAGTTCATCATCTATGAAAATAGTCCATCTGTACAACATTGATGCTTACACACGAGTAGATCTTCCTAGGATATTCTCTATCAGTTAGTTTCATCAACTATGTAAAGAGACACCTTGAGCCACTTCAACTATGTACGGAAAAGGCCAATTGCAGAAAGAAAAAAAAAAGTGAAATTCTTAATTCTCAACTGATTGAAAAGCCACCATGATACTTCACATCACACAATTTAATGTAACCTTTTATAATAATATTTCATGATCAGAAGAAAAGATACAAGTGATAATTTGTTACCTTTTTCTGAAGCTGAGAAATGGATTCATGCATGAGTTGATTCTGTTAGTTTAGACAAAGACCCATTAATCTATAGTTATTATATAGTTAATAAAATCTTGTTTTGAATTTTAATCAATTAGGATCTTTCTTCGTTCATACCTTCTTTGTTCGAATTCGCTTTAGAGAACTATCAATCTGCTGCTCTAAGCTTTGCAGCTCTCTCAGGTTTAGAGCATCCAAATCATTCCCAGCATAGTTCCTAAATGAGCATAATCATTGCAATAATTAGATTTTAATCCAAAACAATAATGCTAAAATGAGATTAAGTAGTAATTAACGAGTGGCAATAACACCTAATGTTTCTTTGTAATACATCGAGCCGAGCTGTGAGCTTCGAATGCTCAAAGCGCCAGTTTTCCTACATTGCAAGATGAAAAATATAAATAGGGAAGAAATTTATTAAAATATGGAATGAAAAAGAAGTATATATTACATTATACCTTGGGCAGTGCATCCACTTCACTTTGATTGTTATCAGAAGATGTCTGTCTCTCATACCTCTCTAATATTCTTTCCATGCTGCCATGTTTATATATATATATATATATATATATATAATAAATATATACTTATTAATATTTAAACAGAGAGTATGCTTTGGTCGTGTCACAATATATATAGCGTAATTGACTTTGCTCAAGCTTCGTGCAAGATGATTATTGCACTAAAATAAATATAAACTTATTTACTTAAGTAAATATGTGAAATAATTAGCCACGACATCTTAAAAAATTAAATACAAGCCCAAACATAAATAATGTAGGCATAACGCTCGACCCTTTTAGTTAATTTCACACATCACACCAAGTTATAATATTATATCTCCGTGTAAGAACCTAACAACATTAACCACAAATCAAGAAATCCATAAACTATTCATTGCATAAGTACAAGCTCGAATTGAGGGGTTCCATTCTAAAATCGTATAACTTGTGAAAAGCACTTCAACATAAGTTTAGGCTTAATCCAAAAAAGCTGTCAGAAGAACAAAGTTAAATGCTTAACCTGCGCATTCCGACAAGATTGATAATCCGTCCCCAAGAAAACATTTCTGGGATATATATATATGCCAATAAATAATGTTTTTAACTAAAATTTGGGAGAGGAAAGACAGTTTCAAATAAAAAAAAAAAAAAACGAAAACACTATTCTTTATCTCTCAAGAACTCGAATTAATCTACTGCCCACATAATGATTAAGACGCTTTTTTTCATCAGTTGATGTAATAGTGTGGTTTTTTTATGTCTACCTTGAATCAGTAGAGTATTCACAGAGCTTCCCTTTCGCAGAGAAGAGAATCAAAGCAACTTCAGCATCGCACAGCACAGAGATCTCATGAGCTTTCTTCAACAAGCCAGACCTCCTCTTCGAAAATGTCACTTGTCTGCTTAATTTGTTTTCAATCATCTTCAACTCAACCCTACCTCTCCCCATCTCTATCAAGTTACTATCCCTCTTTTCTCCTTTCTATATATATCAAAGAAAAAAAACACACACACAAACACACAGTTGTATATATATAGATATATATACTCAGTCGTCTCAAAAACGCTAAATCCTTCTTGTGTGAGTTAGGTTTCAAACCTAATATTCTTTTTCAACTTCATACAAAAATTGAAGTAGGGAAGATGAGTAATATCTTTATCCATGAACAAGTATTACAGATCGTCTAGGTTTGTCTTATATCCTGACATTATGTGGCGGTTGTTTCTACTTTGGTATGGTACAGAGCTAACTAATGCTATTTTCTTGCAGCATCTCTCTCTCTCTCTCTCTCTCTCTCAAGTAGAGACAGAGAGTACGCAATAATAAACAATGTAGATGTTGATGGGTGCATTGGGATGAGCTTTGCTGTCAAGTTGTGATTGGTTGGATTGTCAAAAAGGATTAATTGCTAAGTTATACCTAAACAGTGTTATATTATATTTTTAATGTTCTAGTTAGAATGAACTATAATGTCTATATAAATTTTTAAATATAGAAAACCCTAATTATTGTATGTTGTTAAGTATCCTAACAATATATACCAAAATAAAAGCAATTTGTATATTCAAATAGTATATGTATACGTAAATAACTGATTTTTTTTTATCTAAAAAAACTAGTAAGCGTTGGAGTGAAAATGAGTCAAACTCGAGCCAAACTAAGCTCATTCTAGGCTTGAGCTCAAACTCGATTACAAATAATTAAGCTCGGGCACATTTACTTGACAAACTCGAACTTAGCTTCAATTGAGTCAATTCATCGAGCTCTTGAGCCGACTCAACTTATTTTTTCACCCCTAGTTTTTTTCTTTAGGATTTATTGTAGCATTGTATGTTCATATATATGTATATATGTGTGCTTAATTATGTGTAATAATATATTTTTTTGTCCATTATAGAAAAAAAAAAAATTGTGTTATAAGGTTAAAAGATTAGAGTCATCGGCCATCTCTCTCAATCTCTCTCCTTTTTTAGTTGGACTGTCTTCACTCACAAGTGGCAAGAAAACAACTACTCTTTCGTTGATATTGATTAGTTAAAAGGCTTTTTATAGCAAAGCTCAATCCTCAGATGAGTTTGCAAAATAAGGTTTTTTAACATCTTTGATTCAACTATAGCTTTGTTTGTATCTACTGATACTCTTATCATTATATCTTTTCCGTACTAATCTTACAATATTTTAGACAATAATGATGTGTTTCTGTCTGGGATTAGACAACTAACAAAGCCATGCCTTATTTGATCGTATTAATCATATCCTTAAAAAGAAAGAAAAAGCTGCATTTTTTTTTTTGTTTACCAAATACAATGCAAGGAACTATATATTTATGTATTAATTCATATTTTCAGCATTCTTTTTCTATATCCCTCAATTTTTTTTCTACTATGTATTTTGGCTCGTAATTTGGATTTTGCTCCTATTATGAGATGTTTGTCATATTATACCTCGAAAAAATGCTCATTTTAAGGATCATCCACAATAAGATCGATTTTGCATCTCGCATATACGTTTGATATATTACGTATTATTTAAATATAAACGTGTATACGAAAAATTGCCCAAGAAAAAGTTTCATAGAACCATACCATACATATAAACTGATTAAATATCCTCTACAAGGTACTTTTCTCATTTAATCTATTAGGGTTTTTGGGTTCATAATCAAACGGAATTAAATTTAATTAACTCGACCAATCTGTGCAAGCATACAAAATAAACTCAAAAGGGTTTTCAGATTAATTTCGAATGATTCATTTATTTTCATTTATAGACTTCACTCCAACAAAGGGCTCATGCAGCAGTAAATACTAAATAAATACTCATACATAAAGGGCATTTTGATCTTTAGCATTAGCTAAATAAAGGGCATTTGAATAGACATAGACAGACTAATTAGGTACGTGCAATGATTTTCTATAATATTCCTTTTCCCATTTGTAGTAGAGGGTGTGATTTTTTTATACTTACAAACATGTGATAATTTAATTATTCTGGCAAATTTGATTAATAATACACTCGAAATACGTATGTATGTTTGTTTTTGTCTTTTTGTATTTACTTATGGACGAATTTTTTTTGCGAAATCAAGCAATTTTAAAGGGTGTATATGATATAGATGAAGACAGCGAAAAACCTTATATGAATCTACCGCCGTGAAAGGGTTTTTTTTTTTTTTTTCATATATATTATGATCAAATTGAAAATCACATTTGCTATTGGCTTTGTGGTCCTTACATTTCAACTCATTTATTAAAGTGTTTGGTTATTTGTCTTTATTACCTGTGATAAATAATCTTTTTTTTTTGTCTGAGTTAGACAAGTGAGAACTACTATATTTAATATTTATCATCGTACAACAGTAGGTGTAAAACCTAATTATTTATGTTTGACACACATGATACATTTCTATCCATATGAATGTGTATATATATATAAAATAAAAATCATTGGAGTGTTTCTCATGTGGAGCTAAGGTACCTTTGTGGATTGAACTAAGAATTACATTTTGTAATTGTTATCTTACACGAGTAGGGTTTATACTATATATATACTATATATATAATAATAATCACTTCACCTCCAAGTTTAGACTTAAGAGAGTAAACTTGAAGAGAGTGTATTATATTTTAATATTATATACTTTATTTTCAAACAGTAGTGGACTGTCGTACAATAATTATAATATTTTGCTTATAATCACGGCTTTTCACATTTGATGAAAGCATTTTCAGTTAATTATAGACATAGGGTTTGGAGAAGAAATATATACTCCATTGAATGGCATGATATGAACGAAAAGTCAATGTTGCTGCATATCTATACTATTTATATGTGCTCCCTACGATATAACAACTACCTATTGATGTACTATTTCTAATGACAATTTTATCCTTTATATATTTTTTTCATTCCAATTATATCCCATAACTCGATTTTTCTCAAACATATATATAAACTTACAAAATATAAAATTAAAATTATATCTAATTAAAAATAATTCTTAAAATATAAAATTAGATTTTATATTTATACATTGGAAGAAGTGCTTAAATTACTAGTTGCTATAAAGCTTCAAACAAAGATATCGTGCTTTTAATGGATTGAATAGAAACTATTGGATTTTAGCTACGACATTCTTAAATAATTAATTAACCCCAATGGCAGTAATTTTTTTTTTATATATATATATATATACATAACTAAAGGACGCAGAAAATGGTGTACCATGCGCTCAATTGGTTGTACCTTGACTTATTTGATCTATTTAAAGAGCAATTTCTAGAAATTTACCGTTTGAAAATCCCACATCGGTTAATAATATGATTTCACTCTCGTTTATATATTCCATTTTCAGCCACCACCGCCAACATGGTGGTGAGGGTCTGAGGTTGGCCCACGCTAAGTTGAACCCTAAACCTTCTCTGTCAAATTTACAGAGTAAATGATTCCATACCCCGAGGGTTTGTTAAGCCGGAGATTATCCCTCTCTAAACAAATAAAAATCTCCGATGCCGCGCGTGTGGTTCAAAACTCGGCGTCGTCCGGCGTCTGGCTCGTAGGTGGTGGCCGCTTGGCGCGTGTCATCACGTTGCTTCGTGGGTTCACTTGTATGTCCTCGCCATTCGTCAACACCCTCACCTTTTTTTTTCTTCTTACCGATTTCTATCAAGGCAGTTGTAAGAACTATATTGAAAAAAACAAGAAACAATTCGGCCCAATAAAAGAGAATTATACCAAGCCCATAATGTGATAAGATCATATTCTTGCCGAGCATTATATGACAGTTTTTTTTTTTGAGATTTTCTCGTTTATTTGTAATTATTATTTTCTTTTGGATAAATTATGTTGTTATACCTCACCTCAATATAGTAAAATGCACGTTAATATCTTATACTTTTTTTTTATTGCGCGAAACTCCCTTATTGCACTGTATTATCGGTGTTGTCTAAAATTTAGTACTGTAACCCCGGTCAGGTGTGTAAAAAGCACTGAGCGATGTTTAATTAAATCATAAGGGTGTCTTACGCTATTTATAAATCAAAGAATTTTTTTTTGCGTAGTTCTAAATCACGGATGAGTTATATGCAATTTAACTTTTTATTTTATGTTTTTTTTTTGGTTTGAAGACCTAAATATGATCCTTTCAGCTTTGAATTATGGAACTGTGGTAATGCAAGACTTTTTTTTATTTTTTTTATTTTTGTGCTTTTAATTGAATGACTTTTCAATGATATGCAAAGATGTCTTACTTCAGACTCAAGAATTTCGCACGTCAAGACAATAGAAACATAAAAGCCAAAGTACGTTGAGAGAGTGTCTCAATCAAGAATCCTTCCATTCAAAAGGTTGTTGGAAGCAGATATAATACATATAATGAGAAAAGATCCGAAAAATGACGACGAAGCTTTGTCGCTCGTTTGGTTCGATTCATTTGCCGTCACCACCAAACAGGTAGTTCAGGGAGGAGCCACCTCCCGGGGCAGCATGGACTTTCGTCGACGGACGCTCCTGCAATAAAATGAACGCATTATCAGATATTAATAGAAAGCAATTATTCAAAGTATATTGGTAATAACTAAGCTGGGGTAATGCAGCTTTTCAAGAATCTTCACCCTCAATCAAGTGTATTGATGAACCTCATAATGGTTATTGGAAAAGGATATGAATTTCAGTTTAAACTTCCCAACATATCGGCTCACCGTCGTTTTTTTTTTTCACATAAGCTCCTCAAATGATATGACTTGGAGGATGGCATGATTTTTGTGCTAATGTATGGAGCTATTGTTATGATTTTTGCAAACAAAAATATCGCGACCACTTCAATCACAAAGTCACTATACACTTCAGAGAACGTACCAAAGAACGTGAACAAGGATCATTTCAGAGAAAGAAGAAGGACGCACCGTTAGGAAGTTGCCACAGTTCTGCCCATCAGCTCTGAAGTAGTTGTTAGTGCTTGCGGGCACTCCAGCAGGTACCTGACTCCCATGGTTCACCGGCGGTGACGCTGTCGATGGCTTAGGGTCAGCAACTGGTTTGGAAGCAGCTTGGGGATTCGGGTTAGGACTGGGAACTTTGGCTGGGGCTTGAGAATCCTCACCTCCTCCAAAAAGGTAGCCCAAAGAACTTTGACCACCACCAGCACTGACGCCACGACCCATGTTATATATCTGCTAGCGAATTCGAAGTTAGTACTTAGTAGTAAGATATAATTTGCTTCAATAAACAAAACTTGCAAGAATACAAAGGAGAAGGGTGTTGTCAGATTCAAGAAATTAAGGCTATGTAATACATTTATGAAAATGTAACAATGACAACCCTATACTGCGCTTGGATTTCATCATCTATGACAGCAACACAAACCATTTACATACATGTACAGAAACTTTGATATGCTACGCAAGTGATTCCAAGGAAGAAGAAAATTAGATAAAGCTTGATAAAGGTAAATAAGGTACATTCCATTTTACAACATAACAACATACCTTTCTTAATCTATTCAAACAGAACCATTCATACAAGAGAACTGCTCATTAGGTCAGGATCTTCAAATAATACAAAAGATGAATAATCGAGGATGACAAATAAAAAATGCCTCATTCGGTATTCGAAACAGATCTGCGAAACAACTCCAATACTAAAGCAAAACAAAGGCAAAAAAACAAACAAATCACATCAACGCGAGGAATATTAACGATTCGAAGGAAAAATGAGCAGACCTGAGCTAACGATTGAAAAATGGATCGTAAAAAACAAACACTTATTTCTCTGAATATCGTAGAAGCAAAGCAAACGCTTTCTTTAGGGAGTTACTGAAGCATGAACACAAAATGCAGACGAGGAAAACAAACCTTGAATCTTCCTACCTTTTCTGCTGATTAGGGTCAGATCAGATCCAAATCCACCAAATGCGAGTGAAACGACGAACAACGGACGAGAGAGATTTGAAGGATGGGATGTAAATGGAAACAACTAATTTTGGTGAAGCCTGAGGTAATATTGGGCCGGCCCAATAAGATCTTCTTTGGCCCGTCGATAAGGGCTCGTTTAGACTTGCCCAACCGCCGGTTGGTAACCAGCGGTTGGCGGTCGGACTAACCGCCGTCTAACCGGCCGGGGGCGGAAACCGCCGGTTATTTTTTTTTATTTTTTTTTTTTTGGTTGAAAATTCCGGTTTGAATAAATATTCGGTGTATTATTTGGTCGAAAGTCGAAAAAAATGTATTACAAAATTTTAATTGAACCAATTAACAATACAATACAATACATTAAATTAAAACAAAATATGGTGTGGTGAGAACTCAGTCTCCGTCCGGTCCGAATCCGTTCTCCGCAAATCTTGAAGTACCTTAGTACTGGACTTCAGCAAGTCCAGGCAAGAAAGCAGCGAATGATCTATGGAGCCGTGACGAATCAAGTATGATCCGTCAAAGCATCCATAGATCACACGGTGCTAACTCGCCTGCACTACTGAAGCGGCGAAGCCCCTCTTCTTCGAAATCTTCTTCCCCTAGAAAAAAATGCGTAAACTTAAGTTAGATTAGATGTTTAATTAAAAAAAGAATAAAAATTAATTAAAGAGCTAATTACTTATCTTTTTCGGGCTTCGTCGTCGTAACCGGCTTGTGCAAATCTTGAAGTACCTAAAAATAATAATTTATTTGTTAGTTATAAACGTTACAATTATTTAAAATTAAAAAGTTAATACGGCGATAGATTGAGATTGAGATTGATACTTATCTTTTTCGGGCTTCGTCGTCGTAATTGGCTTGTGCAAATCTTGAAGTACCTGAAAATAACAATTCATTAGTTAGCGATAAACATAACAATTATTTGTATCAAAAACAATATAAGAGATGTATACAGTATACTTATCTTTTTTCGGGCGTCTTTGTTGATGTGGAGTTCACGCCTCGCCGATCCCGAATGTCTCTAATCCTCGCCGCCGTCATTGCCGCCGCTTGTCTCCGTGCCGGTGGTGTCATCGAAAACGTCGTCGGGCGAGTCGCTGTTCGGGTCATCTTGGGTGCGATACTCGGCTCGAGTCCAATCATCGAGAAGACATTGGTACTCGAGGTTGTCGACACCCAAGTTCGAACGCTTTTCGCTCAAAGTCAAACCGCCCATGCTAAAAGCATGCTCCACCGCGACGGTCGAAACCGGGACGACAAGGATCTCCCTAGCGATCCTCGCCAACGTTGGATACGTTGGCGACACCCTCGACCACCATCGAAGGACGTTGAAGCTATCGTCGTCCTCGAACTCGAAAGTCGTCGTCATAAAGTTATCGAGTTCTACGTAGGGGTTTTGGGAGGACCTTGGACGCTTGTTTGCGTTGAGGATGTCGTAGTAGTCGGCTAATCGTGAAGATCGACTACTACTAGAAGTAGATTGATCCTGACCCGATCGAGGTGGGTCATGACCGAAATCGGGCTTATACTCTTCAAAGAGATCCTTTAAAGAGTCATATGCTCGATCAAGTACGCTCTTCCAAAAAATGCTATCGACGGTACGACCCGACGATATCTTCAAATAGTAACATTGTAGTAATCTACCCGTACCCTCTAAACGCCATCTCGGATCCAATATCTTCGCTATAAGGAAGATATCAGGTAACTCAAAAAAATATTTGAGCCACTTGGTAGTCATGCTCTCAACGGCCTCGCCGACTACTGGATCATTCCGACCCGTCGAGGATGATTGCGACTTTAACGCAATGATCTAACGCTAATATTGATGTCGGGTAATATGAACCCGACATCGCCTCGGTGGCGTCGTGAAATACTTGAAGTATCTCACATAAGCTGTTGCACGTATCCCACATCTGTGGAAAGACCTGGACCGAACACTCGATTTCGGCAAAGAAATCGGCGAGATGCTGTCGATATTCCATCGAGCCAAACAACAGCTTGTAGGTGGAATTCCACCTGTTGGGTACGTCTAAACTAAACTTCTTGACCGGAACATTCTCCCTAGCGCAGTACCGCTTCCACTTCTTAAATAAAGACGGGTGCCGCATCAGGTAACTGATTGCGTAGCGTATAGGCTGCACTTGTTCCGTTAAACTACCGAGCGCGTCTTGCACACACAGGTTAAGTATGTGACAAAAACAACGCACGTGGAAAAACCGTCCGCCGAATGACGGTTGACAATACTCGATCAAACGTTCTATGCTCGCGTTGTTTGCGCTCGCATTGTCGAACGATACTGAAAAGACTTTATTGAGTATCCTATACTCTGATAAGATACCCCTAAGCTTGATCGCAATGTTTTGCGCACTGTGTGCTTCATCGAACTCCCTATATGCGATCAAGCGCTTTTGTATCGTCCACGAATCATCGATGGCATGTAACGCCCATGTACGAGTTACGTTGCCAATGATCGCTCCATATATCGGAGCAAATCGACACCTTAGTTTCTAAATTACCTAATAGACCTATCAAGTCGCGTTTAAGCGCGAGTACGGTCTTCTTAGTGTCCCGCGTAAGTGTGCTCCGCGAAACTTTCTTCGCCTGTGGGTTATATGCCGTTTTGATCCAATGTTCATAGATCGGATCATCGACAAACCGAAGGGGAAGATGCTTCGCGGCTACAAACTTCGCAAGTTCGCGGCGCGCAACGTCTTCGTTGTAATGAAACAAAGACGTTGCGCTTCCGCCGGCGGGGCCCGAAGCGGACGAATCTGTACCTCCGAACATTTGACTTTGATTTTGTCCTAATCCTAAGATAGTCGGGTGTTTCGAACGGAGGTGGGCATTCATTCACCCATATCCGCCACCCTTCATAAAAGGATATTCCTTAGCGCAGTAGTTACAAACTGCTCTAAATTGGTTAACTGTACTGGTCGGTACCTTCTTGAAGTGTACCGCGAAGAGGTCGGACTGTAGCCGCCGCGGGCGGCCGGTGCCGGTCTCGGTCTGCGTCTGCGCTTCCGCTTCCGTCTCTGTCTGCGCGGCTTGCGAGCTATATCCCCGCGATGGAGCGAACTCCGGCATGTTGAAGTCCTCGCCGAGCACGGCGCCAAGGTCCAACATCTCGTTCGCCGAATATTCTTGGTAGTCATCTTGCGATGAACTACCAACAACTTGCTTCCCTTTGCTGCCCCTCGTTCCGCGAGAACCACGTCGACCACCACGAGAGAGCGGCAGCGGTGGGCGGCGGCGGTGGCGGGCGGTGGGGTGGTGTGGTGGGCGGCAGCGGTGGCGGTCGGGACCGGTGTTGTGTTTTAATTAGAGTTTTATTTAATTTTCGGGTCGGGCGGTCGAAAAAATTTTGCGTCGGGTCGTGAGAGCGAGTGCGAAACTACGAGAGAGCGAGAGATATTGAGAGAGATTGAGTTGAGAGTTGTGTTTTTTTGGATTTGGGGTGGGTGTATTTATAGAAGTTTTTAAAAAAATAGCCGTTAACCGCCGGTTTCAACGAAAGAAAGTGAAAAGTACTTTAGATTTCGATTTAATAGCCATTTTATTGTGTTAGACCGATTTGCAGTAGGGTTCTTTTAGTTTTTCGTTCAAACTTTGAATCTTGTTTTCTTTTGAGATTGTCTTTTTTTTAGTTAGTGTTTGTTTCTCTCTTGATAAGAGCTTTCTTCCATCTGGATGGTTTAATTTTATCAGAGGAAACATTTGGTCTCTTTAGCCCGTATATAATGTTGTTATTAATGACATTGTTTGAAGAAAAACAATTTTTTATATACTTTCAAATGATACACAATTAAATTTTATATTATAATTTCATCAAACATTTTAAATTTTAAATAATTCAAAATATAAAGTAATATTATATACTAGTATTTTAAACATACTCGATGTGTGTGCTTTAATATATAAATATATACTCCTATTTAATATTTTAAGAGTTGTTTTTAATTTAAAAAAATGTTTAATATATTCTATTATAATACAATATCAATTAAGAGTTGTTTTAAAGTACATAAAACAAACAAATAATTTTATGAGGATATAATTAGAATAAGTCAAAAAATTCGAGGACCAAATAATAAATACACATGAAAAATTGACATAGAATTGAGAATTTTTATCATACAATTTCCAATTATATAACATAATAAATATCTATAAATTAGAGCGAACGATTGGAATGTGCATAAAATACTAGTAATAAATATCCAACAAGAATTGTGAATAGTTGTAGGTTTTAAATTATGGGTTACATTTGAAAATAATTTAAGTTTTAAATTCTGAAAATAATAATAATAAAAAAGATTATTTCATTCATACATTCGATTAATATTACGATTTTCTACATCCAACCTAAGGTTGGTTCGATACGGTATACCTTACCGAAAATGTGATACCGTATACTTAATCGAAATTTTTGTTTGAAAAATATCATACCGAAATTTCGGTATACCGTAGTACCATAATTTCGGTACGGTATCGGTATTATACCGTTTATACCAAACAATCTTATGAATCAAAAGATTTTCGATTCATAAATAACCATAAATAATTTATATATTTTAATCGTATCCTACTAAGAATCCTATATATAAAACCAAAAAGATATATTAACAAAAAGTCATTAACAAAAAATCTTCCATCTTCACGTTCTCAAAATCCTAAAAAATAAACATTAAAAAAATATATGAATTAAAAATCAAGTATAATTTGTTGATTTAAGTAATAATTTGTGGGACTAAATAATTTATAAAAGTTCTCTAATTAATATAATAATTTGTGGGCCAAAATAACTTGTGCCTTATAATTATATTATTTTGATTTAATATGTAGATGTGTATATATAAAGTATTAAAATATTTCGGTATTTCTCTATAACCGGTATACCGCATTTTTAAAATTTTCATACATTTATCGTACCGAAACCGAAAATTCCGATACACAAAAAATTTCGATATTATACGAATGTTTCGATACAACATATCAAAATATATTAAGACCGTAACATTCATTTCATTTACGTCCACTCCTCAACCACATCCACCGTGGAATGGAATCAACAAATTCGCTTTGCCTTTATGGTTATCGCTAGCTTGGCAAGTTGTCATAAAATATGGGATATATTGCTCTAAAGAAAAATATGGATATTCCATTCCACCTAACACTTCTACCTAACATGGATATATTAGGTAGAAGTGAAACTACATAATAACAAGTATGTTTGAACATGTAAGCGTAGTTCATTTTATTCTAATTTCGATTAATTTCATACTTATACTTTTAATGCAAATTTTGTAGTTTCACTTTAAAAAAAAAAAACTTTGGCAACAACGTTTGAATGATTTGGTTTATGTCTTTTTTTTTCTTACGATCTCGAGGTATCCCTCACTCGATCTTGGCTATGTACTAGCTCCTAAATACCGGCGTGGGCTTTGCACCGTGAGACTAATCATCGGGTCTCAAATCCATCTGACAACGATAGTCATGAAAAATAAATCTCATGGAGACTACTCAAGGAATTGTGGGAGGAGGATTCGATCCCACGACCTAAATTCACTGTTGACGTTGGCGTCTATGCCAAACTACATTATTTTAGTATACTGTGTATTAAAATATGTGCCATTATTGTATCTTGATAATCTTTACTAGAGAGAGAGTGGACTCCATAATACCATCCTACCTTTCCCAGATAAAACTTGCAGTTTCAGTAATTTAATGGAAGTTGGTAGTAAAAGTTGGAAAATGATGTAATATAACATTTATTATTATTATTATTATTATAATATTTATTTAGCAAAATCTCAAGAAGAGATCTCACGCTTAATAGGGTGGGTTGTTGACTTCCTTCATCGCGTGGATTGTTTGTTTGGGCATTGAAAGTGAATCTAGCCATGGCTGCTTATGCTGCTCTTATGTCCCTCTCAGATGCCATGGATCTTCTTCATCAGATCATCCTCCAAAGTAGTAGTACTGCAGAACCACTACCACCGCAGCTGGAAGTATTGTTAGAATCTCTCCGCGGAAACGCTCGTTTCTTGCGATCTTACCTCGAAAAGTCTTGCGCCAGCCAGTTTGAATCGGAGATCAAGGACGCAGCAGATCGAGCAGAAGGCATCATCCGGCGATTCGTTTTCGAGCAGATTCGTTCGAAGTCGCCCATCGTCGGTGATTCGAAATTAAGGAGCATGTGCCATCAGATGGAGAGAATACACGATGATACGATCAGTTCCCTGGTGGAGAGAATCGACCAAACTGTTTGTGAAAATGTCTCCGAGGAAGAGTCTGTTGGAATCTTCGATTCTTCTCATGCAAGACTGATTCCGCTCGCCAGAGACGAGGTAGTTGTCGGCCTTGAGGATGTGTTTGTCATTCTAAGCCATAGCGTTTTCAAAGAATCGTCTACAGAACTCGAAGTGATCTCGATCCTGGGTATGGGAGGCCTGGGGAAGACAACCCTTGCCAGAAAACTCTACAACCACAATAAAACCTTTGAACTGTTTCAGGTACGTGGTTGGGTGACTGTGTCTCAAGATTTCAGCCCAAAAGACATCTTGTTATCCCTTGCGGCTTCGATTCAACCGTATGTCAGATATCCTAAGGAGAGGACTGAGTCGATAGAGAACCACGTGCGCAAGAATTTGAAGGGGCGGAGATTCTTGATCGTACTTGATGACGTGTGGAGTACAGAGGCAATGGATTTCTTGATGAGGACTTTCCCAGGTGATGGAAATGGCAGTCGGATCCTACTAACCACAAGGTATCGAGACGTTGCTGATAGACCCAACCCTACAAAACCGATGAATATTTTTAATATGCCTTTTATGGCCGATCGAAACGGTTACGAACTACTTGTGCGTAAGGTGTTTCAAGAAGAAGAACATTGTCCACTTGAGTTGGAAAGACATTTGAGGTCAATAGCAATGGCATGTCAGGGATTACCCCTCGCCATTGTTTTAGCCGCGGGAATCTTGTTTGCAAGTAATAAATCTTTTCCCGAGTGGGAATACATCCTCAGCAAAATAACTTCTGCCAATAAATATGATTATAAAATGGTCGACTCCATTTTGTATTTGAGTTATAGACACTTGCCGCATCGCCTTAGATCATGTTTACTATACTTGGGAGCTTTTCCAGAAGATCACGAGATTAATGTCTCTAGGCTCACCAAACAACTTCTTGCACAAGATTTTTTGCGGAATTCAACAAGCTCTGAAGTGGAAGACTGCTTGCAAGATCTTGTTAGACGAAATTTAGTATCTGTCCTGAAGTGGAAATCTGATAATAGAGTCAAAACCATATCTTTGCACGACATGATCAGAGATTTTTGCTTAAAGAAAGCTCGAGAAGAGAAGTTTCTTCACTGTGTTACAGACGACGACTCCATCGATCGAGACCTCACAGGAAGGAGAATAAGAGTCATGTTTAGTTCAGACAACCTAAAACGCAGTTGCATCTCGGACGACGCTGATGAGGCTCGTACTATTATGTGCTTTGGGCGTGGCTGGACCCGTAATCCGCTAACTTCTGTAGGAAGGTTTAGTCTGCTCAAATCATTGGATTTGGTAAATGTCGAAATCGAATCGTTCCCTATGGAGGTACTTGAGCTGCTCCTTTTGAGGTTACTTTCCCTTTGCCACGTACCCGAGCTTCCACCATCTATATCGAATCTTCAGTATCTCGAGACCTTAATGATCAATCCGAGAGATGCCTCTTTTGGTTCTATGGTCATGACCGAAAAATCTCTACCTTGCCATCTGTGTCTCCCCTATGAGATATGGACAGTGCCACGGTTAAGGCATATAATCTCTTTCTGCTGCGGACCCTTACCAAGTCCAAACCAAGAAAATCCACCTCTACAAAATCTGGAGACTCTTAGTGCTGTAATGAATTTGGATTGTAGCAACGAGTTGATGAGAATGATTCCAAATATTAAGAAGTTGGGGATCTTTTATTTCGGAGTTGAATGTTCGACACATTCGATCGAAAACATCAAACTCCTCCGTAAACTTGAGAAATTGAAAGTGTGGGTTCTCGTGCCTTTTTCTTCACCACAGAATCTGGACCTTGGTTTTCCTACAACACTGAGAAAGTTAACCTTAAGAGGCATTCAACTGTCTGAACGGGATATGCACGTCATCGGCCAACTGCCTTGTCTTGAAGTGCTGAAACTGAGGCGTAACAACTTCGGGAATGATCAGTGGGCAGTAACGAGCAATGGATTTCGGAATCTAAAACACCTACTGCTCGAAGAGTTAGGTCTGAGGCATTGGTTTTCTGATAGTGGCAGCGGCTATCGCTCCATCTTGCCGATGCTCCAAACGCTCTTAGTCCGTGCTTGTAAGGAGCTAATCAAGATTCCAAAGTTTGTCATTTACATTCCTTCACTTGAACTAATCGAGGTGGTCCGGTGCAAGAACAAGTCGCTCGTTGAATCTGCGAGACGCATAGAGCGGTCAAATTTTCATCGGAAACTCGAAGTTCGTATCAAGAATTATGGCTGATCTCTTCCATGAGAAGAAAAGTTCATTCTGTGGCGGCCTTCAGTTTGATCTCTTTTTTCAAGGTTAGAAATTATGTCTTGCTGTTATGTGCCAACGGTTTCTGTATGAAGCATCAACGGTTTGATATTTCTCCCGTAGATGTAGGTTTGATACACGAACCGAAGTTTTATGTGTGTTTTTAAATTTTCCCATTTTAATGATGATTGTGAAAGCCAGGAACCACTCAATGTACGATTTGGAAATGACGATTAAACGATCTCTCATCCAATTTGGAAATGACGATTAAAGCTAGAACTTGTTTCTCTTTTCTGTTCTAAGAGTTCTCTTAGTATTTTAATAGGCCTTCGTTTCAGCTTTGTTCCGTATGAATGATTCTTGGCAACATGTCTGCTGCATATGATGTTGCTGTTTCTCAGGCTCTACATGGACGGAGAATCAAGGTGAACTATGCTACTGAGAGACCTAGTTATGGTGGCAGCTATGGTGGTGGTTATGGTGCTGATTCAATGCAAGGTGGTGGTGGTGGTGGCGGCGGCTATGGTTCTGGGTATAGTAACTTCTACGGTGGTGGTCAAACATCCCAATTTAACGATGGTGGTGAAAGCCGGGAACCACTTGGCCAAGGATATGGAAATGAAGATGACGATGATGCTAATGATGAGCCCAAGGACTATCTATTCAAATACTGACAGGAGCTGAATCGTTTCAAAAGTGCGCATATCTCAATGTAATAAGCGACTTTGATATGGCTGATGGTGCTTACGTACGCAACCGTCGGTATCGAATTGGCGACGATTGCAAGCAGTGCCGACGGCGACACTCTTCTAAAGAAAGCAGTGGCGTCGGGTTCGCCCCCAACACTGCAAAGCTACAAAAGCATGGATGTTATAGAACAATCAAGCAATCGCAAACGGTGCACATCCATCCGACCTCAGGGTTAGCGCAGGCGGCGCTTCCTCCTAGATGGATCGTCTTCCACGAGTTAGTTCTCACGACAAAAGAGTATGTCAAGCATGTGACTGAGATTAAACCGGAATGGCTTGTGGAGATCTCCTCATTATTACGGATCAAAGGACGTGGAAGATCCTTCGTCCAAGAAAATGCCACGTGGCATCGGTAGGGCATTCAAAGATTGACAATGAGATTCTGCAATATGTTTTTATCAATGAATTTCTGCAACAAGGCTTTTTCTTCATTTCTTCTTTGATTTGTACATTTTCAGTCTGGGAACATTTCATGTGCCACATAAATCGTCAAGATGGCACATCAGCACCGAATTTGTCGATCGATGACACCTAGAAGGTGTTAACTAATGTCGCATCACCTCTGATGTTGATGTGGCATGCTGATCTGGCACGAATCAATGCTACATCAACATGTGCTCACGCAAGATGCTCACTTATATGTTAGCACCATAAAATTTCTATATACACATATATATATATATATATATATATATATACCAGCCAGATTCGTTGGGCCGATCCACAAGAAAACATACAAAGACTGCCCATTTCTCCTTACAAAACACATAAATTCTAAGAGCAAATAACAGCATAAAAGCAGTAATTTCTAACCAGAAACATATCAATCTCAGAATTCATCAGCAGTACAGACAAGAGTTTCTAACTGCGAACTAAGTGCTTTATTCATTCAAGTCTTAAATTACATCCATGATCTAGTCAGGTCTACAATGTAACCTAGAAAGTCTCCTCCAAAAGTCATAAAATGTGTATATCCATTACCTCTAATACAGTGTCCACTCCGTACTCACTCCTCCAATTCAGCATTTCTTCCCACATCTCCGTGGTCTTTCTGATGTCGAAATCTCTAGCTTTCCAAATGATCTGCTTTGCAAGAGATGCTCCTCTGTTATAAACAAGATAGAACGGCACAGCCTAAATGGTGGTTGCAGATTCTGAGTTTCATGTCGAGTACCTTCAATATTTTATGGTCATTCCTTGGACCCTTGTTTGACCTTAGGCAACCTGCCTCGGCATTGCACGAGCAAGAACCACCCAGGAAATCAGGAAACTGGCTGCAGATAAAGTAAAATTACCTTGGATGTTATTTATATCCACAAGACATCGTACAATATGATACAAAATGGAGAAACAAACCATGATGGATCAATGACTTCTTGTAGTTTTCCCAGAGACTTCCGAGTCTAAAACCCACCGCGCATTTATAAGCAGAGTCAATCAAAGATGAACTAGATGGCATTAACACAATCTTGAATCCTAAAGGATGATAATATATATATATATATATATATATATACATCCTTACTTGAATTTTCCCTATAGTTTTTGCATCCAGAAACCTCTGTCCAGCAGGCCAAAGCAATTTCTTGAGTTTTTGTCCAGCATTAACAATGTTCATCTGATGGAACGAACGTCTGCGTATAGATTTGGAACAAATTGCAAATTATTAGATTGAAAATGGGATCAAAATAATCAAGACGTGAAAAGAATATTGTTTTTACCTCTGGGTAATAACTATTATCAAAGTTTGCCACAGAAGCCAATAGACTGGTAGCAGCAGTTGGGAAAATTTTCATCCCTGCAATTAATATTCTAGACATTACAATCACATCCTCACATGATAATGTAATGATTACAAGTACAAAGGCTGCCCTTTTCTCCATACAAAAACATAATTTAAGAGCAAATAACAGCACAAAAGCAGTAATTTGCAGCATACTGACCAGGCCTTGTACAACCAAGATTGTGGAGGTTGAAACATATCCGTCTCTGTGCAGCAACTGAACAAGCTGGGACTTTTTCAAGTAGAGCCCTCTCGAACACTTGAATGTGATATTTCAAGCACTGTTCGTTGGAAGTGATTCGAATCACATCACCTACTCGGGTGGGTGAGCTTTTCCAAGCCTTTCAATGTAAAACAGGTCTTCCTTCTCTATCAACCCCATGATACCCTTGGGGATAATATTGCAAAACTTCTTCCAGTTCTTCAAATTCGAAATCCTAAAAGTCAAGAGTTTGTCGGCTTGTGGCATACTACGCATCACAGAATTCATCAGTACACATAAGAGTTTCTAACTGCAAACTAAGTGCATTATTCATTTAAGTCTTAAATTACATCCATGAGCTAGTCTACAATGTATGTAACCTTGCAAAGTCTCCACCAAAAGTCATAAACTGTGTAACATCCATTACCTCTAATATAGTGCCCACTCCATACTCACACCTCCAATTCAGCATTTCTTCCCACATCTGCGTAGTCTTTTGGAGCAAAAGATCAAGCAAAATACGATGACGATGTAGTTGTGTCGGCCAGAACTTGCAAGAATCCACACAAATGTTCCCATATTTATTTCCTAGCGCAAAGCATTCTTTTTTTCTTTTTCCACCACACATACACACAAATATATGTATATATATGAGAAAGAATACCTCGAGTTGCTCCTGAGTAAAATGATCTTTATGAACATTCCATGAGTCCGGCGAAATTCAGTAATAGCTTTAGTAACGGTAGATTTGAAGGGTGTCGGTTCTGATACAGAACCAGCAAAGTTACATGTTCCGGAAGCCAACTGTAGCAAGATTTAAATCACCAATCAGTACTTTGCAGCATTATTTTCCTAACAGATACATCATGAATACCTCCACATTGTCAAGTGAAGTTTAAACGTGAAAATCTCTATTACATCTTTCAAAAACTAAACAGTCTGCTCTAATCCTGACAGCATCATGCATGTATACAATTGAAGAACTTTCAGAAAATATTTGTGTGCACGGGTAAAATATAAATGTATTCATTTCAAAGTTATTGGGTTTGAAAACAGAAAAAGCATTAATCTCTCTCAAAATACGTATCTGATTCCCCAACAACGCCTATGTTTCATTAAGGTAAGGAGCCTGAAAAACCTCCAGCAGATACAGTTATTTGTGGCAGAAGGAATCTATACGTACGTAGTAGCTTGTGTCTAGAGAATGCAGATCGAGGTTTGAGCACAACACAGAGAGGGTAACACCAATTGCTTCGCTGACCTGTTTGCGTCAAGAGCCACAAATTTGATCATGGAATCAGTAAAGTCTATAAGGACATAGAGAAGACTACAATAATAATTATTCTACTCTTCAAGTAGCCTCACGAGAATAAAAAAGAAAAAGAAAAATCATATGACGAAAGTCTGGAATTATTGCAGCGATGGCGAGGCGGGATAAGCCTAATCAACAGCCAGAAGTTTAGATATTTCAGACTGTGCAAGCACACGATATAAGGTGACTCGATATCCAATAAAAGCTAATATTTTAGTGCAATTATAATTCTTATCCAGATTTTAGAGTCAAAATGTTTAGAGGAAAGCATGCTTAGAGTAAAACATGATAAAAGCACACTACTGGTAGGAAGAAATATCTGAAGTTGGACAGTCAAATAATAAAATGTGCCTTCCTTCTACAAAATTTCAGTTTCCACATAGCCTTGAGGATTAGGAATAAGGATGCTTATCCACTAACAAATAACTACCAACCATGTTCTTACTTTTCTATTCTAGCCAAAGTTCTGGCACAATCTGAAGTAGGGGTCTCAATATCCATCTATTTAAATAACATATGGCAAATGTTTTGATGGAACCATAAATCAACTCGAAGCTTGTAAGATGGAATATCTGACCCACAAATAAATGGCACAATCAGACAAGCAAACTATTAAAATAATGCGTGAAAGGAAAATTACTTTGATCACAAATGCTGCAAAGAACTAACTAGCTTACTTGTGCAGATGAATGGCTCAAGTGATCACTCTTGAAGCAGAGTATAATGAGTTATAGATTTGTCTGCTAAGCTCTGCATGGAAGAACTCCAGTGGTTTCCTCTGGAAGATGCGGCATCCATTTTGGTAACAATATGAACAAGAGAAAGACTATTCGACGTCTCACTGAAAAACACTTCTCCCTGAAAAACACCACTCAAAGCTTCTTCAAGAGACGACGATTTGGTATCTTCTGGCAAATATGCATTACCATTGGATCCAACTACGTTGACAATTTATAAGGCGAATCCTTCAATAGTGTGTTTAGAGCAGAAATTGCCAAAACTCTGGCTTCAAGAAGTGTCCTGGAATTATAAAAATCTTAATAGGTATAGGATGCACATACAAGATGTCGTAATTGCAAGTAAAAAAATGTAAAGCAAAGCAATGCAGTGCAGAAGATGGACTGGAATAGCAGAAACCCAAAATCATTACGCCAGATAGGGTTCAGTTACGGACCAGCAGTTTCATTCAGAATTTTGCTGGACGCGATAGGATCATTTCTCGATGCCATAAGCATAGCTAATAACAGCAGAACTCTATTGGCCATTAAGTTGTACCTGGAATTGGAGGCTGGAGCATTATGAGGTTACAAATGTATCAAATATGCCACCAAACTTTGATAGGCAATTATTTTCCAGTGAAAGTACAAAGGCATAATAGTGACGCATGATCCTTTGATAGGTTTGAAAACATAAGCTTCTTTTTCAATATTAGGATTCTTAAAAAATTAAATAGAAAATCACTACAAAACAAAGCATGCAATAATGTGATGAATAAGAAAGGCGCTGAAGAAATATATATACCGCCAATGTATTTTGCTACTCTAGGACTCACTGTCCCAATTTCAGCAACCAGATCAGAATAACTAGTCCCAGTTGCGCGTAAAATGCTTCTCAACAGGACCCAAATATAAATATTATATTTTACAAACATCTGTTAGAATATCACACATAGTTAAAGACAGTGGAAAAAACTACAAAAAAAAACAGAATTGTAAAGGGGGAACATGAGAACAAAATCATGTAGCTGACCTCAATAGCTTTCTTGATGAGAGCTTCAATACAAAATAATGTATACTCAGTGAATTCCTAGCAACACGTAATCCAGACTGAAAATGTACAAATCAAAAAGTTAGAAACTGTTTAAAATCCCGAGAAGAAATGAAGAAAATAGCCTTGCTGCAGAAATTCATTGATAAAAAACGTATTGCAGAATCTCATTGTCAATCTTTGAATGCCCTACCGACGCCACGTGGCATTTTCCTGGACGAAGGATCTTCCACGTCTTTTGATCCGTAATAATGAGGAGCTATCTCAACAAGCCATTCCGGTTTAATCTCAGTCACATGCCGAACGTACTCTTTTGTCGTGAGAACTAACTCGTGGAAGACGATCCATCTAGGAGGAAGCGCCGCCTGCCCTAACCCTGAGGACGGATGGATGTGCACCGTTTGCGATTGCTTGATTGTTCTATAACATCCATGTTTTTGTAGCTTTGCAGTGTTGGGGGCGAACCCCGACGCCACTGCTTTCTTTAGAAGAGTGTCGCCGTCGGCACTGCTTGAAATCGTCGTCAATTCGATACCGACGGTTTGGAGCAACCCCTCCAACTGGTCGCGTACGTCTCTCGCCCTCTTCATGCTCCTGACCTGGATATAGTTCTCGTAGCACCATCGAGTCGAATAGTCGGTTTCTTTCCACGAGTTATACACCTTGAGCAGCGCCACGTGATCCCCGACGTTACCGGCGTGAAAATTCAAGCGTGCACTGTCGGCGTGAACCTTCTGCTTCTTGTCCTTTGGCCTGTAGAAGATGGAATTCCCCCCGACAGACAACATGGCAGCAATAGATATGATCTCCTCGGAGCACTTGTATTTCTCGGAGGCGACAATCATCTTCGAAAGCATGGGATCGAGGGGAAACTCGGCCATCCTTCTGCCCGTTTTGGTGAGCTCTTCGCTCTGATCAATTGCGTCCAGAGCACGGAGCAGCTCCCGGGCCTTCATCAGAGCCTCGTGCGACGGAGGGTCCATGAAGTCAAAGTTTGCCGGATCAAGGCCAAGCCCCTTCAGGGTGAGCACGACGCTAGCCAAGTTGGTCCTTTGTATTTCGGGTATGGTATTGTCCTCCAGATCGTCGCGGAAATTTTCGGCAGTACACAACCGATAGCATTTCCCGGGACCAGTCCTCCCCGATCGACCCGCTCGTTGATCGGCCGATGCTTTCGAGATCAGAGCGACCGGCAACGACTCCATTCCCGTCCTTGGGTTGTAAGACTTCACCTTGGCGAATCCCGGGTCGACGACGTACTTGATCCCGTCTATGGTCAACGACGTCTCGGCTATATTCGTAGCCAGTACGACCTTACGTGCCCCTTCAGGAGTGGGTTCGAAGATCTTAGCTTGAAGCTCGGTGGGCAGATTAGCATAGATCGGGCATATAATAAGCTCCGCTACCTTCGTTCCCAGCCCTCTCGTCCTGTGCTTGAGGAGTTCTTCCGCGGCTTCAATCTCCTCCTGCCCGGTTAAGAAAACTAGAACGTCGCCGGGCGGCTGCTTGACGTGAATCTGAAGAGCAGTCGCAACTGCGGCATCCAAGCGATCAGCTACGGGGGCCTCGGTGTAATAAATATCAACTGGATATCTTCTCCCCGGTATCTTAAAGATTGGAGCATTATCGAAATAATTGCTAAACTTCACCGCATCAAGAGTGGCGCTCGAAATAAGCAATTTGAGGTCGGGGCGGAACCGAGAGATATCTTTAACTAGACCCAATAAAATGTCCGTCGAAACCGTCCTCTCGTGGGCCTCGTCCACCATCACGACCCTATAACTCGCGAGGTCGGGCTCGCGGAAGAATTCGCGAAGCATCATCCCATCGGTCAAATACTTGAGAAGCGTCTTCCCGGAGGTACGCTCTTCGAAACGAATGGAATAGCCGACTTCGTGCCCAAGTTTCACCCCAATTTCTCTGGAAACCCTAGCGGCAACGCTCATGGCAGCGACCCGACGAGGCTGGGTGCACGCAATCATTCCGCGCTTGGTATATCCAGCCTCGTGTAGGTACTGAGGTATCTGCGTAGTCTTTCCCGACCCCGTTTCTCCGACAATTACCAAAACCTGATGATCGTTGATGGCCCGGAGCAGCTCGTCCCTGTAAGGATGTATCGGCAGCGACTTTCTGTCGGTCGCTAGTTTCGATTTTGCGTCCACATTGACGACATCATCCACGGCTGATTCCATCATGGATTCTGCCTGGCGGTCTGCAGCAGCAAACACAAACTCGTATTCGTTATTCTTCTTCGACCTTTTGTTTTCAGACCCCCCAAACGCTCTCACAATCTGTTGCTCTTCCCACGTTTTTTCTTCAGAAGCAGCGGCTGGATCCTTGCGCGAGGCCACTGCGAATCGCTTTGCTTGACTGACGCCGGCGGCAGCGTCCACGTCATCATACGCGTCGGGAATCCTGTACTCGGAGGACTCATAAGGCGGCTGCTCTCGCGCCCTCTTCCTCGTGAGGGTATCGTAGATTCGCTCTTTGTGTCTTAAATCGCGGCGCTCTCCTTGGCTGAGATTCGCCGCTCCAAAAAGGCGGTGCTCGTCGTCGATGAGATCTCGGAGCTCTTCCAACTTCTTCTGCTCCCTCTCCTTCAAATATTGTTGCCTCGACGCTCTTCGCAACTCCTCCACTCTGCTACATCTTCGATTATCAGTCGCTCGTTGAGCCATTGATGGATTGGTTGATTGCTTGGAGAAAAAATCGTACTGAGGAGAAAAATAGGAATAAAGAATCGATTAGAATTAGACTAAGGAATAAGGTTGGGTGTGTTGTACGGATTATATATAGATGGAAATGGAATATAAAATTTAGTTTCGATTTTTGAGTAATGGGCTTTTTGACCAAGTCAAAATTCTTCTTTTTTTTTTTTAAAATAAATAGCATTTTTTACTCTTAGTGACTACTGACCTTATCTTCAGAAAGAATTTACAGTGGATTTGCTGACCGTATAACTAATTATATATATTATAAAACACTTAATATATACTAGTTAGTTAGTAATGCACATGCTTTAATATATAACTATAGATAGTACTTGGTTTATATTTTGAGATATTTATAATTTAAAATATTAAGTAGATGAAATTATAATATAAAATTTAAATATATATTATTTTTAAATATGAAAAAGAAAAAATTTGTTTCGATAAAATATAATTATAATAAATAAAAAATAAAGGGTTAAACGGTAATTATACAAATTAAGTTAAATAATAAAACAGAATGGTAGAATTGTAATTGTAAGTGACAGACTAATTCACAGTTTTTAGCCACCCACCCTTGAGCCTCAATAAATAATTTAGATTTTTAATTAAAACTATATTGAATTGATTTATATTATCAATCCCAGTAATAAATTTATATTTTCAATATAATTAATTAATGAATTTCTATTTTCAATCAAAGCTTAGTATCTATAGGCACCTAAACATTCGTCCTATTAATGTTGTATCTATAATACGTTCTAATATATTGATGCATTGTATTTACCATTGATGGATCTTAGTATCTATAGGCACCTAAACATTCGTCCTATTAATGTTGTATGTTTAATGGCTGGTATGCCATGTATCTACAGTTGCATACGTTCTAGTATATTGATGGATCTAATATCTATATGCACCTAACAGAATCTGTTTAGTGACTGTTGCATTATTTTGGTACGAATATTAGCAACGTTATTGGTAAGACTTTTGGTAACATAAATTGTACATCTACTTGACTGACAAACAGATGTATTATATATTGATAAGACTAACAGGTGTTGTACGAACACAGCGTAGAGGACGACGAGGTCGTCAACATAGTATACCATGAAGTTTTCAACACAATTGAGCATAATATCTGATTGTAGTTTTTACTGAATGTGATATATGAGTGTGTTTAACGAATATCGATCTCGCCGTAAATAAATTACATATGTTTTATAACTTTCTTTTGCGTATAATTACAGATTAAATAATTCATGCGTATGATAGAAGATAATTAATAATACGATATTCGGATAATTATGTTTAAATTTGATGATAAAATAGTTCCCATGCATCGCACGGAGCAACACCTAGTTAAATTTAATTGATTAAAAGATCTTGATAGGAGAAATGTAACGCATTTTTTTGTCTTTTTTAAATTTTGTTGGGTTAGAATAATCACCACAATCTGACACCTAGTTAAATATTGAACTGTGTACGAAATTGTATTTGGTGCGATGATTGTTGGGCTTGAGGTGAAATATTCAATTCCAATTGAAAAGGTTCAATGAAAAATATATAGTTTTATGGGCTATTTCGTCACAAATAAGTATAAACAAAACATGGACCTAAATTATAGTGGGCTTCATGGATTACGGGCTAAGAATTATCCGATTGTTGATGTCGACGTTGAGTTGTATATAAGTAAAATCGCCGTATTCTCCTCACAATTTTTTTTGACAGAAAACCTTTGAACCCTAGCATACTTCCTCTAAACTAAAACTCAGCGTCGCCGCCATGTATGTCAAGTGTTCTTTGCTCGTTCTATCGTGTATTACGATCGGAAAATTGTTTGAATCTGGCTTTAATTTCACATCATTCTCATATCCACATCCACGGTATGTGTTTTCATCGCTAAATACTCAATTTTTATATTTTGTTGTTATTTTTACATCTTATGGTAATCGGTAATGTCAATCCAATGCAAGAAGCGTGATGTTCTTGATTTGTACGCCGATTACCTCATTTTAGATTTTTTTTTTCTAGTTTATTCATAGTTTGCTATTTGTTTCCTCGCCCATTTTCAGATGTACATCCATGGTATATGTGTTTTTTTTCACTTTATTTGCTAATTTCATATTTACATTGTCTCTTTGCATCTTATGATCTTTAAATTTTTGCAACAATAGATCGGAGATGTTCTTAGTTTGGTATGTTCAAAGCCGAATTTTTTCTCTTAATCATGGTTTAGCGAGTAAGCTTTTTTTTATACCAATTTCATATCAAAATCCACATCATATGCATTCATCTTTAGTATACTTATTATTAATCATTGTATTTTTTACATCTTGTGCTAATCTTTAATATTGATGTTGCATAAGCGAAAGAATTTTGATTTAGCATGCCGATGGCCTCATATTGTATTTTTTTTTTTGCTTATCAATGGTTTAAGGATTGAATCTTTTGGGACATTGATTTTTAGATCTACATACATGCTATTTTATTTTTATGATGATTTTTTCTCATCAATTTTTAGATTTTCAGTCACTCCTTTTTTTTTTTAATTTATCGTTGTCTTCGTTTACATCATAAGATGATCTTTAATATCTATGCAATAAAAAAAATGAATCTTGATGTGAATGGGGTTGTGTTGGTTTTGGAAACTGTCGTTCACTTATTCAAGGTTGGCAATCTAGCTCTTTTCTCGTACATATTATATATCATTTGTTATAAAAATATTAATTGTGATTAATATTATATTAAGATTATTTTATTATAATTATACTTATATTAAGATTATAATGATAATATAGCTTATAATAATAAAGAGAGAGAGATTAGAGAGAGATTAAGTATTTCAATACTTGGTGTGATTTACAGTGAACTCTAATCACCTATTTATACTACTAATAATTCACTATTACAACTAATCACATTAATTACAATTATACACAACTCACACTAAAATACAAACTTTTAATTAAACACCTCATCAACATTTAATACAATACTTCCAAATCATCAATCATTTAACTAATATTATTATTTAAAACATCCACATTATTAATTATTTCATAATACTCCCCCTTGGATGTATTCAAAGAATATGTCTCGTTAAAACCTTATTAGGAAAAACCCAATGGGATAAAAACCTAATGAAGGAAAAATAGTACATGATTCTTTTATATACGCTTTCGATTGTTGCCTCATTAAAAACCTTACTGGGAAAACCACATGGAAAAAACCTCAGTGAAGGAAAAAAAGAGTGCAACGCGTATTTACTCCCCCTGATAATAATATCATTCCAAATCTCGAAGTCTTCGAACTCCAATTGAATATACCAATCTTTTGAAAATTATTGAAGGAAGTGCTTTCGTGAATAAATCTGCAAGATTTTCACTTGATCGCACTTGTTGTACATTAATATCACCATTTTTCTCTAAATCATGTGTAAAGAAAATTTTTGGTGAAATATGCTTTGTTCTATCTCCCTTAATATATCATTCCTTTAATTGGGCAATGCATGCAGCATTATCTTCATATAAAATCGTAGGAAGTAACTTTTTCGATAATAGCCCACTAGTTTGTTGTATATGCTCCATTATCGATCGCAACCAAACACATTCTCGGCTAGCTTCATGAATAGCTAGAATGTCCGCATGATTAGATGAAATAGCCGTTAAACTTTGTTTAACTGACCGCCATGAAATAGCGGTTCCGCCATGCGTAAATAAATAGCTCGTTTGCGATCGAGCATTATGTGGGTCAGATAGAAAACCAGCATCTGCATACCCCATCAAATCTGTTTTTGATTTATTAGAATAGAACAATTTCATATCAGTTGCTCCTTGAAGGTATCTAAATATCCACTTAATTCCATTCCAATGTCTACGAGTCGGTGATGAACTATATCTCGCCAATAGATTCACAACGAACGCTATATCATGTCGCGTATGACTCGTTAAATACATTAGGGCTCCAATAGCACTAAGATATGGTACTTCAGGACCAAGTAGTTCTTCATTATTATCGCAAGGTCTAAATAGATCTTTATTCACATCTAAAGATCGAACAATCATCGGAGTATCCAATGGATGAGCTTTATCCATATAAAATCTTTTCAATACCTTTTTCGTATAAGTCTCTTGATGTACGAATATCACATTCTTTAAATATTCGATTTGGAGTCCAAGACAAAAATTTCGTTTTACCGAGATCTTTCATTTCAAACTCCTTTTTCAAACAATTAACGGCTTTTGATAACTTTTCAGGAGTTCCAATTATGTTAATATCATCAACATAAACTGAAGTGATGACAAATTCATTTCCCGATCTTTTCATAAATATGCACGGGCAATTTTGATCATTTTTATACCCCTCTTTCGATAAATATTCACTTAGGCGATTATACCGCATACGCCCAAATTGCTTTAATCCATAAATCGATTTATTTAGCTTGATTGAGTACTCATTTCGGGGCCCTGAATTTTCAGGCAACTGAAATCCCTCGGGAAGTCTCATATATATGTCACTGTCAAGTGATCCATATAAATAAGCGGTGACAACATCCATTAGACGCATATCGAGTCCTTCACGTACTGCAGACTAATTAAATAACGAAAAGTAGTTGCATCCACCACAGGAGAATACGTTTCCTCATAATCAATACCAGGTCGTTGTGAAAAGCCTTGTGCAACAAGCCGTGCTTTGTATATCACAATTTCACCGTTTTCATTTCTCTTTCTGATGAAAACTCATTTATATCCAACCGGCTTTACATTTTCTGGTATGCGGACTACAGGTCCGAAAACGTTTCGTTTCTCAAGTGATTTTAATTCTACCTCGATTGCATCTTTCCATTTTGGCCAATCATTTCTTTGTCTGCATTCTTTAACAGACCTTGGTTCATGATCCTCATTCTCATTAATCTCATTCATTTCATGTAGCGCTACGTTAAATGAGAATTTATCGTCAACGTTGATTTTTTCTCGGTTCAATCTAATTCCATTTTGGGCATAGTTTATCGAGATCTCTTCATTATCATTATTTTCATAAATTTCAGGTACCTGATTTTCATTATCATAATTATTAATGCCCATTGACTCTTCTAAAGTCGATAAATCCTCGACTGGACCATTCTTATTATTTGCTCCGTTTCTTTTTCGATGATTTTTATCTTTGGAACCCGAGGCCCTACCACGTTTTAGTTGTGGCTTAGGCTCGATCTTTATATGTTCTCCAGGAACATCAACTTTTGCACGAGCATTCGCAGCTGGTATATGTGACTTAATCGCTCTTTTAAGGTCAATAAAACTATCTGACAGTTGATTAGCTAATCATTGTTAATGAATTATCTTTTGAACTTCTAGTTCACATTCTTTCGTTCGAGGATCATAATGATTTAGCGATTCATTCCAACTAATACTCATTTCCAGCTGTTTTGTTTCCCCCTAATGTCGAAAAATTCAATTCATCGAAATGACAATCGGCAAATCTAGCCGTAAATAAATCTCCAGTTAGAGGTTCTAAATATTTTATTATCGATGGAGATTCAAATCCGACATATATTTCCAACCTCCTTTGAGGTCCCATCTTAAAGCGTTGTGGTGGAGCAATTAGAACATATACCGCAAATCCAAAAATTCACAGATGGGAAATATCTGGTTCCTGACCATAAACCATTTGTATCGGGGAGATATTATTATAACTTGTTGGCCTGATGCGGATTAGTGCCGCTGCATGTAATATAGCATGTCCCCAACAAGATGAGGGTAGTTTCGACTTCATTAATTATGGTCTTGTAATTAATTGCAACTTTTTAATCAACGATTCTGCAAGACCGTTTTGCATATGAACATGTGGCACAGGGTGCTCAACATCAATTCCAATAGACATGCAATATTCATTAAATGCCTTGGAAGTAAATTCACCAGCACTATCAAGACGTATTTTCTTTATTGGATAATCCGAAAAATGTGCTCTTAATCGAATCAACTGAGCAAGCAATCTCGCAAAAGCTACATTCCGTGTTGATAACAAACACACATGAGACCATCTAGTTGATGCATCAATCAATACCATAAAATATCTTAATGGTCCACACGATGGATGTATCGGTCCACAAATATCACCTTGTATACTCTCCAAAAATCTTATGGATTCATTCTTTATTTTTACTAGTGATGGCCGAATAATCAACTTTCCTTTAGAACAAGCAGCACGTGATAATTCATTAGATTGAAGAATATTCTGGTTCTTCATTAAATGTCCACGTGAATTTTGAATTATTCTTCGCAAAATAATTGAACCGGGATGGCCCAACCGGTCATGCCAAACAACAAATGTATTATCATCAGTAAACTTCTGATTTACGATAGCATGCGATTCAATTGTTTTAACATACGTGTAATACAATCCAGAGTCAAACGAAGGTAATATTTCAACAACTCTTTTATCATTCGAAACCACTTTTGTAATGTGCAAATATTCAATATTTCTCTTTTCTGCAGTCTCAATGTGATATTTATTATGTCGAATAGTTTTAAAGCTCAATAAATTTCTTTGAGACTTAGGAGAATATAAGGCATTATCAATTATTAGCCTTGTCCATCTGGGAAGTATAATATTGGCTCTTCCGGAGCCCTCAATTATATTTGTGCTACCCGATATAGTGATAACACTTGTTTCTTTTATTTCAAGATGGGATAAATATTTCTTATTTCTTAGAATCGTATTAGTCGTTGCACAATCTGCAAGACATAACTCTCCATTGCACATGCTTGTATCCATCTTTTCTTAGGAGTGAGTTTAGTTACGAGCAAGAAAGGACAGGGGAACTTTTAGGTTGGGGCTTGAGTTTCGGACATCCCTATTCTTCTTAGGCTCAACGAAGGCGCATAGGTGTATTGATAAATATATAATAACTAGTATTATTAAATAAATAAGCGTCAAAATAATATTATATATATAAAGATAAAATAATAAATAAATAATGCTTAAATAAAATTTATAACGATGTATCAGTTTTCTTTATTTGGATCTTTAACAAAAACCACAATATTCAAATGAGCATAGGATGTAGCACCAATTTTCTGAAATATCGTAATCTTGAGCAAAATTTAATTTCATCGACACTTCACTTTTAATTGCTCTTTATAAAGATCAACGGGATCTTTGGGTGCGAATAATAACCAATGATAATATATAATAATCTTTATATTGCTCAATACATCTTTCTCAATCATATATTAGTTGTCCACTTCGGGGAAAATATTAATAATAACCACGATAAATATAATATTCACGACCACTTTTATTGTTTGCAAATACATTCACTTCAGGGAATGCAACATAATCATTTAGTCGGACTTATGCTTTTCATTCATCCATCATAATATTTTCTGATTCATTTTTTCAAGATATTTATTTGTATTATATCCGATGGACTGAACATGGTGAATGCTTTATAATATACCGAAGTAATTGTGTAAATCACTAGCAAATATAAAATCGAGAGTGATAAATCAAAGTTTGCCAAATTCAATATATTGATATCATAAAAATAAACTCGTCATTTAAACATTAAAAGAAAAATTATAATTAATCTTTTTTTATATCTTCTTTTGTAAAAGTTCTAATGAAAAACGATATCTACATCCAAATAACTGTCGCCGTAATAATAAACATAAGTAATAGATCAAACATCGGACAAAGCGTCATCCTTCAAAATAAAATATATTTCAGTAATTATAATATTAAAGAAAAATTATAATTAATAATTATATTTTAAAAACATTGGTAAGAATAATATCCACATAGCCGTAAGGATTACCGTAAATAAAGTAAGCAACAGAAGATCCATCTTTGTATAAACGACATGATTCTATAACATGAAAAAAAACATAATAATCAGATAACATATAAATCAATGATAAAATATATGAATTGTTTTATAAAACTCGTTTTTTATTATTTCATAATTATTGTCCAAGCTCCGATAAGGTTGCGATAATAAAATTTATCTATTGTCCAAAATTAATCGGTCCAATAATTACTTCAAGATTGTTCAATCAAAATATCAATAATATGCCGCTACTGAGGTGGGGATAACCACAAGACGTCGTGGGCTTTTAGTGTTGTGTACGTGCATAAAAAAAAACTTGAATCATAAATCACGTTTAAAAAAAAATCCACACGCCACTATAGGGAATCAAAATCTGGACCTCCCATCAATTTTAATGACGGTATTCCGCGAAACAACTCGAGTTATGGCGTTTTGTTATAAAACTTTTAAATTATACTTTTATAATATATATTTTTATATTAATCACAATTAATATACGATTAGTATAAATTAAAACTATAAATTACCGTATCTCGACTAAACTCGTACGAGATCTTCGATGGAGGTTGATCTTGACGACTGAGAGCGGTCGTGCTGATAACGTGTTATAAAAATATTAACTGTGATTAATATTATATTAAGATTATTTTATTATAATTATACTTATATTAATAATATAATGATAATATAACTTATAATAATAAAGAGAGAAATATTAGAGAGAGATTAAGTATTTCAATACTTTGTGTGATTTACAATGAACTCTAATCACCTATTTATACTACTAATAATTCACTATTACAACTAATCACATTAATTACAATTATACACCTCACACTAAAATACAAACTTTTCAATTAAACACATCATCTTATCATCTTATCATCTCATCAACATTTAATATAATACTTCCAAATCATCAATCATTTAACTAATATTATTATTTAAAACATCCACATTTTTAATTATTTCATAATATCATTGTGTTTTTTATTTGTTATGATAATCTTTATATTTATACTTCTCAAGAAGAGATAAATCCTTGATTTGTATACTAAAGGTTTTCTTTGGATGTGTTTTTTCTTTTCACTTGTTCATAGTGCTATTTTTTTGCAAATTTTTATCTCTACATCTGTGGTCATATATGTTTTGATCGATTTATATACTCATTTCTTAATTATTTTTAGATCTGCATCGAGCATATATGTTTTTATTGTCTTATACTCCTTTGTTTGTTATCATTTTTGTTTTTTTTTTGTTTTTTTTTTTTGCATCTTATGATGATAATCTTTGATTTCTATGCTACAAAAGAAGCGAGAGATTCTTGACTTGGTAGACTGATAGCCTCTTTTAAAATCATTCAGAATTACAATCACGGTATATATTTTCCTTCTATGGTTTAAAGGTTAGTAAAAAAAACTGTCTGTCTTCAATTTTTTTTAATAGGTTGGGGCTTGGGCTTGGGCTTGTTTCTCGCTAAAGCCGGCAAAAGGCCCGGCCCGGCCCGGAAATAGGGCGGGTTGGACCGTATTTTTTAGGTCCGCCTATATTTTGTGCTTTGGACTTTATTTCTTCAATGAGCTAATAGACCTATAAGTAATTATTGTGTTGGGCGTGAGATTTATTTTTTCAATTGGCTAATAACTTTGATTGTTATTAATTTTTTCTTCACTACGGATGGAACTCTATTTCCTAGGCCTGCCGAATAGGGGGCCGACCTGCGTCCTTCCCGTCAAGTGGTGGATTTTGGTGGGCTACGGATCGACTTGGTCCGTCGTTTTTCTTTTTTTTTTTTTGTCCCGAGGTATCCCCATTCGATCTGGCTATGTGCTAGTCCCTAAATACCAGCGTGAGCTTTTTGCGCCACACAGACCTGACGGATGCTTAATTGCGCCACACACTCCAGTGATGGGATTAATTCCAAGGGAACCTACCTGACAACGATAGTCATGAAAAATAAATCCTATGAGGACTACTCAAGAAATCGTGGGAGGGGGAATTCGATTTCACCCATAAATATCTCTTCCTTTACTACTAGACAAGGCGGATCCGTTGTCCGTTTCAACGGCTCTATTTTTAACTATTCGCAACATTTATTTCCTTATATCATCTTAACCTACCACCCACATGAAAAGGTAAGTCAAAGATGCTGCCATGCCATGCCATGCATTCGTCTGAAAATATCTGTTTTTGGCCACGTGGCACCTTCTCAAGTGGAGTATGGTTTGGCTGAACTTTTGAACTAAAAAAGGTGGCAATAAATAGGGCGTGGCGTCCTAACAAATATATACATGCGCCTAAAAAAGATAATAAATAATATGCGCGCTAAATATGAATTTGAGACGAAAATAAAAATTATTAGCTTAGGGCAGATCAATTTTTAAAAAGTGTATTGCGTAATGTGTCGCGTTTTAGTTCCGATGTTGCAAGCGTAAATTGCGTAGCGTATTACGTGGGTATTTCGGACAAGCCACTTACAATACAAAAAGCATAATATGCAACCACACAAACAAATAAACCAATTTAAAATGGTCTTCAATCATGAAACTAGATATTATGTTTAAAAAATCTAATGGATCTCAACATCGTAGGAAATAGAAACCCATTTATATAGATTTTAAATAAGAAATACGTATATAAAAACATTAAGCTCAATGACATCATATAAAAACATATTTTTGTAAAAAGAAAAAGTGATATTCGAAATTCATATATCAATTGCAATCAACAAAAGGATTGGACTTTAGTGTACCCCAAAAAGCAATTATGATATACGTTTGTTTTGTTTTATTCATTCTTTCATCTATGTCTCTGAATAAAAAGACAGATAAAAAGACCTTTTAAATAAAAAATTTTCTTATGTATATTTAATTAAGATGCTACCATATAGCAGATACATATGACAGTAAATGTTTAAAATGTTAAAACATCTTTTAGTAAAAATTTTCAGGTTTACACAAATTGTAATAAATTACGCTAAATTGCGTTAAACCACGCTAAATCACGTTAAATTACGCTAAATTGCGCAAAGTAGAACGCTTTTGAGGAAAAAACGTTATTTCCATGCGCGGCAACGCGTTTTTGAGCAAATTTACTCTATTCCGCGCTACGTAGCGCGCTATATTACGCTATTTAAAACATTGGGGCAGATTCACCTCCTTATTGAGGTAGCAACAGCACAGATAGACAAGGGAAGGGAGCATTAGGATCAGTCAACCATCAAGAAGGCAATCAGTGGGCTTGGCTGGCTGCCCGACTGCCTTGTAAATTATTGTAATGGAAAATAATCAGAATAATATATATCTCTTTTTAGCGCAATATATAACTTATAAGAACCAAGAAGACCAACTAACTGCGCATGCAACATATATATATATATATATATATATATATAATACATTTATGTTAATAGTTACTATAACAGTTGTGACACTTCTGAGATTTTGAGTAAGTTACTAAATTTGGGTTGTAGTAATGGAACAGCAAATATATACTTAATTAACTAATACTATTTATTGTTCTTACTGAATTGTTTTTAGCGCAATAATTAATACGACGGACGAGCCGCACAAGTATTGCACGCACAACATGAGGAATTTTATGGTGCTCAAACTTAGGTGAGCATCTTGCATAAGCACATGTTGATGTGACACTGATTCGTGTCATATTAACGTGCTACATCAATATCAGAGTTGATGTGGCAGTAATTGACGCCTTCTACGTGCCATTAATCAATACATTTGATGCTGATGTGGTATCTAGGTGGACACTGATCGACTCCCCTGACGCTGATGTGGCATCGTGGTCTTGTGTCACATCAACACGCCACATCAGCATCAGATGTGTCGATTAATGACATGTAGAAGGTGTCAATTACTGCCAGTAACACGTTGATATGATACGAATCAGTGCAACATCAACATGTGCCATGCTCTCCTCTATAATACAATTCTTTAATAGTTATAATAGATGTGACGTGTCTATATTTTGAATATTTAGTGACTAAATTGAATTAATATTGTTTATTTCATTTCGTAATATGAATTCTCATTCTAAAATCCTGGAAACGGTTAATATGGATTATATTTAAATGTTAGGCGCTGCGCATAGCATAATATAAGGTGCTTACGAAATGAGTCGAGCTTTTTATATGACCCAAGACCAAACAAATACGAAATAAATGTGACCTAAAAAAGTAGGGGGAAAATCAGAATATATATATATATATATATAGGTCAAGTTATTCAAAGATAAAAAGCAAAGAAAAACATGTATGTTCTATGGCTCAGCAAGTTTACAAATTACAAGAAGTAATGATGTTCTTAGTTGGGTTGTCCTAATGAAAATAATCATCAGCAAATTTCTTTTTTAGCACAAAACAAGACAACATATTATATATAAATACATATTTAATACAATTCGGTAGTATTAGTTATAATAGATGTCTCAGATTTTGAGTAAGTAATTAAATTGGGTTGTCATCGAAAATAATCACCAAATTTGAATTAACTAATATTCATTCTTAGTGGAGATGGTCTTTTTAGTGAACCGTTAGGTTTTTATATTTTAAGAACTAAAAATGGTATAAATTTCAATATATCTTTATTATTTTAGATGTATATGATTTGCTCTGATTTTATTCCGATTAAATCACTAAACCTTAAATCAGTAAATTTTCTAATTTTGTTCGAAAAATCAGCTTCAAAACCCTACATCATTGTCCCGCACCCGACAAAGTTCAGTCTTAAATGAATATGAACTTCAACATCGGCTGTGAGACAATCCTGGCTTCCAATGAACCAAAATCATCCTAGTCTATGTGTACTAACTCGAACCCACACAGATAATAAAAAGTCAAGAATTCCGAGTAATATTTAAAGTTATTAATGTTATGCAATTTGTGAAATAGGCAATCCCTTAAATCATAATTTGCTTGGACCATATCTTCATGGTGTGTATGTAACCGTAATTTCTATATTCTTGCATGATTCTATTAGGGGCCCAAGTGATCACTCGCCAAGAAACTTTCTAAATCAAATCTTCATAGATATTTTGGGTTCTCTTCTGTCCCACCTAAGGGAGTCACTAGAATATATTCATTAAAAATATAACTATAAAATCATTAAAGGAAAAAAAAAAACAATCTGACAATTTATTTGAAGAATTGAGGACAGTGCATTGATATTTGGTTGTTGGGAGATATCCTTCTCTCTTTCTCTTTCTTGGTTGTTATTACCATTTGTTGTATGTGACCTATCAATTGTAAAAAAACCATTTGGTGCTTTTCTTTTCTTTCTTCGTAGGCTTCTCATCTCAATAGATTAGTGAAACAAAACAATTCTCATTAAATAAGGGAGAAAGTTGAAATAAATGTAAACCAAAATTATATATATATAATTTATCAGAACAATCTGATAAGGACATTACAAACAATGTAGCATTTATCAATGTGGTCCTTATAAATTGGGTCGGTTGCAAAACAAAGGAATCTAAGTTTAATATCATTTTAGTTCTCAAACCAAATTCAGTATTTGAAAAGTAGGTGTAGGAGTGTAAAGGGTTTACCTCAGCTAATTTTCTAGGCTCCAACTCGAAATATGTGAATCGAGCTTAAGCTCGATGAGAATTTTTTTTTTTTTTTGAGCTCGAGCAAGAAGTTCGAAATTTTTTTCAGATAAGGCAAAGAAATAAAGAAAATTTCATCGATTGGCTCGTTTCGGTCAGTTACGACCAAGCTCGAACTCGAAAATTACGTACTCGAGCTCGACCTTCATGAACCTAAGTTGAGTTTCAGTCAAGCCGGCTCGACTCGTCTTTCTGGTGTCATCGGTTGTTACCTTATTAAAAGATTAAGGTTAGGTCTGGCATGCGAGATTCGGTAATAAAAAGAAGAGGAAAATAATAGTGGTATAACGATCGAAGCGTGAAGAAAATAATAGGGATCCATTCATGTTTGATGCGATAACTTAGTTTTCTATCATGCTTCCACATACGAGTTCCGTACATCAAACGCACCCTAAAGAAATCGAAAAGCGAAATATGAAAATCCCAACATTTTTAGGATTTTAACTTTTGGGGTTTTGGTAAGAAGATGTATCTAATTGGAAAAAAAAATGTTGCGTTTGATTGTAAAATAATGAAATGTTCATTTGTGAAATTACAAATGGTCTCTAAAAAAGGTCCTTGAATGAAACACTACATACACATATAATATAACACACAACATCAGAAGCTTTGTCTTTTTCACGGGGCTCAAATCTCAATAATATTTATATCATCATTCGCAATAACGTTTCAACTGTAAAGACTTCAATTTTAGCACGAGTAGAAAAACATAGACAATGGGTTCAGCGGCATTGGGATTTCCGCTCCATCAATGCAGTCCAAGAAAGCTTGTGGTGATCTCCGGCGACCGTCGCGGCGGCGTAGGCGGAGAAATCGGCGGTGGGTTTCCCTCTTTCTTGCCCAAGGAAGTTCACAACATCAAAGACCCTTATGCAAGATCGTTGGCTCAGAGGATTCAAAGGCTCCCTGTAAAGGTTTTATCTTTATTTGTTTTCCCTTTGTAAAAAATAAAAAAAAAAAAAAAATGAAATTGAAGAGGCGAAGCATCGACTCACAACCTGCATATGCATGTGCTTCAGCAGCATTTGTTGACCCCTTTAATCGTCCCTTTTTTTTTTTTTGACGATATTTCTGAATATTTATTTGTAACTTGGTTTTTTTCTCTGTCGCTTCTCATCCATGGATCTTTACAATGAATGTCTTTACATGGATGGTGCTAAAGAGATGATGATTTCATTTGAAGTTTCTTGATTAAGTTTTTTTCTTTCTCGGCAATTAGTTTGTAGTGAATAGAGATGATAATTTGCAGTTTGAAAACAAAAAATGAAATGTTACTCAATGATTTCGAAGGTTGAATTTACGGACAAGTGCATAATGAGTAGCTGTGTGACGCCAATGGTTCGTGGGGACGACGGCAACGATCCGCTGGTCCTCCTCCATTGTTTCGACAGGTTTCTTGCGTTATTTCATACTACTTTAGGACACGAAGGAGATTCGAACAATATCACCATATTTCGCTTAGGCAAATGCATGATTTTGTATAGTTTAATGTTTGTGCTGTATTAATCAGCTCTTGCTTGGAATGGAGGAGCGTCTATCCGTTGTTAGAGGACAACGGCCTCGAGACTTGGGCCGTCGATATTCTCGGGTGGGGTTTCTCCGATTTAGGTACCTTCTTTTTCTCGTCCTAATATGATTAGTAATCTCATTCAATATGTATACTTTCCACTGTGTTAAGCCTTGGAAATAAAATAATCCTATCGTTGTAATGATACAATTTTTACCCTTCCCATGTGCTGAAATTCGCCCTTTTCGTCGTTTTTACCCAGAAGAACGGCCGCCTTGCGATGTAGCTTCGAAAAGGTTCCACCTTTACAAGGTTTCTCTTCTTCGTTCTTTTAATGAATGGTCTGCGAAGCATATTCGAATGGGCCGTTTAAAAGTATTGTTTCATCTGTGTAATGATAATACAATAGCTTTGGAAAACTCACATTAAGAGGCCAATGACACTCGTTGGGCCGAGCCTCGGTGCTGCTGTGGCTATAGACTTTGCAGTGCACTTTCCCGAAGCTGTAAGAGATTTTCTCCACTCGAAATCATCGTGGCTATTTATTCGATTCTCGGGACTAACAATCCATTCGATAAAATCCAGGTGAATAAGCTTGTTCTGATCAACCCGAACGTCTACTCCGATCGAAAGGGCTTCAAGAAGATACCGAAATCAATGGCATATGCAATGGTAAGAAGATTGCAAATATTATTATTCTGCAACTTTTTTTATTTTCATTTTATCTTTCAGGCCTCCCTTCTCAAAAGCATGCCCGTAAGATGGTTTGCGAAGATACTCGTTTTCGACGGTATTACTTGGCCAAGAATCTTGGACTTGACAAACGTAATTAGTTCCATAGCCGTAAACTGAAATAACATGGTATCTATCATCACACAATGATGTCCAAGCTGAGAGCTTTTATGTAATGAAATGTCAGGTGGGCCGCCTCCATTGCTTGCTGCCATGGTGGGAGGATGCTACGGTTAGCTTCATGCTCAGTGGAGGCTACAACGTTTCGGCACTAGTAGAAAAGGTAATCAAATAAAAAAGGAGAGATTAAAAAAAAAAAAAAAAGATAAAGAAAATAACTTCAGTTTGATACCTCAGGTGAAGCAAAACACTCTCATCGTCTGCAGTGAGAGAGACAAAATCGGCGATATCAAGCTGGCCGAGGTGGGCTTCATTTCGTTTTGATCCTCTAAATAAATAAGCTATGTCGAATATTGTAAATGATCGATATGATGAATGCAGAGGTTGGAGAAGGAAATGGCCGAAGCAAGTATGGTGAAGGTGGCGGGATGTGGGCACATGCCTCATATCGACAAGCCAAGCCTCATTGCAAAGCTGATATCGGAATTCACAGCTAGGGATAGTAATACGACGACTATAGAGCAGAGGGCTGTTATTAATTACGACAAGGCCTCTTATAACAGGGGAAAGGGAAAGTATGCTGTTAGAAGGAATGCTACAAGATAGAGACTTTTCTTGGTTTCACTTCCAACTTACATGGAATCTATCTATCTTTCTAAGTACTTTGTACATATATGTTTAGAATTGTGGGTATTTTGGGATGACTTTCATACTCATTAATGATTATCTTGTTGGATGGAATATCAGTTTCTAACCATATGGTTTTGCTTGAGACTCATTGTGCATTCCATATAGGCTTGGCAATGGGAAGAAAATTCTCTCTATCCTTGTCTCCGAGGGGGGATACAAGCCTCGCCCAGCGTGTTTTTTAGTGTATGATTTATTTTTGCCTTTTCTGATAGATGGTGAGGCGGATATATTTTGCTATTATCGTGGGAATAGATGCGAGTGAACGACAAAAAAGTGAAAAGATACAATATTATGGCACTGTCGTGAGAAAGGATGAAGAGAAACGGAGAGATGATAAGAAAGATTAGTTTATGAGGAGCATTTATATAACTGCAAGGGTATTTTAGTAATTTGTGTATCGGAACCCATGGGATACGGAGCGGGGATTTCCATCCCCGCCAACGGGCCCGTCTTTGCTCCGCGGGAGGGAAGAATGGGGACGGAGAATTTAAAGGTGAGTGGATATGGTGGATTGATATTGTTGGGCCTTATGGCCCATATAAAGCCCAAATAGATGTTTGAGAGAGTGGTTCGTTAAATCAAGAAATTATCATTCCAAAAGGTTAATCTTGTTAAAAAAATAAAATAAAATAAAAATTCACTACTCGGATTTTATTATAATTTTGTACTTTGACTAGTCTATAAGATCTATTTACTTCCAATATTTTCTTTTTCATTTTGATGCACCAGTTAATATTCGATAAAGTGACGTGGCATGTACAAAAGAAATAATTAATAACACGATGAATACATATTATATATATACAACATTTTGGTACATTTATTTATTTAACCATATGGGCAACATAGGCGTGGAATTTTCCGTACAATAAATATTCAACGTACGTAGATATGAAAAACACATAACGTGACACATTAATCAAATCGGCCCGACCAACTTGAATGGCACACACACATATGCCAAATCTTTAAAGAGTGGTCACACTTGTGTTTAAACTTTACTAGTATGTAATTAATTAATTCATATATTTTTTCGTTTTTTTTTTCAATAATTTTTTTTATTATTATTTTGTGGTCATCTCCCTCTTTCGTTACATTGCTCTCAAATTTTTCTCCCTTTTCAATCTTGTGGGGTTAAATATAACAAACTGTTTATACGTACTTGCACGCATTTACATGAATGAACCATTACGAGCTTTTAATTCCCATGTGACCGACTTTATTTTTTTTGCTTTAGCCTTAGGACCATTTCTTCTTGGAAAAATTTATTATAACGATTTTCAATTTTATATCCCTATATATATTTTTTTAAATATCGAAATAAATTTAGATTTCTGATTACTTTTTTTTTTTTTTGAAAAAAAGGAATTGAAAGTCCTCCTAAGTCATAATATGACGTGAACGGCTTTCCACCCACTTAATTGGCTGTCGATTTAAAATATGATAAATGTAGGATTTTCTGACTTGTTTTATCGAAAAATGATTGACAATTAATTTTTTTGTCCGACATATCTAGTTAGTAACCTATATTTGCAAATATCGAATATAATGAACCAAAATCAAATATTGATATATTCAATGATCCAAAATTTATGTTTTTGCCAAATAGATGGTATTATATGATACTCCCTCTGTCCCAGTTATTTTTGCTCATTTGATATTGTGCACGCAAATTAAGAAACTAATTTTTTAATAATATAGTACACTTTGAGACAAAAGTAATTAAAATTAAGGTCAATTAATTATTCCGACCAAAATATTTCTCCCTCCATATTAATTATTCAAATTTAAACACACCTATAAAAACTAATGTTGACCATAACTTCATCGCAGCAAAAAATTTTAGCTTCACAAAAATCCAGTCAGACACATCTTCATAAAGACAGCTCCACAAAAAAGGCAAAGACATCTTCATAAACAGACAAAAAACAAAAACACAGCTTTACAAAAGCTCATCAACATACCACAGCTTCATCACCAGCAAAAGAAGACACAACACAAGCTGTACACACCATAGATGAAGACTAAAAAGCCTAATCTAACTGTTCAGCAAAAAAATACAATTGCACAGCTACTTCTAACTGGTTACACGGGTGGCAAACTGTCGCACGGCAGAATAAAAGAAGTCGTGGGGATATATGGCCTAAGCAGGAGGACGATCAGCAATATCTGGGCTGTTGCAAAGAGCCAACGAGATGCGGGAATGGTTGTGCACTTCACGAAGACTATTTCCCTGCCAAGAAAGGATAAATTGCAGCTGGACTTCGAACAAATAAAAAAGATTGACATGAAGAAAAGAACAACAATCAGACGGCTTGCAAATGAAATTCAAGTGAGCAAAAGCACCGTTGGTCGATGGGTTAAGCAAGGGCAAATCAGGCCGCACACAAATGCAATCAAACCAGATTTAACAGTACCAAATAAACTTATGAGGCTAAATTTCAGTTTGAATGCATTGGTTGCTGACATCAAAGATAAAAAAATTCAGTTTGCAGGCATGCACAATACAGTTCATATTGATGAGAAATGGTTTTACATAACAAGAACAAGTGAGAGGTGCTACCTGATTTCAGGGGAGGAAGAGCCATACAGATCATGCAAGAGTAAAAGATTCATCACCAAAGTTATGTTTATGTGTGCTGTGAGTAGGCCAATATACACAGATGATGGAGAACTTGTGTTTGATGGAAAAATAGGACTAATTCGTTTTACTGAAAAAATTCCAGCAAAGAGAAACATCAAAAACAGAGTCAAGGGCACACTGGAAACCAAATCCATAGACTCAATAACTAAGAATGTAATCAAAGACTGTTTGATCAACAATGTAAGTTGTCCCTAATTGTTTTACTAGTTGATATACTCTCAGAATAGTTTCATCATAGATTACGCACAACTGTTTGAATCATTCAGGTCATACTAGCAATCAAGAAGAAATGGCCAGCAAATGCAGACAAAAATATCATAATCCAACAAGATAATGCAAAGCCACATATAAATGACTTAGATCCTGATTTTAGAGAGGCTACAAGATCAGATGGATTCACTATCAAGTTAATGTGCCAACCAGCTAATTCACCAGACACTAATGTGAATGATTTAGGATGGTTCAGAGCCATACAATCCCTACAAGTTCAAAAAGCATCATACACAGTAGATGAGTTAGTGGCAGCAGTTGAAGAATCTTTTGATTCACTAAGTCCTAAGACACTGAACAAGGTATTCTTAAGCTTACAAGCATGCCTCATTGAAATTATGAAGGTTAAAGGTCACAACAACTACATTATGCCGCACATGAAAAAGGAGAAACTATTGAGAGATGGTACACTACCATATGTTCTAGAGGTAGATGATTCACTAGTGAGGGAGTGCATCGACTACTTGATTGAAAGTGGTGAGGGACCACACAGAATACTTGATAATGTAGTCATGGAATATTTTGGATATGCAGCCCCTGTAGATGCAGAACAAATGACCTAGGAGCCAAGACACTACTTTCATTTTGTTTTTGTCAAGACACATGGATCAACAACACTGCTTTACTTTTGTTTTTGTCAGGACATATGCATGTTCATGTTATAAGCAAACAACTCATAGTGATCCAAACAATCAAAACTAATTCATATTGTAAGAAACACTATTGTAATTTTGTTTATAGTTCATATGCATGTTCATCTTGAAAGCTAATTCATGTTGTCATCACATCAAGCTAATGTGCCAAAGAATCAAATCACCATGTAAATACACAGACTCTAACTATATCAAACCACATCAAGACTTAATAATATACTGTAATTAAACACAACAAGCACATATTGTCCTCACATCAAGCAACCAAGCAAGATAGAAAACAAATCAGACACAGCAGAGACATCCGTAACAAATTTAATTACAAGGGTCGAAGGAATCTCCCATAAGACAGGTGGAAACCAAATCCCAAGCGTGTTTATGTAAAAGATCTGCAATTCCTCGCTCCAACCTTCACATCCAACCTCTAAATCAGCAACAAAGTCACCTCGACCAGATCTGGTCGAACGGGGAGACAACCCTAAACCTAATTCAAGCGAGCACGGCACCACCGTCTCATTCCAATGCCATGTGGAAGCACACATGCACGTAAGCTCGGAGATTGGAATGTCGGACAGAACAGATTCGTCAAACGGGTTCTGAGAAACCATCGACCACTTGTTAAACGGGGTTTCAGGAACCCACGACTTGCCGCCATGACCCGCCGTCACTGACATGTCGATTGTAGGACTTGCGGCGACAGTAGCCGGCGTCAAAGGGGTGGGGTTCATGTGTGCTTTAGATCTAGGGTTTCTCAGAGAAGTTTGGACTGTTTTGGGGGAAATAAACGGCCTTAGATAGCTGAAGGGTAGGTTGGTCAAGTAATTAGGTTTTTAATTGAATTAATTAAACTTTTAATTAGCTAATTAGTGTAATATTAAATTATTTTTTTTGGGATAATTTATTACTGAAAATAGAAATGAGTAAAAAGAAGTGGGACACCCAAAATAGAAAAATGGGTAAAAAAAGCTGGGACGGAGGGAGTAGTATTTAGCTACAAATAAAGGGTATTATCATGACTACTCAAGTTGCAGTTTAGACCTCAAAATCATGTCCTCATAAAAAATGGAATTGGTGTTTAAATTGCAATTCTGTCAGATTTCAGCGGTAATACTGCAAATTGAGGAAAGTTCATAGCTGTTTTTGTAATAAAATTGTGTGTGTATACGTATGTGTGTAATGTGTTGTAATTTTGTTACATAATTATGTATGGGGAGCATTTATGACTTCATCATGTGGAGCCATGCCATAATCTATTAATAACATAATGTCAATAATAAAAACAATTAACGAATCGAAGTAAGTAAAAGTACTAAATATTTACATCATATGCTTGTTTTTCAAGCCTAATTAACATTAATTATTTATTTTTAAAAAAAAATTAAAAATTACTTTTTATTTTTGTCGTTGATCTCGTTGGCGTATTTGTCATGCCGTAGACACGCTGTGCCTCATAACTGAGAAAGTGATAGTTTTTGCCTTCACAAACGGAGACAAAATTTTCAGATATGTTTTGTAATTACATTCTTGTAATATCCAAGAAACTAATAATAATAATAATAATAATAATAATAATAATAATAATAATAATAATAATAATAATAATAATAATAATAATAATAATAATAATAATAATAATAATAATAATAATTCGTCTAAGTTAGGGCAACACTTATGGGATTCCAACTTATCAGATACAATTTAATAATATTAACTTTTAAAATTGAAGCAATTTAAGGACACGTGTCGAAAACTTAATTTTTAGCCGGAACGTCGACACGTGATTGCACATACAAAATAATTTAGGAATAAATCCTAGTGACGTTAGACTTGCTGATTTAAGAATAAATCATACTTGGCAATTTTCGAATGCCAAGCTTATAAAGAACATCAAATTTTAATAACATTAAATTTTAAAATTGAAGCAATTTAATAACACAATTAGATTTTCGATGCACTGTATCCTTAAATTGCTTCAATGTTAACGGTTCTTAAATTGCAACAGCATATAGATATCCTGAAAGTTCTACCCCATGACGAAAAAAAAAAAAAAAGTAGTAAATCCAATAATAAATACGGAAACATTAAGACAAGAGCTTTAGCAATTGCATCCATGATGAAAGATGTAGTAATTTTTGGGGATTAATTAATGTAATAATCCTTGTATCATAGATGCAAAAAAATACACATAAATAAAGACTATAATGTAGAAGTCCATGATTAAATAAAGACTTGTCGTATAATGGTAAATAAATTAAAACCGAACCACCTAAAATATTCCCCCCCCCCCCCCCCCTTTTTTCGCCAAAGAAAACTAATAAATAAAGACTATACCCAAAACCAAGAAGAAAAAGTAAAAAGACAAATCGATAAAAATAATAATAATAATAATAATAATAATAATAATAATAATAATAATAATAATAATAATAATAATAATAATAATAAAGGGAACAAAACATCACCGACCCATAATTAATAATCTCGTTCTTCTCTTTCCCATGTTCTCAAATATATCTTCATTTTCTTGCCTCAAAAAGAAAAAAAAAAGATAAATAAAAAAAAATGCCCACATCGTTTTAGTTTCTCATCAAAAGACCATCATCTCTATACAGCAACATTTGGAATTACACTTTCTTGATCGGCATTACTCCGACTATCCTCGCCGCCAGACGCCGCCGACGAGCCGTAATGCTCGACAAGCTTCTGCAAGACAAGGACCTGAGCCTTCAGACGAACGATGTACTCCGCCGTCTCTTTGTAGAGCTCGTCCGGCCGTATTCCCTCGTCTTGCTGCTGCTGCTGATGGTGCGAAGAAGGTATGAGCTCCCTGAGCGCTTCGAGCTTGTCGGCAACCGACGAGCCCCGCGTGGGCTGACGGCGGCGGCTGCATGGCTTCGACGGTCTATTCCTCAGCCTTCTAGCGGCGGCGGTCATGGTGTTTCTTGGCTTCGAACCCATTGGCTTTTTTTTTATTAATAACGGAGTTGTGGAAGAATGGAATAATGGCGTTATGGAGGCGTTTGGAGAGTGTTATAAGTAAGAGGGGGTGTGAGGTCAAATTACGAGAATGCCTTTTTTGGATATATAAATACCTTTATTGTGTATATATATATATATAATAACTCTCCAAAAATAATAATAATAATAATAATAATAATAATAGTAATAGTATTATTATTATTATTATTATGTAGTGGAAATTCTATATATTAATATTTATGGAATCGTTAATTTATTAATTAAAAGAGTTATTAATTAATTAATAATTTAATAATTATTAATTTATATATTAATTAATATTTTATTAATTTATAATGAACTACTTAATTTACAAATAACTTTCAAATTTTGAGTTAATTATTGTATTATGTACGAATATCAAATGAATGGCCTAATTTAAAAGCACTCTTTAATCACTCCTTATTATATTTTTTTTTATGTTCACATTAAATATATATATATATAATATATATATATATATATATATATAATGATCAAAATATGCTAACTTAAATAAATCATGCAACGTGACTTCTCCTACCAAGAAGAAACTTTCATAATTTCTTGTATCAATACTAATATATAAGGAATTATTAAATTTTATTTTATATGATATCTATAAAATTATAAAAAAACGTATTATCTTATAAATTTAGCAAACTATTAATTTAGAACTGTATCCCCCGGGATCGATAAAAAAATATTATTTAGAGTTTTTTTAGAATAAAAATATTAATTTATCGAGTTTGTATTATTAAGACAATAGTACTTTTCAACGGCATGCATGTCCCCACCCCCCACTCCACAGGCCACGCCATAAGCACATCTATTTCTCTGTCCGTGCCTATTGGGGGTATTTCCGTACTTTCATAGGATAAAGACATTAAGACATATTTGTAATAAAAATCCCACTTAAAATAAAAAGGGTTCATAATAGCGGGAAGGAAGTATGCTCTGGCTGGCTCTGCTGCGGCACATGCGAGTCTTGGGGACCCTTGAAGAAGCAATTTTACCATAATACCCCCCTAATCAAGCCATTTGTCACCCAAATGTACAATGAACGAATGAATAATCACCCAAATAATAGGGGTTTTTTTTTTTTTAATTTGAAATGAGGAAGAAAAAAAAGGGGAAGAAATATCGAGGGCAATTGTGTCATTTCGTGCGTTAATGTGTTGTGGAGAGGGCACATGTGAATGTGGGGGATGGGCCATGGAATTGAAGAGAAAAGGAAGGAATGCACATGGACAAGCACATGCGCCTAGGGAAGCAAAAACATATATATACTAGCGAAGAGGATTTTGTACCCTTTCTTTTTTCTTTTTTTTTCTATTTTTTTTAAAAATAAATTAAAATACTATCATATGCTTTTACACAAAATAAATCCAATTTCATTTTTTTTTCCTGTCGCGAAGTATCCCCACTCGACCTGATTATATGCTAATTCCTAAATAACGTCGTAGGCTTGCACCACACAGGCCTGACAGAGGCTTTGGTTGCGCCAAACACTTCAATTTTATATTATTTGGCTATTAAAACTGTTTAGTTTGAACATCCCATTATAAATACTATACTAATGTTAGGATGTAGTAATGGTACAATTAAAATAATAATAATAATTAGGAAGGCCATGTCTTAAATTAGTGGTTTAAGGCCAAAATCTCAATAAGCTTGGAGATTATATGATCGAATTTCTCTTTCTACTTAACACATCGAGTAAGTCAGTCACACACGAATACGTCGTAATGTAAATTACTTAGTTAGCGTAGTTGACAGATTATTCTGTCAGCCACGTAATTTATCTAGTCACCAGGCTATAGTATATTTTTTTTTTCTGGAAAATGGCTATAGTATAGATATATATATGTTTATATACAACCTGAGATGTCTCCACTCAATCATCTATAGATATGTGCCACACATTCTACCAATGAAACTAATCACATAGTCAGGTAAAATTCGTCTTAAATTCACCCATATAGGATTATACCACTCCTAAGTGTTTAAGCCAATCCATGGAATAATAATAATAATAATAATAATAATAATAATAATAATAATAATAATAATAATAATAATAATAATAATAGTGATGATGTAAAAGAAAGAGAGATTTGTATTGCATGTGACAAAGGAGGGACAGTGAAGCAGCATCAATTGTACACCATGTTCTGCACATTCCCTGCATGCTACTGATCGGCTGCCCTATTTGCTTTTTTTTTTTTTTTTCCTTTTTCTATAATTTTATTTTATTTTACTTTTATTATAAGCTCATAATTACCCAAATCGATAAGTTTCATGATTTAAAATAATTACTCATTTAATTATTATTAAGTAATATAATGGAAGGAGCTTAATTAAATAATTAATTAATCACATGTTGGCATGTGAATATAAGCAGGGGTGTGATTAGGGTTAATCCTTGCATGTGAGCCACGTGTAACCTAATGCACGTGATAGCATTTTAGTAAAAATAAAAATAAAATGTAATTAAATGACAAATGTGAATGTAATCTTTGGATAAGTCAAATATTTCACAAAAATTCTTTGTCTTTCCAACTCATTTGCTTCGATCCAAAACTTGGGATTTTGTTCATTGCATTATATTTATTTTAATGTGATTTAATAATAAAGCTTTTTACTTTTCTTTGTACACATATTTTTTCCTCAATAGATAAATAAATTATCCTTCTTCCCATAAACTTTTGCTGCATGTAGTAAAACAATACTTAAATAACAAAAGTTATGAAAGTATTATGTGTTTGGTCACTTAAATATATACTGAGTGAACTTAGTGGTAATATGGGACTATACTAGCACTGAGTGGGAGAAGCTGAAAGAAAAAATACGAAAAACATTTATTAACTATTTATCTATACTATATATTAAGGGATAGCACACTATAGTAATGATCTTCAAATTAATTTGGTATAACAATGTTAATTACTATTTTATTTTTGATTTTCAAATTTATTCAATTTATATCTCAAAAATAATATTTTTAATTTATAAAAAATAATTTGCAATTAAAATTACTATTATAACTTCATATAAAAATAATTTTATATTTTATTTATATATTAATGCACACATATCTTAGTGATACTAGTATATATAATTATAATGCAGGCTTTTGTTTTAAATTGATAATTACCCATTCTTTAAGTTTACAATCAAATCTAAGAATGAATGACAAATGCAGGCAATTACAAAGAATTAACTGTATAATTAAATTAAATTTCCACGATCAATTATGAAATCAAGGAACATGATATATGTACAATAATGATTGTGATCATGATATTTAAAAAAAATATTGCACATGTAATAAATTAATTATAATCGAGAAATACTTTTTCACGACCGCAAAAAAGGAGAGTTTCTTTCGGCGCTCGACTTTATGCATTAAGCTAAGCTCTTGATTGAATTGTTGAAAGTTTGAAAAGTTCATTATTGTATTACAACAAACAGTGTGCATGTAAGAAATTGCATTGTGGATAATTCTTCTCTATCATCATCTTCATGGTAAAAGGATTTTTAAGGGGAATATATAATATTTTAATTTTATATATTTTATTTTCAGTATGTCTCTTACTTTTAGGTTAATTTTATTTTTATTTAGTCTTAGACGTGTAATTTTTCTTTTACGGTGATGATTCGTATTCATGAATTCTTGTCCGAGGTCTGATACCAGTTAAACGATCACTTCACCTAAAAATATAGTCTCAAATAGAATGTAGTATATTTTAATTTAATTATGAAAAATAAAAAGTATGTTTTTTTAATTGTTTTTTGGATTTTTTTTAAATGTTAATATTGTTGGGTCATCTTAAAAAACATTGGGTTTATTTGGAATATTAAACCCATGTTTATGTTATTGGGCCTTGTTTATTAGTATTATTGGGCCTAGTTGTCTTCATGGCGAATCTATACGTTTTCAATTTTGTAATAACTTTTGGTTAAATTGCATATAACCCATCCGTGGTTTAAAAAATATACACCAAAATCCCTATATTTTGTAAATAGCGTAAAATCCCTCGTGGTTTATTTAATCATGCGCTACATCCTTGTGGTTTATTTAATCATGCGCTTTTTGTCATTTTTACCCCCTAAATGGGGATACAATGCTATATTTTAGATACCATGAGGATATTGTGCTAAGTTTTAGACACCACATAGGAGTTTCACGCAATAAAGAAAATATATGATAGTAAGGCTCATTTCACTATATCCACGTGCAGGTATAACATAATTTACCATAACTTTTTTTTTTCCCATTTTTATTATGGTAGAATATATAAAATTGGGACAACTGAACCCTACCGTCGTCGTTCTTCCGACCCCCCTGAGCTGACTTAGCAGCTGTAAACATCAAACACCGCCATGGATCAAAGCCCTTTGGCCGGCACTAAACGAATTCGAAGATCCAAGCGCGTTAGGAAGTCGCGTGCAACCAATCCTGGTCACGGCGGATACATGGACTCCGCCGCCGCCGACGCCGCGGAAGCTTCCATCATCGAGCTGACCCTCCCTCAGCCACTGTCTCCGCCGCTGGAACACGAACCGCCGCCTGAGAATTTCCCGCAGCAATCTGTGGGGTTTGATGACTCTACGAACTCGAATATCAATTGGTGGAGTCCCCTGGGGCAATACGTGCTGAGAGCATTGAGTTATGCGGCAATGATAGTAAGTGTGTTAGGGTTTTGAATGATCGTTCTTTCCTTGCTAGTGATTGATTGCGTCCCTTTTTCAAAAGTGGGTCAGTGAATTGAAGTTCTATTTTGGGGATTTTTTATATCATCCGATCAGTTAATAACGGGGTTGACATTTTTAGGGTGAGGCCGTACCTTCTGCTGTGGATCTCTACCTAAGCATCGAAGGCCGTGGAGAGGTATCAACGAAGAAAGAGGTGTCTGATCATAACCATTCCTGGCTTGCTACTCCCACACCATTGGCTTCAACATCTATAGATGACAAGGCAAAAGAAGCCTGGTGTGAGGTTTGCAAGATTGATTGCTCTATGAAATCTGTTCTTGATGAACATTTACTTGGTAAAAGGCATAAGAATAATCTACTGAAACTGAAATCAGAAGATGTCATTACTGAACCTCAAGGGTCTGACATGGTTACTGCCTTAGACAAGTCAATCGTTGCAGCAGAGGGGAACCAGGAAAATCGAGAGGTTGACATTTGTCCGAAATCTTTGAAGAGCACAGTTGAAGATGTATCCGGCAGCAACCACACCTTTCTTGCTAGTTCCCCACCATTGGCTTCTGCATCCATAGATGATAGGTCAACTATGGGTTCAGTAGAGTTACCTATTGTTACTGCTCCTCCACCTCTTGCGTCTTCTGGCTGCACACCTTTGTGGGGTTCTACAGACAAACCAGTTACTGGGCCGCATGAAACCTGGTGCAAAGTTTGCAAAATTGATTGCACTTCCATGTCTGAGCTGGATAAACATTTACTTGGTAAAAGGCATAAGAAAAATGTACTGAAATTGAAATCAGAAGGTGTCGACGCTGTCAGTACTGAACCTCAAGGGTCTCACTCGTTTGCTACTTCGGACAAGTCAACCATTGCACCAGAGGGGAACCCAGGAAATCAAGAAGTTGGCGTTTGTCCGAAATCTTTGAAGAGCACAGTTGATAATGGATTATTTGATAGTAACTGCTCCTTGCTCACTCGCTCCACACCATTGCCTTCAGCATCGATTGATGATAGGTCAACTAATGGCCCACTAGAGTTATCTATTGGTACTGATATTGTACCTCCCTTGTTTGCTGGTTGCACACCTTTGATGGGTTCTACAGACAAGCCAGTTACTGGGCTGCATGAAACCTGGTGTGAAGTTTGCAAGATCGAATGTTGTGCGAATTCTGTTCTTGATGATCATCTACGTGGTAAAAGGCATAAGAAAAACGCACTGAAATTGAAATCAGAAGGTATTGATCCAGTCATTACTGAACCTCAAGGGTCTCACACGTTTACTACTTTAGAAAAGTCAATCATGGCACGAGAGGGGAATCAGGAAAATCAAGAAATTGACATTTCTCTGAAATCTTTGAAGAGCTCAGATGATGATTTATCTGACATTAACCACTCCTTGCTTGATACTTCCACGCCATTGCCTTCTGCATCTATAAATGATAGGTCAACTAATAGCCCACTAGAGTTTCCTTCTGCTACTGCTCCTTCACCTCCTGTGATTGCTGGGTGCACAACGTTGCCTGTTTCTGTCGACAAGGCTCACAAAGCCTGGTCTGAAGTTTGCAAGATTGATTGCTCTACGAAATCTGTTCTGGATGACCATTTACTTGGTAAACGACATAAGAAAAATCTACTGAAATTGAAATCAGACGGCGCCGCTGAACCTAAAGGGTCTCACACGTTTGCTACTTCCGACAAGGCAATCATTGCACCAAGCGGGAACCCAGAAAATGAAGAAGTTCGCATTTGTCCGAACTCTTTGAAGATCGCAGTTGATGATTTATCTGACTGTAACCACTCCTTGCTTGCTACTTCCACACAATTGCCTTCAGCATCTATGGATGTTAGGCCAACGAATAGCCCACTAGAGCTGCCTGTTGTCACTGCTCTTCCATCTCCCGCATTTGATGGCTACACACCTTTGCCAGGTTCTATTGACAAGACAGTCGCCGGGCCACATGAAGCCTGGTGTGAAGTTTGCAAGATCGGATGCTCGAAGAAATCTGTCCTCGACGAACACGTACTTGGTAAAAGACACAAGAAAAATCTTCTGAAGCTGAAATCAGAAAGCCTTCCTCCTATCACTACCGAGCCACAAGGGCCTATGATTGCTGCTACCTCCACAACATTGCCAGCCTCCACTTCAGCTTCTTCAGACACGTCCAACATCCTGCTGGGGAACCCGGAAAACCACGAAGTTGACGGATGTCTGAAATCTTTGAAGAGGGCGGCAGCTGATGATGACCGCACAGAGGATCTAGACACAAAGAGAAGAAAGGTTTCGGCTTGTGGGGCGTAATAGCCAGAGATGCGCGAGAGGAGAATGTTATATTCGTAACGTTTTGCCCGCTCGTGCTGGTGAGTAGTAACGTGTTTTTATAAATATAATCTTTCTGGTAAGAAGCAAGTTAGCGCCATGGGTTTCATTTTCATTTATTATCGTTGTTTTTCAACGTTGGTTAGATCTTGGATCTTGGCTTAGTTAAAATGGATGCTTTGGAAAGACTTGTGATGACATAAAGATGCTGTAGTGAACTGATGTCCCAAGTTTACACTGATAACCTGTTTTTTTCATTTTTTTTTTTTGTAAGAGAAGGTCACGGCGAGACGAGCCGTTTATCATCGAAACATATAAACGTTGACTAATCTAAAGTCATTTTTATTCTATGAAATGAAATTGATTACATAGAGTTGAACATACATTTCCTATTACTATTTGTCTAGTCCCTCTAATAAGCATGTTCATAAGCTTTAATTCTTTTTTTTTTTTTTGGGTTTTTTTTTCTTTGTTCATTTTAGTGGTTGTTTGATGGTTTCTCTCACTAGAGATTTTTTCCTATTGGATGTTCGTTGTATTCTTAGGGCTTTGTTGGGCTATTTAGCCAACGTTTCGAAGAAAAAAAAATATATATGAACTCAGAAGTGGTGTTGAACAAATCTCAAATAATGGCTCGATATTCTCAATTTGGGAGAATATAGAATGACCTCTGATTGTCCGCGGTATAATCTTTATTTGTCCTATCACATACGCACATCAGTCTCATTGTAAACAAGTCCGAATTTGAACCTCCTCGTGGATAGTCATGGAACTGACCACTTAATCTATATCCCACGTGGACAATCTATTAGTCGCTTTAAATGAAATAAAATGTGTTCAAATTTGGGTTTTTTTTTTTGGAAGCTGTAAAGTGTGATAATTAGGCGAGGCATTGGTCTAATGGTCAAGGAGGAAGCCTTAAGAATTTGTAGCATGTGTGTTATGTCGTTGGATCGAATTCTCCCTTTCACAATTCCTTGAATAGTCCCCATGGAATTTATTTCCCATGACTATCGTTGTCAGGTGGGTTTGGAACGTATTCATTTGACCCCGAGGATTAGTCCCATCACTGGAGTATGTGACGCAATTAACCTCCGCCAGGTCTGTGTGGCGCAAGCTCCACACCGGTATCTAGGGGTTAGTCTATAGCCAGATCGAGTGAGGATACCTTGGGACAGAAAAAAAAGCTTTCCCACGGGGTTCCCATCTATGGTCCCGCTTTTTCGGAAAATCTTTGTCCCTATCGCAGGGAATTTCCCGTCCCTGCTCGGGGCGGATCCCAACGGAAAACGTGGAATCCTTTATAATTTCCCACTCACAAGGTTAATGGGCCAGAAGCTCCAATTATAGCTTAGTGGGCTTTATTATTAGTTGGGCCTTTCCCTCGGTGGTGTATGGCCCAATTAGCTATGAAACAAGGCCAGCAAGAAGATCACATGCTCGTCTACCTCTTCTCCTCTCCCTACTTTCTACTGTTCCTCAGCTCTCTCTTCTCTGGGTCTTTTAAAAAAATAGCGCTTGACCAAGTCAATTTTAAAAAAATAGCACTCTTGACTTTTTTTTTTGGTCAATAGCACTCTTTTTAATTAACACTTAATCATCTTCTTCTAATCCCTTAATATTATTAAAAAAAAGAAAAAGAAAAATACAACGCATGAATTAAAGCTGCACGACCATTTTCCAGCAGAAAGCATTCGTTCCACCAAGCAAGCTCACCTAATTTTCTTCTTCTTCTTCATCGTCCTTAAGAAAAAGCACCTACATTTTCTTCTTCTGCTGCAAGTCAGTCGACCCGACCTCATATCAGCTTCTTCACAGTCGAAAGAACACTTGAAAGTCCTCATTGAAAGATTTTCGAACCTCAAACTCTTCACTGTAAGTATTTTTCTGGTTGGATTTTGAATATAACCCTCGAAATTTGTAATTTTCTGTCCTAAACCCTGTTCCAAACTAAATGGGGTCTCAAAGCTTCGAAATTCCGGTTGGAAGGACGAACATGTTCAATGTTCGTTTTTTAAAACGTCCAGTTGATCAGGGGACCCCTGCTTGAAAGCAGGCGCCCCGCGCGTTAGATCATGGGACCCACACATAAAAGCAGGGTCCCCACGCGTTATATCAGGCGTCCCGCGCGTCTGATCATGGGACAAGCACATAAAAGCAGGGTCCCCGCACGTAAATTCACGGGACCCGTGCATTAGTGCAGGGGTCCCGACGGTTCCCGCTCATTAGATCATGGGACCCGCACATATATGCAAGGTTCCTGCACGTAAAAACAGGGGACCCGCGCAGAATCGCTTTTTATTGATAGGTCCCATGCCCATATGCGCGCTGGTCCTAAACCCTAATTTTATTTTTTTAAATGTTATATTGAACTTTACTTCTTTTATAGGTCATAATCATGACGATCACGAGCATTTTTTTTCAAGTCGATGGTCAGTGGATAATTTGCGAGGACAATACGTCGAAGTGGGTTCCCGATCCAAGTTGCCGGTGGCAATCAATCTTGGTCGACGACGGTTCATGCACATTGGAGGATCTCACTGATGAGATTTTGAAGGCATTGTCGTTACGCAACGACAATACCAAACTTACGATAAGCTACATGCCTTCCATAGACTACAATTTTGTGTGACCCATCTACATCGAGAACAATTACGGCGTACGTGCGTACCTTGGTTTTGGTTGTCCACGGTCAAGACCACCTCTTCACGTGCAACTTGAGTTATCCGTCAGTGCTGCACCGCCACATCAACCTCATGATAATGATTTATCGAGTTTCGACGTCAGCCTTATAGCGCAGTGCGACGCAAACGCAGAAATCCAACATTTGAGGGTTTTTGCAGCACTCAGAAATCCAACATTCCTTACCAACGTAATGAAACCACTGGCTTTGAAGGCGATTACTCCGGAATGGGCGGCGACGAAGATGATAATGAAAACGAGCAAGTCGGTGGAGAAGACGATAATGAAGACGAGCAAGTCGGACAACCCGAGGAGCAAGGTGCTTCAGATGATGATGATGGCGATGTTGATGTCGAGGAGCATGACGCTGTAGATGTGGCCGAAGATGGTACCTATTCGTTTACGGATGGTTCAAGCCTATATGTTGGACAAGAATTTCGTAGCAAGAAAGAATTCAAGGACGAAATCACTAAAATCGCAATCGCTGCGTATTTCGAATTCCAACTGGATAGGTCAAACAAAACCCTGTACGTAGTGAAATGTGCCAACGAGAAATGCGAATGGCGAGTACGAGCTGCTCAGGACAAGAACTCCCCCCTTTTCTCAATCCGAAAGTACTGCAACACGCACACATGCGGTGTGTCTCATCGACGCCGTAGACATCGGCAGGGAAGTTCATCGCTCGAAACGAGCGCGTTGTTGGAAAATTTCAGGGCTCCTAAAGACTTTCCTGCACCGAGTTCAATACAGTCGATGATGCAGAACAAGGGAGTAGAAGTTTCATACTACAAGGCTTGGAAAGGGAAGCAAATTGCGACTGATGAACTAGTCGGTAACAGGGACGATTGCTACGGTTTACTGCCGGCGTACTTAGATGCGGTGAGGCAAGCCAACGAGGGCAGTATCACCGATTGGGAGATGGACGAAGACAATCGGTTCAAGTACATGTTCTTGGCATACGACGCATGCGTCAGAGGCTTTGCGTACATGAGGAAAGTCGTTTCTATCGACGCAACGTTTTTGAAGGGGAAGTATAAAGGGGTCATGATGATTGCCACGGCACAAGACGGCGATTACCATCAATATCCTGTTGCATGGGGTCTTGCCGACACGGAGAGAACCGAGTCATGGACGTGGTTTCTCACGAGATTGCGACGTTTTGTTGCGGACAGTGATGATCTCGTAATAATTTCTGATCGAAACAATGGTATAAAGAATGTCGTTCCGGCCGTTTTCCCGCACGCGTTTCACGGTTTCTGTGCGTGGCACATTCAACAAAACGTGAAGACGAAAATGAAGAAGAAATGTGCTTGCCCGATTTTTTGGCGTGTAGCGACTGCCTACACAAAGAGCGAGTCCGACCATTATTTTCAGCAGCTTGAAGACAAATACAAGGAAGTGGGAGCCTATCTTAACGAAGTTCCAAAGGCTACGTGGACAAAGGCATATTGCCCTAGATCAAGATACAACATAATGACGACCAATGGATCTGAGTCTATAAATGCGGCTCTACGTAAAGATAGAGAACTTCTAATTATTGGATTGTTGGACTCGGTTCATCGACTAACATCATCATGGTTCAGTAAGCATCGGCGAACTGCGGAAGCTTCAATCGATCGTTTGACATCGATCGTATCCCATGTCCACACGCGATTGCAGCTTGTGGTTACGCCCAAGTCCCGGTGTATTCATTAGTGCACGATTATTACACCTTGGAGGTCTGGAAGTTAGCTTACGAAGGGACCATATGGCCGGTAACGGATCGCATTGAAAGTAGTATTCACATGTTGCCACCTCTTGTTCGTTCACAACGTGGAAGAGCACGGAAAAACAGGTTGTCTTCGGTGGGGGAATTTGGTAGGACGTAACGTCCTTGTATTTGCGCATATTTGTTTAGTAACACGGGACCCGCACGTTTAGTAACACGAGACCCGCACGTGAAAACAGGGGACCCGCACATTTGATCACGGTATCGCGCTGATAACATGTGCGCTTATGGACGGGTCCTCTGCCAACTTAGGGTTGGTCACGTTCACTTATTGAGTCGTACCAATAATTGAACAATTATTGGTCAAGGATGGAAAAATAATAATATTATTAAAATTCTTAAAAAGTTAATAGTTAATAAAATAATAATTACTCGATTAAAAATTCTTAAAAATTATCTGTAACATTAACAATACATAAGGCTTCGACGTAAAAAAAAAAATAATAATCCAACATGTATTTCGAGTTGACCAATCTCATAGGTGAAGATAGAAAAAGAGCACTCCCGAAAACATACATTGTGTTGGTGAATTTTGTAGAATTTAACAACCTTATAAATTGATTGTTATTATTGTGATTTGATCCAATTTTTTGATTTTGTGCTATTTTATGATGACTTAATATTGTAGTAGAGGATAAACAATGTATACAAACGCACAATTATGGCTTAATTCCATGAATTAACAAATCCAAAATCGCACATGAACACAGGGGACCCGCACGTTATGGGCAGGGTTCCCGCACGTAAAAACAGGGAACACGCGCATATTTGCTTGGTCCCCGCGCTGAGATGTTCGGGTCCCGATTGGTCCCGTGAAACTTATGCGCGGGTCCCCAGCGATATCAGGCATGGTCCCGCACATATACACATGAGCAGGGTTCCCGCACTTAAATTCAGGGGACCCGACCGTTAACGTGCGTGACACATCCAGGGGACCAAGGATCCGCCGCACTAACATTCAGCCCAGACTCAATTATGGTCCAATTATTGTTGTTTTAATTTTTCTGTGGATATGATAAGTGTCAGACTGTCATGTCAAATCACACATCACGTTTCATACTGAAAATTCATATCCAATCACAGAAAATTCATATTCAACACAGAAAATTAATATTCCACACAGAAAATTCAACACAGAAAATTAATATTCAAAAAATTTATATTCAACACTAAAACTACAAACAACACTAAAAACTGTCCCAATCGTTCTTGAAAATAGAAATGGCGAGGTTTTTTCGAAAATCCGCCATCTGATTTTGTGTCAGGCGGGAGACGTCGTCCTTCGGCACCATAAGCGATATCGCCGCCCGCAACATTGCGACGCCGTGGTCTCCACTGAAAATCGGATCCAACATTATACGCATTTTTTATCACGAAAATACGACCGACAAATAAAATGCAACATTCATGAAAACTTACGGGTGCCCTTGTCTTCTGAAGTCGCGACACCACCCAGCTGGCCAGCTCTTGCCCTTGTATACGCGATTTGTTAGCTTCAGCTGCTTGAAAATCGCCGGCACCACGATCGACAAACTATTGAACTCACGCTCGATGTAGCGCATGTCCCCGTCATAAGCTGGATCGGAGTCGTAAATCGTGAACGTCCGCTTTGCGGTATCAATCACCAACAGCACCCAATGGCTTCGCGTACGGACCGGGATATCGATGTGGGACGCTATGTCCCACGACGTGTTCATCCAAAATTCATTTTCTCCCTTAGCGTACTTGAGCCATTTCTTGAGCCCTTTCGGGTGCGCCGTGCCTTTGATACTTACCCCTTCCTCATCGACTCGGGTCTTAAAGTTGTGGGGCATGTACGCCACTGTCCTCGTGCACGCCTTGCTATTTCTCTGCATTGCGAGGATCCCAAAGATGGATTCATCGATGTGCTGCAATAAAATATAGACCATTATTGAAACTATTCAAGTAAGCGCAAACGCATTTGGTAAATTCATACGCACCATGTCATCGAGCGGCATACCCTCAGTCGCAAGGTTTAGGAGCCACCGAGGGTCGTGTGTTTGTAGTCGGCCCTCGATTTGCGTACCGTGCACCAAAATCAGTGCTAACAACTGCGCTTCGACAGTGGGCCAAAATTTGGCTATCTTCACTTATATATGCCGCTCGAACAATGAAAGCTTTGGAGGGCGGACTGCACTCGTCGGTGGGAAATCTGTGAACGGAGACAGCTGGTACTTCGATGGCTTCTTCGGCCGCTCAGGGGTATTCTCCTTCATGACGTCTTTTCCTTTATCGGCCGCTCAGTCAGAAATCGAAGCCTCGGCGTGCGCCTCGACCTGAGCCTCGACCTCCTGAGCCTCAACATCGTACCTGCCCCTCCACGACGATGGGTCCACCTCTTCCGTTCTCTCTGCCTCTTCGCCGGTCCATTCCGGTTGGACAAAATCGGCCCAACGGGGATGCTCCCATTCGGACGGACTGTGACCGTCCCATGCGTCCTGACTCGGACCCTCGTACGATCCCATGGCGTTGGTCCATCTCTCATCGTAATATATACAAGTAATTTCGAAAATAAGTATATAATATTTTTTCCACACTAAGTATAAAAATTTACCATGAGGCGATTCGGCATGTGTAGTGTGCCATCCACCACCAAACCCGCTCGGATCGTCATCTACATCGTAAATAGTAAACTGATAAGTAATCTACACAACTAATTAAAAAAATAATTATAAAAAGCTTACAATGAGGCGGCTCAGCAGGCGGAGTGCGCGATCCACCAAAAAATCTACTCGTCAGGTCGTTCCGTAGATCCTGAAACGAGTTCCCCAACCCTCTGATGCTTTCGCCCCACGATTGCATGAGGCTCCAACGACTGTCGTTCGTCTCCCACCGTCGAGCCTCTTCGTTTCGGAACTGCGAGAGGGCGGTACCAAGTTCGTCGAATCGCCCAAACACGTCCGTGAAGTTTTGGATCCACACGACTCGAAAATTCCTCGAAGCGTGCCTCCGAAGCGAAACCATAACCACGTGATGGTCCCGTCGGTGAAGGTTCGGGGATCTGGGGGATGGCCTGTGCATCGAAATTCTGTTGGATCGCAACGCGCTCGTTGCGATCTCCTTCCGCCCCACGACGGGAACAACTAACATCCACTCCCTGCTGGAGTAGGCCCGTCACACGGTCGAATAGTTCGTGCGCCGCCCCAACGTCAAAGACGCTGTCCCGAAAGTACTCCGCCTCCAACTCGTCCGCTGACGGCACTAACAACCCTCGTACAGGGGACCCGTGGGCGGCAGCTACGACCGCCTCCAGCTTCGGACATCCCTCTCGACTCCAATCGTTCGTCACCCATCTCAACATGCATGGCGTAAAATCTTCTTCTCTGCGCCCCGAAAACTCATGTGCAACGCCCGATATGCACTCGTATGCTAGTATCTGAAGACAAATAACGAAAATAATATTAGCAATTATTTATAAATGAAATCAAGATATGTCAAAGCTTAATTAGAAATCACCTGAAGTGGTTGTACGAACCCACTGATCAGCCAACTGCTTTTTGTGTTCGCCCCGTCCCTCCTCTCCCGTAGATTTTGTTTTACGGCCCGTATGACCTCCTTGAAAGCCACGCTGCCCCAAGGAAATTGGGAGAAAGCCACCTCGTGTTCGACAAGCTGAAGGACCCAAGAACTGACGATGGTATCCTTCTTTGAGAGTCGAGGCAGCAAGACCGCGGTGGCGAAGTAGACGTCTGCCAACTTCAACTTGTCAGTGTCCACGCGTTCCTCGTCGCCAGCCAACTCCTCCAATCGACGCTTCACGTGCGACATGCGGACTGTGGAAGTGCCGGCAAAATGTCTTTCGGCGAAAGCTGCATTGGGGTACACTTGTGGTAGCTCGGCTGCGAACTTGAGCCCGGTGATTAGGCAATACTCCGATTTTGAAAATCGGAGTGGTTTGTTGCCAACAATCATCCAAAGCTCGTCGCGGTTGTGCAACGTCGTCTGCCTCTGGATGAGGTACCACAGCAACTGGGCCGAGAGATTAAAATCCGCCGCGGCACTAACGAGTCGGCCGAACGCACTCCCGGCCCTATATGTCTTCCACTCATGGTGGTTCAGACACCTTCTTATCAACTCGCTGGCCTCGGGGTATAGCGAGGTCAGCGTAATACGGCAATCATAAACTTCGTCGCCTCTTAATTGCTTCTTCATCACAACCTAATTTATACGTAACTATAACATATTTTAGCAAATTACATGGTATGAATATTGAAAATATAAAACCCTTATACACAGCTGCGCAGGGGACCGTATCGCATATGCTGAGATTCCCGCACAGATGCGCATCAGACCCCTGGGCATCTGCGCGGTTCCCGCACGGGTCCCATGCGTATAAGCACGGGTCCCCTGTCGGGTCTCCTGCTCTTGCACGCAGGGAACCCTGCCTTATGCATGGTTCCCTGCGTGCAAGAGCAGGAGACCCGCGCTATTATACAGCGGACCCGTGCTTATACGCATGGGATCCGTGCGAGAACCTCATCATCTTATGCGTGGGTCCCATGATAATATGCACGGGTCCGTGCTCACAAGCGAGGGCCCTATGCTTGCAAGCACGGGTCCCATTCGTTTACAAGCTACCTACGCTTGCAAGTACAGGTCCTATGCTTACAAGCACGGGTCCGATGCTTGCAAGCGTGGGTCCTATGCTTGCAAGCACGGGTCCGATGCATTTACAAGCTACCTACGCTTGCAAGCACAGGTCCTACGCTTGCAAGCACGGGTCCTATGCTTGCAAGCGTGGGTCCTATGCTTGCAACCACGGGTCCGCATCAAATTAGGGTTCGATACGTAATTGCCAGGTCCCTTGCTCGCGTTAAATTGAAGAAGACGAAGAGTAGAACAAATACCTTCACTTTTTGGGGTCTCGCGTTGATTGCCATTGTCGATTGAGTTGCAGAGAAAACGATTTGGGAGAGAGAACGATTTGTGTGCAGAGGAAAACAATTGAATTGAAAGTTATTGCTTTTTACTTTTACTTTTATCTGTACGGGTCTGCTGCTTCAGATTCGTTACGGTAAACCTTTAAACCCTTATAATTTTTTCGTTAATGTGTTGTTGAGGTTGTTGATTCTCATTAAATAAGGGTAAAATAGTCTTTCACACAGAATTAGTAAGGGTACAAAGGTAAAATCGGATATTGAGTGCTATTTTTTTAAACATGAGCAGGTCAAACGCTATTTATTTAAAAAAAATCCCTTTCTCTTCGCCTTACTTTTCTAGTCTCTGAGCACAACCACCGACTGAGTAAACGATTTTCTCGCAGTTGATGAATGTCCAATGCCCAACAACCTCTCTCACGCGCGCTCAGCCACCTTTTCACCTCTGCCCCGTCGCAATGCGAGTCCATCCTACACCGATGCGCCACCCGCGCCAAGTCGTTACCGGCCACGCGGAAGCTCCACGCACACCTCGTCACTTCTGACCTCCTCTCGACCCACTTCCTCAATCTCCTCACCGCAGCTTACGGCCTCTGCGGCCACCTGTCGTACGCTCGCAAACTGTTCGACGGATTGCCTAAGCGAACCGTCGTTTCCTACAAGGGCATGATCAGGATGTACGTAGAAAATGGGTTTCCGAGGGACGCGCTGGAGCTGTTCGTCGAAATGCGTTCTCCTGCTGGGGGTTGTGTTCCTGACGAGTACACCTACCCGTTTGTTGCGAGGGCTTGTGGGGACCTGTTGTTGCTAGAGCTCGGAAAGGTGGTTCATGGGATGAATGTGAAGGGAGGGTTCGTGGTTGGGAGCTTTGTGGGGAATTCTCTGCTCGCCATGTATATGAACTGTGGGGATTCGGACAGTGGGAGGCGGGTGTTCGAGGAAATGCACGACAGAACAGTCGTGTCGTGGAATACGATGATTAGTGGGTTGAATAGGAACGGCAACAGAGACGAATGCCTGATGTTCTTTCGGAGGATGGTGGATCATGGGGTGGAGATTGATTCTGCAACGATTCTTTCCATTTTGCCCGTTTGTGGTCACACCAAGGCATTAGACGTTGGGAGGCAAGTTCATAACTTGGTGGAAGATTGGGGTTTGGCTAAGAGATTGGCTGTTCAAAATGCTCTGATCGACATGTACGTCAAGTGCGAGAAAATGGACGAGGCACGTCTTGTCTTCGACGGGATGTTGGAGAAAGACGTTGTGACTTGGACAACGCTGATCCATGGCTACGTCTTGTCTGAAGACGTTAGTGGTGCTTTGGAGGTGTTCAGATTGATGCAATTTGCGGGCCTGAGGCCAAACGAGGTAACTCTTGCTTCACTCCTTGCAATGTGTACCTATTCTTACGACTTGAGGCTTGGCAAATGCTTGCATGGCTTTGCGATAAGACACGACACCGAGCAAGATGTCAATGTCGTGACGGCCTTAATCGATCTCTACGCAAAGTGCAAATCTTTCGAACTCAGCCAAAGGGTCTTCTCCAAGACTTATAAGAAGAGAACTGTTCCATGGAACTCTATTCTCTCGGGCTGTCTCCACAATAAGCTGCACACAAAAGCCATAGAGCTTTTCAAGCAGATGCTTCTAGAAGAAGTCGAACTCAATGATGCTACGTTCAAGAGCCTCCTCCCCGCATACGCCATGGAAGCTGATCTTCGCCAGGCATCGAACATCCATGGGTACTTGGTAAGATCCGGGTTCGTAAGAAAACCCGAAATCTTGACGGGTTTGATCGACATATACTCAAAATGCGGGAGTCTACAGAACGCCCACAAGCTCTTCAATTCTCTCCCCACGAGAAAACGGGACATTGTATCTTGGAGTGTAATAATAGCTGGGTACGGTAAACACGGGCTCGGCAGGGCCGCCCTGGACCTCTTCAATCAGATGGTTGGCTCAGGGGTCAAACCAAACGAGGTCACCTTCACTTCGACCCTACACGCATGTGGCCACTCGGGGTTGGTGGACGAGGGCTTGGCCCTGTTCGAGTTCATGGTTAGTAACCACCAGGAGAGCCTGAGGACAGACCACTACACGTGCATGGTCGACCTTCTGGGGCGGGCCGATAGGCTCGAAGAGGCCCGCGAGCTGATCGAGACTATGGCCGACGGGCCGGGCCATGCGAGCGTTTGGGGTGCGTTGCTCGGAGCTTGTGCCATACACGGGAATGTGGAGTTGGGGGAGGTTGCTGCGGAGAGGTTGTTTGAGATCGAGCCGGAGAATACGGGCAATTACGTCCTGATGGGCAATATTTACTCTGCAGTCGGGAGATTTGACGATGCGGAGAGGGTTAGGAGTGTGATGGATCGGGTCGGGCTCGTGAAGGCCCGTGCGAATAGCAGTGTTGTTGGGGCCTAGGCACGCTTGATGCCAATGAAAAATTGAAATAGAATAGAAAAGCCGGAAATATTTTGGTAATTGTAGTAGAATGATAATAGCAATACACGTAGAAGGAATAGGTAAAATTTCTTCCTTTTATTTTACTTTTGGGATTTTTTTGATTATGTGTGCTTGCTTTAGCTTATTAGTCTTTGGTTTTGTCCTCAATTATTATTGTTTTGTTTTTCTTCAATAACACATAATGCTATTGTTCTTCCATACAACGAGATAGTTCAAGTAGTCGGATCATGATATCTCTAGGAGGTCATGACTTCGAATTCATTTGGATTCTTTGACTAGCATACTTGTGTGAACTTTGGGACGATATTATAGAACATAGGAATTAGTTTCGTTGAAACCAAATGCGTCCTATAGTAGACACTGAATTTAGATTCTTTGACTTGCGTACTTGTGTGAAATTTCGGACGGTATATAGATTAGAGTAGGGTTGCAAATTGATGCAGAAGGTTGCTTCGAACTTGAAAACGACGTAAGAGGAATAGGGATATTAGTGATGAGATAAACAAACACAAATAGGATAATATTAGCTTAACAGCTCATGGTTGATAAGACAAACAAGAATGTGTATCGAATGATCTCTCTCTCTCTCCACTTATTGTCTAAAATATATATTATTCTATTGGTCCAAGTCAAAGCTCCTTTTAACACTTGCCCAAACATCTATGCTTGAGTCGGTCCATCTTCTATCATTGTTGACTGGCTTTTCCCTTTACTCTGACTGTATGTCTTCTATCCCTGCCTCACAAATGAATCGAGTTTTTTTGGTTCGAATCGAGATTCGATTCGAAATTTACGATTCGAATTCGAATTATTAGAATATAGAATTCAAATAAGAATAATTTTTTTGATTCGAATAATATTATAATATGAATACAAATATCACAATATTCGATTCGAATATTAATAGAATATTCGATTAGAATAATTAAATATTTATTTTAGTATACTTATTACAATTCAATATATATTTAATAATAATGACATATTTATTTAAATACAATATATTATAATTCAAAATTTCTCAAAAAAAAATATTATAACCCAAAATATATTTGAAATAATTCAATATTTTATAAAATGTAATATTTATGAGTCCATAGATATTTAAATATAATATTATTTATATTGTCTTATTAAATAGATTTTATGAAAAATATAAAAAATAATAATAATCGAATATTCGATATTCGATTCGAATATATAGTCAAATAGAATTCGAATTGATTTTAGTATTGGAATAGAATTCGAATTCGAATTCAGATTTAATAATAGAATACAAATAGAATATGGTGGTATTCGACTCGATTCGATTCGTTTGCAACCCTAGATTAGAGAGCTTTGTTCCGCTAGAAGCCAGAGTCGTCATATAGTAGACAGTGACGCTCAGATTCACTTCAAACTAAACTTAAACGGAATGTGAAAACCCACGTTGACGAAAAAAAAAAACATATAAAACTTAATCCCTGGACAATATATATATATAGAGTAGACAACATTCTAAGTTGTAAGATGCACGGAAACACCTCAAATTGGGAAATTCAATGATTCATACAATATGCTTTACAAATTATACGTGAGAGTTCTAAAGTATTATATATACCAACCAGATACAATATAAATACAACATGGTTGGTCATTGTGACATAAATTTAGAGCTGAAATAACATTCATGGAGCAAAACAACGTTAATATGAAGAAAGCCACTATTGACCCCAACACAGAAATGCGATATATGGAGAGAGAGAGAGAGAGAGAAGCACCATCAATCAATTCATGATCTCCCTTACCAGCCAATCCAAGCTCGGATACGAAAAGTAAAGAATGAGAAAAGACGGGACGGCAAAGAAGACCGTAATAACTACGTACAGAGCCAACACCGCCGCGCTCACGGGCACAGCATACAGAACGATGAGAAGAGAGAGAATTACCAGAGGGAACTTGGCCGTCAGATGGACGAAGAACTCGAGCAGCTTCCTTAAGTACGAATGAAGCCTCTCGACGGACAGATAATCTTCGAACTGCTCGTGTTGATCGTGGCGATGAGCTGTGGGGTGATTTCTCGCACAGATTCTTGAAGCTGTTTTAGCGTTCGACGCCCAAATCGCCTGTTCGTCTTGGCAGACTGCCGACTGGGACTTCAGCCTATCGCCGTTCATGCTCTCGAGCATCCACAGGAGGAAGAAGTTCTTGCGGGGGAACTTTAGGGTTCCCTTGTAGACCAGACGGAAGGACAAGAGGTTGCACCATGGGCATGAGATGAAGAGGGGGAGCTGAAGGGGCAAAGTTGGGAACTTGACCACGGCCCACTGCAGGCCTACGATGCAGTTCTTGCATAGGGTGTGCCCGCACCACAGCACGTATGGCACGTTCTCTACGAGGTTGAAAGACTCGCAGCATATCGGGCACTCGAGGCCTTCTTCCCCTTTGCTATTGACGGACGAACCTTCGTCGTCCGAGCATTCGCGGCTGACTACTTGTTGTTGTCCTTGCTTCGATGGGTCGTTCTTGGGCATTTCGTTCGCTCCGGCGACGCAATTGGATGCGAATTTCCACATGTTCTGTCCTGGCTAGGCAACGCCGTAGGAATGGCCCATCAATACGTTTGAATGGTTAGCAAATTTCCAGTTCCTTGGCAAAATCATTTAGCAGAAACTGTGAAGATAAGCATTAATCTGCATAAAAAAAAGGAAAGGATCATCCATTTCTGTCGAAGATGAAGAAGACAAAAAACCTATTATCAACTCGAATTTTTCGACTTTTCGTAATGAAACAGAAAGATTCCAAAACTACACGAACAAGAACACAATCACGATTTCTATCAAAATTTCAACTAATCACAGACCGATCCGTAAGAAATAATGCCTAATACATAGTAATAAACTCCTTCTTAGGCTAACATTCAAGCACTTATCGCCTCGGCAAACGCTAATCTAACAATCTGCACAAACTTTTACAGTAAGATCTCACGGTTTCAACAAACGATAAGCATCCATCGCGAAGCAATTCGATCGAGAAATATTACAATCGCAACAAAACGAAGAACCAAAAAAATCAATAGCTATCATACAACACAACTCCAATAATTGCAATCGCTACATATAAAGCGGCGTAAACGACAAAGAGGAAAACAAATAAAGAAAAAGGAAAAATCGGATCGTGTTGACATTACCGCGATTTCGATTGAGCGGAGCAGATCAATGGAGCATTGTGCAGAAAGACGAAAATAACCCTGCCGTTGTTTATAAAATAAAATGTTACCCAATGTTTATCGTACGGACCAATTTAGTCCACGATGTTTCGCCTGAACTAATTTAGTCATCGATGTTGTTGATTTTATACCAATTGTCACGATAAAAGTCAATTTTAAAGGAAATCTCGCACATGCCTCACAATAAATCATATTTGGATCGATAAAATTGAAAAAATTACTGAAATTAGGGCACAAACTAAAAATTTCTCCTTCAAATTTTAAACATGAGCTTTAGATCGTCTGCTTCGTCGAACTTCATTGATAGTAGAAGAAAACACTACAAACCCCCAAATGTTGCAAATGTTCCAAAATTCGATCTAGACATGATTTAGTTTGGGAAACGTGCGAAATTTCCGCTAAAATTGACGTTAATAATGACGGAAGAATCAAATTGGTCCAAAATCGACAACATCGAAGACTAAATTGGTTCAGACGAAACAATAAGGACTAAATTGGTTCACATGGTAAACATTGGAGACTATTTAGATTTTATCTCTATTTTTTTTATTTATCTTCTTTCTTTCTATTTTGTGCAATTAGCAATGTGTATTTGGGCTTAAGCCCAATTTCTATTGGGCTTTTTAGTGATGCTGTAAACTTATGGCTTAAGCCCGTTTTTATTGGGCCACATAATCCTTATACTTCAACTAAATTCATTCAGAGCTAAAATCGGAACCACATTGATGTGTCAAATTTGAGCTATCTCCTCGCTCCCTTTTTAAAGGCTATTTATCCTTAGCGGGATTTGCCCGAAAATTCCGAGGATAATAGTCATCATTGGCTATGAAATCACTCTGACTTCCAATAAGACTAATTCCCTTCACGTGTATGTATTGTCCAAGTACACAATAATATGAAATTATCGACTATCAATTATCAATTAATAGAATTGTTTATCCTACGCTTAGTTTTCTCATTATTTGAATCATTTTTTCCTATGTTCTAACAAGATGGAACATAACTCCTTTTAATTAATCCGTACGTTCAAACGAAATCTAACACAATCCCACTTCTTTGTCCCACATCACGTGGAATGGCTATAGCATTAATTGAATCACGGAAAACTCATTTGTCAATTTTATTTACCCCCTTTTTTATTTTGCCATATATCATGGTAGCATTGAGTGAATCACATGGATATTCTTATTGTTAAACTTATCTACTTTTATTTTGTTATGATCGGCATTGAGCGGTTAGATTAGATTTAATGAAGATTCAAAATATTCCGACAATTATGAATTTCTTGTGTAAATATATAAACTAATATATGATATATCGAACGCATACGTGGTATGCAAAACAGATTTTATCATTGAGACTAATAAGTATTGGGGTGTGGGTGGTGCGGTTTTTAGGCAGTTTTCGACAAATTTCACACCGAATTGCCATATGCGGTTTTTAAAAAAAAATCTTAAATTGCGGTTTTGAAAAATAAAACCACACTTGCGGTTTGAACGGTTTTTGGCGGTTGCGGTGCGGTGTGCGGTTTTAAGTTGATACAAGTAAATTATTATATTTCATCGAATGTTGTTGTTGTTGTTATTATTATTATTATTATTATTATTACGAGTCTAGGGTAGAACCAATGACTAACAAAATCGTAAATATTTCAGGCTCAAACGCGAAAAAAAAAAAGAAAAAACATTAAACAAATATGACAAATAATATGCAAATATAGAGCTTGAAGCGTCGGCAAAAAGTATTATTCTTTGGTCATAAACTAGCTCGGTTTATAATTATTTATTAATTTAAAATAATATAATATTTACCTTTGTCAAATTCCTCAAATTGTTCAATATCTTCTATCGTCGCAGGATGATATAATTAAATATTTATGACTTATAATTATTTATTAATTTAAAAACTAAAGTTAATATATAACTAAACATTAATATTTGATAAGTAATAAAATTATAGATATAATGTAGGGTGCGGTTTGGTTCGGTGCGGTTTGTACAAAAAATCTACACCGAACCATTTTTACGGTGCAGTTTGATAGTTAAAAAGAAAATTACGGTTTAGGCGGTTAATATGTGGTGCGGCGTGGTGTGGTGCGGTGCGGTGCGGGCGGTGCGGGCGGTTTTCTAAAACCATTGCACACTCCTAGTACGATGTTTCCATAAAATAATATTGTCCTGCTCGCGGTGCTTATAAAATACAACAATCGTGTCTCAATCCTCGTAATATGATCACTCTGAATTCTGATACCAACGAATTTGTTAATGTTTTCTTAGACTATTCATGAGTTTTGAATATTAAATATACGAAATACATTCACAAGGAGAGAATGAAATAATTATTTGTTTTTTAGAGTTTTTATTTTTGTTGAGATTCTAAAGGATCTGAACGTATTAGAAAGAGTAAATGTCTAAGCCCCGTAAAAAAGACTAGAATCCGTTGACGAAGATCTTGTGGAGTATTAGCTTCCATTTCAAGTGAAAAGTTGCAAACTTTATATTTATTTCTATCTAATTTTTCCAACATAATTTGCCTATAATTTTTTTTTTTTTTTTTTTGCCAGTTCGGAATATTCCCAATGAACTGACTATAAACTTACACACTCTAAAGTTGAGACTAAAACCTCCGAGGCCAAGTGAGAAGCTCTCACTCCTCACCTAACACGGTAGTAATGGGTCGATGAGTTTTGAATATGAAACTTTCAGGTTGGAAAGTCACATGCTATTAGGTCATATCCAGGGCTGTTTTTTAATTTTGGTGGCCCAGTAGTTTTTTAAGAAAATAAGGCTTTATATAAAGACATTAAAATTTTTTGCCCAGGCCCTTTGCAATGGACCAGGATGCACATGTCCAAATCCGGCTCTGATCATATTGCAATGGACCAGGATGCACATGTCCAAATCCGGCTCTGATCATATCTATGGAGAAAAATAATTTTTCAACCACTAAATTGTGGACATCAACATATGGATATTATAGAAATTCTTGATGGCATACAAAAAATAATTGAAATACATTTACAACACCACCAACAAAAATATATATTTTTTTTTCTTTCAACCTTATAAACCTAAATCGAGAGAGACGACATACATACACTAACACTACAACTTATTACCGTTATACGGATGTACTTACATACACATTGATGAGGAGATGCAAAGAATCCCAACCTCGTGACGTCACATCATCATCACAGCTGTCACGGCCCATCCCAACTTCAATTCTGAGAAACTACCAAAGCAATGCTTTTACAACAATGCCAGCCTAGCCAAAGCCATGCACTGAACTTCGACAAAACCATCACATCATTCACACTGTGTGTCTTAACCTTTCAAGAAGGATTAGTGGGGCCTGGCCCGCCCGACGCCGGCAGGCCGTAGCTGTGGAACGATCTGATCCACCCATCACGGCCCGCCGTGACGATCACGAGCCCCCACAGATGTCCGCCCGACGAGCCCTCGCAGCAGCTCTTGAAGAACTTGTACCGAGACTTCCCCATCGAGGATGCGACCACGACCCGTCGGCAGGGCAGCTTCTCTTCGGGCCAGGTGGCCGATAGTTTGGGCCTCGACCCCATGAGCGAGTCGCGGCCCAGAGGGAAGCGGTCGTCGGCGGGCTGGGCTTTCAGGCCGGGCCATGGGATCGCTATGGAGGCGTCTTCGGACTGGAAGTACTCGAATGAGTTGTTGGATTTTTTCGGGCCTGATGGAGAGGACGGTTCGTTGTAGTAGTTCCATACGTAGACGTTGGAGTCTTCGCATGCCGAGAGGATGTGCTCTCCGTCGGAGGTGAACGAGGTGGAAATGAAGTTTGGGGCGTTCGTACGAGTCGGGCCTTTGTACTTTTGAGCCACGGTTGTCCCGTGGATGAGCCTGACTTGGGAATCGACGCTAGCGACCAGTAGTTTTGTCGGGTCTTGCGGTGAGAACTGTGTTCGACGGAAAAGGAAAAAAAAATTAGAGCAAATATCGATAAATATGTTAATGATCGTCGGTCTTACGAGCCCTTAAAAGATGCTAAGTTCACTCTCTTGATCCGACTCCGACAGGAGTAAACTTAATTTCAGTCGTATAGCATTCACAAAATTCGTTTTTCACCCTCTAAGTTGTCATTTGTCCCAAAATAATCATATAACTTCGACGAAATTCGTTTTTCGTCCTCTAATGTTGGTGTAATTTTGCGACCATTTTTTTTACTGCTTCAGGAAAGAAAAAAATAAGTGCTTCAGAAATTTAATTAACGTTCTTACTGAAGCAATCATATTTTTCTTTACTGGGCTAGTTTCGGACAGAGACAAGTTTGAGGACGATAAGCGAATTTCATGAAAGTCATAAGATTATTTTCGGACAAGGACAAGTTAGAGGACCAAAAGCGATTTTCGTAAAAGTTATAGGACTAAAATTAAGTTCACTCCGAATCCGACACAACGTTAACGGAAAGAAATGAAAATAATTTACCTGAAATCCTGTGATTCTCTTACAAGGCGACTTCTTCTTGTTGCTTACGCATATTTCGGCGCCCAACTGGAAATTATTACCTGAGACGAGCAACGAAAAGGGTTCGTCAGGAATCGAAATTCATAGGTAAAAGAACATACAAAAGGCGATGAAAAGGTTATTAAAAATGTGTTTTTTTCCAGCTTAGAAGACATACCCGATAAGTTGAAAAGGTGGCAAGTTCCTCTAATGGTGCCAATAACACCACCTTGCCCGTTAGGGCGATACGATACGGCAGAGATTATGTCTCGGGTCTCAAGCCAATCGACGACCTGACAACTACGTACGTCCCAAATTCGAACTTTCCCGTCTATCGAACCACTGACGAAGTAATCATCGTTCACGGGGTTAAATTCAACGCAAGTCACTGCGTAAAAAAAATAATAGCTTCAATCTTTTAGCAGAAAAACAAAGCTACTTTTTCGGTATTTTTTTTTATCACCAAGTCTTTCTTACCATAATCGGCATGCAAGAAAACCTTGAGGCACTCATCTGCCCCGACCCGCCACAGACGAACCGTCCTATCAGTAGACGACGAGAGCAAACACTGCAAACGAAGAAAGAAAGAAATAGTAAGCATTCGAATCTCCGAGCTCGGAAGGTTTTCAGACAGAAACTAATCTTACGTCATTATTCGACCATGAGAGATCTAAGATCTCCCCTTTATGCCCTTCCAATACATGCAAAGGCCTTTCGAGGATTCGAAAGACCTTCTGAGGAAAGACAACGCACGCAGATTCACGAGCCTTTCTAACGCCCCTCGACATATTGAGCTTGCTTATCTCCTCCAACGTCAGAGGGCCCGAATCAGTACCTCGGTGGCTGATCGAGAAGCACACGCATGAGGGGTCGACGGCCGGAATATCTTCGACCGATCGATCTTCTTCTAGAACCTTCCATACCCGGACAACCTTGTCTTCGCCCGCGCTAGCCAAGTACTGCCCGTCGGGACTAAACTTCATCGCAAGAATCGAACCCTCGTGGGCTTTGATGTCTTGTCCCGTGAATAGGGCTGAGAGCTCTCTCGACCTTCTTCTTCGACTACGCTGAACCTTAACCCGACGAGCCCTCGTTGGATTACCTTTCGATCTCAAGCCATCATCTTTCGTATCCCTACTGCCGGCCATAACACAAGCCATTGGGCTCAGTCTATTTAACCATCGTTTCTTAGGTTTCTTCGTCTTTGTAGTAACTAATCTTACATCAAGAGGATCACCCTCAGAAGGTTGACGACGGTCTGAAACGATCGCTCCACTTTCAACAGATAACTCCACATTACGAATGTTTCGGTTAACCGACGAATCGAAGTTATCGAAGTCCCTACTCGAGAAAGAAGAGAACTCATCCTCGAAGGTCGAATCTCTCAGCACAGCCCCGCTACTCTCCATAGCTCGGCCAACATCAGCAGCCATGAAAGCACAATTTCGATAGCTATCATCCTCAGCACCTTCACCCTCAAAGTCCCCCAATCCGTGCTCGATCCACCTCATGAATCTCCGACGGCGTTCACCAACAGCTCGAGGAGAACTAATCCATACATCAAACTCAAAGTCCCACCTTTTACTACACGAGCAATCATCAGACACAAAACCTTGTTCTTCCTCAGTGATGTCATCCTCGGCATCGAAAAACTGAGTTAATCCATCATCGTCGCTTGTGTTATCCATTACAACAGAAAGCCCACTGCAAGAGAGTCAACAGTTTGAATAATCAAAGGCCATAAGAAGAGCACTGCACTGCAACCAAGGTCGCAACGTAATCCACACCGCAGATAAATAAATACGAAAAAAAAGAAAAGGAAAGAAAAATAATCCATCTACAGCTAGACATAAAAACAAACACAAGTTGTAGTAATAAAATATTGTAATAACGAGAGGGAAAAACGAAAAAAAAGAGAGAGAAAAATATAATTTTAAAGGCCGTCCATCGAACTAAGACTCTTCTGGGCTAACCAATCAAGTGGTACCTATTCCATTCAACTCCAACGAACAGAGCGATGATTACGAAGCTTTTTTCAGAAAATATGGAGAAAGCTCGCAGTGGTAATAACAAAGCAGCCAAATCACTCACGAGGGTCTCTTGTCTGATTTTCTTGAGATGTTAGAGCGAGGCTTTGGCGCTTTGTGGAGGAAGACGCTGAGAAGAGGAGAGAGTCGCCACGGTTTTGCATATAAGGGGGGGGGGGGGAATATTTATTAACGGAATTTGAAGGGCTGTTTCGTAATTAAGGGAAACTTTAAATGTGGTGGTAATAAGGCATAAATTCCCCGAATTGATCTCCGACGTGTTGTTGTGTGTGCGTACTAAATAGGCCAACTACTCATAACTATAAAATTTTATGTATTTATTTATTTATTGGAGATATCCTTTGAATGACATATATGTAATATTAATATTCTACTTTTACATATGCCATAACTAATCATATATTATAAAATAGAAGTTTATATTGACGTTGGATTTATTGGATATAGATAAGGAGTGACCATATATTAAATGAGGTGACTAACTATTAATTCGTACAAATAGTTATTTTTTAATGTATTTCTTTAGACTTACATGAAAAAGAATATTTATATCACCAAAATGGTTAGTCGTTCGTATAATAGCTCCTTCCACTTGATAACATGATGATTTTATAATGAATTGAATAAAATGTTGTTGGCGAGCTAGAAATAAAATTATATTATGCTTTAACACGAGTATAATTCTCTTCAAAAAAAAAAAACCACGAGTATAATTTATGTTTACATTATTTTGGTAGCAACAATAGTCAATTTGGTTTAAAACAAATAAATTATATCTTGAAATTATTTTACTCTATAAAAATCACGAACCCATGAAGAAACTCCATATTATGATAGGGTTACACATATAAGTGTTTTTATTTTTATTTTTTATTTTTGAAAAAAACGATGAATGGTACAACTCCTATACTATATCATAATAATTTAAAATAAATTTACTTATTAAATAAAAGGATGTCAAAATTTTCATCACTAGTAAGGCTATTTATTAAATTTATAATTTTATAATAAATTATAACTATTTTCAACTTAAAAAAAAAAAAAAAATCATCACTAGTAAGGCTATTTTTTAGTTTTATAATAAATTATAACTATTTAGCCATGTAAATTTAAGGTCGGTAGGTTACCATAAATAAAATTCATATGCTAAAAAGGAGGTTGAAATGGTTAGTAAAAGTCAAAAGTCGTTTATCAGCTTTGTTTCCATTTAATCAAACACCTTAATTGATCTTTTTGTCCCTAAGCTAATCTTTTTCCAACAGTTTTCTTTTCTAAGCTTTCATCATCATCGTTAATTGCCGACCAAATTATTTCGTCCAACAATAATTTAAAAACACACGCACATACACATAAGTAGGTGAAAAGTGGTCGTAAGAAATATGCAAACCCTAGTTAAGTTTTATGACTTTCGTTTTTGTTGTCCTTATTACACTAGTGACTTCGATATATGTGTGTCTTAACTTTCTTATTAATGGTGGAAAAGAAAATTTCAAAGTTCAGCTCATTATGCCCCATGGAAATAGGATTATAATTCAGGGTATCAAACAAAAGTCTCCCATCGATTATATAATAAATTTAAGAACTGTTTAAAAGTTTGTGGGCTCTTCCATCTATTGTCAATTGATTTTAGGGTGGAACCTCGTGGGCTTATGAATTTAGGCTTTTGGGATTGGGCTAAAAGGGATTTTAAATCCCAACAAGTGGTATCAGAGCCAGATTCTAGCCCAAATGAGATGTGCATGAAAAGTCTCCGGTCCTTGCAATGATTTGTGCTCAGTAGAGCGTGCGGATTATGTTTGAATTCGGCTTGGTGCCTTATGTCGAAAGTCTTCCTGACATTGATGGTTGTCAGGCGGCGTGTCCCGTTCGGTAGAAACAGCGATACAAGATGATTAACGTTCAAGAGGATGCCCATTTGGTGGTCTTGTGTTTGAGGGGAGTACTAGGTTTTCATATTTTTATAGAGAATTAAAATATTCTATATACAAAAATGATTTCAATTTTATTCTCATAACATATTATAATATACCTTTTCACATTGATGGATCTAAAACATATAAAATTATAATATGTGGTGCTTCATCTTTTAGGTGAAATGACTATTCAACATGGCATCAGAACTCATGACTACAAGCGAAAGAAAAATCACATCTAATGCTAGATAAGAAAAGAATCAATATAGACCTTAAGGGGCGCAATAGATCTAAAATAAAAAAAAATGTGATATTACTCGTCTAATGATAGAATAAGAAAAAAACGTGAGAGGGCTCATTAAATCTAAAATGTATAAAATACAATGTACTATTACTCTATATATGCTTAAACCTTTAAGTAGTGATCATTCAACAAACAAACATTGCTAAAAAAATATAAGATACCACTAAAATTCATAGATTTATAACTTCTGTTGGAGGCTCGCAAAAGTTCGAAATTTCATGGGATCATTGGTTCTAATACATCCTACATACGTAACGCTTGCAATCACAATTGAAGCATAAAATAAGATAAATGTTTATAGTGACAAAGTGGTTAATATGTTACTTTCCTATGATACTATATATATATATATATATATATATATATATATATCAAAAAGGGGTTTGAAACATGCAAGGCCCACGCATGTCTACCTTTCTTGCACAATTTATTATTTATTTATCAAATTTTTTATTTAGTTTTGAAATAATTGTGTACCAATCCACTCGTGGTGCGCCTTTGCTCATTATCGTTTTTTGTCTTCTTTCTCAACACTCCAAAGAGTTGCCAAAGTCTCGCAGTTGATGTCGGAATTGATTGAATTTGTTCGATCAATGCAATGTATCTATTGACCTTTTTTTATTTTTATAAAATAAAACCATCTTTTATTTCGTAGAGCATACTAACTATTCATCATATCTCACATATATTAAATAACTATTGACAAAAATATGTATATTGAAAAATAAATATATCAAATTTAAAATAATAAACTCCTTATATGCCTGTCAAGTGCTCGTTTAATATGATATCAGCGCTCATGCAAATAGATTATTAGTATGAATCCTCGTGATCATCTGCAAAAGAAAATTCACTACAGATAGATAAGAAAAGAAATAAGCCCTAACCACTTGCAAAAGAAAATCCACACCTAGGGTTAGATAAAAAAAATATATATCAGCATAAACGTGAAAAAGTCAACATTTATACATTTTGCGACGCGAGATACATTTCCTCTCAAGCGCCTTATATATAATGAATTCATTTTTGAGTTTGTACAACCCGAGTTTGATTTCAATTAATTAATAGTCCATTCGTCGGTAATTGGTTTTAAGCAAATTAATACTCTGCAATTATCTACTCAAACCTTAGATTTCAATTGTCATCCCAAGTTAGAATTTTGATATATAGGGATGAAACCCTAATCAGTTGTCTTTTATATCTATCCTTTTATCTTTTATCTATCCTTTAATCTTTTTCAATAAAAGAAAATCTTATTTGTTCCACATTTTATTACCAAATAGACAATACATGTATATAGTCACATATATCCTATCCTATGATGGATAGTTATTACGTGCATGATCATGGATCGTACGTAAGTTTTGTGGATCCAATCAATTAGACAGTCTGGATTCATTTGGCTTCTGTCAAAGTACATGTCGAGACATTCCGCCGAATAATGATTGTTTAATAGTTTAATCAATCCGTACTTCATTCATATACTCGTTTACACATTATACATTTAATCTAAATAATTAGCAATTTCATAAAAAAAAAAAAAGTTCTACATAGTGTGACGTAACTATATATAATTTAAGATCATGGTTAGGTTATTATTTTAGTTGATATACCGTAAACGTATGACTTCATAGCAAAAATAACCAAAATGCAGTAAACGTCTATGAGCTATACTAGCCAATTTGAGGGATCAAATATCTTTCTATCTTTCTATTTTATTATTGGTGAGGACCTCATAGAAACTGTTTTTGTGTGTCAATTTTCATTTTAAATCAGTTATTAATTACTATTTTATCCTTATTTTAATTCAAAAACTACCCCTTCAAATTTTACATTTATTATAATTATATTCTTAAAAATCAATTTAATCTTTTTAAATAACAAAAATAATATATAATTAAATTTTAAATTATAATTTCATCTATTAAATATTTTAAATTACAATTATATTATATATTGATATATTTAGCACACACATCGAGTGTGAGTAAAAGTACTAGTATATATAATGAAATAACAAGATGAGTTCATTTCATAACAAAATTATCAAAATTAACTCAAAAGTGTACGACTATGAGCCATAATACGAATGCGCTATTTGTGTAATAAGAAAAATGCCCCAGTGATACTTGGCGACAACATATATTATTACGACTCTACTGCCGGTCGCCGGGATGTAGGCCGAGCAAAGAAAAAAAATCCAGCGAGAACACTTTGATCAGAAATTGCAAGATGTATCAAGATTGTTATAATTTAAATCTTTTTTTTTTTCAATAATAGAGATATATCAGGTTTGCTAGTGAATACATTTGGAGATGTATGAAAATCGTGCATGTATGATTATTATTATTTTCTTATTATTAAATCGTATTGTTAAATAATTCGAAAAAAGAAAATAGTTGAATTTGAATTGATTTGATTCATCATCAAGATGATTATCAACTTTGGCATGATTGACATTTCATTTCTACTTAAACTTGAAGATACAAATCGTACAATAATACATAATACATTATCCTCTTGATAAAGATTATTTAAATTCCATATATCTTTGTTGAGATTTAAAATTCCCTTTAGCCCAATTCCAGAAGCCCAAATTCATAAGCTCATGGGGTTCCAATCTAAAATCAATTGGTAATAGAGAGAGTAGCCCACAAGCTTATAAACAGTTCTTAAATTTATTATCTAATCGATGTGGGACTTTTGTTTGATACCCAACAAACCTCCCCTCAAACACAAGACCACCAAATGGGCATCCTCTTCTATCATTAGACGAGTAATATCACATTTTTTTTTTTATTTTAGATCTATTGCGCCCCTTAAGGTCTATATTGATTCTTTTCTTATCTAGCATTAGATGTGATTTTTCTTTCACTTGTAGTCATGAGTTCTGATGCCATGTTGAATAGCCATTTCACCTAAAAGATGAAGCACCACATATTATAATTTTATATGTTTTAGATCCAACAATGTGAAAAGGTATATTATAATATGTTATGAGAATAAAATTGAAATCATTTTTGTATATAGAATATTTTAATTCTCTATAAAAATATGAAAACCTAGTATGCACCTTCAAACATATGTATTATTATTATTATTATTATTATTATTATTATTATTATTATTATTATTATTATTATTATTATTATTATTATTATTATTATTATTATTATTATTATTATTATTATAAAATGATTAATTCAAATGTTACAAGTTCCATATTACCCATGTAAATTGTAAACAAACTACAAACGTATTTTAGCTCAAGCCTTCTAACATTAATATTGAGTCTCAGGCCCAATACTAAATGATAGTAAGGTGCCCGAATATATTTATCTTGTCGAAAGATTCTATTACTGCCGAGAGAAAACTTATTGGCCCGATTTTGCTAGCCAAGCAAAGCCCAGAGTTGCAATGCCCGTCGTTTTTTTTTGTCCCGAGGTATCCCCACTCGATTTGGCTATGGACTAGCCCCTAAATACCTGCGTGGCTTGCGCCACACACTCTAGTGGTGGGACTAATCCCCGAAGCTAGATGAATACGTACCAAACCCAACTGACAACGATAGTCATGAGAAATAAATTCCATGAGGACTACTCAAGGAATTGTGGAAAGGGGATTCGAGCCCACGACCTAACCCACAAATACTTAAAGCATTTTCCTTGACTACTAGACCAAGGCCTCATTTGCCTCCTCCTTCTTCAAATGATAGTTTCATTAAAAACAAGCTGAAGATAATCCTTCCAGTAACATTCATTCTTTAGGAGGGAAACAAACTTTAACCGAAAAGGAATATAAGACAAACAATATCGAAAGAAAACAAGTTTCATAACCAGAATAAAAAAAAAAGACGAATTTTTGTTAGCCCGGACAAGCCCAGAGTTGTAGTGCATGTTAGGTTGCAAACGAATTGAATCAAATATCACCATATTCTATTGGTATTCGATTATCGAATCGAATATTCATATTCGTATTCGATTTCTATTTGAATCCTAGTTAGATTCGAATTCGATTCGAATATATTAAAAAATATTCTAGTCAAATATTTATTGAATTATGATATATTATATTTAAATATATATTAAATTATTTAAATAGAATATTGTGATATTTGTATTCATATTTAAATATTATTTAAATTAGAAAACTATTTTTATTCCACTCTGATATTGGAATATTTTAAATTCGAATCTTGAATTTCGAATCAAAAATCTAATTAAAAAAAATCGATTCCACCCTAGTAGCGTTGTTGGATGGCGGACGACAAGTGCAAGACGATTTGTTTATACCATTTACTTTCTTATTTCATCAATGTTTATTAAATGCTTAAAAAATTTCTTAATAAAATAAATAAAGGAATAAAACTCAAAATGGTCGCCAATGTTTATCATATGAATCAATTTAGTCCTCGATGTTATGCCTGAACCAATTTAATTCCAAATGTTATCGATTTTGGACTAATTTGGTCCTTCTTTCGCGATAAACGTCAATTTTAACGAAAATCTCACGCATGCCTCACAATAAATCATGTCTGAATCGATAAAATTAAAATGATTATTGAAATTAAGGCACAAAACTAAAAATTTCTCCTCCAAAATTCGAATATGAGTTCTATATTATCTGCTTCGTCGAGTTTTTATTAATAGCTGAAAAGAAAACAGCACGAACCCCAAAATCCTGCAAATATTATTCAATCCAGACTTGATTTAATGTGGGGCGCATATAAGATTCCCGCTAAAATTGACGTTAATCATGAAGGAATGACCAAATTGATTCAAAATCGACAACATCGGGAACTAAATTAGTTCAGACGAAATATCGGGAACTAAATTAGTCAACATGATAAACATTGAGGACCATCTTGAATTTTCTCCCAATAAATAAATAAATAAACTTTATATCAATAGAATAAATGTTTTTTATTTAAAAAAATATATATTTAAAAAAAATAAAAATAAATAGAATAAATGTTTTTGTTGAATCATGAGAAAGTTCTCGATATCTCGAGTGGAAGACCATTCATTCTATAGACTGTATATCTGCACGAGACGCCGCGCCGCAGCACAATCTTCGCTGCCCGCCATAGATCAACAGCCTTCTTCGTTCTCCAAATGGCCGCCGCTTCTCCTCCTCCTCCGTCTGACGCCCCAATTACACTCCCGACGCCGACCCCCTCCGGCCACAACCTCTACGCCCGCATCAGACTGGCGACCGTCGCCGACGTCCCCCACATCCACAGGCTGATCCACCAGATGGCCGTGTTCGAGCAGCTCACCCACCTCTTCTCCGCCACGCCGGAGTCCCTCGCCGCAACCCTCTTCCCACCCGGCAACCCTCCGCCTCCCTTCTCCTCCTTCACCGTCCTCATCCTCGAGCTCTCGCCCAGCACCCCTTTCCCTCCGCCCCAGCAAAACCCCCACTTCACCCCTCTCCTCAGCACCATCCACCTCGACCTACCCTTACACGACCCCCAAGAGACCATCTTCAGGAGCCCCAGCGCCGACGCCGCGTCCGACGACGTCACCGTCGGTGGGTTCGTCCTCTTCTTCCCCAACTACTCTACTTTCCTCGCCAAGCCCGGGTTTTACATCGAGGATCTCTTCGTCAGGGAGTGCTACAGGCGGAAGGGTCTGGGCAAAATGCTGCTGTCCGCCGTCGCAAAGCAAGCTGCGAAGATGGGCTACGGCAGAGTCGAATGGGCTGTGCTGGATTGGAACGTTAATGCCATAAAATTCTACGAGGAAATGGGAGCCAAAGTCCTGCAAGAATGGAGGGTTTGCAGGTTGAGTGGAGAGGCGCTTGAAGCTTATCGTTGAGAACTTTGGCTTCTTATCAGTATGTTCATTGCTTTTCTGCCAAGTTAAGGCATTTTCCAGCTATTGTAATGATAAATCGTGGATCGTTTTAGCACTTAGACTTTCTGATCCTTTTGAGAATGTTTAGCTCTGTGCTGATATTTTGCTGTAATTCCGACAACATTCTGGTCTGGGAATAACTTCCCTAGATTTATTTTTTTTTTTTTTTATTTTTATTTTTTTTACACAAAGAAAACAAAAGGCAAAAGCAAGTGGATATTGCTCCTAAGTTTGGGATCATCTATTCCACTTTTTGTATTTTACTTCGTATTCCAACATATAAAAATCGTTACTCCTTTCTTCGTCCAGTGTTAAAACACTCGTAAATATCATTACATCCATGAATATCATTAAACCATTTGTTTAATAAAAAAAGATCAATATATATTTTAATATATAATACTGATTTTTTCTATCCCAAACTAGAAAAATATATAATATTGATATTTTTTTCTTATTTAAACAACTGGTGTAATGATATTCATGGGTGTAATGATTTGTGCGAGTATTTTAACACTGAGCGAGAGAAGGTGTAACGATTTTCGTAGGTTGGAATACGAAGTGGAATACAATGGGCCTAGGACCATCTTAAGAACAATTTTACTTTCATTGGTTTATTTCCACTCACATTGTGCTACGTGTTGATTTGTTGTGTGTGATCTCGAACTTTCTCCAAAATATATAATATCTTCAAGAAGAGTTATATTATGTTGGAAAATTGAGAAATTGGGCCTTGAGCACATATGGGGATAAAAGTCCAATCAATTATTATGTTTTTTTTTTTTATAAAATCTTATTTTCACTTTTCAAGTAAATATTTGCCATGGGATTTGTCAAAAAGGATTTGCCTAGTGGCTTAGGGAGTGATATTCTACTTCTAGCTTATGGGTTCGATTCACATGTTATTGTGGTGTGGCGTAGGCCCATAACCGACTAGGTGGATTCGATTCTCATTTCATCATCGTGTGACGTAAGTCCATAGCTGGTTGAGTGGGGGATACATTGGATCGTAAAAAGAAAATTAAATATTTGACGACTATTAATTATTAATTTATTTAAAATTGATATGCTTAGTAATAGTATGACTCAAATTAATTAATTAATAAAATAATTAATGCATAAGGAAGTGATTTACTTTCATATATGAAAATGAAACAAGATGATAGTTTGACTAAAGCTCAACTCGAACTCGCTACAAACGAGCTCGAGCTGAAATTGTCGAGCTCGTGACAATCGATCTCAAGCTTGTACATGAGTGATCGAAAGCTCGCAAGTCGCGAGCTTTATTTATTTATTATTAATTTTATACATAAAGCTCGAGTTCGAGCTTGACATAGTTAACACTAGTCAAGCTCGAACTCGAGCCTAGTACAAATGAGTCGAGCTCGAGCCCGAAAAATGAGCTGAGCTCGGCTCGAGCTCGACTCATTTACACTCGTACATTGGACCTAGATGGACTTATTTGGGCACAAAACGATTTTATTTAGGGTTAATTAGGTTTCAAGCCCTTTTATAATTTCAAAACAGTGTTCAGACTTTGTCAGGAAAATAATTTATTCTAAGGACCCAATTTCTGTAAAATTTAGAATTATGGACCTAAACTTTAAAAAGTGTTATAAAATGTTATTAAAGAGGTATCAGACGTCCTTTTTGTGTTACAAAATCACAACATATTGTTATTGATGCATAATGAAGTTACTATAAAAATCGGGTCCTTAAACTCTGACAGGGCCTGAAATAAAAATTGCCCTTTTATATAATAGTCCTTACTTTTATTCAAACTATCAAGTACTTGGATAACTTTCTTAAATTTATTAATTCGTCCTTATGTCAATTCTCACCTCATAAATTAAAGGGAAACTTACACTTAAATACCTATTTGTATAAAAATTGTCAATTCAGTCCATTGTTAGAATTTTTTTACATGTAGGTACCTAGTAGAATAAAGTTTTTACACATAAGTATCCGTTTGCGCCGCATATACATCATATAAGTATATTTAGGTACGATATAGAAACATATTGTGATACATAATACCGTAAAAAAATGTACATCATATAATAAATTTAGGTAACATAAAGAAACGAATATAGGTACAACATAAACGCGTGATGTGGTACATAATATACATATAAAAAGGTACATCAAGCATCGTAAAATGGTACACACAACCAGTTGGGTACTTAAAGATAATTTTTTTCTGACATGGTACTTTTTTTATAGAAATAGATATTTAAGTGTAGATTCCCGATAAATTAATTAATTTTGTTCGGTCAAATAAGCCCAAAACCTCAGACTTCGTTGACCTTACACACTAATACAGTCGCCTCGTTCGTTATATTGAGAGCGCTACTACACCTTGTGAAGAAATGGCCGCTGCGGCGCTTTACATGTTGGCGTTATGCCTCTCGTTGATCGCTGTGACGACGTCGTCGCAATCGCCTCCTGGCCTCCAAGTTCTTCACGCCGAGCGCCAAGTAATTGAAAGAGGGATGAGAATTGAAAGTTCTCTCCTCCGATCGTGATTTGCAGTTCGAAACATTGTTTTTTGTTCATTTTATATGTCTTCCCCATTTTAGTTGGTAATTGATCTGTGTTTTTGGCTATATTTTGGTGCAGATTGATGTAACGTCGCACATCGTTAGGGTTTATTTGACGTTGAAGGTATTTTTTATTTTTTATTTTTATTGCGTCTTTGATGCAGTTCCAGAGTGTGTAAATTAGGTTCTTGCTGAATCGATTTTCTTTTCATGTTTTAGAATTTTAGGTCAATTAGATATTTCATTTATGGATTGAGCGGCTGTGGCCACAATCTTTTCGGGGATTAGTAGTTGCGTCGAAATGTATATCTTCTTCATATACGTACGTAAAGGGTAATCTTCCCTATTCACAATGTATAATGTTCTTTTCTTATGGTTTTGTTTGTGTTCAATTAAAAGTTTTTCCTGTCAAAAAGAAACTAATAAGCGATCGTACAGATGCACCTTGGATTTGTTAACTTGGAATTTTCTGTGAAAGTACACGCTGAGTGATGTTGTTATCATGGTGATGCCAGAAATGATAAAATGTGTTTTAAAGTGGAATATGTATATTATACAGAAGGTTTGCTCAACAGACACTCAGGAAATTATCCCTATTTTGATAGTCTTTCTCACTAGTGCTAGATTTTCGCTTGTATTTGGAGTTGAAGATATAAACGTTCATGGATGTTAAATTATGGTCTTTGTTATATGATATAGGTTGAAAATATAGAGAACGTTCCGGCTTCTGAAGTTCTCATCGCATTCCCACCTGCACAGTTCGACCATTTGGCAATTGTTAAAGCTGCGTTAGCTGCGGGGAAGAAGAGGAAGAAATCATATGTTCCTCTTGAAGTCAACCCAAGTAACCAACCTGACGGGCCTAATGGAACGAAATACTATGCTGTATCACTTCTTAACCCATTAGCAAAGGGTGAAACTGCTACTCTAGAGTTATTCTATGTTTTGACACACTCTCTTGAACCCTTTCCGGTGGAGATAAGCCAGTCAGAGGCTCAATTGGTTTATTATCATGACAGTGCAATAATACTTTCACCATATAATGTCAAAGAGCAAGCTACTGTAGTTAAGATGCCAAGTAAAAAAGTCGAGTCATTCACTCAAGTAGACCCCACCAATCATGCTGGTACCGAAATGAGATATGGGCCTTATGCGGACCGTTCGCCATATTCTTATTCCCCTATTATGATTCATTTTGAAAATAATAACCCGTTCGCTGTTGTCGAGGAGCTTGAGCGTGAGATAGAAATATCCCACTGGGGGAGTATTCAGGTGACAGAGAACTACAAGCTGGCTCACGCTGGTGCAAAACACAAAGGTGTATTCTCAAGGTTTGTGAATCAGTTTCTGATGATATATTATATTTAAGGGCCTCTATCCTTACCAGGTTTATGTTTGCAGGCTTGAGTATCAGTCAAGGGCTGGTTCTAGTGGTGTGTCTTCTTTTAAGCACCTTATCGCTGAGCTGCCTCCACGAGTTCATTCTGTCTACTACAGGGATGGCATAGGGAACATATCAACATCAAATTTACGCACAGGTTATAAGAAGGTAACATTCACTCATTGCCCACAGTAAAATCATGCAATATCATATGAAGATTGCACTAATGGACATCTTTCAGATTTACATGAGAGTGGTCCTTTAAAATCAGTAATCTTTTTATGAATTTATTTTCTTTTTTCTGATTATCGTTGCTGTATATTTAAGTTTTATTTCTTTCACTGTTGTCGTATTGATGATTTTTTTTGTTGTGGTGGTTGCTTTTGTCGTTGTTCTCTATGCTTGGGTGAAATAACACATTCCCAAATAGGTAATCATTAAACTTTCCCATATAACCTTTTACCTTCTACAAAGCTGGACAAATATTATAGATAACTGATAGGAATTAAAAGTAACAGTTCTGAATTCGTGTTATGATTTGGAATGGAGGCAATTTAGGAACGATAGTTTTATAGCAATTGAAGAAAAGAGAAATTATTTCAACTTCAGTTTCAGTACTTTCCGTAGAACGATGTGATGGACTTCTTTACATATTTGAATATCATTAACCCTCGCTTGCTGATGCCTGATGCATGAAAATCGGAAATATCCTTTTCTTTGCAATGTATTGATGTCAGGAACTTTCTTCCGTTTCTCTTGAAAATCAAACATGAAGACTGGCCAAGTTAACATTAGTAACATCAACGTGACTTATTGACTTGCAAATAATGCGTCCTTTCATTAACACTTGTAGAATACTGACAGCTAACATTTTGGTTTTATTTGTCCTCCATACAGTCGGAAATGTTGATCGAACCTAGATATCCTTTATTTGGAGGCTGGAAAGCAACATTTGTCATTGGATATGGAGTGCCATTGCAGGATTATCTTTTCGAATCAGCTGCTGGTGAACGTTACCTAAATTTCAGTTTTGGTTGCCCACTTTCCGATACCGTGGTGGACAAGTTAACCGTGAAAGTATAATTTTTCTTGCCCTGTAATCCATCTGGGTTTTATTTTGTCATTCTTGGATTTCAAGTGAATGTTAATTTTTTCTTTCTAATTTTTATCATAAGATATGAATTGTTTACTGACACAATAACAATGTTCTCGTTAGGTTATTATTCCAGAGGGATCTAAGGATCCTTCCATAAAAGTTCCTTTTGCAGTCAAACAAAGTTTCCAGGTAATCCTTTTTAAAAATTATTGAACTTCTCATCTTTGTCAACAAGAAATATATGCGCAACAGTCATTCTGAAGTTTTCATGCATTACTACTGTGTTTTATCCTCAATATGCCCTAGATTGTTTCTTATCTGTCCTAGTGGAAAGAGTACGTTAACATCTCTTTTATGCTGAAGTCTATAGTCTGTTCACTCATTGATCCGTCTGAAGAGCTTGCTTTCTTTGTTTATGTACACAAAGAATGCAAATGGCTTAAGAAAATGTTTGAAACTTCAGAAAAGCCGAAAAATCTTCTCATCAATGTATTTGATTCTGTTATCGTTTGCGTCCCCTCAGAAAAAATATTCATACCTTGATGTCGTCGGAAGGACCGTGTTAGTTCTGGAGAAGAACAACGTAGTACCGGAGCATAACATTCCTTTCCAGGTAACTCTTTAAACTGCCCCTGTAGACCGCTGAGTGGTTGAAACATCATTGTTTCTTTATTTATGTTATTACTGCTTCATGCTGGTAAAACATCATCTCCTCTTTGAGGCAATGTTAGAGCCCGCGGAAAATTCTGTATAGTCTTATAAATGCCAAGATTCATCTTTGTACTTATTCAGGTTCATTATAAGTTCAACCCAATATTTATGCTCGCCGAACCGTTGATGCTCGTCGCTACATTTTTCCTTCTGTTCATCACCTGCATTGCATACCTCCACACGGATCTATCCCTACTGAAATGAAAGTGACCTCCAACTGCAGTTCATAAGATTCTTGCAAGGTACCATGTTTTCATCTTTTTATCTGTAGGAATTATTGCATATATACGTTACAGTTGTTTTCTGATTTACGGACAATTTGCTTGCCAGTTGAAACGGTTAATTTAATACGGCAATAGGGAGAAGAGGTGTTGAAGTCGACGGAGGAGACTAAGTGTGAGTTCCTCCTTACTACCAACTTATCTTTATAGTTTACCTTTTAGCAATGTTCTTACCATAAAAAGAAACAAAGCAAATAAAGAATTGTTTGGGCTATGTTTGAAGATTTTGGCGACTATTAATTAATTGGACCGTTTATGATTTGAAGTATCTTATTATCTAATTTTCTGTGATTTGGGTGCCCATCTTCTAATTATTTTAAAACTTATTTGAAATTTTTTGCCTATTTGTGATAATGAATTCGAAATATTAAGTGGTTCACTGTTTGAAGTATATAAATCGAATCCCTACAACGGGCGAGATTTCGCCCCATTCCTGCCCCGCTGGATCCCCACGGACAACCCTATATACAGTCAAGTCGATTTGTGCCGTTCGATTTGACACGTGTTGATTATACGGCCCCGATCCTACCGATTCCTTTCAACGCCTTGCGGGGCCCACCACCACAAATGCGAGCCCATCTGCCATTGGCCTTTTCCTAAAAGGTCATTTTGGTCTCTTTATATGCCTAGCATATGTTTTATTTACCAAGTCGAAATCTGTCCTTTTAGTTCAGGCTTACTACATACATGACTTGTAAGAGTACTTGCTGTCCTTGCTTCAATTTAAACATGTTCGAATTTATATCATTAAACATGCTCACTAATGTTTTTATGGTATTATCAATATTACTATATTTATATGTATATATATAGATATATATGTAAATCAATTTATCTTCTAATGCATATAATATGGAATATGCAAATTTGCAGCTGCGGTGACTTTATATCAGCTTAAACTTCTTTGTTCAATCTTATTCTCAGTCTCAACTAATGCCTTTCTAGACGATAAAGCCTTTATTATTTTTGGAATTTGAAAAATTCTACAAAAAATAAAAAAAGGTACTATATTGCGTGATCATCATCATGCCAAGCATAATAAATACAATGTTTTTATTTGAATTTTTAAATCTATGGTAAATTTCTTGATATGGAAAATGATGGCCTTTGGAATATATCATGTTACCGCGTATACCTATGGGTGAAAGACGAGTCTAACCGGCTCTAGTAAAGTTTACAGTTCGAGCTAATGATTTTTACGCTCGATTCATTTATGCTCATACCCAAAATAAACACACCCTAAATATATAGATGTAAATGTATTTCTAATAGTTGAAATGAATGTCCACCGGCGATTAACTCAGTAGTATATGAAAAACGTGACGCATGCAAGCAACGTAAATTACACATCTCAAAGTACATAGCGATTAGCGACTCCATATATATACATTTATTTTCTAAATTAATTCATTCCATTTTCTAAGATCCCAATAGATGTTTAAATATAGCGCTTTCCACCCACAAATTCCGCATACCAAATGCACCATAAAACATCACGACAGTGAAGTGAAGGTGAGACTGTGTGTGTAAGAGACAGCTTGCAATGAAATGTGAGATTTCACCTACCATTTTTCTCATTTCCCTTTTTACTTTAAATTCTCTATTTATTTATTTTTTTCTTATTTGTTTTCTCACTTCTCTTCTTATTGTTCTTACCGTTGCTTCTTCAACCACTGTTCTTATGAGCGCAAAAGATTGATTAGGCAATGATTACTCTTTTATTTGATTTTCTCTATTCTTAGTTTTTCAAGCTTGAAAATTTTTAAGCATTATTTAGTTCTTTGTACTTTCGGACATTTCTTTTTTGCCTTTAAAAAGATGTATTGAAGACTGTAATGACAAATGAATTATTGCAGAAATCTTTGAAGAAGAAGAAGAAGATGGATGAGGCCGACTGTGCAAGCCTCTTCGACCAAATCGACGACCTAATCGATTTCCCGCCCGACGGTAAAGAATGCAAAACCATCGGCATAGGGGGCGGTTTGGTAATTTCCGGCGATGGCAACGATTTCCCGAGCGTGTGGAGTGGCGCATTGCCCGATTCCGACGACATTTTCTCTAGTAGCTCCGCATCTGATCTGTCGGCCGAGATCTCCCTTCCGGTGAGCATCAAAATCTCCGAAATCATATTTCTCGCATCTAATGGCTACTAAATTTATATGTTTTAGTTTAGGAAAAACGATACTTTTGGCCCCCAAAATATTTGATATGGGCGTTGTCACTTTTAGTTCCAAATGTTATTGGTTTTGGTTCCATGGTTGTTAACTTAATTGTTAGATCGGATGGAATTTAACGTGTGAGACGCATGCGATTCAATTTTAGCGAATTAAAACTATCTCATTTTCATATTGCAACCCAAACAAAGATGTCTATTTCGATTTAAATGCTCATAATATCCCATTTTCATAATTTAATCGTTAGTTCGGCTTTATGCTCTAACACTCGACAAATCTTTCATCTCACGTTGAAGAATATGAGTTCTGAGTGTTTAAGTCGACTAAAATGAAATCGTGTGCATCTCACATGTTAAATTCCGTCCAAACTAACGATTAAATTAATCGGAAGATTAAAAGGATCCAAAATCAGTAACATTGGGGACGAAAAGTGTCGTCTCGAAATATGGGGATACAAAATGCCCATATCTAACATTAGGGACAAAAAATGACATTCTCCCTTTTATTTTAGTTTCTAAGTTTTACCAACATTTTCTTGTCTTCTTAGAAGTCCATAGTAATTAAATGTATAAATAAGTCGAACTCGAATTTTCTAGACTCGAACTCGAAAGTTTTCTAGGTAGACGGTTAAGCTCGAGCTTAAGCTCAAAAAGTTTTAAAAAATGATTTTAAAAATATTTACACGTAAATAAAAACAAAATTAATAAAAAGCTACGGCGAAGCCCGAGCTCCCGCCAGCTCAACGAGCACGTCGTTGGCTCGGCTCATCTTTTATCCCTAAGCCTAATATTATGATGGGAGGGAGGTTTGAAGTGATAAGTGATAAAGCCTTTGCTCTAGTTAGGTTGTGGTCCTAACGGTCTCATGTGAAGAAGCCACATTTACTTCCAAGTTCTCAATTCAAACGTTTGAGTGTCTTTTTTTTTTTTTTTTTTTTTTTTTTTTTTTTTTCTGATTTGTAATCTATTTTGTATGTTTATGCCCAACCTGTAAATGTAATGAAAATATCCACTTTCAGTACGGCGAAATCGCACAACTCGAGTGGCTCTCGGCCGTCGTGGATGACTCATTCTCGGACGCCAAGGAAGGGTTCACGTGCCCATTTCCAAACAAGAAAGACAGCAGCGGCGATAACACCATTTGCGGGCCCCAACGGGCTCGTACCAAGCGGCTGGGCCCGCCCGCGTTCAACCCACGGCCCGCGATGATCCCACTCGCCGGGACGACTGAGAGCCTGTCGGAATCATCTTCATTTGATACGACGGAGAACGTCTTTGAGCTTTCCTGGCCGGAGCAAAAGAGGAAGAGGAAGAAGAAGAACGGCGGGATTGGTCGAGACGTTTCGCATCAGGCGGCGAGCGTTAGGAAGTGCATGCACTGCGAGGTACCGAAGACCCCCCAGTGGTGGGCCGGGCCCATGGGCCCGAAGACCCTGTGCAATGCGTGCGGGGTGCGCTTCAAGTTGGGCCGTCTGTTTCCCGAGTGCCGGCCCGGCGTTCGTCCCGATGGTGCATTCGAATTCTCACAAGAAGGTCGTGGAGATGAGGAGCAAGTCGGGCCACAGCGATGGAAAGCCCGAGGATTCGACTGCCGATAATTCTTAGAAGTACTTATATGTCTTGTCAGTGTGGACGGACGATATAAACAGACCAAGATGATTAGTGTTGCTGGAAGCTGAGGCCATCCCACCCACAACCAACGTTAATGCTCCGTATTACTTCAAACCAAACTTAATCGAAGTATAAAGATTATGTTGTATGGAGATACCTCTAGACAAACAAAGATTTTATTATTTTTTTTTTTATGTTACTTAACTATTTACAATGTTCCTAATCTTTTTCTTGGTTATTTACAAATGTTTCTAATCTTTTCTTGGTTGTGATGTAGATATTCTAATGACATGAGAACAACTAGAACTTCTAAAAATTACATTACAATGTATTATTATCACAAATAATAATAATAATAATAATACTTTCACAACTACAACTAAAATTACAATTTTTACTTTCACACTTCAATCATGTGATCCTTTGTGTTGACAAGGAGTCAAGTCCTAATATTCAAAGTCATTTCCTTTTTTTCTTATTTTTTTACTCCCATTTTATCCTATTTTAGAACTCCCACAATAATTTGGTAATCATAAGAGATGAATAGTCCAATTAGTCGTAAAGCCCCTCGTCGTGCCATATATCTACTAAAAAGTCGACCATCTCCTGCAAAAGTACGTTTAATTCGAATTAGGGCGGTCGATCGATATTAGACGAAGTCGCCTCATTTTTATAAATCTTGAGTTAGATCTAATTTCTTCGTATGCAACGAATAAGCTCGACACTATTGCATTAGAACGACTTACGGTTAAAGGGATTCTCTCTGCGAAAGCGTCATTGGTCGAGAGCAAATCTTCGTAAGCCATGGACCAGCTGCAAAATCATAGAAGTATTGTAAGAAAATCGACTAAAATATTACCACAAGATTATTCTCCATCTTACCTTATAATTGGATCCTTAGGCACTCTCTTCGGCCTTTGAGATACATCTCCTACCCATTTTCTCCTACCTTCATTCCATGCAATCGCAGCTGCAAAAAAACACACACACACAAGCCGAATGAGACGATTTAAACAAATCGTCTAAATGGGAAATATACGACATAAAAGACATATATACCGTGATTGACGAATACGGAAGGGCTAGTGCCATTCTCTGCTGGCCTTTTCTGTTCTTTGACTAGAGGAGGCTTAGAAGTTTCCAAAGGTCTCCTTTCTCTGAACTCTGAAGTTCTAACACTGACGAATTCCATGGCTGTCTTATCTTTAACAAGAAACCATCACACTCTATACGGATGAGCTTTTTATTCGTTGTCCAGTTCGATATATTCGTTGTCCAGTTCCAAACCAAAATCAGCTCTGGTTTGGTAAAAGAAGCCGCGGCCTGCAATATCGAAGATACTTTCTTTACGATCGTATATAGGCAAGCCACTACATTATTCGTATAAATCTTCGGCCTCAACGAAACTCGATGGTCGCCAAACGTATGTCATTAAAGGAGAAAAAGAATGGACATTGTAAGAACAAAAGTATTAAAACTCAACAACATTCATACACTAGATATCAATTGACTGAATATAAGGATCAAAAGATTACTAAACCAAGACATGGAGGAGTAACATAATTTTTATAGATCCCATAAGGATATCACCAGTCGGGCTCGGTCTATAGATCAAAGAGATCGCTTCACCTAACACCAATCGATTCGAAAGTTTTCAGCATTGTCTCGACATTCTAATCATCGGCGAGACAGAAGCATTAAATCTCATACCCCGACGTAAATAGATAGCCCGCAGCCACTGGATTCGGCAAAACATCGCCCGTAAAAGAAAAATCGAAAGGGGCACAAACGATAATCTATTCAAAATCATAAACCCCCAAATAGCAAAGGACGTATAAAAAAATTCAATTTCCTTTCAAAATCATCACAAAATCCTAAATTCGCCATTAGCCCATAATTAAGACAAGCGAAATACCCACACCCATGAACAGAAGACAACCAAAACCAACAAGAGACATTAAATTAACTCAATAAAAACAAAGACAAAAAAGGGGAAATACACCAAAGAATCAAAAATGAAAAACAAAACAAAGCAAGAGAAGAAAAGCTAAATTAATTAAACAAAAGAAAATAGACAAATAAGGGAAATACCTTTGCACCAGCCAAGCAAACGAGGAGGTCGAAAGAGGGAATTAGGTAGTGGAAGAGGGCATATTTATAGGGCGAGCAAAGGCCAAAAGGTAGCATCTTTTTCTACGTTTCAAGTTTGCATAGGAGTTTTGTGGGTCAGACCGTATTTATTGAAATGAGTAAGCACACTGTTTCATGACTCACGTGTAAACACGAAATGACAAAATTACCCTCAGATCGACTGAGGATAGTACTGAATTAAGGGTGTTTTAGTCATTTACAATATGGCTGCATTGCAAGAGACAAAGACAGTTTGCTGTGTACTGACTAGCTGACCATAGGAAGATGCTCCGTTATTGATCTTGTTGTTACCTAGTCGGGTCGGGTCGGGTCGATAAAACAATCTAAAAAGACCCGGCCCGTAATCGAAGCCCATTAATATCAAGGATCAAGTCCGAGCCTTAACAGTTGAATTTGTTTTTTCCCCCGCATTTCGGCACTTTTTCACCAGCAAGGAGGCGCACACAGCTGATGTCGAAGGCAAAGGTTCCTCTGATTCTGGAAAATAAAGCTTCTTTACCTAATGGAGGTATCGAATTCGGATGCTATTTGATTTTGTATTGTCGTATGTGTGTTATGTTTTAATGGCTGTGTATTTGGATTCTTCCTTCGTGAAATTGGGTGTTTCTCGATGATAATTTCACTCGCTGATAAGTTCTGCGTGTTTCGAGTGACTGATAGGAGTTGCTTGGCGAAGTTGTGTGCCGATTTCATTGGCGCATCTTGTCTATTAGGGTTTCTTGTTCTGTTTCTGGGATGATTAGCTTATGGGATTTGGGCGAGTTGATATTCAAATTTATGACTAAATTCGAGATTTTGAAATCTGTTTGCATTTCTGTCCCCATTTGTGTTGGGGCGGTAGAATCAGGGCATCAAGTATATGGTGGTTTATCTGGGTTTTGCTATTTCGTAACAAAGTTTTTTTCTTTCGATTTCGGTTTTCCCTTGAGCTACGATTTTACTTATCTCTCCATTTATATTTCTGTTTGTGAAATTTAGATATAGTTGGGAAAGCAGCTAAGGCATGCCCACAAAGTGCGGTGAGACGTAAGCTTTCGGATATAAGTAACTTGCCGCAAAACTCTAGGCCTTCTATTCAAAATGAGAAGACACAGTGTAATTCAACAACTGCTAAACAGCATATTGAACAGCTTCAAAAGGTAGTTTATTTAATATTTATAGGTTAATGGTTGACATCTATGGACCTTACATTCAGTTTACTGAATCTTTGACGCTTTGGATTTTGATTGAACAAAGGAAAACTTGGCTCTGGTGAAGATGCTGGCACAAAGAAAGTATCCTAACTTTTGGATTGTTACTCATTGATGCACTAGTTTGTCGTCCATTGATCTTGCTTTGAAATTCTTTAACAATGTTTTCCACTAGCAAAATTATCGAGCAGAGTGGAATTCAGTTGGAGAAAATGAAAGTGAATCTACTTAAAGTTCAGGAACAGAATAAACAACTAGCTCTGGCAAATACCCAAATTCTTGCGGTCAGTTCCTTGTTTCATGTTTATCCCAACATAACATTGAAGCTTTCGTCATTAGACTCTGTCACCGTCAATGTTATCTTTTTCTTTTATTTTCAGGACTTAAATTCTGGAAAAGATAAGGTATGTGAAATGAAGCTTGAATGGTAATATCAATTCTGATGTTTGATTTCTTTGTCTAATATACCTTTACCTATAGTGGGTTATATTGTATGTTTCCTTGATTCCAGTTAAAGGTACTACAACATGAGCTCGGATGCAAAAATATTCTGCTCAATTTAAGAAAGTTGGAGCTCAAGGTATGTGTCTCTGTGAGACTAAATTATCTCTCAATAGAAATCAAATCAATATTGTCGCTAACTTCTTGCTTCATTTTCGAAGTCATCCCTCAGTCATATGATGTCAGTTTAGGAACTAAAATATGTTTTGTCTATGAAACCTGTGATTAGTTTGTTTGAAGAAAGTCTTCTTAGATGTTAACTAGATTGTCTCTGTCACTCAGGAAAAAGTTGAAACAACACATAACCAATGTGCAGATGTTGAGGTATGGTCCGAAATCCAATGTTATTTTTTTTTTCTCTTGTGCTAGGATACATTTACGCTGCACAGCTTTACATATCTTTTGCTTCATACAAAATCACCTCCATGTGTGAGTATTGCCCTTCAAACTTGTCACTACCTATATTTCTTTCAATGCTCAATAAATCTTGGCTTCTTTGACCTTCTAAAGATCAACTCGACCAAGATTTGTGGAGAAGGTGAACCCTCAGAAGAGTGTAAAGAAGTTGAAAAGCCCCGTACTACGAAAAGGAAACTGCGTCAACATAGTGAGTAACTCAATCCTATGATTATCTTGCATTATAATGTAAGTGTTACTGAGAAGTTTTTCATTGGTTTATAGGTTTGGATCCGTCCCAAAGATTACAACCCGAGGAGAACCCCACAAATAAGAGGTGTGTGTGTGTGTGTGTGTGTGTTTCTTTCAAATGTCCCGATGAAAATTAAATATGTGGTAGAGAGATTTTAGTTTTTCTCAGATCTAATACTTACTTTTTTGGCCCTTGGAAATACCCCAATTCCAGGCCATTGACAAGGAGGAGATCTTCTATGTTCAAAGCAGCAGAATCAAAAGGCTCCGAGGAATCTCACGAGACAGACGATAAAAAACTTTCTCAATGCCCATTGCCCGATAATCCAATGCCTGAAGATACATTAACTAGTTCAAATGCCTCTATCGAAATCAAAGAAAGCAAAAGCAGTTCCTCTGATGATTTGAACTCTCAAGGATCACAAAGATCATCTATGTCCAGACCATCGCGCACGGCAGTGAAAAAGGTACAATCCTACAAAGAGATCCCTATAAATATCAAAATGCGCAGACCTGAGTGAAACGTACATTGCTTTGTGCCTTCTGTATTGCATTGCCCCGTAAGTAGTTTTATAATAGTGACCAGTTCAGCTGATCGAAGTGATGTTGATATGCTACTTCTCATGTGATTTTCTTGAAATCTTTTCGTAATATCCGAACAGACCATGTTTTCTGTAATGAGTCCGTAAAAGATATTGTGATTTTGGGACCTAACGTTTGGATTAAATGCTAAAACATAATATGCTATGAAATTATGATTAGTTAATCCCACATTACAGTACACCATAATATAATAATAATAATCTAATCCCAGAATACATAGGACATTAGTAAGTCTGTCTAAGACATGATAGAGCATAGAGAAAGATGATACTGTAAGAGGAAGATCTAATGAAGGCATGCATCCTTTTTCCCTCCTTCAATTAATATAATATTCATCGGAAAAACTTGGCTATATATCAATATATTAATCCATCAGTAATACTTCTTCCTATTCCATTCTCGAGGGTTAGCAATGTAACTTGTAATAAAACATGATAAGTAGTTAAAGGTTATTCACAAAGAATTAACTACAGCAATCAACCCTTTTCTTTCGTAGCCATATTAGAGTTATGCTCCTTGCAACAACTCTCATACAAGATTTTTCAAATTCGACTTAAAGCCTGTTTTTGAAATGGAATATTGTTGCATAAAGAATACACAAAACACATTTTTCATCAATAAGAATACAACACATTTTTTTCCCTCAAGCACGACATGAATTCTCATTCATAAACGGGCTATTTTTTTATGGTATCGTCGGACTTGGATCAGGAAGTAGATGTCGTCGGTCACTGCAACCCAAATATAAGTTATGGCTCTTCAACTATTTAAAAATTTTGCTTTCAAAGCTACGAAAGATGCGTGAATTTAGACCACAGTTATGAAAAACTTTCTAGAATGTTCATTGAACTTCTTGATGAGCGTGGAGCGTGTGGTTTCCTAAATCATTGATTGGGAGCGGACGTTCACTGTTGTTTTGTTTCCATCATCGATCATATCGACGATATATTTTGCTCATGTTTTGTGCTATCTGAAAAAATCCACAAGAATATAACAAGAGGTTACTATGCAACCACGCCGTCATAGTCGACCTTTAACTCGCCTTACTCTTTGATTAGCCACTCGTGTAAAAGGGCGGATGACTGAGCTTTTGATCCTTAGTATGAAATATTATTGGTACGCACAATTGGCTAAGTTCGAAAATGATCTGTTTTAGGCTTGTATTTCAGAATAATTTAGTTGTTTTATTAGGTCAAGTTTGTCATATTAAAAAATACGTTCAGTCGCGTATTCTGGGACGTCAAGCATTACGATTTCTGGTAAGCTCGGCCCAGTCGACAATCAAATGCATAATAATACTACGGAACACTCGATTGTTAATATCCCTTATTTGTATATATAATGTTACACATAAAAGTGTATCCAAAACAATCAAATATCCTAATCCAGGGTATGTTTGGTAGTCTATTGTGCAAGTCGACCCTAGATAGATTTTAATTATATGTTATAAATCATCTAAAGAGAAACCCTATAATTCTTGGTGTGTCCAAAAAGGATCTTATGTGCTTTGCAAGATCATGTGGAAAACGTAGTACGTTTCTCACATTGCATGCTTTGTCGATGATAATATGCGCAAAACTTGATGTGGTAATCAATATGGTTGATAATCACAACATATGCATATACCTTTTTATAGATCTAAATGTTTCTACTAAGAGCGTTCTTCTGTCCTTGAAGCCAGCTTAATCAGATGATAGTGTAATGTTTCTTTGATTATGTTATATTAACAGAATAGAAAATACCAGTCGAACGAGCGTTTGATTGATATAGGGTGATCGAAATGGGACAATGTAGTAGTCGAAAAGTCATGCTCCGAAGGGTGATCAATGCAGTGTTGCTTTGTCGGACGTTCTGTAATTATTTTTATTTCTAGGGTTTGTTTATAGAGGGTTTCTAGCACATTTTGATCTATTTTGTGTTTCTGTTATTTTTTTTCTAGGAGATGGGTTTTGAACTATTAAATTGGGAGGGAGTACTAAAAATATTTTCCACAGAGCCATTCAAGTCGGCAGGTATGCGAGCAACTTTTACATCGGCTGACCTCGACGATCTTGAAGATGGAAGTGAAGACTCTTAGGATGCGTTTGGTATGCGGAATCCGTGTGTGGAAAGCACGGCGGAAAACTAAGTTAACGCATCAAACAATTGTACGTCACGCTTTGATTGTTGTACCTCTGTACCTTTCCTTTTCTTATATTTTTCTTACTGAATTCCACATACCAAGCACAGCCTTAAGGTTAAGGTAGTGGGAGGCTATGTTGAGTATCGGTGCTCTTCAATCTCGGAATGATGGAGCTCGTGGAGTCGTCGAAGGGTCAAGCTCCAAGGATCATTAGATGTGATGTTTAGGTTATGTAAATTGTTTGAGGAATTTTTATTTTTTATTTTGAAAAAAACAAATTGCGTGATACAACTTAGACAATGAGATTAAGAATAAAATATCCTAATATCGATTTAATAATCATTTTAATTCTTTTATAGTTGTTACAAAGAGATCATGGAAATTTATTGATGTTTGCATATATATATATAGTGTGTGTGTGTGTATTAATTTTTTGTGGATTTACATACGAAATTTAAATCTAATGTTGATTTCACTAATGATAATTGTTTCGGAAAAAAATATATATGTAGAACAGCACAAAAGTAACCGTTACATGGGGAGAAAAATCTCATTGTAATAAATGCCCAATAATCAGAAAAATCTCATTGTAATAAATGCCCAATAATCATCTTTCTCAAGGTAATCAATTCACCTTCTAGAAAAAAAATAATTAGGCAAATTTACAGCAAAGCAAATGAAAGTAATTTCCACATTCGAAAGTATTGCCAGCATCATATTATATTACACTAATGAATTAAGACAGCTAAGAAACAACACTAAGCTCTATCCATTTGGTCTCCAACCTATTTGCCTCTCTTTTTTCCTCCAACAATTCTATAAATACCCTAACCCTAAACCACTATTCTCACACAAGATAGAAAGAGAGAAACTTTCAACTCATTTGAGGCTTTCGTTGCTGAAAAAAAAAACATTCCGTGTTTTTTCGTCTTCTCTTCGAATTATATATCAGATATGGCGAAAGCAATGGTGAACGTTTTGAACGAAGTATTGTCGACGAGCCCAGGCTTTAGGTTTTCTCCAAGCGAGGAGGAGCTGGTGATTTTCTATCTGAGGAACAAAGTTCTTGGGAGGGCACATCGATACAATGTTATCGGTGAGATAGATCTATACAAGAAAGATCCATGGGAGCTGCCAGGTAAACACAACCTTTGACTTTTTTTTTTTAGTTTTTATATATGATGCTCAGTTGTCTGAGAGGACATTCCTTGTTCCTTTTCTTGCGTTAATTAGTGTGTCTTTCTTTTCTTGTCTTTTTTTTTTTTATAACAAGCCTTCGTTAGTTAATTAACTTCATTTGGTGCTGTTAGCTCAGATCTAGTTATAAGACCACTTTCCATCTTTAAGATCTGCTCGGAATCGTTGTATATGTTTTATCTCCACCGATTGTATGGAAAACAAACTGGTTAATTTCTTATTTAATGCGGAAACATAGTGTTGATGAATATCTGGCGTAAAACTTATGGAAAATGGTTTGGTTAGCGCGTTATTCATGTGATTTTGTAGCAAAGCGTCGAATTTGAACCATCGTACTACTTACGTAGTCTAACGTTGTTTTCTAGGTTTAATTTTCTATGACAAACAATCTTACATGCTCTATTTTTCTTTCCTTTTAAATGTATATAGCGCTTTCTTTGCTCAAAGATCAAGACAAAACGTGGTTCTTCTTCGCCAAACAAGAGAAGGTCTCCGGTGAAGGGCCTCAACTGCAGCGGGGAAGCCCCAGTGGCCACTGGAAAATGACCGGCAATGATAAGCCTGTCAGTCACCGTGACGAGGTTGTTGGTATGAAGAAAACCCTCGTCTTCTACAACGGTCGGACTCGTAAGGGGATAAGGACCGACTGGGTCATGTATGAGTTCAGACTGTGTGAATATCCCGAGGTGCAAAATGAAGGCACCTTGAAGGTATGCGCCTGAATATACATATACATATATGCTATGGGGCTTTGATTATATATATGTAGTTAACTGATCTAGCGCGAAACCTGTTATTTATTGCGTGTCAGAAAAAGGATGTACTTATTTTGTGCAAGATTGTGGACAAGACTGGGACAAAACCAATTAGGCAAGCCGGCGGGGACGATGGTCCAGAGGTTGCTGGCAATGGTCCACCAATGAACGACGGAGATGAGGGCGCTAACAACGCCGATGATGTATGTGTCTAAACGTTCTATTCATAGACTTTGTTTCGTCCTATGTGCGCCCGTCTATTAATAACGGCCTAATTTTGCTTGGCGATTGCGTTAAATAATGAGAAGGGGAAAAAATAGGAAAATATGCTTTGATATGATATCTGCAATTTCAGTCCATTTACGATAAGGCAATGCAAATAAATTGATTACTACCGTGTTTATGCATTATTTGTGCAGGAAGTTATTGTGCCTCTCAGCTTGATGCCCCCGAGCGAACATCTCCCTCCTGAAACAGCTGGCCTCAAGAGGCACGAGCCATCGTCTTCCTCCGGAGAGGGTGCAGCTGATAAAAGGCTGAAATCTGTTGGTGAAAGCGCTAGCCAACCTGGCCCACAGTTCGACAAAGCCACATTTACTTCGGCTGAGGTTGTCCAAAATTTGGCTCCGGAATATGTTAAGTATATGAGGAGGCTAGAGAAAGAGAGGGAGGAGCTGAAGAAGGACACGGAGGCTCTGAAGGCTGAGGCCGCGGAGGCTAGATTGCGTGCCAGTGCTCTTCAAACCCAAATCGAAGAGTTGACAATGGATCAATCGGGGTTGAAGAAATGAGCTTCGGTTAAGGTTTTTCGTAGCTATCTTGTCTTTGTGCTGGTGAAAGGAATAATTAGATCTTTTGAAGATAAGATGATGACATTAAAATGAAAAGGCGATCGATCGAATACACATTTGCGATTATGTTTGTTGTAGTATTTATCGCATTTCTTGATATCTGCATATATAGTATCAAGAATCTATATCAAGAAACGTTGCAACGAAAAATGAGCTGTAATATATAGTGTTAATGAACTGAGTCGATGTCAGGTCGTATCATGCCATTGTTGTTTGTTTCATACAGCAATAAAATCAATATCAAGAAACATATGGGAATCAAAATAGAAATGGTGATAAAAGCGAATAATAAATCATTCTTTCCAAAAAAAGAAATAAATCAAGAGTGTAGCTCAATCGATACAAAGCGGTAGAGTTTGACGATTCGGATATGCAGTTCGTAGCTAAAATCTCAAGAAGAAAAGACGAAATTCGTCCGAAGTCTTTAGCATTGGAGCTTTGTGAAGAAGTTCTTACACGAGTTTATAAAGCGGAAGTGCGACTCCCATCAGCATACAAGAACTGAAACTCCGATTACCATCCCTGAAGAACTTGGCGGTTTATTAGATCAGATTCATTCTTCTTCCTTATGCACATTATACAAATACTCATTGTAAATGTGATAATCTAGAGAACTCATGTAAATTCTTGAAAAGATAGTGGGAAAACTATTAGTGATATGTGGGATTGCTTCTCTACTACGGTTGCAAATGAATCGAAATTTTTTGGTTCGATTCGAATTCAAATAAAAATAATTTTTTATTCGAATAACATTCAAATACGAATACAAACGTCACAGTATTCGATTCGAATAATTAAATAAATATTTTAGTATTATATGTTATACTTCAAAAATATATTTAAATATAATATATTATTCAATATATATTTAATATAATATTATTTTTTTTGTAGTAAACTAATTTTATGTAAAAAAAAAATAAAAATAAAAGAGATTCGAATTCGAATATTCTAGAATATATACGAATTGAATTCGAATCGATTTTTGGATTCGAATAGAAATCGAATTTGAATTCGAATATTCGATTCGATAATCAAATAAAAATAGAATACGGTGGTATTCAGTTCAATTCGATTCGTTTGCAACCCTATTCTCTACACACTCACACACAAAGTAACCCTAAACCATCAGTTCTTTGAATTATATTCCCTAGTATGGCAGCCCAAGTCTTGGATGAAATGAATGAAAGACTACGTAAACTCTCTAGCTTTGAGGTTCTCTCCAACTGATGAGGAGTTAGTGATGTACTATTTGAAGGAAAAAAGTTCTTGGGAGGCCACAAAGATTCGAAGTTATTGCTGAGATTGATATATTGCGATAAATATCCATGGGACCTCCCTGGTGAATTCACTTTCTAACAGTTCTTTATATAGTTGATTATCATTCAGAGCTGTTCGTATGTTTTATCAGCAGAAATCTATGTGATTAAAAGGTGACGAGCTATTGTATGTTCCTATTTAAAAGGAGTTAGGAAATAAAAGGGATTAGGATGATCCAAAAATTGTTTTTAGGGTTCATTTTTACATGGCAAACAATCTTATACATACATACACCTCCCTTTTTTTCTTCTTTTAACTATACAGTCCATTCTCTGCTGAAAAACATAGACAAAGTGTGGTACTTATAAGTATATTGAAGTAGGGCAAGAATATAGGATTTGCGACCCCGAAGTACAAAATGCGGGCATTGCGCAGGTGTAAAGCGCTGAATATACATATTCGTACGGCTATACTTGATTGTAATATTTGAATTAATTCTTTCAATTTGATTGTATATGTTTTAAAATAAAATATATAAAATTAAAAAATGATACACTCTCTTCACGCTTAAGATTTTAGGTGAAGTAGTCATTCAACATGGTATCAAAGAGGTCTTGGATACGAATCCCACCCATTTAAGAAAATTTCACGTCTAAGGCTGGATAAGAAAGAAACAGCTTAGACGTGAGGGGGCGTGTTGGAAAATAAAGTATATAAAATAAAAAATGACACACTCGCATGAAGCTTAAACTTCTAGGTGAAATGTATCATTTATTAATTTTATATACTTTATTTTCCAACACGGCCCTCACGAGTAGGCTGATTTCTTTCTTATATAGCCCTAAACGTGTAATTTTCTTAAATGGGTGGTCGTGCGGGTTCAACAGTATATGTAATGAATGATCTAACGCAAAAACTTTTGCTTCCCGTGTGTCGAAAAAGGATGCTCATGTTGATGGGGACAATGATCATGAGGTTAACGATGGAGCTCGAGAAGATAAATGCACACAATGTCGATTTGGTAAACGTCTAAAGTTCAAGTTCTTAGGCGGCGTTACGATCCTTTACGCATCCATCAATTAGTAACAGCCTAATTTAGCTGTCGCGTTATATTAGCAAAAAAAATGGCAAATTTTTTATATAATACGCAATTCGGTCCAAATTAAGAATAATAACAAGTTAATGTGAATAAATTAATTAAGAACCGTGTCTTTGCGCAATAGTTGTAGAAAATTTTGAGCCTCTCATCTCGATGCCCCCAAACGAACGAACGTCGAGATATTACAGTACAATCATCTTCATTCCAAGTGGTTGTAACCAATGAAAGGTTGAAGGCTGATTCTAGGGGTGTAAACCAGCCAAACTCAGCTTATTTTCTAAGCTCGATCTCGGAAATTTATGCTAGGTTCAAGCTCAAGCTTGAGCTCGACGAACTTTAAAGTTTTGAGCTCGATAGTAAATAGTTAAACTCGAGCTCGGCTCTTGAGCTCATTTGCTTGTTGAACTAGAGTTTAACGCTAAAAACAAAAAAATTAAAAAATAAATAAAAATTTAATAAAAATCTCAAGAGCTGACTAGTGAGCTTTCTAACAGTTATGATGAAACTCGATAATCACGAGCCCAAATTGAGCTTCAGTAGAGCCGGCTCACCTAGCTCGTGAGCCAGGTCGACTCATCTTTCACTCAGTTTGGTTCTCAAGAGTCAAAGCAAATATCAATGTGAAGATATCATTTTTCTGAGATCATCTTTCTGACAGAGAATCAAATTGAAATACAACACTCCTCAAATAATTTAAAACAAAAGAAGATATCTCATAGTTAAAGTCACCAAGAAAATGTTACAAACAAGAGCGGAGCATGTAAGAACTCAACGATGACTCCATGATCATCTCTCGGCGGATGCAGCAGCAACTTTGTCCATAATCATGGACTCGGCTAGACGAACAGCTCTTTCAGATCCATTGATGGTAAATTTTCTGCAAACCGTCGTGCAATGTATATATAGTGTCAACAAGGTGTAAAAAAATAATAATCCCGACGAGGTGTAGAAAAACGGTAACTGCGATCATACCTATTCGATGTACCAGCTATGAAATCACCCCTATCGGATATTTTTATACTAGCTCCACTAAGCTGTAAGGCAGAGATATACATATTGTTGAATGATGATAAAAAAAAAAAAGAAAAGGAAAAAGGAAGAAGAATTGATAAAGTAACTCATTTATTTCAAGATTTGTTGGGGGTAAACCTGGCTTATCTCCATGATGATTCTTCCGCCGCGGCCAACAACTAAGCCCACGTGTTCATCTGCTACGCCAATTGTAACCGAACTGCTGCTATCTTCCTGCAATAGCAAATCTTGCTCACTAGGATGGTGTTAAAGAACATAACTCACATGCATTCCACATCGATAAAAAATGGAGAAATTGACTAGCATATAAATTGATGGGCTACTCTGTCTATTACCAATTGGTTTTAGAATGGAAACTCAAAGCTTATGCGGTCAATTCTCCTTCTATGCGGGTCAGTATGCATAGGCCTAATAACGAATTTTCACGGATACAACTTTATACAAAGAGATTAAGAATAAAATATCCTAATGTCCATTTAATAATCATTTTAATTTCTTTAGTTATTACAAGGAGATCATGGAAATTTATTGATTTTTGCACACACGCAATTATTTATATATATTGCGTGTGTGTATATTAATTTTTTGTGGATTTTAATACGAAATTTAAATCTAATGTTGATTTTACTAATGATTATTGTTTCCCAAAAAAAAAAAAATGTACAACAGCACAAAAGTAACCGTTACAGGGGAGAAAAATCTCATTGTAATAAATGCCCATAATCATCTTTCTCAAGGTAATTAATTCACCTTCTAGAAAAAAAAATAATTAGGCAAATTTACAGCAAAGCAAATGAAAGTAATTTCCACATTCGAAAGTATTGCCAGCATCATATTACATTACACTAATGAATTAAGACAGCTAAGCAACACTAAATTCTATCCATTTGGTCTCCAACCTATTTGCCTCTCTTTTCCTCCAACAACTCTATAAATACCCTAACCCTAAAACCACAATCCTCACACCAGAGAGAAAGAGAGAAACTTTCAACTCATTTGAGGCTTTCGTTGCTGAAAAAAAAAAAACATCTTCTTCCGTATTTTTTTCCGTCTTCTCTTCGAATTATATATCAGATATGGCGAAAGAGATGGTGAACGTTTTGAACGAAGCATTGTCGACGAGCCCAGGCTTTAGGTTTTCTCCAAGCGAGGAGGAGCTGGTGATGTTCTATCTGAGGAACAAAGTTCTTGGGAGGGCACATCGATACGATGTTATCGGTGAGATCGATCTATACAAGAAAGATCCATGGGAGCTGCCAGGTAAACACAACCTTCGACTTTTTTTCTTTTGTTTTTTTTTTAAGTTTTTGTATATGATGCTCAGATTTGTTGTTGTCTGAGAGGACATTCCTTGTTCGTTTTCTTGCGTTAATTGGCGTGATTTTCTTTTCTTTTATTTTTCTTTCCTTTTGAATGTATATAGGACTTTCTTTGCTCAAAGATCAAGACAAAACGTGGTTCTTCTTCGCCAAACAAGAGAAGGTCTACGGCGCAGGGCCTCGACTGCAGCGGGGAACCCCCAGTGGCTACTGGAAAATGACCGGCAATGATAAGCCTGTCAGTCACCGTGACCAAGTTGTAGGGATGAAGAAAACCCTAGTCTTCTACAACGGTCGGGCTCCTAAGGGGATTAGGACCGACTGGGTCATGTACGAATTCAGACTTACCGAATATCCCGAAGTGCAAAATGAAGGCACTTCGAAGGTATGCTCCTGAATATACATATACATATATGCTATGGGGCTTTGATTATATATATTTAGTTAACTGATCTAGCACGGAAACTGTTATTTCTCTTGTGTCAGAAAAAGGATGCTATTGTCCTATGCAAGATAGTGGATAAGACCGGGACAAAACCAAACCGGCAAGGCGATGGGGACGATGTTCAAGAGGTTGCTGGTGATGGTCCAGCAATGAACGATGGAGATGACGGCGCTAACAATGCCGATGAGGTATATGTCTGAACGTTCTACTCATAGACTTTGTTTCATCGTATGTGCGCCCGTTTATTAATAACAGCCTAATTTTGCTCGGTGATTACGTTAAATGATGAAAAGAAAAAGAGAAGAAAATATATTTTGATATGATCTGCAATTCAGTCCATTTCCAATAAGGTTATGCAAATAAATTGATTAAGACGGTGTTTATGGGTTACTTGAGCAGGAAGTTGTTGTGCCTCTCAGCTTGATGCCTCCGAGCGGACATCTCCCTCCTGAAACAGCTGGCCTCAAGAGGCACGAGCCATCGTCTTCGTCCGAAGAGGCTGCAGCCGATAAAAGGCTGAAGTCGGTTGGGGAAAGTGCGAGCCAGTCTGGCCCACAGTTCGACAAAGCCACGTTTACTTCGGCTGAGCTTGACGGACACGCGCCGCCAGAATATGTTAAGTATCTGAGACGGCTAGAGAATGAGAGGGAGGAGCTGAAGAAGGACTCAGAGTCTCTTAAGGCTGAGGCTGCTCAGGCTAGAGCGCGGGTCAGTGCTCTTCAAACCCAAATCGATGAGCTGACAGTGGAGCAGTTGAGCTTGAAGAGATGAGCTTCTGGTCTAGGTCTTTCTTAGCTCTCTTGAGCTTTTGGTTCTTGTAAGGAATAATTAGATCTCGATAAAATCGACTACAGCGCATTTTGTGCATTATGCTTACGTACAGTAGTATTTATCACAATGCCATGCCATTGTTGTTTTATGTAATGCAGCAATGAAATCGATATCAAGGAACATATAAGAATCAACTTTAAATAGAATTTGGTGATAACATCATAAAAAAAATATCTTTTTTGCCGAAAAACATTGTCAAGTTTACGTAATTTGTGAGGCATGTAGCTCGATTAGTACACAGTAGAGTTGAGGGTGCAAATATGTTCTTTTAGATAAAATCCCAAGAAGAAAAGATGAAATAATTTCTAAGTTATTAGAAAGGATTTACAACATGAATAGAATCTGAGTATAATCCCCGTTGAACCTTGTGGTTTATTAGATCAGATTCATTCATCTTCGTGTATATATACATATATATATATATATATATATATATAAGGAAATACTCATTTTAAATGATATAGAGAGCTCTTGCTGTAAAATCTTTGGAGTATAGTGGAAAAATAATAGTGATTCCCTGGGATTGATTCTCTATAAGGATATTCAAACTCTGCAAAATCTTGGCGTTCATCAATTCTTTATTTTTCATTTGTGTTCATGGAATATAAGGGCTTTATTAGAATTGTTAAAATGAGACTATTTAGAATGAGGTGTTCTTAATTTCGACGAAATAATCATAAATTATACTTTGTTTATAATGGTGTCCACCCACCGTGCATGAGCAACTACCATGAGCACCATAGTCAATCTCCTCCCTCTCTAGCGCCGTCATCACCTCTGCCGCCTCTCTCAACTCTGTCATTACCTTCGTTGCCAACCTCCGGCGCGTTGATTCATCAGAAATTCATTTTTATTTTCGATTTTCTCGTAGAGATTCTGATGTTATGAAATGAGAGCATAACATTCCAGTAATGAATCAGACAGATGAAAGTTCTATCTATTTTGGTCTTACCTATTTGCCTCTTATTTCTTCTGTCCAACAACACACACACACACACACTAACCCAGAGCCATCAGATATCATTACTTTTATTTTCTTTCTTGGAAAGCCACAGCGATTCGAAGTTGTTGCTGAAGATCGATATATACGATAAATATCCATGGGAGCTACCTCTGGTAAACAAGCAATGTGATAGATAACATTGATTCCTTTTTCTTTTCTTTATAGTTAATTATCGTTCAGAACTTGTTCGTATGTTTTAAGATCACTTTCGAGCTTTGAGATCTATTTGGAAACTTTTTGTATGTTTTATCAACAGAAAACTTTTATATATAAAAAAAGCATCATTAGCACTTAAGGCCGTGGTTTTATGCATCATCTTCGTTCGAAGAGGGCGCTGCCAATAAAAGGCTAGAGGTTGTCGGTAAATAGGAGTGCAAACGAATCGAATCGAGTCGAATACCATCTTATTCTATTTGTATTCTGTTATCAAATCTCGAATTCGAATTCCAAAATCAATTCGAATTCGATTCGACTATATATTTGAATTCGAATATTCGATTATTATTATTATTATTATTTATATTTTTTTTCATAAAATCTATTTAATAAGACAATATAAATAATACTGTATTTAAATATCTATGGAATAATAAATATTGTATTTAAAAAAAAACATTGAATTATTTCAAATATATTTTGAATTATAAGATATTGTATTTAAATAAATATTTCATTATTATTAAATATATATTGAATTATAATAATTATATTAAAATGAATATTTAATTATTCGAATCGAATATTATGATATTTATATTCGTATTCGAATATTATTCAAAAAAAAAAAAACTATTCTTATTCTAATTCTATATTCTAATATTTCAAATCGAATCTCAAATCGAACAAAAAAAAATTCTATTCATTTTGCAACCCTATCGGTGAATGTGGGTAGGAAAGGTTAGCAAATCCATGTTAGGTTCATCGACTGACCTTGAATGAAACGCTCCTCCGAAATATTTGGAGTATAGTAGAATGCTTGAGAATCAGACTCTCAAGCTCGAAAACCGAAGAAAAAAAAAAAAAGCCCATTAGCTTTGTGACAGTTATGATGAAGCTCGAGCTCAATAATCACAAGTCCAAACCGACCTTCAGTCGATCAACCTCACGAGCCTAATTGGTTCTCAAACATGGCAAAGCAAATATCAATCCAAAGATATCATTTTTCTGAGATCATTTTTTCGACAGAGAATCAAATCTAAATACAGCAAACTCTTTCGCCCACGCATTAAATCGGAGTCAAATAATTTAAAACAAAAGACGATATCTCATAGTTTAAGTCACCAACAAAACGGCATAAACAAGAGCGAAGCATGTAAGAACTCGACAGACGACTCCACGATCATCTCTCGGCAGATGCAGCAGCAACTTTATCCATAATCATGGACTCGGCTAGACGAACAGCTCTTTCAGACCCAGTGATGGTAACTTTTCTGCAAAAGCCATCGTGCAAACGTATAATATACTATAAACGCAATGTATATACAATCCCGACGAGGTGTGAAAAAATGAGATCATACCTATTCGATGTACCAGCTATGAAATCACCCCGATCAGATATTTTTATCCTAGCCCCACTTAGCTGCAAGGCAGAGAGATATTCGCCGTCAAATGATGGTTGGAAAAAAAAAAAAGAATTGATAAAGTAACTCATTTATATCAAGATTTGTCGAGGGTAAACCTGGCTTATCTCCATGATGATTCTTCCGCCACGGCCAACAACTAAGCCCACGTGTTCATCTGCAACGCCAATTGTAACCGAACTGCTGCTATCTTCCTGCAATAGCAAATCTTGCTCACTAGGAGAGTAGGCAATGCGGACAAATCGAAAAAAGTTCATAAACAACAACCTCATCCACTTAGGAAGTAAGGCAATCGAAAAACGTACATAGCCAACAACCTTATCCACTTAGGAAAACTAGAAGGATAATGTCCCGGAACATTAGGATATGTAGAAGAAACATCTGATTAGCTTTTGTGATAGGGCGTAACTTAAAAGGTAAAAAAAAAACCTACATTATAGGAGTTTCAGAAACACTCTTGGAATCTAACTTGTAGCGAAACAGTTAACTTCTGGACAATCATGACAACCGTTAAATAAGCACAAACACTATTGTGGAAAACTAGGTAATATTTGTTGGTAAGAAACTGAGGAGATTAGGTCCTAAACTCCGACAAATAGCGGGATGAGCAAAAAAACAGAAGCATGAACAACGATCTCCAAGTACCTTGTTCGGCATCCTGTTGTTTTGGTAGTTTCCTGGACCACCATTTGGTCCATGATTCATCCCATTGTACATGAGAGCTGGAAAAGGACATTGAGAAAAAGGTCGATACGCATGATTAAAAGACACATAATTAGACAATAAAAGTACTACTGTTTAGAAGATGACATTGGATTTTGTCATTTCCAGCTAAGAAATCTGATTATATCAAGCAAAATCAACGAGGACTGAAAGTCACTACTGAAATCATAGACGTGTATATTATTTATATATATATATATAATATGCAGCAGAGGGAACTGCTGCGTTTAGTCCCACCCCACTCAACCAATAAAAAAACAAGTCGGCACAGAGTCAAAAACATAAATTTGCTGTTACGTTAATTGGGATCTCAAAAACTCAACCTATGTTTCCACTTTATGTTTTGCTGAACTAGAAGGCAGTGGTTTAAGGCATAACAAGGAGAGTGCAGAAGAAAATTGATGTTCATATTTGGCCAGTGTTATCAATGGCGGAAAGCCAAAAAAACCGCCATATATCTATGGCATGGCGGATATTTAATAGTCTTTGGCTTCCTAAAACTCCCGGTGGGTAGATTTGCTGTTTGGGGAAACTAACGGAAAATGAAGTAATATATCAAATCTATCATAAAAAAGTGTCATCTATACACGATCTGTTTTGTGAAGCAATGTGTATATAGATTTCACCATTAAAAGGCAACATTTCAAAAGGGAAGGGGCATGAAACTACTTCCGCATAGAGGACCTTTATACAATTCAAACACAAGCTTATTCAGCCATCTTCTATCAAAATACTATGAGGAAATAAAACTATCTCCAGCAAGAGTACCATAGATTTTCGAAATGGAGAAGGTAAGTTCAAATCAAGCACGGACCTGCATAAGGATAAGGCAAACTAGGAGAATGCTGATAATACTTGTCATCAACCAACTTGAGTAAGATAAGCTCAATTGCCCTCATCTGCTCAGCTAAAGTACCACTCACCGCCACTAACCTATCATGTAACCCGGGATAATAATTATCCTGAGGAGATATCTTAATGCCCGCTCGGGATTCTTCAATTAATGATCTGTTTTCGATGAACAATGGAAGGTACAGCTGATTAGTAGATAATAAACATAAGTCGCTAACTATCGAATGATGGAAATTGGAAATACTTTTAGATTACCTTATGATGGCTCCTCCCTTCCCGATTATCCCACCGCAAGAGCTATTAGGCACAACAAGTCTAATCCTTGACTCGGGATCATCTCGAGGACCTTCGCCCTCGGCATGGAACTAATCAAAATAGAATATGGACCTTTTTTTATTACATATTCTCATGTTTCCTTAGTGCACGTCGAAAGAATCTTTGCTTACCTCATCAAGCAATTTAGATAAAATGAGTTCAACTGCTTTTAAGACATCATCAATGATTCCAGAGACCATGATGATCCTGTCAGATGTTCCCGGGAAATACTCAGAGTTGCGCGATAATTGGACACGTGCCCCTGACCTCGACTGAATATCGTTGATCGTTGAACCACCTTTTCCTATTATAGAACCAGCTTCGGCATTCGATAATAGGAACCTAAGATGGGTAGCCTTTTCATCACCGTCTGCACAAACACCAATTATAGATAATTGCCCAAGAAGGAAACAAATGAGGATAGTTAAGTTTTAAGACATCATAAGATAGGATATCGAAAACCAGAAGAACATAGATCTGTAAGAAGAAACACCATGAAACTGTGATAATTACTTAGAACTGAGATCGTGGCAAAGGTAATAAGATTTAGAACATTAAAAAAATAAGGGATTCAATTCCATTCGACCATAATCATCCTCAGACCACATAGTCACCGAAATCCACCAAGAGCAATGCCCTCTCAGGCATAAAGAAATTCCTTACAAATTATCCTCAGAAGCCACCCAACAGACATCAGGGCTGTAATAACTATTCACATCAGCTAAAAAGAAAACAGTATCAACCAGCGTGATTACAGTACAAACCCACCGAAAGAAGCATTTCCCAGAAAACTCAAATCTCATCGCCCACAAACCAAAACCCACAACACAGATCTCCACATTGAATAACCCAACATCAAATTAATCGCCCAATAACACCATTAAAGGTAAAAATTACTATAAATTGCATAAAAAAAGACCTTGCGGCTTCGTCGGATCTTCAGGCGACGATTGATTCTTCAACTCAATGCGCCCAGATTCGATCTCCTCGGTCGCCATCCTCCCTTCTTGCACAGATGTAGATATGAGTATACGCAGTTACGTAAGCTATGGTCAGAGCATTTGAGGTGTGGAGAAAGAGAATGGAAAAGGGTAATGCGATGTAATGGGATTTGTTTGTATCTTTTAAGACAGCTATAGATATAACATTTTGTACGTATATGTGTATTAATTTGTCTTTAGGCGTTGAGAGGGTTTTGAAGTCTTTTAGGTCGTGTTCTCTACGGCACTAATTCCTGCGGTTTTTATCAGTTTGTGCGTTTTAATGAAGGTTTTGTTGCGACTTTAGGGTACTTGAATTTGGTTTGGTCTACAATTAGAAACCGTAGGGACTTACGGATTGTAGCTTGTATGTATGTCAATCGTCAACGCTACGGACTAGGAAATTATTTTTTTTTTAAATATTTAGGAAAATAAAACATTTTATTTAAAACTTATTCTTACTCTTGTATAATTGTTAAATAATTTATTAATTTTGTGTATGGTTGAAAATATTTGTCGAGCCGGCTCCACTAAGCTCGAGGTCATGATTGTCGATCTCGAACTCGTAATTATCGAGTTCGAACTTCATCTTGAACTCCAAGTTCGTGTTAACTGTTTGAAAGTTTTTAGTGTTTTTTTGTTATTTTTTTATATTATTTTTAATATTTTTAAACATTTTAATTTGAACCTAAAATTTTGAGTTTTAAGCTCAAGATCGTCGAGTAAACGAGCTCACGAGCTTAACTTAGTATTACATTTCCGAGCACGAATTCGAGCATAACATTAAATTTACGAGCTCGAGCTTTCGTGAATTTAATAAATGATTTCAGATGTAATACAGACGATTTTCGAGTTTTTTTTATATTTTAAAATTTCAAGTTTTAAGCTCCGATTCACGATTCGAACCTAGTATTAAATTTTTTAACCCATGTTATAAAATATATAATTCTTGCATTTCACCCATACTTTATGTGTGAGCTTAAGATATAAATATGTAATATTAAACATTTATAATTTATAATATTAATGTATAAAATATTTTTTAGGATGTAATTAAAATGAATAATAATAAAGGAGTATAATTATAATTATTCATATTAAAATAAATTATAAAAAAAGGATCGAATAATAATTAAATTTATAGACATTGACATTTTTTATCTACGCTTAATATATAGTATAGATGATCAATAGAACTTTGTTAATGATGAACGGCTGTTTGAGAGCTGGTTTTGGGCCTTTCGGCCCATAAACTAGAAAATACGGTAAAACACAATTTCTTGTCCGAAACGAAAAGAAAGTGAATTAGATATTATAAATTATCATTAATTAAATAGAAAATCGAAGACCAACGAGGAAGGAAATAAAAACCCTCACACTCCTCGGCTAAACCCTTTCTCCTCTTTTTCTGCTCCCCTCCTCCAACATTTTTCAACTGCTCGCTTTTCAATCGAGGTAAGTGAAGATCAGCTCTTCTTTCTCGTTTAACTTAGTCCGTGGTTAATGTTTTGGATCTCATTGGACTTGTAGCTGCTATGTCGCTTGTGTTTTAGGAGTTTTTGTGTTATTTCCGATCACTGCTGCTGTTGTTTTGAATTTTTTATATTTGGACTCGGTATTCTGTTTCGCATCAGCTATTTGATCGTGGATAGTTATTTCAAGTGGTTAATTAATGTAGTTAGTCATAGCTGGTTAGATGGATCTTGTGTTAATTTGTCTTTCAGTATGCTTTGCTGTACAATGTGATTATGATATGTACTGCACAGATTAGAACTCGTGTAATTCTTCGGTTTTTGATTAATTGAAGGCATTTCTTTTAACTAGATGCAGTTTGAGGGGTTTTTGTTGCTGAAAAGTAGTTGTTCCTTTAATGTGGATTTCACTTTGTTAAATTCTCCGTACGATAATTACATGATATTATAGGTAAGATAGAATATTTTGAACGGCTTGATTGCTTTAATATTCTGTTGTGGCATGATTTTGAAGTTAAAAAACCGTTATAACACACAAAACGGGCATGCTAGAGTAGCTTCTAGCATTTGATATATATGTATATCGAGTGAGGTGATCTAGTTTCCTGATATGGAATAACATCTCAGCACACTATTTTTTAATACTTGTCTTGGATTTTTTATGGATAATTATCTTATAGAACATTGTGATTATGTCTTCTGAAGTTGTTTCGAAGATGAACATGAATGTTAAGGTTCCTAAGATGCCTGGTGGTGGTGCGGCTGGCGCCCTGTTAAAGTTGGGAGCTGTGCTCGGGCTCGGGATTTATGGGTTGGGCAACAGTCTCTACAATGTTGAGGGTGGTCACCGTGCCATTGTCTTCAACCGTGTTGGGGGAATCAAAGAGAAGGTATTTCCTTTGTAATTTGTACTTTTACTTTGCTTTCGAGTTTCATTTATTAACTTAAAATCTTTATCATGGGTTTCAATTGTGTACTTGGTGTGACTGTGCGATTGCCATTCCCTGTCAATTGAGTGTCATGTCTGGATACCATTTTTTTCATTTTTTCTTTGCCAAAGTTACAAGTTTTTGGAGTTTCGTTATTATAGATATGAACTTGATTTCACTGTGCAGGTGTACCCCGAGGGGACACATGTTATGATCCCGTGGTTTGAGAGGCCGATCATTTATGATGTACGTGCTCGACCACATCTAGTCGAGAGCACTTCAGGCAGCCGTGATCTTCAAATGGTTGAACTCTCCTACTCTCTCTCTCTCTCTCATTGTTTGTGTGTCTATCATACATATATATCTGTGTCTGTGTGTGTTTTGCTTATTGATGTCTGTAGTTATATAGTGTATTTACATATCTTATTCATCTGTCTGTCATATGTCTTCTTGGCTATGCATGCTTACTGCCCATGGCTCATACAATTTATTTTTTTTTTAAATTGATACCCTGTGGTTTAATTATTTTCAACTTAGAATAATTCTCTCATGATTGTCCTTTGAAGAAAATGGAAGGTAGAAACTATTTCTATCAATTACTCTTTCTGTGGCATACTGTGTTTTTCTGATAACGTTTTTGGTACCTGTCTCTGACCATTCGATTATGAAGATGCTTGGCCACTACCATAAATGCCTAAAGAACTTATTCTTGTCTTAACTATTTATGTTAAGCCCTCACACTACTTGTATACAGTAGACAATCTATCAAGTATTATTCATAACGTTATAAATTTTTTTTGCTTGGATATTGTGATTTTTATAGTCAAGTATGCGATTCTTTCAGGTGAAAATAGGTCTTCGTGTTCTCACCCGTCCAGTCCCAGACCAGCTACCAACAATATATCGTACTCTTGGTGAGAACTACAATGAGAGAGTTCTTCCCTCAATTATTCATGAGACTCTTAAAGCTGTTGTTGCACAGTATAACGCTAGCCAGCTCATCACCCAGAGAGAGGTAGGCATCTTATCCATGTGCTAACGCCTATGAAATTGTGTTATTTCCTTGTTTGTGTTGTAGCCCCTCATTTCTTGCATTATCCGTCCTACATTACTTACGAATAGTCGATGAAAACATTACGTAAAAGTCCCCTTGAGACATTTAATCATCATCAATAACATCTCTTCTTATTAACTCGACGCAGAATGTTAGTAGAGAAATCCGCAAGATATTAACAGAGAGAGCTGCAAACTTCAACATAGCTTTAGATGATGTCTCCATCACCAGCTTGACCTTCGGCAAAGAATTCACCGCCGCAATCGAAGCCAAGCAGGTCGCTGCCCAAGAGGCCGAAAGGGCCAAGTTTGTGGTCGACAAGGCCGAGCAAGACAAACAAAGTGCTATCATCAGAGCTCAGGTACGTCGTTAGTTTCACTCAATGGTGCCAAAATATCAAACTCTCTCCCGATTATTATATTTTATTCGAATCAACTCGAACGTTTTTTTGGGTTTTTTCGGCGAAAACCAGGGAGAGGCAAAGAGTGCGCAGCTGATCGGTCAAGCTATTGCGAACAACCCTGCTTTTATTACACTCAGGAGAATCGAGGCATCCAAGGAAATATCGCACACGATTGCTAATTCGACCAACAAGGTGTACTTGAACTCCGACGAGCTGTTGCTGAATCTTCAGGACTTGGATGCTGGAAACGGCGCCCGCCGAAAATGATCGATTGAATTAACTGCGTCGACTTAAATCTTTTGAGATGAGATATTTGAATTTAAATTGGGATTGTCTTTCACTTTTAATTGGAAAATAAAAAATTGATCTTTTCTAGTTGGATATTTTGCAGAACTGATCTGACCCTGAACATTGTATTGAGTGAGCTCTTGCCATTATCATCTTTTTATTTTTCCTTTTTCCTACCATTATTTGGCGTAACTTGTTATAATAATTTAAAATAAGAAAGATAGTAATATTTTTTTTAAACGATAGTTCATTAACACAGACAAAATTACAGAGGTTGAAGAGCCCGTTAAAGAGCTCAGTTGCACCTTCTGGTAATATTTGATCTTTCAGATGAAGAAAGCTCTCATAAAGAGAGAAGCGAACACAAATCTTAAAAAAAAAAAAGGCAAATCAACATTAAAAGAAATCAAGATTCAAAGTTCGGACAAGCTTACTTTTTTAATAATATAAAATACTTCAAATATAATTAAAAATTATTTTAATAAAAAATTATATTGTTCAATAATACAAATTGAGGCAAAATATTGAAAGATTAATTGTATTCTTATAAAAATAGTTATTCTTGTATTTCTAATATTGCATTTTCTCTCTGGACTAATATGATTATTCGATTATTTCAATGAAAACTCTGTAGTTTTATTTATTTTTCATTCCATATACAATTCAAACCTTTAATTCTATGTAAGTTTGAGATTAAGGGATAAAATCCAAAATGATTTCTAATGTTTATCCGGTGGACCAATTTAATATACGATGTTTCGCTTGAACTAATTTAGTCCCCGATGTTGTCGATTTTCGACCAATTTGATTATTCCGTCATGATTAACATCAATTTTAGCAAGAATATCGTACGTACTGCATACTAAATTATGTCAGGATCAAATTTTAAAATATTTGCAAAATTTAGAGTTCGTACTATTTTCATGAAGTTCGACAAAACATATAATTTAGAGCACGTATTCAAACTTTGTAGGAGAAATTTTTAGTTTTGTGTCCTAATTTTAATAAACAATACAATTTTATCAATCTAGACATAATATATTGTGAGGCACGTGTAAAATTTCTGTTAAAATTGATGTTTTTCCTAAAAGGAAGACCAACATTAAGAACTAAATTGATTCAGTCGAAACATCGAGAATTAAATCAGTCGACATAATAAAACATTAAATACCATTATGAATTTTATCCCTTGAAATTAGCGTTTTAGCAGATTTAAAAGAAATTGAGTGTTTAATGTTACAATATTAAGAGACGAAAAGATAACAAAGAGAAAAATAAGGAAATGTTTACAAACCCAATCATCAAAAAGCAAAAGCAACAAACCCTAACCAAAAAGCCACCCAATTCAAGCGCTGGTGAACTTAGTCACCGCCTTAGTCCCCTCCGACACGGCGTGCTTGGCCAATTCGCCGGGCAAAACCAATCTGACGGCGGTCTGAATCTCTCGGGAGGTGATCGTCGGCTTCTTGTTGTACCTCGCCAGGCGCGCCGCCTCCTGCGCCAGTTTCTCGAAGATGTCGTTGATGAAGCTGTTCATTATGCCCATCGCCTTGCTCGATATCCCAATGTCAGGGTGGACCTGCTTCAACACCTTGAAGATGTAGATCTTGTAGGTCTCCACGCTCTTCTTCACGCGCTTCTTCTTCTTGTCTCCGGCCGAAGCGCCGCCGTCCTTGGGCAGCTTCTTGCCGGCCTTCGGCTTCTTCTCTGCCGCCGGAGATTTCTCTGCGGCGGGCTTCTTTCCTGCGGGCTTCTTCTCGGCCTTCGGTGGTGCCATTTGGTGATATCAAAGGGACGGATGGTACGAAGTAAGTAGTAGGCGAGAGTAAGATCGGTGGATGTATTTATATACATGAGAGCTGTATTGCGATTGGCTGCTTTCATATGACGAGGATCGAGATTATAAGCCGTCAGATTAAAATGGATCTGACGATCAGGATGGTAATGATCACTGAGCGATTAATTGAAAATTTTGCGGACCTTTTGTGGCATAACAATTTACAAATAATCTAATTTTTGGAGAAACATATAACGTCGGTTTATAATTATGAGTGTTTAAATTAATAAGATTAATATAAATTTAATTAATTGATATAATATAAAATGAATGTTTTGTTAGTGAGTTTAAATATAATATGCTTGTGTTGATTATACATGATTTAATAAATGAGTATTTGATGAAAATTCAATTATGCCCTCGAACCCTTCATTTAGTTATGTTGGACGAGTACGACAAAGTGGCAGTCGTTGAGGATCCAATCGCTTGAGAAATCGAATTAAGTATGAGAAATCCATATTTTTGGAGAGAGAGATAGATGCAGTTCTATCTGGTTAAGAAAGCGAAAACTACGGCTCAAGAAATCAAATAGGAGATGCCAAGATCAGACAGTGCCTTCCGCTTTGGGAAGAAGTCAGACTATTCTTTATATATGTGTGTATTAATACTATTTCTTATTAGTACATCACGAAGTTTATGGATGGTTCTATATATATATATATATATGGATAAGATAACTATTTGATATAGTCAATACTCAATAGTTAAATACAATGAAGATTTACATTTTTAGATGCTTAATCCTTTTCATCGATACGACTAACTATGACTCCATGCACACATAAACACAGTTGAAAGGCGGATCGATTGCAGCTTGAATCTCGGCATCTCCTACATAACCTACAACTATTGCATATCTAACAGACCAACTGAATTTCTTCCAACCACTAATAGCCCTACACCAGGCTTAAATATATTTTTTGTCATGTATGTTTGAGGAAGTAGCGTTTTAAGGACACTTAAGTTAAGGGTGGTAATTTCAGTCATATAAGTATTGAAATTAAAGCAATTTTAGGACAGTTAAACCCAGAAACTTAATTTCAGCTCGAAATTTACACATGTGGCGCCGTAGATGCTGATTTGAACTAAATTTGTTTTCTTTTCCTTTAATTAAACGTCACTTCATAGTCCAAGTCAGCATTTTCGGTTCTCTGTGTATAAATTTTGGGCCGAAATGATGTTTTCGGGGTTCATTTTCTTAAAATTGCTTCAATTCTGATACTTGCATGACTAAAATTTATTCTCTTTCCTCCAAATAAGCTCCTACTTATTTTTTACTTATGAGGTGACGATTAATTGGAGGAACAAATTTAGTTCAAGTCAGCATCTTCGGTGCCGCGTCTATAAATTTTGGGCTGAAATTAGATTTTTAGGTTTAACTGTCCGAAAATTGCTTCATTTATAATACTTATAGGACTGAAATTATCACCCGAACTTAAATGGCCTTAAATTGCTTCAATTTTAATACTTACAAGACTAAAATTGTCACATTTAACTTAAGTGTCCTTAAAACGCTATCCCTCAAACATACATGACTAAAAATATATTTAAGCCTTACTTATTTAGCAATCATATGTTTATCTATATATATGGTGTACAGAAAAAAAAATTACAAGCAACATCTTCTACCATCAGTAGTACGGTGGTTGGTGAAGTGTCTCTGTCTTTGTCTGCCACATCCGAACGATGAGAGTGGAAGGAGCCCAATAATGCAAATAGAAAGAAGTCGACATACTAATCTTACATTAACCACATAAAAGTCATCTTTAAATAAGAACCACACAATTGGTCTCACCCTCGAGAAACATATAGAAAAAATCCTAGACCATCACACACAAAAGGGATACAATGCAATATAAATAAAATGGGAGAAAAACAAAGTCCAATTTTATTTACACTGTGGACCAATTCAGTCCTCGATTTTTTTCCTAAACCAATTTAGTATTTGATGTTGTCGATTTTGAACCAGTTTGGTTCATCCGTCACGACTAACGTCAATTTTAACGGGTTCGGAGTCGTCCTACATACCCATCAGCAAAGGAAGCTCAAATCCGCAGTGGCAAAGTAGAGGATTTGTCGGAACATTCGCAGGATTTAGGGGTTCGTATCGTACTCTTCTACTGTTAACGGAGCTCGACAAATATTCTTATCTTAAAAATAAAGAGATCGCACAAAAAGTCCGATTTTTCTCTTTTAAATTTGCAAGCAGACAATTTAGAGCTCATGTTCGAATTTTGGAAAGATATTTTCAATTTTGTTCCCTCCTTTAGTTAGTTTTTAACGAATAAGAAAACCACGTGTGAGATTCTTGTTAAAATTGACGTTAGTCGTGACTACTAATCCAAAATCGACAATATCGAGGATTAAATTGATTCATGCGAAACAACATATTCTAAATTGGTCAACATGCTAAACATTGTCGACCATTTTTTTTTTTCGTATATAAAACCTTCAAAAGCTCATAATAATAGATACACAAACAAGGAGTCACTATTATGGATTCAGACATCGGAGGTTTTACAGTCTTAATGTTCCCATGGCTAGCTCACGGCCACATCACTCCTTTCCTCGGGCTTGCCGAGAGACTCTCCGTCCGAAACTTCCACTGTTACATATGCTCGACGAAGGTAAATCTCGCCTCGATCGACAAAAGAATCGCAGGCAAACCGAAAAAGCGCAAAATCGAAACCGTCGAACTTCATTTGCCGACTTCGCCAGAACTTCCCGACCCTCAGTACCACACGGCGAAGGGGCTGCCGCTTCACCTCCACAACGCACTCAGAAAGGCCGTAAGAACATCCAAGGCGGAGTTTTCAGAACTGCTGAAGAATATCAAGCCCGACGTGCTGATCCACGACGTGCTGATACCGTGGGCGGGCTCTATAGCTAAGCGGCTGAACATAGCTACGGTCCGTTTCAACACTTCTGGCGCTACCATGTTGTCCTACTTCGTCCACATGACGCATCATCGGGGGAAAGAATACCCTTTTCCTGCCATAAAACTAACTGATTTTCAGCTGTCAGTGTTGTTTTCTAACGTGAGACAGATAGGCGGCGAAGAGATAGAGAAAGATCCCGACGACGATATTCAGTCCGACTGGCAAGACGATGCGATCTTACTGATGAACAGCACGAGCGCGATGGAGGGGAAGTACATGGACTACACCTCGCAGCTGTTCGAAAGTAAGATAGTGCCGATCGGCGCGATGGTTAGGGATCCATCGACTGAATCGGAAGACGGTCTTGACGATCATGGCAGTGAGCTCATGGATTGGCTCGGCGGGAAAGACGACCGTTCGAGCGTTTTAGTTTCCTTCGGCACTAACTGCTTCTTGGCGAGGGAAGAGATTCAAGAGATAGCTTATGGGCTGGAGCTGAGCAATGCCAACTTCATATGGGTCATACGGTTTCCCAGAGGAGACGTGACGAAAGCCCGCGAAGTACTGCCGGAAGGGTTTCTCGAGAGAGTCGGCGAAAAGGGTCGGGTCGTCGAGAGATGGGTCCCGCAAGCTCGGATTCTGAGCCACCCGAGCGTGGGAGGGTTTGTGAGCCACTGTGGTTGGAATTCATTAATGGAGAGCTTGGAGTTTATGGTTCCGATCATAGCCATGCCTATCTATCTGGACCAGCCGATGAATGCCAAGCTTGTGGCCGAGCTCGGCTACGGAGTGGAGGTCCAGAGAGACGGCGAAGGAAGGCTTCAACGGGCGGAGATCGCAAGCGTGGTGAGAGAAGTGGTTCTCGGCGAAAAGGGGCGAGCTTTGAGGGGCCGAGCTGCAGAATTAAGGGAGGAGGTAAGAATGAAGAGTAAAGAAGAGTTTGAAGGAGTTGTGGAGGCGTTAGAACAACTATGTTGTAAGAAGAGCTTTCAATAGGTAATGTGGTACTAAGCAATAAAACAATAAGCCAATGTGCTATGTATTGATGCACTTGGGGTCTTAATTACAAGATCCTATTTGCTAGATCATAAGCATGTCAAGGATCAAAGGTCATATGTAATTGGACAAAAAGAGACTCAAATAATCTCAATTTCTAGAGTAAATATAGATTTATGAGAAAAATAACCTTGAAAAGAGAAGAAAAGGGAAAATGATAGAGTGAACAATTTTCATTTCCCGGCGTCTGCATTATCGTGTCGGGGGTTCATGAGCTCATCGGACAAGGCTATAATTTTGATTGGATTTTGCTAATTCATACCTCATGTTGGTTATAGATATCCGTAAGTTCCATTCTTTGGATATATCTAAGCGTGTGTTTGTGCTGAGTTCTGCTTTCCACTGGCCTGGCCAATGCACGCGCCACTGTCGGGCAGTCTGGCTCGGCCACAGCTTGGCCTGGCTTTCCTGACTTGGCCCGGCCTTGCAGGTGATGCTTGGCCGTTGTCGACAGCCATGGCCTGCTCCAGCTGTGGTCAGGTTTCCGCCCAAGGTGACCTGCCATGGCCTGCTCGGCCATAATTGTCTGCCCAAGACTGACATGGCCAATCAAGTGCTGCCTTGGTCTGACATGGCGCTGGAATGACTTGGCCAAGCTGGCCAGTCGTGGCCTGCCTTGCCGGCTGAGACGCCCAGTCCCGTGCATCTGACCTGGCCGAGCTGTTAAAGCATGCGCACATGACTTGGCCGAACCTCGCGCTCACACTGCCGATGCCGAGTGCACCATGCTGCTTACTCCAAGGGAGATTTTTTTTTCGCTCTTTAACTGATGTTTGTTTCGATTACAAGGTACAAACTTACTCTCAACTCTCGGTTACAAGCTTTTAAGCTTTCAAGTTGTACCTACAATTTTTTTTTTTTTTTTTGTTGCTGACTCGAGGTATCCTCACTCGACTAGCTATGGGCTTGCGTCATACACTCCAGGCATATTGGGTCGGTTACAGGCTTGTGTCATATACTCCAGGCCCCACAAAGTTGGCTATGTGCTTGCGGCACCACACACTCCGAGCTGTGGAACTAATCTCTGGTGGTGGTTCTTGCAAATTGTGTTCTTTCTCCTATAAATTGTACAAACAAACGTTAGAAGGGCGTCCGTGGTTGTTCCGATGAAACACCCTGATGCTCAAGTCAGTTCGTTTCTTTTCTTCCTTTTCTTTAGTAAAATGACTAGAGGACATAATCTCTTAGGGTGCATTTGGTATGCGAAATTCGTGTGTGGAAAGTACGACGGAAAACTAAGTTAGCGTATCAACCAATTGTACTTACGCTTCAACTGTTATACCTCTACACCTTTCCTTTTCTTTTCATTACCGAATTCCGCATACCAAAAACAACCTTAGCAGTGAGCGTACTTGAAGTAGGTAGAATGAGATATATCCAACTAGGCCGAGGTTCCCTTCTCGGGATATCCGCTTTCCGAAAATACAGCGTCGGACGCATTTTTTCCACTTAAGCACCACCTCCTGACGAAAATATAACGTTGGGTACGGTCGGCCTTGGGGCTACATTCCAGTCCTAATCTCCTCGGGAAATATCCCGGCCAACTCCTTAAGGATGTGCTTCGAGTCTAACGAAGCATATTTCGTGGGCATCCCTCGGGGATTCCCGAGTGTCTTAGCGACGTTCTCCGACATGCTCTCCTCGGATGCAGATCTCACCGTTACGATCATCTGCCGGTTGGTTTTTGCCATATATTTTACCGTTAAAATTCAGAGGGAAACGAATTCTCAAGCATGGTTTCAAGCTTAGATCCTCACGTGTAAGAAGACTACAACCCACACAAACTATTAACAGTGATCGATTCCATATTTTTCTTCTCCTAGAGTTTCCTTCCAACGGTGGTTAATTTTTCTTACTCCTTTCTTTTTTTTTTTTTTCTTTTGGATTGTTATTCTAAATTCTAAATCGTTTTTCTTCTTAATCATTGCTATACAATTTGAATCAAATAACGTACACTAACTCGCGGCCAAACCCCTTTATTCTTCTTTAAAGAAGAAAAATCACACTTACACAAAGGGTTGCAATATAAATTAAACCTTCAACAGTTCATAATAATAGATACACAATAGTCACAATTATGGCTTCAGGCCTCGGAGGTTTTACGGTCTTAATGTTCCCATGGCTAGCTCACGGCCACATCACGCCTTTTCTTGAGCTTGCCGAGAGACTCTCAGACAGAAATTTCCACTGTTACGTATGTTCGACGAAGGTAAATCTCACCTCGATCGACAAAAGAATCGCAGGCAAAGCCCACAAGCCCAAAATCAAAACCCTCGAACTACATTTGCCGACTTGTCCAGAACTTCCCGATCCTCAGTACCACACGGCGAAGGGACTGCCACTTCACCTCCACACGGCACTCAGAAAGGCCCTCAGAACATCCAAGAAAGAGTTTTCAGAACTGTTAGAGAATCTCAAGCCCGACTTGCTGATCCACGACGTTCTGATGCCGTGGCTGGTTCAGTAGCTAAGCGGTTGAACATAGCTACGGTCCGTTTCAACACTTCTGGCGTTGCCATGTTGTCTTACTTCGTCCACTCGATACGTCATCCCGGGAAAGAATACCCTTTTCCTGCCATAAATCTAACAGAGTTTCAGTTGTCAGTTTTGTTTGCTGACATGAGAGAGTTGGGCAATGAAGAGATGGAGATGGATCCCGACGATGATATTCACTCCGATTGGCAAAACGACGAGTTCTTACTGATGAGCAGCATAACTGCGATGGAGGGGAAGTACCTGGACTACACATCGCAGCTGTACAAAGGTAGGATAGTGCCGATCGGCGCAATGGTTAGGGATCCATCGACTGAATCAGAAGAAGATCTCGATCATCATGGCAGTGAGCTCATGGAATGGCTCGGGAGCAAAGATGGCCTGTCTAGCGTTTTAGTGTCCTTTGGCACTAATTGCTTCTTGAAGAGAGAAGAGATTCACGAAATAGCTTATGGGCTGGAGCTGAGCAATGCCAACTTCATATGGACATACGATTCCCCCCAAGGAGATGAGACGAAAGCTCGAGACATACTACCTGAAGGGTTCCTCGAGAGAGTCGGAGAAAAGGTCCGGGTGGTCGAGAGATGGGCCCCACAAGCTCGGATTCTGAGCCACCCGAGCGTGGGCGGGTTTGTGAGCCACTGTGGTTGGAATTCATTAATGGAGAGCCTGGAGTTTCTGGTTCCAATCATAGCCATGCCCATGAATCTGGACCAGCCGATGAATACCAAACTTGTACCCGAGCTTGGTTATGGAGTGGAGGTCCAGAGAGACGGCGAAGGAAGGCTTCAATGGGCAGAGATCGCCAGCGTGGTGAAAGACGTGGTTCTCGGCGGAAAGGGAACAGCTTTGAGGAGCCGAGCTGCAGAACTAAGGGAGGAGGTAAGAACGAAGAGTAAAGAAGAGTTCGAAGGAGTTGTGGAGGCGTTAGAACAACTCTGCAGTAAGAAGATTTACTAAGGCCACAGTCATATGCATGAATCAAGACAAAAAAAAAAAAAGCCCTCCTCTGTGTCCATCTATGACTGCAGCTTCCATATATAACACAGAGCTTTAGCTCACATTGTAATCATATACATGCTCTAGTAATTAAGTCTTAAAATCGATGTCAACCTTTCACTCAACCTCACCTTCTACGACGAGGATGAATAGCAGTAATAGCATCTGGCACTAATATAACAATACGAATCAGAATCTATGCTACCTTCGAGGAAGGCAGGGAAAGACGAATGGTGAGGAGATAATGATTATTCCCAAATCTGTATCATCGATGAGCAAAACCTAGGTTTGCTACGCTCGCCAGAAGACTTAAATCAGACATCATCGAGAGAAAAACATGAAAAATCAGGCTTACCTTCCGCTTTGAGCTGACGATTTGAACACAGCGGAAGAATGTGAAGAATTGATCTGATCCTTCTTCATCCAAGATTGAAATTTGCCGAGCTGAGCGATTTCCTACAACGGAGGAAGACCCATACATACTGCCTACTGGTGCGGTTCAGATTTCGAAACCGAATCTGCGGTATTGGTTAACGGGTTGGGCCGGGTCAACCCATTTGCTCCTTTTTACTTGTTATTTTCTATTTTTTTTTTTATTAAAAAAATTGACTTGTTGGAATTAACAATTATTTTTCAAATCGATATTTTCAAGGGCAAACACATATGTCATTTAGTACCGATCCACATGGGAGTAATCCAACTCTGTTGGATTTTCGACACGTCATCGAAAATTCTACTTTTATCGAAAATCCAACAAAATTGAGTAGATTTACCACATGGATAAGATAAAATAAATCTATAGTATTAATGTGCTTGGTTTAGCTTGTTTCAGATATAAAAAGACGTTGGGTTCTGTGAGGTGGTCTAGTAGTTGATGGGTGTGGACTGTGATTAATACTTTTTTGGTCATGAGTTTCAAATATCTTTACTATTAAAAGTTTATTATGACTTTGAGCAGTCGCATAGATCATGAAAGTATTATTAGTCTTGCCAGAAGTCGTGGATCGTCTTATAATCGACACAGTAAGGTTCAAATTCAATTTGACCTAAATGAAGTCAAAGTGTGATTCAGACTGAATGAAGTCGAAGTGTGGGGAAGATTGTGTCTTTTTGTGAGGATATCTATCTGACAGGAAAAAAAATATAGATAGACGTTGGCAGCAGTTTGAACAAAAAAAAGTCCGAACCGTTTCTCAACTATCGATTCAAGACATAACTATAATTTTTACGGGTCGTTTGTGGTTTATTCAATTTAAAATCGTGAATGTCGAGTTTCTTTTTTCAAATGAAAGATAGCCGTTGAACTGTAAACATTTTTTTATAGATCGGAACCGTCCGGCCAATTCCGAGAATCGAAACCCTAACCTCTGGCTCGTTTGGTTATAAGCTCCAATATAAAGACTCAACATAAATTCATTATAATAAGCTCGGTATAATTTATTTCAGTCCTGTAAGTCAGTTAATTTATATCGGGTTCGTTGTATAATACTGGGCTACAATAAAAAAAAACAAATACAATATTATTGGTTATTATTTATATTAACCTAATTGTAGAAACCAAACGGGCCATTACTGATGGAAACATTCATAGATAATGTTACTAATATCTCCCTTCAATCATTGCACTTGATTCGAGGTCATAATGGATTTGATTACCTATAACATAGTCGTCAAGGTAGTAAAACAAAATCATTTTTTTTTCCCACAATTAATTCTGAGATGTTCTACCGAAAGAAAAAAAAAAAACCACGATCAATTATAAAATAAAAAACCAATTTCCAGGTCACAATTATGTCAAGGAGAGTCTTTTTTTTTTCTTAAAATTATTAACTAATTAACATTAATTGATAATAATAATAATAATGTATGATTTATATGTGATGACTCCATTGGTTTGTTCTTTTTTTTTTTCAAAATAAAGGGATCTTATTTATAAGTAACATGATGTTGTCTCTGTGTTCCATCTCTGCAATATGCATACAGCATATACAGTAAAACCTCTATAAATTAATAACCTTGGGACCATGAAATTTTATTAATTTAGAGAGATATTAATATATCGATAAATTAATATTTTATTAATTAAAAGAAAGATTTGTTCATTTCAACAAATTTAGAAAATATGTAAAATAAATGAATTCATATATGTTTCATTGATTATATTCATGGATGACTAGTGTGCTTTTTTGTGAATATTTTCGCTGGTTTGAATATCTTGCAGCCAAGAGAAATTCTTGGCTGCAATTAAAAAAGTTAGGGATAAAATCCGATTAGATTTAAATTTTAAAAAAACTCAAATAACAATAGATTCATATTTTAGTAACTCACCGTAGTAAATTATAATTGTAATATTTTATGAATTATTAATTTAGAGTTTTAATGGGACCTAATATTTATAAATGGATTTTTTTAAAAATTATTATCTTATTATCTTATCGAATTTGATGATTTTTTACAAAGGCCCAAGTCGGGACTTATGAATTTTATTATTTTAAAGAGTTTATTAATTTATCGAGTATTAATTTATAGAGGTTTTACTGTACATGCACACTTGACAATACGCCATTTATATATATATAAAAATTCTTAAAATTAAGATTGGATATATATATGTGTGTATATATATATTTAATAATAGTAATTAGCTGCAATGGAAAAAGTTGACCGGCATCCTAAGTTTTCTTGATGTTCTAAGAATAGACAGTTCACGTGGAAAGATTCATTTTATGCATTTGGTAAAACCAAACCAAATTAATATTAATAACACATTATTTTATCTATTATTAAATATTTTATATCTTTTGAATTGATTACTGAGATTTGGTGGTTGTGGGCAAGCGTATCCTATGCTTCTCTCTCTCAATATATATATATATATATATATATATATGTTTATATATCATAGTGATGTTAATGATTCGTGACAGTAAACTGATTATTACATGAAATCATTTATGTTTTCATGTGGAAATGTCAGAAAAGATAAACAATAAATAAATAGATATAATAACATGCTCATCAATTTGTGGGAAAAGAGTAATCATTGGTCATGAATGATCATATTTCGAGAAAATGTTATGCTCGAAAGTATATTTGATAACTCTTGCATTAGTGTCTTCTTTCTTTTTGTTTGATCAATTGCCCTTCTATCAAATTTAATTTTGGAAAATTATAATGCAAACAATTTGCACAACAAAAATAATTTTTTTAATAATGTCTATCGAATAAATCTATAGTTTTTTTAGGTATTTTTTCTTTTTATTTTACCCCTTTTTGCATCTAATTATTTTGTTATTGCATTATTACATAAAATGCATGTAACCTATTTATATAGTGTTTCGTGAATTTTTTTACATATGATCGTGAAGATTTATATCCATGATCTCTGATAACACGTCCTTCACATAACAATGACTCTCAGTCTGATCTCTAATAACATGTTAAATAATCACTTTACCTAAAAACTTATGTTTTGAAGACAATCTATCATATTTGATTCCAAATATTTTATTACAATATATAACCTAAAAAAGAATAAATTAAAAATGGGAAAATACCAAAAAATAAAGAAAAACAAGATAGTATGGAAAACATTGACATTATAGTCGAAGCTGGTGTGACATTTGGTGGGTGCCCATTTCATTTGTTTATAAATTAATATAACTTTTATTAACTTTTTCCATGTCTGTAATATATTGTAACGTAACTTCTAAACTTGCAGTTTTCATTTGGTGGTAAACATTACCAAAAGGCAAAAAGTGAATTTATATATACACACATATATATATATAATATATATATATATATATATATATATATATTTACATACATATAAAATATAGTACCTAAAATTCAGCAACACCAATTATGACTTGGCATGCACGTTATTCTCATATGGTTGGCTATTTGTTTATTTATTTATAAATATGAATTATATATTGTTTTGATAAAGCGTGACAAACTCTCAATTTCAGTATACATTACACATTCTAAAGCAAAGAGAATAAATCAGAAATTAATGTGGATGGAAGTTGGGATCTTTTCTTAGTTATGTCTTGTCAAGATGCCAATTAGCTTATAAAAGCATCATAAATCGAAATTATTGATGTGGAAATAATGACATTATTTCTACCTTAAATTATAGTAAAGTACACTAAAAAATTTATAGTCAACGAACTTCATTTTCATTTGTTATGTGTGACTCATTTCGAAAAACACAATTTATTTTGTCAATAGTTCATATATTTTAATCCAAGTGGTCTGACATCTCCACGTCGAGGTTATGTGTTTTAATTCCCTTGAACACCTTGATTACTGTAATTTGTGTGGGCTTGCGACAAAATGCATAAGTCAGAGGGATTAGTTTCGATGGAAGATGAGGTCCTTTCATATCCGATAGTGAAGTTTAGACGCTTCAGAATGAAGTTAGCCGACAAGAAAAAAAACATATATCTTAAAAGCTATTGGTAATTGTAAGTTTTACAAGGTAGAATTTGACGACAATATTTTCAAAATTAAACTTTCATGATAATGTAATAGTATAAGAATTCACCTAAAAACCTTAAAATTATTTGACGTATATTATATTTTAATTTTATATATCTTATTTTCACCGATAAATGACAACATGATGGTAATTGGTGAAAATTTGTAGAGATGTCATTTTTTTTAGGGCAACATCCCATTTTATCATTTAATTGTTTCCATTGATGATTATGATGTCCATATGTTATCAATTGTCCCATTTAATGACTATGAATATCAATTGATCCCCATTTTATAAATTCAGATGATAAAAAAACATCAATTTATGGTAAGATTTAATTACAAATATTTAAAAATTAAAAATATAACAATTCTAAAGACACATAACTGTCAATAAAAACAATAAATTAAGATAATATTCCCATATTAACCGATGGTCCGAGCTAGCCAATAAAAGCAGTTCAAAAAGTCCAAATCATAGCAACAAAATCATACGACTAAATGCCCTCAAAGCATCCAAAGCTAAAAAGGAAAAAAAGAAAACGAAAAAATTCTACAAAGACCCTCAAACAAATCCCATGTGGCGAATAATAATTATTAATTATAATCAATTTACTACCAAAATATAATATAAAAAAAAAAGCCAAAGATTTTCTGAATTCAAGAATGACCCTAAAAAAGAAAGCTGTAGAGAATAGAGATCAGTTTCATGACATAGACATGTTAGAAAAGTTCGTTCACTTGTGTAAGAATAAAGAAAAGACAATTAACCAACCACCTTTTACTCTCTCCACTCAATCCCACATCGATTACCTTCCATTGCACGCCTCTCTCTCTCTCTCTCTCTCTCTCTCTCTCTCTCTGAGCTATAATATCACAAGCAACTCCTCATATATATCTTCTTCATACATCATCTTGCAAGAGAAAAAGAAGAAAACCCTAACTAATATGTCTGCAGATTTAGAGCTTAGAGCACTTCCATTTATCACCACAAAACCTTCATCTGCAACATCATTATTATCATCATCATCTCCATCGTTAGAAGAAGAAGATGACGCATGTGTGACGCCCAAGTCCAGGCAACATATGATCCCTACGCCATTGAATTGCCCACCAGCTCCAAAGAAGCCAAAGAGGCAGCAGGCAAGATCTTGCAAGAGAAAGCTTTCTGAAATGGAGTTCTTTGACGTCGTGGAGAGGGAAGAAGTCGAATCTTTCTTTAGGGTTATTGAAGAGACTCTTCTCTTGAACAACGTTGGCGGCGCTTGCAAGAAAAGGTGCCTGATGTAATTATGCGACAGATCGAAGAGTTCTGATCAAGGGTTTTGCTTATTCAATCATCTCTCTCTCTCTATATATATATATATTTATATATATCTGTGAATGATGGTATGGTTTTGCTGGCCTGAGAAAGAGTTATAGCAGGCTTGGCTTAAGCTGTATGATCGATTATATATGCAAATAGAGTTAGTAGTTTTTCTTACACGTGAAAGTGAAAATGAAATCTTTTTGTTTTTCTTTGTCTTCGTAGTTCATGGTGTTAACTGTTAAGACTATAAGGAAATTACTTTTATTTTTCTTTTTTTTTTTGCTAATATTTGTTGCAGACAAGAAGCCGATGGGAATTGCACATTCACTTTTCTTGTATCCTAGTCAATCATATTACCAAAAAAAATAAATAATAATAATAATAATAAAAAAAATGAAACGAAATGGATCATATCACAACATATAATAATAATAATTCAATAATTGTAATATTAAATCAAACTTAGTCGAAATAAGGGGATTTCAAGGGCCGAAAAGAAGCAGAGAATTAACTATATATTTTTATAAGGAAACTTTTGATATATATTCAATCTATTTCGATTTTGTTTTTGGTGGGCTGGATGGATGGTCGTGGAAGACAATATAGAATTATTATTGGAAGTTTTGATGGGATCGTCAATAATCATATTTATTAATTAATTATTTATGTATTAGTTATTAATAAGTATGTAATAAGATATAGTAATTAGTTTTGGATGTGGTTGATCTACATATTACGTTTGGGTTTGACATTACTTTGAGTGACTGACACGGCTTTGCTTTGGGATCCGTAAAATTGACGCTGACACTTAATTTCATTATCATTACATATAAGAGAACAAAGAAATTATAATTCTTAACCATATGGTAATATCCTAGGGCGTTACAAGAAAAATTTAGAAAAGCATATAGTTGGATTATATATATAATTTCGAAGAAACTTGGATATCTAGATTCTAGCCCGACATGGGAGAAATTTTTCCACATCCCAATTAAATTTTTCCACATCCCATAAGAATTTGTTAGTGTATAATATTTTTAGGTTAAATTGCATATAACCCATCCGTAGTTTAAAAAATAAACATCAAAATTTCTATGATTTGTAAATAGCGTAAAACACATTCGTGGTTTATTTAATCATGTGTTCTTTGTCATTGTATCCCCTAATTGGGGTACAATACTATATTTTAGACATCATAGGGGGTATGATGCTAAGTTTTAGACAGCATATGGGAGTTTCACGCAATAAAAAAAGCATAGGGTTAATGCATATTTCAGTATATCCACGTGGAAATACAACATAATTTACTCATATTTTTATTCCAATTCAATAACTAAAATGATAACAAAGATAAAACTTATTCAATCAAATTATCATAAAACATAAATAAAAAACATAGGTATAATACTCGGATTAAGACTACATAATAAGTTTAATAACGACCATGAAAAATTTAGTAATTCAATATATCGAATCTCCACGGAAAATTGTATCTCCGTCATCACAACGGGAAGAAAATGTCCCCAATTCCCGCCCCAAGAGAAAAATGGAGAATTCTCGCTCCGCAAGTAGAGAAAAAATGGCTATTTTTTTCTTTAAAAAAATGGATTTTCTTTTTTCACTGTTTTTCCTAAAATATCAACCCATTAAACAAAATTTAAAATAAATAAATAAATAAATAACGAGATACGAAAAATAATTGTGTTATTTCGCACTCGAAAGGAGTACATGACATCAAGATGCTATTTATAGACATTTTCACACACTAACAAGAAAAACAAATCCTCTTCTTCATCATCTGATGCGATTCACGTGAGCAAATGGCTCTGAAGCCGCCTTAGGCGTAGGCTTCGCCGCCGCCACCTCAGGCGTCCCAAAGACATTCCAAAACCGAAGAGTTTCATCTCCCGCCGCTGAAGCCACCGTGCATCCATCGGGGCTCTGAATAACAACAACGACAACAATGATTCACACCATACTTAAAAAAGCTTCGACAGCGATATTAACTCTAACCGCAAAGTCAGATTCAACCTTACCTGGGCCATGAAAAGAACCCTAGACGTATGCCCGGCGAGCTCGGCCATCTTAACCATCGACGGATACTTCCAGAGAGTAAGCTGGTTCTGGGAGAACCCATGTGAGCTAAGGAGCTCCCGCTCGTTCTTGTTCCACAGCAGAGCGCAGACCTGCGAGCCCGTGTCCACGCTGTTCAAGCACGCGCCGGTGTGTGTGTTCCACAACTTTATGCTTCGGTCGCCGTCACCCCCGCCCGAGGCCAGCAGGTTGCCCTGGAAGGGACACCACGCCAGGGCCTTGACGGCGGCAGTGTGGTCGTCTAGCCTGTGGAGCCACTGCGTGGGCCCGCTAGATGAAGACGCTGCTCGGTCCCATATGTGCAGGAGGTTGTCGTTCCCACCGCTGGCTAGCTGTTGGCCGGAGGCCGACCACTTGAGCCCGCAGACCTCGTGGCTGTGCCCTCGGTAGGTTTCGACGATGTGGGATCTGATTCGAACGTCGTTGTTGATTATCTGACCATCCATTCCTCCCGTGGTTAGGATGTGATTGTTCCAATCCAGGGCGCCCACGCGGGACCTATGGCCTCCTCTCAGAGTTCTCAGCTGTGGAGAGTATAGAGTTACATTTAATCATTCTTTACCAAGATAATATACAATCTTCAGCCAAGAGGATGAGTAAATGCAGAAACATACCAGCGTATTAGCTGTGGAGTCCCATAACTGAACTTCAGAATTGTTTAAACCGACGGCGATATGCTTTCCGTCTGGGGCCCACCGGACGCTGGTCACGGGCCCGCTCTCCTCGTCGAGAGTGAAGAGCTCTGAGGTGGATCCATCGGAAGCATCCCAAAGGTAGACTGTGCTCCCAAGTGCGATCGAAAGAACATTGCTGCTGCCCCAGTCGAGTAAGTTTAGATAGTAATCGTCCAAGATATCGGGAGCATCCAAAGTCCTCTCAGAAGTCTGAAATCGAACACACATATATATATTTAATTGAGTCAATACATTTACCATCAATCGTTTTCTTCAAGAAAATATCACCATCCGCCCCGGGCTGTGATTCTTTAAACACACCAAAGAAAAAAACCAACCTGAGGGATGTGTCTGCGGGGCTTCGAGGGTTTGACTTGGTTGGTAGCGGATGGAAAGTCGCTCGGCATGGCCTCAGCTGGCGTGGGCGGCTTGTTCTTGAATGCCAAAATCCGAGTCCTATTCATGTTTAGTGCCTCTGCAAGAAGTTTCCTGTATGCTTCTCTTGAAGGAGAAGAACTCTCTGCAGGATTTTCCTTACCTTTTCTTGCCTCTGTGAGCATGTAGTTGGCAAAATCGAAGTCCATTGCCGATCTGTTCGGTATGAATCGATCCAACTGCAATAAAACCCGAGAAAAAAAAAAAGTACATCGTAGAAATTTAGCTACGTTCCCATTAAAGAAACATTGCATACAACACCAATTCTCATTAAATAACAAGAATCAAATCGAGAAGAACTGTGCATACAATCTAAATAGAAACTACGCTATCTGTCTTCCCAATCCTCGACAAGGATTGAACACTTATAGCAATACGCCTATGTCTACTATAAGCAGGGACTTACGTCGTCCCGAGATTTCTTTCGATTCAAAAACTGTTCTTTGAGTGGGCTTCGTGATCGATTCTTGCTCGACGAAGTGGACGAGCCGAAAATTCCTGCATCCATTGTTAGTACAAACAAGAAGCGAAAACAAGAAGATAATCCAAACACCAAAGATAAAGGGAAGCAAATTAACAGTCGAAGGTTTGGGAATCAACGTATGTAATAATAACAGTCTATTCTGCAAGAAATAACAGGAAATCATAAAAATAAGAAACCAGCGGGAAAATCCTGCAAAACAGAGAGTCAGACGAACTGAAACGAAACAACAATAATCAAAGCCACAAAAATCGAATGCAAACAAGCGTCAGATGAAACCAGATGTTAGAGCGAATGAGACGGAGAGATGGAGATTTTCAAATCAACTGAGGTAATCGTTGATTGAACGGCGTTGTTTGGTGAGAGGTGAGTCGAATCGAATGGGTGTTTATATAATGAATTGAATTAAATCATGAAATTAGGGTTTTCCTTAGCGAGCGAAGATCGCTTATCTTCTAACGGCTATATTTTGGGAGAGAGCCGTTGAACTTCTGTTCTGTTTTGTTATATAATTTAATTAAGCGCTGTGAGTAGGGGTGAGCAAATGCGGATATCCGGAATTTCGGATATCCGAATTTCGGATATCCGGATTTTCGGATAGCTAAAAATAAACATCGCATCCGATCCGATTTTATTCGGATATCCGAAAATTGAATATCCGATTTATTCGGATATTTAAAACCGGATATCCGCATCCGCTTTTTAAATTTAAAATTAAACTTTATTTTTTTATAATTGATTTTTATTTTTTTAAAGTTGTGTATTTTTTCTATTTCTTACCCAATAAAAAAAATATATCTCACCTATTCTACACATAATAATTCATGCTAAACATAAACACGGTTAAAATATACTAATATGTTAAACGCACTGGGTACGTGTGCTCTAATTATTTTATAACTTAAGTCTTTTAATAAAAAAACATTTTTAATTTTAAATTTTTATTATTTATAAAAGAAAAATTGATTTGTGGGAATATAATTGAATTAAATAAAAAAAAAAGAGTAAAATTGTAATTAGAAATTATATACCAAATTATTTGATAAGTGATTATAATAGAGCGTTGAGAGTTATAAATATATGTATATGATCTAAATTGCATCACAAGATGATACTCTATTAAAAATCACACTATAATTCTCTCATTTTCGTTATTCTCTTTTCTTCACTTTCTTTTCTCTGGTTTTTCTTTCTTTTTTTTTTGAATTTTATATTCACGTTTTTGCAAGAACAATATAAATTCTGTATATTGTATTGTGTCATAGTCCAATAATAAATGTTGGACCGCTTTTCCTTTTTTTTTTCCTTTTGGGCCACATTTTTCTTTTTTTTTTGGGCCATAATTTAATTTATTGTATTTTTAAAAATATAAAACCGGATACCAGATATCCGAATTTTAGGCCGAACACTATCCGCATCCGATCCGATTTGTTTTAAAATAAAGCGGATCGGATATCCGATCCGGTTTTTAAAACCGGATATCCGATTTTTCAGTTTTTTAAAACCGGATATCGGATCGGAATCCGATTTTCGGATATTTTTGCTCACCCCTAGTTGTGAGATCATCTTAACGGGCCTAATGGGCCAATAATGTTATTGGGCTTGAATTGCTCTCCATAGAAGGAGCATAGAACTTTAAGTCATCGAAGCCCATTAAGAGCAAAGATTGCCTAGACAAGTCTGTTCAATCCAATACATTGAATAATATCATCTTTTCAATCCTCTCATAGTGTCCTTCCTAATGGCACGACCTATTGATTAGGCTCGAGACATTTAATGTGGGAGGTAATAAGTTCGAATTCACTAGAGAATTTGACTATCGTTGTTGAATAAAGACCGAAACATTCTCACAAGACCTCGAAAATTAGTCTCATCATCGAAATGTGTAATACAAGCCAATAGCCGATTGAGTGGGGATAGCTCGTGATAGCAAAGAAAGAAAGAAAGAAAAAAAATCCTCTCATACTGAAGTCAAGTTGTCGGGCGAAGTCACAAGAAAGTCACGCGTTAGATTTTACTTGGACTCTTTGAGATCGCGGTCTGTGTGGACTTCCGACGAGACTAAAGGGGTCAAAAAAGCATGTGGCCCGTGGGCCTGGCCGCCCCGCCAAAGGGACGGATTGGACTGCGATTTATTAGGCAGGCCAGCCCGCACGAGCTGTGGGCTTTGGCGGGCGAGGTGGGCTAGCCCGCGGGCCAAACCGTCTATTATTAATGTTTTAATTATATTATATTAATTAAATATTGTGTTGGGTTTAGGACTTCATTTTTTCAAAAGGCTAATGACATTGTAAATAATTAAAATACAATTTATTTATTTTTTCAAGACGGGCGGGCCGACCCGCCGGTGGGGTTGGGCGAGCCTCCTTTTCCTAAGCCCACCAGATGGCCAGCCCATTTTGACTGCTCTAGACAAGACATGTGAGCCAAGATGATTAGTTCTGATGAAAGGCGGAAGAATCTCATAACTAATAATGATGCTTAAATTCAATTCAGATCGAACTTAATCGAAGTGTGTGAATAATCAGTCGTTTAAACGACAAGACCACAAAATAAGGACTACTACATATTGCTGCCAAGGCAATATGAAGATCAACGTTATTGTTACCAAAGGCTTCAATCTCTTCGACTATCCTAGTTGATCGAACATGTAATAATAATACAAAAATGCAGCACATTGAAAAAAAATACTAGTTTACTTCCTCTATTCCATTTTTATATTCCTTATAATGTTCCACCAATCAGGTGTTGACATATGTCCACTTATTTAATCATGTGATGGATAGAATAATGAGAATGAACATGTGTCAACTTATAATTAGTGGAACACAAAATGAGAACATATGATCTCTCTTCTTCGACCAAGCCTAAGTAGTAGGGACGAGAGAACAGAGTGCTATTCTTATGCAGCCAAGAAAAAAATGCTAATCAGAAAAGAAACAGAGGAAAGAAATAAATCAATCAATACAGAGTTGGCATATACAGCAGTTAAAAAAGTGCTTCACAGACTTGTCTTGTGACATAAATCTTGGCAAAATAACCAACAATGAAATTGGCATAAGCACTCGGGTAATTGCGGGCTAACATTTACGATTTATCTATGTAGCAGATAAAGGTAGACAAGGCAAGATATTGAAGTTTCGACATGACATAACCAACAATGAAGTTGGCTCCAATATAAAGTCATATATGTCGAATAGAAAATCTACCTATTTCAGCTTATGTTCCCCGAAAACTCTGTGCTAGAAAAGATTAGTTATAGAAAAGGGAATCCTAGAGAAGACTGCTAACGAAATAAAATCACTGTTCGAGCGTAGATGTAAGGAAAAAAAGTGCCAACCATCAGATTTATCACTTTGTGCAACAACGATATGGGCGAGCCTGAAGTGCAGAGCAACTGAGCGCATGCCAAAATCGAACTACAGAGCAAATTATCCACCATGCATGTAATAGGGCTTTGTAATCAACTAAACGCATACCATAATCAAATAACAAGAATGTCCAGGAAGTAAGAGGGCTTTGTAACCTGAGTTAACGGTAAGGAGTGAGTAGAGAGGGAGTGGGCGCTTATCGGCATCTGTGATTTGGTGCAGATTAAGTCCACGAGAGCGACGAGTGTGACCGTGTGAGACGAATCGGCCCAAGTTATTGTTGAGAAAATTCCTGTGACAAAAAGACACGCATGCCATGTATTTATAGGAAAATAAAAAGAAATATGAAAATGGAATATAAATATTACGAGGATAAAGAACTTTGCATTGACATGTGGCTGTTTAAGGTGATATCATAAGAAAAAGAAATACACATCAACAAAAGTTCAGCACATTACATGCACAAAGCTTCGATGTCCAAAGCATTACAACATCAACATGGATATATGATAAAACTATATCAGCTTAGACATAGAACATGGAAAGCTTTTTGATCAAGAAAACCTTGTCGTTCGGAACAATATCCAAACATAAAATCCAGTTCCTAAGTTATTTCAGTTCATCTACTTATCATATCCGCTCATCTCCACCTCATTTCACTCCATCGGATCAGATTCATCAACACATAAGATTGGGCAAAGAACGTGCAGTGCAAGCGAATCCATCGACCCATAACCATCCTAAATAGTGCATGGCAACAAAAGTTCAACACATTTTCTGTCCTTGGTCTCTTAATTGAGGTTACAAGTAACTTTTTCGAGCAATCCTTCGACGTTGTACCCATCAGTCCACTAGTGTTGATATGTTGAGTAAGAGCTCCTTGGGTTGTGGTGTTGCTGAGGTGAGCCGAAATGGTTATAGTACTTTGGCCAGATCTCAACTAGTTGTCTCCAGAAAACTACAACCTGGGATCTTTCGAACACCCCTCTCACGCATTTGCTCCCTCAAACGATAGACGTTCACCCACCTGTTAGCTTCGGCATATATGTTAGACAAGAGCACGTAGTTTCCACCACTCCTAGGCTCGATCTCAAAGAGCCTACGAGCCACTTCCTCCCCCAATTCTAGCTCACAATGCAGCCGACATGCTCCCAACAGTGCACCCCAAGCACCAGAGTGGAACTCCTCTGGCATCGACCTGATAAGATCGTAGGCAGCCTCGACCCTCCCTGCCTTACCGAGAAGGTTGATCATACAAGCGTAGTGATCACGAGATGGGCTGTAACTATATTTATTGATCATTTGGTCGAAATAACGGCATCCATCGTCAACAAGACCAGCTTGGCAGCACGCGTTTAAGATGACCGTGAAGGCCACGTTGTCAGGCCTTATGCCTTCGTCTATCATCTTATCGAACAACTGGACAGCCTTGTCTCCTTGTCCATGGATGCACAAACCTTGCATCATTGAGCAATACGAGATCATGTCCTTCTGAGGCATTTTGTCGAAGAGGAAGCTCGCTCGCTCCATGTTGCCACACTTTGCGTTCATGTCGATAAGAGCAGCAGCAACGTGGGCCCGTTTCAGGTCAAAGGGTTCATTGCCAGATTCGATCCATTTGGCTAGCTCGAACGAGCCCAGCTGAGCACAAGCGGACATCAAGCTCACCATCACGAACTCGTCAGGCTTCAAGCCCGTTTCGCACATTTCGCTGAAACGTTGAAGGGCCTCGCCCGGCTTACCATTCTGCACGTAGCCTGAGATTAGAGCTGACCAGGCGAACAAGTCTTTGTTTGGAAGTTCGTTGAACAGTGCCCTCGCAGCTTCCATGTCACCAGCCTTGGCATACCCATCGATCAAAGTCGTGTAGGAAACTTCACTCCTGTTCGGCATTGCATCGAACAAGTTTCTGGCACCTTCCAGATCCCCGTACTTAACCAAACCTCTGATCATGGCATTCCACGTTCCCTCGGTCCTCTTCGGCATTTCATCGAACACCAATTTCCCAGCTTCAAAATTGCCACAACTCAAGTACGCCACCATCATAGCCGTCCAAGTGACTTCATTCCTCACAGGCATTCCATCAAACACCTTATTCGCGCATAAAACCTCACCGCACTTGCCGTAAAAATCAACCAAGCTCGACCCCACGAACACATCGCCGTCAATCCCAGATTTCAAGCTCAGCCCATGAGCAGCCCTCCCTCGTTTCAAATCAACCGAGCTGCAACAAACCTTAATCAGCGAAGTAAACGTATATACGTCCGGCATCAAATTACCCATCCCCCTCATTCTGTTAAAGAGCAGAAAACACTCGCTCAAACAAACGCCGTCACAATAGGCTTTGATCGTCACATTCCACATATAAATGTTGGGCTTCAAAACACCTTCGAACACGCTTCTTGGGTATGCTAGATCGTTCGGCTTCAAAGCTGTGCACATGGAAATGAACTGGGTGGTAATGAAATGGTCCTGCTCAAAGCCCCTGCGTATAATTTGCGCGTGGACTTGGTTGAGACTGAAGATATTCTTGCAAGCTCTTAAGAACGGCAATATAGCTATGGATGACTGCCCCAAGACTGAGGAGAAGAGCATCGAAGACGATACGCTCGTGCATTTGGAGAGTATAAAAAATAGCGTTATTTTTAACATTCAATTACGAGACTAGTTAACTCTCTACAACAATTATAAAACTAATCAAGTTTTTTAATTTTAGTTATTATCATTTTCATTTTCATCCCAAAACTGTTTAAAATTATAATTTTTTACTCTCATTATTTCAAATAAATAAATTAACTATTAATAATTATATTTTTAACCACAATTTATTTTTAAAATTTTTATCTAAATTACAAGTTCCCACGTCATTATTATTATTATTATTATTATTATTATTATTATTATTATTATTATTATTATTATTATTATTATTATTATTATTATTAGGGCAAATTCCTTATCAGTCCCGATCGAAGTTTCAAATTTCTCTTAAATACCCCTTCAATTATTTCTTCTTGTTCAGTACCGATTTGCGAATTTCTTCCTGTTCAGTACCTAAAACGGTCTTTTTAATGTTGAAAAAACAAAAATAACCTTACTTTACATGTTTAATACCAACAAAACTGGACATCATACCAATTGTTGTCTCTATTATACCAACTATTAACACTATTATACTAATAAAATTGAATATTATTACAATTGTTTTCGTTATTATACCAACTGTTAATACTATTATATCAATAAATAACGTTCTTCTAATTTTATATCAACAAAACTGAATATTATACCAACTGTTATCGTTATTATACCAACTGTTATCACTATTATACCAACAAATAACGTTATTCTAATTTTTTTCAAATAAAACTGGACATTATACCAACTGTTGTCGCTGTTATACCAACTATTATTGTTATTATACCAATAAATAATGTTATTATAATTTTATACAAAGAAAACTAAACATTATACCAATTATTGTCGTTATTATACCAACAGAATTGAATATTATTCCAACTGTTATCAATATGTCCGGTTTTGTTCTGAAGAAAGGTTATTTTTGTCCTTTCACTGTTTGGGGTATTAAACACATAACTTTTTACAGATGGGTACTGAACAGGAAAAAATAATTCGAGAGGTATAAAACAGAAAGTGTAAACTTCGAAGGGTACTGAAAGGAAATTTGCCCTTATTATTATTATTATTATTATTATTATTATTATTATTATTATTATTATTATTATTATTATTATTATTATTATTATTATTATTATTATTATATTATTATTTTCCGCTCAAGTGAGGATCACTGATGAGCTCGGTCTTGAAGTTTTTTTAGTTTTAAATATTTATGAATTTGCTGAGTTGCTTTTCTTTTTGTTCGTATGGTTCTGTTGACTTTGATTATGATTGAGAAGATTAATCGTGCTTTCAGTTTCATCTGTTTTATTCATCAAATTCGTCATCCTGAGTTTCTTGTGATATATTTCTATTAATATAAAAGAAAAAAATAATTATGAAGAAAAGATTTATTACATAATATATAAATTTCAATAATCAACACCATACAAAAGTGAAGAATAGTTAAAAATAAATTGTGGTTGAATATATAATTATTGATAGTTAATTTACTTATTTGAAATAATGAGAGTAAAAAATTATAATTTTAAACATTGTTGTGGTGAAAATGAAAATGATAATAACTAAAATTAAAAAACTTGATTAGTTTTGTAATTATTGTAGAAAGTTAACTAGTTTTGTAATTGAAGGTTAAAAATAACACTATTTTCGATATTCTCTCCGTGCATGTAGCTCCTCTTCTCTCTTCTTTATTCATTTCGTGGAAATGAAATAGATTAATACAAAAGCCCAATATGAGTGGATTTTGTACTAGGACCGGCCCATTTTCGACCCGGCCCATTATTCGACCCGGCCCGTACGCCCTTTCCTTCTCCTTAAAACTTCGATTAAAAGGCCGAATCTGAAACCCTAATCGACAAATTTCCGTTCTGTTTTCGTCAAATTTTGTTTCTTTTCAACATTATGAATATGATGTACGCAAGCTGAAATTGCGGATTGAAAGTCAGTGGAATTTGATTATAGAGATTCTTCTTCGTCTACTGCTCTTGAATTTCTCATGGGTTTGAGTTTTCTTTCTGCAAAAAACTAATTTTTTTGCTTGATTTATATACGTGGTAGTTTGAATTTGTTGATTTTTTTCAATCCATTATGTGGGTGATTGAGTATGTTGATTGCTGGTGGAACGTATAGCGTAGCATTGAGGTGGAGAACATTGGATTATTCAGATATAAATCGGATGAAAAATTACATTTTTATTTTTCAGGCTAATCAGAGTTTTCAATTTCTAGTTCTTCATCAGTTTGATTTTCGTTTCAATAGTGATGAAGAAAGCCAACTTTAGGTTTAATCTTGCATGACATTGTTGAATCCATGAACCATGCAATAGAACAATGATTTCTTCATCACATTGAAGGCAGGTACTACAAGTGAGTTGAATTTTACTTATAGCAACTAAACTTTGATACGACAAACTGAACCCTCGGGATTTTTTAGAACGAATGAAATTTTGGTTAGTTGTGCATTATATGCTTCTGAGCATGGTTCGCCATCGCGGATGCGGACATCGATGCGGACACGAGCGATACGGATACGTTGCATTGTCACGGCACGGTCGCGGACGATACGCATTATTTTAAAAAAATTATAAAATAAATTAGTTTTTCTGCGATTATACAAATGTTAAAACACAAAATAAGTCTATATTACATTTATTACAAATGTTTTCTACAAATATTTAATTCCATGTAGAGTGACGTGACGGTACAAAGTCATCAATATCTTCATTATATCGATAAAAATTGGGATAAGGTCTTGGAAATCCATCACTAGACTAATATGGCTGACCAAACGATATGTCACGATAGTAGTATCCAAATCCTCGATAATCGATATATCAACAAACTTTCTTTCAAGTCCAAACTCTTTGGATTTTTTCGATGTATATGTTCATCGATTTTCATCTCACATCCACCTTCATTGTTGAAAGAAAATCGACGATTTTATAATGAATTGTTAAAATCCATAGAAAGAATTAAAATTCAGCATATCTTGTGATGCAATGGTTGCTAGACTAATTCATTTTTAATTATTTTTTATTAACAAAATGTTACTCGATGCGATAACTTTTATTTTGTTCATCACAATGTTTTAAAAAACGTATTGCGTAATGTGTTGCGTTTTAGTTCCGATGTTGCATAGCGTAAATAGCGTAGCGTATTGCGTGGGTATTATGTACAAGCCACTTACAATGCCAAAAACATAATATACGACCACACAAGCAATTATGATATACTTTTGTTTTGTTTTATTCATTCGTTCATTTTATGTCTCTGAAGAAAAAGACATGTAAAAATTTCTTATGTATATTTAATTAAAATACTACCATATAACAGATATATGTGACAATAAATGTTTAAAATGTTAGAACATCTTTTAGTAAATTTTTTCAGGTTTGTGCACATATATAACTTAAAATACACAAATTGTGTTAAATTACGCTAAATTGCGCTAAATCATGCTAAATTACGCTAAATTGCGCAAAATAGAACGCTTTCGAGGAAAAAAAATGCTATTTAATGAGCTTTAACGCATTTTCGAATAAATTTATGCTATTTTGCGCTACTTAGGGCGCTATATTATGCTATTTAAAACACTGATTCATCAACATTATTATTATTGTTATTATTATCATTATTATTATTAATATTATTATTGTTGTTGTTGTTGTACATGCATTGCACACGTATCAGAATAATATTTGAGATTGACATGATGAATTCGATTACGACGACCTGGTTTACCTAGAGAAATAACCGCCGTGTCATAGTAACTGTGTTGTATGGACGAACATAATATTTTGTAACTTTTTTATCCCAATGATGATATTATTGTCGAACTAATGATTTCGATCATATTTTATTTGAAAGGTAAATTTCTTGTTAAAATCGTATGGAGTTGTTAAGAAAGTTTGTGGTTAAAAAGATAATTATTAATAATTATGTTGAGAAATTGAGATAATGATGTTGAAAAAAAATAATTTTGAAAAGATTTGTGGGAAAAAATGAAAATAATAATAATAATTAAAACGGAAAAGTTGATTAGTTTTGTAATAGCATGCAAATGTTATTTAGTTTTGTAATAGTGATATTGAAAATAACACTAATTGTGTTATTCTCTCTGAAATTATAATCTATTTGCATCCCAATAATAAAATTAATTGATCTATTCTTCAATTAATTAATAGCCCAAAAAATAAGCCCAATTATAAAAAAATAAGCCCAATTACAAAAAATAGCCAAAAAGGTGAAACTAGAGCTTTTTATCATTAAAAAAAACCCCAAAAAAAAATATCCATACACGCCTTCTCTATTGCGAGATGCTAAAGCCGCCGCCATCACGTTCACGACCTTCAACCCACACGTTATAGATCGAAAATCCGATATTCCGGCCGGTAAGCCAATAAATCGTTCGCTTCATTCCGAGATTTCGCCGCGACGCCGATGAATCGCCCGCGACAGAACCGTAACCGCACCAACCCGTATCTCCGGCGCTGTGAGGGCCGATCCCGCTCCGGTACGGCCGCGACGGCGAACCATGCTTCTGTCTGAGGAAGTGCTTTGTTTCTTTATCTGACAAACTGTTCGTCATGTCTTGATTTTTAAACCTCGAAAGAGTCCTTTTAAGTGTCTAATTCATTACCCAAGTTTGATGAGGAAAGAGATTGGCAGATCCATACGCCTGCCCCAATTCGAACTGCCCGGCTATAACGCCGCTGGTGGTCGAATTTCGCGGGGTGGATATGATTAAAAAGTTTGCCTTGCTCATCTGACCAAACTATGCAGCTAGATTACATTTGTTCTATGAAGGGCTCAGTCCTCCATATGACACACTATCTTCACTTCTCTTTACACACACACACATACACGCACATATATATGTATATATAGATATATACGTATCTTTTATGTGATGATTCGATGAAAACGTTGGAGATGGGAAGATGATGAAGCATGACAGGTACTGATGATGGGGCCTTGTACGGTCTGATTTCTTAGAGTTTTAGTCAGTCTCTTGGTGCTGCCGATGCTTTTGTGCTTGCGCCGGGCGAACCTAAGAGTCAGATCTCCCTATGATTATGTATACTTGCTGATTTCCATCTCTATACACTGTGTTTATCTCTATGTTGTTTAAGCAAATTATTCTAAAAAGAATCTACCGAAACAATATGTTGGAAATAAATATATAAATTTAAAATATGATACACTCCTTTCAGGCTTAAGCTTTTAGGTAAAGTAATCATTCTGAACAATACAAAATTGGTACTAAGATATTAAGGTAACTGATTTGAATTGTTTGATTACTATTAAGTATCTATGCAAAGCTCAAGTATGTCCTATTTTTCATTTGTGTATTTTTAAGGGTGCAAGTCGAGTTCGGCTAATTTTATAGGTATATGTTCAACTCAAAAATCATATATTAGGTTTGGCCTCAAACTCGACGAAATTGTACTCAAACTCGAGTTCGAGCTTAGGCTTGATGCCCGGAAATAGGGCTGTAAATGAGCTCGAGCCCTTCCATTCGAGCTCGAGCTTTTTATTATAATAAAAAATAAAGAATAAAAAATGCTTGTGAGCTAGCTTGTCAACTTTCGAGCGCTCTTGAGTGAGATTGACAATTATGAGCTAGAGCTTGATTTTGATTGTCCACCCTCGGTCAAGTCGGCTCGACTCATTTTTCACCCCTTCAACGAAATTTTAAATTAACATTATTCAAACTTTAAATACTTATAATTAAAATTAATTTAATAAAAAATTCGATGAGTCTGATCTTTCGAACAATTAATACGAAGCTAGAGGTGGGCTTGTGAAGAAAATTCTGAGTATTTTGTATATATATTGAATGATATATTTATTGAATGAAAAATGTGTAAGTATATGTCGCTATTAATTCTATAATTTGGTGAGAGAGTTTATTTTTATTTAGTTTAGGGTTTGGAAAGTCTACAAAGAAGGGTTTAACAATTTTTTAAAGTTATCTTAGTACCTTCTAATTTCATTTTCACCAAACATAAGTGGAAATAATTGCAATCTATGAGATTACTTTAAAAACCTCAAAATTGGTTGAAATGCAAAATTACAATTTTACTCCTTTTTATTTAGGAAAATCTATACTTAAATACATATTTGTATAAAAAAAGTTGTAATTCAGTACCATGTCAGAAAAAAAATTTATATTTAAGTACCAAACTGGTTGTGTGTACTATTTTACCATCCTTGACGTACCTTTTTATATGTATATTTCGTACCACATCCGGCGTTTATGTGGTACCTATATATGTTTCTTTATGTTACCTAAATTTATTATGTGATGTACCTTTTTTTTTACGGTATTATGTATCACAATACGTTTCCACATCGTATCTAAATATACTTGTATGATGTACCTGCGGCGCAAATGGGTACTTATGTGTAAAAACTTTATTCTACTAGGTACCTATATGTAAAAAAATTCTGACAAGGGTCTGAATTGATAATTTTTATACAAAGAGGTATTTAAGTGTAAGTTACCCTTTTATTTATTCTAATTAGATCCCACCAGTCAATTTTTTCTTTTTGAATAATTAAAAATAATATTAAATTAAAATTTGAATTAAATTTCATATAATAAACATTGTAAATTAAGAATAACTTTTAAAATTATAAAATAATATATATATATATTAATTTATTTTTAAAAATATTGGCATATATTATTTTGCAGTCACACTCACAAATCATCACAGGTTTATCTTATTACTCTATGTGCTTGTTTGGTTGATAGGTTTAGTGATTTTAAATATGGGTTTAATACATATTGGTATGTTTGATAGATATGTTTATATAAGACATTGTTTATATAAATTAAGTTTAAACTCATGTGTATAGTTTAGGATAACAAACCAGAAAGGTCGGTTATTGAAAACCCACAAATCTGTTTTACAATATTACCCCCTCAATTTAGTTCTCACTTACAAAGATCGAATTCCGCGGATCACACAACATCTCACTCTCTTCTATTATCAACAGGAACCCCAATTTGAAAACTTTTCTCTCACGTCTCGATTCATCGATTCACGCACCCACCTCATGCACCATCGCCATCGTCGTCCGTTCCTTCACATCTCGCGTGTATGAATGATCGAGAAAGACTTCTTCTCTGCTGGAAATTTAGGTCAAAAATATAGTTTTGTTGCTCTTTGTGGTTTCTGTGATTTTTTGGTGTTTGGATGAGAGGTTTGTTCCTTTTCAGTTTTGCACCTTTGTTATTCGGTTCCTCAATTCCATCTTTTTTATCTGCAGATTTGTAGCCTAGAGAAACATTCTCCTCAAAATTTGTGGATTCATAAACTGATGAGGTAGTTCTCGGACCAAAAGGGAAGTCCATGTAGGATCATGGGACTCCAAGAATAATGTTGCACCATCGATACTCTCTTTATACTCAATGGACATTCTTTGGAGCTTCAACACAAAACCCTATCGCATTTTCCCCAGATGCTCTGCTCTGTCTTTGCCAAATATCTCAACCCAATCTCGATAGTAAGTCCATGCTTTATACCTGATACTATCATAGTTTTGGATTATGCTGCACCAAAAAAGCAGCAGTTAAAATACTATGAATAAACTAGAACAATAAAATGAAAGTAAACACACGTTTAATATCATTCCACAACTCGTCAATAGCGTCACATCATTTTCTGGTGATTGAAACCATTGCATGAACTCGATAAAAAGTCCACCAAGATATAATACTCTTTTTTTTTTTTTTTTTTTTTTTTCAATTATGGCATTGGAACTAATATGGGACTCGCGTCGAATATCTGACACTGGTTGAATTTTCAAAAATGCATCCTCAAGTGCTTGAAGATATCCAATTTTGAAACCATTTTCCGATTTTCAACGATCTAACCTAATTGAGCAATCGCAAGCTCGATCGAATCGAATTCACAGCTCAAAAAAAACAGAAAATGAAAACAGGATTTACGTGGTTCGGCCTCAGATTCAGACCTACTCCACGGACCGAAAAAGCCTCGATTTATTAATCTCCAACCACGGTTTTACAAAACTCTATGTCTACTTCAAAATCCTAGTTGACAACTTCTCTTATTTCGCTCTCTAGAAAAAGTTACAAGCTCTCAAAGTCAATGAGTTGAGTCTCATTTCTGGTATTTATAATGGTTTTCTGCTGCCTTCATGCTTTGACGGGTTGTACCATGTGCATAAGGAATTGTACATAGCGCTTGCCATCTCGGCCCTTGATAGTACTGAGCCATCCATCTCTCTCCCTCTTAATCCGATGGCTAACATTCAAAACTGCACATTTTAAACTCCATCCATCGAATCATGGCGCGAAGGATCAGACGGCTCACATCATATCTAGGGACTTAGAGAATTTTATCTCAGCTGAAAATAATTCTCCAACAGCTGTGATCATTCAGGCAGCTTTCCGGCCATTTACCGGGCTGTCTTCGGCGATACATGGATATAATTTCAGAATACACATGGATTCTTCAGGAGTGGATTGTGTAGTGGACTCATAGTAAGGGGTAGACTTCATAAATATAATTTCAGATGATATAAAATAGCGAAGAGTTAGAATATAACCCTGATAACCATTTTGGGTAAAAAAAAATATCCCAAAAAGATATATCGTAAGACTTAGGATCATGTTTTGTACGACTCAGTCGATTATCATACACAAAACAGATACATCAAAAAAATTTAGGTGTGACAGAAAATAAATGCATATACTGATACACAACATTTATAAGATATAACACCGTCAAGAATAGACGAGGACATGCGATTTATAAGAGGACGGACATGCAGTTAAGACAACATCGGTCAAAAACTGATAAGGTACATGTCCATGAATCATAGTGCGAGCCACTTCAAGAATGTGTCTGTTCTTTCATTCAACTACTCCATTTTAATGTGATGTGTATGCACTTGAGATCCATGATGATACCCTTATGGGTTGTGTATTGCTGTAATTCACTGGAAATAAATTCTTTACTGTTGGGTTTAGTGAGCCTAAACTCGTCGGGTCTAGGCCGGGAGATGATCGGAAATAGGCTTGGTTGATCACTGCTTGGGAGAAGCTGATTTGAGTTTGAAATCTGGGTTAGATTACCAGATTCAATATTGGCCGATAGATCTATCTGCGCGCGAGATCGGATGGTGTAGGTTTAAAGCTCTGAGTTTTAAACTAGAGACGTTGGATGAGGCGCGAGATCAAATTTAAGGGCTGTGATTTATACTTATAAATCGCGCTATGTACAAGTCAGAAAGCTCAAGGTACAGCCTGTGAAGCATCTGTTGCAGAATTCATCTCATATAAATACCAGAACAGTTTTCGAGTAGCTCACTTTGAGAGCTCGTAACTTTTGCTAGGGTTAGAATTAGCGGGAGTTGTCAACTAGAGATTTGTAAAAGACACGGAGATGTAACTTTTGTGTTGGTGAGTAATACAAATTGAGGCTCTGTTGGTCCGTGGATGTAGGTCGAAGTTCGGCCGAACCACGTAAAATCTGTTCTATTTTTTTTCTGTCTTTTTGAGCTGAGTTTTAGCTCATTGAGCTTGCGATTGTTCGAATTGTTGAGATCGATACACACACGCATAAACACAGTAGAAAGGCGAATCGATTGCAGCTTGAATCTCGACATTTACCATTGTCACTCTAAAGAGTATAATAATTGTTTTGTATGGCCGGATACTCTCTAGACAATGGTTCGTATTTGTTCAAATTGGTTTGAATACGAACAAATACGAACCATTGTCACTCTAAACCAATATGAGCCAAAACTGTTAGCAAAACTAGGGTTTTGATTTGTATGACCGGATACTCTCTAGAATCGTGTATTTTGATTCATTTTCCAAAGACAATATTTGGACCATTTGCTTGAGTTTACATCAAATTTGTCCTGAGATAAGACTAGAGAAACTTTTGTATTTTTATGAATTATGTGTTGAGTGTTTAGATGCTTATTTATAACCCAAAATATGACCGGTTGTATCCATTCATAAGCATGCATGTTCCTTCAAAGGTGGAGCCCTTTTGAAATACACACATCTGTTGAAATTCCGGCACCGCTCGATTCGCAACTTGATGTTCTTTCACGTGAGTGTGAAGATCAATCCAAGAACTATGATCTTAATAACGAACAAATGCAAAAACAGCAAAAGAAATTGAAAACAGAGACTCAGATTTACGTGGTTCGGCCTCAACTTTGAGCCTACTCCACGGACCAACAAAGCATTTTCTATTCAAACGAAAAGAAGGGTTTACAACTTTGCCACATCCTCTACAACTTTCGTGTTTTCACCTCTCGCTAAATCTCACTCTACAGAAAGTTATGAACTCACGAACATAGCTACTTGAACACAGAAAGTTTGCTATTTATAGAACAGAAAATATAACTGTTATGCATCAACCGCTTGTACTGCGAGCTTCCTGGGTTGTACGTCGCGTGCTTCTTTACTTATAAAAGCGTTACTTTCATTCTGCACGATCAATCCTCAGCCATCGATCTTATCACCCGCCAAGATCAACGCTTCATATTCAATCTCGCAAGTTTAAACCCCAGCCCTTCGATCAGGCGCGAAAGATCCAACGGTTGCTGCTCGCCGATGCAATATAAGCTAAGTTCTTCAACTGTGATTGCTCAGGCCATTTTCCGACCATCTCCCGGCCATGTTCCGGCGAGTTTAGGCTCATAGATCCCAACAATCTCCACCTTGAGCCTAAAACTCTCGATCCCTTCACTTATATTCGCCTTCATAGTCCAAACAAGCTAGCTATACATGCTTGAAACTCAACCGAACACACCAGAAATTTCACAGTTTTGAGTTCATATATGCAACCTGAAAATCCTTCGATTTTATACACTTCCGACCAAGGCTCCACCTTGATGCAATGCCCCTTTATCTACTTTGTTGGTCTACCAGCATTTAGCAACTTCGAACCTCGAATGAGGCCTTATCAGCTCCAGGCAAGATTGAAAGTTCCCACTTGGAGCCAACTTGGCTCTTCGAGTTTCTCTTCATCCTTCTTGATGAATCCCTCACTTTCCTAGCTTCACGAGCCTTCTTGCAGACCCATTTACAGCCATATAATCCATGCCTCTTGGTCCCTTTCGCAGCAGACACTCCAGCACTTGCCAGCGAAGTTTCAGCTTCACTCATGGTTCTTGCGCTACTCGAACCATCCTTGTCTTGCTCCAATTCTTCAGCCTCTTCAGCTATTGTTGGAAGTATTTTATAGTGTTCAATAATCAAGTTATCTTTGTCTAGGGACTTAATTGTAATATATGTATAGTTAGGGACTAGAATGCAAATATACCAATATTGATTGGTATATATAGGGCAAGTGTGTGTAAAATACACACAACTTGAGTTTAGCTTTCTCTCACTAGAAACACTCTCTCTAATCACTATCTAAGCTAGGGTTAATTGTAGAGAGAGAAAGAGGATATTTGTAGAGAAAGTTTGTGATTAATGAAGATTTGATTGATTTAATCCTTAAGCTTCCGCTCGCATTATCATCGAGGTAAATCTATCGAATCTATGCTCGAGTTCATCGTTGGATGTTAAAAACGGACCTAACAATTGGTATCAGAGCCAAAATCGTATGAGTTGTTCTTCGCACGAAGTTTTTCGCATGCCTATATGATTTTCGTATGCTATTTTGATTGCTGTTTTCGCATGATTCTGAACGAAATCTATTTGCGAATCATTTGGTGTATGTTAATTGCGATTATCTTCGATTAATTGAGCTCAATTTGGACTGAGATTGAAATTTGCGATCGAAATTTTTTTCATCATCTTCAAACTGTTCTTCGCTGAAATTACTAAATTGGAGTATATTTTGGATTCGATCGTGTTAATCGAGTGTTTTATATGATTACCCAGTCAATTTTGATCGATTAACTGTGCTTAAAGTGCTAATTTGAGTGTTATTTGAAGATTTCGCATATAAAATCACGTTTTTCGCACCAAACAAAAGTTTTCGCACCAAAAATATTTTCGCACCATTCATAAAAAAGTTTTCGTAACAAGATATTTTCGCATTGACCAAAGTTTTCGTATCTCTCACATACACATAAATTTTTCTGCATTGACTTTGCATTTTCGTATACTGTAGCATACGAAAAACTGTAGATACGAAAAATTCACATACGAAAACTGAATCTCGTACGAAAAAGACTTTGATATTCCATACGAAAAATCCTATACGAAAAATATTTGTTAAAAGTTTTCAAATGCTACAGTGAACACGAAAAACTTTCTTACAATACGAAAACGTTAGCATCCGAAAAAAAGAAAAACTTTGGATACGAAAAAATAAAAGTTTTTCGCACCTACTCTTCATCCGAAAAAGTTTTTCGCATATACTATTCATTCGAAAAATCCTTTGGTACGAAAAACTTTTTATATACGAAAATTAATCTTTTTCTCATACGAAAAAATCTCCGTACGAAAAACAATTTTTGGTTCCATACGAAAAACATTTGTCAAAGTTTTTGAACGCTACAGTGACTAAGAAAACATTTATCATACGAAAACCTATACGAAAACTTGCACAAATGAGTAAAAGATTTTCGGAACACAAAATTTTCGATAGTTTTAGGTTAAAAAAAAAAAAGTCCTAAAATTTTAAGTTTTTAGCTACGAGATTTTTTGCGTACCTGCTTCAAAAAGGTTCCCGGTTCATACGAAAAAAAAAAATTTTGGGTAACAATTTTTTTTGGACTGGTAAATTTTTTCGGTACAAAAATTATTCTCGGTATAAGTTTTTTTTCTTTCTTTTCTAATCATTTCAAATTGTTTTTGATACCTAAACTTCTGAAAACTTAATCATTCGAAAATCTATTCGAACACATTGATCCAAAATTTACTATCAATTCAAAAACACGATAACGATAAAAAAAAAAACATTCAACCCAGAAAGTAAATATGGAAGCCAACTACTTGATAAAAATCAAAGAATTAGAAACTAGGCTAGAAAATAATTACAACTGCGTAGTTAAGAGTCTAGAAGAAAAATCTATTCTTAAAAATAAACTAACAATAGAACAAGAAAGGCTGACGAGCTTAAAGACAAGGGTCGCACAACAAGAATCAACTATAAGCGAACTTACAAAAGAATTATCTACATGTAGAGACGAAAAAATAAATAGTGCAGCCCAAAATAAAAGTCTTCTTGAACAAAGAAATCAATTATATTCAAAAATTAAAGAATTAGAAGATGTTCTAGCTAAACGAGGACAAACTGAGCAACGCGAAATAAAAGAAACTATATTGTCTCTAAATAAGTCGACTCAAACAATTGAGTCCGTGCCAAACAAGGAACATTCTATACTATCGATAAAACTCGAACCTAAGGATTGCTCTATTCCAGAAAATACTTGCAAAATTGCTGAATTACATTCTCTTCTGGATTCCGAACGAAATAGGTTTCGAGCTTAAATGGATAAGCTTTTAAAGGAGAATTCAATTCTCAAACATTCCTTAGAAAAGGGCGCAACCTCAACTTCCTAATCTGTTAAAAACGAACCATTAAAATACATATCCCCAAAACAGAATAAGAACACATCACGAATGAGTAAAGCTGTCAAGAAAGAAAGAATAGAGGAAGATAAATCATTCTTTACTAAAACAAGCGAAAATGATTCTACCTCTATTCCTACCAAGAAAATTATTAGAGTCATTCCTAAACTTCCAAAATTGGAAAAAGCAACAACAAATATTTCTAAAAACAATTGTTACACATTCTCTATTAAAACTGAAACGTCCAAAAGTAATAATTGTCTAAACAAAAGTAGCTCATTTAGTACACATTACAAAGTGAATGATGTGAGTCTAGAAGGTAGGAAATACGACACTTCTATTCTTAATGCCATTGATTCTATAAGCTCGTATTCCTCTCTCAAGTACCCGGTCAAAGTCAAATCCGAAAAGCATCTCAAACGACTGGCGAAAGATAAAATTTTCTCATTTAACGCAAGACACACATTCACCGATGCTGAAATTTTTAATTTTCATAAGGTTCAACAAGTTTGGAAACCTAAGTTAGAAATAGAAATAAGTAGTCCAAAACAACATTGGGTTCCTCGGTTCAAGGCTACTTTATATGCAAATTCCATACTTGAACCATTTGTGCTTAAATATTTATCTGCTAATCAGGGAGGACCCGTCCAAAAATGGGTACCAAAGTCCCGATAATTTGTTTTGCAGGATCCCGATCGTACATGGTAAATAGACGACGATTGCTCCACATGTATGGTCGGTATGCGATGATGAGCAGTCGCACAAGACCCCGACACGTGTGGTATTCGATTTGCTCCACACATGTGATCGGTATGTGACGTGAGCAAACACACCAAATCAAGACTATTCCAAAGCTCTTGATTTGACATTGTTTCTATTTTTATTTTAAAAAAAAAAGGGGGCCATACAAAAAAAAAGGACATAAAAAAAAAAAGAAAAAGAAGGCCATTAAAAAAAAAAAAAAATAAGGCCATAAAAAAAAAAGGAAGAGGCAATAAAAAATAAATAAATAAATAAAAAGGCCAAAAAAAAAAGAAAAAAAAAATAAAAATAAGGCCATAAAAAAAAATATATATATAATAATAAATAAAGAACAATAAGGCCATTAAAAAAAAAGAGAAAAATAAGCCCATAAAAAAAAAGAAAGAAGAAAAAAATAATAAAAATAAGGCCATAAAAAAAAATATATAAAAAATAAATAAGGCCATAAAAAAAAAAGGAGAGGGGAGTGGATAGAAAAGGTGCAAGAGTTTCAAAAGAGCGTATTACCATAGTTTATTGTAAAAAGCGCATATGTTTTAGGGGAAGTAATACTCATAAGCGCAATATCAAAAAGGCGCGAAATGTTCAAAAGGGGAGTGTGCTTCAATCACAAAAGGCGCATAACTTGAAAGAAAGTAATAGGCAAAAATCTACAAGAGCGCACAACTTTAGGGGGAGTAATGGCATCATATTAGAAATAGCGCAACTATTTAAGGGGAGTGTTACAATGAAAAGGCGCTAGAGCTTAAGGGAAGAATGCCCAGAATACAAACTTCATGCTTTTAAGAGGGAGTGCTACCTAAATGTCAATAAAACGCATGGACACAAAAGAGTTGTTCACATACCTGTTCCAAAGGTTCAGTCGACCCAACTGATCCTAACCCAGGAACAAACCCCGAGTGTATGTGAGGGTATTGAACGTATCACGATGACATCCTTACAACTCAACCACAAACTATTCGGACTACAACCAATATAGGTACAGAACTGATTTATCAGATCCCGGGTAGAAGACGCCTCATCTGGTCCAAAGGCGCATGCACAACCTTCCTCCGCTACTCATTTGTCTCCCTAAAGACAGATGTTTCAATATCTCACGGGGAACCGCATATGCTATCACCGTTTCATTTGGAAACGGGAGATATTGAACTAAGTGGTCCACAGCCCCATACCACTGAATTTGTTTTTATCACGTAAATGTCTAGTGTGTCCTCATAACCTAAATATTTTTAAATTTTCTAGGCCACAAACATTATTTTACACATATTGCTGGTCTGCGTGACCTTGCCAGAACTTCTGTAGACGCATCATTAAATGATGTGCTTCTATGATCAGAAGGAAGTCCTGCCGTTGCAACATCAAAACGACAACGGTAGCAGGCCATCTTCTGGAGCACGACTCTAGAATGATGTCAACGGGTTGCCTATGTGGCCCCGTAGTCCCTTCAAATGCAAGTCTGTGTGACTTTGCATCAACGACCAAGAGTGACATCGAGGGATGTTTCACGATGATTGGTCGTCTGTCCCATTTTCAGGTACTTCATCCGGAATTCAACGCCAACACGTTCAGCGAACACTCTGGTTCATCTTGATCACACAGCATGACGATACAAATGAATCGCCATGAGGGGGAGAAGTATATCAAGGAGGTCATGCACGTGAACTCGTTAAAGAAGCCAAGCTTTCAACGCACGTGCTGAACCACAACAAACAAGACCTCTCTCCATGGTTCGAGCATACACGACAAGTCAATGCTGATGATCCGCGCGACTCTGATATATGCAAGAAGGTGACGAATATTCAAGTTGCAAAGAAGAAAATGAGGGTGCATGTAAATAGGGGGAGACTGAAGATTCTCCAGACGCTCTCAGATATTTCTTCAAACAGCAACAAAGACGCGTCAAATTCGAAGTTGAGCACAAAGGGGAAGATTGTTGGAAATTATTCTGTTGTGTTCAACTGATGATGAAGACTGAAGATTCGAGAGACAAAGACAACCGAAGCTTCAATTATAATTGAACACTAAGGGGGAGATTGTTGGAAGTATTTTATAGTGTTCAATAATCAAGTTATCTTTGTCTAGGGACTTAATTGTAATATATGTATAGTTAGGGACTAAAATACAAATATACCAATATTGATTGGTATATATAGGGCAAGTGTGTGTAAAATACACACAACTTGAGTTTAGCTTTCTCTCACTAGAAACACTCTCTCTAATCACTATCTAAGCTAGGGTTAATTGTAGAGAGAAAGAGGATATTTGTAGAGAAAGTTTGTGATTAATGAAGATTTGATTGATTTAATCCTTAAGCTTCCGCTCGCATTATCATCGAGGTAAATCTATCGAATCTATGCTCGAGTTCTTCGTTGAATGTTAAAAACTGACCTAACAGCTATTGTTGGAGCATACCTTCCAAGTGATCTGAGAGTGTGTCTTATAGCTCCATCCTCGCCTGTCACACGCTCAGATAGTTCCCTTTCAGAGCCAGCTTAATCAGACTCAAATTCTGTTTCTGCAGAATCTGAAATTTCAGATTCAAGTACATGTTTTGTGGCAGCTTTCTCCACCTCGAGATGAGGTCCCTGTGGGATTTCTTGCACGGTGTTCAACTCCCCACACTTCCTAGTATCTCTAACCTTGCTCGCCTCGACAATACAGCCTTCGAGCACGAAGATACCATGCCTTTTATACCCTGACAGAACCAGCCTTCCCTGCTTCAGAATTTCAATCTGTCCACATGATGTTTTCGTGCTAAAACCCTTCTCATCCAAAGCTCCAATCGATATTAGATTTCTCTTTAGCTCAGGAACATACCTAACATCCTTAAGAATACCTACATTACCAGATTTGAGCCTTAAACGAATTGAACCAATACCTGAAACCTCACAGCTTTTGCCATCTCCCATCTTGACAGATTCTTGGGCTGTTTCTTTGAAGTCTTGCAACCTTCCTTGTTGCGAGTGGCATGGAAAGAACACCCTGAATCAAGGATCCATTCTCCTTTCATTTCTTGGCCAGAAACTGTCAGAATCTCAGCATATTCAAGTCCATCTTCAACAAAATCTGCTGCCCCATTTTCTTGATTCTTCTTTGGATGATCCTTTGATCTCTTTGGGCAATTCCTACTAATGTGACCCTCACCTTGGCAGTGCCAGCACTTCACAGGACTTCTAGGCTCAGAGTTCTTCTTTTTTTTCCCTTTCTTGGACCAAGAACTCTCCTTTTTTCTGCGCATAAAAGAGCTCCGCAGCCTCCCTCTTTTCTTGGCTCTGTTTTGAGCTCAGCTGCTTCGAGTTTAGGGCTGGCAAGACATCCTCAAGCTTCAACCTTTCCCTTCCATATAGCAGGGCCTCTTTGAAGTGATCATAGCTAGGTGGCAGCGCACATAGCAACAACAATGCTTGGTCCTCGTCCTTTAATTCATCGCCAACATTCTCTAAGTCCAAGATCATCTTCGAGAAATTGTCGATCTGCTCTTCCAACGATTGATCTTCATGCATTTGATATCGATAAAGAGCCTGCTTCAGTTAGAGTCTCTTGGCAAGGGACTTGGTCATGTAAAGAGCGTCTAGCTTCTTCCATACCTCCTCTGCCGTGTCTTCTTTAGCCACCTTACGCAGCACTTGGTCTGATAGGCATAGAATCAAGGTTGAATATGCCCTTTCTCTCATCTTCTTCTTTGTCGTAGCTGTCATGTCCTTTGGTTCCATCTCGGCCTCAGGCTTGAGAGCCTCCTCAAGACCCTTCTCAGTGAGCAGGGTCTTCATCTTCTTCTTCCACAGGCCAAAATCTCATTGGCCATTGAAGACTTCCATTTCGAACCGAGTTGCCGCCATCTTCTTGCCATGCGTCGTTCCAACGCCTCGCCGCACCAATTGTTGAAATTCCGGCACCGCTCGATTCGCAACTTGATGTTCTTTCACGTGAGTGTGAAGATCAATCCAAGAACTATGATCTTGATAACGAACAAATGCAAAAACAACAAAAGAAATTGAAAACAGAGACTCAGATTTACGTGGTTCGGCCTCAACTTTGAGCCTACTCCACGGACCAACAAAGCCTTTTCTATTCAAACGAAAAGAAGGGTTTACAACTTTGCCACACCCTCTACAACTTTCGTGTTTTCACCTCTCGCTAAATCTCACTCTACAGAAAGTTATGAACTCACGAACATAGCTACTTGAACACAGAAAATCTGCTATTTATAGAACAGAAAATATAACTGTTATGCATCAACCGCTTGTACCGCGAGCTTCCTGGGTTGTACGTCGCGCGCTTCTTTACTTATAAAAGCGTTACTTTCATTCTGCGCGATCAATCCTCAGCCATCGATCTTATCACCAGCCAAGATCAACGCTTCATATTCAATCTCGCAAGTTTAAACCCCAGCCCTTCGATCAGGCGCGAAAGATCCAACGGTTGCTGCTCGCCGATGCAATATAAGCTAAGTTCTTCAACTGTGATTGCTCAGGCCATTTTCCGACCATCTCCCTGCCATGTTCCGGCGAGTTTAGGCTCATAGATCCCAACAACATCCATTCAAAAGTTGATACCTCTTTGGGTGTTATACCTCTTTGGGTGTTATGCCTATTCGGGTTCCGAAGCAAAACGATCTACAAGCGTGCACTCCACACCTCCTTACTCGTATGTGTTTTATTTCCTAATTACACTAAAATATCTAACAAAAACTAAGCTTCAGGAGTGATCAAACAATAGCTGAGATCGAATGAGCTTGAGCAAGAGCTGAAAAATAATCTTCTGTGTGTTTAAATTGCCAGATTGAGCAGCAACCGTTGGATCTTTGGCGCCTGATCGAAGGGCTGAGGTTTAAACTTTCGAGATAGAATATCGAGCGTTGGATCTGGCGGGTAAGAGATCAAAGGCCAGGATTAATAAGTTAAAGAACGCACAGTAAAATTCACCAAGCGCAAAGTACAACCTCGTCAATGCACAATTCTGCTTATAAATACAAGACTTTGAGTGTTAGAATAGCTATGTTCATGAGTGTGTATCTTTCGATAGAGAGCGATTTAGAGAAGGTTGTAAACACAAGAAATCGATGCGGAGGTTGCATACTTGTAATCCCAATTCATAGATTGAATAAAAGAGCTTTGTTTGGTCCATGGATGTAGGCCTGAAAAGTCTGATCGAACCACGTAAAACTGATATCTCTGTTTTCGTTTTAATATGCCGTTTTTGCATTCGGTCACCCTTCAAGGTCGAGTTTCTTGATTCGTTTATCATACACACTTGAAAGATCAGTAAGTTGGGAATCGAAGGGTGGTCGAATTTCAAAATTTCAACCATTTTTAGAACTGTGTAGATAGATTTTGGGCCATGTTCAACTTAAAACTGAGATTGCTATCACAGACGGGAGAAAATCTGCAAGCCTAATATCTGCTCTGATACAACGTTATTTTTTGAGACAAACTGAATGTATTACATCGTTCTCTTCTTTACATCATACACATATATAATATATATATATATATATATATACATCTATCTATACACACATGACATCCCAAATATAAGGCTTATTTCCTTTAATAGCATTGGTAAGGCTTCTTACAGCAGAGTTTTTCCAACGTCTCCACAGCTCCTTCAAACTCTTCTTTACTCTTCACTCTTACCTCCTCCGTTAGTTCAGCAGCTCGCCTCCTCAAAGCTCTCCCCTTTTCGCCGAGAACAACGTCTTTGATCTCTTTGGTGATCTCTTCCCTCCGAAGCCTTCCTTTACCGTCCCTCTGAACCTCCACTCCGTAGCCGAGCTCTGCGACAAGTTTGGCATTCATCGGCTGATCCAAATGCATAGGCATGGCTATGATCGGAACCACAAACTCCAAGCTCTCCATCAATGAATTCCAACCGCAGTGGCTCACAAACCCGCCCACGCTCGGGTGGCGCAGAATCCGAGCTTGTGGGGCCCATTTCTCTACGACACGGCCCTTCTCTCCGACCCTCGCGAGGAACCCTTTTGGCAATACGTCGCGAGGCTTACTTTCGTCTCCTTTGGGAAACCGTATGACCCATACGAAGTTGACGTTGCTCAGCTCCAGCCCATAAGCTATTTCGTGTATCTCTTCCCTCTTCAAGAAGTATTCACTCCCAAACGACACTAAGACGCTCGACATTTTGCCTTTGCTTCCGAGCCAATCCATGAGCTCACTGCCATGATCATTACAACCATCATCATCCAATTCAGTAGTTGGATCCCTAATCATTGCACCGATCGGCACTATCTTACATTTGATCATCTGCGATAAGTAATCCATGTACTTCCCCTCCATTGCTCTTGTGCTGTTCATCAATAAGATCTCACCACTCCCCCAAATGGCGTTAACATCATCGTCTGCATCCTTCTCTTCACTTTCTAATTCTCTTGCATGAGCGAACAGCGTCGACAGCTGAAACTCCGTAAGATTTATGGCAGGAAAAGGGTACTCTTTCCCCGGATGACGTGCCAAGTGAATGAAATAAGACAACATGGTACCACTAGAAGTGTCGAAATGGACCGAAGATATGTTCAGCACCTTAGCTGCTGAACCAGCCCACGGCATCATTACATCGTGTATGAGCAAGTCGGGCTTAAGACGCTTCAGCAGGTTGGAAAACTCGGGCTCGGACATTTTCAGGGCCTTCATGAGTGGCTTGTGGAGGCGACGCGGCAGTCCATTTGTTGTCTGAAGCTGAGGGTCGGGAAGTTCGGGAGTAGTCGGGACTTGAAGTTCGACGGTTTCAACGCTGTGCGTTTTCCTTGCGATTCTTTTGTCGATCGAGGCGAGATTTACCTTCGTCGAACATATGTAACAGTGGAAGTATTTCTGAGAGAGCCTCTTGGCGAGCTCGATAAAAGGGGTGATGTGGCCGTGAGCCGGCCATGGGAACATTACAACGGTGAATCCTCCGATGTCTGAACCCATAATTGTATTTCTTGTTTATGACTGACTTAGAAGTTTCGATGAAGGGTTTATTACAAGGCATTGGATATCTTTGTTGAAGTACCTATTTATAGTATTGAGTTATTATTGGAAAGAGTTGAAAAGACATGCGATGGATTCTCTGGACTTTCTACGTGGCTTCTTCCTATGTGTTTGTTGAAAGTTTTAGTTTATCTTGCAGAAGAATCAACTAGATGGCCACTTGATTGTGTAATAATAATAAAAAAAAAATACATATTTCTCTTCTAGAATTCTTGATATATGGCAATGAATGAAAGATTAGCCAGAAGATTCATTGTAGTTGCCTATCCCATCATGCCGAAGTGTTTAATTGTGTGATTGAGTTGTGTATGTGTTGCAAATTTTAACTTTTGTCCAAGACTTGAATATCCCGTGACAAGTGTTTTGATGCCACGTCGATTGTGTACACAAGCCCAACAATCATCTTGACGACTTCACTCGATGAAGATTCGGATAGCTTTAGTCCACTGTAAAAGCATATCCGCTCGGAATCACATTCAAGTATTTTTTTCGGTAGCCGTTTCGCTTTCAACGTGTTCTTGGCCGTCTCAACAATCGTATGACTTTTTCGTTCGGACACACTATTAAGAAATCGAGGGTCTTCATCCTAAAACCAATTGGTGATAGGTTAAGGTACCTCCTGAGTATATTAGGTGAGTCGGGTGAGGAGAATTATCCGATGTGGGATAGATATAAATCTCAAGTCGCCTCCTCACGTGTGGCGTGACGGTGAGCAAAGATCGAACCCGCTCTGATACCATATTAAGAAATCGAGGGTTTTTCATCCTAAATCCAATTGGTGAAAGGTGAGGTTGTCTCTTGAGTATATTAGGTGAGCGAGTGAGGAGAATTATCCGATGTGGGATATAATTGAAATCTCAACACACACTGTTTTGTTGTGGTGTATAGGGTGCCTTCAATTCCCTGCAACTACCATGTTCACAAACTGAAGAAAACTGATCAGATCAAAACTCAACCACCTCTATCAGTTCGAAGAGCCTTTATCGACATGCCACTTTGCTTTCTCCATGAAAGCCTTGAATCTTTTGAAATCATCAAAAGTTTCAGACTTGAGAATCAATTTTCGTCGGACCACAGATCGGCATGAACTAACTCGAGAGTTTTAGATGTAAGTGACCATACAACAAATGCCATAATTCAGACTCACTAAACTCTTTTACAACAAGAGCATGCCTTTCGCGTTCAAGACGTCAAGGGAAAATTTTTACTCGTTTTAACTTCAACAACGACAAATTTTCCGACAAACTTGAAATGAAGTAAACATCATAGAGAAGTTTTACGTTACGGTAGCCATTCCTCTGTCACGACCTCGGCCAGTTGATGTCTCTCCCTTCACTTGAAAGGCCTTTTCTTCGCTCTTCTCTTCATGGCCGTTTAATCTTTAGCTTCATGGGATTGCAACGACACCATCAACTCATCAAATGAATACTTTTCCAAGTCTTTCGACTCTTCGATTGTTACTACAACATGATCAAAATGTTGAAAAAAATAATCTCAAAGTGGGACCCACAAGAAGAAATTTAAAAAAAAAAAAGAAAGTAGGCAGCGCATGGGCTGCGCACACACGCGTAGCCCCAAAACCCCAAAAGTCCATGCGCATGATTAGCTTGTCATATATATAATATATATATCTATATCTATATATATAGATGCATGTGTAAAGAGCAGAGAGAGAAAATAGCAGAGAAGGCAAACGCGCACTGGAAGACGTAGCCCATGGCGTTGAGAGAGAGCGAGCGTGAGAGTGGGTATATTGTAACAGAGAGAAGTAAGGGTGTGAGCGTGTAAAACAAAAGCCAACAAGATTATGTTGAACTCTTCTCTTCCTCTTCGAGCGTGAGCAACAAAATAATTGAGTGCACCAAAGAAACTGTTTCTTCTTAGCCACGCATACCTATGTGCGTAGTGTTTGTAGCAAAAGAAAGCACCGAATGTGCATGAGCGTGTAATCGAGGTTGTGAGCAATAAAAATATTATTTTGTGTGTAGTCGAAAAACAACAAAATGGTATCAGAGCCGATGGTATCGATAGAGCCGAAGGTGCCGATGGTGTCGATGGAGCCGAAGGTGCCGATGGTGACGAAGTGGATATTAGATGCCTATGTGTCAATCCCGCAGCTCACCGAAGTAACTACGAAAAGTGGAGTATCAATATGAAAGTTCTGCTCAAATCGCTAGGTGTATGGAAAATCATCGAAGACGGGTACGCTAAACCAAAAAATACCGACGGGTATACAGCAACCCAGTTCAAGTCGTTTAAAGACTCCCACCTGCAAGAGACGATCGCTCTTCACATCATCTATGCTGCCATAGACGAAGTAAATTGTGCGAATATAGCTGGCGCTAGAACATCGAAGGAAACCTGGGAATTACTGGAGAAAGCGTATAAGGATGCTTATCGTACTAAACAAGTTCAGCTACAAAATCAGGGCGAACTTGAGACGACGAAAGAGGACGATGATATCGAGTTCTCCGAAGACGAGAAGGAGATGGAAGAATGCGAACGGGAAGACGTAGCCCGTGGCATAGAGAGAGAGACCGTGATAGAGATCATGCTGAGGAGCCAAAGCCGGTGGATGAAAAGAAAAAAGGTGAACCACCCATTAAACCCGAGGAGGCAAAAGAAGAAGGCGAAGCGTCAAAGACGAAAGCCGATAAAGAGAAATTGGAGGAAAAATCTCCAAAGGGCGAAGATCCCGTAAAGAAAGAGAAAAACGTCGATGTAATAGCTGAGAAAGCCGGGGGCGTCGACGAGAAGGCCATGGAGGCTAATCATGACTATCCGGCATCCGAGAAAATAAGCGATGTCGATGATAAAATGAAAGAAAACACGGAGGACGTCAGAGAGAAGCTGACGGCCCAGCAAGTTGAAGAAGTTGCTGCTCGAGGAGAGAACCAAGAGCTCGAGAAAGAGGAGACTATTAAAGAGACGCTGCCGCGACAACCACCTGATAAAATCGAGGAGATCGACGCGAAGGCATCGGAGAACGCCGATGAGATGAAAAATAAGGCTGACGACGCCATGCACATGTCGTCGGAGGAGGCTAAAGATAGTGCCCACAAGACGAACGAGAAAACCATAGAAACATACGAGACGATGTTCGAGAAAGACAAGAACGTGCAAGAATGGATCGACGCGAGGAATAACCTCGAGGCTTACATGAACAACTTGAAGAACCGAATCAACGAAAAGAATAAGCTTCTCGATAAAATAGAGGCTGACGAGAAGGACAAAAACAATGTAAAGGGCGCATGGGATAAGGACGCGAATAAGACCCTCGAGATGATGATGAAGACCAAGCGATTCGAGGCGAAAGACCCGATAGTCATACCTCCGGACCCTAGGTACGACAACCACAGAAAAGTCACGGAGAAAGATGCTAACAGAATCGACGTGCTCGTGAACAACGAGGATGAGCAGTACAAGGCTACCACCATGGAGGAGATTAATCAGAAGAAGCTTGTCAGATTCGACACACCCGATAATGGCGAAGAAGTCGTTATTCGTTTTACAGGTTTAGACGATGAGGGGACGAGCCCGAAGGATTGCGTCATAAGGATAAAGAAAGAAGAGAAAAATAAACAAGGAAAAAGAGCTTCAAAGAGGCAGATGAAATGCATCGGTGAAAAATTTGGACTGAACCTGATAAGCGTTAAAGTGAAGTGTATGAAGGCGCTCAGAGACGGCAAGTGGCGAGCCGCAACGTACGACAGACGAAAAAGAGTTAAGTTCAAGGAATGACGAAAGATCGGAATACTTTGAGATTAAGGGGAAAATTTGTTGAAAAAAATAATCTCAAAGTGGGACCCACGAGAAGAAATTTAAAAAAAAAAAAAAGAAAGTAGACAGCGCATGGGCTGCGCACACACGCGCAGCACCAAAACCCCAAAAGTCCATGCACATGATTAGCTTGTCATATATATAATATATATCTCTATATCTATATATATAGATGCATGTGTAAAGAGCCGAGAGAGAGAATAGCAGAGAAGGTAAAATAGCAGAGAGTCTTCTATGTGCGTAGTGTTTGTAGCAAAAGAAAGCACCGAATGTGCATGAGCGTGTAATCGAGGTTGTGAGCAATAAAAATATTATTTTGTGTGTAGTCGAAAAACAACACAAACTTAGAGGTTATATACTCCGTAATACCTTTGCAACGGCGTTTGCTCACTTGTATCTTCCTCATAAGACTTCATTTGATTGACAATTGCAGCAACTCTCAATAGAGACACTCTTAAATCGATTCTCCATTCTTCATGTGCAAGGCTTCACAATCACGGCATATAGATTTTAGTTTCACCTTCATAACCTTGGAAGAGCCCAAAACGCTACCTCGAAGGTCGTCCATCTTCATTGGAAGTAGTTGCTGCTGAAATTTTAGAGAAGATTTGAGTCGTAAACCGCTTGTTGATGTTCCAAAACTCTTAGTTATCATCTTTGAAACACATGAATTGAGGGCCGTGAGATGTTAACGGCGTTGCGATTATTCGATATGGTAAAAGGTTGGTTATCGAAGAATCTAAGCTCTGAAATCACAATATGCTTGAACACTTGAAAAATAGACACTAAAAACCACATACACATGATCACATGTTCTATAAATAAGACTTAGAACATACTAACACATAGAATGCAATAACTAATATTAAGACAATGACTAAAACTCATTGTACATTACACTTGTGCAATAACACCTTTAATATCTCCACTAATACCTTCTTTTAATGCCCACTAGCATGATCATTCTTCAACAACTTCTGCACAGCTACTTCAAACTCTTCTCTACTTTTCATTCTTACCTCCTCTCTTACTTCTGCAGCTCGAACCCTCAAAGCTCTCCCCTTTTCGCCGAGAACGACGTCTTTGATCACTTTGGCGATCTCTTCCCTTTGAAGCCTTCCTTTACCGTCTCTCTGAACTTCGACTCCATAACCGAGCTCCACTACAAGTTTAGCATTTATCGGCTGGTCAAGATGCATAGGCATGGCTATGATCGGAACCACAAACTCCAAGCTCTCCATCATTGAATTCCAACCGCAGTGACTCACAAACCCGCCCACGCTCGCGTGGCTCAGAATCCGAGCTTGTGGGGCCCAACCCTCGACGACCCGGCCCTTTTCTCCAACTCTCTCGAGAAACCCTATTGGTAATACGTCGTGAAGTTTGCTCTCATCTCCTTGGGGGAACCTTATGATCCACATGAAGTTGACATTGCTCAGCTCCAACCCATAAGCTATTTCGTGTATATCTTCTCCGTCCAAGAAGTATTCACTCCCAAATGACACTAAGACGCTCGACATTTCGCCTTTGCACCCAAGCCAATCCATGAGCTCACTACTATCATCATCCCAATCTGTAGTTGGATCCCTAATCATTGCACCGACCGGCACTATCTTACATTTGACAAGTTGCGATAAGTAATCCATGTACTTCCCCTCCATTGCTCTTGAGCTGTTCATCAATACGATCTCATCGTCACTCTCCCAAATGGACTTAACATTATCATCCGAATCCGTCTCCTTCTCTTCACCTTCAAAGTCTCTCATATTAGCAAACAACGTTGATAACTGAAACTCTGTAAGGTTTATGGCAGGAAAAGGGTATTCTTTCCCTGGATGACTTGCCAAGTGGAAAAAATAAGACAACATGTTAGCACTAGAAGTGTCGAACTGGACCGAAGATATGTTCAGCACCATAGCCGCTGAACCAGCCCACGGTATCATAACGTCGTGTATGAGCAAGTCGGGCTTAAGACTCTTTAGCAGGTTAGAAAACTCGGGCGCCGCCATTTTGAGGGCCTTCGTCAATGGCTTGTTGAGGTGACGTGGCAGTCCATTTGTTGTGTGGAGCTGAGGATCGTGAAGTTCGGGAGTGGTCGGGAGGTGAAGTTCGACGGTCTTAACGTGGTTCGTTTTCCTTGTGATTCTTTTTTCGATCGAGGTGAGATTTACCTTCGTCGAGCATATGTAACAGTGGAAGTTTCTGTCGGAGAGTCTCTCGGCAAGCTCGAGGAAAGGAGTGATGTGGCCGTGAGCTAGCCATGGGAACATTAGGACTGTAAAACCTCCGATGTCCGAATCCATGATTGCGACTCGTGTGTATCTATTATTATGAACTTATGAAGGTTTTATTTATATTGCATTGCATCCCTTTTTGTGTGTGTTGATCTATGGATTTTTTTCAATATTTTTCTCGTGAGTGAAACTTGTGTGGTTCTTCTTTAAGGAGGAATTTGTGTGGTTAATGTAAGATTAGTACATCGACTTCTGTTCTAGAAGTCATGGCAGGGTACAACCTATTGCTTTATTGGACTTTCTTCACTTCCATATTTCGCACTTCGCCAACTATCGGGTATAGCAGTTGCTTCTTTTACCGACCATGCAACTCACACAAACATCACGGTAATAATGGTTAAAACTCAAAATTCAATTTTTCTTTCGTTTCGTATTGGCTAATCATTTAGCATCCAAGAATCTATATGGTCTTACTTTTATGAGATGATTAGCCACGTACCCTTTTGTGACTTGTAAGGTGCAAGGGCCCCAAGGGAACATCTATTTTTTTTTTTTTTTTTTTTTGCTGTCACGAGGTATCCCCACTCGCCCTGGCTATGGGATAGTCCCTAAATACCGGACGTGTGTTTTGCGCCACACAGACCATAAGAGCAGCGGAATATAGAGCAAAGAAGCCTCTCAAGCTTGTAGATATGGATATTTGCGGACCGATTAATCCAAGCTTTATTTGCGAAACTAGTATTTCATAACTTTCATCGATGTTATTTTTCTCTTGAAAAAGTGCGGGTTTATTTTTCGAAAGAAAAATCGGAGGATTTTGGAGTTTTTAAGGAGTTTAAAATTCTAGTCAAGAGGTGCAAAGCAATTTTTATACAGAATTCTGACGGCACCGTACCCACCTCAACAAAATGGAGTTGCCGAGCGGAAGGATTGAATCATTCTCGATATGGTTTAAAACATGCTAAAAATAACGAATATGCCAATAGAATTTTAGACAGAAGCTGTTCGTTGTGCCATTTATTTGCAAAATCGGTTCAAGACAACGAGCGTGAAAAGCCTAACACCCCAAGACGCTTGGAACAGCATAAAACCAACAATGTCGCATTTAAAGGTTTTCGAAAGCGTGGCATATGCTCTTATACCAGATCAAAGACGTGTGAAGTTAGATGATAAAAAAAACTTGAAGATGCTTTTTTTGTTGGATATGATGAGAGATCTAAAGCATATAAGCTTTTTGATGTAGAGGTCCATGAAGAAGGAAGAGAAACATTTCATGAGAATGAAAGAGCGGAGGTGCACATGTCCGCAAGCACGCCAAAATCGATGTCCAAAAACGCTGAAGGAGCGCCAATAATTGCAAATGAAGCAACTTCATCAAATGACGAGGAGAAGGACACACGGAAGCATAAGCGATTTATATGAGGCGACCAGCTAGTTACACCTGGTGTTTTTTTGGAGTAAGGAGAAAATATTTCTTTTGAAGACGGGATTAGAGATGAAAAGTGGCGAGCTGCAATGGATGATGTGATGCGAGCAATCGGAAAAATATGAATAATAATAATAATACATGGGAACTAACTTGTCTTTCAAAAGATCACATGGCGTTTGGTGCCAGATGGGTGTGTAAGAAGAACATGAATAAAGTGAATCCGAGAAATACAAGGTGAGATTGGTGGCAAAAGGTTACAAGAAATGCAATGGCATTGATTATGAAGAAGTGTTTGCATCGATGGCTTTTGGTTTCTCTTGCAGTTCAATCAAAATGGCGTATATATCAAATGGATGTGAAGTCGGCATTTCTTAATAGCGATTTGGAGGAAGAAGTTTACGTTGAACAACCACCCAGGTATACCAAAGAAGGAAATGAAGGTAAAGCTTTACAAATTAAGGAAGGCCTTATATATGGTTTGAAGTAAGCTCCCCGAGCATGGAACGATCGAATAGAGATCAATACTTCAAGTCGCACGGTTTTCTGCAATGTCCGTACGGACATGATTTATATGTGAAGGTAAAGAATCACGCCATCTTACTTATTGCTTTATAGTTGATGACTTAAATGGAAAACCGAAAGCATCACATTGGAAAACAATCAAACGGACAATTTGTTATGTCCGACGGTTTATTTTATAGCTCTTTCACTAACAGTTTGATTAAAATATTATACATTCCCTTCATGCTTAAGTTTTTAGGTAAAATAAAGTATATAAAATTAAAATATGATACATTCCATTCAAACTTAGGCCAAAATGGTCATTCAACAGAAGTAAATATCCCGGAAATTACAAGCTCTTAACTTTCTCTCCAAACTCACTAGTAATCGCTCAACTCTAATTCTCTCTTGTTTTTATGTTATTACGAACTCACTAACTTAGCTACTCGACCACTGGTAATAAAAGCTATGTATAGAGCTGTGTTTGTAACTTCATGAATCTTCGGTTGATCTCAACTATATGGAGCGTCTGTCGACCCCCCAAGATTTGATCTCAGCCCTTAACGCTTCAATCCGCTTGATCGAACGGCTCAAACTTTGTAACATACTTTCTAACCGTTCACTTCAGCTCTCATCTCCGCTCCAAGGCTTCATGTGTTGCTTCGAGTTTTCTCATCAATGGCTTCGAGCTTTTATGGATCACAAAACTCAACAAATAATTTCATTTTGAAACAAACTATCAATAGATGGAACTTATATGCATGTCACAAACTTCATAATAAACACAGAATGTGGCTTTTTGTCTTGCTAGTTGCCCCTAACCTATTACTTGCTCTTCTTACAACAGAGTTGTTCTAACCCCTCCACAAATCCTTCAAACTCTTCTTTACTTTTCATTCTTACCTCCTCTCTTACTTCTGCAGCTCGAATCCTCAAAGCTATCCCCTTTTCGCCGAGAACAACGTCTTTGATCACTTTGGCTATCTCTTCCCTTCGAAGCCTTTCTTTACCGTCCCTCTGAACCTCCACTCCATAACCGAGCTCGGCGACAAGCTTGGCATTCATCGGCTGATCAAGATGCATGGGCACGGCTATGATTGGAACCATAAACTCCAAGCTCTCCATTAATGAATTCCAACCGCAGTGACTCACAAACCCGCCCACGCTCGAATGGCTCAGAATCCGAGCTTGTGGGGCCCAACCCTCGACGACCCGGCCCTTTTCTCCAACTCTCTCGAGAAACCCTTTTGGCAATACCTCGCGAGCTTTCGTCTCGTCTCCTTTAGGAGACCGTATGATCCATATGAAGTTGGCGTCGCTCAGCTCCAGCCCATAAGCTATTTCGTGCATCTCTTCTTTCTTCAAGAAGTATTCACTGCCAAACGACACTAAGACGCTCGACATTTCGCCTTTGCTCCCGAGCCAATCCATGAGCGCACTGCCATGATCATCACTATCATCGTCATATTCAGTAGTTGGATCCCTAATCATCGCACCGACGGGCACTATCTTACTTTTGATCAGTTGTAATAAGTGATCCATGTACTTCCCCTCCACTGCCCTTGTGCTGTTCATCAATATGATCCCACCACCCTCCCAAATGGCATTAAAATCGTCAATGTCAGGATCATTCCCTTTGTCTTCCCCGGCCAACTCTCCCATGTTAGAAAGCAACACTAATAGCTGAAACTCCGTTAGATTTACGGCAGGAAAAGGGTATTCTTTCCCCGGACGGCGCGCCAAGTGAAGAAAATAAGACAACTTGATAGCGCCAGAGGTGTCAAAATGGACCGAAGGTATGCTCAGCTCCTTAGCCGCCGAACCAGCCCACGGCATCATAATGTTGTGTATGAGCAAGCCGGGCTTAAGACGCTTCAGCAGGTAGGAAAACTCGGGCCCCGACCTTCTGAGGGCCTTTATCAAAGGCTTGTGTAGGTGAAGTGGAAGTCCATTCGTTGTGTGGTATTGAGGGTCGGGAAGTTCGGGGGTAGTCGGGAGGTGAAGTTCGACGGTTTCGACGTTGAGAGTCTTCCCTGCGATCCTTTTGTCGATCGAGGCGAGGTTTACCTTCGTCGAACATATGTAGCAGTGGAAATTCTTCTGAGATAGCCTCTTGGCAAGCTCAATGAAAGGAGTTATGTGGCCATGAGCTAGCCATGGGAACATTACAATGGTAAACCCTTCCATGTCCGAACCCATTTAATTTTATTTCTTGTTTGTTAGTTAAGATTTGTTAGTTGATTTATTAGGCAAAGGCATTGCATATCGTTTTTAAAGGACACATTTGTACAGTGGAAAAGACATGGAAAAGAATTTTCATGGCCGGCTTTTCTACGTGGCTTCTTTCTATATGATTTCTTGAGGGTGAAAGTTCAGTTTACGGTGCAGAAATAAACTTAGGTTGAAAAGGAGTCGATGATGGTGAAGTGCCACTTTGTTCGTGTAATAACTAATACGTATTTTTCTTCTAGAACTCTGTCTTAGCCAGAGGAATCAGTCGCGTTTTCTTTTTATTTCATTTTATTTTATTTTTTGGTAGAGTGACTCATTATAGTGATAGTATTGTCATGATTAGGGTTTTCTTTTGAGGGAATATCTAAATTAGTACTAAATGTTTACCATATAGACTAATTTAATCACTGATATTTCACGTGTATCAATTTAGTATGTGATGTTGTCGGAAATGAATCAAATTGGTCATTCCGTCACTATATTCGTCAATTTAGACGGAATGTGACACGTGTCAGCACGCGATGAAAGCAATAAAAAAAACAAAATTGATGCGTGCTGACACGGGTCATTTTCAATCTAAACTAACACCGCATTGACGAAAGGACCAATTTGGTTCGTTTTCGTCAACATCGAGAATTAAATTGATCTAAAAGAAACATTGGGGGTTAAATTGGTCCATAGAATAAACATCGGGACCAATTTAGGTTTTTTCCTGCTTTCTTTCCTACCACACATGATCTTCGAGTAAGGGAAAGATGTTCGAGCAATCAAAATAGAACACTTATCACTTGATATTACATCACTATATGGTTAAGTTAAATTATTTAATGTTATCAGGTTAAATTATTTAATCATGCAAGACAACTTTAATCTAATAAACGTCATGTTTCAATCTGATTTAAATGCCATGTACCAAGGAATTCTATAAAGGAAATCACATGTACTAATCTTACACGAACACGTGGTCGAACCACGAGGAGCATGCAGAACACTTGCGAACGGTCTTTGAGGGGTTGGAAAGACATTACCTCAAGAAGGAGAAATGTGAGTTCGAATTGAGGGAGACCATCTTCATAAGCCATATAATCTCGAAGGGTCAGATTCATATGGACTAGAAGAAGGTGTGATCGGCAGTCGAATGGGGAAGGCCGAGGAACTTGATGGAGTTATGATCTTTTCTTGGGATAGCGAATGATTATCGGCGGTTAATGAAAGGCTATTCGTACATAGCAATTGCTTTGACGGACACGGCGAAGAAGAGAGCTCGGTGGCATTAGTCAGAGAAGGCATCATCTCCCTGTTTATGCGACAAGCTTCCTCGCCTAACGCTGCCCTGGTTTGGAAGCGGAATAAATTAGACACGTTAAAAGAATGGATCATTGGGTTCGCCAACCCGATTGGCATAATCATATTTCGCACAATAGGTTCACAAAGGAGAAAAACTCAAAATTACCTCAAAAATACAACATGCTCTCTTCAAATTTAAGCTTTTATGCGAAGTGGACATCCAACATGGTATCCGAGCTCATGTCAAGCGGTCGCGGATACGAATTCTCACAACCACCCGTAAAGAAAAAAAGGTCAACTTCTAATGCCAGATAAAAAAACGGCCTAGACGTGTTGATAACGCTTTAGCTTTTATGTTAAGTCGTAATTTAAGATAATTCTTGGTGTTTAAAATAAATAGATAATAATAAGTATGTATTATGAAATAATTAAATGTGGATGTTTTAAATAATAATATTAGTTAAATTATTGATGATTTGGAAGTATTATATTAAATGATGATAATGTGATAAGATGATAAGATGAGGTGTTTAATTGAAGAGTTTGTATTTTAGTGTGAGGTGTATAATTGTAATTAATGTGATTAGTTGTAATAGTGAATTATTAGTAGTATAAATAGGTGATTAGAGTTCATTGTAAATCACACCAAGTATTGAAATACTTAATCTCTCTCTAATCTCTCTCTCTTTATTATTATAAGCTATATTATCATTATAATCTTAATATAAGTATAATTATAATAAAATAATCTTAATATAATATTAATCACAATTAATATTTTTATAACACGTTATCAGCACGACCGCTCTCCGTCGTCAAGATCAACCTCCGTCGAAGATCTCGTACGAGTTTAGTCGAGGTACGGTAATTTAATATTTAATTTATACTAATCATATATTAATTGTGATTAATTTAAAAATATATTATAAAAGTATATTTTAAAAGTTTTATAACTAAACGCCAATACCCGAGTGGTTTCGCGGAATATCGTTCACTATAAGTGACGAGAGGTCCAGATTTCATACCCCGTGGTGGCGTGTGGAATTTTTATTTACGATTTATTTATTTTTATATATTCACGTACACAACACTAAAAGCCCACGAGGTCTTGTGGTTATCCCCACCTCAGTAGAGGCATATTATTAATTTATTTATTGAGCAATTTTGAAGTTATTATTGGATCGAACAGATTTTGGACAATGGACAAATTTTATTACCACAATCTTACCCGAGCTTGGATAATAATTATGAAATAATAAAGAACGCATTTTATGAAACTATACATATATTTTATCATTGATTTATATGTTATCTGATTATTATGTTCTTATTCATCTTATAGAATCATGTCGTTTTATACAAAGATGGATCTTCTGTTGCTTACTTTATTTACGGTGATTCTTACGGCTATGTGGATAATGTTTTTACCAATGTTTTTAAAATATAATATTAATTATAATTTTTCTTTAATATTATAATTACTGAAATATATTTTATTTTGAAGGATGACGCTTTGTCCGATGTTTGATCTATTACTTATGATTATTATTACGGCGACAGTTATTTGGATGTGGATATCGTTTTTCATTAGAACTTTTACAAAAGAAGATATAAAAGAAGATTAATTATAATTTTTCCTTTTAATATTTTAATGATGATTTTATTTTTATGATATCAATATATTGAATTTGGCAAACTTTGATTTATCACTCTCGATTTTATACTTGCTAGTGATTTACGCAATTACTTCGGTATATTATAAAGCATTCACCACGTTCAGTCCATCGGATATAATACGAATAAATATCGTGAGAAAATGATCAGAAAATATTATGATGGATGAATGAAAAACATAGTCCGACTAAATGATTATGTTGCATTCCTGAAGTGAATGTATGCGCAAATAATAAAAGTGGTCGTGACATTATATTTACCGTGGTTATTATTAATATTTCCCCCAAAGTGGAGAACTGGTATATGATTGAGAAAGATGTATTGAGCAATATAAAGATTATTATATATTATCGTTGGTTATTATTCGCACCCAAAGATCCCGTTGATCTTTATAAAGAGCAATTAAAAGTGAAGTGTCGATGAAATTAAATTTTGCTCAAGATTACGATATTTCAGAAAATTGGTGCTAGATCCTATGCTCATTTGAATATTTTGGTTTTTGTTAAAGATCCAAATAAAAAAACTGAAGTGTCGTTATAAATTTTATTTAAGCATTATTTATTTATTATTTTATCTTTATATATATAATTTTATTTTGACGCTTATTTATTTAATAATTCTAGTTATTATATATTTATCAATTCAATGGATACAAGCATGTGCAATGGGGAGTTATGTCTTGCAGATTGTGCAACGACTAATACGATTCTAAGAAATAAGAAATATTTCTCCCATCTTGAAATGAAAGAAACAAGTGTTATCACTATATCGGGTAGCACAAATATAATTGAGGGCTCCGGAAGAGCCAATATTATACTGCCCAGAGGGACAAGGCTAATAATTGATAATGCCTTATATTCTCCTAAGTCTCAAAGAAATTTATTAGTTTAAAGCTATTCGACATAACGGATATCATTGAGACTGCAGAAAAGGAGATATTGAATATTTGCATATTACAAAAGTGATTTCGAATGACAAAAGAATTGTGGAAATATTACCATCTTTTGACTCTGGGCTATATTACACATATCTTAAAACAATTGAATCACATGCTATCGTAAACCAGAAGTTTACTAATGATAATACATTTGTTGTTTGGCATGACCGGTTGGGCCATCCCGGTTCAATTATGATGCGGAGAATAATTCAAAATTCACGTGGACATTTAATGAAGAACCAGAAGATTCTTCAATCGAATGAATTATCATGTGTTGCTTGCTCTAAAGGGAAGTTGATTATTCGTCCATCACCAATAAAAATAAAGAATGAATCCATAAGATTTTTGGAACGTATACAAGGTGATATTTGTGGACCGATACATCCATCGTGTGGACCATTTAGATATTTCATGGTATTGATTGATGCATCAACTAGATGGTCTCATGTATGTTTGTTATCAACGCGGAATGTAGCTTTTGCGAGATTGCTTGCTCAGTTGATTCGATTAAGAGCACATTTTCCGGATTATCCAATAAAGAAAATACGCCTTGATAATGCTGGTGAATTTACTTCCAAGGCATTTAATGAATATTGCATGTCTATTGGAATTGATGTTGAGCACCCCGTGCCACATGTCCATACGCAAAACGGTCTTGCAGAATCGTTGATTAAAAGGTTGCAATTAATTGCAAGACCATTATTAATGAAGTCGAAACTTCCCTCTTCTTGTTGGGGACATGCTATATTACATGCAGCGGCACTAATCCGCATCAGGCCAACAAGTTATAATGATATCTCCCCGATACAAATGGTTTATGGTCAGGAACCAAATATTTCCCATCTGAGAATTTTTGGATGTGCGGTATATGTTCCAATTGCTCCACCACAACGCACGAAGATGGGACCTCAAAGGAAGTTGGGAATATATGTCGGATTTGAATCTCCATCGATAATAAAATATTTAGAACCTCTAACTGGAGATTTATTTACGGCTAGATTTGCCGATTGTCATTTCGATGAATCGAATTTTCCGACATTAGGGGGAGAAAAGAAACAGCTGGAAATGAGTATTAGTTGGAATGAATTATCGCTAAATCATTATGATCCTCGAACGAAAGAATGTGAACTAGAAGTTCAAAAGATAATTCATTTACAAGGATTAGCTAATCAACTGCCAGATAGCTTTACTGACCTTAAAAGAGTGACTAAGTCACATATACCAGCTGTTAATGCTCCTGCAAAAGTTAATGTTCCTGGAGAACATATAATGATCGAGCCTAAACCACAACTAAAACGTGGTAGGCCCTCGGGTTCCAAAGATAAAAATCCTCGAAAAAGAAAAGGAGCAAATAATAAGAATGGTCCAGTCGAGGATTTATCGACTCTAGAAGAGTCAATGGGCATTAATGATTATGATAATGGAAATCAGGTACCTGAAATTTTGAGAATAATGATAATGAAGAGATCTCGATAAATTATGCTCAAAATGGAATTAGATGGAACCGAGAAAAAGTCAACGTTGACAATAAATTCTCATTTAACGTAGCGCTACATGAAATGAATGAGATAAATGAGAATGAGGATCATGAACCAGGGTCTGTAAAAGAATGCAGACAAAGAAATGATTGGCCAAAATGGAAAGATGCAATCGAGGCAGAATTAAAATCACTTGAGAAACGAAAAGTTTTCGGACCTGTAGTCCGCATACCAGAAAATGTAAAGCCGGTTGGATATAAATGGGTTTTCATCAGAAAGAGAAATGAAAACGGTGAAATTGTGAGATACAAAGCACGGCTTGTTGCACAAGGCTTTTCACAACGACCTGGTATTGATTATGAGGAGACGTATTCTCCTGTGGTGGATGCAACGACTTTTCGTTATTTAATTAGTCTGGCAGTACGTGAAGGACTCGATATGCGTCTAATGGATGTTGTCACCGCTTATTTATATGGATCACTTGATAGTGATATATATATGAAACTTCCCGAGGGATTTCAGTTACCTGAAAATTCAGGGCCCCGAAATGAGTACTCAATCAAGCTAAATAAATCGCTTTATGGATTAAAGCAATCTGGGCGTATGTGGTATAATCGCCTAAGTGAATATTTATCGAAAGAGGGGTATAAAAATGATCAAACTTGCCCGTGCATATTTATGAAAAGATCTGGAAATGAATTTGTCATCATTTCAGTTTATGTTGATGATATTAACATAATTGGAACTCCTGAAGAGTTATCAAAAGCCGTTAATTGTTTGAAAAAAGAGTTTGAAATGAAAGATCTCGGTAAAACGAAATTTTGTCTTGGACTGCAAATTGAATATTTAAAGAATGGGATATTCGTACATCAAGAGACTTATACGAAAAAGGTATTGAAAAGATTTTATATGGATAAAGCTCATCCATTGGATACTCCAATGATTGTTCGATCTTTAGATGTGAATAAAGATCCGTTTAGACCTTGCGAAAACGATGAAGAATACTTGGTCCTGAAGTACCATATCTCAGTGCTATTGGAGCCCTAATGTATTTAACGAGTCATACGCGACCTGATATAGCGTTCGCTGTGAATCTATTGGCGAGATATAGTTCGTCACCGACTCGTAGACATTGGAATGGAATTAAGCGAATTTTTCGATACCTTCAAGGAACAACTGATATGGGATTGTTCTATTCTAATGAATCAAAAACAGATTTGATTGGGTATGCAGATGCTGGTTTTCTATCTGACCCACATAATGCTCGATCGCAAACGGGCTATTTATTTACACATGGCGGAACGCTATTTCATGGCGGTCAGTTAAACAAAGTTTAACGGCTACTTCTTCTAATCATGCGGAAATTTTAGCTATTCATGAAGCTAGCCGAGAATGTGTTTGGTTGCGATCGATAATTGAGCATATACAACAAACCAGTGGGCTAGTATCGAAAAAGTTACTTCCTACGATTTTATATGAAGATAATGCTGCATGCATTGCCCAATTAAAGGAAGGATATATTAAGGGAGATAGAACAAAGCATATTTCACCAAAATTTTCTTTACACATGATTTAGAGAAAAATGGTGATATTGATGTACAACAAGTGCGATCAAGTGAAAATCTTGCAGATTTATTCACGAAAGCACTTCCCCCAATAATTTTCAAAAGATTGGTATATTCAATTGGAGTTCGAAAACTTCGAGATCTTAAATGATGTCATCATCAGGGGGAGTAAATACGCGTTGCACTCTTTTTCCCTTCACTGAGGTTTTTCCCATGTGGTTTTCCCAGTAAGGTTTTTAATGAGGCAACAATCGAAAGCGTATCTAAAAGAATCATGTACTCTTTTTCCTTCATTAGGTTTTTATCCCATTGGGTTTTTCCTAATAAGGTTTTAACGAGGCATATTCTTTGAAAACATCCAAGGGGGAGTATTATGAAATAATTAAATGTGGATGTTTTAAATAATAATATTAGTTAAATTATTGATGATTTGGAAGTATTATATTAAATGATGATAATGTGATAAGATGATAAGATGAGGTGTTTAATTGAAGAGTTTGTATTTTAGTGTGAGGTGTATAATTGTAATTAATGTGATTAGTTGTAATAGTGAATTATTAGTAGTATAAATAGGTGATTAGAGTTCATTGTAAATCACACCAAGTATTGAAATACTTAATCTCTCTCTAATCTCTCTCTCTTTATTATTATAAGCTATATTATCATTATAATCTTAATATAAGTATAATTATAATAAAATAATCTTAATATAATATTAATCACAATTAATATTTTTATAACAGTATGATACTAAAACATGCATCAACAATTATTATAGAAATATAGAATATGAGCATCCTCCTGGCTGAGGAAAAGAACATCAAAAGACTTGCAAAAGTCAACTTATTTGCTTGATTGATGTAATTTAATGTAAGAACAAATTAGATAGGTTTTTTTTTACGGAAGAGGAAAAATAGCCAAAACATGGCAAGAAAAGGAAGTCAAGAGCAAAATTAAGTTCCACACTCATACTTCATATTGTGGGTGAAAGATGAACCAAACCAGCTTACCATTCGGCTTGGGCGTGCTCATGAGCTTTTTTATTAATATTTTTTTAAAATTTTTAAAATTTTAATAAAAGCCGTTAATTAACTATACTCAAAGGAAATATTTAAATTTTAATAAAAGCCCGAATTCGACTCATTTACTAAACCATGTAAGGTTCCCAAATATCTCATGCATAGTTAGTTTTTAAATTATATGACAGAAGATTTTGTTGCATTTGAGAGAAAATACAGTCTATTACCCAAATAGAGAGAAATAAAGAGCCCAGACGGAGCTAAGCTCAACCTCACAAAGACACGACGGTCTGACTTTATACAACGACAGACAAGAACACAAGCTTCAAACCCATCTCATCCCCGACCCAATCCATCGACACACAAAATAGGCCCATCCCGACAACACTGTGTAAAAGAAACCGAAATAAATCAGACCCGCGGCTCCCCCTCCTCCTCTTCTTCATCCACCCGATCGTTCAGACGCCTTCTTACATTACGACGATTCGCTGCCCGACCATTCCTCCCATTGTCCGAAGATTCGTCGCCATTCTCATCCTCATCCCCATCCAACGACTCGCCCCAGAGCCTGCTCCTAGCCCGTCGAGCAGCCTGGGCCCTCGTTCTACCACCACCACCGCTCGTGGGGCTGCCCGTCCTGATGAAACGAACGAGGAAGAACACCGTCAACCACCCGCCGTCGTCGATGGTCAACGTCGTCTCGTCAGAGCTCTCATCTCCCCCGAAAGAAGACTGAAGGGTGCTCAGCAAGTCCCCCAAGTCCCTCTGCCTCTCCAACCTCCTCCAGCTCCGCTGCCTCTCTGGGTCGGTCTCAGTCGGCCTCACGAGGGGATGAACCGACCTCGCATGCTTCCGGAGGTCTTTGTAAGTCCCCGAGAAATCGCATGTTTCACAAGAGCAGCTTCTTGACTTTGCGTTCATCAGGCTTCGAACGGATTCAACGACAGTCCACCCGCAGATCGATCCCCTACAGAGCGGGCAGATCAGCTTGGATAGGTCTTGTTGGGTGTCGCAAGATGCCCGGCTTGGGGTTGAATTGGCTGCTTCTAAAGGTTCTGAGACAGCTTCCGTGGTGGCGGGCGGTAATACGGGGGGCGTGAGGCTTGGAGCGTCTGCCGAGGTCTGTAATAAGGTTGCCGGTGAAGGCGAGGGTTCGTTGAATGACTTGCGGAACTGATCGAAGCAGTTTGAGTGGCGATAGCTAGTGTCGCACATGAAGGGGCGGCAGCCTTTGTCATGGGACGAGCAGATGAGGAGAATTGCGTTGTGGGGATGTTCCATGCAAACTGGACATCGGGTTTCTTCCCACTGTTTGACTTCATCTTCGAGTAGAATCTTTGACATGGAAGTTCTTGGATGAGTATATAGATCTATGTGGTCAATGAAAACAGAGCAATCTCTTATGTAGTAATATGCGAGTTTCAGCTCATGGGCAATATATAGACAACATAATCCACAATAAGTAAAATATGTTAAGAGTAGAGTACTGCATGGATGATATGATTTCAGGCGACGAACAGACGTAAAAGATTAAAGGCGTGTTTTTAACGTAATATAAAGTAAGCAACATGCATAGCAATATGGCCGAGCACAATCCCCAGAAACGAATTATTACAGCAATAACTAATAAATTATATGCTGCAAGTTCCTTGTTATCCCATACGCGGAATTTAATCAAGTCAGATGCAAATGTTGTTGAATATTACGAGCACTTAAAGTTGTTCTTCTCCAATAGATACTCCCAACAGATCGGATATGAACGACCAAAGCATTAAAGGTCATCCAAAGCAAGAATGTTTACAACTGACAGTCAGCAATTAATAGCTCAACCTTTGTATAATCAACGTAAAGAGGAAAATCCTAACCTATATGACAAAATCATACAGAAAACCTAAGCGAAAACTCGTATTTCAATTCTCCAACTCACAGTACACGGCCGAAGACTCTGAACCGAGATTATCGGGATATCATCAACTCAAGTGTGTTAAATGCTATCATTATTTGAGTGCTTCTCAGAAAGCAAATAGTATATCTATATCTGATGCTTTTCGTCTTTTCAAAATCTTACACAAATTCGAAACAGTTACAACTATCGGTCAGAAGAAAACCCCAAATGAGGAAAATGAAAGAGAAAACAAAACATAGTTCATTTTCAACCTTTCATATACTAATCGTCAGCATAAAAGATGTTCATACAGAAATATTTAAACTAAATTAAGCAACAGAAGCAGAAAATATCAACAAATTGATTGCCCAAAAGTTCAAGCAACTTCAAAACAATCATAGATCCCCAAACGACGTACAGCACACAAAAAAAAAAAGAAAAATAAGTCAGAAAAACGAAAACCCAACCTTGACTTTACAATTAAAATCAGCAGCAGGTAGGCAAGCGACGACCTTTAGCTTAGCTTGTTCGAAGAACGGCTCAGCCTCGCGATTGATTCCTCCGCTCGATTGAATTCAAATTCCGCCTCGGGCTCGTAATTGAAGCCAAATTGCTCCTCGCTCTGACGCGAGTTCAGATGGCTGCGTTATTGTCGTGGGTGTGGTGGTACCACCGAGGCGGTGGTGGGCGGGCGGTTGAGATTTCTCGGACTAGGGTTTTCCCGGAAAACTGACAAGTATTTTATCATTACAAAGTAGAGAACATCAATCAATTTGGTCTTTTATTTTCTTCTGAAATGTAATTAAAACAGGTTGGACTTGGATGAGTTAATTATTTATTAATTATTTATATATTAAAACGTCATCAAAGCATAACTTGGTCTGGTTTAAAGCCCATGATAACTGAAGAACATTGCTAGCCCATTTAAATCAAAGGTAAAGCATAGAACCAAAAAAAAAATAAAAATAAATCAGCTAGGCCCTATTAGACGTGTTCAAACGGTTTCAAAAACCGAAACCGAACCCGAACCGAAATCGAACCAGCGGTCAACGGTTATAGCGGTTCGGTTTCAGATTTTATATTTTCCAAATCGTATTATTTTTTTTAAAAAAAATCTCAATGTTTTTTTTTTCTTTTTAGTGATAATTAATTTTTTTTAAAATATTGAAGGTGTAATTGTTTTTTTTCCATGATATTGAATTGTATTTTTTTCAGCGATAATCAATTAAAATAATGAATGTATATTTGTTTTTTTTTACATTGTATTAAAGTATGAGTTGCAATTTTTTAATAATATTATCAATATTGAAGTTTGTCTGAGTTGTTATAAATAATTGGAATGAAAAAAATTTTATATTACTAAAAAAATTAATTTTCCTTATTATTTTGTAATTAATAAACAAAAAAAATTAAAAAAAGATTGAAAAAAAAATTAAAAAATTTAGGGTTGGAACCGCAACCGTAACCGAACCGTGGTTAACCGCGGTTCGATTACGGTTTGAACCGCGGTTCGGTTACAGTTTGAGCTTATGGCGGTTCCAAACCGGCGATTCCGAAACGTCGAACCGGAACCGTCTGAACATGTCTAGGCCCTATCTTCTAATGTTAATGTTATAATATAAATTAATAAATCTATCTATATATATATATATATATATATTTGTAGTTGTTCGGAATTTGGACAATCCGTATCTTCTAAAATGTAGAAGTGAAAGATGAGTCGAGTCGGCTTACAAACTCAACGACCTAGCTCGACTGAAGCTCAGCTCGAACTCATTATTATCAAGCTCGAGCTCGATCTTCAACACGCCGATATCGAGCTTTGTCGCGATCGATCGAAAGCTTGAGAACCGACTTAGCGTTTTATTAATTTTCAATACAACCATTTTAGTTTAAAATATCTTACGAATATCAAGAAAAAAATTTAAAAATTTCAACCTTCACGCTCGAGCTCAGTTTTGCCGAATAAACGAGGTCACAAGTTGAGCTCGAACCCAGAAAATAAGTGTAACTCACACTCATTTACAAACATGCTATAACACCACTACCTATTTCCGAATTCTCATCTCTTTGTTTGTTTTTTTTTTTTTTTTTTTTTCTGTTTCTCGCGAAAAACTATCACCTATTACTTTGCTTTTTGAACTTAAGCAACAAAAGAGAGTAGAGACTTCTGAACATAGTATTTAAAGGTGCAAAAGGACGAAAAGGGATCGCCTCAAAACCAAGGCGCAATTTAAGGCGTGAGCCTTAAAATCACTTGTAACAACAAAACAAACCATAGGTACAACAATATGTACTTACACATTAAAGCTGATTTTCGTAGCATAAGAAGCCATATATATATGCATATAATAACAAACTACTAGTACAAACCTATACTTACAAATACAAAGAGCATAAACTTGAAAAGATAACATTAATGAATATTGTAGAAAAACATTCTACATTGCTGTCGAAAGGAAAGTAAAATCCATGCCTTTTCACACTTTAAGCAAACAAGAATCAATAAAGAAGCTTGAAGATTAGACTAGGAGAATTCCCCATTTCCTTCATGTGGTACATATCAATCAATACGATCGATCACACGACGTATCAATTCCAAGTGCTGACATTTTTCGACCTCAAATCCTTCCAAGTTTTCCATTGTCTCCTTTCAAAGCTCACAATTAATGAACAATTGCAGCTATTGTAATATTTGCCCCGACATGATAGTAGAGCTCATGCTATGTGTATATCAACTCATCGAAAGGGAATAGAGAAGAAAAAAAATTCATATACCTTTTCACAATTCGAAGCATTTCCCATTAACTCACATTACATTCTTGATATTCACAGCATGGCAACATAATCAATGGAAGATGATATCCCATAGGAGCAAAGAGTGCTTCAATGATAACACGTCCCTGCTCTAGTTTAGCCCCAAAATTCAGAGAAGAGTGATGAGGATGAAGATAAGAAGAGCAGCAACGATGGTGTACTTGAGAGCAGCGATGAGAATCGCCGCGGATATCACAAAGAGCTGCCACAGCACTTGCACGCTGGCCCACGTCAGCAGCCCGGTTAATCCAACGGCCACGAGGTTATCAGGATCAGGGTCGAATACAAGATCGACCCATCTGATATTCAATCTGGGACGTCCATTGCTTACGCCTCCACCATCGTCTCCACCGTCGCTGCTACCATTATCCTTTGATGGCAGCCTATCGCTGTCGTTTTGTGCGTAGATTGTTCGGAACTGTCTCGAATTCGCGCGTCGCTTGAGTTTGGGTTCGGAGACTGAGAGTGGTGGCGAGACGTTAGGGTTCTTTCGGGCAGCGATTTGGGAATTTGGGAGGAAATTGATTAGGGCTGTGGATTGGGAGAGTTTTATTAACCCTAACATTGAGGACACTTCTTCTCCTAAACAGCTTCCTCTCTTTCTATTTAATTCAGTTGGAACAAATTCAAGAAAAATCCACAAAAATATTATACACTTTGTCATTCAATACATGTATGTATAGTATCAAGTATCAACCAAGATCCTTTTCTCGAAATCGAAGTCCTCGTCGTAACACGGTAATCGATAATTATGCTTGGCAATGGGTCGAGACTCTCCGTTCTCCGCGTGGACTTACACTGATCTGAGTGGGAATTCTACGCTTTTCACTCTCAGTGAGGTGGGGATCAGAGAAATTTTCTCCCCGTTAGCAGGGATGAAGGGAGAACTGGGATCATACTCCGCACTGTTCCCCGTTCCGATATATTAAGTTACTAAATTTTCATTACTAATTTTCTTAACCTAAGATTTGTCGCATGATCTTAAAAATGATAATGGAAAGTTACTAATTTTCAAAATCTAACGTTTAATCAAAAGCGTTTTATTTTTGTTATTTTTAAGTTGTATAAGAAAAATAAAATACCATACACTAAAAAAGACGTGAAACGGGGATTCTTCGCTGGGAAAAGGACCCCGACAAATCCACGTGGGGACGGAGATGGAGAGCATTTGTTCCCCCATTTATTTAACGGGGATGAGACGGAGATTCTCCAGTGTCGGGGCAGAGACGGGGTCATTGCCAAGCCTATCGATAATGTCCTTATAATTCTTGACTGCCGGGAATACGAGACATTAATTTTTGAGATGATCCGAATTTCATTAAATAAATGATGGAACCAGACATTGAAAGATAGTAATGTACGATTAAATATGTGTATTCAAAATAAAATTAAAATGAGCAAATAAATTACTATATGTGTATTCGCAATGAATAGGTCAAGCGATTGGATCATGACATCACCACATAGAGGACATGCATTTGATCACACTTGGACTCTTTGACTATCGTAGTATGTATGGACTTGAGACGATACACATAAGCCAAGGGGTAAATTTTGTTGGAAATCGTGGTCGTCACATAGATAGCTGATAGTGAAGTTTAAATTTGCTTCATATTGAAATTAGTCTAAATATCCATTCTATTATATTAAAAGCCTTGTCATCTTAAAAATCATTTGATTTGGTCTATCACTCAATTAATTTGGTAAGTCAATTATTTTTTTATAATTTTACCCTTCATTTGTATTTTATTGCACACGCATTGAAGATTAAATATACTAACCTTGGTGATAGTTGTTATGTAGGGCTACAAATGAATCGATTTTTTTCTGTTTGATTCGAAATTTATGATTCGAAATCAAAATATTCGAATATCGAATTCGAATAAAATATTTTGTTATTTGAATAATAACTATCACAATATTTAATTCGTATATTTAATGAATATTCGATTAGAATAATCCAATATATATTTAAATATAATATATAATATATTATAATTCAATATATATTTAATATAATATTACTTCTATTTTTTGTTAAAACAAATTTTGTGTAAAAAAAAATAGAAAAATAATAAATTTGAATTCGAATATTCTATTCGATTATTTTTTAATTCGAATTAATTTTAGGATTCGAATATAAATCGAATACGAGTACAAATATTCGATTCAATAATCGAATACAAATAGAATATAGCGATATTAAATTCGATTCGTTTGCAACTATATTGGTGTGTATGGGGATAATTGAAAAAAAAAAAAAAGATGACTATACATGCATTCAATTAAATTTTAAAAGTACCTTAATAATTTGACACAATTCTGGGCTGGGCCGTTTACGATTTGGGCCTTAACAAGGATACTAGGCCGATTAGATATGTCAAGTCCATTAGGTTAATCGTAAATTCTGTGAACAAGCCAACTATTTATCGAACTCTCTCTTTCAACATTGCCCTAGTCTGACTATCATTGCCGCAGAGAGTCTCAGTTCTAGCAGTAAGTACCATTCTTCTTCTTCTTCTTCTTCTTTTCAATAGCGTGTGTTTGCTAGCTGAAACGGATTAATGGCCTTGATTCTGAGTGTTTTCTCGCTTATCTATTGGTGCGAATTACTAGCTGTTAGGATTTTTGACCTAATCTGTTCTACGACATTCGAATTGCCCTGTTATTGATATTTGGCTGTATTTTGAGCAGTGCAAGATGAGATATTTCTTGTTGCTTCAACTAATTGACTAAAATCCATTGTTTCTTCGGCGTCGCTTAGATGTGTGTTGCCTGACGCTATGCCCTATTACTGAAATTTTGGCTGTATTTTGATGATTTCATAGCCTGGAAACTGCATTTGTGATACAAAATTTATATTTGGCTTCGTTGTTTGCTGCTTCGTACAATTATAGAATCTGTTTTTTTTTTTTCCCATTATACAGTCCGAGAAATCCCAGGTCGACTAATCCAACCTTAGCAACATGGGCCGTGTCCGAACCAAGACGGTGAAGAAATCATCCCGCCAGGTGATCGAGAGGTACTACTCCAAAATGACCCTCGACTTCCACACGAACAAGAAGATCCTCGAAGAGGTCGCGATAATCCCGTCGAAGCGCCTCCGCAACAAGATTGCGGGCTTCTCCACCCATCTGATGAAGCGCATCCAAAAGGGCCCCGTCCGTGGAATCTCCCTGAAGCTTCAAGAGGAAGAGAGGGAGAGGAGGATGGACTTTGTGCCCGACGAGTCGGCAATCAAGACTGATGTCATTGAAGTTGATGCGGAGACTATTGATATGCTTGCCTCCTTGGGCATGGCTGAGCTGCCCGGCGTTACAAAGGCTTCGATTGAATCTCAGGTAATTCCTGCTACAGGCGGGTATGGCCGTGGTGCTGGCGGCGGATATGCTAAGAGGTATTGAGATTAGTTTGTTGGGTTTTTTATCGGTGGATTTTGGAGAAAGGTCTTTTTTTTTTTCTTGGACTGGAAATGGAGTTTTATGTCACGAAATGAATGTAGCTCGTGTTAGAAGTACGTTGCTGCTATGTCGATTCGGCAATGTCGTCTGGTTTTAAACTTCCTCATCGTTGCGATGGTATGTATCGTTTTTGGGTAAAATAGTAATTACAATTGCATTTACTATACATCCTTGGCATTTATATACATTTATATATACTATACTAGTTTTTTTTCCGTGCATTGCACGAGTTTTAATTATGTATAATATTATGAGATTTGGTCTTAATATCTGCAAATTATTCAAAATCTCTTAAAAAAATAAAAAAAATTAATATTAATGTCACTTTTGTAATAATCAATTTTAAATGAATCATTAAAGTATTTATTAAAATAGATTTTTTCTTAAAATTGATTTTGATATTAATTTTGGTATCCTTAGAATTATTATTATTATTACAATAGTTGGTGGTTAGCTTTTATAAATTATATTTTTTATTTTAATTAAATAAATAATTTTTTACTGGCTGATAGGGGACACATATGTCACACTTCCTGTATTCCTAAGAAATCAATTTAGGGCATGTTTTATATGTCGATTTATATATAGGATGATTTAAATTAGTAAGATTTGTATAAAACTAATTAGGGTGTATAAAATAGAATGTATGTTTGGTTGGTGAATTTACAATAATCCATCTGAGAGAATGTATTTATATAAATTCGTATACATGGGATTAAAATTATTTTAAATAAACGCATATTTTATATTAATCTTGGTACCAAACATATAAATATGTATTCAACTAATTCAAAACTCACCTATCAGACATCAACCGTATATTGGCCGAGCTTTTGTAGATGATACACTTGGTTACATCGTAGTGTTTGTAGCTCAAATTTTGTAAATTTCTGTTATTTGCAGCTTGACTACTGCTATAGGCAATTGATTCTAGAAGTGAATATTATATCACTAATCAATAATGGATCGTATACTGCCAAGACATATTTAAAGTCAACTTTGAAGACCATCTTTTGGATAAACTCTCTCTCTCTCCCTCTCTCTCTCTCTTAGCCAATCTCCATGGAAGAAGGAGAAAAGAGCAAGCCCCTCCACATAGTGATGTTCCCATGGCTAGCAATCGGCCATCTCAGACCATTTTACACCTTATCCAAGTACTTAGCTCGAAGAGGCCACGTCATCTCCTTCATCTCCACGCCAAGAAACCTCGAAAGAGCCATCATCAAAGTACCGAAAGAACTATCCCCCCACCTCATCAGCCTCGTGAGCCTACCTCTCCCGCCGGTCGAACACTTGCCGCCCGGCGCAGAGTCGTCCATGGACGTGCCCCACGTCAAGCAGCAGCTGCTCAAGGTAGCCCTCGACCGGCTTGAGCCGTCCGTGCGCTCTTTTCTCGAGGGCGCGGAGCCGAGGCCCGACTGGATAGTGTATGACTATGCTACTCATTGGCTGCCTCGGCTTGCCGAAGAGCAGAGTATTGCGACGGCCTATTATAGCCTTTTTACGGCTGCTTTCATGGCGTTTCTTGGGCCGCCTTCGGCGATGATCAGCCCCGAGAATCGAAGGTCAACTGCCGAGGACTATACCGTTGTGCCCGAATGGATTCCTTCGGATGCAACAAGGATGGCCTTTCGTCTCCATGAGATGACAAGGAACATTGAAAAAGGTATGTGCTTGGAGATTTTGGGATAATTTAGGGAAATAGCCTCCTAAGAAGAATGGTTTTTGAAAAATTGACTCTAAGTGAATAAAGACCTTTATACCCTTAATAAACGGGTCATAGTAACCGACTAAATAGTGGTTTAGTCGATCATCCAAGTAACGTAAAGTTATTAAAATAGAGATGTAAAGTCAGTGGTAAAATGACAAAAATACCTCAATGTGGATTCTCAGCTCCCATTATGTAGCTGAAAACCTTTCGGTAAAAAGACAAAAATATATTTAAAATTGATGTCATAGACTAAAAAGACTGATCAATGGGGCTATTTTTTAAAAAACTTTTTGATCAAAGGCTATTTAAAAAAAAACCCTTTTGGCTGTATTTCAATGGTATCAACAAAAATATTTCAATTTTCGTAAAAAAATAAATATTGCTTTTTACGAACCCAATGAAGCATCATAATAATATCATTTGAAAGTTTATCTTTTTCTTGATGCCAAGAAAAGATGCAGAAGGAAATTGCTACGATTCAGGCACGTCAGATACACTTCGGTTCGGCCTTTCCATTAATGGAAGCGACATCGTAATATTTCGATCAAGCATCGAGTTCGAACCAGAGTGGTTCGATCTTCTTACCAAACTTTACCAGAAGCCCATATTCTCAATCGGGTCATTACCAGAGGAAGAAGAAGAAGCAGAGAAAGAAGACAACGAATCAACGACCGACCATGAATGGTCCATCATCAGACAATGGTTAGACACCAAACAAGAAAATTCAGTTCTATACGCAGCGCTCGGGACCGAAGCAGTACTATCACAGAAAGAAGTTCACGAACTCGCCATAGGATTAGAGAAATGTACCTTGCCTTTCTTATGGGTGCTGAACAGAGACCATATGCACCGCATGCTACCCCATGGATTCTCCGAGAGAGTTCAAGAGAGAGGCTTGATTTACTCGAAATGGGCCCCACAGGTTAAGATTCTCGGACATCCTTCGGTTGGAGGGTTCTTGACGCATTGCGGGTGGAACTCTGCGACCGAGGCTTTAGGGTACGGAAAGGCTTTGATACTGTTTCCTGTAATGAATGATCAGGGATTGAATGCTAGGCTTCTGCAGGATAAGAGAGTTGGGGTTGAGATACCGAGAGATGAGAGGGACGGGTCTTTTAGCAGCGATGAAGTTGCGGGGACTGTGAGGTTTGTGATGGTTAGCGATGAGGGGCGGGAAGTGAGGGATAATGCAAGAAAAATGAAGGCTGTGTTTGGAGATGCTGGTAAGAGCGAGGCTTGTGTTGGGAGGTTAGTGGAATACATGGTGCAAGGAAAAAGAGGACATGCTGAAGTGTAATTAGATGTTTCATATATCTCTATAGTATCCGAATAAACTACATTCGGAACAACGTGATAAACGATCTTCAAATACAATGCATATGAAAAGTGTTCATTACCCATTATCATGCAGTGATAGAAGGAGGATTATGTACTATGATTTGCTTAGACCTCTGAGAAAGACCAGGTTGTGTCAACTAACAAACAAATATTATGAAGTGCAAATTCAACTCTCAATATCAAATTTGTAGTTTGTTTTCTCACATTTTCATGTCTGTATTCCATGTTCCTTGAACACTGGGACTTTTGGTTAGGTACCTCGTCTTGAGCTTCACCACTTTTCTCCCTTCTGAGTTTCTTAGTCTTGTAGCACAAAGAAGTATGTCCTCTGGAGTCATATTCATGACAGAAACGACTCGCTCATTCTTGTTCTCTGCGTAGAGTATTTCACAAGTCACATAATATTAATGAAACAAACCAACCAGAATCATTCTGGAACGAATGTAAAAAAGTAATCAATGAAGTGATCGGCCATAAAGTATATAAACCATCGATCAAATAAGCAAGTATGCATTCCAGCTCTACATATGGCTGTATCGGTAGTCGGTACATTGCTTAATTCACCCATAAGAAGAAAGTGATGGTCTAGTTCAATGGCAAGGCAACACCAGACAAATTCTTGCTGCGAAGCAGCTTTAACAAGTCAGTTAAAGACAAGCTAGCATATGGGAATTGGGAACTACATCAAATGCGAGAATACATCACCACAAGAACGATATCAAATGTGAGGCAACCATCACCACAAAGTGAGAGACAGAGGAGTGGGGGGGGGGGGGGGGGGGGGGAAGGGAGATCTCACTGTATAATCCCTTTAAAAAGGGGTGTTGACCACGATTCAGCTCAGTGACTACTTCAAGTTGGGGATTTGTGTCTCGGAAAGCTGGTAGAACGGACTCAACAAACGACCTAAACCAACGACAAGGTCTTCAGTATTCTTTGTATCAAAATTTCACCCATAGTAAAAAAAAAAAACAAATCCTAAAGTCTCCATCATAAAGGAGGACAACTTTATATATGCAATCACAAGTAATGAATTAACTGCAAAGGGAAACTAAATCCATAAAGCGTAGCATGCTTATCACTACAGCTCTACAAATACAAAAGTGTCACCATCCGAGTCGTTAAGTTTCCTCAACAACTACAATCGACCATTGCACAGAAACCCATATCTGATATTTCATCAATGATGATTCGTCAAATCAACCTCCAAAATACAAGCAAGAACGAAATAGACAATCAGACTGTAAGCAACCAATAAGCTTTTGCTCGACGGTTAAAGGAAACCACATTCCCTAAATTCGTTGACGAATTAAATCGATCAGCAGATTAAATCAACAAGAAAAGAATCACAGTGGCTAAATACAAACATCTATTTAGCTGAACCTGACGCCTCTGCTACTGCCGCTATACTCGCAGAAACTAACGATCAGCTTCTGCAGCTGCCAAACTCCTCTCAGTGACATCTCTATCTTTTGCTTGCGCTACCTTCGTGATGATTTATATTTCTCACCTTCGTTTTGACGTTCCAGCTTTCAACTTGGAGACGTTAGTAGGGTTTATACAGGACGAATTTCATACTTTTAAGGGTAAAGTACGTTATTTCTCCTTGTGGTTATACTTAAATGCACAATATTACTTTATGATTTTTTTTTACGCTATACCCCTTATCATTATGAAAACCTATCACGTAACCCCCCGGGCAGCAGATCCTGCCCGAGAATGCATTGCACGCGCCGATAATGAGTTTGGGATAGGATATGACCACGTTTTTTGTGCTAAATGACCAAAATAACCTCAAATAATTATCATCTTCTCAATACCAACACACGCTAAATTATTCCTGCGAACACAATAAGAAAAATTAGGGCTTCATATAGTTTAGAGAACACGATTGATGCGTGAGTTCAGAAATTGAGGCTTGAGAGTAAGTCAATACAATTAAGCTGCGTATTTTGAGTTGGGCTGAGGCTTTCCCCTAGTAATTTCTTCCTTTAAGCGATTTTTTTGTATATTGCTTCTTTCTGTTATGTTCTTGTTTGGCTTGAGTATATATTTTATTTTCTAATTTCTGAATGTTGCGAATTCTTTGCACTTTAAGCTGTATCTTTGTATGTTCATGATTTATGTAAGCTCCCTCAAATTGTAAGTAGAAGCTGCCTTCCAGAATAGTTTCTTCAATTCCAGCCCTTTGTACTTTCCTTTGAAGTTGTTGTACATATGTCTTACACAGAATCTATGCTCAGAATGTGGAGCCAGTTTTGATATTGCATCAATGAAACCTTTTTGCCGGTCACTTATAAAGGCAAGATTGGCAGCACATGCATCTCCAATATCTCTTAACAGCAAATGGAGAAACCACTTCCAAGTTTCCCCATTTTCAATCTCAACAAAAGCCCAAGCCAATGGATAAATATTGTTGTTACCATCCATTGTTATAGCACTTAATAACTGCCCTTTGAATATCCCTTTCAAAAAACAGCCATCTAATCCAATCATTGGCCTACAGCCCTCTTTAAAGCCATCAATCAATGGCCTCAAACAATAGTAAAATCTTTGAAGAACTGGTGGATTCTCTTCCCTGTTCACATGAAGGATACAAGAACTATCACTATTGTACTTAACCACAGTAGCACAATAGTCATAGAGTCTTGTATATTGAACCTTTACATCCCCCTTAAGCAACTCAATAGCATATTTTTTTGCCCTATACACCTTGAATGTACTAACATCAACCTTCACATCCCTCCTAACTTTCCTCTTCAGTGACAGTAAATCCTCATTAGGGTTGTCTCGCACATACTCCAAAATCCTCTTTCCAAGATACTTATAATCAGCCTGAGAATTAGTGGTGTGATGTGAACAATTATGAGTCCCTTTATGCGATTTAACCATCCATTCATTGCCTTTCATTACTGGAGAAGCATGTAACCTCCAGTCACAACCATATTTGCAAAGTACGGTCACCCTCATCTTCTCATATCTTCACAAATTTCAAGTCCAAGCCTCTTCTAACTGTCCAATCTTTCAATGCTGCCTTGAATGATTCTCTACTTGGAAACCGAAGCCCCACTTTTAACTCATTCTCAGCCATATCTGTTGCTTCATCCCATTCAGGATGATTTGGTGCATATTCATCATATGATCCTACCCTCTCATTCTCCAACTTTTCATAAGCATCTTCACATAGATCTTCCTCTAGGCCTTCATCGAATACAAAGTCTTCATCTTCAGAATCACTTGCAGTGAACAATTCACCCTCTGCCTCAGAATGATCTCCACAATCTGCCTCAGCTTCATTTTCACCCTCTGCCTCAGAATGATCTCCACAATCTGCCTCAAACTGAGTTTCACCCCCTGTTTCAGACTCATTTTCATCATCTTCAAAGTCCATCGAATCCCCAAAATTATCATTCTGTTCTGCCTCATCTTCTGCTCTAACCTCTTCACCAGCACATGTATTCTCATTAGGAAACTCAGACAAGCCCTCAGGTAAGGGATAGCTTAAAAGGGGCAAATTTGTACTTGGAGCAGATAATCTCCTACCATCGCTGTCAGCAGCCTTAACCAGGCAAATCTTCAACATAGATATGAATTACACTCTCATTCCTATATTCATTGATCACATTCCTAATATCACTGTCGTTTTTAATCACTCTAAGACCAGTCTCCATTGATTCACCGAGTAAACAGTAATAAAACTGGACATTAATAGATTTACCCCCGGCGCGTGTGTAAAAATCGTTCAAAGTCCCAAGAAATAACCTATCTTTATCGATACCCCTAAATAATACCTTTATTCCCCCAAAATACCTCACTGTTGGAATCCATTCAATCCTGCCATCGACCCATAGATAGATGTTGCAGATGGTACCCATCATTTCCCCCGAAAACAACCTAGTCTGGTAATGGCCTCACGAATGACACCTGCTGCAGATGACACCCCTGAGTTTAACGAAGTCGCTCGATTAGGGTTAGAGCTGAGGGTTGGAGGAGAAGACGTTAACTGATGGTCGGAATAGGTTTCAAGCTGTAATTTGTCAAATGAGATTTTGGCTAAGTTAGATTTACAAGGGTAAAACGGGAATTTCCAATTTCTTCTGACCGTTTGACTTAATTTGACCTGAGAGGGAGCGTGTGCAAAGTTAAATAAACCACGAGGGTCATCAAGCTATTTTGTAACTATGGGGGTTTTGATGCTAATTTTTAAAACCATAGGTAGGTTATAAGCAATTTACCCTACTTTTAATTTGAATAGACCAAACTTAAATATTCTTCAAGTTTATATCGCGGAGAAAACTCAAAATCGTTCTCAACGTTTGTCATATGGACTAATTTAATTTTCGATGTTTCGTCTGAACCAATTTAGCCTTCAATATTGTCGATTTTAGACCAATTTGGTTTTTCCGTCACGATAAACGTCAATTTTAACGGAAATCTCACACGTGACTCATACTAAATCATGTTTGGATCGAATTTTGGAATATTTGCAGGATTTGAGATTCATATGGTTTCCTTTCAACTCTCAATGAAGCTCGAACGAAACAGACGATCTGGAGCTCATATTCGGATTTTAGAGAAGAAATTTTTAGTTTTGTGCTCTAATTTCAGTAACCATTTCAATTCTATCGATCAAGACATGATTTATTGAGAGGCACGCGTGAGATTTTCGTTAATATTGACGTTTATCGTGACGGAAGGGCCAAATTAATCTAAAATCGACAATATTGGCGACTAAATTAGTTAATGCGAAACATGAGGAACAAAATTGGTTCGCATGATAAACTTTTGGTCAGATCATGAAATCTTCAAGTGAAGGTCACAAGATTCGCATTCACTTTAACCGATTGATTATCGTAATATGTGTTGATTTGGGATAGAGCACATAGAACAATGACATTTGTCTCGTTGTCGTTGGTTGTAGTGGTGGCGGACGACATCGGTCGGCGTCGGCGATCGATCGATCGGCGTGTTGCCGTCGGCGGTGGTGGTCGTCGGTTGGAGTCAGTGGCGACGGCGGCGATCGACTAGTCAGCATGTTGTCGTCGGCGGTGGTGGTTAGCAGACGGCATCGATCGGTCGCCCGTCGGGCGGCGAAATTCGAATTTCGAAATCATAATATTCAACAAACAATGAATTTCGATTTTCACTTCAGATTTGAAATTCATAATTTAAAATTATGATATTTCGTTCAAGTACACGAATCCAAACATTGCTTTAACTTTTTTTTTGAACAAAACGAATCTTAAAGAAGTAAAATAAATAATTTATCAGACATTATCGTCATATCTTCGAACACATCACTCACCACATAACAAAGATACAACCAATCGTAATCATCTAATAAAGAAATAAAAAATAATTTAAAAATAAAAAACAAATACTACAAAGATATTCCCCACCAAATAAAAATAAAAAATATATTTCAATAACTCAGCATCATCAAACTCATATCTTAATGGCAACAGCAGCTAAGCTCAGCAGCACATTGATGAGTTTCAAGACTCGAAAGTACGATGAAGCCCACAAGAAGATAACATCCATTAAAGAGCAGAGCAGCTTTACTTTTCAAAGGAGAGATCTTTTTCTACTGTCAACCGCCATTATCGCAGATTCAAGAACTGAGCTTCTCAACAGTATATATATAATATAGACTATCTTTTTTCTATTTATGTTCTCATTATTATTATTATTATTATTATTATTAGTTTATGATATTTCTATTTGTTTTATGGGATAAATCTGATTTTTGCAGAGTATTTGGAGAAATCGCAACAAAACAAGGCCAAGAATGACAAGGAGGTGAGCAAAGGCACTGCCTTTTCAAGAAATATTAAGGACGATAATAAATTGAAATCCCTTTTTTTTTATATATATATTTTGTTTGATTTTTTAGAGGTTGGAGAGTTATTACAAGAGGAATTACAGAGATTACTTTGGCTTGTTAGAAGGTGAGCTGAGTCAGAAGAAGGACCTCACTGAATCAGAGAAGGGGATTCTTGAATGGTTGGGGAAGAATAAGTAGACCGTTAATTTGTCTTCATATTTGATTATGAGCAGACTTTGTTGTAGTTTTGTACTATATAAGTGCCATATAAATAGAGGTGAAAGATGAGCCTAGTCGACTCGACTGAAGCTCGGTTCGTGTTCGTGACAATCGAGCTCGAGTTGAGCTCGCTCAAGTGTTCGAAAGCTTACTAGTCGACTTGCGAGTTTTTTTTTTTTTATCTTTTTTTTAATAATTTTTTTTTAATAAAAAGCTTTACGAGCTCGAACTCTATTGGTTCTAATCGATCTCGAGCCGAGCCCGAGCACAAAAAATGAGCCGAGCTTGCAGTTAGGCCTATAAAGGGCTCGAGCTCAACCAATTTTTTTGGGACTCGAGCTCATCGAGCTTTTTCTCCCGAGCTCGATAAGCAGTAAAAATTAAAAAAAAAAAAAAAAAGGCTCGGGAGCCTGCTCATCGAGCTCACAACCCTACTCGAGCAGGCTCATCGGGGACTAAATTCTAAAATTCGATCCAAACATGATTTATTGTGTGGCACGCGTGAGATTTTCGTTAAAATTGACATTTATCGTGACGGAAAGATCAAATTGGTTCAAAAACGACAACATCGAAGACTAAATTGATTTAGGCGAAACATCGGAAACTAAAGTGATCCATATGGTAAACATTGGAGACCATTTTAAGTTTTATCCCTATATATTAGACTTCACAATGGAGATGGAATTTTCCATTCTCCACTCGGATTCGTCCCCAATTGGAGAGAAAAATCCTCGTTTTTCTTTCAGAGTTGGCATGAATGACTAATATACTTATTAATATCAAAATTTTAATATTTTTTCTTCATTTTTTGGGATAACGTTGTACTCTTAATCTCTTCACTCTCCATCAGAAAGTAAAAAAAATAGATACCCAATTTAGGGACAAGAAGATTTCTCCCTATTTGCTTGCGAAAAATATGGTAGGAATTCCCCAATAAGTGTCGGGATATAATTAGCATATCCCATTGCCCGATCCAAATACAATGAATGACTAAAATTTATTTACTCTTCATCAAATGATATATTTATTATTTGTGCATATTTAATAAATTGAACTCCGTGATCTACAAATTACTACACAATCAAGCACTTCACTATAGAAAATTTCCTATGTCTAAACAAAATTCCATCCTTTATAAAATCTATAATACATTTCATCCCTATATAGAATCCGAAAATCATGATCCAATTTTCACTGAGCTATGTTTAATTTTCTTTTTGCCCTCTATTATTCCTTAAATATATTATATATTACATACATTCGTATTATAGTGCGAATCGAATAAAAAGCAAAAAAAGAAAAAAGAAAAAGAAAAAAGGAAAGGATTTTGAGATTAAGGAAATAACAATAACAATAAGCGCCATAACCATAGCTCAACTGTTATATTTTCTCCATAGTTCAAACAGCAGCAAACTCATCTCTCTCTCTCTCTCTCTCTCTCTCTCTCAGCGACGTATGTTTCAGCCCTGATTCCTCTATAAAAGCTTGGGCTTCAAGAATCGTCCAATCGAAGGAAGGGAAGTAGGTACATTACTTTGAATTAATTCATTCAAAAAGCGGAAAGTATAGATGAAAAGTGTATTCGGGCTGAAGAACGATCAGCAATCCCATTCATCGGTTCAAGATGCGTCCAATAGGGTTCGTTCTTCTTCCAAATCTTCGATTTAATTTTATTTTTTTTTTCATCTGAAAAAGGGAAAGTTTCTCTAAGTAGTGCCCTACTTACAAAAGAAGCCATGATTGAACTCGACTGTCTGCCTTGTGATAGAATTGAATGTCTGTGTTATGGTAGGTTAGGATTTAGCAGCGATCTGCGATAGTGCACTTAATCGGTATAATGTGTTGTTTTTAGCTTTAAATTGAGGCTTTGATGATCATAATTTGTGCGCTCAGATCGTTAAAAGAAGCGACAGCGTGGCCGAGAAGATAAACAGACTCGATGCCGAATTAACTAAATTCAAGGAGCAGATGAAGAGAACGAAGCCCGGGCCAGCCCGAGATGCCATCAAAGCGAGGGCGATGAGGCTTCTTGTGCAGAAAAGAACGTAAGATAGTTCATTTGGTGCCATTGATAGGCTGCTATATGTGTGGATTGTTTTCTGAAGTAATTAATATTGCATTACTGAAGTCGAGGCCGCTGATGCTGTTGTAGCTACATACCGTGTTGCTTATTGTGTTTACTTGTCTTTGAAGTTCGATTCAAGGTTTAATTTGGAAGCGAATGTGTTATGACATGTCTATCTATATTCAATGACCATGTCTGGGGAATACCTTGATAGGTACGAAGGGCAGCGTGACATTCTTCACGACCAGATGTTTGACCTGGATCAAGTCGCATATGCCACCGAGGAAATAAAAGATGCCCGACAAAAGGTATTGTTAACAGAAAATTTTGTATATTTTCTGTTTTCGTCTTTTCGAATGATCATATCTCCAATGGCGAATGATGATTTGTTGTTGTGAAAATTGAGGGCTGTGTCATCACGTTCATGGTTTCGTAATTGCAAGAAAAAAAGATCTTCAATCTTGACGAATGAAAGCCCGTTTATATTCTTGGTGTCGCAGTCATTCCATTGTTTGCAGCCGAAATGCACATTCCATTTTTATGAAGCTGAAAACTACAAGTAGACTGAGTTTGATTACAATTAGTTACTGATACGTAAATACCTTTGTAAACTCGCCCCACGTTCTAATGGGCGTCGTTTTGCTCAATAGTCATTATTCACCATACCGAATGACTTTACCCTTGCAGCAACACACGGGCCAGAATTCAAAACTCGTAGGGCGAACCCCATTTTTCAACGTATTCGGATCCTGCTACCAACATCCATAGAGGTACGAGGTTTCAGACGTATAGCTCCGAGATTAATCCTTTATTTTGTCCGAGTTTTTTCCTTTTTTCATATATGTCTGTAATCTATATCTGACAGGTCAATCCCGCCCTCTACGTTTGGCTGTCTCCGAAACAGATACGAGGTACTATTGCAGCTTAACTTCATTGCAAACGAATCCCGAGCTCTCTTCAGACATCAGCCTCGAACACGGAACTTACGGGTCGATGATGTAAGTACAATTAACTGTGTATTTCTAGTTTTACTCGTGGAAAGTAGGTGAAAACTTGTGATTTACTTTTGGATATAAATGAGGCACTCTTTAGTAATTATTAGATAAAGAAAACCATTCGGCATGGTTTCAAACCCCATGACTATCGACGATGGGTGCATTTGAAATGTATTTATCTTTAAAAGTTTGTGATTCTGGCGTAAAGCTCAAAGCCCGACGGTATAGGGAATACATCCGACGAAAAAGAAAATGTAGTACGAACTCTCAAATGTCTCTTCAGAACACATACAAAGCCAAGACCATCCATCATCACTAACTAGGACAGAGTCTTCTGTAAGAAGCAGACTTTCTCTTTCTCGTTGCAAAGGAAAAATAAATTTAAATTGATAAAAATAGAAAATTGAGTGGCTTTTAAGTAATAATTCAAAGTTTTAGGGCCTCTTTGAAATTTATGCTGAAGCTGCTCTCCAATCCTCTCTTACCAATTCCACCAATGGGATTCCCCTTTTGCATCATCGTCACAAACTCATTGTAGTCGATGCGCCCATCCTTTCAAAAAAGAAAATATATATCTTATATATATCATATATTATGCAAACTTAGGGGCATAGTATTGTGAAATTTGTTCAGATTGTTCAGAGTCAACCAATCAAAATTTATTTATTTAATTAAAATAAAAAACTTGATTTATCAAAGCTAACCTAACCACCTAGTAATAATAATAATAAGAATACTAAAATTAATATAAAATCAATTCTAAGAAAAATCTAATGTAATAAATACTTTAATTATCCATATAAAAATCGATTATTAAAAAAGTGAAATTAATATTAAAATTATTTATTTATTTTTGTAAGAAATGCTGAATATTTATTTTTGCAAATGTTATAGAACAAATCTCATAATATTATACATAATTAAAAACGTGTGCATTGCACTGAAAAAAACGACTATATATATATATATATATATATATATGTGGAGAGAGAGAGAGAGACTCACATTGTCTTGGTCAGCTTCACGAATCATCTCTTCGAGCCGAGAATCGTCGAAGCCAAACTCCTGGCAAGCCTGCTGAAGCTCGTCGGCAGTGATGTAGCCGCTCCCATCTCTGTCGAAGTACGAAAAGGCGGCGAACAAATGGTCTTCCCTCTCGATCTTATTGAGGTGAAGCGTCGCCGCTATGAACTCTATGTAGTCGATCGTCCCGCTGTTATCTACGTCCGCCTGAAAATATCCAAGCAAAAAAAAAAAAAGTAAAGGCATTCGTCTGAATTCTAACAGAGAGAGATTTTCGACTTTCTGACGAATTCAGATGCTCACGGCTTGCATTAGGTCGTAAATCTCGGACTCCTTTAGGTTGGCGCCGACTCTCTTCAGTCCAGCTTTGAGCTCTTCGAAGGTGATTTGCCCGCTGTTGTCCGTGTCTATCATCTTGAACATCTCCTTCAGTCCCGCGATTTCGTCTTCAGACATGGACTCTGCAATAACCTGACCCAAAAAGAAAAAAAGAAAAAAAAAACTCTTTATCGAAACTGAAGCGGGGTTAGGTTTGCCCGTGTATTTTTTTGGGTTTTCCTCGGTTAACTGTTAGGTAGCATCGGAAAATTACTCTGAGGGCCATTTTCTTGAGCCTATTCATGGCGGAGAAGTGCTTCATGCGGCTCAGAACGGCCGAGTCCAATGGCCTGTCGGGCGCCACACCGTCAACTTGAACCCAAGGATGGCCTGAAACAATTAAATCTCATCTAAGAAAAATACATAACCGCCTTTTTTTTTCCGTTTCCTAGGTTAATTTTGGCTCCCTCGTGTTTTCCTATATTTATCTATCTCGGAAATAAAATATATAAAATTAAAATATAATATGGTATTATAGCTCAGGAGAGGTCATGGGTATGAATCCTCACGTCCACCCATTTAAAAAAATTATACGTCTAAGACTGAATAATAAAGGAATATATGATACGCTCCCTGGAAGCTTAATCTTTTCGGTGAAGTGGTCATTTAACAACTTATGTAGCACAAAATCAGCTCGTGCTTTTACAAACTCCAATTCTAAATTAATTATCCAAATTCTTCATAAATCAGACAATGTGTGTACTCCTATTAGTTTTACTACACATCTGCAATAATGGCCATGGTTATAAAATTCCCAAACCCAATGGTGATGGTTAATGACTAAATCTTCCTAAGAATTTGCTGAAGCTGTCAAAGCACATTCCTATACTCACTAACTATAGCAAGATGTGATTTTGTTTAGAGAAAAAGAAAGGTATTTTTTTTCATGAAATCATTACTTTTTTCTTCGGCAGTCAGCGGAGAAACAAAACCAAGAATCTCGAAGTTGCTTGTTTTCTAATACCACTTTCAAGAAATTCGTACGAAAATTCGTCGGAGAGTACTTACAGAGAACTTCGTGAGCAGTTAAGCGACGTTTGGGGTCTCGGACAAGCATCCTCCTTACAAGATCTTTAGCTTCGTCCGAGATACTCGGCCATGGGTCAGACTCGAAGTCAAGATCGCCGTGTAGGACTTGTTCAAATATCCCTTGCTCTGCTTCTGAAAGCTCATAAGAATATATATATATATATACATACATCAATATTCGCATTTATTTCGTCGAATGATTTTATCGTAAGAACACTCACCGGCCCAAAAAGGAGGAACACCACTAAGCAGAATATATAGAATCACTCCAGCGCTCCAGACATCAGATTCAGGACCGTAACGCTTACGAAGAACCTCCGGTGCAACGTAGTACGGGCTTCCCACTACATCCTTAAACTTTTCTCCTGAAAAAACAAACACGTCTTTTGTTGGAAATAAAATATATAAAATTAAAATATTGATACAGTCCCTTCAAGCTTAAGCTTTTAGGTGAAATGGTCATTCAACATGGTATCAAAGCTCAGCCCAAAAAGGTCTTGGGCATGAATCCTTACGACCACCCATTTAAAAAAAAAATTACACGTCTAAGACTAAATAAAAAATAAAGTAGGCCTAGACGTGAGGAGGCGTGTTGGAAATAAAATATACATAGATACACTCTCTTCAAGTTTAAGCTTGTCATTCAATAAGGTAACATAGCTCATGCCAATAGAGGTCATAAATACGCTCAATTAAGAAAATTACACGTCTAATGCTAAATAAGAAAAAAAAATCAGCCTAGACATGATGGGACGTATTAGAAATAAAATATATAAACTAAAATATGATAACACTCCCTTCAAGCTTAAGCCCTTAGGCGAAGTAGTCATTCAGGTCGAAACCGACAAATAAACAAGAAACCTCCACAAAGGATAAGCCAAGACAATTGTTAAACTTTACTCACCAGGCTTAAAGAAAATCGATAGGCCAAAATCGATCGTCTTGAGCAGCGAATCCTCCTTGTGATCAACGAAGAGAAAATTCTCGGGCTTCAAATCCCGATGCATAACGCCGAGAGAATGGCAAGCCTCAACCACGCCGACGATCGTCCTAGTCAGCTCGGCTGCCTTCCTCTCCGAATAGTGCCCGCGCTGTATGATCCTATCGAAAAGCTCGCCGCCGGCGCAGTACTCCATCACCAGGTGGACAGCCACGGCGTCTTCGTAAGCCCCCTTTATCGATATCACATTGGGGTGCCCAGACAAGTGGTGCATGATCTGTATCTCCCTCCTTACATCCTCGACGTCCTCGTCGGTCAGCAGCTTCCTCTTGGCTATGGACTTGCACGCATACTGCCTGCCCGTCGCCTTCTCCGTGCACAGAAAGGTGATGCCGAACTGCCCCTGCCCTAACTTCTTCCCCATGCTGAAGAACTCCTTCAAATTCCCCGTCTTCCTCTGCAGCACCGAGTCCGTCCTCAGGCCCGCGCTGGCGTTTCTCTTGATGGGCTTCTTGGGCGGCTTCGATTCTTCTTTTTTCGGCTGTGGCTCGTCTTGGGGCTGGTTCTTGGGCATCGTGATTTGCTCGGGCGGTTTGTTTTGGACGGGCAACGGCGACTCGGGCAGCTCGGCGTTGTTGCCCTCGTTCTCTCGGTTGACCGAAGAAGACGCCATGCTCTTGTTGTCGGCGATCGGGGACCGCCACATGGCAGCAGAAACAGATTGTAAGAAGCCATTCTTGGAAATGCTCGGCCCGACGCAATTATTCCCCATTTTTTCGCCCCGACCCAGATGGTAAAACAGATAACTTTATCCCAATCCAAGCTTGTTACACCATTAAATCGCCGATCTTGCCTGTCTTAAAATGAACAAAGGAAGATCTTACTTACCCAACTACGATGGTAATAAACAGTAGAATCATTACAACGAAAGGTTTGAAGCTGATCTGAAATTGACTTTAAATCTAAACAGATACAGAAAGATCGAGCGGTGAAGATGAACTTTAACAGCTCGATTTAGCAGTCAAGGAAGAAGAAAAAGAGAGATTCACAGAAGATAAAAATCAAACCTTTAGATGAGGGAGACAGTCAAAGGGCTTAAATCTGCTCAACTATGCAAGAAAGGGCTATGGAGCTAGAAAAAAAAAAAAGAAAGACAAACCTGTAAGAAGGTTAAAGGCAAAGTCTTTTCTTTTGGGCTTTCGTTGGGAAGATTACTTCGCCAAGGATATTGAAGAGGCTGCTACAGAACAAGAAGAGGAATGAGTTTTTTTTTTTTTTTTTTTTTTTTTTTTTTCTGTTCAATTAATTAATAAGCTTTAATTTATAACAATTTTAGATAACAGTGAGCATCATGCAATGTATAATTCTTGGGCAGGGGCAACGTACACGCGCTTTTGGGTGGGATGTTATGTTATGACTTAGAGCTTCACTGTCAACTCTTGGCATACTTCCTAAAGAAAAAAAAATAATAAATATGCAATTGGGATAAAATTCAAAATGGTCCGATGTTTACTCTATGGACCAATTTAGTTACTGATGTTTCGTCTGAATCAATTTAGTCTCCAATGTTGTCGATTTTGAACCAATTTGGTCCTTCCGTCGTGATGAACGTTAAGAAAATTGTTTAATATAATATATTTCATAGGGTCGATTAGACTTTTTATTTGGCTTATTTTAATTATTTTTTAAGGAATTTTTTTAATTTGATTATTAATTAAATATGTGAAAATTAATAGAATAGGCAATTTCGTAAGATTCACGATGTGTTTGTAGTCCAGTTTTCTGGGCTTTCTTCTCTCGTTGTTCAGAATAGGCTCGCTTAAAGTCAAATCTTGATGTGTCCTTTGGATACGGCATTGCTGCCTAGCTTAGCAATGTGGCAGGAATTCCCTATTTTCTGCGGGGATTCCTCGATTTTCACTCTCCGTAGGGGGTAATGAAGAAAATGCGCTCCCCATTGGCGGGGATGAGGGGTCATATTCCTCGCCCCGTGGGCATCCCTGCCTCGTTCGCGGATATCCGATATATATAATTATAAAATAATCTTCATTAACTCTAATATTTCTATTCTTTTATCTTTTTTTTTCTCCTTTTCTCACACTATCGTCACAAATTCTTCATAATCATATCTCGTAATTTTCTTCTCTTACATCAATTTTCGAGAGTGCCACGACAATTTGTCTCACTATTTTCATCGACTCGATCGTCGCAGAAAAATAAAAAAATTACATTAAAAATGACGCCGGACAGAGATTCTTCGTGGGGAACGAACCAAATCCCCACGGGATGGAGATGGAGAAAAGTTTTTTTCGTTTGCTTAATGAAAACGGAGCGAAGATTTCCTAATAAGTGTTGGGACGGGAATGAGGATTAGCTCCCACCCATTGCCAATCCTATTGCTACCATTGGGAGGAATGAATTCGAGAAGACGAATACAATTACTCCATAAAAAATGGAGCCAAACATTGAACCATTAAAAAATGCCTACTTTATTAGTTACTATACATTTAAATCTATTTAATTAATAAAATAATTGAGAACTTATATTATCAAAAAGGCATTTTTATTTGCGTCATACTTTAAAAATAAAATAAAATAACTAATTTAATTTATTTTTTTTCAAGAAGTTCCAATTAAAAAATTTTCTTTTAAAATACAATCATATAACTATTTTATTTTAGTTTGATCCAAGGAAGTAATATATTGTTGCATTTGAAAGTTGAATTAATATATAAAGATTTACAATTGTTAAGAGCGTCGTGGTGCTATCACGTCAGGTGTTCGATTTTATTCAGTATTTTAAAGATTGTTGTCCGTGTGTACCTGACACGACTCACATGAGCAGTCTCATTAGAAACTAAATATCAACAAATAATATTGATGTTCATATTCGCTTTAAATTGAAATTAGTTAGATTGTGTCAATGTATTGTGTAATATTTTCTAATAAAAAATAAAGGAAAAAAGAAAGTTGATGTGTTAATTTTAATAATATGATATTCGCGGAGAAACAAAATTAGCAAATTTAATAAATAATAATACTTCTCTAAATAATAAAAATATCAACTCTATTATGAAATAATTAAATGTGGATGTTTTAAATAATAATATTAGTTAAATTATTGATGATTTGGAAGTATTATATTAAATGATGATAATGTGATAAGATGATAAGATGAGGTGTTTAATTGAAGAGTTTGTATTTTAGTGTGATGTGTATAATTGTAATTAATGTGATTAGTTGTAATAGTGAATTATTAGTAGTATAAATAGGTGATTAGAGTTCATTGTAAATCACACCAAGTATTGAAATACTTAATCTCTCTCTAATCTCTCTCTCTTTATATTATAAGTTATATTATCATTATAATCTTAATATAGTATAATATAATAAAATAATCTTAATATAATATTAATCACAATTAATTTTTATAACACGTTATCAGCACGACCGCTCTCCGTCGTCAAGATCAACCTCCGTCGAAGATCTCGTACGAGTTTAGTCAAGTAATATGTCGAACTTGGCGAGCCTTGAGTTTGTTGCACTCGATATCACTGGAAAAAATTATTACCTTGGGTACTAGATGCTGAAATCCATTTGAAAGCAAAAGGCTTAGGTGACACCATTGATCCCACGAAAACCACAACTGAACAAGACAAGGCGAAAGCTATGATTTTTCTTCGCCACCACATTCATGAAAATCTGAAAGTTGAATACTTAACAGAAAAGAATCCAGCTGAGTTGTGGAAAAACCTGAAAGAACGATATGGCCACTTGACAACTGTTATTCTCCCCAATGCAAAGTACGAATGGCTGAATTTACGATTGCAGGATTTTACGTCGGTAAGTGAATATAATTCTGCCGTTTATAGAGTTACTTCCACGTTGAAATTATGTGGAGAGACAATTACTGATAACGATATGCTGGAGAAAACATTCACCACATTTCATCCACAGAATATGATATTACAACAGCAATATCGGGAGAGAAAATTTAAAAAGTATTCAGATCTAATTTCTTGCTTACTTTTGGCTGAGCAAAATAATGAATTGCTGGTGAAAAATCACGAATCCCGAACGACTGGTTCTACTGCACTCCCTGAAGCGAATGCAGTCAAAGTTAATAATGACAACAGTCGAGGTAATGATCGTGGACGTGGACGTGGTGGATATCGCGGCCGTGGACGTGGTCGTGGTCAAGGCCGTGGTCGTGGCCGAGGATATTATGGTGGTGGTTATCAATATTTCCGTGGTGGTTATCATAATTATCGTGGCGGTCATCAAAATATTCCCCAGAAGAGGAAAAGTTTTGATAATAAAGATGAGAAGAGGCAAACTGAACAAAAGAATAATGATGAAAAATGTTATCGTTGCGGTGGTTCTGGCCACTGGTCGCGCAATTGTCGTACGCCCAAACATCTTGTTGAGCTATATCAGGAATCTCAAAAGGGCAAAGGAAAGAAAATCGAAATGAATTTTGTTCAGGGTGAATTCGCCTCTACCTCTGATGCCAATGATGAAAATGCTCATTTGGAAGCTGCGGATTTTCTGATCGATGAAAATTAATCTGCTATGATTTTATTTATGCATTATGATTTACTATTGTGTGTTTTATTATATATCGTTGTTTTAAGTTATCTATATGTTTGTAATGCAATATTTCTTTTTCAATAATAAATATTATGTGTTTGTTTATAAAGGATATTATTTGATGGATGCGGGCATGTGCAATGAAGAATTGTGTCTTGCAGACTGTGCAACGACGAATACGATTCTAAAAAATAAGAAATATTTCGATCATCTTGATATGAAAGAAGCCAGTGTTATTACTATATCGGGTAGCACGAATATAATTGAGGGCTCCGGAAGAGCTAATGTTTTACTGCCCAGAGGAACAAGGCTGATAATTGAAAATGCTTTATATTCTCCTAAGTCTCAAAGAAATTTATTAAGCTTTAAAGCTATTCGACATAACGGATATCATATTGAGACTGCAGAAAAAGGAGATATTGAATATTTGCATATTACAAAAGTGATATCGAATGACAAAAGAATTGTGGAAATATTACCATCTTTTGACTCTGGGCTATATTACACATATCTTAAAACAATTGAATCACATGCTATCGTAAACCAGAAGTTTACTAATGATAATACATTTGTTGTTTGGCATGACCGGTTGGGCCATCCCGGTTCAATTATGATGCGGAGAATAATTCAAAATTCACGTGGACATTTAATGAAGAACCAGAAGATTCTTCAATCGAATGAATTATCATGTGTTGCTTGCTCTAAAGGGAAGTTGATTATTCGTCCATCACCAATAAAAATAAAGAATGAATCTATAAGATTTTTGGAACGTATACAAGGTGATATTTGTGGACCGATACATCCATCGTGTGGACCATTTAGATATTTCATGGTATTGATTGATGCATCAACTAGATGGTCTCATGTATGTTTGTTATCAACGCGGAATGTAGCTTTTGCGAGATTGCTTGCTCAGTTGATTCGATTAAGAGCACATTTTCCGGATTATCCAATAAAGAAAATACGCCTTGATAATGCTGGTGAATTTACTTCCAAGGCATTTAATGAATATTGCATGTCTATTGGAATTGATGTTGAGCACCCCGTGCCACATGTCCATACGCAAAACGGTCTTGCAGAATCGTTGATTAAAAGGTTGCAATTAATTGCAAGACCATTATTAATGAAGTCGAAACTTCCCTCTTCTTGTTGGGGACATGCTATATTACATGCAGCGGCACTAATCCGCATCAGGCCAACAAGTTATAATGATATCTCCCCGATACAAATGGTTTATGGTCAGGAACCAAATATTTCCCATCTGAGAATTTTTGGATGTGCGGTATATGTTCCAATTGCTCCACCACAACGCACGAAGATGGGACCTCAAAGGAAGTTGGGAATATATGTCGGATTTGAATCTCCATCGATAATAAAATATTTAGAACCTCTAACTGGAGATTTATTTACGGCTAGATTTGCCGATTGTCATTTCGATGAATCGAATTTTCCGACATTAGGGGGAGAAAAGAAACAGCTGGAAATGAGTATTAGTTGGAATGAATTATCGCTAAATCATTATGATCCTCGAACGAAAGAATGTGAACTAGAAGTTCAAAAGATAATTCATTTACAAGGATTAGCTAATCAACTGCCAGATAGCTTTACTGACCTTAAAAGAGTGACTAAGTCACATATACCAGCTGTTAATGCTCCTGCAAAAGTTAATGTTCCTGGAGAACATATAATGATCGAGCCTAAACCACAACTAAAACGTGGTAGGCCCTCGGGTTCCAAAGATAAAAATCCTCGAAAAAGAAAAGGAGCAAATAAGAATGGTCCAGTCGAGGATTTATCGACTCTAGAAGAGTCAATGGGCATTAATGATTATGATAATGGAAATCAGGTACCTGAAATTTTTGAGAATAATGATAATGAAGAGATCTCGATAAATTATGCTCAAAATGGAATTAGATGGAACCGAGAAAAAGTCAACGTTGACAATAAATTCTCATTTAACGTAGCGCTACATGAAATGAATGAGATAAATGAGAATGAGGATCATGAACCAGGGTCTGTAAAAGAATGCAGACAAAGAAATGATTGGCCAAAATGGAAAGATGCAATCGAGGCAGAATTAAAATCACTTGAGAAACGAAAAGTTTTCGGACCTGTAGTCCGCATACCAGAAAATGTAAAGCCGGTTGGATATAAATGGGTTTTCATCAGAAAGAAATGAAAACGGTGAAATTGTGAGATACAAAGCACGGCTTGTTGCACAAGGCTTTTCACAACGACCTGGTATTGATTATGAGGAGACGTATTCTCCTGTGGTGGATGCAACGACTTTTCGTTATTTAATTAGTCTGGCAGTACGTGAAGGACTCGATATGCGTCTAATGGATGTTGTCACCGCTTATTTATATGGATCACTTGATAGTGATATATATGAAACTTCCCGAGGGATTTCAGTTACCTGAAAATTCAGGGCCCCGAAATGAGTACTCAATCAAGCTAAATAAATCGCTTTATGGATTAAAGCAATCTGGGCGTATGTGGTATAATCGCCTAAGTGAATATTTATCGAAAGAGGGGTATAAAAATGATCAAACTTGCCCGTGCATATTTATGAAAAGATCTGGAAATGAATTTGTCATCATTTCAGTTTATGTTGATGATATTAACATAATTGGAACTCCTGAAGAGTTATCAAAAGCCGTTAATTGTTTGAAAAAAGAGTTTGAAATGAAAGATCTCGGTAAAACGAAATTTTGTCTTGGACTGCAAATTGAATATTTAAAGAATGGGATATTCGTACATCAAGAGACTTATACGAAAAAGGTATTGAAAAGATTTTATATGGATAAAGCTCATCCATTGGATACTCCAATGATTGTTCGATCTTTAGATGTGAATAAAGATCCGTTTAGACCTTGCGAAAACGATGAAGAATTACTTGGTCCTGAAGTACCATATCTCAGTGCTATTGGAGCCCTAATGTATTTAACGAGTCATACGCGACCTGATATAGCGTTCGCTGTGAATCTATTGGCGAGATATAGTTCGTCACCGACTCGTAGACATTGGAATGGAATTAAGCGAATTTTTCGATACCTTCAAGGAACAACTGATATGGGATTGTTCTATTCTAATGAATCAAAAACAGATTTGATTGGGTATGCAGATGCTGGTTTTCTATCTGACCCACATAATGCTCGATCGCAAACGGGCTATTTATTTACACATGGCGGAACCGCTATTTCATGGCGGTCAGTTAAACAAAGTTTAACGGCTACTTCTTCTAATCATGCGGAAATTTTAGCTATTCATGAAGCTAGCCGAGAATGTGTTTGGTTGCGATCGATAATTGAGCATATACAACAAACCAGTGGGCTAGTATCGAAAAAGTTACTTCCTACGATTTTATATGAAGATAATGCTGCATGCATTGCCCAATTAAAGGAAGGATATATTAAGGGAGATAGAACAAAGCATATTTCACCAAAATTTTTCTTTACACACGATTTAGAGAAAAATGGTGATATTGATGTACAACAAGTGCGATCAAGTGAAAATCTTGCAGATTTATTCACGAAAGCACTTCCCCCAATAATTTTCAAAAGATTGGTATATTCAATTGGAGTTCGAAAACTTCGAGATCTTAAATGATGTCATCATCAGGGGGAGTAAATACGCGTTGCACTCTTTTTCCCTTCACTGAGGTTTTTCCCATGTGGTTTTCCCAGTAAGGTTTTTAATGAGGCAACAATCGAAAGCGTATCTAAAAGAATCATGTACTCTTTTTCCTTCATTAGGTTTTTATCCCATTGGGTTTTTCCTAATAAGGTTTTAACGAGGCATATTCTTTGAAAACATCCAAGGGGGAGTATTATGAAATAATTAAATGTGGATGTTTTAAATAATAATATTAGTTAAATTATTGATGATTTGGAAGTATTATATTAAATGATGATAATGTGATAAGATGATAAGATGAGGTGTTTAATTGAAGAGTTTGTATTTTAGTGTGAGGTGTATAATTGTAATTAATGTGATTAGTTGTAATAGTGAATTATTAGTAGTATAAATAGGTGATTAGAGTTCATTGTAAATCACACCAAGTATTGAAATACTTAATCTCTCTCTAATCTCTCTCTCTTTATATTATAAGCTATATTATCATTATAATCTTAATATAAGTATAATTATAATAAAATAATCTTAATATAATATTAATCACAATTAATATTTTTATAACAAACTCTACTTTTTCTCATATATTAATATTATTTTGATTAAATATCAGTGCTTTTTGAATTCACTTCGTTTCATTCCATACACTTCTCAATCCAAAAGCACTCAGAGATTTCGGGGATAAAAATAATCTGATTTTTATTGCGGTCGTCGGTTTTTCTTCAATCGTAATCGGATTCTAGGGTTTTCGTTGCTAGTTCTTCTCGGATTGAGAATCTAGTGAGGTTCGTGGGTGGAAAAGAAGTAAGTTTTTCTTTCTTTTTGATGGTTTTAGAACCAAAAGGCAGTAGCAGAAGACCTTTTGGACTAGCTTCGCAGTTTGAGCAACATGGATGTCGATTTCAGCAGCAGTGGTGACGTCGCTGGCCTTGACGCTGAACTCTTACAGCTTCAGGAAGTTTCTTCGTCTGCAATTAAGTCCAACACTTACGTCGTGGAGAAGCTCTTTGATCAGTGGCTGTCGCTTCCTGAAACCAATTCCGTGGTAAGTACTTATATGGCTTTTCAAATTATGGATTCTATGGTTGGATATGGAACTGTTTGAATTTTTTTTTTTTTTTTTTGTTGACCGGTGGATTGGATTGGTTAAATTTTGCTATGGGACTATGGTCAGTGAGTAAACTGCCTAAGGCTTTTACATAAAGTTTCATTGGACGCATTAGCTACTTAGTGCTTGGTGACATATTGGAAAGACGATGAAAAACCAAAGAAATTGGTGAATGAATTGGAAGACAATAGAGAATGTGATTGTCGAAGAGTTGATGGTTGTATCCTTTGAATGTTAACGATGTCATTGGAGTTTGAGTTGCTTTGTAAAAATTACTAGTTGGTTGGGCATTGTGTCTTCTGAGAATTGTTTGACTTTTCATATAGGTTCAGCTCTAGGTTATCTGTTGCTTTGTTATTTGAATTACTGATACACCACAATCCTTCATTGCTGGAGAGTACATCACAGTTCTTTATTTGTTTTATATTTTGCTTTTGCACTTAGGTTATCGTTTTCTTTACAGGTAAAATCCTTGTTGGGTAAGGCTAGAGGATGTGGTCCCTTGACTGCTGTTGGAACGTCATTGAGCTCTACAGCGACGAGCAATTCGCTTCCTTCGATGTTTCCCGGTGGCAGTACGCCACCACTTTCTCCAAGAAGTTCATCTGGTTCTCCTCGGATCACGAAACAGAGGGCAGGCTCATCTATGTTAAGCTCGCCCTTGAAGTCTGGCAACGGGCCAGTGAAGGAGATTATACCTCAGGTTTAATCAGCTATTTATTTTCAGTTAGGGTTGAAACTATCGTAGTTTTATATTTCATCTTCTCTTTTTATTCTTGTATAACTGTTATTGATGTGTATCTAATACTTACGTGTAGTTCTATTTCCAAAATGGCCGTCCACCACTAAATGAGTTAAGGGAGAAGTGCTTGCATAGGATCAATCAGTTTTTCTATGGTCACATGGACGGGCTTCAAATTGATGGTGGGTGTGTTCAGATTCTTAGATTTTTGTTCATCATTTACCTTTTACAAAGTTTAGTTTTGGATGCATGTGGAACTTGCAATGTGTAATATCAAGTTTCCTGGCACTTACATTCCCATTATGTGTTCATATCTCAGAATTCAAGCCAGTAACAAAGGAGGTCTGCAAGTTGCCATCATTCTTATCCACTGCACTTTTCAGAAAAATTGATGTATCTGGCACTGGAATTGTGACAAGGTGGTCTCTATGGCTTTTCCTATTTTAGTTAATAGTTATATGTCTTTTTGCGCCTCATACCTTACTTACCTGTGCTCTCTTTGGTGCTGTGGTAATTCTCAGATCTAGACATGATGCCTTGATGAAATATTGCATTAGAAACTTTTTTAGCAATATATTTGTAGTGATTCTAATTATTTTGTAGGTTTTAATTGGATAAAATACTTTATATCATGTTTCCGAAATTATTTCCAAATAGCTAGGCCACAGACTTGGTATGGATAATTTAATGCGATCTTTTTCCCTTTTCATCTTCACATAGTGTAACAGTCAGTTAAGCCACGCCTAAGCTTAGTCGAGCGATGAATTGAAAGGCTTTGGTTTCTCTCTCCTTGTGGCATGCCTCGTCAACAAAATTAAAAATCATAATTGATAAAGAAATCATTTTTATGCATATGATAATTTAGATCTATTCAGATAATCAGAATTTTTTTTTTCTGATGTGCTTATCATAGTTATACTAGTTAGTATATTCAATAAAAATTTGTTATTATGTCTATCCCTTGTGAGTAATATTTATTACAATTTGGTAAGATTATTGTACACTTTTATAATGTAATAGATAATATCATACATGGGTTCCACTGTTAACATAGCAAGCATCTGTTATGTAGTTTTCTAACGCACTTGGTAGTTTGTGCATGAAATATGGATATACAGCAGTGACATGCATATAATATGTTCAATGATGCTCCTCGAACAGCACCGGGCTTTAACGTCTTTTAAATCTTGCTTTCTCTAAAGTAAGATAATATTACACTGTAGTTGACTTGTTAACTGTGGAACCTTGAAAATGTTTCTGAACTGTCCTTCGGAGAGTTAATGCATGCCTATCCTTTCAATTTGTATAGGGATGCATTCGTTGATTATTGGATCAATAGAAACATGTTAATGAAAGACACAACGGCCCAGATTTACACAATCTTGAAGCAAACAAATCTCAGATTCTTAGTTCAGGTTACATCAATAACCATGTATATCTCTCAAGTCAGGCGTTAGTAATATTGAAATGCTACTTAATATTTGGTGATATCATTCATTGGTGTAGGATGATTTCAAAATTGTTTTACGAGAACTTCTGACAACTCATCCAGGACTAGAGTTCTTGCAAAATTCACCTGAGTTTCAAGAAAGATACGGTTTGTTCTTTAGCCCAATTCAACGCTTACTTTTTATATTTCTGCTGTGTGGGACTGTAGAGTCTTGTTTTCTTTCCCTGTTGTTTCATTCGTGAATGTTGTTGTTGCTATATGCAGCAGTGATAGCACTATACCTGAGCTGACAATACTACAATCCTGTTATCTTCATATAATTTGAGCTAACATGTACATGTAAAAAGTTTACAATTTCTTAAGGATTTGGGGAAAATTGGCAATATAATCATGTTGTCCCAAATATGTGAGTAGGAGAATCACAGGCTAAAGTATGAGCGTAGAATTCAATTTTGCCCTTGAGTATGGTTGATCTACATATGCTAACTTGTCTTAGTTTGTTTCTGTTTCTTGCCTTTTTGCTTTTTCCCCCTCTCCAGAAAGAAATCTTTATAATTTGTTTTACAACGAAATAACTGTTTAATTTTGGTGCCATTTCCAGCTGAAACTGTAATATTTAGGATATTTTACTCCGTGAATAGATCCGGCAATGGTCGTCTAACCCTCAGGGAGCTGAAGCATTCAAACTTAGTTGAGGCAATGCAGCACGCAGATGAAGAAGAAGATATCAATAAAGTCTTGAGGTGATTGCCGGATCCTTTGATTAGTATTATCTTTTCACTAGTTTTTCATCCAAAATAACTGTTGCATTCAATTTTACTTGTTATTATCCATAAACAATATTCTCTTAGTTGCTAGGTTTCATTATTTGCCCTTTTGTGTCCTTATATGCTTTCTCATTTTTCTGCAGATATTTCTCTTATGAACATTTTTACGTAATATATTGCAAGTTCTGGGAGCTGGATACAGATCATGATTTCTTGATCGACAAAGAAACCCTTATTAGATATGGCAACCATGCACTCACATACAGGATTGTGGACAGAATATTTTCTCAGGTTTGTCGTGCTGTGTGACTTTGCCCTATCGAAGCACATTGCTGTTTGGAAAATTGATAAAAATTTTAGCTTTCTATTTTCGTCATGGCTCATTCAGAGCATTCCTTATCTCAAATGGTTTGCAGGTTCCCAGAAAATTTACCTGTATGGTTGAAGGCAAGATGGGATATGAGGATTTTGTTTACTTCATATTATCCGAGGAGGATAAATCATCTGACCCTAGTCTTGAATATTGGTATGTGCACTTTTACATGTTATTATTCGGTATATTTCCGTTTTAATAATATGACATTGATGTTGCGTCGGCTTTCATTTTGTTATACCCTTCTTTTTTAAAACCCGTCCCAGCGTGAGATATGCATATTGCACAGACTCTAAGACTCTAAAACATGACTATTAGGTTCAAGTGCATTGATCTAGATGGGAATGGAATTATAACGAGGAACGAAATGCAGTTCTTTTATGAAGAACAATTGCATCGAATGGAGTGCATGGGCCAAGAGGCGGTGCTTTTTGAAGATATCTTGTGCCAAATAGTTGACATGATTAGTCCAGAGGCGAGTCCATGAGATTTCATTTCCTTGCATGTTACACTTGTCTTGTTTGGTTATCAATCGGCACTCCCCATATAATATTGGAGCTTCTTTTACGCTACCACATATAGTGACATCCAACTTGTTTCATTTGCAGGATCAGAGATACTTTACTCTGCAAGATTTCAGAGGAAGCAAACTATCGGGGAACATCTTTAATATCCTATTCAACCTTAATAAATTCATGGCTTTTGAGACCCGCGATCCATTTTTGATCCGCCAGGTATTTTTGTGACTGTGGTTGATATTTTCCGATGGTGTGACGTCGAAGGCTGCTCAAACTATGCTATGGGTTTTTTATTTCACAGGAACGTGAGAACCCTAATTTGACGGAGTGGGACCTTTTTGCACAAAGAGAATATGTTAGGCTTTCGATGGAGGAAGACGCAGAGGATGCCTCGAATGGTAGTGCGGATGTATGGGACGAGTCTCTTGAGGCGCCATTCTGATACTATTTGGTGAGAACTATATTACTTTTTTCTTTATTATTGGCCTTCATAGATTGAGTTTGATACATTTGGTACGCTTGAAAGCAATTCTTGTTGTAATTAGTAAGCCACTCGAGTATGATTCTTCATAATGTTCGATCTAGAATCTTCGTAAAATTGAATGTTTTAACAAGAGGGAGTTGAAATTACAACAAGAATTGCTTTCAAGCATGATGAAGAGATGTGTGCTCGAAATGGATTCTTATGGAAAACCTCATTCGTAATTTCTGATCATTTCCCACAAGGCCGGGATGTTTGAAAGATCGGGTTTATGATAATATTTATGTAGCAATTAGATGAAAAGTTCCCCACCATTAATCTGTAGTCCATATTTTAGGTTACTTATTCGTGTTTTCATTCGTTTTATAATCATTCAGGTGTTTTCGATCGAATCGATCGATGTAATAAAGATGGAGAACAAAGCCGTAGTTAACGGTATATTCTATCTTTAACCAGCGACAAAAGCGAATTCTATCTACATGCAGAGAGCAACGGTATGTATCGACTCCTTAGTTCTTTGTTTAGTTTCTGGTTTATCTTCTCATGTACTATAAAGGACTTCAGTTTACATTTCATGTTTATGTTTATACATATAATCTCATGTTAAACAAGTAAGGTGGACCCAAAGTATTGCAGCTTATTCAGTTCTACTCAGTACAGTAAGTAGTAAGCCACATATTGCACACCTCTTCACAGAAGAAGCCAAACCTCATAAAATGAATGTGATTTAGCTCTCTTATTACCGAGCTTGAATCCTCAAAGATCCATCCCCATTCAAGAAAAAGCTCATTGGACAGGGGATTTCTCGTCCCTAAGTGATAGGTCAAGTGGGCGAGCACGTGATATTTCCATGCGAATGTTATGGGTTCGATTCCACTTGGATTTATTGGGTTTCGCTGGCTGTGTGGAATTGGGACGGTAAACACGGATGAGGAGGATTAGTCATGCTGGAAATTGAAATCGTATCATAGTCGGCGTTGTGATTCAGACTAAAAATAGTCGGATTGTGGGGATTACGATGACGCCCGTTGGGATTCAAATTTACTTCAAACTCCACTTAGAAAATGTGTGGGGATTATTGTGTCATTGTTTGGAATTAGAGCAGTCAAATTAGCTCGGGGGGACGGGGCAGGCGAGGAAATTTTAGGCCCGCCAGGGAGTGGGCCTGGGCGGGTAAGTGCACGCGGGCTGCGGGCTTTGCCGGGGCGGGGTGCCTAAGATTTTTAAAAATAATATATTTTTTAAAATAATAAATAATAGTAAGAATATAAAAAAAATAAGTTTAAAGGTTTTGTAATAATTAATAAAGAAATAAATACAGAAGAAAATAATAAAAAATTTATTAACAATAAAATTTTTTTTTTTGTTTTTTTAAAGCAACGGGCCAGGCCTGGCAGCCTGCTGGTGGGCGGGGTCGGCCTCCATTTTCTAGGCTTGCCCTGCCAATTGGCAAAGCCTCTATTTGGGATACTAGTAATAGGGAATTATCAAAAAAAAAAAATACACTAATTCTATGAACATATAATTTGAATGAAATAATAATAATAATAATAATAATAATAATAATAATAATAATAATAATAATAATAATAATAATAATAATAATAATAATAATATTGGTTATCGACTGATAAATTGAAATAATATATTTGAAACTAATCGAACTGTTTATGTTTTGTTAAATGATTAAGTAAATGGGAAATCCCTACTTGAATACCTAAAATTATTAATTAGATTATAAAAGTTAGTGTGCACGTTATTTTGAAAGTTATTTTTGATTTATAATATTTAATATATGATCTTATAATTTAATTTTAATTTTGTGTTATTTTTTCGTATTTAAAAAGAAAAATGTGGTTTGTAAGGAATATTTGGAATAAATAATAAAATGAAAGATAAAATTATAACATGACATGATATACCAAATTGATTGGAAGAAAGTTACTCTTAAGTCTTAGGTGCTCATCCATTATATATAGTATAGATTTTATTCTTAGGAGTTTTGGTTTTGTCTATAAATAAGAAAAGTAAAATATTTAGATAGTTTGTGCGGTATGTTCTCCCGTTATAAAGAGAGATTGCGAACGTTTTTTCCTTTATCGTTGAGAGATAATAACTCTTAATATATTTTTTTTCTAGACCGTAGTTTTTATCTTAATTTGTTCCGAGTTTTTTTTCACTATTTTTACGTTTGACCAAAAAAAAAAAAGAAAGTTGAGAGAGTATTTTCTAAAGTTATTAAGTGAAATGACTGCTTAAAATGGTATCAGGGTCCAGACTAAGAGGTCATTGATACGAATCTTCACGACCTCAAAAAAAAAAATCAACATCTAAGGACATATAAAAAAATCAACATAGACATGATGGAAATAAAAATACATAAATTTAAAATATGATACACTTCATCAAATTTTTAGGTGAAATAGTCGGTCAACATTCATGTATAATCTATGCGTCCAATTTATGTTCAATTGATTAAATATTTAGCCGCGGTATTACTCTCAAGCCCGCTATTTCCAACGCATAATCCCATGGTTATCATGATATGCCTTCTCATACTGAACATTTAATTTTAATTAATTTAATTCTTAAGCATATATCTAAGATATTACCTAGTATATAGCTATACTAAGCAAATGATTAGTCATTGACTCCATTATGTAGTAATATTTGTACGTATATTGTACCAACTCTCTTCGACTCATTTTTGTTTAATTGAGTAATTATATATGTTTCTTATACATAAATTAGGTCACGATTAGTTTGATAATGTGCTATTTTTCTCCAGAATTTTAAATTCATAGGGCAACCATCGAAACCAAATGTATAAACAGACAACATATAAATAACTTAGGGAAAATATATATATATATATATATATATATATATATTAAAAAAGCAAGTGAAATGGTAGCTGAAATTTCTAATATCATGCAACCGTCCATGGCTCCTAAATTTATATATATACAATAGCCATTATATATATTCATCAATCTCAGGCTGTGAGAGACTGAGAAGCAAAACAAAAAAGTTCTATCACAATTATATAGATAAGCCGAGGACATACTACAACGTATGACCTGATGATCTTAGTCTAAATATTATATATATATATATATATATATATATATATATATGAACCAAAACACACCTTTTTAGCTGCAAATATTCAGACATTATCGTACCATCCTCACAAACTGAACAATGTCTTCTTCTTGCCGACGCCCTTCCTATCTGACACGGGCTGCTCGATGTTTGGACCGGGCTCAGATCTTTGTCTTGTTTCGGGGAAAGGGAAAGAGAGGGAAAGGGAGAGAGACGCTGGCTCATCGTCGTCCTTGGCTTTATTTTCTGACTCGACGAAAATATGTTCCTCGGTTTTAGCTCCGAGCAAAGGTTGAATCAGCAGGTTATTACTTTCAGCTCCCAAGGCGAGGTTGAGGTTTGGGACTTTGTTGCGAAGATGTCCTTGTTCTGATGCACGAGCTTTCCACGGAGAGGATTCTATGGGGAAGAAGCGCCTCTCGGGAATTTCACCGTAGTTGTGCGAGACTGGAGGTAGGTGACCCGTCTGTGGTGGAAGAACGGTCTGCATGAGAATATTTTTTCCATAATAATAATAGGTGTAAGTCATCACTAATCATGTAACAAAAATTTAAATTTATCAATAATGACCCAACCATATTGTTTTTTTTTCTCCAGTCTGACATGCTGTATCATCTTTCTATGTTGTAATAAGAAGATAAACATAATTTCTAACAAGTCTATACTTACATGTTCGAGGGCTCCACTTGGTTTATTGCATGCCTCGCCATTTCTCGTCGGTCCTAGGTTGGTTCCACCAATAGCTGAACGAGGCGTATCACAAGACTCGAGATGAGTATTTTCCTCGGAGGATATGCCGCTTTCAGGGACAATGTTAAGGTCCCGCAGTTCCCGCTTTCTACTCACGTGAGTTTCTCCATCTTTGGAAGAATCTCCATCTTCCTTTAAGATACTCGATTGCTCTATGTTTAAGGTGCTATCCACTGAATTCCTTTTAACTATGCATTCCTCTAGTGCTATTCTATCATCATCATCATCTGTTGCAGAGTTGAGATCTATTTGTGATGGCTTTCTTCGATCAATTGGAATATCCTTACCCATTTGACAAGTATTAGAGCTTCTTATATCCTTATGTAGAGGTCGTACGTCTCCTTCCTGAGGAAAATTAGGCATATTATTAGTTATCAGCGGGATCCAACGTCTCACATGGTCATTGACAAGTATAGCAAACGAATCTGGGTGATCGCGCCAAAAGGCAAAACAAAAGCATGAAAAGCTAAGTATTTACCCACTGAATGGTACCATTGAATACGCCCAACATATTATCAGCAAAATTTACCTTATTGGATCAACATCGAAGTCCAACCTCCTCAAGAAACTATTGCTTTCTATAACTACCCACCCGATAAAACTACAAACTACTTAATCATATAACATGAAAAAGTACTCTTCAATTGCTAGTTCGTTAAATCATATAAACCACCATGAATTTTGATTCTGAAGAATCAATCATCCATCCTAACAACTCCATAGCTATGTAGTTTGAACAACCTAGAGAGCATGACATGTCCCTAAACTTGGAGGAAAAACAGAAGACTTTCTAAGTTTGAATATGGTGTAACAAACAAAAGACTGGACCTAGTGAGTAGTGATGTAGTGCCTATTGCTGTCACAGACTTCCGACAGACAAACCGGCACAAATGGCCAAAATGATCCAGTGGTAAAATCAGTCTATAATAGAGCACATACGCCAATAGAGCAAATTCAAAAATATTTCTTGACCTAGGGAAGAATTGGGCAATACCTGACCATTACCCCTCATATCTTGGCATTTTTCTGTATCATTATTCCGCGCAGAAACTGAGGAAGTGAGATTCAGTCTATCTGAATCATCCACAGTATGTATCTTGATTTTGCAGTCTTCATTAGAAGTTTTGGAAGACAATAAACTGGGTGATTCTCCTAATTCAGAAGCTGGAAGCACCTTAACTGCATCATCAGATCCAGACATTTTCGAAATGGGTGGCACAAATGAGCATCTGTTCTCAGGAAGAGACATCAATGCTTGGGGAACATCCTCTGGAGGACAAGATTGGCTAGAAGTGTTCGGAATGTGTCGTGAGAGAGGTTCCCTCTTTCCTCGAAACACGCCCCAGATGAAGAATAACATATTCCAACCTGCACGTGGACGACAACAACAAAAAAATCCAAGTTCTACATAAGCCTGGATTAAAAGTAAAACTACCATGTCTATTTACACGCAAATGCAGAGCACATGCTTGCATCAATTTTAACATGAATTCAGATACCATATTAAAGGTGTTACATTTTAGAAAAGCTCCTTAAGTGGGCAGTGACTATCAAGCCGAGATTTGATACGAGCACGCATATTAGTAAAAACAGTACAGTATTAGATTAAAAGAGCCCAGCAGGATTAAGCAAAAACCAATGTTTACATACGCTTCATATTATCAGGAAGTTGACTGGAAGGAAATATCAAGAGTTCGACGTCGTTAATGTTTCCTTTAAGAGCAAGGTCATTTGACACCATATTGTCCACTAGAACTTTGTAGTTTCGATGGTAACTGCAGCATAAAAACAATATGTTTCAGAAAATGAAGAAAACCCGATTACCAAAACCAAGGGAGACAATACTGAAACAAAGGAAAAAGGAAATTGGAAATTGCCTTGCAATATCTTTAGCAAAGAAGAAAATGGCTACATTATCTTCTCTAACACCATGACTGTGAAACTGAACTGGCCAGATGCTTAAGCGAGGCACTTCATACAGGACTATACGGCTTTCAAATGCATTTACTGCATCAACAACCTTAGATGATGCACATGTCGACAGATGAGCTTGCATTCCCTCCCACAATTCAAAAGTTCTACCACTTCGACGTATCTCAAAACTTCCTCTGCATAGATAAAGGAAACTGTCTTACCACCAAATTTTATTAGCATCAGAGAATTTATAAATGAGTCACATGGAGAACGTACTGCCATATAAATTCATGCTCTGGGATAGCAGTGGAATTTAAAAAGAAAGGTGCTGCCATTGGAGCACCATCGGATGCATTTCTAAGGGAAGGGACACAAGAAGCAGCTCCTCCAGAAGAAAAACCCTGAGATTTAACCAATGAGGACTTATTCAGATTACGGATGGTTTCCGGTTTACTGGATTCGGCAATCAAATTGCCAGATAAATCGTTTTTCTCAGTATGCTCCACATCAGAGAACGATATTTTCTTTCCGTTTGAACATGTTGCATCAGATTGATCCAAAACTACATTTTTTCGGCATACACCAAGCTTTTTTGGCCCATCTTTTGATATCTTCATAGAGTCCCTGAGTCTCTCAGAAGAGTTAGCTATGTCCCTAAACTGAGGTAAAACATTGGATACACCATCATTGCTATTACAAGGTGCGCATTCAGAAGCAACACTACAACTGATATCCTCCATCAGACCAGAAGGAACAGATTTTGGTCCAATGTCATTAGCTGCCGTGGCAGAAGAAACCCCAACAGTACTATGGCTGCGAATTGGTGGCCTCTTAAATTCACCTGGAAACAGAATGAACAGTTTGAGTCAACAAACAAAAAAAACAGCATCACAATAGAAAAAGTAAAAACCAATAGAAATCAACATATCACAATATCTACCTACCTGTAGTCCTTCGAACCACAAAACTGGATGATCTTGATACAATAGGAACCAACTTACCATCAATACTTCCAAGATTCTTTTCTCGTTGGTCAGTTAGAGCTTTCGGTGAAGATGTTTTTCGCGATGATGATGCTATTTTTTCAATTCTTGATGTACCTACCATTGAATCAGTTAATGGTTGCCCCCTTATAAAAGAACGCTGACGTTCAAATGAGTTTCGGTCTCTTATGTTTGTTTTATCCTGTTTATGAGCGAGACGTGGGGATATCAGCTTCGTTCTTGATTCAGGGCAGTTGGACATGGTTGATTTAAACGACAAAGATTTGCCCAAAGATCGAGTGACGCCATCTTCGGGCAACTTAGAAGATTCCTGCCTCTGGAGTGCAACTTGATCAACAAGCTTGGCCTTTGGCTTTGAATCCGGACAAGTAAATGAATTAGACTTGGAGAAAGTACCTGCAGAAGAACACATGAAAACCTTGGCACTTGAAAACTTACGACTCTAGGAGACGGTGAAAGCCATTTACCTCCAAGATTAACATTACCTCGGACATTGTTAGAAGAAATGAGACGCAATGACTGCAATCTGCTCTTATTTTGATTTTTAAAAGAATTATCAAGAGCAGATGAAAATGTCTTGCGCTTTGGTGAACCAACTGTCCGTTCAATGGCTGGTTTCTTCGCTATTGAAGAAATGTCAGCATCTGAATCGTCTCTGGACCTTTTCCCAGGAAGTTTAAACTGACCTTTTGCTCTATTTGTCTTGACATTGGTTCTATTTTTTCGTTCACTCCTAGGTTGCCCAATTATGTTGACTTTCTCATTCTCATCCAACTTTCCTACTTTATTGTGCCTCTCATTTGGCACTGTTTCCGCGCATTCTTCGCACAGCCATTCACCTTCGGGGACTTTGTCCAGCCTATTTCGCATGCAATACCTGAAACGCAGTGATTATAGTATCATCATTATTATAAATCAAACAAGCAAACAATACAAAACATGGACATAGCACATTTAGAGGCTTACGTGTGTTCTGCCCCATCACCACATCGACTACATAAAGCAAGCAAATACTCCTTTCCAGCATCCCCACAGATATCACAAATGTTCACCTATTTGCAACATAAAAAAAGTATTAATTCACTTCAATAAAGAATTATTTGCGCATCAGACGCGCACATACATTATGAATGTAACATAAACAACTGCACATTTGTAAAGTTAATTAAGATGCCAAAATACAAGTATGCATAGACAAGATACTCCTAAGGTTAAGCAATTACTATTGCGAAAATTCGGTTAGGACATTCAAACACCACATGTAAGGGTTGCTTGATAATTTCTGGCCAGGTTATTATGATTAAGATAACCGCAGTTGACGCTTCTATTAGAAAATATGACAGGTGATAATCAGGAAGTTTTGAGAAGCGGAAACAATGATCTTTCAGCTAAGATGTCATAAACTTGGAAAATTAGTAAATATTTGTAGTTAACCAATAAATTCCGTTTCAGACAAGAAGGAAAACAATCTTACATCCCGGATCTCCATGTCAGAATCTTCCGCCTCATTGGTATGAGCAACTTCCATATCTAAATCTTCCACCTCATCGGTATGAGGAACTTCCATGTCCAAATCTTCATTCTTTGAAATGGATTTACTTGTCAATACAGGAGGATCACAAGATACAGCACCATTTTCAGCTTCTCGAATCAGTGCTGAATTTAAGCACCCGGTTGGGCTGCCCAGTGGTTTATCTCTCGTATCAGAGGGGTTATCATCTTTTTCAACTTCTTTGGAAGCTTCATTTTGACCCTTCAGCAACACAGTGGCATCATCCATGCTTTTCAAATTATGGTTTTCCACATCTGAATAAAGTCCAGTCAATGATTTAGGAGCTACCTCGTCATGGGATTCTCTACTAATGCACTTCCGGCTATATTTCATAAGATTTCTCTCATCATGTTTCTTAGATGTCAGTTCATCAGTAGTTGCACAAGACAAACAATCGTCATGCCCCTCCGTAACTCCATGTCTTGAATGGGAAGCATTATCATCTGATGCAGATGTTTCAGAAACCCTAGAAGATACCTTTCCTATTACATCTTCAGAGAATGAATTAGAAGCTGCCACGGCTCCTGCCACAGTGCTAAATTCACTGGTTTGCCCACTCTCATATTGTCTGATCTCGGTAAGCACTATATTATCAGCACAGGCTTCTCCGGTGGATTCATAATTTGATTTTTTCATCTGAAATTTGTCAATATGAGAGCAAGATGAACAAGGAGCAGAGCAAACGTTACACGTCCCACACACCCCTCTATGATCGACCTTTTGACTTCTATGGAGATCATTTGAACCCTCGGTAAGTTGAGATGCAGCCTAAACAATTCACAAAACATAATCAGAGATATCCTCCAATAAGAGGTAGTCCCTAATCCATCCACCAAAACCAATAGCACAATGTCCCCCAATGGCATAACAGAAGAAATTACAGCTATATATGAATCATATACAATTTCAACCACCAACTAGACAGTCCCCTTGTTTAAGACAGGTAAATGATTATAATATTTTTTGACATATAACCATGTTGAAACAAGTTCAAGGGTCCAGACTCCCAAAACAAAGAGACAGGACAGATAATTTATAATATATGAGAAAACAGAAACAGTATTATATATCCACCCAAGTTAACAATTACTCAGAAAAAGAGACAAGCCTGCATGCCACTGAAGCCATATTAATAAGATTTCTTGTACTGGTAGTTTATTCTTTTTGCAATCTTATTACATAGTGACCTTGCCTCTCATCAAAATAAAATAAGGTAATGGTAGCAATTGAATAAATTGATCTATCCTGCAGTATGCCAAACATAAATGGGTGCCATGCACCTAACCAATATTCAGGTGCATGAGTGTCTCTCATCTTGAGATTTCAAAAGCCGGATAATTTTCAATTAGAACACAGAATATAGACTTAAACTTCAAATAATACACACAGAGATATTGGGTCTACAACCATTGATAAAATGATTATTTGCATAGTTGTTCATACATAATAAATCCAGAAGACTTCTTCTCTTGCTACTTTAAGCCAAAGTTGAAAGGAACAAATACAGTCCAAACACTTCAATTCAATTTCCCCTACTAGAAAGAGATGTAATTTTGGGTTCAACATGATTCAGATCCCATCTATTTAACCATACTGGCATAACAAATCACGTTGATAAAATAACAAATTATTCCACTGATCCTAACAGGTATAGCAGACGACCTGATCCTAACAGGTATAGCAGACGGCCACGGGCAAGGCAAAATTCAGACAGAGATCAGAGCTAAAATAACAGCAACCGAGACCGAGTATTTATCTCACCGTGGGGTTCACCAAATCACTATTTGCTTCATCAACAGGACCTTTCATCCTTATGTTTCCTCTTAGAATTGGTGTAATCTGAGAAGAACAAAAACTATGATCACAACATATGCCTTCAAGAAAAAAAATCAAGAAAAAAAAAAAAAAAGGTTCTGCCATTAAAATCACAAACATGAGGTAAAACTCCGAAAGAACGCAAAATATCCCAAGATGTGGCACTTTCTTTATTCTAATTATCAATTTTTTATTTTTATTTTTGCTGGAACTCAAAGTGAACTAAGAACAGGGTTATCTTATAAGAACGATTCTACCACTTCATTGCAAATAAAGTCCAGAAAAAGTAATCAACTGACCAAGATTGAGCCACAAAACAAAAAAATAAAAAATCAGATAAGAATAATTCCACCCAATTAAATTGCCTCATAAAGAACTAATTCGAACAAAAATCGATACTTAATGGAAAACGCCAGGCAACACGAACATGCAAACAATTAACAAAATGAGGATTAGGTTAAGGTAACTGAAAAATAAAAAAAATTAATAGCACGCCTGAGGCTCGGTTAGCGTTGGAGTGACATCGCAGAGGTCTTTAATTTTTCGTTCCCTTCGCTTACTCATAGCCAAATCCGATCAATCATCAAAATCTCCGCCAGCAATTAAGCACAGATCGAAAAAAGATGCCCTCGGTCATTATCGCTAGGGATTAACGAGCCTTCTTTGTACATATCGAAACAATTTAATGAGTAATTGAGATGGGAAGATCTGTGGAAATCGAGTAGAACAAAAGAGCGAGGGTTGTATTGCAAGAATATTTGGTTTATTACATTAATTGTTTTCGATGAATTGGATGTAGGGGTGTTCAAATTTCGGATAAAACCGAAAAAACCGGCCGAACCGAAATTTTCGGTTTTTTTGGTTCGGTTAATTCGGTTTTTCGGCCGATTTTGGTTTTGTATTTAGAAAAAAAAAAATTTCGGTTCGGTTTTTGGATTTCAGAAAAAATAACCGAAATAACCGAAAAATCGAAATTTATTTAATTATATATAATTTATATTAGACAAGTTTAAAATATTGTAGTTTATGGAAGTGATTAATATTTATGGTGATAATAAAGTCTAACAAACTAATTATATTTTTCATAAAAAATAATTAAAATTACAATATTTATTTTATAACGCACTATATTATAATATTTAATTCCTATATATATATATATGTTATAATAATGCAATTGTAACATATATATATATATATGTTATAAGAGTTAATTCATATATATATATATGTATGTATATATAATACATGCACACATATGAATTAAAATCTTTAATGGTTAACCGAAAAACCGAATCGAAAAAAACCGAACCGAAGTGTAAAAAATCGAACCGAACCAAATTAAAATGGTTCGGATATCGAATTAGGCATCTGTAAAATCGAAAATCGAAAAACCGAACCGAAATTTGAAAAAACCGGACCGAACCGTCCAATTAACACCCCTAATTGGATGCCTTCCATGGATTTAATTTTTATTATTATTTTATTTATTTATTTATTTACGCTTTGTTTCGGATAAGTTCTTTTTAGTACATTCAATTTTCTAACTTCTTGCTGGGAAATAACAGATATGCACCTAGAGTTTCAAGTATTTTCATTTCACTTCCTCATTTTTTATGTTTCTTCTTCTAACTTGTGAATAAAACGAATACTAATTATTAATATTTTATGCATACTCGATGCGTGTGCTTAAAATATAAATATGTAATATTAAATATTTAATAGGTAATATATTATTTAAAGAAATAATTAGTGAGGATATAATTAAAATAAATAAAATTGAGGAGTACAATTGTAATTACTCATACTAAAATAAATTATAAAAGGATAGGTCAAATAGCAATTAACTTTTAACACTAATTGATAGTTTTATCAATTCCTCATACTTAATAAATAGTATAGATAATAACTAGTATTTTAAGTTGTGCGCAATATATAAATATTGATATATTATTTTATATTTCAGGAAATATTTTTAAATGAAAACTTTATTTTTATTATAAAAGATTTATTATTTAGAAATATACATATGTAAAAAGAAAATTGATTAGTGGGATATAATAGGAATAGATTAAAATATAAATAATAAAATTGTAACTATAAATGACGTATAAAATTGATTAATGGATACTTACTATGCGGTGCTTTGCGATGGGATAAGAAAACTTGTTATAGGAATATAATATTTCATTATCCAATGTCGTGATTCATTATGGTACATCTCTTAAATATCAGATTTTTAGCATTGACCATTCTCACAATTATTACATTCTCTCTTACTAAGATATTTTTCGAGGAATTTATTAAAACGTGTAAATTATTGCCGCATAATTATATCAAATTTTTATTGAGCTATAATTTAGGACCGCTTTAATAGTACTTAGGCCCTTATATTAATTGTTCAATTGCAAAAAGACCCCTTATAACTATCATCTTATTGGAGAGGGGTTTATAGTAACCACCCTCAACCTCTTTTGTAAAACTCGGCTTAGGCGACCAACTAGGCGGTGCCTAGGTGCTATTCGACCCACACCGCTGCGAAAATTTGCTAGGCGGCTGATTAATCGGATTAATCGGCAATTATGGTCCAAATTTTTATTTATTATTTTTTTTAAAATCTTTATAAAAAAATAGGAATATTTGTAATTATTTTTATTCGGATTGCATTATTTATTTAAAATGTGTTGATAAATTTGGTGTACCTTTATTTGGTAGAATGTTAGTATATTTGATATATGAAAAAAATAATAAAAAACGAGTATACCGTCTAATTTCTGCCTAAAAATTGCTAGGTCCCGCCTAGGCCGTCTAGGCACTAGGCCCCCACCGAGCGCCCGACTAGAGCCTAGCAAATTTTACAACATTGCCCTCAATTGATTGATATGTATAAAATTACCAATTTTGCTTTTCATTTTTTTTAATTTATTCAAATTATACACTCACATATTAATTTCTTTCTATTTATATATTTAAAAAAAATACAAAATTAAGGTTATAAATTCATATATCAAATATTTTGAATTATAAATAACTTAAAATATAAAGTAATATTATACATATTTATATATTGGAGCGCACGCAAACGAGTGTGCATGAAATACTAGTTATATATTATTGGTGAGGGTTAGTTAAAAACCAACCAAATTTGGTCCATCAATTTTTTATATTAATGATTTGATCCTTTACTTTCTTATTTATTTTTATTATATCCCACAAATATTTTTTTTTCTTTTATATACTTTATAATAATCCTCTTAGAAATACATTATAATTTCATATATTAAATATTTTAAATTATAAATTTATTCTATATTTTGTGAGGGTAAGTTAAAAACTCATGGCAATTTGGTCTATCAATTTTATTTATATTTATAATTTGATCTTTTAATTTCTAATTTATTTTGATTATATGCCGCAAATTATTTTTTTCTTTTATATACTTTAAAATAATCCTTAATTAAAATTAAATTATAATTACATATATTAAACATTTTAAATTATAAATAAATCTTAAAATATAAAATAATACTATATGTATGCATATATTAGAATACACACATCAATATTTATGTATATATTATAGCACACGTATAGAATGTGCTTAAAATACTATTAATTATTAATTACAAATGCAGTTTAGTCTAAGCTAAAACAACAATTGTTTTTTTCAAAAGTTTAAATACTTTCAATCTCAATAGGTGTGAAAAAACGAGTCGGTCTCTAACTCGCAAAAATATAATAATTTTAGAGGGTGTTTGTTTGAGGTAATTTAAATTACGATGATACACACACTCACATCACCGTTGTGTGAGTATCATCGAAATGTGGATTAAGATGATATGTCATCACTGTTTTTATTTTGGGATGATATTCCATTTTGTATATCAAGGAGTTATATAAATATTGTGTTTCTTTAATCAACGTGATGTGTATGATAATGTTATGTAAATTTCATATTTAAACATATACATATTATCCACGTAATGTGGATTAATATGTTCATTTTAAGGTGATATATTACGTGATAATGATTAATATTTCATTATTAAGTTTTAATTTTTTCGGCAGTAATTATAAGTCTTATATATAAGTATTCAATATAAGTCTTTTATATAAACCTAGGTGATCATCTATCAAGTTGATGCGGTGATGCTTTTGGACAAAATTATCCATTATATTTTAGCATTCCTCCATTATATATCTTTATCCTTATTTTTAATTAAATAACTAACCTATTTATTTTTAAAAAAAGTATATTTAATGCTTAAAAAGATAAAAGACTTATAAAAATATATTTGATGCTTAAAAAGATAAAAGACTTATATTAAAGAATTATATAAAAAGACGCATAATTAATGCTTAAAAATAATTAAAACCTGATATTTAAATATTAATTATTATCACGTAAAATATCACTTCAAATATACATATTAATCCACATTAATCTAAATAGGAGTTTAAATGAGTCACGATCTACTCGATACCTCAAAATTTCACATAAAAAAATTAAATAAATAAATAAAAGCTATCGAGCGTGCTCATGCGCTTCTGTTAGGAATCCATTTCTAGTGCTCAAATGTCATGTTATCTTTGTCTAGGGACCAAATTGTAGTTTATGATAAATAGGGACTGATGTGATATATACCAAAGTATGCTTTGGTATATATAGGGCAAGTGTGTGTATTTTACACATAACTTGAGCACACCTTGAGCGAGGCTCTCTCTCATTTTAATATCTCTCTCTTCATCACAGTAGATTAAGCTTAATTGTGGAGAGGTATATGGATTGCTTGTAGAGAAAGCTATTGGATTAAATGAAGATTGATTGATTATTCGCCTATTGCTTCCGCGCGTATCAACAAGGTGAGTCAATCGATCTAATTCTCAAGTTCTTCATCTTAATTCGTTGGATGTGTTGAATCTGGAACCTACAATTGGTATCAGAGCAAACTTGTTTGTTGATTCTGTGTTAAATCTGTTTTGATTGAGCTTAATTTGCTGATTTGAGTTGAATCGCTGATGTTTGAAGTGACTTTGGTTCGACACTGTTCTATCTGATTTTCGCCTGATTTCTGTGTTAATTGTGTTAATCGAGTGATAGGTAAGCTGCGTCGATGCCTATTGTTCGATAATTGTGTTCTGATTAAGCAGAAATTAGGATTTGAGTGAAAAATAGGACAGTTTGCTGGTTTTCGCCAGATGAATGGCAGTTTTCGCCAGTTGAACAGCTGTTTTCGCCAGTTGAACAGCTGTTTTCGCTACATGAACAGCGGTTTTCGCTACATAAACTAGTATTTTATAAGCTAAATCGGTGTTTACTTGTTTAATTACGTGTTTTTTAGCTGATTTGACTTATTAGCGAAAACCAAACCTTTTCAGCGAAAACCAGTTTTCGCTAGATTTATTGGCGAAAACCTTAAAGCTTTTCGCCATATACTGTTTCAGCGAAAACCTCAAAAGTTTTCGCCAGACACTCAGCGAAAACCTATAACTTTTCGCTATATATACTGTTTCAGCGAAAACCTAAACTTTTCGCTACATTTCTTAGCGAAAAGTTCATTCTTAGGGAAACCAGTGGCCAGCGAAAACTTAAAACTTTTCGCCAAACACTGTTCACACGAGAAGTTTTAGAGTTCATAACTTAGCGAAAACCTAATCTTTTCGCCACTTAGCGAAAACCTCAAAGCTTTTCGCTACATACTGTTTCACCACTTCGCGAAAACCTAAACTTTTCGCTACATTTCTTAGCGAAAAGTTCATACCTAGCGAAAACAGTGGGCAGCGAAAACTTAAATCTTTTCACTATACTGTTTCAGCGAAAACCTCGAAAGTTTTCGCCACATACTGTTCACAAAGCTTTATACAGTGGGCAGCTAAAATTTTTATTTTTCACTTTGAGATTTTTTTTGTACGTACTTTATATAGGTTCCTGGTTCATACGAAAAAGTTTCGTGTAAACGAAATTTTTTTTGGACTGGTAAAATTTTTCGGTACAAAAAAAAAATTATTCTCAGTACAAGTTTTTTTTAAAATCATTTTAAAAAAAAAAATATTTGATACCTAAAACTTCCGAAAATTATTTCAATATGAAAACATAGCATAAGTTGACTAAAAGTCAAAATAAATTGAAAATCAAAATAAATCAGCTAAGACTTTAAGTCAATATTTTTTTTTAATCAACAAAACAAGACGATCAATATAACATCCAACATATTTTGAGTCAAAATTAAAATTTCCAACATTCTATACCAATTACAATTTTCGAACTTTAAATTGGTTTGAACTGAAAAGATAAAAAAAAAAATGGAAACATATATGAGCTCTCATGAACTAACAATTAAAAGACTCGAAGATAGACTAGTTAACAACGAACGTGTTCTTAGAAAACATTTACTTAACGAGTCTAGTCTTCAATGTCTTTAACAAATGCACAAGATAAAATCACAGACCTTGAACTAAAATTAGGACGTTATGAAATAAAAGTCTGTGAACTTAAAAAGAGCCTTAATACATATGAGGAAGAAAAGCAAACAGTTCAACAAAAATTCTCATCCACAAATAACGAAATGGTCAGAAAATTAGAAGCTAGGCTAGCTAAAAACGAGCGTGAGTTAAGAAAACATTTAGAAATCGAAGCTAGTCTTGAATGTCAATTGACCAATGCTAAAGATGAGATTACTAGTTTGCTATCTAAGGCAGAAAATTATGGACCGAATATTCTGAATTAAGAACAAACATAGCTGCCTATAAAGAAGAAATTAAAAATCATCAAGCTCAGAATAAATGTCTTTCAGAAGAATGCAATAAATTACGCATTAAAAATAAAGAACTCGAAATACTTATTGCCAAGAAAGAAACTGAGCTAAAATTGTCTCAAAATAAATCTACTCAAACAAATGAGACAATGCCTATCAAAAAGGAACATTCTATACAAACTATAAACCCGAATTTAATTGTGAAAATCCAGAAACCGAACGCAAAATTGCCGAGTTAAATTCTCTTCTGGAATCGCAGCAAAAAGGGTTTCAAGCTAAAATTGATGAACTTCAAAAGGAGAATACATTTCTCAAAAATTCCTACAAAATAGGCGCAACCTCAACTTCTTACTCTGTTAAAAGCGAACCATTAAAAAACATATCTCCAAAACAGAATAAGAAAACACCACGAATGACTAAAGCTATCAAGAAAGAAAGAATTGAGGAAGATAAATCATTTTTTATCAAAACAAGCGAAAATGTTTCCTCCTCTATTTCTAAAAAGGTAATTTCTAAAGTCATTCAAAAGATAAAGAAAGAAAGAATAAAGAAAGAAGCTACAAATATTAAAACAGACAATTCTACATTTTTTACTAAAACTGAAATATCCAAAAATAATAATTGTCTGACAAATAAAGTAACTCATTTTATGAAAACACCTATGTGAATGATGTGATTCTTCCTAATAGGAAATACGACAATTCTATATTGAATGCTATTGATCTATTAGTTCGTATTCCTATCTCAAGTACCCAGTCAAAGTCAAATCTGAAAAACATCTTCAACGACTGGCGAAAGAGAAAATTTTCTCAACTAACAATAGACACACATTCACCCGTGCTAAAAATGATAATTTCAGAACGGTACAAATTTGGAAACCTAAGCTAGAAATGGAAATAAGTAGTCCTAAACAAACGTGGCTTCCTATGACTACTTTATCTGCTAATTTTAATTCCAAATTTGAACCTTATGAGCTTTATAAGATTACTGCTAATCAGGGAGGACCCGTCCAAAAATGGGTACCAAAGTCCCGCTAATTTGTTTTGCAGGATCCCGATTATGCGTAGGTCCTCGGGTTGCTTCACACGCATAATCGATATGAGCTGCAGACAACCACCAATTCCCGACACGTGTGGTATTCGAGATTGCTCCACACCCGTGATCGGTATGAAATGTGAGCAATCATACTATATAAATAAATATTTTTTTAGATTTTACATTAAAAAAAAAAAAAAAAAAACTTTTCGCTATCTTTTCGCTCACTATTTCAGCTAAAACAGTTTTCAGCGAAAACCTTCTCTTTTCGCTAACTGTTTTCGCCATTTTTTATATATATATATATAGGTATAATAAATAATAATAATAAATAATAATAAAAAAAAACTTTTCGCTGAAAAGTCTAGCGAAAACCTCAAACTTTTCGCTAACTATTTCAGCGAAAACATTTTTAGCGAAAACTTTTACTTTTCGCCAACACTCAGCGAATTTTTTTTAGCGAGAACCTTTTCTTTTCGCTAATTGTTTTCGCCACATTATAAGTTTTTTTTAGTTTTCGCCAATTCCTTTAAAAAGAAAATATATACATATATAAATATATATAGGCCTGAAAAAGAGATAAAAAAAAAAAAAAAAGGAAGGCCATCAAAATAAAAAAAGAAAAGAAAAAGAAGGCCGAAAAAAAAAAAAAAAAAAAAAAAAAAACTCTGAGCTTCATTGCTAAAAGAAGATGACTTGAATTTCATTGTCAAAATAGGTACATTACTGTCCTAGATATTAGACTTCATCTTTAGTATTGAGTTTCAAAGGAAGTCTAATGTATCATTCTTAGTACCTAAAAATTTGTCTATGTCGTCTTTACATTCTTTATATATTTAGATGGGGAGTGGATAGACAGATAGACAAGGCGCATGAACTTCAAAAGAGCACATTACTATAGTCTCATATAACAAGCGTATATGGTTTAGGGGGAGTGATACTTATGATGCAGAAGGCACATTTAAGGGGGAGTGTTACTCCATGTATAAAGGGCGCTTGATCTTTGTAATATGCAATCCTCAAAAAGCGCATCTATTTAGGGGGAGCAGGGGCATCATATTGTTACAAGCGCACCATTTTAGGGGGAGAGTTACCTAAAACGGCGCAAGAGCTTAAAAAAAAAAAGGGGGATGCCCTGAAGACAACTTTCGTACTTTGACGGGGAGTGCTACCTCAACCCAAAAAGCGCAAAGACACAAAAGAGGTGTTCACATACCTGTTCCCATGGTTCAGTTAATCCCAAACTGTACCTATCCCAGGAACAACCCCGAGTGTATGTGAGGGTTTTGAACGAATCACGATATAATCATTACACCTCAACCACAAACTATCCGGGCCATAACCATTATAGGTACATGACTGATTTTTCAGATCCCGGGTAGAAGACGCCTCATCGGGTCCAAAGGCGCATGCACAACCCTTCCTAGCTACTCATTTGTCTCCCTAAAGACAAGTGTTTCAATATCTCACGGGGAACCGCATATGCTATCACCGTTTCACTTTGAAGCGGGAGATATTGAATCTAGTGGTCCACAGCCCCACACCACGACTTTATTCTATGCACTTAAACGTCTAGTGTGTCCCATAGCCTAAAAAGTTTTCTATTTTTTTAGGACACATACATTATTTTTACACATACTATGCAGGTCTATGTGACCTAGCCCGAACTTCTGTAGACACATTTCTGACAAATGTGCTTCTATGATCAGAAGGAAGTCCTGCCGTTGCAACATCAAAACAACAACGGTAGCAGGCCATCTTCTGGAGCACGACTCTAGAACGATGTCAACGGGTTGCCTATGTGCCCCGTAGTCCCTTCAAATGCAAGTCTTTGTGACTTTGCATCAACGACCAAGAGTGACATCTAGGGATGTCTCACGATGATTGGTCGTCGGTCCCGTTTTCAGGTTACTTCATCCGGACTTCAACATCAACACGCTCCGCACTTACACGAGGAATCACCTTGATCCGTAGGCATGACGATACAATTGAATCGCCATGAGGGGGAGAAGTATATCAAGGAGGCAAAGCACGTGATATCATTAAAGAAGCCGAGCTTACACCGCACGTGCTGAACCACAACAAACACGACCTCTCTCCATGGCATAAGCATAAACGAAGAGTCAATGTCCTTAGATCTGCACAACTCTGATCTATGCAAGAAGGTGATAAAAATTCAAAGTTGCAAAGAAGAAAGGGGGAACATGTACATAGGGGGAGAAAGAAGATTCTCCAGAAGCCCTCAACCTTTTCTTCAAGAAGCAACGAAGAACGTGTCTAATCCACAATTGAACACAAAGGGGGAGATTGTTAGGAATCATTTCTTGTGTTCAATCGATGATGAAGACTGAAGATCATTAAAGACAAAGACTATTGGCGCTCCAATGACATTTGAACACTAAGGGGGAGATTGTTAGGAATCCATTTCTAGTGCTCAAATGTCATGTTATCTTTGTCTAGGGACCAAATTGTAGTTTATGATAAATAGGAACTGATGTGATATATACCAAAGTATGCTTTGGTATATATAGGGCAAGTGTGTGTATTTTACACATAACTTGAGCACACCTTGAGCGAGGTTCTCTCTCATTTTAATATCTCTCTCTTCATCACAGTAGATTAGGCTTAATTGTGGAGAGGTATATGGATTGCTTGTAGAGAAAGCTATTGGATTAAATGAAGATTGATTGATTATTCGCCTATTGCTTCCGCGCGTATCAACAAGGTGAGTCAATCGATCTAATTCTCAAGTTCTTCATCTTAATTCGTTGGATGTGTTGAATCTGGAACTTACAGCTTCCGATAAGTCACGACCATGCTCGAACTCGAGCTCGATGGCAACTAATCTTTCACCCCAAAATCTAAACATTAGATTTATATTTATATATATATATATATATTATATATATATATATATTCTTAGATAGTAAAAAAAAATTGTTCGTTGGAAAACAACCTAAAAAATTTATAAAGAAATTTATCAACACTGATATTTAAATTAATCATGAATATCCTTTTTTTATATATATTTTCACTTTTCAGATAGTATATAAATGTATATATATTCAAGACAATAGAATGGGCTTCATCTCACGGGCTCTTAATGTAAAGCCCAATGGGTCAGCGTCGTATAACTGGCAAGCTTCCCTCTCCAGACAATACTCAAGCAGTACGATACGGCGTCGTACCACACCAAGCTACATACTATCGTCATCATCAGCCTCCATTTTCTTTAGAGCAGCTCAAAGGTAAAATAAAATATAAAACAAAAACCAAATAGAACGAAACCCTAGTAAAGCTCAGATCTTACGAATCGAATCTGCACAATGGCTATGGCTCTGTTGAGACGCGAAGGGAAGAGAATCGCATCACCTATCATCGCTCCCCAGCTTATACGCTCCTCTCTGTCTTCGACTGAGTGAGTTGCGATCTCTATCGATCTGGCGTATTTGGTTAGAATGGGTGTTTGCGACGGACTAAATTTTGTTTCGTGATTTTAATTTTTTTTTTTTCATTCAATTTGAATCTGAATTTGACTCGGTGGTTGATGTACCTGGGACATCCCTAATCATGATTGAGGAACTTTTGTTCGTGGATCATGGTAATGATAAATATGTGATATTTGATTAATTGTCTGTGATCGTTTCTGTAACTCCCTCGAGCTTTTCTACCCCCTTTGTTGTTTATTTATTTATTTGTCTGTGGATCAGCTTATGGCTACCCTTTCCTTTTTAACATTTCATAACGATCCGAAGAAAATATAAATTAACTACTGCAGATGGGAACAAATGATATTGAAGTGCGGAGGTGGTCAAACTGAATTATGCTTTGATATCTGTATTGTTTAGAAGATATATTCGGTCTGTTATTTCATTTGCTGATCCTAAGTTGTCATCAACTTTGTTCCCGTGAACTAGTTCAGCGTGCCTTTTTGTTTTGACCCATCTAAACAAATTTGCTTCTGGAACAGGGAGCATGCTGCTCTGGGTGTTCGCAATATTTCAACTCAAGTTGGTAAGCTATTTTTTCTGCCAAAAACGTCTGTAATATATAGTTATCAAAGATCGCATATCTAACCTCATCCTAAAATGAATTATTTTTCAGTGCGGAATCGTATGAAGAGTGTCAAGAACATTCAAAAGATCACTAAGGCTATGAAGATGGTTGCAGCTTCAAAGCTCCGAGCTATCCAGGCTAGGGCTGAGAACTCTCGTGGCTTATGGCAGCCATTCACTGCTCTCCTTGGTGACACTCCAAGTAAGCAGAAATGGGAATTCTATCATGTATCATAACCTTTACTGCCCTTTTGTTCACATGTTTCAGTTTTTATTTGCTGTTTTGGGAGTATGAGTTCCTATTATCTGCCATATATTGTTTAAATTTCCACTGTGACTTGAAACACCCTCATCTCACTGTATATGAATATATTTTCTGTAATAGTAGCAATTCCAATGAAATGGGATCACTATATATATATAATTAACTATAAAAATGTATGATTCTAATAGAATGCTAATTTTGATGTCAATTTCTAACTTCTAAGTGAGGCTGTTTTGCTAGTTCAATTCTTTTATCACTCCGAAATTAGTGATTCTACTTTTTGAAATGGCAAATGTAAGTCATGCCTGAAAGGTTGATTGTAAAATCGTATGTGAAATTTTGGTTTTATTGCTGACTAAGCTCCATGCTTTTTTTTAGTGGTGTTGGATATTGATTGGCCCACTTCCATTTTTCTACGTTTTCTTATTGCTATTGGATTGTTGATTTCCTTTTACAATGTGCATTTTTATCTATCATGTTTATTTCACTGCAGAAAATTTGTCCCATGGAATGACATTTTGTGATTGATCAGGTGTTGATGTCAAGAAGAATGTTATTGTTACAATCTCCTCCGACAAAGGTCTTTGTGGTGGAATCAATTCCACAGCTGTCAAGATAAGCAGGGGTCTTCATAAATTAAACTCTGGTACATTACTTGTTTATGAATGCTTTTGGCCCTATCACTTGTGCGTGAACTTTGCATTGTTTGCATCCTTTTAATCTTATTGCTGGCCTTATCGGTTAGTGACCACTCATATTCTTTTTCCTTCTATTTTAGGTCCTGATAAGGAGAATAAATATGTGATTTTGGGAGAGAAGGCCAAGGCTCAACTTGTGAGGGACTCGAAGAAAGACATCGAGTTAATTATAACAGAGTTACAGAAAAATCCTCTGAACTACACCCAGGTTGTCCTTTTGGCTTATTTCTCTCCGTACCTTTGTCACACAACTCTTTATTATAGTAACCATAAAATTTGGCTATTTTCTTGTTTTGTGCGACAAGCGATGTGGCTTTAATTCTGCATCGTGTTTCCTTCCCTACTTCAAGATTATTTTTGTTGTTAAAGTTGCGAATGAAGCTCAAATCTGGACGGACTCATTACTATTGTCACCTGTTCATATCTTTTAACCGATTATGAATATGATATAGTTATGAAGGTGAAATTTACTTGTGCTAAGGTACATTTTCTAAAACATATTTGATCAGATTTTGCATGCGTTAGAGCACTTATAGGTGATAAAGCTCTTGTTTTGTTGAAATTAATCCAAAATGCATGAACATGTCTTGTGAATTCTTGTAGAAGTTATGCTTCTATATTACTGCCTATTGTTTATCACTTTAACTACTTCTGTATGCATTGAAATCCGATAGCAAGCAATATCGTGATTAGGTAAAGTTACGGCAACAGGTCACACATCAGTCATCCTTGTATCTAATTCCTTGTCTCTCGTTCTGTCCTGACGTTGCTCAAATCATAGCTATCTTGGGTTTTACCCAAGCAGAGAAATGACTTGAGCATTTCTAGATGTTTCTGGATTATACGCTCTGCAAAATATAAATAAATAAATTGTTGTCTTCAAAATATGATCCCTGTATAATTAATTCTCTAGCTTAATTGGTTCATTTCAGGTTGCTGTACTTGCAGACGACATACTGAAGAACGTTGAGTTTGATGCACTTAGGATTGTTTACAGCAAGTTCCAGTCAGTCGTATCGTTTGTGCCATCTGTCTCTACTGTCTTATCACCCGAGGTCATATAATTCTCTGGATCACTCGTGAGTTTATAGTCATGTCCTCATGTGGCGTGAATGATGGATTCGGACTGAAATGTTTGTAATATAGATCGTTGAGAGAGAAGCTGAAGCTGGTGGAAAACTAGGTGAACTAGATTCCTACGAGATTGAAGGAGGTGAAACCAAGTCTGAAGTTCTCCAGAATCTCGCCGAGTTCCAGTTCTCTTGCGTAAGTTCCCGAATTTTCAACTCTATGGGTGCACATCTTCATTTTACTCCATCAAACTCAGTCCCTTTTTCAGTCTCTCTCTCTCTCTCTCTCCAAGTTTTGTTCAGTATTTCAACTACATATACTTCTTTACCTTCTCTGTCATTACAAACAGAGAGATGTAAAACTCTTCTGTTAAATTTATTTAAATGCAGGTTATGTTCAACGCTGTCCTAGAAAATGCTTGCAGTGAGCAGGGAGCTCGAATGTCTGCTATGGACAGCTCTAGCAGAAATGCCGGGGATATGCTTGATCGCCTCACTCTGACTTATAACAGGTCCATCTTCATCTTCCTCACTCTTTTGTCTTTTCTGAGTTTTGGAAGATAGTAGTTTTTTTTTTTATTCAGTAAACTTGGAAAAAGAAAAATAGAAATACTAAGAGTGAATCTTCTGCCAAATATAAGCAAAATCTCAAAGTAGTACATCTTGATAGATGTGTAATACAACTAGCATATAGGCTAACAAATCTAAAGTCCCTGATGGTGTAAAGTTATTGAAATATGTCGAAAACTTGATTCTTCTTTATTCGGCTGTTCTTACATTGCTTAGTCGATTGTTGTTTTCACTTTCAGAACCCGCCAAGCATCTATCACCACCGAGCTCATCGAGATTATATCAGGAGCGTCGGCGCTGGAGGGTTAACTCAAGAGCGTGGCCTCCATCTTCTAGCCTCGTTTGTATCCTTCAATGGACATTGACGAAATCAATAATTTAAGAATGTTTTGTTTTTTTTTCTTGCATTTATCGGTGAAGATGGCCTTTCAGTCTTTTGAAGTATGTCGTGTTATTACTTCACGTTTTGCTTTTCCAATAAAATCTTTCGTGGAGCAACGTTTTTCCCATCAAAAGGTTCATGTGTGGTTTCTATGATTTGCTTCCTTGAAGCCTAACACTGTGTTTGGTTTGAAGAAAGTGGTGTGGAAAAGAAAATTGGAGGAAAATTGGTTTTAATAAGATTTTCTTTCATTTTACTCACCACTTGATGAAGAAATTAGTTTTCCTTAGTTTTAAGTATAAACATAACTTAGATTTTCCTTTCTTTTCTTTTCCCCTATCTATTTCTTCAATCAACCAAACATAAAAAGTAGTTTTTCTTTTTCATTTCATTTTCCTTTTCTTGCTAATTTTCATGAACCAAAAACACCTTAAAGCTACTACATATTGTATCTAATGTTGATCTATTGTTTGCGCAAGCCGCAAAGTGCTGTCGTTTTCTATTTGTTTTTTTTAAAGGATAGCTTAATTTCATAGATACAAATAAAACCAAGGCTAAATAGCCCGATAGAGTTTCTCCGGTAACCTAAATTTCGGTAGAGATTAAAGGCTCACAGATGAGCCAAGTTCAACACAAGAAAAAACACAAAAAAATCAACAAAAATGGCTATTAAGCCAAATCTACAATACTCTTCACTTTCTTCGGTCTTCGACTTCAACGGAGAAGAAGCTCCACAAAGAGATAAAACTCCCTATTCGGGAGACGCGCTCCCAAATAGGGAGACCCGCATGTGGTGGCCGCAGGCGGTGGTTACAGGTGGTGATGACAGGGTGGTGGGGCGAGTAGCAGAAAAATGTGATTTTTTTTTAAACCAGAAACTAAGAATGAAAATTAGAAAAACAAAAAAAAAGAAAAAAAAAGACGGGCCTCCCAGCCTCCATTAATGGGGGGATGAAGTTATTTTGATGTTGGAGCAGAGAGATGAAGTTTCCTTGTCTTTCTAAATAACGGTCGTTCTCTTTCTTTGTTAGGGTAAAATGGTAATTCAAATAATAAATATTAGTATTTAAAGCACGCTACATGCTTGGACAATATAATATATATAATATTATTTTATTTTTTAAGAGTTATTTGACACCCCTATAATAAACAATAATGATAATACCGAATTTGATTTGAATTAAATCACTTATCAAATTTTATGTTCTTCACCCTTTATGGCATATGATGCATTTGTATAGATGTAAACGTTGATTATAGTGGTGTGAATGATGCTCGAGCTAGACTCAATTATAAGTAATTCAATTTGAACTCGATTTGATTATAATAATTAAGTTTGAATTAGGCTCGCAAGCTTGTTTACTTGATGAGTTCGAAATTTTTAAATTGAAGGTAATTAAAAGATGAATCCATCATACAACAAAGTGTTTGACATGCCGATATCGAAGAATTGAATGTGAAGAATAGGTTTTGTTAGAGTTTAGTTAATCTCAAATCCACAACACAAAAATACAATCAATTTCACAATTGAATGTCAAGATATATTATCTCAAGATAAAACTATATCTTATTTTCTTGTCTTACAACCTAAACGCAGCTTAAGAACGTGAACTTATCAAAATAAACTTAAAACTCCATGGCCAAGATGGCTATTAAATCCACATCAGTAACAGACTACGCGATTTCACCAATGAATAAAATAAACAACCCCACGAGTAACTACTTTTTGATTGAAGAATGTGCATCTTTGATTAGATGTTCAAGTTTTTCAGAAAACTCAAATACTGGAAACTCTACACGCCCGCGCAAAACGAAAGTTTTCCCAACCATTGTACATGAGTTCAAAACGGAATGCAAACTCTCGGAAAGGGAAGAGAAGCCCAAAAATAAGGAAAGAAACCCCATAAAGAGGAAGAAACTTTCACAAGGGAAGAAAAGAGCTCCCACGTGAGGAGACAACAATAATAATAAAAAAACTATTAAAAATAAAAGAAAAAGCATTCATTATTGGAGGGAAGGGAAAGAAGAATTATTTTGGATAATGTGTCTTATTCGCTATAGAGAGAGGAAAAATGTTCATCCACACAAATATAACCTTAAATTTAGATTTCAATTGGAAAAAAGAGATATTTACGCAACAATAGAGTAGAGCACACCTTAGAGATGTTCTTCGAGCTAAATTTTATAAGCAGTATAAAATAAAATAAAATCACGAAATATCTAATAACAAATAGGCTTAAGTATATTCATAGTCTCGTATCTTTAATGAGGTGGCGTTTTAAGGACATTTAAGTTAGGAGTGATAATTTTAGTCCCGTAAGTATAAAATTGAAGCAATTTAAGGACACTTAAGTTAAGTGTAACAATTTTAGTTCTGTAAGAATATCAATTGAATCAATTTTAGTACGGTAAGTACATAAATTTCTGGGTTTAACTGTCCGAAAATTACTTCAATTTCAATACTTACAGGATTAAAATTGTCACCCTTAACTTAAGTGTCCTTAAATTGCTTCATTTTTATACTTACATACTTAAATTGTCACACCTAACTTAAGTGTCCTTAAAACGCCACCCTCCCAAAATTATGGGACTAAAAATATTTTTAACCAGACAAATATAGTATTAAATGAACCAGTTTGGTCTTCCCTACCAAATTGGGACAAACCCAACTCCACTCAGAATTTGCCACGTAGAATAATACTTATTTTATTTGTTTATTCCTTCCAAACTCAAAATTCCTTTGTAACGCTACCCTAGTTAGTATTTTATAAATAAATAATTATTTCTCCACCTGAATTAGTCCCTCCCAATCGAGCGCCATTTTACATATCATCTGTAGCATTTCTCATCAAACCAAGAAAAAAGAATATATGGAGCATCTCTCACCAAACCAACAAATATCTGAAGCATTTCTCAGTAACTAAAATAATCTATAAATCTAGTACTATAGTTTTTACAAATTGATTGACAATGAATCATCGTTCAAAAATCAAAATTCAACTAACTTCAGAACCATTACAATATAAAGTTATGCCAACACCCAAAACATTACAAGTTTCACATAGCATAAAATATTCACTTATGACAAAAGAAATCATTCTTCTTGTTGATATTGCTCCCCAGAATCATCTGTAAATCACTCTTCTTGTTGATATTGCTCCCCATAATCATGTGTATGTTGGGAAACATCAACAAATAATCTCGGATCTTGGACAACTCTTGCATCTTTTGTAATTGGTGGTAACAGAGTTCGAAATGACTTATTTGACGAACTCCCCGAAAGTCTCGCTCTACTCTCGACATCGCCTGTCGATAAGTCAAACAATAAAATATTACATTGCTAAGTCATAACGATAAAAGAAAGCACTATAACCAAAATCGCATGATACCTCTCATCAGTCTCTTTCTTTTACCCGTCTTATTCTTGTCATCCCAATGCCTCAAAATTCTAGCATTTGTTCTACCTTTCGACCTCACGTCCAAAGGATTACGTAGCTCTACATTAGGCAGTTGTAGATACTAGATAGACTGTATCATCCTTAGCAGCGTTGGATTCTATTTCACATGCATCTTCACACATATTTGCTTGTTCGCTGGCAAAATCAATCAATCCACTTAACATTTTTTGTGCTTCTTCATTTACTTTACACCTTACTGCTAAGTCGTACATGGATCACATAATTTGGTTGACAAAGCACATCTCACTTCTGCTATCTAATCCACGAGAAGAGTCAACATTAGACGAGTTGTTGCCTACCCTCTTCTTCCATCGGTTTTTATATAAACCTCGGGTATTAATTGAACATGCATTTGGTTTAAAACCTTCAGCGCATGTTTGCATAGTATTCCAACAGTTTCAAACTTGTGACAACTATAAATCACAAGTTTTCCAATTCTATCATATACCACTTTTCGCGATCTAGAGCTTTCGCTGACAATGAACTCTATATAACTATCAGACCTTGATGAATCTGTATCCAGCAATAGTGGCTAAAGAACCTACCATCTCTAACTCGAACATCTTGTAAATGGTAAGGGTATATAGTTCTGCAACTTGATTCAACATAGGATGATTTTTTATAATCATTGCAGGCTTTCCATGGCGACAACGTGTATCCTCGACCTTTTCCTTTTCGCCCCATTTGATTTGAATGTTCTCATAATTCAACACAAAATCATGTAAAGTACTAGTCCTATCACCAGCCCTTTTCAACATTGAGTTAGTTCTTTCGCTTCTAGATGTAGCTTGTAAACGAGCGCAAAATACATTGCTATTAAAAGCAGTAGACCATCTGTGCCGTAGCTTGTACATGCTATTCAACCACTTGTGATTTTCAAGACCATAAGTTTCTATCATGATTCTCCATATTCCCTCAAACTCCTCTTCATACTGGCATAGGCTCATACACTTGTGCCACATTTGTTTGAAATTCAAATCTCCATTTAAACTTCCAAAATATGATGGAGCATTTTGATTAATATGCCATTGACATAACCGATGGTGTGAATTGGAAAAGACAGTATCAATGGCATTCATCATAGCTTGACAATGATCAGTGAATACCGAATCCGATTTGTTGGTAGTATTTTATAGTGTTCAATAATCAAGTTATCTTTGTCTAGGGACTTAATTGTAATATATGTAAAGATAGGGACTAGAATGTAAATATACCAATATGTGATTGATATATATATGGCAAGTACGTGTGATTAGCACATAACTTGAGTAGGAGCTTTCTCTCACTAGAAAATCTCTCTCACCATTATCTTAGCTAGAGTTTAATTGTAGATAGAGAAAGGCTTAATTGGAGAGAAAGCTTGGTATTAATGAAGATTTGATTGATAATTACCCAATTGCTTCCGCTCGATCATCTTCAAGGTAATTTCGATTAGATCTATGCTCGAGTTATAGGCTGGATGTTAAAAACGGACCTAACAATTGGTATCAGAGCCAAATCGCATTGAATTGATCGATTTTTTGTTGCTGATTTTTTTCGTATGGCATGTTCTTCGCACGAAAAAGGTCATTTGCTTTGATTAAGATTTCGTATGTTGGTTGCTTGCTGTTTTCGCATGATATTAAGCTGAATATGTTTCGAAATATCAATTATGTGCTTAATTGATTGATCAATTGTGATTAGAACTAAAAAAATTAGGATTTTCGATCAAAATCATACGTTCGATGTTTATACTATTCATCGTGCGAAAACTATGAAATCTGATATATTTTGCTCTTAATTGTGTTAATCGAGTGTTTTTATATGATTACCCAATCAATCTTGATCGATTAACAGTGTTTAAAGTGATACTTTGAGTGTTATTTGAAGATTTCACATATAAAATCGCATTTTTGTACCATACATAAACTTTTTCGCACCAAAGTTACTGTTCATTTCGCACTACTGTTCATTTTTCGCACGAAAGTACTGTTCATTTTCTGCATAAGAAAAACAATTTGTTTTCTCGCAAGCTATTGTTCATACGAAAATACTGTTCATCCGAAAAATAATTTTTTCGCAAGCACTGTTCATACGAAAACACTGTTCATTCGAGAAATATTTTTTCCCCTCGCAAGTTACTGTTCATACGAAAAACTGTTCATCCGAAATTTTTTTTTTCGCAACCACTATTCATACGAAAAATATTTTTTTCCCTCATACGAAAAAACAGTTCACCCGAAAAACAATTTTTTTCTCGCAAGTTACTGTTCATACGAAAAACAGTTCACCCGAAAAAAAAACACATTTTTTCATCCGAAAAACAAATTTTCTGATACGAAAAGCAAATTTTCTGATCCGAAAAAAATAAAATAAAATAAAAATAAAATTTCACCCGAAAATATTTTTGCATACTATTCATCCGAATTTTTTTTTTTGCATGCTATTCATTCGAAAAAGTTTTTCGCACCTACTATTCATCCGAAAAAGTTTTTTTTTCATACTATAATCCGAAAAAGTTTTTCGCACTCATTATTCATACAAAAAAAAAAATAATAATAAACTTTTGTCGAAAACTTACACATTGCGAAAACCTCTTTACATCGAAAATTCTCTAATTCAATACGAAAACTTTTCTCGAACTCAAAATTTCTCGACATTTTTAAAGAAAATTTTTTCCGAACTGAAATTTCTTGAACTAAATCTTGTCGAATTCGAAAAGTTTTAATCAAAATTTAATATCAATTCAAAAACACGATAACGATAAAAAATAATTGCAACTGCTTAGTTAAGAGTTTAGAAGAAAAAACTATTTTTAAAAATAAACTAACAATAGAACAAGAAAGATTGACTAGCTTAAAGACAAGGGTCGCACAACAAGAATCAACTATAAGCGAACTTACAAAAGAATTATCTACATGTAGAGACGAAAAAATAAATAGTGCAGCCCAAAACAAAAGTCTTCTTGAAGAACGAAAGAAATTGTACACAAAAATCAAAGAATTAGACGATCATCTGACAAAATATGGACATTCTGAACAAACAATTTTTCTCAATCAACCAAAAAACACACAATTTTATAATCCTCAACATGGGTTAGGATTCAAAAATCCAAAACATCTAAGTAAAGTTGATTGTGCCCAACTTTATAACTTCAAGTATATGTGTTTAGGGTTGACAAGGTTAATGCGGTTTACTCAAGCATCAGAACTAGATGATTTAGAGGATGATAAGCGAAAAACAAACACAAGACTGAAACCCCATTTGACTACAAGGAACTCAACGATTCCTACAAAGAAAAATCCAAGTCGGAAGAAAAAATTCAAACTTACCATGAGGATGTACTGAATCAAAATAATGAAGTCTCGACTATCACTCCCTATATTCCAGAAAAAGTCAAAAGAATTATTGAATTACATTCTCTTCTGGAATCAGAACGTAAAGGGTTTCGAGCTAAAATGGATAAGCTTTTAGAGGAGAATTCATTTCTCAAATATTCCTTAGAAAAAGGCACAGCTACGATTCCTAATCATGTAACACTTGAACCTTTAAAAGACATATCTTCTAAACAGGATAAGACAACTCAAATGACTAAACCTGTCAAACAGGAAATAATAGATGAAGAAAAATCATTCTACATTCAGATGAACGAAAATGTCTCTAAGTCTATTCCTGATAAGAAAAATTCTAAAGTCATTGCGAATTCAAAATTAAAGAAAGAAATTACTAAAGCTAAAAAGGCTAAAATAGACAATTTTTCTAAATTCTCAAGTAAAGTTGAAACACCTAAATATAACAATTGTCTGAATAAAAATAAACTTTCAAACAATCATTGTGCTGTGAATGATGTGATTCTTCAATGTAGAAAATACGATTCTTTTATCAATGATTCTATTAATGCTATTAGCTCGTATTCTTACTTACAATACCCAGTCAAAGTCAAATCCGAAAAACATCTCATGCGACTGACACAAGAGAAAATATTCTCAAATAGACACACATTCACCGAATCTAAATTGTCTCAACCATATAGGGATAATCAAGTATGGACTCCAAAATTGCAAATGACAATAAGTAGTCCAAAATGAATTTGGGTTCCTAAGTTAAAGATTACTTTACATGATGATTTCACACTTGATCCTATTATGCCTAAATGTTTATCTGCTAATAAGGGAGGACCCGTCCAAAAGTGGGTACCAAAATCCCGATAATTTGTTTTGCAGGATCCCGATCATACATGGTAACTAGATGATGACTGCTCTACATGTATGGTAGGTATGCGACGATGAGCAGTCACACACGTTCCCGACATGTGTGGTATACGGGTTGCTCCACACACGTGATCGGTATGCAACGTGAGCAACCATACCGAATCAAGATGTATCCGAAACGTTCTTGATTTGTGTTCGTATATATATATATATATATATATATATATATATATATATATATAAATACATATATTATTAATAATAAATAGGCCATAATAAAATAAATAAATAAATAAATAAGGCCATAAAAAAAAGGGAGAAAAGAGAAAAAGAAAAGAAAAAGACCATAAAAAAAGGGAAAAACGGCCATAAAAATAAACCATAAAAATAAAAAAAAATATGAAAAAGAGGGGAGCTTTAGTTCAACAAGAAGACCGACTTGACTTTATTTGCAAAAGGCGCATGACTTTCACAACCGTTAGACTTAATCTTTAGTATTGCTATTCAAAGGAAGTCTGACGTATCATTGTTAGCGCTTAGATCTTTCCTAAGGTGTCAGTCTTCAAATTCTGTATATATATTTTTGGAGTATATAGGGGGAGTGGATAGATAAAAAGGCGCAAGAGCTTCAAAAGAGCGTATTACCGTAGTTTTATAGTAAAACAAAAAGGAGCGCATATGTTTTAGGGGGAGTGATACTCATAAGCGCATACTTAAAAGGCGCACATTTTAAAGGGGGAGTGTTACTTCAATCACAAAAGGCGCATAACATGAAGTAGAGTAATATGCAAAAATCTACAAGAGCGCACAAATTTAGGGGGAGCAAGGGCATCATATTAAAAATAGAGCACCTATTTAGGGGGAGTGTTACAATGAAAAGGCGCTAGAGCTTAAGGGATGAATGCCCTGAAGACAAACTTCATGCTTTGAAGGGGAGTGCTACCTAAAGTCAAAAAACGCATGGACACAAGAGAGTTGTTCACATATCTGTTCCAAAGGTTCAGTAGACCCAACTGATCCTAACCCCGGAACAAACCCCGAGTGTATGTGAGGGTATTGAGCGTATCACGATGAAATCATCACACTTAAACCACAAACTATCCGGACCACAATCAATATAGGTACATGACTGATTTTATCAGATCCCGGGTAGAAGACGCTTCATATGGTCCAAAGGCGCATGCACAACCTTTCCTAGCTACTCATTTGTCTCTCTAAAGACGGATGTTTCAATATCTCACTGGGAACCGCATATGCTATCACCGTTTCATTTGGAAGCGAGAGATATTGAACAAAGTGGTCCACAGCCCCACACCACTGAACTTTGTTGATCACGTAAATGTCTAGTGTGTCCTCATAGCCTAAATATTTTTAAATTTTTTAGGACACATACATTATTACACGCACTATCAGGTCTAGTGACCATGCCAGAACTTCTGTAGACGCATCATTAAATGATGTGCTTCTATGATCAGAAGGAAGTCCTGCCGTTGCAACATCGAATTACAACAACGGTGTCAGGCCATCCTCAAGAGCAAGACTCTAGAGAGATGTCAACGGGTTGCCTATGTGGCCCCGTAGTCCCTTCAAATGCAAGTCTGTGTGACTTTGCATCAACGACCAAGAGTGACATCAAGGGATGTCTCACGATGATCGGTAGTCAGTCCCATTTCAGGTACTTCATCACGATTTCAAAAGACAACACGTTCCGCGCGTCCACTTTGTTTCACCTTGACCAGACATCATGACGATTCGAATCTCTCCAATCGCCATGAGGGGGAGATGATGATGTCATGAGGGGGAGATGTATATCAAGGAAGGCCAAACACGTGAAGTCTTTAAAAAACCAAGCTTACAATGCACGTGCTGAACCACAACAAACAAGACATCTCTCCATGTTTCGAGCAAACACGACGAGTAAATGCTGAAGATTCAAGCGACTACGATGCATACAAGAAGGTGATAAAAATTCAAGTTGCAAGAAGAAAAAGAGGGTGATTGTATATAGGGGGAGACTGAAGATTCTCCAACGCCCTCAGCTATTTCTTCAAACAGCAGCAAAGATCGTGTCAAATTCACAGTTGAGCACAAATGGGGAGATTGTTGGAAATTATTCTGTTGTGTTCAACTGATGATGAAGACTGAAGATTCGAGAGACAAAGACAACCGGAGCTTGAATTATAATTGAACACTAAGGGGGAGATTGTTGGTAGTATTTTATAGTGTTCAATAATCAAGTTATCTTTGTCTAGGGAATTAATTGTAATATATGTAAAGATAGGGACTAGAATGTAAATATACCAATATGTGATTGGTATATATAGGGCAAGTATGTGTGATTAGCACACAACTTGAGTAGGAGCTTTCTCTCACTAGAAAATCTCTCTCACAATTATCTTAGTTAGGGTTTAATTGTAGAGAGAGAAATGCTTAATTGGAGAGAAAGTTTGGTATTAATAAAGATTTGATTGATAATTACCCAATTGCTTCCGCTCGATCATCTTCAAGGTAATTTCGATTAGATCTATGCTCGAGTTATGGGCTGGATGTTAAAAACGGACCTAACACGGTTGTTTACCACTCATCGATTCGAGAAAAGTTCTAAACAACCATTCGAAAGAAACTTGAGTCTCGTCGGACAAGAATGCTAAACCGAACAACACATTCTGTTTATGATGATTTATACCAACAAAGGGAGCACATATTAAGTTGTACCTATTTGTTCGGTATGTTGTGTCGATCGAAAGTACATCTCCAAACTTCTCGTAATCAGTTCGACACCTGTGATCTCTGAAGAAAAAGTTCATGACACGATTATCATCATCCAATTGAACATTCCAGTAAAAAAAGTGCTCCTTGTTTGATTTATCGATAAAATAATGAAGCAAAGCTGATGCATCACTGTCGTCTACCTTCGTATGCCTTTTCAGAGTAATAAGATAATTATATGCATCTTTTCTAATAAACCTGAGATTTTGAGGACCTTGAGCTTCTTTTTCCATGTACGAAACATCATTTGCAATAGCAATTCCAGCATTAACCATTGCCTCCAATGTTGCTTTTTGCGATATTGAAATACAACATGACGATCTCAACAAATATGTTTGACCGGGATCAACCATTTCGTGATTGTGCTCGGTGATAAACCTTGTAACAGTCCAATTCCCTCCCTTTTCTCGACCACGCCTTACATTTTGTTCTAGTATCCAATTTTTTGTAAGATGGAATTCTATCCTTCGAACTTTTCTCATCTTTATGTCCTTCTCTAGCACATTCAAATTCCTTCGCTTGGAGATCATTTGAACCTCTAAAATATCGTTGATCACCCTTTCTAACGCTGAATCCTTTAGCATGTCCATACTGACAATATAATAAATAAGCTCGTCAAGACTATTCATCACTTTACCAACAACCAATTTATCTTCCAACTCCTTTACCATCGAAAAACCAGAACTTTCACCATTTGCTTCAGCCATTTACGTTAACTTCAGCTTTGACCTAAATACCACATATATTCATTATCAACAAGCAACTCACGAAACTAGAGAAATTAAACAGAAAAAAGATTAAAAAAAAAAGAAATAGAAATCATCAGCTTGCCGTTAATATTACCTTCTTGGAGAGACAGCAGTGGATAGTACCTCACGATTAGTTGGAGAGGTTACACCAGAGGTTTTCTGAGGAGAGTTAGCAGTTGAATACCTTCTTGGAGAGACAACAGTGGATAGTACCTTGGGAGTTACAATAGGCGTGAGCTTTGGCGTCACGAAGAATTTTTGAAAATTCAATTTAGAGACTGAGGCAAGGAATTATGAAGGACAGTTAATTTTTTATCGCAAGAATAACAGCAGATTGGAAAATGTAAGATTTTTTTGAAGTTCAGATACCATCGTTTGTGTTTGCACCATTGGTAGACCCTTTGTAAGGACCAGGTTTGGTGTAACCTCTCAAGCCATCATCTAAAACAATAATAAGCCATGAATCATGAATATGCAAAGAAACGGCCATGAGTGTGAAACAGAACTCAAAACAGAAAAGTCATGAACTTTATAGTCAAGACCGTGGGATTACCGTGTTTGTCATAAGCCTTTTGCGTGGATTGGTCATAGGTAACGATATCCACAGTTTCCGTCTGATAATGAGATAGAAATTGCAATGTAATTTCGATTGAATCAGTCGTAAAATAAAGGATTTATAATCATCAAGCTGATAACTTTGGTAGTCTGCTATTTCTTTAGTGTCCGGAAAACAATTCAATTCAATGCATCTCGGCGTCTGTATATCTTTGATGTCTAAAGATATATCCTTCAAGCTATCCGTTTCGATTTTATGCAAAATAGTTCATTTTGAGTTCTTTTGACCTAAACAATCAGTAAAAGAATAAAACATGAAAGATTTTGCAAAGTTCAGGAACTAAAACGGAGCATTTAAAAGTTTGAGCACGAATAGTTAGAACTTTTTCTTACATACATGTTATTGTGTAAACTTGATATAAAATTCAGTTTCGATCACCACGGAGAACATGTACAAAGGTTAAACCGCTTTGCGGGATCTCTGTGGTGACATATAATTGCGATATAGACAAAGTCTCACCCGACGAGCATGAAATTACCTAAAAAAAAAAAAAAAACTGAAAGGAAACATTGGGTATAGTTCAAGTAGGCAGTAGTAACCAACCAAGAAAGTGCAAGAGAAAGACCAACACTCTGCTACTGCAAGACAAAAGAAACCTCTCAGGAGAACAACAGACTCACAACACTGAATATAAAATCCCTAGTGAAAAAGAAATGTTGGTGTTGAGAAGATGAGATAGACTATGCACTGATCATCAGTTCAGTGATCCTACACAGTCTGCAGACAAAAGCCTCAAGACCCTTACGAAAATAAAATTCGGATACTGCCCTATCATGTTCGGTTTCCATTGAAGATCCACAGGATATACATGACCGAGAGTTTGATGCGATCAACAACAATTTTTAACCTCTTTGCCATCACCGATACGAAACCTAACACCACATTTAAGCACAAAGAGTGAACTAAACCAGGATTTCCAAAGCCAAGAGGAAGAAGAAGCCTGGAGGAGACAAGAAAATGGGTAGTATCTTGCTTTGAGGACTTTAGCCATTAAAACTCACAAAAGAGACGAACACTTCTTGAGTACTGTATCTTTTGCATTCGTTTCTGGTTTAAGCTTAATAATTCAATCATAATCAATTGATGGATGTATCGGTCCACAAATATCACCTTGTATACGCTCCAAAAACCTTATGGATTCATTCTTTATTTTTACTGGTGATGGCCGAACAATCAACTTCCCTTTAGAGCAAGCAGCACATGATAATTCATTAGATTGAAGAATCTTCTGGTTCTTCATTAAATGTCCACGTGAATTTTGAATTATTCTCCGCATCATAACTGAACCGGCATGGCCCAACCGGTCATGCCAAACAACAAATGTATTATCATCAGTAAACTTATGGTTTACGATAGCATGTGATTCAATTGTTTTAGCATACGTGTAATACAATCCAGAGTTAAACGAATGTAATATTTCAACAACTCTTTTATCATTCGAAATCACTTTTGTAATGTGCAAGTATTCAATATTTCTCTTTTCTGCAGTCTCAATGTGATATCCATTATGTCGAATAGCTTTAAAGCTCAATAAATTTCTTTGAGACTTAGGAGAATATAAGACATTTTCAATTATCAGCCTTGTCCCTCTAGGCAGTATACCATTAGCTCTTTCGGAACCCTCAATTATATTTGTGCTACCCGATATAGTGATAACACTTGTTTCTTTCATTTCAAGATGGGAGAAACATTTCTTATTTCTTAGAATTGTATTAGTCGTTGCACAATCTGCAAGACATAACTCCACATTGCACATGCTTGTATCCATTGTATTGATAAATATATAATAACTACAATTATTAAATAAATAAGCGCCAAATAAAATTATATATATAAAGATAAAATAATAAATAAATAATGCTTAAATAAAATTTATAACGACGTATCAGTTTTCTTTATTTGGATCTTTAACAAAAACCACAATATTCAAATGAACATAAGAAGTAGCACCAATTTTCTGAAATATCGTAATCTTGAGCAAAATTTAATTTCATCGACACTTCACTTTTAATTGCTCTATATAAAGATCAACGGGATCTTTGAGTGCGAATAATAACCAATGATAATATTATAATAATCTTCATATTGCTCAATACATCTTTCTCAATCATATACTGGTTTTCCACTTCGGGGGAAATATTAATAATAACCACGGTAAATATAATGTTCACGGCAACTTTTATTGTTTGCGAATACATTCACTTTAGGGAATGCAATATAATCATTTAGTCGGACTTATGCTTTTCATTCATCCATCATAATATTTTCTGATCATTTTATCACGATATTTATTCGTATTATATCCGATGGATTGAACGTGGTGAATGCTTTATAATATACCGAAGTAATTGTGTAAATTACTAGCAAATATAAAATCGAGTATGATAAATCAAAGTTTTGCCAAACTCAATATATTGATATCATAAAAATAAACTCATCATTAAAATATTAAAAGAAAAATTATAATTACTCTTCTTTGATATCTTCTTGTATAAAAGTTCTAATGAAAAACGATATCCACATCCAAATAACTGTCGTCGTAATAATAATCATAAGTAATAGATCAAACATCGGACAAAACGTCATCCTTCAAAATAATATATATTTAAGTAATTATAATATTAAAGAAAAATTATAATTAATAATTATATTTTAAAAACATTGGTAAAAACAATATCCACATAGCCGTAAGGATCACCGTAAATAAAGTAAGCAACATAAGATTCATCTTTGTATAGAACGGCATAATTCTATAACATGAAAAAGAACATAATAATTAGATAACATATAAATCAATGATAAAATATATGAATTGTTTCATAAAACTCGTTCTTTATTATTTCATAATTATTGTCCAAGCTCCGATAAGGTTGCGGTAATAAAATTTGTCCATTGTCCAAACTATTCGGTCCAATAATTACTTTAAGATTGTTCAATAAAAAAAATCAATAATATGCCGCTACTGAGGTGGGGATAACCGCAAGACCTCGTGGGCTTTTAGTGTTGTGTACGTGCATAAAAAAAACTTGAATCGTAAATCACGTTTAAAAAAAAATCCACACGCCACTATAGGGAATCGAAATCTGGACCTCCCATCAATTTTAATGACGGTATTCCGCGAAACCACTCGAGCTATGACGTTTAGTTATAAAACTTTTAATTTATACTTTTATAATATATATTTTTAAATTAATCACAATTAATATACGATTAGTATAAATTAAAAATTAAATTACCGTACATTGACTAAACTCGTACGAGATCTTCGACGGAGGTTGATCTTTACGATGGAGAGCGGTCGTTCTGATAACGTGTTATAAAAATATTAATTGTGATTAATATTATATTAAGATTATTTTATTATAATTATACTTATATTAAGACAGCTTATAATAATAAAGAGAAAGAGAGTAGAGGGAGATTAAGTATTTCAATACTTGGTGTGATTTACAATGAACTCTAATCACCTATTTATACTACTAAAAAATTCACTATTACAACTAATCACATTAATTACAAATATACAACTCATACTAAAATTCAAACTCTTCAATTATACACCTCATCTTACCATCATTTAATACAATACTTCCAAATCATCAGTAATTTAACTAATATTATTATTTAAAACATCCACATTTAATTATTTCATAATAATAATAATATATTTGTTTTAAACTCGACGTGAATGACAAAAGAAAAGCCACCCATCCATCCATCCATCCCATCTAACCATATATAAAATAACAAATTATCACCGTATACGCCGCCTACTTATATTATAATAATATATTATCATAATCTTTCGTCTCATCATCTCAGTACAAACAAACAAATAGAAAGCATAAATACATACAATACAATGAAAAACTCTACTACTGTACTGCTGCAGCTGCATTGTTAGACGGAAGAAGAGAAATAAATACAATATCATTCTACAATGAAGTTACTGGCGCTCAAGCTCTTTGCAGAAAGACTGGTTTTGTAACGCAATCTAACCTTAATTTGTAATTGATCATTCCCCATTTGGTGTTTTTGGTACTCTGCTATTTCTTTAGCAGATTCAACAATTGAGTCCGGACACTCCCACAATTCAATGAATCTGAGCGTCTGTATGTCTCCAACATCTGGGGATATCTCCTTCAACCTATACATATACATTAGTTTCAGCTGTTCGAGGCAAGGAAAATGGTTGGAATCTGCCGTAAAACATTCGAGATCCCTGCAATCATTGAGCAGCAAGTATTTTAGACGAACAAACTGTCCTTCGACGTGATTCCACCCGCTTCCGCTGCAACTCCACAGACTTAGATCTTCTAGGAGTGGCAGTGAGCCGATATTAGTCATCGTTACGTCGTCATCCAAACCAAGGCAGCTGAAAGCCAAGCACTTGAGTGAATGGGCCGGGAAAGTAATACTCGACAGCATTTCGTTTATTCGTGCTACGGAACTCACATTGCCCAACCAGCACCTAAGCGTTTCAAGCTTTCCAAGACGAGCGATGTTGTTCAGAGCATATGTCCCTTCGCTGAATCCCACGACTTTATCATCATATTCCACGTCTAATAGCCTGACGTTGGGAATTCTTTTGACCAAATCTTCGCTAAAACTCAAATTTAGTATCCTCTCAGCCCGCTGAAGGCTCTTCAAGATATCAACGTCGCTGCTTTCACTTGGAGGATCCGAGAGAATGATTCTCCTGTCTATGGAGATATGTCTCAGTGGAGACATTTTCCAGATTTCTTTCGGTAATTCAGCCTCATGGCAACCTTCTATGTATAGAGACTGAAGATTCCAGATCGAAGTAATTGATGAAGGAAAGGTAACCAATAATCTATCGAATATAGATGATGAGAACTGAAGGCAGCGCAAGTTAACATGTTGAGAAGCAACTTGTACCATGTCATGTAAACTACTAATGTCCAAAGACCGAGTTGAAGCCAAAACTCTTAACGACTTATTATAAACTGAAGAAGAAGGTAATAATAATATATCGTCAAGTATCAAACTACGCAACACTGACGGTGATTTCTGGACAGCGGCGCCGGAATAGAAACGGTCCACCTCATATGAGCTTGGATAAAGGACTATTCGTCTTTCCCTGTTTGAAACTTCTAGATCATGCTGCTTCCGCACTATGCAAAGAAACTTCTTCTCTATGGCTTCTTTTAAGCTTAAATCCCTCAAAAGATCGTGGACCTTGAATTCGAATAGTTCTCCACTTTGAGATGACTCAGAAGAAACTAAAATGAGATTCCTACCGACGAGGTCACGTATGTAGTCTCGTGCAGCCTCTTCTAGGCTCTTTCCATAAATTGGTTTTAGAAATCCTTCGGCCACCCAGAGCCTGACCAGTTTGTTGACACCAATCTCTTCATCTTCGGGAAAAATTCCCATGTAAAGGAAACAAGGCTTCAAATGCACCGGTAAATGGACATAACTTAATGATAATATCTTCACGCAAATTGCATCATCTTCTGAATTCACAGTGGAATTCAAATTTTCTGCTACATATTTCCAATATTCTTGCGTTCGGGGTGACCTTACTAGATGGCCTCCAATCACGACAACCGAGAGAGGAAGTCCTCTACAGTTGTTCGATATCTCCTTGCCAACATCCTCTAGCTCGCGGGGGCAGTCATCTTGTCCGAATACGGTTTTGCAAAGTAAATCCCAAGTTTTTTCCTCGTCTAACAAACCCACAGAAAAAGCATGCGAGCTAATCGAAGCGAATTTCGATTCTCTAGTGGTTATGAAAATTCCACTACCGCGGCTATTCGGCAAGAACTTGCGCAAACTATCCCACGCCTCGACATCCCATATGTCGTCTACTATAAGTAAATACCTTTTGCCGAATAAATCCTTGTACAGTTTATCACCCAGCTCATATTCTCCCTTTCCTCTCAAAGTTTCTTTACTCTGTGTCTTATCTAGACAATGAAGAAGTTCAATCAGACTTTCATGTATATTGTAGTCCTTGGATATGGTCGCCCAACCACGAACACCAAAGTAGTCCCTAATACATTTATGGTCATAAACCTTACGAGCAAGCGTTGTCTTACCGATTCCGCCCATACCTGTTATTGAGACAATCTTACGGCCGGACCCGCGATGATGAGGCAGAGTGAGCTTGTCCACGATTTCGATTGTTAGGTCTTCCATACCGACCACCATGATGTTGTTCTCATCATCAGAATTATTAGCAGCAGGTCGGTCGCTGCCTTGACTACTTTTCTTCTTCTCAGTATTCCAATTCATCTCCGTCACTTCTTTCTCGATGAGATCCATTCTATGTATCGCCTTTTGAAGACTTGTGTTGAAGTCAACTTGATCGAGAACTCCATCATCCGCTATGTGAGCATCGATGATGCCTTCCGCAGCGTACGCTGCATCAGCCATTCGAAGCTCCAACTCGAGGTCGACGGAGGTGTGGTGATCTTCGAGGAACTTTTGAAAGAAAGAGATCTTCGAATTGAGAGAGTCGACGAGTTCCTCGTCGAGCTTGATGGGAGGGTGGGGATGTTCATGGAGATCTGCTATGAGATGCATCAGAGAAGTAAAAGCTGCATAAGATGTCGCCATTCGAAGAAATGAAAGGCTTCGATCGGTATAATTAGTATAGCAGCACTTTGTTTGTATCAACTCTTTGGAGTGAGTGAGCAAATGATAGAGCAAGAAAATGCAGATCTGAGCTATAAAAATAATATTGTTTTTGGACGGGTTTGTCCCCAACTCCACTCAGAATTTACCACGTAGAATAATACTTATTTTATTTATTTATTCCTTCCAAACTCAAAGTTTGTTCGTTGGTTAGTATTTTATAATAAAAAATTATTTTCTCAAAATTAATTCCACCCAAATTTTTTTGATACACAGCCATTTTCCAGGGAAGAGTTATCAACCATCATATTATAGCGAAGAAAGGTGTTTGGCAGTTTATCAATGAAATAGAGGTTGGTTGGGTCATCTGCCTCCAACTACAATCCAACCCTATTAATTGCCTCCCCAAAGGAAAACCCTTTTAGATACATCAACAGATCAGTTATCAGTCTGCGTCTGCTTCCTCTTTTGGCTTTGCGAGCTCTCTGCGATCAAATATTCGACAGCCCAATCTCATATCCATCTCGTAAATCTTAGATCTTGAAGGAAAAGCTGAAGATGAAGGTGAATGTGACGACTCGTAGTGGGAGAGAGCTCATCAATGGCGGTCTCGACCTTGTTGATTCCGTATGTTATATACTGTTCCTTGTTTGAAATGGGGCTCTGCTATTTCATTGATTGTGTCTATGCTTCTGTGTTTTTTTTTTTTTTTTCAGGCTACTGTTGCGGATTTGCAAGAGGCGATTCACAAGCGAAGTAAGTTTGATCGATCTTTTGTTTGATTTCAATCTTTGGTTTCATGGGTTCGATTCTATTTTCCTTTTGTATTCTTCAGATTATCTGATTCTCGAAAATATTATATACTTCATGTTCGTGCGAGCTTAAGCTTTTAGGTGTATTAGTCATTTAACATGGTGTTAGAGCTCAGGTTAAGAGGTTAAAATACTCACGACCATTCATTTTAGGAAAATCAACGTCTAGGGTTAGATAAGAAAATCAGCTTAGACGCGAGGAACGTGTTGGAAAAAAAAAATATAAAATTAAAAATCGGATACACTTCCTTCGAGTTTAAGCAGATCGTTTAACATGGTATCAGAGTTCATGCCAAGAGGACATAGCTACTCACGACCACCCATTTAAGGAAAATTCACGTCTAAGGCTAGATAAAGAAATTAACATAAACGTGAGGGGGCGTGTAGGAAAAAAAATATATGTGAAATTAAAATACGATACAGTTCCTACGATTTTAAGCTTTTAGGTGTAGTGGGTATTTAACTAACAGTGTGGCCAAGTGAAGTGGAACGAACATGGATATGCTTGTTATTTAATGCGGGAACTCCTACATGTGCTGCTGTTCAGTTGAAGTTGAAAAATGTATGACTGATTGAAAGTGGAAATCGTATGTGATTGGAGAACGAGAATCATAATAAAGGAACTGTTTTTGCAAGAAAATATGTTCTCTAAGCACGACGGAAAACTAGATTAGCGCGTCGAACAATAATACATTTGCGCTTCAACCGTTGTACCTCCACACCTTTCGTTTTCTTTTCCCGACCGAAATCTTCGTACCAAACGCAGCCTAGGTGTTCGTACTGCTCAATTTTTACCAGAAGTTACACATGTTATCTCATGTAAGAGAAAAATGAAGCTCCTACCTCCATTGAATAAGCAGCATTCATGTTTCATGTTATGGCAGTTCGAGATGGTTGTTCGTTTGTTAGTGTGCAAATTACAACCTTTTATCTTTTCTTTTTTCCCCTCGAAGTGGCTTCCGAGGACAGGAAGTTTATCCATTGGTCGAATTTCTTGGTGATGCCATATGCTGATATGCATTGACTTTCCTTATACCGGCATTATCTTACAGATCGGTTCGATAAGTTCTTGCCTTAGAATGTCATCATTGCCCTGTTTTTCAGATAGCAGATACTTTAAAAATTTATGAATAATCTGGAACTTTCTTTAGGGAGTGTTTTGGGACGTCCAAAGCATGTAGACATGGATAGTTTTAGTGATTATCTTTAGACATGTTTCTGTTGATTTCGACCCTGCTTAGTAATTCCCTTTCTTTCTCTATTATTCTCTGTTTTGTCCCTTTTTGTTTCGGTTTAATTGATATCTTGATTGCGTTTGCACGATTGAAGACTTAACAAATTTTTCGATGAAAAAGGCTTCCTCGTTGTTTTGCTTGTTCTCATTTATTCCCTATTTTTCTATAATCTTTTCCTCTATTTGCTATTGTATAACCTCTCTCTGTGTGTTTGTGTGTGTTTTATACCTACAGCTAAAAAGTATTACCCTTCAAGACAGCGGTTAACTCTCCCTATCCCGCCCGGATCAAAGAAGAGGCCGACCGTGCTCAACTACAAGAAAAGCCTGAAAGAGTATACTGACCAAACTTCGAACGAGCTCACCGTCGTTTTCAAAGACCTGGGCCCGCAAGTCAAGTACAGTACCCTCTTCTTCTTTGAATACTTAGGCCCGCTACTCATTTACCCCATATTCTACTACTACCCCGCCGTATACAAACTCTTCGGCTACAAAGACGACCACATCACTCACCACCCGGCCCAAACATACGCCCTATACTACTGGTGCCTCCACTACTTCAAACGGATCATGGAAACCTTCTTCGTCCACCGTTTCAGCCACGCTACTTCGCCCCTCTCCAACGTTTTTCGAAACTGTGCCTACTACTGGACTTTCGGCGCTTGGATAGCTTACTTTGTGAACCACCCTCTGTACACGCCCGTGAGCGATCTTCAGATGAAGGTGGGATTTGGGCTCGGTTTGGTCTGTCAAATTTCGAATTTTTACTGTCATATATTGCTGAGGAATCTACGTGGTGGTGGTGGTGGTGAAGGCGGTGGGTATCAGATCCCTCGTGGGTTTTTGTTCAATATTGTCACATGTGCGAATTATACCACTGAGATTTATCAGTGGCTCGGGTTTAACGTCGCTACTCAGACTGTAGCGGGATATGTGTTCATGGTGGTTGCTGCTGCTATAATGACCAACTGGGCACTTGCCAAGCATCGTCGTCTTAAGAAGGTACCCATTTTCTCTAAAATATAGCGCATTTTCTTGATTTTGTCTAGATTATACCTATTTCTATATAGTATCCTGGGCATATTTTCCAGCGAACTTGCATGGATCAAAGTTCTAAACTTTTCCGCCGAAAAAGTTACAAGTATTTTCATTTCGATAGCAGAGATTGATTAAAATTTCGAAGCTCTCTTTCTGATTTTCATTGAAGTTTTGCATCAAATTATATGAAGATTATGAAGTATCTTCTAACATTTTCGAAGTACATTTTCCTTTCCTTTACAACTCATTAATGTCTTCTTATTCTTGCAGCTGTTCGACGGGAAAGAGGGAAGACCAAAATACCCCCGAAGATGGGTCATATTACCTCCATTGTTGTAGAAGAGAAACCCTAACTTGGGATACCAAAGCCATTATTACTGTAAGAGGGCAAGAAGTACTACATTATGATTCTTGGTAATATATATGATGTTTCTCAGTGAATTTATTTGGACATGGAAGTATAATACTCCTCATGTTAGGGATCATTAACAATCTTTGATATGTTGTATGTGTGGTGCTGCCCAACGGATCTTTCATCAGCAATCTTTGAACTTATGATTATTGAATCTTTGAATTTAATTGGGTTTGAAGCCCATAAAACTGGACGGCAAGTCACAACGTCATTGCTAATGGTCACGAAATTGTCAATTATTAATTTTAAATATTCAAACCTATTTAATTATAATTCAATAAAAAATGATGATAATTAAAAAAAAAGTCCCTTTTAGAAAATATATTGTAATGTAATTATTATTTGTAACTATATGTTGTCATAAATCATCTAAAAAGTAACCGGGGAATTATACTAATGTGTGTGCTCTAATATATATATATATATATATAATATTTTAAGAGTTATATTTAATTCAAAATTTTATAATATATGAAATTATAATTTAAATTAAATTGATTGATATGTCAGGATATAATTTAAATAAATTAAATAATTAAATGGTAATATGGTAAACTAACTTGGCATACCAATTAATTGACGATTTTAAGTGCACATCTCTCACTATTAAATAGAATAGATATAAGAATATATATATCGAAGACCACATTGCTAAACAATAAATAAAAATACTCTCCATTTGTCCATATTATTGTTAAAGTTGCGTTTCATATGTAAAATTCAGTAAGAAAAAGAATGGTAAATGTGTAGAGATACAATGATCGAAGCATGAATTATAATTGTTTGATGCGCTAACTTAGTTTTCGGTTGTGTTTCTACACACGAATTTTGCAACCCAAAATAACCCTATTATCCAGAATTCGGTATGAAAAAAAAAAAGAAAATGCATAGTGGTACACCGATCAAAGCTTGAAGTATAATTGTTTGATGCAATAACTTAATTTTTCGTAGTGCTTTACACACGCAAATTTCGCATATCAAACGCACCCTAAAGGATCATTAAAAGAAAATGAAATAAAATAAAGAACGTGAGTTCAAGCGAAAAAGGAGACCATTTGAGTGGCAAACCACACTTTCCTAATAATAAAAGAAAAAAAAAAGTAAAATAATAATAATAATCGACCGTTCGCTTAGACAGAGACTAGCGAATGCTCCGCAACACTCGTCTCTTATATCTATACGTCCCCCACTCTCATATTCCCTCATTTTGGAGATTGCTTCGTGGTCAAAGGACCCTCTTCTTCGATTCAATCGTGGACGCCCTTTCGTTTTCTCAAATCGGTTTTAACGATAAGGTGAATTTTTTATCTTTTCTGATGATGCATTGTCGAGGCGTTTCGTTCGTTTATTGAATGAATGATGAATGTTTTTTTATTCTGGGCGTCGTAGGTGTTTAACGTAAATGGTGATTGCAGGGAGGTTCTCGCTTGTTTTGTTAAATGCAATTGGTCACTTGTTTTTTTTTTTTTTTGGTGGTTTTCAATCGATCATCACTTCATACATATTTGTTGCGTATAATTTACATCAGTTTTTGCATAATTGTTGCATTGGAATTGATTTGTGATCTATCATATGAATGGGAAACTATAGAAGATTTGTCGATTGTGTAGATGCTATGGATTTTCCCGACTAATTAGAATGTATAGGGTGTCAGTGTTTATCTGTTTATCTCCTAACATTCTTGATCATCTGACTCAATCCCAGAATTGAAAGATAGTTAATTACCTCTCATTTCGACATTTCATCATATGGTATTCCTCTGTCAATATTCTTGGCTGAGCGACAATCTTTACGAATTACTAGTGTCACATTTGTATTGTAATGCTGCATTTGGCTTACGTATTGTAATAAATTAGAATATTCTTGATCATCTGACTCAATCCCAGAATTGAAAGATAGTTAATTACCTCTCATTTCGACATTTCATCATATTGTATTCCTCTGTCAATATTCTTGGCTGAGCGACAATCTTTACGAATTACTAGTGTCACATTTGTATTGTAATGCTGCATTTGGCTTACGTCTTGTAATAAATTAGAATAGCTATCTCTAAGTTCTTGTTGCTAATTCAATCCATGTTGCAGCAGTCAACTAGTTTAAGATGGCAGATGCAGAGGATATTCAGCCACTCGTGTGCGACAATGGGACAGGAATGGTCAAGGTATGCATTTTTTGCTCTGTCCTTAGATGTGTTACAGACGAATCCATCAGTCATATTGCAAATTGTTTTACTTAGCAAGCATATACTACACATTAGAAACTCACCGTTTATGTTTTGTTTTGATAACTATGCGAGCTTTCATATGTTTAACTTCATGGGGCTCTTATAGGCTGGATTTGCTGGTGATGATGCTCCACGAGCCGTGTTCCCCAGCATTGTTGGTCGTCCACGTCACACGGGGGTGATGGTGGGTATGGGCCAAAAGGATGCATACGTTGGTGATGAAGCCCAGTCCAAGCGTGGTATCTTAACCCTTAAGTACCCCATCGAGCACGGCATTGTTAGCAACTGGGATGACATGGAGAAGATTTGGCACCATACGTTCTACAACGAGCTTCGTGTTGCTCCTGAAGAGCACCCCGTCCTTTTGACCGAAGCACCGCTCAACCCTAAGGCCAATAGGGAGAAGATGACTCAGATCATGTTCGAGACCTTCAATGCTCCTGCTATGTATGTTGCTATACAAGCCGTCCTTTCCCTCTATGCTAGCGGTCGTACGACTGGTGAGCATTCTCTACACACAACACATTATTTATCCATTTTTGTTAGACATTTCTGCTCTTGGGTTTTTGTTTGATATGATAGTAAGTAGTATTTGAATCCTCAGTTGCTGTACATTTGTTAGGGGCCTTTAACACACGTATGTGTCTCTTAGAGCAATTATTAGTTTATCGATGAAGTCTACTTTCAGTTCTTATAAACCTATCTGACATAAACAATCCTCTTCAGGCATCGTGCTAGACTCAGGCGACGGTGTGAGCCACACGGTCCCAATCTACGAGGGTTACGCTCTCCCCCACGCCATCCTCCGTCTCGACCTAGCGGGCCGCGACCTTACGGATTACCTCATGAAAATCCTGACCGAGCGTGGCTACACCTTCACCACCTCAGCCGAGCGGGAAATCGTGAGGGACGTGAAGGAGAAGCTGGCCTACATAGCCCTCGACTACGAGCAGGAGCTCGAGACCTCCAAGACCAGCTCGGCCATGGAGAAGAGCTACGAGCTGCCCGACGGGCAGGTGATCACGATCGGGAACGAACGGTTCAGATGCCCTGAGGTCCTCTTCCAGCCCTCTTTGATCGGCATGGAGGCTGCCGGGGTCCACGAGACCACGTACAACTCCATCATGAAGTGTGACGTGGACATTAGGAAGGATTTGTATGGGAACATTGTGCTTAGCGGTGGGACCACTATGTTCCCGGGGATTGCTGATCGGATGAGCAAGGAGATCACGGCCCTCGCGCCGAGCAGCATGAAGATCAAGGTGGTTGCTCCGCCAGAGAGGAAGTACAGTGTGTGGATTGGTGGCTCGATCTTGGCGTCTCTGAGCACCTTCCAGCAGGTTATTTTTCCCCCTTTTCTTGATATTGCTTGATCATTTCTGGCTACATTTCTTACAGTTACATCTCAACTGTGCTTCAGTCTCATATGAAGTTGCATGCATGATTTACTACTAATGTCCACTTCATTGCACTTTGATACCCCGCATGATGTTATATGATATCTGTGAATTCACTTTCATACTATTGAATGACCAATTCACCTAAAAGATTAAGCTTGCAGGGAGTGTCATATTTTAATTTTATATATTTTTAATGTTCAATACACCCCCGACGTCCGGCTATGCTGATTTTTTATTTTATCCTACCTTAGACATGTAATTTTCTTAAATGGATGGTCGTGATGATTCGTACCCGACTTCTCTTGGTCTGAGCTCTGAGACTATGTTAAATGACAATTCACCTAAAAGCTTAAGCTTGTAGGGACTGTCATATTTTAATTTTATATATTTTTTATATTCAATACACACCCCTGTCGTCTAGGTAGGCTGAGTTATTTCTTATTTAACCTTAGACGTGTAATTTTCTTAAATGGGTGGTCGTGAGGAACCGCACCCAATACCTCTCTTGGTCTGAGCTCTGATACAATATTGAATGACCACCTCACCTTAAAAGCTTCTTGTAGGAAGTGTCATATTTTAATTTTATATATTTTTACGGCCAACACATACCACTTCCTATCCTATGACAAGGGACTGAATTAGAAGTTGCATTTTCGACATACATTGTGTCTTGGCTTTAAAACATGAAATCGATCGAAGTTTATAACAGTGCTGATTGTGGCTATGCAGATGTGGATTGCCAAGGCTGAGTATGATGAATCTGGGCCATCTATTGTTCATAGGAAATGCTTCTAAGCAGAGATCTGTTGTAAGCCTCCAATGCTATGGCTAGTAGTTTTACTACATATGTACTTTGTTGTTCTAATATTTGATTAATTTTCTTTGTATGAGGAATAAATATCTTCCATTGGAATCGATAAAACTTATTTTGTAATTCGTCTCGTACCTTTACCAATTATCACCTTCTATTTGGTACCAGAATTTCTGCGTGGAAAAGACGAAAGAAAATAATGCTAGTGTATCAGTCAATACTCTAAGGGTGTGTTTGATTCATGGAAATTAGTAGAGAAAAGAAAATGAAATGGAAAAGGAAAACTATTTTTTATGTTCGGTTGATTGAAGAAATAGATGAGAAAAAGAAAAGAAAGGAAATCTAGGTTATGTTTATACTTAACTAAGAAAAATTAATTTCTTCACAAAATGGTGAGGAAAATGAAAGGAAAACTTATTAAAACTTTTTTTCCTCCAATTTTCTTTTCCACATCACTTTCTTCGAACCAAACACAGTGTAAGTTTCGAGTGTCGTACAATTACACATTTCTTTTTCTTTTTCACATCAGAATCTTTATATCAAGTTAAGGCTTAGGGTGTCTTTGGTATGTAGAATTCATGTGTGGAAAGACTCTAAACTAATTTAGGGCATCAAACAGTTGTACTTCACGCTTCGATCTTTGTACCTCTACACTTTTTCTTTTCTTTTTCATACCGAATTCTGCATCTCAAACGCAGCCTTAAAGTATGCAAAATACATTTTTCGTCGGCTAAAATCTTCCGTCGAGATGATAGTTATCTTTCAAAAAAGGACTAAAATGCACTTTATCGTTATGTAATTTCCAAGAATTGGTCATTTCGACCATCATTTCCATCGACAAAGAAATGTGAAAGAGGCCTTGAGAAAACGCAAAGTTGACTATACTTATTTCGACCATAATTTTCGGTTGAAAAAAAAATAAATTATTGACAGATATTCGACGGAATTTACCCAAATTGTAGTTTAAAATTTAAATGCAAAGACAACGGTGATAATGCGAAGATTAAATCGGTTCGGATAGCATGTTAAATTTGAAACGTAAAATTAATTTTGGTACTAACATCTATTTTCATTTATTTAGCTATTGGTATATTTTGCTAATAATATGTTATCATTTTATCTTATAAAATATAAAATGTAATTTCTAGAAAGAAATTTTTATAATGGCAGAAAATATATATGTTTTCCAGACATTAAATTTTAAATTATCATATCATATACATTTCAAAATTGTTGATTATTATAATATTTGAAATGAGGTAACTTTGTATGTTTAAACATTTATAGGGGTTAATGCGTTATTCAATATGTTATTCAATATTGTTTGAGGGACGTAATTGTAGTTCACCCTTAATAAAAGATTCTCATTGCAAATTTATACTATGTGAAGGGCTTTTCGTGCAATTAATTCCATTAAAGAACGACCAAGGGAAGAGTGAAGGCAAAACGACGACGTCGGAGAGTGAAAGGGAGAAAAGTACAGTGTAATGGAAAACAGGGAGGAGAAGAAGAACACCGCCAGCAATATCGATAATAGCAAAACTCCGTTCGTTATTAAGATACCGTCCTACGAAGAAGTCGCCGGCGAATCCCAATCGACGCCGCCGCAGAAACTCTTCAACCCTTCGTCCTCATTGTCGGAGGCGTTCAATTTCATAAAGAACTCCGAGTTCTACACAAGCCCTCCGATTTCAAACACTTCTGGACAATCATCCGTCGGTCCCACGCCTTCATTAACGCCAATTCAGAGGTAATATGCTTATTCTTTTTTCTTTTTTGGGGTGAATTGTTATGTGGGTTTGCCTTGATCGAAGTAAGTTTTTCATGGAATATATTGTTGACGGCAACGTAAGTTTACAGGCCGATTGTGCAACAGGAGGTTTCTTCGTCTTCGAATTCTGCTGGTGTGAGTAGGAATTCAATTCTTGTTAGCCATAGACAGGTGAATTGTTTTGCTTGGGACTGACTTTCTTTATTGAATCTCGATAGAATCGTTTGAAATGCGAGCTCTCTGGGCAATTTTATTGCTAAAGCCCTGAATTTAAAAATTCTAGAGAACAGATTCAACGACCCTTGTTTTTGTTTCCCTGATTAAACGCTCCCTATTGATTTTCAGTGAAATGATCTGAAGTTGGTTTATTAATTTCTTGTAGAAAGGAAACCCTTTGCTTAAACATATAAGGAATGTGAGATGGGCTTTTGCAGATGTTGCTTGTGACTATCTGGTGGGCCAAAATTCTTGTGCTCTATACTTGAGGTTTGGAGTTTTAATTACCGAAATCTTCATTTTTGTTTGTTATTTTGTCGTTGAAACACGATCTTATTGCGATCTTACTCATTATACGTCTGCTTCTGCTTTGTTTTAGTCTTCGGTATCATCTTTTACATCCAGATTACGTATATTTTCGAATAAGGGAACTGCAGAAAAGCTATAAGCTTCGTATTGTTTTGTGCCATGTTGATGTGGTAAGTAGCAGATGAACCTCTCTTTGCTTTACTTTCTTCATGGGTTGATTTCAGTTTTAAGTCTCAAAATTCGTGTTTTTGTTGTCTGAACCAGGAAGATGTTGTCAAGCCTTTGCTTGAAGTCACGAAAACTGCTTTACTACATGACTGCACTCTTTTATGCGGTTGGAGGTATCTCTTTGAAGTCTATCAATGTGGCGCCATACACTATACTGAGTATTGGTTGCCTAGTCGCATATATGCTGGACATGAAATGTTTCATTTTTACGAAGAGTATTTTCTTAACTTGTCTGGGGTTCTGTGATATTCATTGACTATGTCGAAGGGTACTAACAAATAAATTAAGAAATGTGCATTTTCAAAGAGGAGTCGATTAATTGGACTTGCTGGGCATTGTGTTCATCTAAAAGTTCCTGTTAAGTTTCGTGTTCTTCTGTAAATTTTCAGATGTTTTCTCTCTGATTAATAATTTCCAAGCAATGGTCATTTCTTAGGTTCATACTTTTATCTGTGCAAGCAAAGACATTTTTTATGGTCTAGACAGCAAAAGTTTTAGACATCATTAAAAACACCATGCAGATTGTTGACATAATTCTTGCCATGAACTATTAGTTTTAAAATATTTGAATCTCATGATGTTAAATAACCTTAATTTGCTCAATACCCTTCTTGGCACCTGACTTTTAGCCTTCTTGTTTAGCTTGGAAGAATGCGCACGATACTTGGAGACCATCAAAGTCTATGAAAACAAGTCAGCCGATCTTATTCAGGGCCAAGTGGACATGGACTACCTATCCCGAGTATTTACTCATCCCCATCAGTATATCGTTAAAAATCATATCTACCTATTTCAATTTCAGCTTTGTCATAGAAATGATTAAAACAATCTACCTTTTGCTTAATTTCAGTTAAATCATGCACTTACAACTGTGAGACACGTTAACAAGACAGATGTCGTTACTCTTGGATCGACATTTGGGGTAAGTAAGCTAGCGAATGAATCATAACGTTTTCTTGCAATATATCTGCCAATGCTTTTCAGATTATAAACCCTAAAACCGTTTTTCAAATGAGTATTCTTGTTCAGTCTCTTGCTCATGTAATGGATGCATCGATGGAAGATCTAGCTCGTTGCCCCGGCATAGGCGAAAGAAAGGTGACATCATCATTCGCTATTACACATATCATATACGAATCATTTGCTACCAATGAAATCATTCATTTTTTCCATTATAAGTCCCTTCTTTATTGAAACCAAGTTCATCACTATGAATCAAACTCCTTAGGTAAAACGCTTATACGATACTTTCCACGAGCCATTCAAGCGGGTGGCTCCTCCATCTTCCACCATTAATGAAGTCCCAGCTGAGAACCGAAACAAATTCGAACCTCAAAGTGAAAGAAACGACGAACGCAACGAGGAAATCTCAGACAAGAGCAAGCGGAGTAAGAAAGAAGGCGATGTAAGCATACGGGACGCCTTAAAGTCCGCATTTGCTAAATGTTCGGGCAAAATTCCGAGAAAGACCAGCGCATCACAACCCGACGACGGCAAAGAAAAGACGAACACAGCTACCAATCGAGGAGGGAATAACAAAGAGGACGAACATAGTTAAGTTTTTCTTTATTCACTTCTTATTTTCGAAAAAAAAAAAACATTGAAAAGAAAACGTGTTTAATATTTATGATTCAGGTCAAGACCTTTGTGTCTGAGAACGACGACCCCATGTTTCTCATAGGGTTGGTGAAAACATTAGTTCTAACCATAAAGTCTTCTGTTGGAGAACATTTAAGTTAGCAACAGAGGGAATCTTGACCGTAGATTTAAATAAAGATTAGATTTACCTCATTAAATATTTGGCAGGATAGTTGCTAGGACAAGATTAGTAGTTTCCCTTTTTTTTTTTTTACTTGTTAAAACGTTGTATTAAGTTTGCGACGGTATATTCAGAGGTGAAAGATGAGTCGAGTCGGTTTGGCCCAACTGAAGCGCTCAGTTTGAGCTCATGTCTGTCGAGCTCGGGCTTTCTAACGAACAGATCTCGAGCTTCGTCGCGAATACGTTTCAGTTATTTTTACTATTATTCTTAATTTTATAACATCATTAAGGTTATAGTAATTTAGAGCTTGGGTTAAGTTAAATTTAGCATTTTCAAACTTCAAGCCCGAGTTCGGTTTGTCTAGTAAATGAGCTCAATAGTCGAGTTCGATCATACTTATTTATCATCGTATGAGCTCGGGCTTTAAAATAAATAACTCCTCGACTGCTAAAATATATAATTTTTGAGATCGAGATTGCATCTAGAAAATGAGTTGATCTCGGCTTGTTTACACCCCTATGTACACTGCATCAAAGTAGTGATCTTTTTTACTTGAGAATGTACTTATCAAAGCTTTGCTAGACATTTTTTTCATAATAGTTATAAGTAGGGTTTTACGTGAACTGTAATTATTTATAACGTTTCAACATATACCACATCTGTAACATATGGTCTGAATGTAATTAAAAAGTTTGATTTGACCTAATTTTCTCTAAATGAAGGGAATAAACGATGGAATATTATACTTTCTTTTTTCAAATTGTGTAATAATGTATATATATATATTGTCTTTTCCCCATCAAATTAGGTATTAATTTACTTTCTTAGAACTATCATAGTAGTAGGCACGTGGGGACTTCACCCTCCAAAATCTCTGTCCTTTTAATCTCAGCAACGTCTTTTACTAATACTGTCATGAAGTTATATCTGTGGGCCTCGAGTAATTTTTTTTTCTTTAAGCCGTCAGTATCGTTACACAACGCCGTCGTATTCTCCAAACTCTGACTAAGTTCAGTTTAAAACGAGTCTGAATACATCACTATTAGCTATGAAACAACTCCAACTTCCAGCAGAACTAATCCCCTCGGCCGATGTGATCCGCCCCAAAAACCACATAAATATCTGACAGTCATGGAGTTGAACCCATAATAAGAAATCTCACCTAGTAACCAAACCATGCAAAATCATGTATAAATACATACATCATACTTGTGTAATAGCAAGATTTGCTCTCTCTCTCTCTCTCAATATGGAAATAATCTTACTCCTCATCTCCCTCATCCCATTGCTCTACTACCTCTTCCAAACCCTAACTTCACGGCTCAAACGCGGCGAAAACTGCTTCATGCTCCGCTACGAATGCTACAAACCGACCGCCGACGATCGGAAGATGAACACCGAAGCCTCATGCAGGGTGGTCATGCGCAACAAAACCCTAGGATGGGAAGAATACAAGTTCTTACTACAAACCACCGTGAACTCGGGCATAGGGGAAGAAACCTACGCCCCGCAGAACGTAGTCTCGGGGCGAGAATCGAGCCCCACCCTCCCCGACGCCCTCCAAGAGACCGACGACATATTCTTCCAAACCCTAGACAGATTATTCTCCAAATCGGGGTTTTCTCCCCTCGACATAGACATCCTAGTCGTGAACGTCTCCCTCTTATCTCCCGCCCCTTCCTTGACCTCTCGGATAATAAATCATTACAAGATGAGGGAGGACGTTAAGGCTTACAACCTCTCGGGCATGGGGTGCAGCGCGAGCTTAGTGGCTATCGACCTTGTAAACCACCTCTTCAAGACTCACAAGAATTCGCTCGCCGTGGTTGTGAGCACGGAGTCGTTAGGGCCCAATTGGTACGGCGGGAGGGAGAAGTCCATGATGCTGTCGAACTGTCTCTTTAGGTCGGGCGGTTGCTCGATGCTTCTTACAAACAGGCGGGAGCTGAAGGGTCGGGCCGTGATGAGGTTGAAGGCTTCGGTGAGAACTCATTACGGTTGTAATGACGATGCTTATGAGTGCTGCATTCAGGTCGAGGATGATTTGGGGTACAAAGGGTTTAGGCTTACGAAGAAGCTGACGAAAGCCGCCGCTCAAGCGCTTACGATTAATTTCAAGGCGCTGCTGCCTAAGATATTGCCCGTGAAGGAGATTTTGCGGCTTGCATTTTTCGTGGTTACGAAAAGGCGTAAAGGGAGTAAAGCTCGGATGGTCGAAGCTTTGAATCTCAAGGCGGGCGTGGAGCACTTCTGTATACATCCTGGAGGCAGGTTAGGGTTTTGTTTCGAAGAGAAAAAAAAAAAGATATGATTATTTATTTAATTACCATGAATTTTTAATGATTCTGAGATGATTTAATGGTCATTTATGAGCATGTAAGAAAAATGTACGGATTTCTGAAAATTAAAAGATGTAGTGCATAGAACGTCCACATCTATAATGCATCCCTTTTATTTTTAATAGCATATTGAATGACACCTTCTAAATCTTATGTATCATGTTATATATACCACTAAGGAAAAAATAGTAATTTTTTCGACATTAAAATCCGTCAAATATACGTCGAAATATTGACGGAAATGATGGTCGAAATAAGCATCGCTGACTTTAGAGTCATTATTTCAACGATATTTGTATCAATTATACCGACGGAAAAGCGGTCGAAACATTTCGCGGGCTTAGACCATCGTTTCCGTCGAGATAAAAATATCATTGAATAAAAAATCAACGGAAATTTTGAAGGGACTGTAAAGTCGACGATGCTTATTTCGACAGTCATTTCCGTTGAAAAATTCGTTGGTCGGGGATTTACCGTGTAAAAAATCATCCATTTATTTTCTTGTCATTGTGATATATGTCTTTCTTCTCAACGACAAGAGTTCAACGAAATGCATTGATCTAACCGAAGATTCTCATTATCATGCGACGATGATCCACAGGGCAGTGATCGACGGCGTAGGCGATAGCCTAAACCTCATGGACTACGACCTCGAGCCAGCTCGCATGACGCTCCATAGGTTCGGAAACACATCTGCCGGCGGGCTTTGGTACGTCTTAGGCTACATGGAAGCTAAAAAGAGGCTTAAGAGAGGCGATAGAATCTTGATGATAAGCTTAGGCGCCGGCTTTAAATGTAATAACTGCGTTTGGGAAGTCATGCGAGATTTAGACGACGAGAACGTTTGGGAAGATTGCATAGGCAGATATCCTATGAAAGATTTGAACAATCCTTACAAGGAAAAGTACGGATGGATCAACGACGAGCGCCTGAGCTTCCTCAGGCTCGAAGATTGCGTGTTTTCGACCGCTTGATGTTACGATTCGATCGGTTTACATATGATTTGCTATGTGGTTTCTAATTTTTTATCAGTTTCTTAGAATTGAGTCTAAGTTGTTTGCCTTGTTGTGTATTGTTGGAATATGCATGATGATATATATTTGCAAGCCTTTATTTATTATGAGATTTTATATTTCGTAATCTAGGTTGTGATTGTGCCCAATTAATTAGAATTTTGAAAGATGAGTTTAGTCGGGCTCATAAATGTTCGACTGGAGCTCGAGCTTCGTCGTGACCGTTGGAAAGATCAGAAGCTGCCTGTGAGCTTTTCATTAACTTTCTTAATTTTATGATATTATAAAATTACAGGTATTTAGCCTTATATATTTTACAAATAATAGGAAAAAAATTAAAAAATTTCAAATTTCAAACTCGAGTTCGGTTCGTCGACAGGGATGACAAAAATGTACATTAAAGACCTATTGGATCTTCAAATAGGTTTGAGTCTAGATCCATAGGATGTGCCGGAGGAGTGTGCATGGGCGGCGCCAAGGTCTGGATCTAAGTGTGTTTAATTTTATATAATTTATTTTCAGCACGCCCCCTGACGTTTAGGTTGAAATCTTTCTTATCTAACCTTATCCTGCGTGTAATCTTTAAATTTTAATACTGTATTTTCAACATGATCTCAATTTAGGCTGATTTCCTTCTTATGTAGCATTAACTTTTTTTTTTATGGATGATCGTGAGGGTTCGTACTCATGATATGGTCTGAACTCTAATATCATGCCGAATGACCATTTACGTGTATTACATTTTTAATTTTTTATTTACATTATCTTCAACAAAAGCGATCATTTAACATGACAAAGAATCATAGGTTCGAAATACCAGCCGTAAAAGAAAAATTCTTGTTTAAGATTAGATAAGAAAAAATATCAATTAGATAAATATATATATATATATATATATAATATAAAATCAAAATACGATGCATTCCCGATTTAATACCATGTCAAAAAGTATAAGATCATCCTATGATATAAAGCAAAACGAAACTCGAGGGAGGCTGACCTGTACGCCTAAAGACCTCGAGAATGGTTCCGACGCCGCCGTCGCCTTCGACAACGTCGGCTTTGGTCACGACGCTCGACAGCGCTTCTCGGATCAGTTTGGCGAGCTCGAGCGTTGCTCCGTACAGATTCCAAGCTTCGCTTGCCGGCACCTTTACCTCTCTCTCTTCGGACAACGTTCCAAACATCGTTGCTTTATTTGCTATTTCTTCTTGTGATTTTTATGACAATAGTCTGATGATGTTTATATTATCGGCAGGCACACTTTTGTCCAAGTTAAAAGAAATAACATAATTGATAAAAAAAAAAAAAACATAAAAAAAATGTTAAGTGGACACGGCAGATTTTAATATTCACGACGCCTATATTGCATAAAATAAATTAGTATTTTATTTGCTTAATCGCTTGATTTTGCCTTGAAAATCCGCATGAGCGAGACAGCGAATCAAATATCCCACAAAAGAAGATAAAAAGAGCTATGGATAAAACTCAAAATTACCTTCGAGGTTTATTCTTTGGATCAATTTAATCTCTGATGTTTTGCCTGAATCAATTTAGTCTTCGATATTGTCGATTTTGTACCAATTTGGTCCTTCCATCACGATAAATGTCAATTTTAACGGGAATTTGGCACGCGCTCCACACTAAATCATGTCTGCATCGCCGAGCTTCATTGACAGTAGAAGAAAACAGTACAAATCACCCAAATCTTGCAAATATTCCAAAATTCGATCCATACATGATTTAATGTCTCACATACGAAATTTCCGCTAAAATTGACGTTAATCATGACGGAATAACCAAATTGGTTCAAAATCGACAACATCGATGACTAAATTGGTTCAAAATCGACAACATCGGAGACTAAATTGGTCCATATAGTAAGCATCGGAGACCATTTTGAGTTTTATCCCAAAAGAGCTACTACGCAAGGAATGAAAAAATAGAGTGTTCGTGAAGTTTTCTTCGATTATAAAAGGAAATAGCGAGCATTTTTTCATTTATACATTGGACTTATTTCTTTTTTAATAGTAAAATTCATGTTCCTTATATGTGTTTTTTACCCTGATTTGTTCGTGGGTTTTTTCACATATAAATCTAAGTTTATGTTTAATTATTCAAAAATGATATATAGCCTAAAACTATATAGAAATGGTTCCTTACATAATTAGACAAGAAATATATAAGTAAGAATCAATGCATCTATTTGTTACGGAGAATATTAGGTATTCTTAGTTGCTATTTATTAAACTATTGATGATCATCGCCTCGAGAAGCATGCCGCAAGTATTTAACTCGGACTTCTGATGATTTTTTTTATATTTTTTTTTCGAAATAATAGCTTGAATTTCATTAACAACAAACTACACCGACTAAATAGTCCTACATCAACCTCCGGTAGAGAACAAAGGCTCACATAGAAGCATGAACAACCAAACACAAAAAAAGAAAAAACTCGGTCTTAGACACGGAGAACTAAAGAACCTAGCAGAAAATAGTTATTAAGCTAAATCTACAGTACCCTTCTTCGGTCTTCGACTACAAAAATCTCGCCTTCTTCGAGAAGGGATCCACAAAGGGAGAAAAAAAACTCCACGAGGGAGACAAAGCTCCCAATCCGATGGCCGGGAGACACATGGGCGGACGGCGAAGGACGGAAGGGGATGGTCAGAGGGCGGCGGCGGCGGTAAAGGAGCGGTGGGCGGGCGGAGGAGTAAAATGGGTGTCGACTGATGATCTTTGGGAGGCCAATCTCTGCAGTACTATCAGTCAGGTTTGTATTGTAGTATTTAAACCTACATTTCCTTTGTTCTGTAGCATTTTCAGAGTCAAATGCTTATTTTCTTTTATGCTATTTTCTTTGTACTTCATACTCTGTTTTGCCAATATAGCTTAGCAAAAAAAGAGCATCTTGTTAGCTAAACTCTTTATATAAAAGGGACTGAAACTTAATTAACCCTAATAAATATGGAACCACGACCAGAAGTACTTTATTAATTTTATTACAAAGTCGTACATAAAATCAAACACATAATATAGTAACACAATATTTATTTTATTACATTATCAAGACCATAGTAGGAGACACAAGCAATAATCAAAGTTCATTTCCCTTTGTTATAATTCTTCTCCAATCTATCCTTTGCAGCATGCAAAAGTGCGACATAGGGATCCATCGAGACAAGCGAAGCATTGCCGGCGTGCTCTTCCTTGACGTCGTACTCTACGGATAGCTTCGTAATGCACTTGTCTTGGACTCCTTCCTTCTCTATTACCTCGAGCCGAAGGCGGTAAGAAACGAAGCCTAGGTCCAAGAATCCGCCCTCGATTATCTCGGTTTCCTTGCACCGCTTTTCGTGGTCGACCACCGTGAACTTCTCTTTGTACCCCATTATCGGCGCGCCCTCCTCGGGCCCTATTGTATAAAGATAGGTGTGTTTTCGATGTGAATTTTGATATTAAATATGAAGTTTATATGGTTTGAAACAAAGGAAAGGGAAAAAAAAATTGATTTTGATTTTGTCCCCAATATATGTTCATGTTTAAGTATCTTCTGTTTCATTTTCTCATGATTCATACCAAATGTTAATTATATTTATTGAATAGAAAATATATGAAATTAAAATATGTTACATTCCGTGCAAACTCAAGGTAAAGTGTAGTAAACAACAATTCCACCTAAAAGCTTAGGTTTGAAAGCAATGTATCATATTTTAATTTTATTTACTTTGGACCCGTTTGCTTTTCAAGATTATGCCATATAAGATAAATAAAAACCTCATTTTTGTTGTTTGGTAATAAATGAAAGTCCGCTAAAATTTGGCGGGCTTTATCGTAAATAGTCTGATAAAAATGGATAAGATAAATAATCATGGGCTTCACTAATAATAATTATTCTTGAACTTTATCTTACAGCTTGTTTTCAAAACACTTTATCATTTACGCTGTTTTTTTTTTTTTTATCTAACCTTATACGAGTATTTTTCATTTTATGAATGGTTATAAAGATTCATACCAATGAACTCTTGGCATGAGTTCAGATCCCATATTGAATGACACTTAACCTCAAAGCATGCATTATATTTTAATTTTATATAGTTAATTTTCAACAAATTGAGTATTTTAACATGGTAGCAAAATTCTAAGCCAAAGAATCATATCATAGATACGAATAATTATGATGACCATCCGTAAAAGAAAATAATTTAAAAAAGAAATCAGAGATTGAAAAATACAATATATATATATATATATTTAATACCCTTGTGAATAGTAGAAGATCATCATCTTCATCTTATGATAAAAAAAAAGCACATGATAATAGAAGCTGACCTGTACGCATAAAGACCTCAAGAATGGTTCCCACGCCGCCATCGCCTTCGACAACCTCGGCTTTGGTCACGACACTCGACAGCGTTTCTCGGATCAGTTTAGAGAGCTCGAGCGTTCCGTACAGATTCCAAGCCTCGCTCGCCGGCACGTCTACCTCTCTCTCTTCGGACAGCGTTCCAAACATCGTTGATTTATTTGCTTTTCTTTCTTATGATTTTTTTTTTATGACAAAGTCTGATGATGATGTTTATACTATGGGCACACACACTTGGTCCAAGTTAAATAGAAATAAAAATAAAATAAAATAAATGTTATCGAGTGGCCACGGGACGGCGTTGGCCAACTTTGAATAAAATAAATTAATTACTTTTTGGGAAATTACGGCTGATAATCCTAGGTTCAAGGCTTTTTTAGTTGGTGTCTAAAGTTATTTTTAATTCCGATTGGTATCTCTGTGTTTAAACATTTTTCCAGTTGGTGCCCAAAGTATTTTTTAATTCCAGTTTGTAAACCCTGTATTTAAGGCTTTTCCAGTTGGTGCCCAAAGTATTTTAAATTCCGGTAGGTAACCCTAAATTATGACAAAATATAACCCTGCGATGTTAAAAGACTAAAAAATGAGATTTTTAGTGTAGGCATGTTAGTTGCTAACGGAATTCTAGAAAACATAAAAAACGGTTCCCATTTTATGTCTTTTAAAATCGCGGGGTTATGTTTTTCATACCTTAGGGTTGTGCAAGTTAGAAGAAATAAAATAAAAAAATGTTATCAAGTGGCCAATTTGAATATTCAAGACGCCAACATTGAAAAACATTTTATTTGTTTATTTACTTTTGACTTGCCTTAAAAATCGGCGAATTAAATATCCCGCAAAAAGAAAATAAAAAGAGCGACGTTAAAAATAGAAAAATAGAGAGTTCGTAAGTTTTTTTGGATTATAGAAAGAGATAGTGTGCATTTTTCATTTATTGATTGAAATATTGTAACTCTTATTATTTTTTTTCTATAGTAAAATTCATTTTTTATTTGTGGTTCCTGATTTGTTTGAAGGTTTTTGACGTAAAAATTTGCATTTATGTTTAATTATTCAAAAATTTAAGTGCAGTGTTAATTGAACGAATATGAAGTCCTCGACCTATACTATATAGTCTCAAACTATATAGATGTGGTCCCTTACATAATTAGAAAATAAAGATATATTTGAGAAGCAAGGCATCTTTTTGTTAGAGAGAATATTAGGTATTCTCACTTGCTACTTATTAAATTACTGATATGGAGTAATAAATTATTATTATATGTAATATGATATATATCATAATTGATTTAAACGGCTTAATTAATTAAAGCATGGTTAATGCAGCAATCAATTAACACTGTTCTCTAAGACCATTTCTAACCGAAATATTAATTTTTAAATCCAAACTCATTCTCAAACTCAAAATGCAGTAATTCATCTCCAACCGTTAAACTCATTCTCAAACTCAAAAGTATATTCTCGTAATATTCACTTCCTCACCAATTTTTGTAACTTTTCAATTCTACCTACATATTTAATAACTTTACAAAATAATATTTAATTTTTGTATTATATATAAATGAAATATAAAAAATAAATAATAAGATATAATATATCTTAATTATTAATAAATAACTAAGCAATATATTTTTATTTACTATTTTATTTTTATTTATGGTTGATTTAGTAATTAAAAATAAATAAAGGTCTCTAAAGCAATTATAAAAGTACAAACCCAAAAAATGAGTTCAAACGCAAAAATATGTTTATATAGGGGAGAGAAAGTCAAAAAACTCATTTTGAGTTTGAGTTTCAAATACAGTTGGAGATGGTATAATGTAACGCGGTAATTAATATATAATTACTGCACATGAATTCGGCTATATTTTCTTATAATTTAAATTTTTTTTAAAGTAATTTCTATTTTTATTTTCTTATAATTTAAATCAAAAGTTTGTAAAGTCATTTCTATATTTATCAAATTTAATATTTATAAAATCAAATCATAAGCAAAGCAAATTGTTACCTTTGGATTTGTATCACGGTAAAATATCCAAAAGACCAATAAGTTTCTAAAGTTATTTCTATTTTTATCAAATTTAATATTTATAAAATCAAACCATAAGCAAAGCAAATTGTTACCTTCAAGTTTTTATCATATTCAAAATACCAATTAGTAAATGATCGCAACGATGAAGTGTTATTCATCGAAAATAAAATATACCTCTTAGGGAGTTCTTCCGAGGGGATCATAAGAAATGCATTCGGAAGACGGTTACGCCCCAACCTGAAAGATCGTGCCCGAGACTATATTTTCTAAAGACGGTGAATAGAAGCGGAAAGTAGATTAATCCCAAAATTTTCAGGACGAGAATTTTAGTATGATAAGTTACTTTTTCATTCTCGTCACTATAAATACTTAGGTACGCCTGCAAATTTAGGTTATGCTCTCTAAACATTTCAAACTTACTTAAAAAAATGGAAGAAAAAGGAAGAAACCGACTTAAACATCAGAAGGGCTTCGTTAGAGCCACTTCTAGAGCTTTTTTTAGGTTTGTCCGTACAAGTTGAGAAAGAGTGAGACAATTTGTAGGAGGAAGTAAGACGATTTGTCAAGTTCAATTAGGGATGGCAATTAGACCCGTCCCTAATGAAGTGGGTTTTTTTTATACTATTCGGTATTGGGGCGGGTTACGGGTCTTAAAAGACTCAACGGTCGGGTCCGGGGCGGGTCTGAGGTTAGGCCAATCATGCCCCGAATCCCGACCCGAAACCCGCCCCGGATAATATATATAATTAATTATATGTAAATTTATTCATATTTATTTTTATTATAAATATATAGAAGTGTTAGTATTATAAAAAGAATTTTGTAACCCAATGAATAAGGTGTTGGTATCTTGGGTTTGATTTCCATGTGGAGTCATTGTATTATTATTTTTATATATTTGTTAATTTTATTTAAAAATTTTAAAAAAAGGAAAATCGAACAAGAACTGGGTCGGGGCAGACCCGATTTATTCGGTTCGGGTCGGGTCGAGGCGGGACGGGTCCAAACTTGAGGCGGGGCGGGGCGGCACGGGTTTCGGGTCCATTAAAAATTAATTGGGGCGGATTCCGGGTCATGCCAAACCCGCTTCAGACCCGCCCTTTGCCATCCCTAAGTTCAATCGATTTTGGTGACTCATCAGAATTATTTGAGAATATTCCTTCGTTTATTGTTTTTTTTTTTTTTGAAAATAAGAATTAATTTTCGTTGCATAAAGTCGTGAAAGTACATAATAAGTTTAGTTTATGGTTTGTGAATTATATGTTTATTTATTTAATTTAATAATTAATTTATTTTTCTCTGCAATGCAAAAAAAGGAAACTTCAGAATATTGAAAAGTAAAACAATTGCAGGCGGAGAGAAGGAAAGGAAATTGATGACAAAAATAGAAGAAACCTAAGAACTACATCTCTCTCAAAAACAGTGCCAAATAAATTTGCTTACGCTTTCATTTTCTTCTGTTTTTGTTCGTTCTACCACACATCGATCGAAGCAGCAGTCAATTTCGTAGAAAGCTCGTCGAAGTTTATATCCGATCGTTGAATTCTGAGTTCAGGCTCGTATAAACTTTGAAGAAAAGGGAAGAGGAAGAGAAGGAAGCTCCGCGATGGGACAAGCGTTTCGCAAACTGTTTGATACGTTCTTCGGCAACTCCGAGATGCGCGTACGATGATTTTCTTTTAATTAATTTATTTATTTATTTGTTGATAATTACTGTGAGGAAAAATTGACTGTTACTGCTTGATTGTAAAGAGGATTCCTCGATTTTATATGTTCAATTGGTATATAGGTCGTGATGCTTGGGCTGGATGCTGCTGGAAAGACGACAATTCTATATAAGCTTCACATTGGAGAGGTCCTATCAACTGTTCCCACCATTGGTTAGTTTTTTTTTAGTACCATTTTTCCTTACATTATGTGATTTTTCTAGTGACCTTTTAAGTCTTTCATGCCTTTTTTTTTTGTCCGCTTAACTTTGTCTTATGTTTTGTTTTAATGCAGGGTTTAATGTGGAGAAGGTTCAATACAAGAATGTGGTCTTCACTGTCTGGGATGTGGGTGGCCAGGAGAAGTTGAGACCTTTATGGAGACATTATTTCAATAACACCGATGCGCTTGTAAGATTTTACCGATTTAGTAATTATCGCCTGCGTTTCATTCTGCTCGCAAGTTCCGTGTTCTTTGTGTGCACATGTTATCGTAACACAAGTTTTTTTCGTCGATCCTCTTTGTGGAAAAACGATGGTAATAGATCACTTTTGAATAGTCATGCTTGTAGTGTTGAAGGAAGCGTTCATATGTGATTGGCAAAGCAATACCCGAATTTCTTGATCTTGACACACTCAATTGATAATAAAACTGGAGAGTGATTGTTTATCCAGTTCGATATGAAATTTAAGAGTATGGTGAGGCAAAGAAAAAATCAGTGACTAAAAACAAATAAGGCAAAATTATGAAGCATTATAATAAGTTTTTTCCTTTATAATTCTGTTTTTTTTTTTTGTTGTCCTTGTACTAAATGGATGTTTTAAGATTTTGTTTCTCACGGTGTACCTACATAACTATCCCCCTCAGGTGTTTGGCCTAAGCTTTGTTTGCATTGTGCTTGCTCTGTTAGTAATACGAATGTACTTTCCAAATCACTTGCATTTTATGCAGATCTACGTCGTGGACTCACTGGACCGAGAAAGAATTGGGAGGGCTAGGGAAGAGTTTCAGGTTCTATATTCTCTACCATGGTTAATATGCTGCCGCCTCAAACTCTCCATTTCTGTTTTACATTTTCACTGATCTCATTTTTTCCGTCTTCAGACCATCATCAAAGACCCTTTCATGCTTAATGCCGTAATATTGGTATTCGCCAACAAACAAGACATGGTATGAAAATCTACTCATTTGCTCTCTAAACAACATGTATTCGTATATGTTCGATGTGGGATAGCATTACATTCTCAACACTTTCTTTACTTACTCATAATTCAGAAGGGAGCGATGTCACCAATGGAAGTTTGTGAAGGTTTAGGACTGTCTGACCTCAAGAACAGAAAATGGCATATGCAAGGGACGTGCGCATTAAAGGGCGATGGATTGTACGAGGGATTAGATTGGTTGTCAAGCACTTTGAAGGATCACAAGGCCGCTGGATTTTCTTCGGTGTTAGGTTAGTCCCTCGACTAGCTTCTATGAGATTTGAATTAATCACCTCATGGTTCGTAATAAAACTTCTGTGCACAACGCTGTTTTCCCCCAGGTTAAAACACGCCACTTTGATGAAAGCTGTAAATTGGACAAGCGCCGAGCTTGAACGACAAACGACACTCATCTGTAAGTGGTGTTTTTTTTTTTGTGGATTTTATATCGGAGTATTAGGTTCTTGTTCAAGCTCCTAACAGAAATTTGATCAAAGGTTCTGTGTAATTGTATGGATATATGTTTTGAAAAAACAAAAAAAAGAAGTAATTTCTGCTAATGAATATGGATACGAATTGGTTGACTTTACGTTGTCACTTCGTCTTCAATCTGTTATTTTTGTACATGGGAGCTTTTCCAGAAGATCATACGAGGTTAATGTTTCTAGGCTCACCATACAATACTGTAAGGATCGAATCAGCTCCGCCCCAACCCTATAAGCCTTGTGGGGTTCTACTCTAATAGACAATTCGCAATTAGAGGGAGTAACCCACAATCTTATGTACTATTGATCCACATTCGAATTATCTAATGTGGGATTGAGTTTGATACCCCAGCAAATACAATTGCTCGCACAAACGAAATAGAGTATCATCATGGTCTGAAGAACTAGTATTTTTTTTGTGTTCTAATATATAAATTTATATAATTTTAGTTGATTGTAAAGTGAAATATTTAATAGAAATTACGATTTGAATTACTTATATATTATTTACAAGTATATATAAAGAAAAAAATTTAATTTATATAATAAATTAAAAATTAAGGATAAAATGGTAATTAATTAAAAATACAACGATAAAATTAAAAATATAAAGGGGGCATTTTTTAAAAGTGTATCGATACTAGTGTGAACAAGAATCTCCCTCGAGCAGGCTTTTCGTTCCAATCTTAGTCCTCCTAAAACTCAGTGCACAAGTAAAGTTTTATTGGGTATTATTATTGTTAGGGGAATTCTATTGGCACCCCTTAAGATTTCATTTACACCCCCTTATTTATTATCATTCATTATTTATTACACACTTAATTTATTGTCACTCTCTATTAATTATAAAAAGTGAATTATTCAATTTTCAAGACAACTAAAATAACGGTGAGAACGTAAAGATAGGTTAGCAACTAGTAACGGAAATAGGACAGGCCTTGTACTTTATTACCGTTAACTCTGACGTCGTTGATTCATTATAAAAAGGGTCCAATATACGTCTCTAAATGATCAAAGTCGCTCCTCTTTTCACAAAATAATTTAGATTCGCTTGTATCGTATTGCATGGCGGCCAACTTTCAGAGTCGTCGATTGATGATCTTTGGGAAGCGAATCTCTGCAGTACAATCGCGCTCAGGTTTGTAGTAGTAAACCTACATTTCCTCTGATTTGGAGTATTTTTCAGTACCCTTCACTTACTTACGTCGACACTCTATCACAATCAGATTTTGGTCTCTGTCATACACAACTATCTAGGACGGGCGGCAACTGCAAGGGCGTGCATGTCCGAGCAACAATTGTCCCAGACGATGTAATCCCTTCTGACCTGTCCGCGAAGTATTGGGCCCCACACCCTCAGACCGGAGTGTTTGGGCCCATTGCCACAAACGACCACCGCAGACCGCTGATTTCTACAGGGTCTAAGTTGGAGGAGAAAGTGTTCTTCTTTTTCGTCCCCTCGAGGACTTGGACGAGCCTCAACAACCCTGAGATCTTGAGACACAATTGTGTTATATGATGTATGCTTTTTGCTGTGTAAGGACGATGAAGGTGTAAGGTGGGCTTTTGTGAGTCCATGTGATGAAAGAACTCTTTCAGTTTACTATTCAGCAACAAAGGTAAGCCGACATAGACAATCAGATGTCGCAAGACGAAGCTAAAGGCAAAAACAAGGCATCATCAGTCTCAGACTAGGTTAAAATTAGTCGAAGGTCATTTGGGTAATAAGTTAAAAACCAAGTGGGATCGATGACAAATGTCATGGGGCGTATTAGGCTCAGTATCTTATTACCTGGATGTATTCGAAAAGATTGGTCCAACAACAGCTTTAAAATCTTCGTCAAATCGCTGTTCTGAGAACTTGGAAGCTCGTTTCCTAGCAACACCAGCCATCTCGAGCCGTTCAGACTCGGGCATTTCGATGACCCTCAGTATCGCGTCTGCAAATTCTTGCACAGTCTCTGCAAGAAACCCCGTTTGTTTTCCATCTTCGGGAAGTACAATGTCCATCTTAGGTCCAGCTGAATTATGAGCTGATAATAAGAAACAGTAGAAAGTTAGTAAATCTAGCTGATAGACTTGTTAAATATAAGTACTTCATGCTAGATTAGCAGATATATAATATCTACACAAACTTTCCAAAGTCAATGCATATTTTCTTTGTACTTCCTACTCTGTCACGCCAATATAGCTTATCAGATGAAGAGCATCTTGTTAGCAAGATCTTTACAATTCTTCCATAATAATACATATATAGAGAGAAGGTGAATTTGGAACCAACCTATTGGTATGGCACCAGCAGCCATGTATTCCACAACACTCATACCGAAATGCTCGTCTATCATCGAATGGATTCCAGCGGTTGCACCACCCAAGAGACTCACCAACTCCCTAAATTGCGCAAAGCATTATGCGAAAGATTTGTTAGAGGTATATTGATCCAAGTTAGAGGAGGGCATGTGATGGTGATAATATGCAATTAACATCAAATTATAATTGCAAGAACCATTAACTTACGTTCATATTTATAAGAAACTAACAAGATTTTCGGAAAACTGTATCATGATTTCGCAACATATAACCCGAAAAGTGAAGCAAATGTCAGAGAATTCACTGAAGCCAATTGGGATGTTGTTCATTCCAATGATAAGTCCGAACTAGGATAGGGTTGATCACCTCTTGGCTACAAACAGAATTATAGATGTTTTTATCTAACCTGTATGTTACATTTTTGTGGAACTCAACGTCGTTATCCAACTGCAACTCAATGGCTCGGTTCTTCAAGTGTTGCAACCTCTTCTCATCAGCTTCATTTCTGCAACTGCCAACAAATTGGATCTTTGGTCTTGGTACACCAGGATTCAAATTCTTTACGGCAACAGCAAATGCCTCAAGTTGAAGCGGTTGTGCCTGGACAAGACACTCCATTAGTGGTAGCATATTTGAGGGCATGATGTTCCACATAGGGGGGTTCTGCATTGTATGTATACCTTGATCTCATTAAATGCCCACCTTCTCTGGACGAAACTGAGCCACGGAGATAATCTTTACTTGGTTCGTAGACCTATTCAATGGTAGTTCCTGTTCAGACACCATGGATCGGAATTTAACTTAAGCAGGAACACGCGGATATTAATGTTATACCATTCTTGGTTAAGAAACACAATGCATTCATTGAAAAAGGAGAAACAAGCTTCTCTTGAAGATGGAATCTTATAATTACCCTAGTATTGCCTTACAATTTAGCATTTTCACTTATATATCCAGAAGAGTACTGTATTCAAAACTTACCAGTTAGTTGGAATCGAGAAGGAAGACTAGAAACTAAGTTTCATTCGGTGGAATCATAAAGGTGGACCCATAAAGTATACAGAATTTTACGCATGAGTTCTATCACTCAAGTAAAAATGTCACCATAAATTAGCGCAAAATCCAAACCTGGAGAACAGACGTGTCACATGGAGGGTAGACTCGTTTAATACGATTCGGAATCCCCCAAAGCTTTTCAATGTGAGACTGTGTCCATGAAGAGTTAACCATTGCAAGTTGCGCACAGGAGCCCACAATTCCATACATGCAACTGAAAAGCTTATAACATACGACTTTGCACTTGGAGAAGAAGACACTGCAGATAAATCCGTACTAGAAAATTCAGTAACTGGAGCAACAAGCATTAAAACCACAATATAAATGACAGTTACTGGTAAAAGAGAAATCATAAAAGAAATATGCCATATTTAAGAAACTATCATAAAATATAGTAGTAAGTGAAACATGAATAGGAAATGGCGGAAAATTTAAAAATCTAAATTACTTTTGCCTTTAGCAGGATATGGAGGACAAGCACAAAACGTGAGTTGTATAAGTAACTTATTCTTCTATTTCCTTCTTGATATTCCAATATTTTAGGGTTAATTCCAATATTTCAATGGAGTAATATGCGTATTACCTCCTAGCAATTAGGGCATCGTTATTATACATCGAACTCCGGGAATGAACACGTGACAGCATGTCCAAGCTAATAGTAGGATAATGCGTGTAACAGATAACTTTACACCCAAACATCCGTGCGATAGGATATGTAAATGCATATCCACTGGTATCAAAATAGTAGAGGGGAGTACACGAACACAAAGCTTCCCATGAAAGGTAGACAGAACCTAGGCTCTGTCCAATCATAGTGAATCGAGGATATGTTCTTTCTTCAACCCATTTCCTCTTATAAAGGTGCACCACCTGCCAAAGCAAACATAACGATGAAAAATCAAGAGAAAACAAATTAACGTAGTTCATACACTCAATATTTCTCCAATAGTACATATGCAAGCAACTTCTCCATAGATTTGGGACCTCATGATGATACTTGTCTTTTTAAACAGACTACTGTCAATTAGAAAATCTGACGTAGTTATTATCGGCTGCATAAACACAAATGAATTACATAATTGAACCTTATCAATAGATTCCCTAATAAGGATGAAAATGGTTTCAGTTTGCACATACTGGACCAAATTCACTTACTTGATCTTCACACGAAGACACATTGAATGATTTCACGGAAAACTTAAGCAGAAATAAAATTTCTCAAAAGCAAGTTGGCTAATATCAGCTACATTCAACAAAGCGTGACCCTTTTTCCCAAAAAATTCTATATATTGCTTGAACTTTATTTGACTATCATTCATCAACGTAAATAAGTCAAATAAGAGTGCAACCCATGGCAATTGGACCTTCTTGCCATACCTGCTTTTCTATTTGATCTCTTAAGTGCTCGTTTGGTTCACATGTTTAAGGATTTTAAATATGGGTTTACTATATATTGGTATGTTTGGTTCATATGTTTATATAATACATAGGTTTATATAAAATAACTTTAAACCCTTACCTATAGGTTTAGGATAACACACCCTTTATATGGGTTATGGAAAACCCACTTTTGTTTTTACAATATTAACCTTCATCTTATACTTAAATAAAATGTGAGTGCGAAATAATATATCGATTAATTATCAACGAAGCTTATTGCTTTGACGAGAGAGAACAAATAAATTGCTAGGTTTGTGGGAACTGAGAAGGCTTGTCCGTGTAACTGAGAAAGAGTCATTAAGAAAATATTCAACCATAAATTTCATGTACATGTATATACGTACATATAATATATACATTATTTATATTTATTCATATTACATTAAATTTAATGTAATGGCTTGATGATTTTTAGTTCAATGCAAAGGAATAGCATTCATACCAGAATTCCACAATGATATTAATAATCGCAGTGAGGATAGGTACATCAAGCGTGATTATTAAGTAGAAAGTATTTATGAACATTAAGGGCATAATTGTATTTTCATCAAATACCCATTTATTAAACCCATATCTAACCAAACAAGTATATTATATTTAAACCCACTAACCAAACAAACATTTTATTTTATATCCACTAATTAGTTTTATATAAACCTTATTAATTTAAACCCTCCTAAATATAAACCTACGTACCAAACGAGCACTTAGATTCATTGACGAACTCATACGTAAGGAAAGTTCTACCTTTAGCCCGAAACACTAGACATACGTGTATATATGAATTGAATATATACCTTTGGCTCACGAATCAGTTTGACTCCAAACCGATCGATCGCCCGATCGGCGAGCGATTTAGGAGAAGCATCGCGGTCACCGGTGTAGATGACGCAATCAAGATCGGGCGCCAGTTCCTGAACGGCCTTCACGGCACACCACAGCACTCGCTCTCCGCCGCCGCCGTCATTCGTGTACGGGTGGAAAAATCCGACGGCGCTGCAGCGGTTTCGGGTCCGGCGGACTACCGTTGAGACGATTCTGACAGCGAAGGCAATAATTAGGGTTACGAACGGCAGAGATAGTGATAGAAGAAGCCGCATCGCCATGTTTGTGTGTGAGCTAAAAAAATGACGTTTTTTCCTATTCAATTTCACACACATATATATATATATATATATATATATATATATTTTCTGTCCCGAGGTATCCCCACTCGACCTGACTATGAGCTAGCTCCTAAATCTCGGCGTAGACTTTGAGCTAGCTCCTAAATATCGGCGTAGGCTTTGCGCCACACAGACCTGACAGAGACTTAATTGCGCCACACACTCCAGTGGTTGGACTAATCCCGAGGTCATATGAATACGTTCCAAATCCATCTGACAACGATAGTCATGGAAAATAAATCTCATGGGAACTATTCAAGGAATTGTGGAAGGGAGATCCGATCCCACGACCTAACTCACAAATCCTTAAGGTCTCCTCCTTGACCACTAGACCAAGGCCTCATTGGCTATTCAATTTCAATTTCAATTTCAATTTACTTAAATACTTGTATGAACTTGGAGAAAGACACATAGGTCAGATATCAGTCCTACTAAAAGTCGAAATGTCTCATAACCGACAATGAAGTTTAGATTTGTTTCGCACTAAACTTAGTCGATGTATTAGTCCCGTTGGAAGCTGAGTCGTTCCATAGAAAACAATGAGTTTCAAAACTGAAACTTAATCCGACCGTCGATATTACAATGGCATTGCGTATGCATACCGTCAGTAAATTTTTCAATTTGATGAAAATTCTACTATAAATTTTGAATTTTAATATAAAATTTTAAATTATTACAAAGTGAAGTGACTTAACGGGGTGGCGAAATCCCCATGATGAACCATACGTCGGGACTCAAAGTTATTGGGATGGAAAATCCCAATCAAAATGGCGATGAGGAGTTGACGGTGATTCCCGTCGTCGAAAACGTGGAGACGGATTGGGGATGCGACTCATGTTTCCCACCCACGACCCCGTTTGAATTAAACAGTGATTCTTGATTTTTCGATTATACTTTTTGATATAATATATATATATATATATATAATGTCGTATTATGTAAAAAAAGCTTTCGTTAGTGAAGCCATCAACATATTTTTTATATATGCTATATAATATTTTTGTTAAATTGCCATCTCATATTTTGGTGTAATTTCTCATATTACAAATGTTTCTAGTTTGTTATTTTATTTTTATCGTGAATGTTTCTTTTATGTTTATTGAAGGCTCTGCGATTTTACTTAGTTTATTAATTTTTTTTGCTGTAAATAATTTTTATTGTATCAATGTGAGGAACTCGAACCCTCATGGATACCCTGATCTCAATGATTGTCGTCCCTAAACTAATTCATCATATATTTAAAATAAGGACTAATATTAAAATGATATGTCACAACTCGATCCATTGCCATTCCTTAGCTTATGGTAAACACTTTTACATTCAATCTACTATGTGATGACTAGGAGAGAAAATGGAACTAAATGAAAAAAAAAAAAAATTTAAATTTGAAATCTATTTTTCTAAACTTTTCTCCTGTTATAATTTCCCAAATTCACTTTAAATACTAACTGTTGACCTTTTTTTAACTGAAAATCAAATAATAATTGTTGATATTTTTTACTTAAGAGTCAAAGAATTTAATATCTAAACTTCCACAAACTTCCCTCTCAATTAGAAAAGAATTGAGGAGGAGCTTCTACACTACACCTTCCCTTCCAATCATTGACCTTCCCCGAGAAATATCCATAGACCATTGATTGATTCTCTCTGCTCTGAATCAATTCCATGAACTGATAAGTCAATAGAGAAAACCCAATCCATGGCGCGAACTTTGGATCCTTAAGAGCTTCATGGAGAGCAGCAAAGAAAGATTGCTCTCTAGAAGCAACCATTCCGACCTTCAAATCGACGGCGCCACACGGCGACGATCTTTGCCTCGTTTCCTCCGGCACTTTGGACGGAGGCTTTCGAGCTTGTGGGCTGACGTTAAGTCGTCCGCGATGAGCGCGTACGAAACGGGAAGATCCGACCCGAGAAAAGCCATATTTGCTGCTAAAGTGGCCGCTGCACTGTCTCTTGTCTCCTTGCTCATATTCTTCAAGGAGCCCTCAAGTTTAAGTGGGCATGAAATTTGGGCTATTCTCACCATCGTCGTCGTCTTCGAGTTCAGCATCGGTGATATTCTCTGTTATTATTACTCTGTTTCTTGTCTCTGTTCAAGATTTGGTCTTTATCGATGGGCTGTACTTATTGTAGGAGCTACGCTGAGCAAAGGGTTCAATCGAGCTTTGGGAACGTTTTCCGCGGGAGCTCTTGCGCTGGGAATCGTAGAACTGTCGATCAAGTCGGGTGATTTTCGAGAAATCGTGCTTGTAATAAGCATATTCATCGCGGGTTCGTTTTGTCTGCCCTTAGTTTTGTTTTTCTTGACGCCTATTTGAATCTTAATAGTAGTCTGGCCTGAACCTTTTTTAGGGTTTTTCTCCACTTATTTGAAGTTGTACCCTACTTTGAAGCCGTACGAATATGGATTTCGTGTATTCTTGCTGACGTTCTGTATAGTACTCGCGTCGGAGCCTTCGACTTTCATTCACACAGCTATCTCGAGATTAGTACTAATTGCCGTTGGGGCGGGCATTAGCTTGGTTATAAACATATGCGTTTACCCCATTTGGTCTGGCGAGGATTTGCACAAGCTCGTCGTTAAGAACTTTAAGGGCGTCGCAGATTCTTTAGAAGGTAAGAACAATTGCATATTTACTTCGTAAAAACATTCTTCCCCTTTGTATTGACGTGTGATATATTACCACATCTGGTCGTTCGTCTAGGTTGTACGAACATGTATCTAGACTCGGTTAATTACTCGAAAATACCATCGAAAATACTGATCTACCAAGCCTCCGACGATCCTCTGTACAAGGGTTATAGGGCTGCTATGGAGTCCACTACTCAAGAGGACTCTTTGGTCTGTCCTATCTCCGTTCTTGCTTCGTCGCTACTCTATTTTTCGCGCAATTTATCTTATTTTATTTCTTCTTGAATTCATATTTTCCTTTTTTTTTTTTTCGGGTTTTCGTAGTTGGGTTTTGCTATATGGGAACCGCCTCATGGCCGGTACAAGATGCTCAATTATCCTTGGAGCGATTACGTTTGGGTTAGCGGAGCTTTGAGGCATTGTGCCTTCATGGTCATGGCGATGCACAGTTGTATACTTTCGGAAATACAGGTTAGTTCACTAATGGCGATTCTCCCGACTAATTTTCTTCTGTCTATTGTGCCAACGTGGCATGTGAGTGGCGGGTCACATCTCTCTCTCTCTCTCTCTCTTACAGGCACCGGCGTACCTAAGAGAGGTGTTTAAAGAGAACATCCATAGGGTCGGGACCGAAGGGGCCAAAGTCCTCCGAACCCTCGGGGAAAAAGTCGAGAGAATGGAGAAACTAAAGCCCGGGTCGATCCTTCTTCAAGAAATCCACGACGCAGCCGAAGACCTACAGATGATGGTCGACCAAAAATCGTACCTCTTAGTCGACTCCTCCAATTGGGACAACGCCAAGCCGACCGATTACAAATTCCCTGATGCAAACAAGATTCAAGAACTCAAAGACCTCGAGAATTACCACAGACCCGTCGCAATGATCAAGTCCATCAGCGACCTAAGTTCACAAAGATCCGCTCAAAACCCTAGAAATCAAAACCCTAATACTAATGATATCAATCCTTATCCTCCTCGGAATATCAGTTACAATTATTTCTTACACAAGAGCTCGGATATCTTGAGACAGCAGACCATGTGGCCGTCGAGTTTGTCTTTGGACGGGGAAACGACGGCGACCTCGAATGAGCGTGAAGCCAAGACTTACGAAAGTGCGAGCGCTTTGTCGCTTGCTACGTATACTTCTTTGCTCATAGAGTTTGTCGCGAGGCTTCAGAATCTCGTGGGCTCGTTCGAGGAGCTGAGCGAGAAGGCGAAGTTTAAGGAGGCCGTCGATGGGGTGGCTGAGGTTAGGGTTTAAGGTTGTTTGTGGGATAGTGTCTTGAAATGTGTTTGTTGCTGCAAAACCTGAGAATTTTTTTTATTGTTCTTTGTATTATGAAATAATTAAATAATGTGGATGTTTTAAATAATAATATTAATTAAATGATTGATGATTTGGAAGTATTGTATTAAATGTTGATGAGATGATAAGATGATAAGATGATGTGTTTAATTGAAGAGTTTGTATTTTAGTGTGAGGTGTATAATTGTAATTAATGTGATTAGTTGTAATAGTGAATTATTAGTAGTATAAATAGGTGATTAGAGTTCATTGTAAAATACACTAAGTATTGAAATACTTAATCTCTCTCTATTTATTATTATAAGCTATATTATCATTATAATCTTAATATAAGTATAATTATAATAAAATAATCTTAATATAATATTAATCACAATTAATATTTTTATAACACGTTATCAGCACGACCGCTCTCCGTCGTCAAGATCCACCTCCGTCGAAGATCTCGTACGAGTTTAGTCAAGGTATGGTAATTTAATTTTTAATTTATACTAATCATATATTAATTGTGATTAATTTAAAAATATATATTATAAAAGTATTATTTAAAGGTTTTATAACTAAACGCCAATACCCGAGTGGTTTTGCGGAATATCGTTCACTACAAGTGACGAGAGGTCCAGGTTTCGATCCCCGTGGAGGCGTGTGATTTTTTTTTTTTATTTATGCACGTACACAACACAAGCCCACGAGGTCTTGCGGTAATCCCAACCTCAGTAGCGGCATATTATTAATCTTTCTTTAATAAGAAAAAATGTCGTTTTATACAAAGATGGATCTTCTACTCCTTACATTATTTACGGTGATCCTTTCCGCTATGTGGATAATATTTTTACCAATGTTTTTAAAATATAATTATTAATTGTAATTTCTTTAATATTATAATTACTGAAATATATTTTATTTTGAAGGATGTCGCTGTCCGATGTTTGATCTTTTACTTATGATTATTATTACGGCGACACTGATCTGGATGTGGATATCATTTTTTATAAGAACTTTTACAAAAGAAGATACAAAAGAAGATTTAAAAGAAGATTAATTATAAGTTTTTTTTATTATGTAATGTTTTAATAACATGTTTTGTATTTATTATAGTAATATGTCGAACTTGGCGAGCCTTGAGTTTGTTGCACTCGATATCACTGGAAAAAATTATTTACCTTGGGTACTAGATGCTGAAATCCATTTGAAAGCAAAAGGCTTAGGTGACACCATTGATCCCACGAAAACCACAACTGAACAAGACAAGGCGAAAGCTATGATTTTTCTTCGCCACCACATTCACGAAAATCTGAAAGTTGAATACTTAACAGAAAAGAATCCAGCTGAGTTGTGGAAAAACCTGAAAGAACGATATGGCCACTTGACAACTGTTATTCTCCCCAATGCAAAGTACGAATGGCTGAATTTACGATTGCAGGATTTTACGTCGGTAAGTGAATATAATTCTGCCGTTTATAGAGTTACTTCCACGTTGAAATTATGTGGAGAGACAATTACTGATAACGATATGCTGGAGAAAACATTCACCACATTTCATCCACAGAATATGATATTACAACAGCAATATCGGAGAGAAAATTTAAAAAGTATTCAGATCTAATTTCTTGCTTACTTTTGGCTGAGCAAAATAATGAATTGCTGGTGAAAAATCACGAATCCCGAACGACTGGTTCTACTGCACTCCCTGAAGCGAATGCAGTCAAAGTTAATAATGACAACAGTCGAGGTAATGATCGTGGACGTGGTCGTGGTCAAGATCGTGGTCAAGGCCGTGGTCGTGGCCGAGGATATTATGGTGGTGGTTATCAATATTTCCGTGGTGGTTATCATAATTATCGTGGCGGTCATCAAAATATTCCCCAGAAGAGGAAAAGTTTTGATAATAAAGATGAGAAGAGGCAAACTGAACAAAAGAATAATGATGAAAAATGTTATCGTTGCGGTGGTTCTGGCCACTGGTCGCGCAATTGTCGTACGCCCAAACATCTTGTTGAGCTATATCAGGAATCTCAAAAGGGCAAAGGAAAGAAAATCGAAATGAATTTTGTTCAGGGTGAATTCGCCTCTACCTCTGATGCCAATGATGAAAATGCTCATTTGGAAGCTGCGGATTTTCTGATCGATGAAAATTAATCTGCTATGATTTTATTTATGCATTATGATTTACTATTGTGTGTTTTATTATATATCGTTGTTTTAAGTTATCTATATGTTTGTAATGCAATATTTCTTTTTCAATAATAAATATTATGTGTTTGTTTATAAAGGATATTATTTGATGGATGCGGGCATGTGCAATGAAGAATTGTGTCTTGCAGACTGTGCAACGACGAATACGATTCTAAAAAATAAGAAATATTTCGATCATCTTGATATGAAAGAAGCCAGTGTTATTACTATATCGGGTAGCACGAATATAATTGAGGGCTCCGGAAGAGCTAATGTTTTACTGCCCAGAGGAACAAGGCTGATAATTGAAAATGCTTTATATTCTCCTAAGTCTCAAAGAAATTTATTAAGCTTTAAAGCTATTCGACATAACGGATATCATATTGAGACTGCAGAAAAAGGAGATATTGAATATTTGCATATTACAAAAGTGATATCGAATGACAAAAGAATTGTGGAAATATTACCATCTTTTGACTCTGGGCTATATTACACATATCTTAAAACAATTGAATCACATGCTATCGTAAACCAGAAGTTTACTAATGATAATACATTTGTTGTTTGGCATGACCGGTTGGGCCATCCCGGTTCAATTATGATGCGGAGAATAATTCAAAACCGTGGACATTTAATGAAGAACCAGAAGATTCTTCAATCGAATGAATTATCATGTGTTGCTTGCTCTAAAGGGAAGTTGATTATTCGTCCATCACCAATAAAAATAAAGAATGAATCTATAAGATTTTTGGAACGTATACAAGGTGATATTTGTGGACCGATACATCCATCGTGTGGACCATTTAGATATTTCATGGTATTGATTGATGCATCAACTAGATGGTCTCATGTATGTTTGTTATCAACGCGGAATGTAGCTTTTGCGAGATTGCTTGCTCAGTTGATTCGATTAAGAGCACATTTTCCGGATTATCCAATAAAGAAAATACGCCTTGATAATGCTGGTGAATTTACTTCCAAGGCATTTAATGAATATTGCATGTCTATTGGAATTGATGTTGAGCACCCCGTGCCACATGTCCATACGCAAAACGGTCTTGCAGAATCGTTGATTAAAAGGTTGCAATTAATTGCAAGACCATTATTAATGAAGTCGAAACTTCCCTCATCTTGTTGGGGACATGCTATATTACATGCAGCGGCACTAATCCGCATCAGGCCAACAAGTTATAATGATATCTCCCCGATACAAATGGTTTATGGTCAGGAACCAAATATTTCCCATCTGAGAATTTTTGGATGTGCGGTATATGTTCCAATTGCTCCACCACAACGCACGAAGATGGGACCTCAAAGGAAGTTGGGAATATATGTCGGATTTGAATCTCCATCGATAATAAAATATTTAGAACCTCTAACTGGAGATTTATTTACGGCTAGATTTGCCGATTGTCATTTCGATGAATCGAATTTTCCGACATTAGGGGAGAAAAGAAACAGCTGGAAATGAGTATTAGTTGGAATGAATTATCGCTAAATCATTATGATCCTCGAACGAAAGAATGTGAACTAGAAGTTCAAAAGATAATTCATTTACAAGGATTAGCTAATCAACTGCCAGATAGCTTTACTGACCTTAAAAGAGTGACTAAGTCACATATACCAGCTGTTAATGCTCCTGCAAAAGTTGATGTTCCTGGAGAACATATAATGATCGAGCCTAAACCACAACTAAAACGTGGTAGGCCCTCGGGTTCCAAAGATAAAAATCCTCGAAAAGAAAAGGAGCAAATAATAAGAATGGTCCAGTCGAGGATTTATCGACTCTAGAAGAGTCAATGGGCATTAATGATATGATAATGGAAATCAGGTACCTGAAATTTTTGAGAATAATGATAATGAAGAGATCTCGATAAATTATGCTCAAAATGGAATTAGATGGAACCGAGAAAAAGTCAACGTTGACAATAAATTCTCATTTAACGTAGCGCTACATGAAATGAATGAGATAAATGAGAATGAGGATCATGAACCAGGTCTGTAAAAGAATGCAGACAAAGAAATGATTGGCCAAAATGGAAAGATGCAATCGAGGCAGAATTAAAATCACTTGAGAAACGAAAAGTTTTCGGACCTGTAGTCCGCATACCAGAAATGTAAAGCCGGTTGGATATAAATGGGTTTTCATCAGAAAGAGAAATGAAAACGGTGAAATTGTGAGATACAAAGCACGGCTTGTTGCACAAGGCTTTCACAACGACCTGGTATTGATTATGAGGAGACGTATTCTCCTGTGGTGGATGCAACTACTTTTCGTTATTTAATTAGTCTGGCAGTACGTGAAGACTCGATATGCGTCTAATGGATGTTGTCACCGCTTATTTATATGGATCACTTGGCAGTGACATATATGAGAACTTCCCGAGGATTTCAGTTACCTGAAAATTCAGGCCCCGAAATGAGTACTCAATCAAGCTAAATAAATCGCTTTATGGATTAAAGCAATCTGGGCGTATGTGGTATAATCGTGAATATTTATCCTAAGTGAATATTTATCGAAAGAGGGGTATAAAAATGATCAAACTTGCCCATATTTATGAAAAGATCTGGAAATGAATTTGTCATCATTTCAGTTTATGTTGATGATATTAACATAATTGGAACTCCTGAAGAGTTATCAAAAGCCGTTAATTGTTTGAAAAAGAGTTTGAAATGAAAGATCTCGGTAAAACGAAATTTTGTCTTGGACTGCAAATTGAATATTTAAAGAATGGGATATTCGTACATCAAGAACTTATACGAAAAAGGTATTGAAAAGATTTTATATGGATAAAGCTCATCCATTGGATACTCCAATGATTGTTCGATCTTTAGATGTGAATAAAGATCCGTTTAGACCTTGCGAAAAATGAAGAACTACTTGGTCCTGAAGTACCATATCTCAGTGCTATTGGAGCCCTAATGTATTTAACGAGTCATACGCGACCTGATATAGCGTTCGCTGTGAATCTATTGGCAGATATAGTTCGTCACCGACTCGTAGACATTGGAATGGAATTAAGCGGATATTTTCGATACCTTCAAGGAACAACTGATATGGGATTGTTCTATTCTAATGAATCAAAACAGATTTGATTGGGTATGCAGATGCTGGTTTTCTATCTGACCCACATAATGCTCGATCGCAAACGGGCTATTTATTTACACATGGCGGAACCGCTATTTCATGGCGGTCAGTTAAACAAAGTTTAACGGCTACTTCTCTAATCATGCGGAAATTTAGCTATTCATGAAGCTAGCCGAGAATGTGTTTGGTTGCGATCGATAATTGAGCATATACAACAAACTAGTGGGCTAGTTCGAAAAAGTTACTTCCTACGATTTTATATGAAGATAATGCTGCATGCATTGCCCAATTAAAGGAAGGATATATTAAGGGAGATAGAACAAAGCATATTTCACCAAAATTTTTCTTTACACATGATTTAGAGAAAAATGGTGATATTGATGTACAACAAGTGCGATCAAGTGAAAATCTTGCAGATTTATTCACGAAAGCACTTCCCCCAATAATTTTCAAAAGATTGGTATATTCAATTGGAGTTCGAAAACTTCGAGATCTTAATGATGTCATCATCAGGGGGTAAATACGCGTTGCACTCTTTTTCCTTCACTGAGGTTTTTCCCATGTGGTTTTCCCAGTAAGGTTTTTAATGAGGCAACAATCGAAAGCGTATCTAAAAGAATCATGTACTCTTTTTCCTTCATTAGGTTTTTATCCCATTGGGTTTTTCCTAATAAGGTTTTAACGAGGCATATTCTTTGAAAACATCCAAGGGGGAGTATTATGAAATAATTAAATGTGGATGTTTTAATAATATTAGTTAATATTGATGATTTGGAAGTATTTATTAAATGTTGATGAGATGATAAGATGATAATATGATGTGTTTAATTGAAGAGTTTGTATTTTAGTGTGAGATGTATAATTGTAATTAATGTGATTAGTTGTAATAGTGAATTATTAGTAGTATAAATAGGTGATTAGAGTTCATTGTAAAATACACCAAGTATTGAAATACTTAATCTCTCTCTAATCTCTCTCTCTTTATTATTATAAGCTATATTATCATTATAATCTTAATATAAGTATAATTATAATAAAATAATCTTAATATAATATTAATCACAATTAATATTTTTATAACACTTTGAACGTTATGTCTTCCATATTTACAATTTTATATGTATCAATAAATGCAACATATCTATACAATTTAATAAAGTGTAGGGATGAAACTGTTATTTGGTCAGTCACCTTGCAATTACAATTTCACTATTCTATATAATTATATATTTTAATTTGATTAATTACTATTTTATTCTTATTTTTTATTTATTAAAATTATATCATCACTAATAAAATTTTCTTTTTACCCCCAAGGGTTTGACCTAGCGGTTCGATCCTTGACCTTCAAGCGGGAGGTCAGGGGTTCGAGTCCTTTAGGCACCTTGACTATCGTTGTTTGTAGAATCTTGAAGTGAGTCTCATGGACCCATGGAGATTAGTCCCGCTGGAAGCCGTGGTCGTCCCAGCTGACGATGAAGTTCGGATTCGATTCAGACCAAACCTAGTCGAAGTGTGAGGAAGCTCGGATTCGATTCAGACCAAACCTAGTTAGAGTGTGAGGATTACGATGACGTTGTGTGGGGATACCTACCTGATTGAAAAAAAAAATCTTTTTATATACTTGTAATAAATAATTAAACTTTAAATTGTAATTTCATCTATTAAATATTTTAAATTAAAAATAAGTAATTTATATTTTGACTTAAATTATAAATAAGTCAAAAGTATTTAAGTGTAACTTTTCCAATTAAAATTATAATTTATATATTATATCACAAGCATCAGAGGTGCATAATATACTATTTTCTCAAAGAACTCACTATGTTAAACCACATATCATTTTATAATTTACATCTTCATTGACTTTCATTTAGTATATTCTCTTGAAGAAGAAAACACTAATCTATATGGCTAGCTATTAAGTTAAATAAATTTAAAAAAAATCATACAAAGTATTCGTTTATTATCTCCAAAAACTAAATTACCAAAATATTGCTTAAATAATTATACATAAAATATGAATAATAATAATAAAAAGAAAAAATAAATTAATAATGATAATATTATAGAATTACTACTACAATAACTATTAGTTCTTACATATTAATTAACTTTCTAGTTCAATTTATGAAATACTTAAGATAACCCCAAAATGACTCAAAAAAATAAAATAAAAAACTAAAACCCAATCTTTAACTACAACTTCTTACAAAAGGAAAGGAAAAAATATTAACTACTATTTCCAATTCGTGATTATGGTGTATATGTTTCATATGTAAACGTCACTAATCATTCTTACAAAGAATGCCTTAAGAATTCTTTGTCAAACCAACTATTTTCAATTCGCCATTACAAGCAAACCCTAATGAAGACATACAACAGTGTTATAATCACACTAACCCTAATTCTGACATTAATCACCATCAATTACCCAAAAACCCAATCTGCAGATGCGCCCGCATTAAGCCCTCCATCGACCAATCTATTCGAAACGGTGGTGGTGGAGATACAGAACGATATTCAAGGAGAAAACGCCACGGCTCACTGTTACTCATCGGAGGATGACGTCGGGACCCACGTCCTCTTCTACGGTCAGAGCTTCAGTTGGTATTTTAAGACAAACGTAGGCGGAAGTACTAAGTTTTACTGCGATTTTCAGACGTCCCATGGCCGAGGAAACTATGCTGTCTATGATCGTAGGATTAAGTACACGGTGTGCCGTGTCTATTGCTTGTGGTTGATTGAGACGAAAGGGGTTTGTGTGAATCACTTCTGCCAGGAGTGGAAGGGTTAGGGTTACTAGCAAAAGGATGGTAGTTAAGTAGTTGTGGAAATGTCAAAGAGGATGTAAGAGATTTCTATTTTCAAGCATGAATAATAAGGAAAATACATATGAAGACTTGATTATGAATGTAAAACACGAAACTCGCGATATTTTAAAAGAACCATGTACGTTGATGCATCATACATTCTCTTTCCGTCCTCTAACTTGTCCCAAAACTTTAGGTCTAAATAAAAATTTAGTCCTATAACTTTTATGAAATTAGTTTTTCGTCCTCTAGTTTGTCCATGCTCAAAATTAGTCAAGTATTGTTTGCACCATTTATCATAAATAGTCATTTTTGTAAATTTTCGGCTATTTATCATAAATAGTCATTTCACATTGTACAAATATAATAAGCGTTCTCGTTCGAGCAATGATATTTTCCTTGCCTGGAGCAATAAAAAAAGGCAGAAATTACAAAAAAAAAAACGGACTATTTATGATAAATGGTGTAAACATATTGGACTAGTTTTGGACATGGATAAGTTATAACGAAGAGCCAATTTCGTGAAAGTTGAATAATTCTTTTTGGACATGGACAAGTTATAAGAACGAAAAGCGAATTCCGCGAAAGTTATATAACGAACATTAAATTTACTCCCAACACATTACATGCAAACTATTAGATAAACAAAGAATCACTGTAATTAATAAACCTGGTTTGGTATTGAACTCCTCGATCTCTCCTGTGGTTTGGTAGTCACTGTTGAAATCTGCCATTAAAATACTGTGGCAAACTCCGCCTTCTTCCCGAAGAACCACAATACTGTGGTGAAGGCCCATGTAGTGGAAGTCCTACTCTCACCTTAACCTTAGTGAAATCTGCCATTAAAATATCTTGTAAATGGCGAGAATCGAAGGCTTATAGTACTGTGGTGAAAAATGCTGAGGAAGGAGAAGAAGAAAGAGCACGGTCTTTCTAATGGCCTTCATTGTTGAAGCTTTAAGACTTCGAATTTCAGAAATTGTCTACTTTTCTACATTGGTTGTAAGAATCCTAATTTAACAACGTTCTTTTAGAGGAAAACGCAGTCGAAAAATTTTGCGACGGGTTTCCATGGAATTGCCCATCGAAATATAGTTTTTTTTTTTGTAGAGAGTTTTCATCATGTTAGGTTTTGTAAAAAATGAAAACCCTTTAAAACTGAGGATAATGAGATCCTGAATATTTCGAAAGTGGGTCACTATATAAAGTCGCTATTATATTTTCAAATTGAAGTGCGGCAATTTTTAGGCAAAACTACAAATTTTGATCGCTAAACATACCATATTTCGAATGTGGGTCACTATATTTGATTATAAGGAAATTTGTTACTACCTTCATATATCGAAATAAATTTGAGTCTCTGATACTTTTTATAAGTCGAAAATCCTAATCGACATTATTCCATGTCAGCAAGCAGCCAGTTGGATAGAAAAAATTACGACGTATGAAGTTAGCGATCTACTTGTGTAATTGTTAAATAACGTGAATCAAAATGGATATTTTCGCACCAAGGCTTGCTCCGATGGTCCGATTTGGGCAGAAGAAATTGACTCAAATTTTATAATTATGCCCAAAATTGAAGTGGGGTGAATATTTTTCATAAAGGCTATTGTTATTATTCTCAAATGATATATTATTAGTCTCTGAATATATTTATGCAAAATGAAAAAATACAATCTCGATTCAATATATTAACTTAATCAAATAAATAGCCATTTATATGGTCTTAGGATCAATCCATTCTCAAATTCAAAATTCTATATTAGAGCAGATTCAAATAGATCCGAGTTATGACTTTAATGAAACACATTAGCCATGACGTGAGCAATATTATTATACCTAACCTAAGGTCAATTATTACTATGATCTTATACTGAATTTCAAAGCAGAATTTCATGTTTTTCCAAAGTAAAGACAACAAATTAAAACCAACAAAATAAGACTCGAGCAATCCTTAAAAAGTTAGTCAATTGTAATGACCAACTTAGAAAGTATATCGAAGATTTATGTAATAAAATTTCATGCAAATACGACCAATCCGTATAACAAGATTATACATCCATGCAAAAGAGAGAGAGAGCCCATTCATTTCTTAGTTACCATAAATACACCAAGTTCGAGCCAACACATATCACTCAATACAACAAAACAAGCCATCATTAACCTTCGAGCCAGCCAACGATGGAGAACTCTCTTACCAGCACATTATCACTACTTCTTACAATAACATTGCTCGTCCTCACCAGCCCGTCGACCACACATGCAAGGCCGAGAATAACGGTCGTAGTCCAAAACAACATCGCAGGAGAAATAGGCACGGCGCATTGTTACTCGTCGGAGGACGATATTGGGGTTCACGACCTTCCTTTTGGCCAAAACTTCAGCTGGAGTTTCAAGCTGAACATAGCCGGGACGACCAAGTTTTACTGCGATTTTAAGACAGCGCATGGGTCTGGAAACTACGCTGTTTTCGACTCAAATCTGTATCTTAATGTTTGCAGTGATTATTGCTTTTGGAGGATTGAGAGGGATGGCCCTTGTGTGAAAAACTTTTGCCAGGCTTGGAAACAGCCTTAAGAATATGTAGGGTTTTATGTTCTAAGATTTGTTCAAATTTCAATAATAATATGTCTCTTGTTTTCGAAATCAATCGCAAAATTCTCGGTCGGATTATGCTATAAGAAACAAACAAACAAACAAACAAACATCACATTCAATGCATTTTCGAGAAATCTGCTAAAAATCATCTAAATATCAATTTTTTCATATATGATCAGCAAGAAAGCTAATCTATGGATTCATGATCCTCAATCTCAGCTCCACTGATCTTTAATAGTACATTAATTATGAAGCAAGGATGGTATCTGATATTTTAATTAAGTGGTCTTTACATATATATGACATCATTGTAATAAGCTTCTGAAAACAAATCTTGGCTCATTGGTCGAGATTGAGGCCTCAAGGTCTTGGAAAGAGAGGTCACCACGTTCGAATTTCTCATGACATCATTTACTTGGATGTCAAGTTTCACATGAACATGTGTCCTAGTGTCGTTTCTCCATAGAAAAATAAAAAAGCCTACATTTACACCAAGATTCCCAGGTGACCCGAAAAAAAAATGGACATCGACCAATTGACCGCTAAAACCACATCACTCGAAAACCCTAAAACAGCCTAAGAGGCATCACCACCTGAAAAGATGTGTCTATTTCAAATGACACCATCTTTGAAGTGACATGCATGCTTATGAATGTACACAACTGGTCTTATTTTGGGTTATAAATAAGCATCAACAGAAACACACAGAATTCACAAAAATACAACAGCTTTCTCTAGTCTTATCCCGAGGCAGATTTGGTGTAACTCAAGCAAATGGTCCAAATATTGTCTTTGGAAAGTGAATTCCAAATACACGATTCTAGAGACTACCCGGTCATACAAAGCAAAACCCTAGTTTTTGCTAACAATTAACACAAATCCTTGCAAAGGAAACCTCATTCTCATTACATATATCCTATATCTCAAGGCCAAGCCAATCACATATCATGCTGATAATCACGATGATCATTATATTATCATCTAAAGCAGCAGATGATACCAAAGCAACTTCAGTATTCCAGAAAAATATATGTCTCATTAATAAATATCACTCCCAATAAATCAGAGTAAACTGCTATATACATCAGTTAATGATAAGGGATCGTATGAACAATTTATCGGAGAATCTGCTCGGGGATAACCTTGAAAAATTATTGCGAGTTTCGCATATCGCATGGTAATGGAAAGTACGGAGTTTTCTGTCGGGGGTATATCAGAAGTGCTTGCAACAGAAAGATCCCAAGTTTTATTACGGTCAGCCTTGGAAGATAATACCTAGCTAACGTTTTTTCGTCGGAAAATACTTTTGGAGATACAATCTTAGTTTTCTTCATTGTTCCATAACATTTCTTCCTTTCCATTTTTATCTTTTTAATTTAAATATGCAGCTTTATTTCTCTTCAATCAACTAGTTTGGAAAAATTAAAGACATGATTTTTAAGAAAATGTCATCTCCTTGCGAAAATTTGGAGGGTTTTGTCTATATGCTGGATTAAGGAGATTTCTTGTCATTGCAATATCACATCGAAATAATTATCCAAGTTATCAGCAAATATAATACTACTTAACACACACACACACACACACACACACACACATATATATATATAAATTACTAATTCATATTATAATGGAACCACCACATATAACATCTAATTACATGTAACATTTTATTAAAAAAACTTCACCCAAAAAAAAAAACATTTTATTAAAAACAAGAGAGAGAGAGAGAGAGAGAGAGAGAGAGGCAATATTGCCTATATATTCGCAATAATGGTTCAGAAATGAAATATGGTAATAAATCCTCTAAAATCTAAGCTTTAAACAGTCTTCAACATTAAATATGAAATAATTAATTTGACTTGGAGCTAAAATATATCGTCTCATTATGTCGGCTCCCAACCCAAATCTGTAATAAACTTCATCGGATATCCATATGTGTACCCGCAAAGCTGCTCTATCTTTTCTTTTTCTTTTCCCTTAACCATGGCAAAACCTCACATAGAAAACGTCATTCTCAAAACGTCATTCCTATTGGCTCTAATCCTCACGGTCGAGCATATCGCCGCTGAGGACCACAACGGTGCCAAATTCAAACTCTTCCCGAGAGTCGAACTGCTAATTCAAAACGACGTCGTTCCCGACGAAATCATCAGGGCAAACTGCTATTCGTCGGTTGGCGGCCTGCTGGGAATGCATGAGTTACGTTATCGCCAAGGTATCAGTTGGAGTTTCGAAGAAAACCTATTTCGAACCAAGAAATATTACTGCGAGCTCTACACATCGCATGGTAATGGAAAGTACGGAGTTATTACCCGAAGATTGTACGGTCGTTGCGGTGGCTACTGCGTGTGGCTTGTTAGAAAAGATGGTCCATGCTTGAGACAGAATGATGGTTCTTATTACTGTCAGAAATGGAAGCTACGACCTTCACATTAATTTTAAAGGTAGGGATTAGTTATAGTTAATGAATTTATATGAGAATTTTCTTGGATTAATTTTATGGGTTGTAATAATAATTATTAAATAATAGATGTATGGTCTTGACCGGCCGGATAAAAACTCGTGCTTAAATGTAAAGGGTTTATTTTAAGATCGTCGAAACGGCCGCGAACGCCGGAAAAATATTGCAGTTTCATTGCATTATGTCGTGATCGTTCCACCAATTTTCTTGTAAAAATAATTAGGAAATTACATAATTATATGATAAAATTCTATTAGCCTTTAAATTGTATGACTTAATGCAATAAATAACGTTAAAAATATAAAACACCAAAACATATTTTTTGTAAGTTAAAAAAAATATATAAATGTGTAGAAATAACTATGAGGTTAAATATTAGTATATAAAATCAGATTTATTTAAAAATGATAAAATATCATTTTACAACATTATTATTTTAACTATCACAATAATTCATTAAAGAAAAATCATTAATACCAAGTAGAATGGCGGAAGGTACAAAGTCATCAATATTTGATTCATAATAATCTCGACACGCATTAAAAAAAAAATGGACGTGACCTTAAATGGTGGTCAATAGGTTGATAAAACTGTTTTAGTGCACGATGATAATTTCAAAATCCTCGATAAGTGCTAAAATTTGGCACAGCAGCCGTCGTTCCGGCCGATATATCCCCATTCCGAAGAACCATGATTTTAACCAATTAATTTGTTACTTTTCATTTTTTTTATTTTTGGCAAGGCGAACCCAAGAGTGACATTATTTTATTATCATTACAACAATACTATTTTTTATTAGCATCTCAATAGTTTTCTTCTCTAAAAACAGCAGCAAGATAGTCACCGTTGAAAGCAATCAAGGCCGACGTAGGCGAATTCGCCACATTCCTCTGGTAATGAATCATGCCCCGAGGAACTACATACATGTCGCCCTTGCTCAGCGTCTTAACATAAAGCACGCTATCGGCCGGCTGTGAGCTAACAAACCCTATCTCCATCGTACCTTCGAGGACCACCACGACCACGGTGGCGTTGGGGTGAGCGTGGGGCGGGATGTAGCCGTTGGCTTCCTGATCGAGCCGCACCAGCGAGATCCCGAGGGTGTTGAGGCCCGGGACTTGGAGCGGGCCCACGGTTTTCAGGGACGATCTGTACCTATTCGATGTGTTTCCCGGGAGGTGAAGGCCTGCGTAGTAGAAGTCGTTCGCCGTGACGCTTGAAGGGTCTTTGCATTGATAGACGCCGCTTTTTTCTTTATTTTTAGCGAAATCTGCGACGCAAAAATCTTGTAAAGGGCGAGAATCGTTGGCTAGCACTGCGACGGTGATGCTGAGGAAGGAGAAGAAGAAGAAGAAGAAAGGCACAGTCTTTCTAATGGCCATAATCGATGTTGAAGCCATTTATGTGGTTTGGGATCAATTATTATCTAGCACGTCTCTTTTGTAAAGCAAAAATAACAGATTTAAGAAAAATATGACGGTCAATTATTTTTATGATCTTATACTCAACTTTATAGCACAATTTCATTTTTTTTATTTTTTTCAATTCTTAAAGTTATGGGATTGTAATAACTGAGTTAGAAAATATATTCAAAATTTTATGTAATAAAATTTCATGCTCTTTTGTAAAGCAAAAATAACAGATTTAATAAAAATATGACGGTCAATTATTTTTATGATCTTATACTCAACTTTAAAGCACAATTTCATTTTTTTTTCAATTCTTAAAGTTATGGGATTGTAATAACTGTGTTAGAAAATATATTCAAAATTTTATGTAATAAAATTTCATGCATATATGACCAATCCGTAACAAGATTACGTTCCTTTTCAATTCTAAATCACCATAAATATCCTATTACACAAGCTCGAGCACATTATAGCCACTTAATCTCCATGACGATAATACTCAAAGAGAAATCTCTTACCAATATATTACCACTTCTTGTAATAACACTACTCATCGTCAACGATCCCCCGGCCACATCATCGTTAAACCCTCGTTCGCTAGCCCTAATAGCGACGGAGAGAGTCGTAGTCCAAGGCGACATCAAAGGCGAAAACGCCACGGCTCATTGTTATTCGTCGGAGGATGATCTTGGATGGCACGTGCTCTCTTACGGTCAAAGCTTTGGCTGGCATTTTAAGATTAACGTAGGCGGGAGTACCAAGTTTTACTGCGACTTCAAGACGACGTATGGGTCTGGAAACTACGCCGTTTTCGACAGGAGGTTGAAGTATCAGGTCTGTGGTGATTATTGTTTGTGGAAGATTAAAGAGGACGGGCCTTGTGTGAATAGTTATTGCCAAAATTGGAAAAGTGGTTAATGTGTCTGTGTGTGTATATTGTTTCGATGATCAATATATGAAAATCGTATTTATTGCATGCTGTAAAAAGATAACAAAGTTACTGGGTAATTATAAAGAATTTCCCATGATGTTTGTCTTTGTTGATCTATGACCGCCGTTAGACTCGAGATTGATTGTACTTTCAGTGTATGCGTTTCGTTTGGATCGATTATAGCTATTAGCAGCTCAATCGGGTTGAAAACGCAACCAAAAATACACACACACTTAACACGATATTTAACGTGGTTCGCCCACAGATTTTGTGCCTACTCCACGGACCAAAAGAGAACTTCTTTGTATTCACCACCAACACCAAAGTTACAGTACTTTGTGCCTACTACAACTTTGTAGTTGAAACCCTTCGCTAATTCTAACCCTAGCGAAATCTACGAGCCTCTAACATGGTGAGGTCGAAACCAGTGCATCTGGTATTTATAGAGTTGAGTCACACTTTATTTGTGACTGTCGATCAATCTCAGCCGTTCGTCTCAATCGATCCGACGATTCCCTTCATGTGTGTAACACAGCAAGAAGCTTGTGACACTTCTTTTAGTATTTTCCCGCCTTAATCGTCAGCCTTACGATCTAAACCTCGCTTGATCCAACGCCTCTCGTTTAATCTCCAGCGGATCGAGTAAGAACGTCTGTTAGCCGTTGATCTCCTAGCGCGCGCTGATCAACGTCTCTCATTTGAATCTCGACCTTCAAATCTCGACCATCCGATAGCGCGCATTCTATCCAACGGCTCATGATCGATCGAAGTCTTCAACTTGAAATACTTAGAAACTTCAGCTCACCATCAGCAGAGCTCGATCTTCTTCAGATGTGCTCATATGGCCGTCTTCAGGCCATCTTCGGCGAGACTCCGGCAAGTTTTAGGCTCGCCATCCTCAACAGTCTTAATATAAAAAAATGTTGACAAAGAAATCATAATTCACAAATCTCTCTGCAAAACGTGTTGGAAAAATGATGAGAAAGCGAATTGTAAGGTTAGTATTCAATAATATGTCTTTAAGATAACATTGTCTCGCTCTCTCGATGCTGATAGAATATATCTATCTCCTAAGATACAATGAGAATGTTTCGAAAGAGAAGCACTTCAAATTTAAGAATCACCGAACTTTTTCGGAAGTTTTTTGGTCTATCCCTGAGAATATCATTAATATGTTTCAATCTTGATTTGATTTGCTTCCTTAAAATGATCTTGCATCATAATATGGATATATACAGATCAAATCTGAAATTTTTTCCTCCAAGCTTATTTCGGTTTCGATTTTTTTTTTCTTAGTTGATTTCCAACTATATATTAACCTTCAAATTATAATATATGATCTTAGTCAATTATTATGCTAAATATTATCTTTATCAACTAAACCCTATATATACCGTCTTTACACATACAACCTATCATCTCCGTCTGTCTCTGAGCATTGGTGAGGACAGAAACCCTAAAAACTTCAACTCTTTGTCTTAACCATGACAAACCCTTTCAAAGAAAACCTAATTCTCACAATCATATAGATATTATCTTTAAAAAATAAACAGATTCCCAGCGGATATTATATATTCCATATATAACATATAGACTGCTCATATATAAACACATTAAAAATATTCCAAAGCATGCGCGTCATATAGGAATTGGTGATCATCAAATTTACCAATTAAGCACAAATCACATTTAGATTAAATATTCGACAAGTTATAGTTATAGATCATATCAAAGCATACTTAGTCGAATATATCGTATACCCGAATATGATTAAACATGATATTCGAATTTTCTTAAATTTTAGACCTCATTTAATAACCAATACATGAAATCATCAAAACTCTCAAATGTATGACAAAAAAGATCACCATATGCGCATGATAAAAAAAATTAAATGTTAATTTATCAAAATGACCCCTGATGTTTATCATAACATAAAAGACAACCCGTAGTTTCATTAATATTGAAACATATATTTGTAGTTCAAAACGAGGCTTACCAAAATTCATCGAAATTTGCTAAAATTGGTCTAAATGAAATTTGCTAAATATCATCGAAAAAATAAATACGACCTGAAATAAAATTTGGTAAAATTCATCTAAAATTATGCTGCAATCAAGCAAAAATATTGGTTTGTTCTTCTCTTACACTATAATATCTACTCCCATCCCATTACAATGACCAAATCTGTAAATTTTTCATTTTCTATTTTATTTCCATTTATTTCCGGAATTTGTTTTTCCTTAATTGATCTTCAACTGGCTTAATAAAAAAATATTAATTAAACAACAGATTATCATAATATATCATCGAAATTAAGATAAAACATGGAAATTAATTAACCACCCCATGTGTAGTCAAATGTGGTCCGTTGACTATTCACCCACTTAAAACCCTATATATATATATTATATATATATATATATATATATATATATATATATACGCATCTATACACATACACTATCACCTGCGTCTAAGTATTCGTTAAGACAGAAACCCTAAAAACTTCAACTCTCTGTCTTAGCCATGACAAACCCTTTAAAAGAAAACCTTAATCTCACACCATTATTCCTATACCTAATTCTAATCCTCATGATCAAGCCAACCACATCCTCCTCGTCATCATCGCCATTATCATCCGTAGCAGCCAACGATACCAAACTACCTTCGATATTCCCTAAAATATTCGTCTCGATCATAAATGTCATTCCCGACGAAAAAATCAGAGTAAACTGCTATTCATGGAATAGCAATGAGGGACATCACGAACTATCCTCCGGGCAAAGCTTTTCTTGGTACTTCAGTGACGTCACCTTAGGCGTAGCCTCGAAAAAGTATTCTTGCAATTTTTACTCATCGCATGGTAGCGGAAATTACGGCGTCTTCACTAAGAGAATGCGTGATATCTGCGGCGCTTCGTGTTGGTGGTATATCGGGATGGATGGCCCGTGCTTGCAGCGGAAAGATCCGAAGTTTTATTACTGCCAGCCTTGGAAGACAAAACCATAGCTAATTTAGTCAAGGATTTCTTGTTAATCATTATTATTAAATGATGGCTTTGTGGCTGTAATAATGAATGTAGAATTATTGGAAATGGTTGAAATATATTATATGTTGGAAATTTAGATTAGTTGATTTGGTATGCATAATCGGGTGTCTATCACCATTTTTGTAAGTCGTATTATTGACATACTTTAATTGACTAATATTGTATTTTCTATATATTTTGCATAAAAAATGGACCCAATGGACGAAATTACGCCTATCAACAATAATAATCATATATATAACAGTCTGAATAAAATTAACAGTATCTAGTTTTATACTGAATTGACCAAACCAAAATATCAGTAAGAAAATTATTTCAAATAGTTTGAAATATATAATTTTTAATGTAGTTCCCTGGATTAAGATTACTATGATATAATACGATAATAAATTTTAGTTTGTAAAAATTTCAATGATTTCGAGACATAAAATCAAGTATCATTCATTGTTACTTTTTTTTTTTTTTGCCTAATCCATTTATTTCCTTCAGTTTAAATATAATTTAAAATATTTTGCTGGGGTATCAAACACAATCCCATATCGGATATATAAAACAATTGATATAAAACAATTGAGACATGCATATAAGGTTGTTGATTATTCCCTCTATTGTCAATTGGTTTTTTTAGTGGAACGTCACGTGGGATTATATGCATGGTCTCATGTGCTTGGGCTGGAAGAGATCTTGTATCCCGACAATTGGTGAGCGTGGAACGGACATGTAATCAAGAATTAGGATGAGGTTCAGGCAGCATGTCCCATTGGGCAAAAACGTCGGTACAAGACGACGATCGTTAAAGGAAGTCTGGCTTAGTGGTCTTATTTTTAAGGGGAGGATTGTTGTGATATAAACTCAATTCCACGTCGAATATATAAAACAATTGAGACATGCATATAAGCTTGTGGGAACTCCTTTATTATTAATTGGTTTTAAAGTAGAACCCCACATGGACTTATATGCATGGGCTCCCGTGCTTTAGCTAGAATAGAAATTTTATATCCCGAATATTTAGAATAATTTTAATTTCTTTCCAACCCAACATTTAATAAATAATAATAATAATAATAATAATAATAATAATAATAATAATAATAATAATAATAATAATAATAATAATAATAATAAATGTTATAAATTTATAGATAAATATTATCTCTTTCTTGTGATTTATATTTCTTATTGGCAAATATTAATTGACAATTTTACAATAATAATTAAAATTTAAATATTTGTATTAGTTTTTTCCTTCAAATACGCTAAGTTCAATTTGGTCCGTTCAATATGAGAATTTGCAATGATTTTATAAAATAGATTTGAGAAATGAACATCGTGCTGACATCGGTAATTCAAACAATTGAGTTATGGATCTTGATTGGATAATATCATTGTAAAATTTTGTCCAATTGATATTATGAAATAAAAGTAACTTTTTTCCTAAAAAAAAATATAAAATCTACGATATCAACTTTATTCATTATAAAATTTATTAGGATTACAAAGTTTTCTTTTTCTTTCTTTCTTTTTTTCTTTAACACGTATTGAAAGAATCAATCTCTTTTCTTTTCTTACACCAGATTATAGGTCCAAATAGTCCAAACAAATCTTGCATGCATAATATGATATCCATATATTACATTAACAAATTTGAGATTTTACGTTGACCATTGACAACTCACTTTAAATCACTTCTTACATTTATATATATATATATATATATATATATTATATATATATATATATATATATATTATATTGATCAAAAAACATCTTATTACGCGATAAAACAATGAAGAAACTCACGAAAGGAGTTGTAGTGATAGCAGTCTTAAGCCTAATCACAAACCTAGCCATTGCATTATTACAAGCCGACGACGACGCTCGCCCGATACTACAACTCGAGAAAGAAACAGTTGTAATAAAAAACGAAATGGTTTCTAACATTTCTACCGATTGTTACTCCTCCGAAGACGATCTTGGAACGCATAATCTTTCGCCGGGTTCGACTTTTACTATTAAGTTTAGAACGAGCATCTGGGGCACGACCAAGTTCTACTGCGACCTCTCGACGCCAAAGGGTTCGGGTGTTTACGGTGTTTTCGATAAGAGATTGCAAAGAATGTGCCATTTTTATTGCTTGTGGTTGATTAGAGACGACGGGCCGTGTTTAGTACTATCGGACAGATTGAACGACGATCAAGGTCTTTATTGTCAGAAATGGAAAGGGAAGTGAAGGTTATACAAACATGATTGAAGCTGCAAGGGAGTGAGAGATCATATAGTGTTCAAGCAAAAGTTAACCTAAATATATTGATGTTTATGTTATTTCTTATTGTAAGATATTGTATTATTTGGATGATAATGGAATTAATATGATTCGTTTGGATTTCGATATTTAGATTCGAAATTCGAATTTCGGCCAAATAAGAATTTGGCAGTCGTCACTAGTACAGAAACAGTCGTAGACGACGGTTGTTATAGGGTATAGACGACGGTTCTTCAGCGACGCCCAGAGCTCCGACGCACATAATACCGCTACCATCGCCCATAACTAACCATCGCCTATAATAAACCAAACTTTAGAAAAATAACCAAAATGCTACCGCGTGTATTATAGGCGTCGGTTTTTTAGTAACTGGCGTCTATAGTGCAGCGGCATGTACCATAATTTGTACTAGTGCGTAATGATTTGGATTTGGATTTCGTTCAGATTTGAGTCGCAAAATGTTAGTTACTTCTCGAATTAGAAATGTGTTCATACTTAATGTGATTTAGAAATACCCGATAACTAGACCAGCCCGCCAATCACGCATGAAATTCGACTTTCGAAGCCCTTTTGTTTGTCATATCGAGGCAAAACTTGAAATTTTTGTAGAATCGGCGACGTAAAGGATGCGAAACGAATTTATTTTTCTCCGACAACCTAAGGACATACTTACGCTCACTACAAAAAAAACAACATGATTAGGAAAAAATTCCGACGTCCGACTAAGCTCATATCCTATCCACCAACTATTGCAGCGACTAACGTTCTCTCCTACCGACTAATCATTAGTCAGGAAAAAAAAATCTCAAAATCGATTAGTCGCTCGAACTTAAAACCCTAGCTCATTGAACATATCCACCGCTCGAACGTAGCTGAACATAGTTGCCGCCCATCGTTCGCTCTTCACTCCCGCTGCTCAATCACTCCTTCTGCTCGATGCCCGCCTGTTGTTCGTCGTCTGCCCCTCGTCGCTGGCAAAAGTAGTTGTCTACCGCTCGTATCAACATTCAATATAAAAACACAATAGCAAAATCGAAATAAAGATGTTGTTATTTAGTGATAGATTGTATTTGTTAATAAGTTACTTAAGATATTATATTAACAAATGAAGGCATACTAAATTAGTTATATATCTGTTAGAATTAATAATGTCGCCCCACACCACCAAAATCTCCCCATTTTTCTCTGGAGTCAAACAAAGAAATTATTAAAGAAATGATAATTCTTCCCATCCAAAAACATCTTGTCCATTGATTTCGGAATTTGTTTTTTTATTTTTATTTTTATTATTTTTCAGATTCAATTTTTTCAATGATCATTTTTAACAATCCACCATCGCCATTATAATCATCAAGGGTCTTTCATTCTCCTGAAGGACCCTTCGCCTTCATTCTCCATGCATGCAAAAGCTTGTCATAACCTGACAATGTATAATATGGTTGATATATACGCGCATATCGCTAACCGAAATAAGCAAACGGCCTTTCGCAGATTATAAGTTTTTGTTTCCGATGATGAACGGCGAATGCGCGCTTGCATTATACGGAATTTTGATCCCTTTTTCTTCGTCTTATTACAGTCGAGCGTTCTGATTCTTGGTCTCGGAGGATAGCCTGAAGACATGAACTGCTTCCCATGTTTTCAAAACAAGCAACAACAAGAAAGCAACAATAACGACAACAATGCCTTGCCCGTCGCCGAGCCTAAACCCGTCCTTACACCACCGCCTCGTGGTATTATTTCGTTAATATATATACATATGTGTGTGTGTGTGTGTGTGTGTGTGTAAGAATGTATTTGTCAAAATAGATCAGAAGTATTTTATGAGGGCAAATGTAGTCGAAAAAGTTGTCTCAGATTCCTTTCTTTTATCTCGTTATTTCAGTGGATAACAACCTCGGCCAAATCCCGCCGGCAGATTCGAACAATAATAGCTCCACACATCATTCAGCGGAAGGCGGCGAAAACAGCACCGTAAAGGTCTTCACATTCCGCGAACTCGCCAGCGCGACCAAGAATTTCAGACAAGAATGCTTATTAGGGGAAGGCGGATTCGGACGAGTCGTCAGAGGAACTCTTACGCCAAGCGGACAGGTCTCATCATTATTACCTATAAATTACATGTACAAATGAAAATAGGGTTTTTAAATGTTTTTTCCTTCTAATTTTTTTCTGTTACATCCTACACAGATTGTTACTGTGAGGCAACTACATAGGAATGGGACTCAAGGAACCAAAGAGTTTCAGCTCGGTGTTTCTTCGTTGGCTCAGTTAAGCCACACAAATCTCGTCAAGTTAATAGGGTATTGCGCCGACGGCGAGCAGCGCATATTGGTTTATGAGTACATGCCGTCGGGTTCTTTGAAAAACCACCTATTCGGTAAGTAAAGTATCTTTTTAAGTTCATCAAGTCTCCTTCCTTACAAGATGTTTAGTTCGCAAAAAAAAAAAAAAAAAAAAAAAAAATCACGCCTTTTTATTACAAATATTTGCAGAACTTCCCGCCGGGAAGAAACCAATGAACTGGACTACGAGAATGAAGGTTGCGTTGGGCATAGCGCAAGGGCTCGAGTACTTGCACGAAAGGGCCGAGCCGCCTATCATATATAGGGATTTGAAGTCCTCAAACGTTCTCTTGGACGAGGAGAACAATGCTAGGTTATCGGAGTATGGGCTTGCGAAGCTCGTCCAGAGCGGTGATAATAAAATGCCGAGGGTTATGACGGCTTATGGATATTGTGCCCCGGAATATGAAAGGAACGGCGAGCTGACGTTGAAGTCCGATGTGTACAGTTTTGGGGTCGTGTTGTTGGAGCTTATAACCGGGCGACGGGCCTTCGATTCTTCGAAGCCTATGGATGAGCAAAATCTTGTTAGTTGGGTAAGTATAATGTTCTTTCGTTCGTGCAGGAGTAAACTTAATTTTAGTCCTGTAAGTTTACGAAATGCACTTTTCGTCTTTTACCTTTTTTTTAGGTTAAAAAATTGTCTTATAACTTTCACGGAATTCGTTTTCATCCTCTAACTTGTCTAGGTCCAAAACTAATTCAGTATGTTTATATTTTTTTTAATCGTAAATACTCATTTTTGTGATTTTTTGGCCATTTTTTTGTTACTTCTGGCAAAGAAAATACGATTGCTTAACAAGAATGTTTGTTAAATTTGTATAGTGTGAAATGACTATTATTGATAAATGACCGAAAAATTACACAAATTGACCATTTATGATACTTCGCTCTCTGGACTAGTTTTGGACATGGACAAATTAGAGTATGAAAAGCGTATTTCGTGAAAGTTATAGGACTAAAATTTTATTTACTCCTGAACATACTGGACTACTTTTGGACAGGGTCATGTCAGATGACGAAAAACGAATATCGTGAAATTTATAGGACTAAAATTTTAGTTACTCGTGCAAATTCTATTTCATATAGGGTTTGTTGACAAGAATTATTGTTGCTCATTCTATCAACAGGCACAACCGATTTTTCGGGATCCATCAAGATTCCCCGACATGGCCGATACTCTCCTCCGAAAGGATTTCCCGGTGACGAGCCTAAACCAAGCCATCGGAGTAGCCGCGATGTGCCTTCAGGAGGAGCCGCAGGCTCGGCCGTTCATCAGCGATATCTCAGCAGCCCTCTCCTTCTTAGCCACGGCCCCACCCGAGGCACCCATACCCACCCGTCTCCTATCCATACTGTCTTCACGGGTCGACTCTAACAGTCAGTACGGCGGTGGCGGCGACAACAGCAACTCCATGAGGCTGAGCAATTTTTCCAGCCACTGTAAGGCCGAACAACAAAGCTGTCTGAACAGCGTGGCTGACGAAGAAGAAGAAGAAGAAGAAGAAGAAGTAGAAGAAGAAGAAGAAGAAGAAGAAGAAGAAGAAGAAGACAGAGAGAGCATGTCTGACGACGACGATGACAAGGACGGCGACTCTGACTATGAGTATAACGAAGTTGGCGACGACGACGACGATGATGATGAGTATGAGTATGAGAAGGGAAAGGGTTCGAAGAGCAAGTCGAAGAAAAGAATCGAAAGCCATTCGAGCTCGAGAAGAAGTTCGAGGCATTCTAGCTCGAGGAAAAACAATGGCACTCGGGATGAAAATTACGATCATAGCTCGAGCAGCGATGGAGAAGGCGAAGAAGAAGGGTCCTTCAACAGACGGCACAGCCGCCGTGCTCGGGGAAATTCAAGAAATAAGAGCAGTAAAACTGTTGAGCAGCGGAGAAGCTTTGGATCGTCGAGCCCGAGGAAAAACGGTGCAATCGACTCGGAATCTGATGATGGTTCGGATGGCTGAGCCCTCGTCGGAATATATATATATATATATATATATATATATAGATATATTTTGAATGGTTTGATTTGTGGGCTTAAGGAGGATTTGAGCATGGATGGAGACTCTCAAGTTCATATGAACATTGGCCTCAGCTGAGTATATATTCATTCATAGGGTAAAAAAAAAACATAAAATGTTTTTTTTTCTTTTTTCCTTAGCTTTTAGTCTCATTTTTTTTCCCCTTTTTGAGAAGCATATAATAATTAATTATACATCTAGAAATATTAGTATTCTTTTCGCTTTTTTAATGATTTAAAATAAATGTATTTTCTTTTCTTCTATATTTCTTGGAAAATTTGCTAACACCCTTTTTAGCGTTATATGTGTATAATTAAATGTGAGCACATCAATGTAGATAATGCAATATTTTGAAGTCCCATCATTGTTTATTATCATTCAAAAGGTGAAAGGAAATCAATTATAATAAACATTTTATAATGAAATATTGAATAACTTGCGTGGATGTATATTATTTAGAACAGTGGTTAAGTAAGAAGATTGATTGTTAAGTTAAGAATGGAGGCTGAGAAAGTAAGATATGGTTATTTTATTGATTAGAATAGATGTGACTTTTGTGTGGTTAATGTAATATTTTATTTTGTGGATGTAAATTGAGATATTTCTGTATAATAAGTGATATAATATGTGTAAAAATATAATGAAAGCCTAGCCTTACAGCCGCTCATCAAATGCAATTCCTAACTTTATAGGCGTTAAATACAACTAGTTGGGGACATTTTGAGTTAGTTTTCATTAAAATCTTCAATGTCATATGATATGATATTCTTGTACTATTTTATTTATTAACTTGGGGGTCGACATTTGTGCTATACATCAAACCGTACATTCAACTAACAAAGTGACAAATGAAATTGATTGTTATTTATGTTTGATAGTGTTTATTTTATTGAATTATTACTAGCTTCGAAGGTAGTTGAGTTGTTGAAACACAATGAAGAACCCTTTTGATTGACAGGTAGTTAGTTGATTTTGGCCGTTAATTAATGACACCGCCAAAAGAGTTGGTCGAGAAACAGTTAAAAATGGATTTAAGGAAAAAAAAAAAGAAAATAAAAGAGAGTGTAATAATGTAATAATATGTATAATGCAATGATGCATTGATATATTTTCTTAATTTATTTTATAAGTTTTGTCCCATATAATATAATATATTTTACGTTCACGCATTGTGAATTAATTTTAGAGCAATTTTAAATATCTGATTTTCAATCAGTTTTTCTATATTTGATGAAAAAAAAGAGTATGTGTGTGACAAATATTATAGTGGATATGATTCAACTAGATATAACTACAAGAAACAAAATGCTTTTCATCGTACAATAATGCAGTGACAAAAAATATGTATTAACCTATGACAAAATTTCCTATTTTTAATTATTAGAAGCTCGATTTAATTATTCCAGTGTAAATCAATGTTTCGATATACAAAAATTGAGAAATTCTACAAAACATTTCACTTCGTTTCGATAGTTCGCTAAAAACTTACATCACTCTTTTCTTTTAACAATTGCAGCTAATCAGCATAACTTTCAAAATTACAATAATTTTCATTTCAACCAACTCAAAATATAACATAAATCCTCGACATTTTTTTTACGAAAATTTTACCAATTTAAACTCCGTCGCCAAATAAATTATAATTAAAACTAGATCAAACTATAAATTTGGATCATTAATATACCTATATTCCATTTTGGATCCACTCTAAATTGCAAATGTAGATCACTCACATGTCCAAAAACCCTACTTGGATGCTGACGTTGTAACTATTAACATTGTTTAGTTCTTCAATAATTAATTCTCTAGGACTTCTCTAGGCAGACAGACAAGTAACCACTTTTTTGTTCTCTAGTCATAAACCTCTCAAGCGTACACTCATTTATTTACATACATATTATATTATATATATATATACACACATATAAATACAATCATCTCATACCTTCATGCATAAGCACAAAGATATCTCTTAATTACGCACTAAGGCTCTTTACTCATTCATTCATTTGTAGCTTCAACAAAAATGGCCGACTTACATAATAAAACTAAGTGTTGCCTTGCCATTTTAATCATCGTATCATCATTGGAACTTTTAGTTTCCCACGTAGAATGTAAGAAGGCTTTCTTCATCTTCGGCGACTCGCTGGTCGACAATGGGAACAACAACTATCTGGCGACCACCGCCCGAGCCGACGCCCCGCCTTACGGCTTGGACTATCCGACCCACAGGCCCACGGGTCGCTTCTCCAATGGCCTCAACATCGCCGATATTATTAGTAATACGTTCATTATTACATTTATCGATGATTTTTTTTATTCGTTTCATCTTTTACATTATTGTATAAATGTTTGTGTGTGTTTGATAGGTGAAAAGATGGGTTGGGAGCCAACATTACCATACCTAAGCCCAGAACTAAGGGGAGACAAACTATTAGTAGGCGCAAACTTCGCTTCGGCTGGGGTTGGAGTGCTTAATGACACTGGAATTCAATTTGTAAGAACAAATCTTTACCATATAACATAATTTATTATTAATGAATTAATCGTCGAACAACCCATCTTTGGTCGATTTTGCGTTTGCTTCGTGAACTAAAAATTTCGACAATTACCTATTTTTCTGATTTTCGTAAGCGGCGTGGCGTGATAATAATCTGCCACTTGTTATAATTTAAGGGTTTATTCTTCCCTACACGAGTGAGTAATAAATAACCCGACTACATGGGGATTGTGACACGTCAATATGTTATTACGTGTCAGACATCTAAGTTAATTGGGTGGTGATACTCACATGGGTAGGGCAGACAAAAATCTAATTTAAGATCGATGAATGCCACATATGATTCAGTTGCCACGTCAGCCACCAACGCCAGAAATCGGGATTTGTGTAGTCAAATGCAAAATTTGGCTAATTGATAGAAGTAATTGTCGGAATTTTATAGTTCATGAAGTAATAGCGAATCGACTTAGGTTTATGTAAGGTAGAACTAACCCTAAATTCAACTAAATAATCAAGTACTAACTTTACATATCCAACGAGGCAGGTCAATATCATTAGAATCTACCAACAGTTGAACTTCTTCGAACAATACCAAGAAAGAGTAAGCGCCCTTGTCGGAGAAAAGAAGGCGAAGAGCCTCGTAAGAGGTTCGTTGGCCCTTATTACCCTCGGTGGAAACGATTTCGTCAACAACTATTATTTGGTTCCTTACTCCGTTCGATCCCTCCAATATTCCCTTCAAGATTACGTGCCCTTTGTCCTGTCCGAATACAAAAAAGTTCTAACGGTAATGTCATATATACACATTTAATGATATGATTTCTTGAGGTTAATTATTAACTATGTCTATGAATCTATCTATAGAGACTTTATTCGTTGGGAGCTCGGCGGGTTATAGTAACTGGGACCGGGCCGCTGGGCTGCGTGCCCGCCGAGCTAGCCCAGCACAGTCGGGACGGCGAATGCGCCGAGGAGCTCATGAGGGCCGCCTCGCTTTACAACCCACAGCTCGTACAAATGATCAATGAGCTCAATCAAGAATTAGGGTCTACCATTTTTATTGCAGCCAACACTCGCCGAATGCACATGGACTTCATTTCGAATCCTACGGCTTATGGTAAATAATTAGATTTAGCTTATTCATTGCTTGATGTGTGTGTAATATCAGTTCATTAGCGTTTTGTTTATCGTAAGTCTCTATTTTAATGCATTGAATGAAAACCTAAGCATCACTTCTTTTGTAATTAAATGGCTAGGGTTTGTCACCTCGAAGGTGGCTTGCTGCGGGCAAGGCCCGTACAACGGGCTGGGCCTCTGCACGCCGCTGTCAAACTTATGCCCGGACAGGGATTTGTACGTCTTTTGGGATCCATTTCATCCGTCGGAGAGGGCGAATAGGCTTATCGTGGAGCAGATCTTGAGGGGCTCGAACACGTACATGCACCCGATGAACCTTAGTGCCGCTATGGCTTTGGATTCGAGGGCCTAAAAAAATTAACGAACGGGCTATATTATTCTTTCGGTTTAAGTTTTCGTACCTAAGCAGCGCATCGATGGGAATAATTGATTTTCTTATTATAATAAAGTTCAAAAATATTTTGTTTATTTATTTATTTATTTTTTTAGCGGCTATGAGGTATCCTCACACAATGCCACCGTAGTCTCCACACTTCGACTAAGTACAGTCTGAAATCGAATATGAACTTCATTGTTGACTATGGACGACCTCGACTAAGTACAGTCTGAAATCGAATATGAACTTCATTGTTGACTATGGACGACCTCGACTTCTATCGGGACTAAGTATCATGGTTTGTATGACCTGTCCAAAGCCACTACAAACATAGACATCCATGTTGTCTTTTTTTTTTTCCTGTCCGTTGAAAATCACATCTGTCTAAAAATTATTTCTCTCCAAAAAACCGCAAAGTCCTAAACTAGAAATTCATTTTCTCCTCCAATTTTTTCCCCATTTTTTTAAGGATGGAGGAGGAAATCACCCTCGTTATTTTATCTGCTTTTCCTTTGTTTTTCTCTTCTTTCTTTATTATCTCGGTTTGAGAACTTTTGTCTTCTTGTATAGGAGTAGTTTCTCTCTATATGGGACTGTCATTTTCGAAGAAGAAAATTCCTTTAAGTTTATGAAGAAAAAAAGTGAATATTGTTATAGATCTATGCTTAATAGGCAATAGCCATTTTTATGGAATTTTATGGTGATTTGTACTAGTTTTTTTTTTTGTTCTTCATTCAAACTTTGAAATCTTTTTTTTGTCATTTTTTTAGATTTGTGTTTGTTCATTTCTTAATTAGAGTTTTCTTCCCTATGAGTGGTAGGTCACTAAAAAGACCTCCTCGGCTCTTTAGGCTACTGTTAATATATTTTCATTAATGAAACTTCCGTTTGTTTTTTCTTTTTAATTTTTAATATTTTTATCATAAAAGAATAAAAAAAATAAATAGATCTGAATCGAAGCTAACCGTTCGAACTGGAACCGAAACCGCCGATCCTAAGAACCATAATCGACTGTTTGAAATATAGAACCCTAACTGTTTGAACATCTAGGTGAAAGGGGGGTAATATATGCTAGTATTCTATACACACTCATTGGTGTGCTATATTATATAATATTACTTTATAATTAAAATATTATTTATGATTCAAAAGATTTAATAGATGAAATCATAAATTTAATTTTACTTAGATATTGTTTGTATGTACATGTTTGTAAATATATCACAAACTAAAGTGCAAAATAGTAACTACATCTGCCATACCGATTAATTGAAAGGTAATTACTCTATGCCCCTCACCCTTAGGGGGTGTTTGGTTGGGGGTATTAGGGGGGATTAGGGGGTAAGGAATAATTAATGTGGTGTTTGGTTGGAGGGTTTATTTAAAGGTGGGGTTTAGTTAATACCTCCCTAATACCCCCTATAGGGTATTAACTAAAGGAGCCTTCACCCATGTCTTTATTTAATCCCACGCAGTTTTGACCTATTTACCATTTATCATAAAATATGTTTCCTATATTTAGGGGTGGGATCGGGTCGGGTTTTTGCGGGTTCGGGTATTTCGGGTCGGGTACCCGATAACTGCGGGTTCTAATTCTAAAACCCGATCCCGACCCTATCAAAGTCGGGTACCCGCAAGTTGGGTACCCGAAACCCGGCGGGTACCCGACTTGCGGGTTCGGGTTTCTTATTTTTTTTATTATTTTTTTTCCAATTTTTTTTTAAGTTTTGCGTGAATTTTTTTTTTAATTTCTATCCAACCTTAGCCCAACCCAACCCACTGGGCAGCCCAATAAGAGAGCCCACTATCTAAAAATTGGATGAAAATTGCTGGAAAGGAAAATCGAACCCAGGTCTACACTGTAAATTGAAGACGACATAACCACTAAGCCAACCATCTTAATTATACAAGTTATATATGCGTACGTATTTATAACAATATATTGATTTTTAAAAAAAAAAAAAAAACTTCGGGTACCCGATCGGGTTTATCGGGTAGCATAATGCTACCCGAAACCCGACCCGACATACACAATCGGGTATCGGGTTAACCCGATACCCGATTTTAACCCGTTTCCTAACCCGATCGGGGAAAAACCCGATCGGGTCGGATCGGGTACCCGAAACCCGACCCCGAATGCCCACCCCTACCTATATTGCCCTTGATTTATTGTACTTCGTCTTCTAGCGTTTTCTCTATATATACCACGGAACTACTTCGGACGAACATACCACACACCCACGAAAGGTGAGCGTCGATAACATTCGACCACCAATGATAATAAAAACCCTCCAAACACGACACATAAACCGTGATTAAGCTTGAAAAGTACGATTCTATCTTTAACCAAATTTTCTGTTTCTTGCATATATATATTTTTCTAAAAATATTTATCTCCTTTCACCGAGAATTTTCCATGATTTATAAAATTTTTAATTTCAAAATAAGGATAAAATCGTAATTGAGTTTAACTGAACATAATACCATCTAAATTCATCTACCAAACATACCAGACATTATTATTTAATCCATCAACCAAACACCCCAAAGAACTCATACCCTCCATTATATAAACCCGACTAAAACTAATACCATCTAAACACATCCCTCCAACCAAACGGGCTCTTAGGGTGTGTTTGTTTTGGGATGATCCTCCAAAAGATCACGGTGATCATATTTTCTACCCATCATCAATGTGTTTGTTTAGTTTAGGTGATGGACCATCACCGAAATGACGGATCACCTAGGTGATGAAAGTGTGGTGATATTTCAAGTTTTGGATTACCCTAAAAAACCTAAGTGATCATCCTTGATAGAGTGATGTTTCTAATTATTTTTTGGACAAAATTATCTCTTATATTTAACATTGATACCTTATATATAATTATCCCTATTTTTAATTATATAACAGACCTATTAAAAACATAAATTTAATACTTAATTAAATAAACAATATTTTATTAAAGAATATGTAAAATCTTAAAAAAAAATTAAAAGAATTATATAAAGGACTTATAATTAATGCTTTAAAGAAAATAAAAACTTATGAATATATTAATTTACATTACATAGTTTATGCATAGTTGGGTTTAAATATGACATTTACATAAAATCACCTCACACATCACTTGATTAAACAAACACAATATTCTAATATTACATTAATATGAAACACAATGATGACATATCAACTTAATTCACATTCTGACATATGTGAATATCACCGTAATGTCGGATTACCTCGAACAAACACTCTTTTAATATAATAGAATATATATATATATATATATATAATTATACTTTATTTATAAGTTATCTACATTAATAGTATAATTTTATTTCTTTCACGTAAATCAATATTCTATATAATTTATTTTTAGGCCATCAAGAAAATTAAATATCTTTCTAAAAAAAAAAGAAAATTAAATCAGAATTGGGCTTTCAATGGACCTTCCTTGAACTATATTGGGCTTACATCATGGGAAGAAAAATTGCAATTTCATCCACAATGCTAGAGCTGAGCCTTAGGGCAAGCTCATTTGTAGTATTAGCGCTCAAAACTCCGAATTACCCTCCATTTCCAAAACCCTACGACTCGGCGGCAGCGCGTGGCACTCACCGCCAGCGCCCCAAGCTTGTTCCTCATCACAAGTGTCGCGAGAGAATGGCCGACACGTGTCTACCGATCCGTGCGGAACCTACGAATACCGCCTTGTATAAAACCCTCCGTAATTATGACGCCACACTGTATAAGCCCAAAAAATCCCCAAATCCACAATCGAGACTTGAATTAGGCGTTATTACTGAGAAATGGCTGGCGTACGTCCTTCGATGAACATTGGAGCCGCACCTTTTGAGGTCGGAAGCAGCTCGTCGTCCTCCGGCAACGCTAACAACGACCGGTCGGCGGAGCAGCTTGTTCTGGATTTGAGTAATTCAGATTTGCGTGCAAATGCTATGCTTGAGCTATCAAAGGTTTTTCATTCTACCTTATTTTTGCTTCGATTATTCGATTTATAATTCTGTGCGGAAATTTGTTTGATTTATTTTGACTTTTAGTGTCTGCTACATTGAAAAACATTTCCAATGTTGTTCAGAGTTATGTTTTGATTTTCCGAAAACTGGTTTTGTGTAATTCCTCGAGGCTTTTTGAGTCCATTGATGTTGATTTATGGCTGCGGTGACTCGGTGACTACCGCCGGGATGGTCTGCGTCTTCCATGATTTTCTTGATTTTCCTTTTTTATTTTTATGGTATTTTACTTTTTTATCTTTGATTTTGACTTTGGCTATTTCTTTGACCCTTTTTTTTTTCTCTTTACTATTTTGAATTTATTTATTTTTTTTCAATTATAATTTTGTCTTGACACGCTGTTGCGGTGATAAATAAATTTTAAACAATTTTCATGTGGGACCAAGGTGGTCAGCAAAACAGAGAATTTTTTGTAAATATGAATTTGGGACAATGAAGCTCCCTGCATTGTGTGCCAAAGTGTTGCAATCTTAAATGGATTATGTTGCCTAATTCTTGTCTATTTTTCTCATTCGGTTAGCTGTTGTTTGGTTCGCTGTTTGCCCATTTCTTTCTTGCTTATGATTCTTGTTTTTGCAGAAGAGAAAAACATTTCAAGGTTTGGCTCCATTATTGTGGAATTCTTTCGGGACAATAGCTGTTCTTCTTCTGGTCTGTAAAACGATTTGTTCCTTTATATCTGAAATTTTAGCCTTCTTTGCAATACCGTGAGGTTGATTTTTCCTATTTACTTGTGAATATTATCCAGGAAATTCTGTCCATTTACCCACTTTTGTCTCCACCAACCCTATCCATTGAACAATCGAAAAGAATATGCAATTGCCTTGCTCTGCTTCAGGTACCTACCTATTCTCTTTCTCAACTTATTGTTCTATCTCTTATACTTCTCTCTGCAGCTGATTCTGATGTTAGACTTTACTTTTAAAATTTGTTTACTTTTACAAGTCACTCTTCGGTAGCCGTCTTTCTATGTTCTTTTCTCTCCAAACATGATTATGTGGCTTCTCTCTAGTATGGTCTAACTATGATACCTCCCAATGTTGTTGCGGAGGTTGATGAGAAAGATATGTATCTAAAGCATATGTATGTGTGGTGCTTCAATCAGTATTTAGCTATTAAGACTAACATGGTAGTTGTTTTATCATTACAATAATAAGACTTGTGATAGTAGTTAGAAGGTTGTGATATCCTTCTTTATTAAATTGTGAACTATATATGGAAGCCAAAAGTGGTCTCATGTCTTTTGTTCCCATTATGAGATTAATCAAGCTATAAAATTGTTGATGTTAACCATATAACCAACAAGTTGGTTTCTTGTTTCGAAATCTAATTATGGGAAGTTGTAAATAAGGCGGTTGCCTCATAGAATCAAGGCGATTTATATTATATGAATATTATGTATAATATTAATATTCATTACCACACTCTTATTGAATATATAGAACTTATACCTAACATATATAATAACTTCAATTAAAAGATTTACAACTTATCAAAGTAAAATATTCAAAGCATATAATATTAGTGGCCAGTTACTTAGTCGGCTTTTATTTTAAAAAAATATGTTTGGGGTAATATAAAAAAAAAACAATAAAATTGTTGATGAGTTGATTAACCATATAACCAACATAAAGGAAAGCGCCATCAAGTTGGTTTCTTGTTTCGAAAACTAATTATGGTAAGTTGGAAAAGTAAGAGTGAAGCACATCATATGTTTATGTAATTAACGCCTACATATAAAATGGACAGACCATCAAAGAAATTTTTTTTCCTCGATTATACATCCTCTGATATGTTAGCTACCAAGATAAATATCAATTAGGTCGATCACTCGAGGTAAAAGAATATTCATAAACGCTAACACACTATTGCCAAGGCCCAAAAAGATGTGCTTCCCTTGAGAAATGTGGCTTGATGGGTAAGACTTGAGTTCGACCTACTTGTGGCCTAGGTTACTCGCCGTAACCTTGATCGAACTATAGTTTTTGCTTCACAATGCGGTGTTTAATATGTAATTTTTAGACTTACGTTGTGCTTGGTCTGTAATATAAAACCATATAAGCCCAGATTAAATAAATAATATGGGATTTTCTTGTGTTTTGTTACTTTTATCCAGTCCGATATTATTGAAAAGCCCATAATAATATCTACAAGCCCGATATTATTAGTCTGTTATCAAAAGATGAGATAAATTGTAACATGCCAGCTCATACTAATTTATATCAGGCCTTTATCGTGGGTTTATAACCAAACGTCGCATTAATGTTTACGCTTGATAATACAATTTGCGGTTCTACTTTGAATGATGGGTAATAAAAATGCTCCATTGATAGCTGTGATAACCGTCATCAATACACGGCTTTGCTTTCATCTAGTAGTATATGTACGAAGGGTATAAATAAAAGCAATAAAATATGTTACCGAAATAGCAGATAAATAAACTCTTATATTCGGGGGTAATCGCGAGCAATGTTAATTGTCAACTACAGGACCAACAAAGCATGCACGCCCTTGCAAGCTTAATGAGTACAACGATGTAAGGCTTCAATGAGTGCAGCGATGTTATTATTCATGAAACGATGTTACAAAAACCATTTGTTATGTTGCTTGTGAAGGGATTAACGTGGGGTATAACATTTGAAGTAGATAGTAATGATTGGAGAGCTATGACAACCAAGCTGCTAGAAATGAGATTGTTGCAATGAGCTTTAGTTTCCTCAAAACTTGAAGTAATGATTTGACGTTTGCATGAGGCAAACACGAATCAACTGACAAAACAAAATATATGCTTTTTCGGAGGATAATAGAAAATCCAATGCATGCTTATTTAGAAGCTTAAGTTAATCGAGAGATCGTTATTGCTAATAATAGAAGTTGTGGATTATGTGAATTTACGTTTGAGTTGTAAGTAGGGCATGGTGGTTGTAATTGAAAAGTTTCAATTTGTTGGGTCAATGTGGAAAGTTGTAGTAGATAAATGGGCCGAAGATTGTTACATGCAATATCCTCTCGGTCTGTCGTAATGAAAGCATGGATTATATGGAGTAGCACAACAAATAATCTGCATCTAAACTCCCACTTCTTTATCATGTTTCCTAAAAGTTGTGTTGCTTCTTTACTATGTAAGTACTGAGTGCTTCAATTAAGTCGTTTGTTGTAACTTGTAAGAAAGGTTAACCGTCATGATCAACAAGCTATGTGTTTCTTGAATTTATTATGGAAAGTTGAAGTAACATTGGTATACAGAAGATTCTCATTGCCGGTTATTGTGAAGCACATATTTGATATAGCAACACATTTGGTCGCAAGCATTTGGACTCCGAGTTCTATAATATGTTTCCTAAAAGACGCCTCGCTTTGTAACATGCGAGAAAGGTCGTTTTAGTTTTCAATTTTCTTTGACTATGCCAAAGTTGGGCTTATAGAATGAATGCATTGTTGGGCCATTGAAAAGCCCGCTTAGGAAGAAGGTTCTAGGGCACGGTTGAATGTTCGACATTGTAGACTCCGCTATAAATACCGTGTTCAATACCATGGCCGACATATTTTTTCAATCATTTCTTGCATCTTGCATCTTCATTGAATGAGATATCTTGAGAAGCCTTAAGCGATATGTGTGTTTTAATTGAGGTAGTTCACTTGTTCATGCCCATCAGTGTGAAAGTTTACTACAAAGCTTTAGCTGTTAGAGAGATGTATCGTATGGTAATCATTATGCCCTAAATTGTCAGATCTAGTTGGAGTTTGTGCAAATTTGGGGGTAACACTCATCTGGGCAGTCTTTATCATGTGCTTAGTTATAAGTTGATAATTTTATTATATAGGTTAAGATGTCTGAGGTACTGATAGTTTCATGATGGTGTGCCTTTCTGCTATATAGTCATACTTAAATTTTTTGTGATTTGAAAAACCTATATTACAGCATATCTCTTCTATGATTGGGAACGATTGCTTAAAAGTTGAATGAAATACAATCAGAAAGTTATGTTTCGGTTGATTTTACGTTAACAATTCCTTCTTGTTTTGTTACAGTGTGTGGCTGCTCATCAAGACACGAGGTGGCCATTCCTCCATGGTAATTTTCTTTATGGGCATGTGAATTTGTCCTCTTTTTTTTTAGAATGAGATTAATCGAGCTTATATATATAATGGCATGGTGGATAGAAGGGAGTGTTTGAAGCCTAGACCATCTTTTCTGAATTATATAGAATGACTATTTGCTTGGTACTTTACGGATAATTCGCAGTTTTTTTTTATTTGCATTCGATCTGTCATCAGTAATATGTTTGGAATTTGCTTTCCAGAGTTTCACCAGTATTAACATCCTTTAGTTTTAAACAGTAGTTTTGATATGCCTATGGCTTTTGATGAATGGTTTGCTTTTTCAATTGTTTCTCATGCAGCGCAAATCCTAAGCTACCTATACCCTTTCATGCGCTCAACCGACCTGTCAAGGCCGTTTGAGTTCTTAAGGGTACAGAGTTTGGGAGTCATTTCGGCTCTTGTCAAGGTATTCCCTTTTTACCAGAATTGTTCAATGATCTATCGCATCTTTTTCCATTTCTTGTTTGATTTTTTTTGCTACGCTGTATTGTTTTACAATGTAAAAACAGTCCTTAGATAGTTACCATTTTCCCATGCCTCAGGTCGATGAATCGGAGGTCATTAGATTCCTCCTATCAACCGAGACAATGTCGATATGCCTGAGCACGATGGAGAAGGGAGGCGAGCTCTCCAAAATAGTTGAGTCATTTCTTTGCAATCTCACAGAATGGATCCTCACTTTAGGACTCAATGCTTGTCTTTTGTTAATTTCTTTTCAACCAAAAACGACGAGTTTTCGCATTATTTGTAAATGCCGTCGTATTACATAAGCTTGATTTCCAGGTGGCAACTTACATCGTGCAGCAGATACTGCTCGATGACTCGGGCCTCGAGTATTGGTGCAGCGGTGCAGAGCGGTTCTTCAGCGTGAGTAAAGTGCTCGACTCCATGGTCGGTGCACTAACCAAGCAGCAGCAGCAGCAGCAGCCTTCGCCCAGGCTGCTCAAGCTCGTAATCAGATGCTACCTCAGGCTGTCTGATAATCCCAGGTAATAATAACAGCCCACCTACGTTTGTCTCATTCCAATCTCTAACATGTCAATGTAATACCAAATATCAACCCAAATCTCTCTCAGAGGTCGTGATGTCCTCAGTGCCACTCTGCCGGGAACGCTGAGCGATGGAACTTTCGGTCCTTTGCTGCATGTAAGAAGTGTTGATGACCTAATCTATCGTTAGTACTTAGATTATTACCAATGGAAGATAATAATAATAATAATCGTGCGTATTTCTTTCGTTTTTCTCAGGACGATCCAACCACGAGAGAGTGGCTGCAACAGCTGCTGCAGAATTTGCAACCGAGGACTCACCTTGCGTTTCAGCCGCAAGTTTTTTGGACCAATCGGTTTTGATTAACGAACCTATCTGATCCTGGACAAACTGTATAGCTTGCTCATTATTCGATTTTGAAGAAGGAAATTATTCTTTTGATATCTTCATTTATGCAATGGGTATAGTACATCACCAACTGCTTTTTTTTTCTTCTTTTAAAAATGAAAATTGCATTTATTTTTTTTGCAGTTAGCTACTTTTTATTATTTTTATTTTTTCAAAAAATTTCTGATAAATAAAACCGATTTGAACCATACTTGGTTCTTCGTATTTAAAATCGGAACTGAAACCGTCTAGATGGTTTGGTTAGACACTCCTTATCATGGCCCTAAATTGCTTAGATTTTTTCGGACTGAGTAGGAATGATTATGTCGACGATGATCTAGCATCCCTCGCCCGCCGCTGTTCTAGTCACAATACTGGCCGGACTTCACTAAATCACTCAACATGTTGTTGATGGATTTTTGTTGCTGTGCGAAAAAGCGTCTAAGACTTGTCGTTGTTTGGGCCCGAACTCGACAACAAGTGAGAATGAACGAAACACATTTTATACGGAGGGAAAAAAATCCTTCCAACCTTACTCTGAATTTATTTTCAAGAATAAGGGACGTTTTTTGGGATTACAAGCTCGTAACCTTAGAATTCGTATAAAGTAGAATTTATTATCTAACTCACTAAACTCGACCATAGTATAATCTAACTCAGTACTTCGTATGCATCATTTTCCATTTGCAATGGAGAAAAGTCCATCGACACACTTTCGATCTACGAAATCAGAACCGTAATCGTTTGAAAACCTCGGTTGGGATAAAACTTTAAATTTTTATATGGTCAATTCAGATAAAACTATATTATTCTTTTTAAATTAATAAATATTATTTTTCCGGCATAAATTAATTTTCTGAATAAATGTTTTTATTAATTCTACAAAAATTACATATCATTAATTGGGCTTTTGATGGATCTTCCCTGAAATTGTATTGGGCCTTCGTCATGGGAAGAAAGCCAATTTCATCCACAACACAATGCTTGAGTTGAGCCTCAGGTAGGGCAAGCTCATTTGTAGTAGTAGCGCTCAAAACTCCGAATTACCCTCCATTCCCAAAACCCTACGACTCGGCGGCAGCGCGTGGCGTTCACCGCCATCACCCCAAGCTTGTCCACGCATCACAAGTGTCGCGAGAGAATGGCCGACACGTGTAAACCGATCCGTGCCGAACCTACGAATTCCGCTTTGTATAAAACCCTCCGTAATTATGACGCCACACTGTATAAGCACAAAAAAGCCCCAACTCCACAATCGAGACTTGAATTAGGCGTTATTACTGAGAAATGGCCGGCGTACGTCCTTCGCTGAACATTGGTGCCGCACCTTTTGAGGTCGGAAGCAGCTCGTCGTCATCCGGCAACTCTAACAATGACCGGTCGGCGGAGCAGCTTGTTCTGGATTTGAGTAATTCAGATTTGCGTGCAAATGCTATGCTTGAGCTCTCAAAGGTTTTTCATTCTACCTTATTCTTGCTTCGATTATTCGATTTATAATTCTGTGCTGAAATTTGTTTGATTTATTTTGACTTTTAGTTTCTGCTATGTTTTGATTTTCCGATAAACTGGTTTTGTGTAATTCCTCGAAGCTTTTTGAGTCCATTGGTGTTGATTTATGGCTGCGGAGCCTTGACTCGGTGACTACCGCCGGGAAGGTCTGCGTCTTCCATGATTTTCTTGATTTTCCTTTTTTATTTTTATGGGATTATACTTTTTGACCTTTGATTTTGACTTTGACTATTTCTTTGACCTTTTTTTTTCTCTTTTCTATTTTGAATTTATCTACGTTTTCCAAAAATTCAGTTATTATTTTGATAATTATAATTTTGTCTCGACACACTGTTACAGTGATCAGTTTTCGTGTGGGACCAAGGTGGTCAGCAAAACAGAGAATTTTTTGTAAATATGAATTTGGGACAATGAAGCTCCCTGCATTGTGTGCCAAAGTTTTGTAATCGTAAATGGATTTTGTTGCCTAATTCTTGTCTATTTTTCTCATTCGGTTAGCTGTTGTTTGGTTCACTGTTTGCCCCATTTCTTTATTGCTTATGATTCTTGTTTTTGCAGAAGAGAAAAAAATTTCAAGGTTTGGCTCCATTATTGTGGAATTCTTTCGGGGCAATAGCTGTTCTTCTTCTGGTCTGTACAACGATTTGTTCCTTTATATCTAAAAATTTAGCCTGCTTTGCAATATCGGTGAGGTTGTTTGCTTTGTGAATATGATCCAGGAAATTCTGTCCATTTACCCACTTTTGTCTCCACCAACCCTATCCATTGAACAATCAAACAGAATATGCAATTGCCTTGCTCTGCTTCAGGTACCCTACCTATTCTCTTTCTTAACTTATTGTCCTATCTCTTATACTTCTATTTGCTGGTGGTTCTGCTGTTAGACTTTACTTTTAAAATTTGTTTACTTTTACAAGTCACTCTTCGATAGCTGTCTTTCTATGTTGTTTTCTCTCCAAACATGATTACGTGGCTTCTCTCTGGTATGGTGATGCCTCCCAATGTTGTTGTGAGGTGGATGAGAAAAATATGTATCTAAACAATATGTATGTGTGGTGCTTCAATCTGTATTTAGACGTTAAGGCTAACATGGTAGTTGTTTTATCATTACAATAATAAGACTTGAGTTAGCATTTAGAAGGTTGTGATATCCTTTTTTATTAAATTGTGAACTGTATATGGAAGCCAGAATTGGTATGATCAATGTCCAGTAACATGATAACTCGTCTCATCGTGTGGTCTCATGTCTTTTGTTCCCATTTTGAGATTAATCTTTTTTTTCCGAAACGCTAACTTAATATATTAACAAAGATACATAGCTAAATATCCCAGAAAGGCCCTCTGGATACAATCGACCATCTAGTAGGGGACGAAATCTCTACCAAGGAAAAAGGAAAAAAACTCGAAACAAAACAAATTTTAAAGTTTAAACCAGAAAAACTAAAGAACCTACTACAAATCGAGTCAAAACTCCACAATTATGGCTAATGAACCCAGATCTATAATACTCTTAACTTTTTTTCTTCTTCAACTTCAAATTCTTGTCTTTTCCGGGACTGACACTTCCATAAAGGGAGAAAAAGCTCATACAAGAGGAGAAAGAAGCTACCACGAGGAGAAAAACGAAAAAAAAATTAAAAAAAAGGCGATGGAGCAAGAAATATAAGAAATAAAGATGATTTCATCCCGTCTTTCAAAAATGGTGAGAAGGATGGGGGAGGTGTTTTTAGTTAGGGTTTTTTGGGTTTGTAAAGAGAAAGAAGAGAAAATATAGAGAGGAGGGAGAATTTTTTTTTTCTATTTTTTTAACTAAACTATAAAATTGTTGATGAATTGTTAACCTTATAATCAACATTAAGAAAAGCTCCATCAAATTGGTTTCTTGTTTCGAAACCTAATTATGGGAAATTGAAACAATAACGGCAAAACACGTTACATGTTTATGTAGTTAACACTTACATATAAAACAAATAAAATACTTGTTAGATACAACATGTTTCTCATGCCTCCCCAAACCATGGAACAATTTCTTTTCCTCGATTTTACATTCTCTGATATGTTAGCTACCAAGATAAATATCAATTAGGTCGATCACTCAAGGTAAAAGAATATTCATAAACGCTAAAACATTGTTGCCAAGGCCCAAAAAGATGTGCTTCCCTCGAGAAAAGTGACTGACGGGTAAGAGCTGGGTTCGACCTACTTATGGCCTAGGTTACTCCCCTTAACCTTGATCGAACTATAGTTTGTGCTTCACAATGTGGTGTTAAATATGTAATTTTTAGACTTAGTGTATACGCTTGATAATACAACTTGCGCTTCTACGTTGAATGATGGGAAATAAAAATGCTCCATTGATAGCTATCATGACCTTCATCAATACACGACTTTGCTTTCATCTAGTATATGTGCGATGGGTAATAAATAATAACCATAAAATATGTTACCGAAATAGCATATAAATAAACTCATATTCGAGGGTAATCTCGAGCAATGTTGATTGTCAACTACAGAACCAAGAGAGCATACATTCCCTTGCAAGCTTAATGGGTACAATGATGTAAGGCTTCGATGAGTGCATCGATGTTATTATTCATGAAAAGGTGTTGCAATAACCATTTGTTATGTTGCTTGTGAAGGGATTAACATGGGGTATAACATTTGAAATAGATAGTAATGATTGGAGAGCTATGACAACCAAGGTGCTAAAATTGATATTGTTGCAACGGGCTTTCGTTTCCTCAAAACTTCAAGAAATGATTTGACGTTTGCATGAGGCGAACACGAATCCACTGACAAAACAAAATATATGCTTTTTCGGAGGATAAGAGAAAACCCAATGCATGCTTATTTAGAAGCTTAAGATAATCGAGAGATCGTTATTGCTAATAATAGAAGTTGTGGATTATGTGAATTTACGTTTGAGTTGTAAGTAGGGCATGGTGATTGTAATTGAAAAGCTTCAATTTGTTGGGTCAATTTGGAAATCTCTAGTAGATAAACAGGCCGACCATTGTTACATGCAATATTCTCTTGGCCGGCCGCAATGAAAGCATGGATTGCATAGAGTAGCACAATACATCATTTACGTCTGAACTACCACTTCTTTATCATGTTTACTAAAAGATGTGTTGCTTCTTTACTATGTAAGTACTGAGTGCTTCAATTAAGTCGTTTGTTGTAACTTGTAAGAAAGGTAAATCGTCATGATCAACAAGATCTGTGTTTCTTGAATTTATTATGGAAAGTTGAAGTAACATTGTTATTCAGAAGATTCTCATTGCCGGTTATTGTGAAAGCGCATATTGGATATAGCAACACATTTGGTCGCAAGCATTTGGACTCCGAGTTCTATAATATGTTTCCTAAAAGGCGCCTCACTTTGTAACATGCGAGAAAGGCCGTTTTAGTTTTCAATTTTCTTTGACTACGCCAAAGATGGGCTTATCGAATGAATGCATTGTTGGGCCATTGAAAAGCCCGCTTAGGAAGAAGGTTCTAGGGCACGGTTGAATTTTCGACATTGTAGACTCCGCTATAAATACCGTGTTCAATACCATGGCCGACATATTTTTTCTATCATTTCTTACATCTTGCTTCTTCATTGAATGAGATATCTTGAGAAGCCTTAAGCGATCTGTGTGTATTTGTCGAGGGAGTTTATTTGTTCATGCCCATCAGTGTGAAAGATTACTACAAAGCTTAAGCTGTTAGAGAGATGTATCGCATGGTAATCATTATGCCCCAAATTGTCAGATCTAGTAGGAGTTTGTGCAAATTTGGGCGTAACGCCCATAGTCTTTATCACGTGTTTAGATATAAGTTGATAATTTTATTATATAGGTTAAGATGTCTGAGGTATTGATAGTTTCATGATGGTGTGCCTTTCTGCTATATAGTCATACTTAAATTTTTTGTGATTTGAAAAACCTACATTACAGCATATCTCTTCTATGATTGGGAATGATTGCTTAAAAGTTGAATGAAACGCCATGAGAAAGTTATCTTTTGGTTTATTTTATGTTAACAATTCCTTCTTGTTTTGTTTCAGTGTGTGGCCGCTCATCAAGACACGAGGTGGCCATTCCTCCATGGTAATTTTCTTTGTGGGCATGTGATTTGTTCTATTTTTTTGGAATGAGATTAATAGAGCTTAGATTTATAGTTGCTTTGTGGATCGACGGGGTGTTTGAAGCCTACACCATCTTTCTGAATTATATAGAATAACATTTACTTGGTGGCTGGTTTGCTTCGTTTTTACTGAACAAGTTTCACTAAACCATTTACCCTTTTCTTACTATTTCCATTGTTGTTTCTCTTATGCAGCGCAAATGCTAACCTACCTGTACCCTTTCATTCGCTCAACCGACCATTCAAGGCCGTTTGAGTTCTTACGGGTACAGAGTTTGGGAGTCATTGCGGCTCTTGTCAAGGTATTACCTGTCGACCAGACTTATTCGATGATATTTCGCATCTTACCTTTGTTCGATAGACGTGAAAAAGACTGTTAGGGACAGGGAAAATGTGAAACTTCTCTAGTTCGGCTAAACTTAGTTTTGAACTGATCGATCACTCTGTTGTCATTGATGTATTATGTCAGGAACCTTCTATGTGGCAATCAGTTATAATGTAAAACAGTACTTGATAGTTACCGTGTTCCCATGATTCAGGTTGATCAATCGGAGGTCATGAGTTTCCTCCGATCAACCGAGACAGTTCCAGCATGCCTGCACGCTATGGAGAAGGGGGGCGACCTCTCCAAAATAGTTGAGTTATTTCTTTGCAATCTCACACAATGAATGAATCCCAATTTTATTCATGGGGTCTTCTATTATACTCAACTTTAGGACTCAATGCTTGTCTTTTGTTAATCTCTTTTCAACCAAAAACGAAGAGTTTTTGCATTATTTGCAAAGCCATCATATAACATCAGCTTAATTTCCAGGTGGCAACTTACATCGTGCAGCAGATACTGCTCGATGACTCGGGCCTCGAGTATTGGTGCAGCGGTGCAGAGCGGTTCTTCAGCGTGAGTAAAGTGCTCGACTCCATGGTCGGTGCACTAACCCAGCAGCTGCAGCAGCCTTCGCCCCGGCTGCTCAAGCTCGTTATCAGATGCTACCTACGGTTGTCTGATAATCCCAGGTAATAATAACAACCCGCCTATGTTTGTTTCTTTCCCATCTCTAACATGTCAATGTAATACGAAATATCAACCCAAATCTCTCTCAGAGGTCGTCATGTCCTGAGCGCCACTCTGCCGGGAATGCTGAGAGATGGAACTTTCGGTGCTTTACTACATGTAAGAAGTGTTGAATTGATGACTTAATCTATCGTTAGTACCTGGATTATTACCAATCGAAGATAATAATAATCGTGCATATTTCTTTCTTTTCTCAGGACGATCCAACGACGAGAGAATGGCTGCAACAGCTGCTGCAGAACTTGCAACCAAGGACTCACATTGCGATGCAGCCGCCCGTTTTTTGGGTCAATCCGTACGGACATATCTGATCCTGGACAAACAAACTGTATAGCTAGCTCATTATTCGATTTTGAAGAAGGAAATTATTCTTTTGATATCTTCATATGTGCAATGGGTTTAGTAGTAGTAGATCAAGAAAGCTTTGAGGTTGCTTGTCTTGTATAGTGCATATCACCAAACAGCCTTTTTTTTTTCCTTTTAAAAATGAAAATAGTATTTTTCACAGTTAAATGCTTATTTTTTATTATTTTTTTATTTTTTCAAAAAAATTTCAGATAAATAAAAATCGGTTTGAACCGTACTTGGTTCTTCGTGTTTCAAATCGGAACTGAAACTGTCTAGATGGTTTGGTTAGACACTCCTTGTCATGGCCCTAAATTGCTTAGATTTTTTCCGACGGAGTAGGAATGATTATGTCGACCATGACCTAGCCTCGCCTGCCGCTGTTCTAGTCACAATACTGGCCCGACTTCACTAAATCACTCAGCCTGTTGTTGATGGAGTTTTGTTGGTGTGCGAAAAGCGTCCCAAACTTGACAACAACAAGTAAAAACGAACAAAACACAATTTATACTGAAAAAAAAAAAAAAAAAAAAAAAAAAACCTTCCAACCTTACTATGTATTCATTATCAAGAATAAGGGGCGTTTTAGAATTCGTATTAAAACTAGAAGTTACTACTCTAACTCACTAAACTCGAGCATAGTATAATCTAACTGAGTACTTCGTATGCATCATTTTCCAATTGTAATGGAGAAGAGTACATCCACACACTTCCGATTTACGGAATCAAAACCGTAATCGTTTAAACTCCTCGGTTCGAATAAAACTTTAAATTTTAGATGGTTCGAATAAAACTACATTATTCTTTTTTAAATTAATAAATATTTTTTTCCAGCATAAATTAATTTTCTAAATAAATGTTTTTATTAATTCTACAAAAAAAAATTGATGGATCTTCCTTGAAACTGTATTGGGTTGGGCCTTCGTCGTAGGAAGAAAGCCAATTTCATCCACAAGACAATGCTTTGAGTTGAGCCTCAGGTAGGGCAAGCTCATTTGTAGTAGTAGCGCTCAAAACTCCGAATTACCCTCCATTTCCAAAACCCTACGACTCGGCGGCAGCGCGTGGCGTTCACCGCCAGCATCCCAAGCTTGTTCGCTCATCACAAGTGTCGCGAGAGAATGGCCGACACGTGTAAATCGATCCGTTCTGAACCTACGAATTCCGCTTTGTACAAAACCCCCCGTAATTATGACGCCACACTGTATAAGCACAAAAAATCCCCAACTCTACAATCGAGACTTGAATTAGGCGTTATTACTGAGAAATGGCTGGTGTACGTCCTTCGTTGAACATCGGAGCCGCACCTTTTGAGGTCGGAAGCAGCTCGTCGTCATACGGCAACTCTAACAATGACCGGTCGGCGGAGCAGCTTGTTCTGGATTTGAGTAATTCAGATTTGCGTGCAAATGCTATGCTTGAGCTATCAAAGGTTTTTCATTCTACCTTATGTTTTCTTCGATTATTTGATTCATAATTCTGTGCTGAAGTTTGTTTGATTTATTTTGAATTTTAGTTTCTGCTAAATTGGAAAAACATTTCCAATGTTGTTCAGAGTTATTTTTTGATTTTCCGATAAACTGGTTTTGTGTAAATCCTCGAGACTTTTTTGAGTCCATTGATGTTGATTTATGGTCGCGGAACCTTCACTCGGAGGTTTCCGCCGGGAAGGTCTGCATCTTCCATGCTTTTCTTGATTTTTCTTTTCCTTTTTTATTTTTTTGAGATTTCACTTTTTGACCTTTTTTTTTTACTTTGACTAATTCTTTGACCTTTTTCCCCTTTAATATTTGATATTCATCTATTTTTCTCATTCGGTTAGCTGTTGTTCGGTTCACTGTTTGCCCATTTTCTTCTTGCTTTTGATTCTTGTTTTTGCAGAAGAGAAAAACTTTTCAAGGTTTGGCTCCATTATTGTGGAATTCCTTTGGAACAATAGCTGTTCTTCTTCTGGTCTGTACAACGATTTGTTCCTTTATATCTAAAATTTTAGTCTTCTTTGCAATACCGGTGAGGTTGATTGCTTTTTCCTATTTACTTGTGAATATGATCCAGGAAATTCTGTCCATTTACCCACTTTTGTCTCCACCAACCCTATCCATTGAACAATCGAAAAGAATATGCAATTGCCTTGCTCTGCTTCAGGTACCTACCTATTCTCTTTCTTAACTTATTGTCCTATCTCTTACAGTTCTCTCTACAGGTGGTTCTGATGTTAGACTTTACTTTTAAAATTAGTTTACTATTACAAGTCACTCTTCGGTAGCTGTCATTCTGTGTTCTTTTTCTCCTAGCATGATTATGTGGCTTCTCTCTGGTATGACCGAACTTGATGCCTCCCAATGTTGCTGCGGAGGTGGATGAGAAAAATATGTATCTAAAGCACATGTATGTGTGGTGCTTCAATTAGTTTTTAGACGTTAATACTAACATGGTTGTTGTTTTTTCATTACAATAATAAGACTTGAGATAGCACTTAGAAGGTTGTGATATCCTTCTTTATTAAATTGTACCAGAATATGATCGTCAACGTCAAGTAACATGATAACTGGTCTCGTCTTGTGGTCTAATGTCCTTTGTTCCCATTATGAGATTAATCAAGCTATAAAATTGTTGATGAGTTGTTAACCATATAACCAGCTTTAAGGAAAGCTCCATCAAGTTGGTATCTTGTTTCGAAATCTAATTATGGGATGTTGAAAAAATAAAGGCAAAACACATTTCGTGACTTTGTAGTTAACACTTACCTATAAAACAAATAAAAATACTTGTTAGATACAACATGTTTGTCGTGCTTCACTAAACCATGGGCAATTTCGTTTGCTCAAGTACACATTCTTTGATATGTGAGCGACAAAGTTAAATATTAATTACGTCGATCACTCGAAGTAAAAGAATCTTCATAAACGCTACAACACTATCTCCATGGCAAAAAAGATGTGTTTCCCTCAAGAAAAATGGATGGATGGATGGAAAAGAGTCGGGTTTGACCAACCTGTTGACTAGGTTACCTGGCTCTGGCTAAGATCACTCTATAGTTTGGGCTTTCATAGTGTGATGTTAATTTTCAGACTTAAGTTTATGCTTTTGATAATAGTACAAGGTTGAGCCCAAAATTATGACAATTTTGTTTTGAGGATGGTAGGAAAGGTTGAGATTCGTTACATATAATTATTTCCATTTGTGCGTCTATGTCGAATAATTGGTTTGGTATAACAATGCTCCATTGATAGTTGTGATAACCTCATCAACACATGCCTTAGCTTTCATCAATACTATATCCGCCTCCGCGAAGGGTAGTAAATGATAACCATAAAATATTTTACAAAAATAGCACGAGTAGATAAATAAACTCATATATTTGGCGGTAATCGCGAGCAAGTTGATTGTCAACTACAAGACTAAGAGAGTATGCAGGCTTAATTGGTACAACGATGTTACTCTACATGAAGATGTTATCAAAACCATTTGGTTTCTTGCGAAGGGATTAACATGGGTATAACATTTGGAATAGATATTAATGATTGGAGAGTTGCGACAACTAAGTTGCTAGAAATGAGATTGTTGCGACGGACTTTAGTTTGCTCAAAACTTCAAGTAACGATTTGACATTTGCATGAGCTGAAAACGCATGTACTTGCTAAACCAAATATATGCTTTTTCTGTAGAATAATAGAAAATTTAATGCATGGCTTATTTAGAAGCTTAAGCTAATATAGAGATCCTTATTGCTAATAACGAAAGTTGTGGATTCTGTGGATTTAAGCTTGAGTTGTAACTACGGCGTGGAAAAATGAGAAGTTGTAATGTGTTGGGTCAATTTGGAAAGTTCTAGTAGATAAATGGGCCGAACATTGTTACATGCAATATTCTCTTGGCCGGCCGCAATGAAAGCATGGATTGCATAGAGTAGCACAACACATCATTTTCGTCTGAACTCCCACTTCTTTATCATGTTTCCTAAGAGATGTGTTGCTTCCTAACTAGTATAAGGTGTTGTTTACTATGTGAGTGCTTCAACTAAGTCATTAGTTGTAACTTGTAAATAAGGTTTATCCATCGTAATGAACAAGTACAGTGTTTCTTGAATTATTTACGGGAAGTTGGAGTAACATTGCTACACAAATTATTCTCATTGGCAATTATTGTGAAAGAACATATTCTATATAGCAACACATTTGGTCACACCATTTGAACTCCGACTTTAATATGTTTCCCAAAAGCCACCTCACATTGGAACTTGCGAGAAAGGTCGTTTTAGTTTTCCATTTTCACTGACTACGCCAAAGATGGGCTTCCCGAATGAAACATTGTTGGGCCAATGAAAAGCCCACTTAGGAAGAAGGTTCTAGGGCATGGTTGAATGTTCGACATTGTTGACTCCGCTATAAATACCGTGTTCGATACAATGGTCGGCATATTCTCAGTCATTTTTTACATCGTGCTTCTTCATTGAATGAGATATCTTGGGAAACCTTTTGCGATATTTGTATATTAGTCGAGGGAGTTCATTTGTTCATGCCCATCAGTGTGAAAGATTACTACAAAGCTTAAGCTGTTAGAGAGATGTATCGCATGGTAATCATTATGACCCAAATTGTTAGATCTAGTAGGAGTTTGTGCAATTTGGGCGAAACGCCCATCTGGGCAGTCTTTATCGTGTGTTTTTATATATGTTGATAACTTTATTATATAGGTTATGATGTCTGAGGTTTTGATAGTTTCATGATGGTGTGCCTTTTCTACTTCTACCATATAGTCATTCATAAATTTTTTAAGGTTTGAAAAAACCTACATTGCAGCATACCCCCTCTATGATAGGGGAACTATTGCTTAAAAAGTTTAATGAAACACAATGAGAAAGTTATGTTTCGGTTGATTTTATGTTAACAATTCCTTCTTGTTTCGTTACAGTGTGTGGCCTCTCATCAAGACACGAGGTGGCCTTTCCTCCATGGTAATTTTCTTTGTGGGCATGTGAATTTGTGCCTTTTTTAGAATGAGATTAATTGAGCTTATATTTATAATGGCTTGGGTGATAAAAGGGGTTGTTTGAAGCCTAGACCATCTTTTCTGAATTATATAGAATTACAGTGGTTGGTTCTTGATGAATCATAGTTTTGTTATTTGCATATTGGCTATCATCAATAATTGGTTTGAAATTTTCTTTTAACAAGTAGTTTTGATATGCCAGTGGCTTCTGTTGAATTGTTTGCTTTTATCAGTTGTATCTCAGGTTATATACTATGTGCTGGACTTTTTTATTATCATACATGTATTTGCTATTAAATTCTCCTGTTTTTACTCTTTTACTGAACAAATTCCAGAAACCATTCTCCCATTTCTCACCATTTCAATTGTTTCTCATGCAGCTCAAATCCCAAGCTACCTATACCCATTCATCCGCTCAACCGACCAGTCTAGGCCGTTTGAGTTCTTAAGGGTACAAAGCTTGGGAGTCTTTTCGGCTCTTGTTAAGGTATAGTGACAAGGAAAATGTGGAACTTCTTTAGTCTTATCTAAACTTAGTTGTGAACTGATACTCTGTTGTCATTGATGTATTATGTCTGGAACCTTATATGTTGGCTACACCAATCAATTACTACTCTGTTGACTTGAGTTTTGTAAGTCCCCATGAATTGTCTAACTTCGCAGTAGTAGTATATTTCCAGGATACACATTCTTTTGTTCATGCATGGCTTTTGTGTGGTTAATGCTCTCTGAGTTTTTGCATAGTATTGCAATGTAAAAACAGTAATTGATAGTTACCGTGTTCCCATGATTCAGGTTGATCAGTCGGAGGTCATCAGATTCCTCCTATCAACCGAGACAGTTCCAGCATGCCTGCACGCTATGGAGAAGGGAGGCGACCTCTCGAAAATAGTTGAGTTATTTCTTTGCAATCTCTCAACGAATCCCAATTTTATTCATGGGGTCTTCTATTATACTCAACTTTAGGACCCATGCTTTGTCTTTTGTTAATTTCTTTTCAACCAAAACCGAAGAGTTTTCGCATTATTTGTAAATGCCGTCATATAACATAAGCTTGATTTCCAGGTGGCAGGATACATCGTGCAGCAGGTTCTGCTCGATGACTCGGGCCTGGAGTTTTGGTGCAGCGGTGCACAGCGGTTCTACAGCGTCAGTAAAGTGCTGGACGCCATTGTTGACGCACTAACCCAGCAGCAGCAGCCTTCGCCCAGGCTGCTCAAGCTCGTTATCAGATGCTACCTACGGTTGTCTGATAACCCAAGGTAATAATAACAACCCGCCTATGTTTGTTTCTTTCCCATCTCTAACATGTCAACGTAATACGAAATATCAACCCAAATCTCTCTCAGAGGTCGTCATGTCCTGAGCGCCACTCTGCCGGGAACGCTGAGAGATGGGACTTTCGGTCCTTTACTACATGTAAGAAGTGTTAATGATCTAATCTACCGTTAGTACCAATCGAAGATAATAATAATAATCGTGCGTATTTCTTTCTTTTCTCAGGACGATCCAACCACGAGTGAATGGCTGCAACAGCTGCTGCAGAACTTGCAACCAAGGACTCACCTTGTGATTCAGCCGCCCGTTTTTTGGATCAATCGGTTTTGATTCAACAATCTCTGTCTGATCCCGGACAAACAAACTGTATAGTTCATTTTTCATTTTGTAGAAGGAAATGATTCTTGCAATATCTTCATTCATATAATGGGCTTAGTTCACTTTGTTTCGCAGTAGATTAAGAACAGAAATCATGTAACCTTTGGCATAGCTTGTCTTGTACAGTACCCATCTACAACCTTTCAGAAGACAAAAAAAAAAAAAAAATTAAAAAAGTAACATCCATTGCATTAAAATCGAAAAAATGATATGAAACACAAACAAGTCAGATAGGGTTGGGCATCACTTGAATTGAGCATGATAACTGTTTCTGAATTTATTTATTTATTTTTTCCTCGAAGACCTCTTTTATTAAATTTTGCTAAGGTCATTCATTATACAAATAAGTTATTAGCTAGTGCTTGGGTGGGCGGAGAATGAACTTCACTATCGCAACTTACTGATTTAGCCAATTAGTGGACCGATTCGTTACAATGTCACTTCACAAAAAGAAAACGATATGAACGAAAAAAGAACGACAAAAGTAGACACATTCTTCTAAAATGGCTCCAACAGTCGATGAATTGGAGCACTTTTTCTCCAAGTTTTTGAATTATCGTCGGACAATCTCCTTTGATAGATGACAGACCCTTTTGCAATGAGCATGGCGCGCGCAATAAGCCGCTATTGCTTCAATAACCTTTGGTTCAAAAGCTCCTTCATGAAAGCTCTGCGTAGCATCTAACGCATTACGACAGTCCCCAGATCGCCCACAATGCGCAAAATCTTACGGGCTGAGGAGTACGTCGTGCAGATTTCGGACCCAATGCTCTGCTGATATCGTTCAGCATATCGGCCGACTTTGAGTTTCATATTGCACATGCCATCGGGCAGTCTATGAAAAATGTTTTAAGTTTTCTTAATTTCTTTTGGGGAATAATGTCATGAACGTTAAGGATGGGCCTCGCTAAGGATGGGGAGAAAGAGGATTTTACTTTTAGACATTGTTTGGTTATTATGTTTCTTCCACATAAAGACTCAAGTAAAATTGATTATAAGCCTCAAGTAAAATTATGTATAATTAAATCTTGTTATATTTTATTTCATCCATGTACTCAAGCCGTAATATTTTAATGAACTTTCTATTAATCTCGAGCTGAAAAAAAGAAAAAAAAAAATCAAACAGAATATAATGATTATTATTAATCTTATATGATCTAATCTAGGAGATGGGATGGAAGAATGATCATAATGGGTTTAGTTTACTCTGATTATATATTAACAAGAACAGAAATCATGAAACCTTTCCAGAGGAAAAATAAAATAGAGAATAAAAAAAAAAGTGACATCCATTACATAAATACATACTTCAGAAGATCATTACAGAACTATTATTTCTCAGACAAATATTATTGATATAACAGAATCATTGCACTAAACTTACTATCCGACTAACACATAAATGGCGTATATGATCCCAGGAATGTACCCCAACACCGTCAGCAGCAGATCGATCCAAAATTCGACCTAGACATGAATCACAAACCAGTAATAAATATAAGATAAAATACAAAGAATAATTAAGACCCAGAAAATAATTATTATTAAAATAATAAAAATTAAAAACACATATTTGATATATTACTCCGCAGCCATATCTGAGGAAGACCCCAACCGGCGGCAACAAGATGGCCAGCACCACTTCAAGAAATGTCTCAGAACCCATTTATCAAAATTCTTTTTTTTTTTTTTGATTAATTTTCTTTCCTTGCAGCTCAGTTTTGCATGGAAAGACTCATTATTGCTGGCTTTGGCTGGGGTGGGGTTTATCAAAGAAAAATTAAATTAAATAAATAAATAAACAAAAAAAAAAAGAAGAGAGAGTAATAGGGAGAAGGGCAAGGCAAGGTGTCAGCTGTTGAAGAGCTAAAGAACTAAAATCGGACCACGTGTGGTCCACACTGTTAACCATGGTTTGCCACGTAGGGTTTGAGTTTTGACGAGGCAAAAGTCTCCTTGTGATTAGGATCGAAAAGGAACATACTTTTATTTTATTTTATTCTCACTTATTTATCTCACATACTCCAACGATAGGATTAATCTTCCTTCCGAGTTCATACGTTCCAAGATGTTGACTAATTTCTTGAGTTCAATTCAGTTGAGAAGGTCCCACTTTCCTCTCAATTCGATAATCAAAATCACTAGTAAGATTCGAACCTAAGACCTCAAATTTAATATTATCCACAAACACAATTACTATGTCATCGACATAAACTTGGACGCATTTTGCAGCGAGAAAAAAAAAATGTCCATCCGGCTGACTGGGTTGGCAAGGTTGGGCAAGCGGGTGACCAGGGCTGCAGTGGGCGTGGCTATATCATTATCGGCGCAACTGTCCCAAAAAAAAAAAGAAAAAGGAAAAAGAAAAAAGAAATCTCAACTAACTAGAGGTCATACAAATGGTTAGATTGGAGGAAGAATTTCGACTCTGAGCAGAAGAGTTGTTCTCAAATAGTGTTCGATCGATTACGTATTAATCATTATTTGATTGATTGGTCTGAGGCTCTTGACGAAAAAAAGGCTTTCCTTCATTTCATTCATAGTTCAATATTTTGGTGTCCTTGGACCGGCGGATGGTTCCTAAAAATAGGCCCATATAATATAAAAATAATAACCAATAATATTGTGTTTGATTTATTTAATTTCAGTTTAGTATTATTAAACCATTCCAGTATACCACGGTCCAATATAAATTTATGGGATGAGATAAATCATACTGTACTTATTATAATAAATATATGTGGGGTGGGGCCTTTGTATTGAAGCTTTATAATTAATTTATGTCATTATGTGGGGTCTTTATATTGAAAACGAGCCTTATTGTATTGTAATACCCAAAAAAAAAAAAAAGGGACAGAAAACAGTTTACATGAAAAAGTATGGTAACAAAATAGCTATTCTACCCTATCTATACACATATATATATATATATATAAATCCAATGTTAAGATAAGCTAAATATGTTATTGTGGTGAGGCATATAGCTACTTACTTACAAGAACGTTAGAACTTGTAAGAATATACATAGATAGAAAGAAACCATGACAAACCTCAAACAAAAGATTACACACTGCTTAGAACAAAACATAACATGTTATTAACCCTTTATATCTAATCCAGCATTAGCATATACGAAGGAGCTGGAAATTTTGCAGCAACATTCTCCTCCCTCTTCTGCAATGTATATAATAAAGCAAACGTTGCTCACGTTCTTACGACATCTACGACATGCGAAAAATAATTCAATGACCTAAAAGAAGGTGCATTTGTACGTTATACAAGGTCTGAGTGTAATCGAACAACGACATAGAAGATGTAGCTGACATTATTCCAATGATGGACGCTTTAATAGTGTGATTGCAGAGGAAGATCATAAGAGAAGGAAATACTTACCTAATATTCGATTTGGGAGTTTGGGTAGCTGAAGCCTTGAGAAAACGAACCCTGATGAACAAACTGCAGATATCGAGAAAAAGATGAATGGCATTTCATTGAAGAAATGCAAATGTCAGTTAGCAATTGACAAATCAGACGACATTAAGAAGAAGCAACCTGAGCATCAGAGCCCAGCTCTGTTCCAACTAGATCTTTCTTCGAAGATCCATCAGGACCCTTTGCAGCACCTTTCGTGTCTCCCTGATTGAGGTTTACAGCTCAGCGATTTATTCGGAGAAAACAAGTGTTCTTGGAGAGAGAGAGAGAGAAGGTAAAGGAGAAATCTCAAGTGCATACCTCTAGCTGCATTGTCGAAGATGTTCCATGAAATAGAGGCAAAAACCAAATTATATCAAGATTAGTTTTTTGTATATAGGTGGTCGTATGAAGAGCTAAATGGTTGGCAAAGTATAAAAGAAAAGTGATCGAGAAGTACCTCTCGGTACCTAGCCAAGTAAACCTTCAGGGGAGCAATGTAGTCTTCGAAACCTAAGGTTGCCATTGCCCACAATAGATCGTCCCCATTAATGGTCTTCCTTTTCTCCTTTTGGCATTTGTCACTTGCTCTGAGCAAAAACATATGACATAAATACAGGAGGAAGCAATCACTGCATAGTTGGAAAATGAAGCACTGAGAATAACTATAACAAATACCATAAGTTAAAGATATGCTACCAATCCAAAGTCATACTAAGTATACATTGTTACAGATATCTTCCACAAGATGCGCATATTTACTTGCATCATTAAGCAGCGACAGCAGCGTCATTGGGGAATAAAGGGAATAGGAAAAAGAAGAATACACTATCTATACGAACAATCAGATTGACAATTATTAAGCATATTATCAAGATAACGATAAATGAAAACTCTGTAACATCTGCAGTATGCAAGAGAAACACAATATCATCACATATATAATAAATCATAATGCTATAAGTAATCAGATAAAGAGCACAAGCAACTAAGACAGCATTATAACTAGGATCCTCTTTAAAGGCCTTTGTGAAACGAAGACTTCAAGGAAAACAAAGGAAATTATTTGGATTGTTAGACTGTCACATGTTTCACACAGACAACAGGATTGGCTCTTTATTAAGATTAAAAAAAACACATAAAAGCACGAAGACATGTGATTTCCCAGTAGAACCAAATATTTCACTTTCACTAACATCAAGCATGCAATGATAGAAATTTCACAGTAATAAGAGCACATAACTATCAGTATGGCAACATAAAAAAAACACACATAATGATAAACATATATTGGAAACAAAAAGATAAAATTTTGCACATTCTACTAATGCTACTTGAATCCTTCACACACCACAGCTAGGTCAAGAAATCAACTCAATCAATATTCCATACATCTTGGAAGCATAAGCATCTACTGCAAAAGAAAACACCTAACTATGAGATACAATAGGATCAGATACGCAGACAAGCGTGTTCTGAGCAAACACTTGAAATACACCCAACATAAAGTTTAATTTCCTTAAAGCACGAGCTGAGGACATGTATGCTAATACAAATCAATCAGAGAGAAGACCACAACCCAATTCAACAAATGATAAATGGAGCTTACAAAAGCATAAAACAGAGCAACTTAGCACCGAATTGGATAAGTATTCAATCAAAAAAGAAAGTTGAAAATTCTGCATACTCGCTTGTTATGAAACTGATGAACTCGGAAACACACTCCTGAACAGTGTCCTTAGCATCCTTTGCAATCTTCCCATTTGCAGGCAAAGCCTTCTTCATTATCCTACCAATATTTGCAATTGGTAAGAACCGATCTTGCTCTCGAACGTTGGAAGCTGGACTGTGATCTCCACCGTCGTGGCCGCTAGGACTGTCCGCCATCGATTTTCCTCAAAACCCTAGCTCCATAAACGAAATAATTAACAGAAGTTTCAAAAACCAAAAAACAAAAAAAAAGGAAAAAAAAAATCTAATCCTATCATGGACGGCTAGATGATCAGTGATACGACTGCTAGAACACTCAGAACAACAAGCGTCATCTCTGCGGTCAAAATTTTCAACAAGTAGATCGATTCCTCAATCGGCATAATCGAATCACAACAACCACGGTCATCATAAAAGTAGTACAGAGATCTGCCGAAGTGATCTTCACGTATCGTAAACATCGATTATTCGCAGAAAAATAATAAAAAACAGAAATCAAGCAGTAGTTTTTGTGGGTTTTTGTATAGAGAGGTGAAGAACATAGCTACCTTGATTTTGTAATTGGCGCGCGTGGAGGGGAAGGAAAGGAGATGATTGGGCGATGAGAATGGAGAAATCTGAAGGAGAGACAATACAAGATCGGACGACAGAGAGGCGATGGAGAAGAACGTAGTACTTCTTTTAATCTTTTTCTTTTTTTTCTTTTCTTTTATATTATTATTTCAATTATTGCCTCGTCTTTGTCTTATACCTATTCCTATGTATGTATATACTAAATTAATAATTTTATTTAATATAGCAAATACAATACAAATGAGAGAATACAGTATAAACTCGATAAGTTAATACTCTATTATTTAATAAACTCTTTAAGATAATACTTTTTACCGGTCCCGACTCGAGGATAACGTACTAAATTAATAAACTCGCTAAAATTATAAGATAATAGATTTTTGGTGATTCCTATAGGTCCCATATAAAATATAAATTAATAATTCCTTATATTACATAATATATATAGGGAAATTTTGACCAATAACTATGTGTTTAAGGCTTTTATAATTGGTGCCCAAACTAATTTTCGGTCCATATAGGTACACATGTATTTAAGGTTTTTCCAATTGGTACTCAAACTAATTTTTCAGTCCACGCAAGTACTCATGTGTTTAAAGCTTTTTCAATTTGTGCACAAATTATTTTTTAATTTCCGCAGTTATCTATGTATTTAAGGCTTTTCATTTGATGTCCAAATAAATTGAGAAATTACTATGTGGCGCTCACGATTTATATAGTGATGGACAATGACGGATAATGACTTTTGCACGACAATCTATACTGTATATAAAGTGCGACCACACACGTAGTAACTGCCTAGTTTATTGGGATGTCAGGTGGAAAAGACTTAAACACCGGGGTAACTATCGGAACTGAAAAATAGTTTGGGTGCCACTAGAAAAGCCTTATAAACGCATTGTTACCTACTAAAATTGAAAAATAATTTGAACGCCAGTTCGAAAAGCCTTAAACGCTCGATTACCTACTGAAATTTCCCATATTTTTATTAAGGTTTCTTGAATACTCAATTGTCTTTTGCTTTTGTTTAAACGAATTGAACTTTGAATCAGGTCTCTATTAAGGTAGGTGATTGAATAATTTTATCAAATTGAGCCCTTCATTTGATATATACACATTGTATGGTAGTTAAGTGAAAGTTTGAGAAGCTTTTTTTCAAGGAGAGAGGAGTTTGAAAATTAAACATTTCATTATAAATTAATAAAATATTAATTTATCGATTAATTAATAACTCTTTTAATTAATAAAATTTGATGGTCCCAAGCATATTAATTTATAGAGTTTCTACTGTAGTAGTTTTGTGGTCTGAAATCTGAGTGAAGGCCCAATGATTAAAAATAAATAATTAAACAATATTAACATCATTATCTATTATATTATTCATGAGGGCCAGTAAAAAACCACATCAATTTAGCATGTCAATTTTTTTATATTTATAATTTGATCCTTTAATTTTTTATTTATTTCGATTATATCTCATAAATTATTTTTTTTGATTTTATATACTATAAAACAATTCATAATTAAAATTTAATTAAATTTTATATATTAAACAATTAAATTATAAATAAATCTTAAAATATAAAATGATATTATATGTATGTATATAATAGACCACACGCATCGAGTGTGCTTGGAATATTAATGTTATATTAAGGCTCAATGCATCTTAAAAATAGTTACTATTAAATTGATTTGATTTGTTAATTGACCAATCATATTTTACTATAAATTAATAGTTACTAAAAAATTTAAAAAAATCAACTCACATCCTCTTTCTGTCTATCCCAATTAATAGGTGCTAGTATTTTATTGCCCAATGAATATGTGTGCTTAAAATAATATAAATTTATAATATTAGTTTATATTTGAGATATTTATAATTTATAATATAAAATATATGAAAGAATATTTAAAATTTTTTGTAAGGATATAATTATAATAAATAAAAAATTGAGGAGTACAATAGTAATTATCCATGTTAAATAAATTATAAAAAGAAGGATTAAACTGCAATAAATTTTACACATCAATTGACACTTTTTATCCGCTCCTGATAATTAATATATAGTATAGGGCCTTTGGAGTGGGCATATACGGTGAGTGTTTAAAGATAGATTTTAATCTTACGAAAATTTGATTAGTTTGAAAATTATATATTCATTACAAAAATAATATTGGTTGGATTTTGCCAAACGATATTTTATGTAATATCTAAGAATTCATTCTTTCAAAAAAAAAAAAAGATTTCATCAAGTTATCACGTATATAATTGGTCTTTAGTCAATAAATTTTTTAGTTAACAATATATTTCATTAATCTGAAGTTGTCAGATTTCTTTATAACGTAAGCAATAATAAATTAAAAGCATTAAACTCAAATAAAGTTATAATTGTATGAGAAACAAATATTTAATGCCAATTTAAAATACTTTTCAGATTCTAACCAATAAGCCCACCAAAATACGGGACTCTACATATTTAATATATGTAGCATCGAGTTTCAACTATCATATTCGATTTAAAATGTTAGTTTATCGAAAATAGATTAAGAATTTTTTTCTTTTACAAAATCTTAAATAAGAAGTTCTCGCTTCATATATCGTTAAAAAATATTTTGTATAAAAAATTTACGCATATGTTGCCTTCAAATATTTTTATATTCAATAATTATATGAATTTGTACTTTTGAATTCGGAAGTCATTTCTTCTTATATTTTAGCAAGTTTGTAAAATATATGATATTTTAAGCTTTACACTCTCAATATTATATTTTATTTTCCGAATGCTAATTTACTATGAAACATTAATGGTTTCATGCATACATTATATTCCTTAATTACAACAACTTGAAAAGAAATGCACTCTCTTCCATATCCCAACAAAGCGCAACCTTGGTCCCGACTCTGACATCCTCCGGCATTATATCTCTTGGGAAAAAGAGGGTAAAGTCGTCATTCGGCATCATCTCTAAGAAAGTATCATCGCTGAGACACATCGTGCGCTTGCTTTCATCCGTCACATCCCACATCGTCACACCAACCTTATGGCCGTTGGTCACTCGAACCGCCAAGGGCATGTCCCAGTACCTCAGGACATGCTCGAAGGTCTCTATGGAAGTCAATGTGATCTTCATACCGCCATTTGCTAGATCTTCGTGGCATATGGTCTTAATAATGTACCAAGGCCATTGGGGATCACTAGGCTTTGGCCGTGGATATATATCGCATATCTATACAAGGACGCGATGATACTTCTTCGGCGCACCATTGGAGCTTCCAACTTGATTCTTTCGTGCTTCTTCTTCGGACTTGGAGGGGAAGAAGTTGTAATAGAATGTTTTTTGGATGTCTATGTTTTAGTTTCGAATGTGATATATATTGGTGCTGTGGAGTGAGTATATATGGCTAGTGTCTCAAGATAGATTTTAATCTTACGAAGATCTCACTAATTTGAAAATTCTATATCATTACGAAAATAATATAGTAAAATTTTGCCAAATGAAATTTTTGTGACATCTAAGATTTCATTATCTCATCATTCATGTAATATATAATTAGTCTCTAGTCAACAAATTTTAATTAACAAAATAATTTCATTAATCATCACTTGTAAAGATTTCTTTAGGATGGGAGGATAGTAAATTGAGAGTACGCTCAAATAAAGTTATGATTTTTGACAAATAAATATTTAATGCCAATTTATAATAGTTTATTTGAAGTCTGAAGGACGGGCCCACCGAAATACGAGGTTCTACGTATTTAATATAGCGTCGAAGTTTCAACGATATTTTTCTTAGTATAATTTGGTACTTGTAATGCATGAAATAAGGGTAGAATGGCAACTACCCAAATTAAAGTAAATAAGAAAGAGGGTAAAATAGTAATTATAAATATCATATCCAGTTAAACTGACCGTTACTATACACCACTCACCGCTTATAAATAGTATAGATGACCCTTGATTAGTAATTTCCTTCATTTATAACGACATATCATATGATATTGGTGACAATATAAAAGCACTCATTTCACTATAATTTAATATTCTCTACCCAAAATAGTTGTATACATAATATTTTTAGTTACATTATTATAATAACTTAAACATAAACGCGCTCTCGTCCTTATCCCAGAGGAGAGCAAGCTTGTTTCCAACTTTGAGCGCCTCCACCTTCATATCATCTGGGCAGAAGAGGTCAAAGTCGTCGTTTGGCATCATCTTTAAGAAAGCATCGTCACCATCGTACCTTTTACGGTAGCTTTCGTCGGTCACATCCCACAAGGTCACCAAAACCCTTTGACCATCGGTGACCATTAGAGCCATGGGCATGTCCCAGTACCTAAGGACATGCTCGAAGGTCTCGACGTATGTCAAAGGGATCCTTCCAAGGGCTTGATCGTCGATCCCTACCGTCTTCGTGATGTACCAAGGCCATTCTGGGTCACTCGGCATTGGAGGTGGAGATATGTCGCGGGTCTCCACGAGTATGCGGTCGCACTTCTTTGGGGCCCCATTTGAACTGCCCCCTCGAACCCTTTCGGCTTCTTCTTCGGTTTTGGAAGGGTAGAAATTGTAATAAAATGTTTTCTTGGTGGTAAGAAATGTTGGCAAAACCATGATGTATATATGTGTGGCTTGGTAAAGACTTGTATTTTTTATTTTTTTTGGTTTTTTGTTTGGATGTTTAGATTTAGGTTTAGAAGGAGGTATTTATAGAGACTTGGAGATGATTTTATGTCAGTGATAGATTTTGGAAATAATATTTGATGGATTTTCCCAAACCAATAATTATGTTTCATTAAGTCAACATCCAAAAATAAAAAATTTGAGATTTCATTAAGTCAAAAGTCAACTAATTATGGAATAACAATATTGCCAGCATTTGGTTGATAAAAGCATTTGGCTGCAGTATTAGAGCTTTTAAATGAATTTTAATTGCAATTTGCATTTATACATCACATCATATTGTCTTTATGATGGAAGGATTAATAAATCGACATGAATCATTTAACTTAAGCTCAAACTCGCCACAACTTTTTGTGAGCTTCGAATTTGTTTGATATTTTAATATTATCGTATTGTGTTAGAGTTAGAACACTGTATAGTAAATATTTGACCATATTCATTAGCTTAATTAGTGAATGAAAATTAGGAGTAGATATTTATTTCTATCTTTACCTTGATTACGGGCTCCTTTGTACTCTATATACATATGTACTACTTGTGAATGAATATATATATATACAAGGTTCTTCATAAAACAACCTTAGAATCTGTCATGGTATCAGAGCCACGATAAATTCAGACTATAATAGTTCCCATTCCAACGACAATGACAAAATTGTTCCTCATAAAATAATTTTGTGGTAATCCAGTTATTTTAATCACCCAAATTTTGCTGAAAGGAGAGACGAACTATGACGAATGGGCTGTTCGAATCGCACTCCGAGCTCGCAGGAAATTTGGCTTTATTGACGGACCTTTACCACAACCAAAGAAAAAGAAGCATTTGTATGACTGATTCAATCGATTCTCGTCTCTTGGATTATGAATGTTATCAATGCATCCATCCCTCACAAGGAAGTTGCGGTGGATCTGTTGAATCATCCCCGTGAACGTTTCTCAATTGTTATCGGTTCCCATATTCAACAACTGAAGGTCGATTTTGCCGATTGCAAACCAAAAGCCTTGTTAATTATGACATATTACGTTAAGCTGCAAAAATTATGAGAGGACGTCGAAGATGTTGATCATCTTTTCCTCACTGATGTATGCGTCTGATGTATCACCGTTGTTGGAGAAAAAGCGTGAGGAAGAAAATGTTCACCAATTCCGTTTGGACTTGGATTTTTATCTTTATGGCTCACCATGACAAAAATATTTTTTTCCACGGACTTTTGTCCGCTCTTTCTCGTGTTTCCTCTCTACTGATTCAAGAAGAACGAATGCGTTCGGCTGGTCCTTGACAAGAAATTCATGGTGGTGAGTTTTGGGGGTAGTCAAGCAAACTCTAGTGGCTCCGGCTGATCTCAAAATTGTGTTGAATGGCGGGATAAGAGCATCACATGCACTCACATTAAGCGAGCGGGAAAGGGCGAGTCTACTTTCTTTGAAATTCATGAGTATCCAGATTGTGGGCTGAGAAAAACGCATAGGACCGATGGATGTTTGATTGTGGTGCCTCCCATCGCATGATAGATCATTTGGAATATTATTTTGATATACGAGATATTCCCCCGCGGCCGGTGCAACGCCCTTATGCATGAAGACCGAGATAGCGCATCTTAGCCCAAAAGACGTGTTATATAATGTTCTCTTTGTCCCAGCTTTAAAATGCATTTTGATTTCTTGGTAGCTCAATTTATCAAACATTAATGGTTTCATGCATACATTATATTCCTTAATTACAACAACTTGAAAAGAAATGCACTCTCTTCCATATCCCAACAAAGCGCAACCTTGGTCCCGACTCTGACCTCCTCCTGCATTATATCTCTTGGGAAAAAGAGGGTAAAGTCGTCATTCGGCATCATCTCTAAGAAAGTATCATCGCTGAGACACATCGTGCGCTTGCTTTCATCCGTCACGTCCCACATCGTCACACCAACCTTATGGCCGTCGGTCACTCGAACCGCCAAGGGCATGTCCCAGTACCTCAGGACATGCTCGAAGGTCTCTATGGAAGTCAATGTGATCTTCATACCGCCATTTGCTAGATCTTCGTGGCATATGGTCTTAATAATGTACCAAGGCCATTGGGGATCACTTGGCTTTGGCGGCGGATATATATCACATATCATTATAAGGATGCGATGATACTTCTTGGGCGCATCATTGGAGCTTCCAACTTGATCCCTTTGCGCTTCTTCTTCGGCCTTGGAGGGAAAGAAGTTGTAATAGGATGTTTTTTAGTGGTTAGAAATGTTGGGAGAACCATGATGTAAATATGTGTGTATGTGGCTGCGTATATCAAATTTCTTATTTGGATGTTTAGATATTCGTTTTGAAGGTAATATTTTTAGGGCATTTGGAGTGGATGTATATGCTCAGTATTTAAAGGTAGATTTTAATCTTACGAAAATCTTACTAATTTTAAAAATTCTATATTCAATACGAAAATAATATTAGTTGGATTTTTCCAAACGATAATTTATGTAATATCTATGATTTCATTATCTTTTTTAAAAAAATATTTCATTAGGTTATCGCTCAAGTCATATTATAATTGGTCTCTAGTCAATAAACTTTTTAGTTAACAATATATTTCATTAATCATCAGTTGTCAAATTTCTTTATGACAGAAGCACTGATAAAACGAAAGCATTAAACTCAAATAAAGTTAAGTTATGATTGTATGAGCAACAAATATTATAATCCCAATTTAAATTATTTTTCAGTCTAACGGATGAGCCGAACAAAATACTTGACTCTACACATTTAATATATGTAGCGTCGAGTTCCAACTCTCATATTCGATTTGAAATGTTAATTTATCAAAATTAGATTGATTTTATGAAATAATTAAGATGTGGATATTTTTTGGTAAAAGAAATAATCTTAAATTTTATAAAATATTAATTGTGATTAAATATTAAGGTTAATTATGATGTTATTATGATAATATTAAGATAAAGCTTATTAAGATAAAATTAGAGAGAGATTAAGTATGAAATATTTTCAATACTTGGTGTGGTTTACAATACTATAGACACCTATTACTAAAAATTCATTATTACAACTAAATACATTTAATATAATCTAGTCAATTATTAAATAAGAAGTTCTCGCTCCATATATTATCGTTCAAAGATATGACTGTGTATATTTGATTTGTTATTTGGATCTTTAGATATTCAGTTTGAAGGTCATATTTATAGGGTCTTTGGAGTGGGTATAGATGGGGTCAGTGTTTAAAGATAGATTTTAATATTACGAAAATCTGATTAGTTTTGAAAACTCTATAGTCATTATGAAAATAATATTTTTATTTTTTTTTTGCCAAATAAAAATGTAATGTAATATCTATGATTTCATTAGCTTTCAAAAATATTTCATTAAGTTTATATAATTGGTTTCCAGTCAATAAATTTTTTTGTTAACAATATATTTCATTAATCATCAATTCCAGATTTCTTTATGACAGAAGCACTAATAAATTGAAATCATTAAACTAAATAAAAGCCCTAATAAATTGAAAACATTAAAATCAAATAAAGTTATGATTTTATGAGCAACAAATATTATAATGCCAATTTAAAATACTTTTTTGGAGTCTAAAGGATCAGCCCACCAAAATACGGGACTCTACATATTTAATATACGTAACGTCGAGTTTTAACTATCATATTCGATTCAAAATGTTAGTTTACCAAAAATAGATTGACTATTTTTTCTTTTACTAAATCTTAAATAAGAAGTTCTCGCTTCGAATGTCGTTAAAAAAATTGTATAAAATATTTACGCATATGTTACCTTGAAATATTTTTATGGCCAAGAATTATATCAATTTGTATTAATTTACTTTTGAATTTGAAAGTCATTTCTTTTTTAAATTTTAGCAAGTTTGTAAAAATATTTGATATTTTAAGCTTTATAATTTCAATATTATATGTTATTTTCCGATTGCTAATTTATTAACAAATATTAATGGTTTCATACCTACATTATAATCCTTAATTACAACAACTTAAAAAGAAATGCACTCTCTTCCTTATCCCAACAAAGCGCAACCTTGGTCTCGGCTCTGACCTCCTAAGGCATCATATCTCCCGGTAAAAAGAGGATAAAGTCGCCATTTGTCATCATCTCCAAGAAAGTATCATTGCTGAGAGACATCGTACGCCTGCTTTCATCTGTTACATCACACAGCGTCACACCAATCATATGGCCGTCGGTCACCCCAATCGCCAAGGGCATGTCTCAATACCTAGGACATGCTCGAAGGTCTCTACAAATGTCAATGCGATATAGATCCCGCCATTGGCTAGATCTTCGTGGCCTATTGTCTTAATAATGTACCAAGGCATTCGGGAGCGCTAGGCATTCGCGGTGGATATACATCGCATATCTCTACAAGGATGCATCCATACTTTTTTGACGAATCGTTGGAGCTGTCATCTTGATCCTTTGGTCTACTTCTTCGACCTTGGAGTTAAAGAAGTTATAATAGAATTTTTTTTAAGTGGTTAGAAATATTGATAAAACCTTGATGTAAATATGTGTTTGTATGTGGCCGCGTATATTTCATTATTTATTCAGATGTTTAGATTTTAGTTTTGAAGGTGATGTTTATAGGGGTTTTGGAGTGAGTATATATTGTCAGTGTCTCGTGATAGATTTTAATATTACGAAAATCTGATAAATTTTCGAAATTCTATATTCATATAGGAATAATATTAGTTGGACTTCATGTAATATATAAGATTTCATTAACTCCTCATTCAGAGTCACATATAACCAGGGTCGAATTTGGGCATGTGTATTCTGGCCCATTGCACATGCCACAGAATTTTAGGCCAAATTTTTAGAAGGTATGTGCCATATTTTTTGGGCCAAAATTTTAGTACGCTTATCATATAGGGCATCATTTTCTTAAAATAATCGGGCCATCAAAATTAAAAACGGTCATGCATATAATTAGTCTCTAATCAATAATTTTTTTGAACAATATATTTCATTAATCATCAGTCCTAGATGTCTTAATTATAAAAGGATTGAGAATAAATATTTAATAAATATAAAATCACCCAATTCATTATAATTAAATATTGTCAACTCAAAATGGTTGTACATGACAATTTTTGTTACATTCTTATAATAACTTAAACATAAATGCACTCTCCTCCTTATCCCAACGGAGAGCAAGCTTAACTCCAACTTTGATCGTCTCTGCCTTCATATCATCAGGGCAAAAGAGGACAAAGTCGTCATTTGGCATCATCTTCAAGAAAGCATCATCGCCGTAATACTTTTTACGGTTGCTTTCGTCAGTCACGTCCCACAAGGTCACAGGAACCCTATGACCATCAGTGAGCATGACAGCCGCAGGCATGTCCCAGTACCTGAGGACATGCTCGAATGTCTCGATGTATGTCAATGGGATCATTCCAAGGGCTTGATCGTTTCTCCCTATGGTCCGCATGATGTACCAAGGCCATTCAGGGTCACTCGGCATTGGAGGTGGATATATATCACGTATCTCCACGAGAACTCGATCGTACTTCTGGGGGGCACCATTGGAGCTTCCACCGGCTTCTTCTTCGGCCTTGGAAGGGTAGAAGTTGTAGTAAAATGTTTTCTTGGTGGTAAGGAATGTTGGGAAAACCATGATGAATATATGTGATTGTAAAGACTATGTATATGGGATGTTGTTTGGATGTTTAGATTTAGGTTTAGAAGGAGGTATTTATAGGGATTTGGGAATGATTTTATATGGTAAGTGGCTCAAGATAGACTTTAATCATACGTGGGAAAATCAACATGAGTTTGGAAAATTTATAAAGTTAGCTGGATTTTGCCAAATGAATATTTATGTTTTCATTAAGTCAACACCCAAAAATAAAATTTTGAGATTTCAATAAGTAAATATCCAAGTTAAGTCAACAAATTTATGGAATAACAATATATTGTCACCAATTGGTTGATATTAGAGCTTTTAATTGAATTTTAATTGCAATTTCCATTAAATATCACTTCATATTTTTGTAAACTTGTCCAGCAAGCCTACACACATAAGCTCGCATACAAGGAGAGTTGACGCGTAAGCTTGAATGAAGTTTCATCCTAAAATCAATTGGCGATAGGTGGAATGACCCATTAACTTATAAGTAGGGTTGCAAACAAATCGAATCGAGTCGAATATCATGATATTCTATTCATATTCTATTATCAAATTTCGAATTCGAACTCGAATACGAATACTATTCGAATACTAAAAATCGATTTGAATTCGATTTGATTATGACATTCGAATATCGAATCGAATATTCGAATATTATAATTTAAATTTAAATTTTATCATAATATATTTTTATTTAATAAAAATAAAAATAATATTATATTTAAAATATATATTTAATTATAGTATCTTATATTTAAATATATGTTGAATTATAATATATTTTATTTAATAAATATATATATATATATATTGAATTATAATATATTTCATTTCAATTATATATTGAATATTAATATTGTGAATTTATTATTTATTGGGCCAATATAACTTATATATATAATATATTAAATTATTTATTTCTATATAAATATATATATTGAATTATAATATATTTCTATATATAAATATATATTGAATTATATTGAATTATAAATATATTTCTATAATTATTCGAATCGAATACTGTCATATTTTATTCATATTCGAAAATTATTCGAATCAGAAACATTATTTTTATTCGGATTTGATATTTGGATATTTCGAATTCGAATCTTAAATTTCGAATCGAATCTCGAATCGAACAAAAAAAACTCGATTCATTTGCAACCCTACTTTTAAGCTAGTCAATTCTCTCCATGATTAATCGATGTGGGATATATTTGGATATCTACTTTAACACTCCCCCCTCACATGTGAACTCACTTTTTTTTAAAACCGAATAGGAATGCTACTCTTTCGAACATGTCGTATATTATTTTCCACTTCAGTCGAATGAGAAACACCACTCTTTTTGATCTCCCTCACATGTGAGCCCACTCTTTTTTAAAAGCGAACATAAGCTCCACTATTTTCGAATCCGCCATATATTATTTTCAACTTGAGCCGGATGAGAAATACCACTCTTTTTCGAACCTCGCAAACCATCATAATCTTCCACTATGAAACTATGTGAAATTTGTCACCAGGCCTACGCACACAAGTCCGCATACAAGAAGAGTTGACCGCATAAGCTTGAATGGGGTTCCATCATAAAATCAATTGGTGATAGTGGAGTAGTCGTAAGCTTATAAACTAGTCAATCTCTCCATGATTAATCGATGTGAGACACATGTGAGTTATCTACTTTAACACTCCCTTCATCATGTGAGCCCATTTTTTTAAATCGAACAGGAACGCCACTCTTTTTTAACCTACTGTATATTATTTTTAACTTGAGTCGGATGAGAAACTCCACTCTTTTTCGAACCTCCCCTCACGTGTGAACCCACTTTAAAAAAAAAAAAAACAGGAACGTCATTTCTTTCGAACATGTCGTATATTATTTTCAACTTGAGTCGGATGAGAAACATCACTCTTTTTCGAACCTCAAGAACCACCATGATCTCCGGCTCTGATATCATGTGAAATTCGTCATGAGGCCTACGCTCACAAGCCCACACACGGGGAGAGTTGACCACATAAGCTTGAATATGGTTTCATCCTAAAATCAATTGGTGATAGGTAACGTAGTTCATAAGCTTATAAGCTAATCAATCTCTCCATGATTAATCGATATGGGACACATGTGAGTTTTCTACTTTAACACTCTCTCAACATGTGAGCCCACTTTTTTTTAAACCGAACAGGAACGTCACTCTTTTCAAACCTGATGTATATTATTGTCAACTTAAGTCGGATGAGAAACACCAGTCTTTTTCAAACCAAACCCCTTCCCCCTCTCACAAGTGAGCCCACTTTTTTTAAAACCGAATAGGATCACCAATCTTTTCGAACTTGCCGTACATTATTTTCGCCTTGAGTCGGATGAGAAACGCCACTCTTTTTCGAACTTCACGAACCACCACGATCTTCCGCTCCGATATCATGTGAAATTCGTCAACAGGCCACCCACACAAGCCTGCACACGAGGAGGGTTGACCGCATAAGCTTGAATGAAATTTCATCCTAAAACCAACAGGTGATAGGTGTAGTAGCTCATAAGCTTATTAGCTAGTCAGCCACTCCATGATTAATCGATGTGGAACACATGTGTTATCTACTTCAACAATTTTCTTTATGATGTAAGGATTAATAAATTGACATGAATAATTTAACTAAAGTTCAACCTCACAACTTTGCGTGAGCTTCTAATTTATTTGATATTTTAACATTATCGCATTCTTCGTTTAGTAGAAAAATAAACGAAATACTAAAATTTCAATGAAGTATAATATCTATTCTATTTTATAAAGCGACTTGCCGTTATAATTGCCATACCATCTAATTTTGTCTGTCACTATTGTTTTATTTGTAAATGAATATAATAGAATTATTATTATATAAAAAAACCGACTACCATACATTACTCTTTAGTGGATAGAAATAGATCACAAACGCCTAAGAGTGTAAACGAGTCGAGCCGAGCCCGAACATGGCCCAGCTCGACTTCAACTCAATTAAGTATTATTTGAGTTCGAGCTCGATCGAGCTTGATAAATTTCAGGTCTCCCTTAATATAATACAATAGATATTCAATTTCAAAAAAGTCCAAGTATAATTTGTGTTTTATAATTCATGATAAACTCAAATACACTAATCCTAAATTTGCCTAATTACCCTAAATGAATTGAGAATTTTTTTTCCAAAGAAATATTTTTTATGATGATAAATTTGTTCATCATACGTTGGTAAATGTAAAAATGCCATTAGGGAATACTTGGTATGTTGATATTATATATTGAGCTTCTCAACAAGGAACCAATCATATTTATCTGCAATACAGTTGGAGTTGTCACCAAGCCCTTCTTTGTTTGCCTTCGGAAAATAAATACAAATTTATGTAGTTAATGAATGTTAATGTATTAAGCATATGTATGCCATACATAAAAGTAAGTATTCATAAAACTGTATTATAAGACTGCATTTGATACGCGGAATTCATAGTGAAAAGTAGACATAAAACAAAGCGCATTAAACAATGATAAATTGCGCTTGGACCATTGTACTATCACACCTTTCCTTTCCGTTTCCTAACCCAAATCCTCATGCCAGACGCATCATAAAAGGCCTCATAGAATAAAAATGCTCAATTTATTTTGCGTAAACTAATAGATAAAATATAGAGGTAACGCATGTATGTCGTTAAAAGTTACGTATTTCAAAATACCGCGTTTGAGTTGATTAAGCATTATAAATACAGCAAACGCAGCCAGTCAGAGGTTTTCTGGCCAACTCCGAGGATGCGAAGGGATAAATAAATATACGATACTCGTTCCTACGGTATCGAAATCACGTTCGCTGTTCTGATAATACTGCGTACGATATATAATTTTATCAACCATCACGTCGTTTTATTTTATATCCCAGACCTAATTTTCGTCAACGAATTAAGAAAAGATAGAAAAAAAAAAAGAATAAAAGCACTTACCATGTTGGCTTGTAGACATTTCTATTCAGACAAGGAGGCTCAAGTTGTTATAACAGAGGGGTGAAGATGTCTATGAATTTATTTCCATTGCATTGCTATATTATGACTTTTCTTCCACATTTTGACGATCGCCATTGATCTCTTTCTGCTCAGTGGTTAAACTCTGTCCTTCATTTGATGGTTTTCCGTCGTGATTATTAGGCTCCTCCTTCCCCTGTTCAGATTTTCAGCATTTCATCTCCATTTTAAATGGTCGAAGATAAATGATTGAAAGGACTGTTCAACGGTTAAGTGAAAACCATGTGGAGGTTCATGCGCAGCTCGACAATGGAATAACTAAGACGTAAGTTTATTCGAACACTAACCTTGTTCTTGTCTCGCCATCCGAGTCCAAACGGTCTCGAAAGCAAGCTAATCTTTCTTGTTGGAATTTCTTGCGTCGAGTCATGATTACTTTGCTGCGTAGATCTGAGGACCAAAGGAAAAGAATAGAGGCTTAGCATTCGGTTTCATCCATTGGGAAGGAGTCTAATAAGGTCAGAGTTGAATTATTTTTATTTAGATTTATGATGTATATATGAATCAAAACATATAATTAATAGTTAACATGCATACAACATGGTCTGAATCTGAAGAATAGAAAAATGTCTTGCAAAACAAGGGCAAGCACACACCCGAAGGCGTACTTATCATATTCAGTGAATATTATGTTCTACCGAACAATGGAAAGATAATTTCCTCTCAATAATATGGGAGACGTAATGTTTTTTTTTTCTCTTCATACTTAGACGTGCGTATGGCACTTTTAATAGTTAAGATTAGCCAATAAACGGAGTAAAAAGCTGTCGTAGAAACGCATAAACTTACCGAGGAGAAGACTGAGCTTTGTTTTGTCCAGATTGGTACTGTAAGGTAGCCTCCAGCATTGACTCTGCCATAACTGCTCTTTTCTCCATTTCCGCCAGAGCTGCAACTGCTTCTTCATACTTCTCCTACACCAAAAGTCAATAATTTTGACAAACAGTAGCTATCAGCAACTGTACCTTAAAAGTACAAAGAAACATCCTTGACACATAAGCATATGGATTTTACTGTCCGGCTTATAAATGCAGAAAGGTCTCAGTAATGAAAAAGAAAAAAAAAAGGACACGTGGTAAAGAAACTGTGCACTTGTCATACGAACTATTCTTTTTTTTTTTTTCTATATAGCTGTTTTATATTCATCTAGAGACCAGCGATTTGTAATAAAGAAGACAAATTGTCCATGCGTAGAGGGCGGGCACTGTTCTGAATATACATAGCAAAAGTAAAGGGGCGAAAGAATAAATAAACCTGAAGCACTTCAGCTGCATATCTCTGAGCAGCAGCATCTTGCTCAGCAAATAAACGAGCATCCTCTGTCACCTTCTGTTCTTGTTCTACCCTCATTAAAATCTGTAAGGAACAAAAAAAAAATCATCAAATACCATGACGAAAAAGAAGAGAGCAAATTACTGGAATTACCAGTACAGAGCCTTACTTGAAGCATGGCATTCTCTTGTTCATGCTTTTCAGCAAGGGCTTGTCGAACCTCAGACATCTCTCTCTGTAGCTGCTCCACCTAAAACAGTATGAATGTGCTAAGGCATAAGGATGAATTATAAACATAAAAGGCGAAACATATCCAGATGAACAGCATAATTTTCTAAGTGACAATAAATTATTGTTTATTGCAATTCCCACTTAAATATCAGGTCAATATTGTGCACGTTAAAAAATAGTTACAACTGATGCAACACATATGGCAGTTCGACATAGATGACAAATCATCGCGATATAGGCAAAAACACAAGTTATAGTCGCTCACGCTCTTTCTATCAATCTACAGCAGATCACATGCCTCCACAACATACAAAATATTGAGATCAGTGCCTAGCTGAACATATATATCTAAAAAAGTAATAAAACAGTGTCACCGTGCATTTGAGAATGTACTTTAGAGCATTGAAGGTGTATGACTTACTTTTGCACTCAATTGTCGTCGATTATCCTGTTTAACCATTTCCATTAGAGCTGTTTCCAGTTCTTCTGCTCTGCACGAGAAGAAACGAAGAGAACATGCTTTGACAATTACACCCAAAAGTAACAAAAGCTGTCTACATTACAGTAAAACTTCTAAGATAATAAGTGAACTTATGGGTTCACCTGAGCTCGGCAGATCTCTTTTCCTCAAGTAGCTTGTGTAGCTCAACTTTGAGCCGTACCACCTGAACATAATAAACGATTTTAGAAAGAAAATAATAATTTTAATATTTATGATAATATGATATATCACATTTAACATGATAATTTCTCAACAAAAAATAAAATTTTGAGTGAATCTCCATAGTGAAGATGACTAAGAGCCTCTAGCAAGTAATGGACCTAAATTAAGAATCTCATAAATATGTTATTAGCCCCTACTGCTTAGGCTCAATCAAAAATAGAGTCTGAGTTCTAATCAAATTGCAGATTTTATAGGACCTAGGGTAATAAATAAAAGGAGGACTACAAATTCCCAATCTCAACCACAACCTCACTGGCTTGTCCCCGAATAATAATTTATCAGCTTACATACAAGCCACCATGGGTCGGATTTCTGTCCAGAGAAATGTCGGTTGCAACCTAAAGTTGCAATAGTATGGATAATTTCCTTCCCAACACTCAAATCAAAATCAGACTCAACTTAAATCCACAAAATAATGCATAACACTTCCCAAATTTTCAGTGATGGAATTAGCTGCACCACTCAAATGGTCCAAGTTTTATTGTTGCCTATTTGAATACCAATGTAACTTGAAAGTTTGTAATTTTTAATTTTAGAAAGCCAACTACAGGGTCCAGTCAAATTAACAAAGGATGATCCGTTACACAGGGAAATGTTCATTTTAATCAACTAAAGTCTTAATACTAAAAGTAAAAACCAAAGTATAAATGAACATAAAAACACAACCAAAAGAGTCAAGCAACTAAATGGAACCTCAAGTCATCAAGAGTATAAGATAGCATAAATACAGATTTGACATCAAAAAGTATATATAAGTAATACCTGCTCTCGAAGATCTTTTGCTGGATCTATGTTGATATCGTCATTCAAACCCATACACAGACCATCCAAATTAACAGACTGAGCATCCAAGTGTGGTATATCACCATTAGTCTGAGCATCTAATCCTTTTTTATCAGTTTCATCCAAACCTGGATCCTGTTTCAAATTATACAACTTCGAAGCCAGGCCATTAGAATCCCTCCATATTTCAATTCCTTTCAATCTTTCTTCCAATGCAGTTTTCACAGCTGGTCTATGTTTATCTCGTAATTCTTGCAATCTCGAATCTGTGACATTTTGGTAGCCCATGCAAGCGGTAAATACAAGTTGACTGCTATCAAATGTTGAGCCAGCGAGTGATTGAAGAAGAGTGATAGCATCTCCAGCATCTTTGGTGGTAACTAATGCAGGTCCTGCATGAAACTCAATGAACTTAATTTGCCTAAAATAAATGTTTAACTGAGCAACCCAATCTCAATATAATGTACAGATTCGAGTAGGAAAAATATAGATTGCAAACACTCAAAGGATAATGTTACCGTATAACTCCATTAAAGCGAGAGCAGTTCTGAATAGCATTACACGATTTCCTTCAAATAGAAGCACATCCCAAACTCTAAGAACTGAATGCAAATGAAATTTCTCGGTTAGAATCCGTTTAACTAGATTTCCAAATTGCATTTACAAGATAACATTCCGAATAGCAATAGGCTATGAAACAAAAATATATCGGACAATGAAATAAAGAATCTGACCACTTTCCCATGGAAGCATATTCATAAAAATTGTGAGGAACCATGGCCCAGTCACCCAGGCAACTTGCACTCCAAGGTAATCCAGATGGTTTACTGCAGGAGACAAGTGTATTTGATGACAAAAAAATATAAGACTGATATCTGGTTAGAAATGAGAATATAAAATAGTATAATTGAAGAAAGCATACCCAACTTTGGAAATCTCTCACGCACTAACTCCTCGAAAACAAGTTGATCGACCTAATACATTATTTATACAAGAAATAAACCAAGATGAGCACTGGAAAATATGGACAACAGACAATAATTTGTATAAAAAAATGTAGGCAAAGATACATGTGGTAAAACCTGAGATTCTATCATTTCTTCAGAATAATATCCTTCGAAATAGTCATCTAATAAACCCAATAATGTCCTGAAATTTAAGCAACAAAGTCAGAAGTCAACCAATCAACCATTCCATCTATATGTTGAGCAAAAACATATTTAAAGCTGAAAATGAAATGGTTCACGGTCAATCCAATAAACAGAATAAGCTAAGCATACACAACTGCCTTCACAAATAGATCGGAGGATCCTTCCACATAATCAACATTAAACGTCAGTCAAAAGGAATTGAAATAAAAGCCATACTCACCAGAATGCATTTTCCTCTGGCATCAGAAGCAACAACAATCCCGCAAAAAAATTCATGGCCTGCAAAATCATAACTGAAGATTAGCAGTTCCATAGGAAGAATCCATAGGAGATTGGAACGGCTTTCGATGATTGAGCATATTTAAACTCAGTGAAATTTCGATCAGATGTATCTTTCCCAAATAATTGGTAATGAGCAAGGTGAGTAATGAGTGATCAATTGATCACCAGCAGATCAACACCCACGTAGCTGTAACATGCTGACCTTCCTCAGCAGATTATACAATAAAGAGCAGTCGTGTCTTACCAAAAAAAATTAGCATGCTTGCAAATACAAAAGAGTCCGAATACTATCATAATAAAATACCTGGCAGTATCCAACAGAGGAGTTATGGCGAGCATAGGCTGTAAGTAAACGCCTTAAAGCATCTCGACCATCCTCATCCAAAGCAGGATGTCCAGGAAAAGTGCGAGGTAAATCCTGTGTTGCAAATGACATCAAGATTAAGTGGAGTTGATCGTGAAAAAAAGAAATGTTTGCATTTAAGCAACAATTAGGTGGATAAAAGTATTGATAACCTTCTCAATCTGAATTTTCCACTTTTCAGGTACATCTGTGAACACTTTATCCGACTCATGTTTCTCATCATCCATTTCTTTGCTCTTACTTCCATTATTGGCATCCGTAGCAAGCAAATTTTGATAGTATTTCTCCACGCGACGAGCTTTTACACCAACAAAAGCTTGCCACATCTGGAATATGAATTGAACAGAGGTCACAAAATTATACAGAGAACACAAAACAATCAAGCAAAAAAACAAATCATCTAGAACCTCTCCTCTAAGTGCCATTGGTACCCCTCCTTGAACAAGACATTCAAGTTCCTCTTTTGATGGAGCCACAGTTTCTGAATGAGTAGCATGATCAGTACTTATCGTTCTATCAGCATGTGGAGTATCACCTACAGAAATGTCTTGAAATTGGCTAGGATCTGATTCTGTTCTCTCCATATCATAGAACTCATCCTCAGAATCCTCTTCAGGTGTGACTCTTCCAGATCTTGCCTCTTCAAAGGGAGGAGATTCCTTCTCTGCAACAGAGTTTGGTTCATTTTTCATCAAATTAGTCTTTTTTACGCGATAACTCATCATGTCTTCAATGGGGCGAAGGGATGGCCTTATATCTGTCCATGTTTGTGCTCGGTGAATTTTGACCTGTTTTGCAGAAAGTAACTCCTTATTTCCTCCATTCAAACAGTCAACGTGTTTCTCGCCGTTCATGTCCTCAGCCTCTGTAACATTATCGGATTTCTCATTAGCCTTAGGATTTTCGACAATGACATTTATGATATCATCACTGCCAGATGTCCCATTCAGAGCCCATTGAGTCAAATCCGATTGCCTCTGTAGGAAATCATTCCACCTTTCCGACCTTTCTTCCTCTTCTTCCTAGAGAGGTGGTACGACCAAGTCAAAATGTGCATTAGCTAAAGTAAAACAAGAAGAAGACAAAAAAATAATATTTGCCCCAATAGAACGATAAAATTATTTAAACGAACATTTGACTTTGAGACAGCATGAGAATACCTTGTAGATATTAGCATACTCCCGGTATCTATGTAAGTGCTGAGGTCTCACGGCAAATCCATAAGCATCCCTGTAACCACCAGTTATAAAATTAGAAAAAATCGAGCCTATCCAAGAAAATTCAATTCTCTCTATACTCCTTCCATTCTAAACAAAATACATCTGTTAAACAGAGACTGATAATTCCATGCTGTAAATTTCAAACGCCTTCAAATTTTCGTAGATAAACTTATTGAACATCAAACGAAGCAAGCATTGGACCCGAGATTAAAAACCTAGCCAGATCACATGCGATCTAAACTAAAGCTTAGCAACTTTACTATCATTTTTCACACCTCCCGACTCTGTTGGTCTCCAAGGAATGCCAGCTTATGTAATGCAAAGACCGTCTTTCGACAACATTTTCTCTATTACAGCGAATGCTTTGTTTCAGACAACTAGACTAACCAGGCAGAAAAAATCTACGAAGTTCGTCTTGGCAGACGTCAAAGTCAAGGTCATGACTACACATTACAGTCAGATCATTAAAAAGAAAACGAGAAAAAAGAAACCTCAAATATGTTAATTCCCGCATAAAACTCCAACACTAACCACAATCAACCAATTATCACGAATGTATCATATCAGTAGTTATTCAAGATATAATTAAAAAAAAAAATTCCACAAGAGCAAGTAGCAACTCTCCATTCAGATTTCTACAGAGGAACAAAACAACAAAAGGACCAAAACCCCCCAAAACGCCACCGAGACAAACAAATCAATCCAATCAAATGACAAAACAACAAAAGGACAACAACGAAGAGAGCGACGAAAGCAACGTAGAGCAACAAAACAAACCGCATTAATACCTCTTGTGATCGAAAGAAACAACAGTAGTCGGATTCAGCACAACGGCCGAATCTTTCGCCTGCATTCCTGCGAATGAGCAAGCAACCAATAATTATAAACAAATACCAATCAGATCTATCCCTTCTTGCTCCTCAAATGCCTCGTTTTCAGCCACGACTTTCCTCCTCCTCCGTATGGGCTGGCAATCAATTGGAAATGGGCGCTCGTTCACTTTTCTTGAAGGTTTCTTTTTTACTGTGCGGAAGTTTTGAGAGAGAGGTTAACTGAAGTGTGTCAGTGGAGAGAGAGAGAGAGAGAGAGATACTTTTTTTTCACAATGTGGGGTAGGGATAATATTAAGGATTGCAATAATTAAAAAAGAATTCTAAACGTATTAACTCTATGTATACCGCAAAATTGAATTTTATTTTATTTTTAACTTGGGGAAAGTGATATCATTATTATCATTACAATGATTTTATTTATTTAGATAAGAAATGAAAAGAAGAAAATCGCCATCACATGTACAGTACAGGCGGTGAATGCGCGGTTCCATGTGAGTTGGTTGGTTTGAGTACATGGCGTGAAATTGCAAGCAAAAAAGTGAGAAGTTTTAGCTAAAAACATGAAAGAAATATATGAGGAGAAAACTCAAAATAGTCATGATCGTGGACCAATTTAATCTTTGATGTTTCATATGAACCAATTTAGTTCCCGATGTTGTCGATTTTGGACCAATTTGGTCCTTCCGTCATGATTAATGCTAATTTTAGCTGGAATCTTACACGTGCCCCCCACTAAATCATGCTTTGATCGAATTTTGGATCATTTGCAGAGTTTGGAGGTTCGTACTATTTTGTTCTACTATCAATGAAGCTCGACGAGACAGATGATCTAGAGTTCATGTTCGATATTTTGGAGGACAAACTTTTAGTTTCGTGCCATGATTTCAGTTTCAATTTTATCGATTCATACATGATTTATTGTGAATCATGCGTGTGATTTTCGTTAAAATTGACGTTTATTGTAATAGAATGGCCAAATTAGTCAAAAGTCGACAACATTAGAGATGAAATTGATTTAGCGAAATATCAAAGACTACATTGGTTCAAAGGATAAACATTAGGGAGTATTTTGAGTTTTATCCTGTATTTATTTATATGGGTTGCTTTTGTTTTTACATGTGAGGGACATTTGTTGAAAAACTCCTTAAGAGTAACACGAAAATAAATAAATATAACAATCCAATTTTATATTCACCATGTGGGTTTTTTTTTTCGTACAAAAAAATAAAGTGTCGGTTTATGTTGTCTATTTTGTGTTAGATATGTCATTTATTATCATTTAACAATGGATAGAAGCGTACATGAGGGGGAAAGTTACGAAATATTTAACATAAATTTGATAGGAAATTCATTCATACAAATATCTATTCTTCTATTCTATTATAGCTCAAAGACCTCAAATTTAATTTAATTTAATTTGTCAAACAAAATTACTATTTTACCTTTAATTTATTTTAATTTGAACAATTATCATTATACCCTTTAAAATTTAATTTCTTATAATCATATACCCATAAATTATTTTTTTTTTTTTAAATACATAAAAAGAATACACAATTTTAAAATAATATTATATATTTATATATTATAGCACACACATCGAGTATGCGTAAAATAATAGTGAATTAAGAAATGAGCATGGTCGTCATGTTTTTCCTATCTTCAATGGAACTCGAGGTCTTCTCTGGCCCAACTCATGAACAAGCCATGCGGGATTTCACTATAAAACCAATTGGTAATAGATAGAGTACTCATATGCTTATAATCATCTAATATTTGATTAATCTTCTTTAATGTTCGATGTGATGAGTAAACCATAGAGAAGATTTCGAAGAATCCAACAATCCAACTACGAATGAAAGATGAGTCGAATCGGTTCATCAGCTCAATGTGCCGGCTCGAGCTAGTGATTATTGAGCGAACCTCGTCATAACTATTCGAAAGCTCACGAGCCGGCTCTGATTATCGAGCTCGAACATCGTCGTAATTGTTCTCGTGAGCTATTTATTAATTTTTTAAATAACTTCTTCTATTTTTTTTTCCAGCTTTAAACTCGAGCTACAACTCGTCGAGTAAACGAGCTCACGAGCCGAGCTCGAGCTTAACAATGTCAAGAATCAAAGAAATAGAGTACAAATTGTCATAAGGAAAAAAAAAAGGTGCCCATTGTTCTAAAAAAGATCCATATCCCATGTTTTGTTGGCCCTCTTCAACAGTTTCATAAGCCATAAGCAAGAACAACGCTCGCACATTGGCATAATCACTAACAGTGTAAAGAGACCTCAAACGTAGTAAAAAAGTTCAAAAAGAAAAATGTAAGAATCAAGCGTCTTCTTACCACGAGACGAATCGAGCGATACGAAGCACTAGGCCATCCTCTCATCTCGTCTCCAAGACTTTTCGCTCACTCGCCTCCTTTGACCGAGACAATGGGCCCGCAAAATGAATTTCGATGAGTTGAACCCGAGTCGAGGAACAGAACTACCACCGTGATATCGTCGTGAAAGTGTCTCCTCACTCCTCGGTCGATCTTGTCGAGGTCGGAGTATCTCATCTCCCTCTTCTTCGCTGCTTTGAGCAGGGCAGCTTTGACGAGCCTTCGAGCAATTCCCTGCCAGACAATAAGTATAGTAAGGGATCAATAAGCTCAGGCAACATGGGAGAGAGAGAGAGAGAGGCGCTCGGGCAACATGGGACTGTACGTTTCGAGGGGAGGTGCAGACGAGATCTACAGCCTCTTGGTTGTCGAGGTGCTCCCACAGGCCATCGGAGGCAAAGATAAGAAACTGATCTTCGGGATGGAGTTCTTGAACGAGTATTGATGGCTCGGCGGAAAGGAATGGCTTCTCGAATGGATTGGGCAGCCTAAACTTAGGCAGCAAAGGCGCCTTGTTGAACTCGGCTTTCTTCAAGTAAGCATCACCGATCGCTCTAGAAACCTAAATATGGAATGCAATGTTTATTTGGAACCAAACTAAATAGATTCATAGCTTGAGTTCATTGATTAATTTTTTACGATATAGCAGATTCGTAGATAGATAGTACGTATACCAACCTTGCCAATAGCAGTGCCCAATAACAAAAACCACAAGAGAAAGAGGGAAAATAAAAGCGCAAGAACGAAGAAGCCTAACGATCGGATTATACAAGAGATAGCTGTGTAATAAAAACTATGCTTGATCTATCAGTTAAGGTTACTATACCCGCAGTCAACACCTTGAAACTAATTTATAAACTAAAGTTTGTATATTTGGTACACCTTTCAACAGATCGAGATGCCGAAAAAAGCAATTGAATTCAACAAGGGTTACAAGCATAAGGTAACTATTTAATTGCCCTTAAGAGCCATCGGATATGTATTCAATAATGGCAACAGCAATAAGAGAATAAAATTGAGGGGTCATAGCCAAATAGGGAAATTCTGAAAGAGATAAACATTCTCAGTTCACCTGAATGATACCCTTTACGCGCCAAACGTTGTGCTTTAAGACAACAATCTGAGGATCATCGGGATGCAAAGTTTGCAATTCCTCACGAACAGATTCCAAATTTGCGTTGTGTTCGCTTGATAATTGAATGGCTTGGACCTCTTTCTCAGCTTTATTGAGTCTTCCCAATACCGCTCTAGAATCTCCAGCATTTGCAACATAAATCCGTCCACTGCATACTATGCCCACCAAACAGCACGAACCCACAGAAGCAATTCGGGGATTAACATCCCATTGCTTTTTAACTAGAGAAAGAAACTCTTCGTCTGTTTCCAAGAATGCGTTTCTTATTATATCTGCTGACATTTCTCGATTATTTTCTGTGAAGTCTGCATCATGAATAGCTGTAAAGTAAGTAGTCATGCGCTATTAAAAGCTCAAAAATGTCCAACAACAACGTTGTACAGTTGGTCTACATCATCTTCATAAATCCAAGGATGTTCCAAATCTAAAGGCTACTAAGCATAGTCGGGCGGTAGCTAATATAAAAAACTTACAGCATATAGTATTGAGATAGATTTATGCATATTCTTACATGTTGCAACAACTGGAAGCCATATCTGTCAGAAGTAATTCACAGAATTTTATCCTAAATGCAAAAGTTCCATATTCCTAGGAGTTCAGATCACAATGATACTAAAGGATCGACAAGAAGCAAGTAAAGTATTTTTCATTTATGCCACATGAAAATTTCCAATTTTATTTGGGATATACGAAATAATCTCTGAACGACTAACGAAGTCCAAATTATCCTGTGAAAATGAACCTGCGATCCCAATACAATCTTAGCAACGAACAAAAGACATTGAATACCAAACCAAATAGAATTATGCCCGTCATAGAAGCCACACAAGGTAGAAAATATAGCAATCCGAGCTAAAATTAACATACCCTTTATATGTCCAAAAAGACGGTCCCTTATGAATCTTGAAGCCTCTGGACCAGCATGGCCATCGTAAATCCCGACGAAAGTCCCCTGCGGACCCGACTCAGAAGAGCTCATCGGCCCAGATTCGAGCTGGCTGTGGTCTTCCAACACAGCATTGGCTTGAATTACTGCCATTGAAAACTCGCCATTAACGTGGCGTCCTGAATCTTTATACCACCACAGACCATTTCCACGTGCAATGGAGTCATCTTCTCTACTGTTACTGCTATTCTCCCCATTTTCGGCCGGTGGTTTCCACCAAGGCGTTACGAATTTTCTCCATGAAGTGCTAACCATTTCTTGTTACATATTATATATCAGAAATTATGTTTTAATTTGTTTATTTAACTTCATGTCATCTGGGATGATTCTAGAACCCAACAAAAGGAAGAACAAGCACCAAGGAATCAAAGTTTCGCAACCTTCAAACACGAAAAATAATCCCTTTTCCCTCCCTACAAGCAGAAACACGCTAAAGGATCAGATTTATCACGGAAAACAAACAATCATCAATCAAAGCATCACATGTACGGACGGTAAGTCGGAAAATCGATAGCAATCAATTAATCAAGCAAAATTATCCCTAAGAAAGCCAAAGGCCCATGAAAAGGAGAGAATTCTACGGCATATCCCAAAATAAACGATCAAAAACGGGAAAATAATCGATGAGTTTCATCAATTAAATGCAGTATACGCACTGTACACAAATGCAACCAAATGCACAAGGCCACAAAATCAATGGACATTTAGTTTTTGCTGGACGCCATAAAATAAAGGAATATGATCGCACAAACTACCTAAGAATCAAGAATCTTCGGTCCTTCGGCAAGTAAACGAAGATTGAACCAATAATTTCTAGAGAAAAGGGCCAAAAATATGTTCTTTTCGGTTAAATATGAGAGAGAGACAGAGAGAGAGAGGATGGATTTTGATACGTAGACTACACTCTAATGCTTAGGTTAGGTTATCCCGAAGACCAAATGTATTAATTTTAAATAGGACAATTTGGCACGTGGCGACCAAGTCAGAATTGGCAATTTGGCACGTGGGAACTTAATTCCTAAATACAAGAATTTTTTTATCCTAAGTTTATCCTCGAAAAAAAAATTTCCAACTCAATCGATTATGAGTTTACCGCATACATTTTGCGGATGAGACTAATCCTCGAAGTTAGATGTCATCATTTTAATTTTCACCCAACATCAACTCAAGGTTCATAGTGGATTTGACACTAGAGACTAGACCTCGTACAATTTTGATAGTGATTTCTCTTTTTTTTTTTTTAATATAGTGTAAACAATTTTTTACTATGATTAAGTTTGACGAGATGCGACGCGAGCGAAGGTTTAATCCACATCCCTCGACTTAGGAATCTCAACCTCATCTCTTTCTCCGCGGGATCAAATGAGGTATTTGTCCCGACGGAAAGTTCCTACCCCAGAATCCTTGCCTTTAGACCAAGTAAAATCCGGGGACTAATACACCAGTCTGCAAACTCGTCAACTAGGTAAATTACTCTAGGACAAGTCCACATGTGACAGGTTCACTCAAACTCTAGACATGAAGATTCGAACATGATATATCCCCTACAAACACCTTGAGAGTCTCAACTTAACCACTAGGTCAAGCCTCATCAGCACTCCGTCTTTTTATTGTATAATATTGTTGTCTTTTTTGCAAAGTAACTTAAATAGTGAAAAAAATAAAATGAATCATACAATATTAGCATAAAACATAAATAAAAAATCTCAACAACAGTGCTATTATTGTTAGAATTGCTGCAATGAGGGAGGCAACAAATAGTGGAGCAGATATTGGCGACGTTTGAGTTAAACTTAGAGATTGAAGTCTTCTTTTGTTCATCGATGATAAAGTAAGACTAAACTCACGAGCTTATTATCCTAGGTTGGAATGCCTTAATAAGATCCCCAAGGCTTTAGTGTAAATTGATGTGAGCGAACAACAGAATTTAGGAATATAGAATTTTGGAAACCGACGCCGAAATAGGAGAAGAAAAAAATGATGAAAAAAGATTAGGATTTATAGTATTAGTAAGCATAGTTATAGTAATTCAATGTATGAGATCTCCACGAAAAATGGGCGAGAATACCGTCTTTGCCAACAGAAAGAAAATTTTCTAATGTCCTCGCCTTAATGGGAGAGAAAGGCGAGAAATCTCCGCTCAGATCGGGGCGAATCCTAGGGGAAAATAGAGAATCCTCACTACATTGTCATTCCATTTCTATAATGATTCGTATAGAATCTTATTTTATTATAAGGGCAAAGAGGGAAAAAAAATCATAAATATGAGATATACAAATGATTAATATATATATAGAATTTTATGGTGCTAACCTTATATGGGCGCATGTTGATGTGGCACTGATTCGTGTCATAGTAACATGTCACATCAATATCAGATGTGATATATATATATATATATATAAATGTTGATGTGGCATGTTGATGCTTTATGTGGCACCTGTTGTGTAACAATGATCAATGACACCTAGAAGGAGTCAACTAATAACCCAACACATCTGATGTTGATGTGTCATGTTGACGCCTTATTTGACACCTATTGAGTGACATTGACTTGTGACACATCAACATGCCATATCAGCATCAGATGTGTCGATTAATGACACTTATGTGACATGTTGATATAACACCAATCAATAACACATCAACATGTCCACGAGCACCATAAAATTCCTCTATATATATCTTTCTATTATATTAAGGAAGATGAGTGCATAGTAACTATTTCAAAGGTATATCATATTTATCTTTAATCTTTTTATTTATTTTTATCCTTACAACAATTTTTGAATATAATACATAATTAAAACTGAATTTATAATTAAAACTGAATTTATAATTAAAACTGAATTTATGATTTCATTTAGTAATTATTTTGAATAATAAAAAAAATAAAATATAGTAATATTATTTATTGAAGGTCCATGGACATAGCCTCAGATGTACGCTTCATCGGACAAACAAATGCGAAAACGTCTTTCATGCACACTCTGATTCACTGAGCGGATTTTACGATGGGAACAGTCGACGGGATTATATTCGACTCCTCCGTGCTATTTCCCTCCCAAGACGGCGCCGTTCTCTGTTCAGGCGCCGATCCTTTGCTTCGCAGGCTTCGTTACTCGAAAATCCCCATCGTAAGATTTAACATCGAGATTGATTTTCGATTTTTTCTGATGTTTGTTTTCATGCTGGAACTCTTTCTGCTGTGTAAACAGTTCGAATTTAGTGATCCGAGGCTTTTTTTTTTTCTCTCCGTGCGATATTCTTAATTTTATTGTTGAATTAGTGAGTGCTAGCTCGGTTGAATGATGTTGCTTATGAGGAAGCTCTGGACCTAAATACTGCCATTTGGACTTTTGCATTCCTTTTATTTTTATTTTTTTTGTTTGCTGAAGTTCCATTGGCGTGATTTATTCCACGAATTTCTACAGGGCATATCTCTGGAGCAAGGTCTTTCAAGTTCGAAGGTTAGCTTCTGCAGACTGTTTTTCTATCGGCCACTTGTCCGACGGCCTCTGATCTCATGTTGGATTGTCATCTTTATGATCATAATGGGCTATATCATAGACTTTGTTGACTTTTTTATGATGATTTTTAGAAAAGAAGGATTCTTGAAAATGAAGCTGAGCTCGTTTTTGCAGCCATCAATGTCATTTCTCGTTGTATCAGAAGTCTGTACCCTAACAACTTGATAATTAACTGATTTAGTTGTTACAGGAGAGTCTTCTTCAAGAAATAGCAACACGCTACTCCTGCTCTATATTCGAAGTGTCTGAAGAGGCTCAAATTAAAACTGAGGTTAGTCGAATTTGGGGGAACAAAGCAGGTATTGTTGCCCACATAATTTCAAGTTGCAGACAGGACCTCTATCACGCAGAACATAGTTTGGGCTGGTTACAAGTTGTAGTTGGTAAGATTTGTTTATTTGTCTTTAAACAACAATACAACAATGAAACTAATGAACAATGATAAATAATGTTTTGATAGCGAGATGAGATATTTATTTATACATGATAGTTAGCCAGTCAATAACCGATGATATTGAAATTCGTACTTGCGCTCAATTAAGTGTCTTGTAGTAGTTCGTGAATAGTGATGAATGTGATCTCCAACTGTCATAAGTAGTTAACTCTTAAGAATATGAGAAATTTCGGTAACATTCTTATATATGTATATGTTAAATGACCACTTCATTTAGAAGTTTAAGCTTGAAGGGATTTTATCATATTTTAATTTTATATACTTTATGTCCAATTCGCCCCCTCACGTCTAGGCGTGTAATTTTCTGAAATGAGTGGTGAGGATTCGTAACCATGACCTCTTATACCATGTTAAATGACCACGTCACCTGAAAGCTTAAGCTTGAAGAGACTGCATCATATTTTAAGTTTATATACTTTATTTCCAATATATATTAAAGTTTTGGGAACATATAGAATTGTCCTTATGTTAAACTAAGCCATACTTTTACAATAATTTTTTTTTTTTGCCTGATAGATTTTCTTCTATATTTTTAGGATCAGCTGAAAAAAGATCATGTGATGGTGAGCACATTCCTCCTATCCATATTGCTTCTTAATAATGGTGGTATCGGTTCTTAAGATTATTTGTTCTTTTATTCGGCTATTTTTGGGGATGTCATTTTGCGATATGTTTGGCTTATCAAGACGTGGAAAATTAGTTAAATTGCGTGATTTCTACTTTAATCACAGATGTAGACTGTTTTGCTGTAAATGGGATGTCCAGAGCATCTATTTCTATACTTGAAGAGCTTCCCTTAGTTATTTGTCAATTGAATAAGAAGGTACCTGGAAGTTCTCTAAATAACACTTTCTATTGATTCAGCAAAATGATTATTTTATATCTCCAATTGAAATGACCTATTACGGGTGTTTTTTTTTCATTGAATAATCTCATAAGGAAGTTAAAACAAAGTTATTATATATTCTTTGAATTGCTTTTTAATTCAGTTTATCTTGTAATCATGAATTCTTAATATATTTCATGAAACTTATGTCATTTTTTTGTGATACATGCTTGTTTGTTGATCAATGGATACGGATAACCTACTTTAATTTTACTATCTTGACCTAGGCTCTTGGGAAGGATTTGTTGACAGTTGGCTATGTTATGAAGCCTTCTCGGGAAGAAGATTTCTCCAAGGTAACTAATGTCTGGAATGATTAATGCACCACTAAGCGAAATCTTGGCAAATATTAACAATTTCATTTCTCAGAAAGTTAATGTCATCTTTTAGAGCTTTAGGGTCACATTAACTTGTTTGCTTCAAAAGCCCCTTTTTATCTTCTTCCACCACTTCGATATCACTGTAGATTATGACAACAGTGTAATAATGAAATCAATTCATTGTTGCCTGAATTAGACTGTTAAAGATTGGAATCTTTTCTCTGCCAGATATATAGTCTTTCTTACCTTCATTTATTTGACATCTTTGTTCTTTTTTTAATGGCACAAAGCGATTGAATTTATTTCTAGTGGATTTATTTATTAACTTTACTTGATAGAAAGTTAATGAATCAAAATAAATTAATACCAGAAATTATTGACTCTGCTGAGCATTGGCACACTAATAATGCCATGTTTACAAAATCTTTCTTGTTGGCTGAAACAAAAATGATGTTGAAAAATGTAGTTAGTTAATTGTAATTCAAAATGTGGTAAAGTCTTTCTATTATTTTGAAAGGTAGACAATTTTTCAAAGAAAAGGAGGCAATCCACTGCAAAAATTGATATCTAGAATTTGACCAACATTTTATTCTATTATTTACTTTAAGCAGCGATTTTTAAATTTTAATTCTTCAATACCTATTGAAGTCAAATCTTACGAATTTACCAGTTTCTTAAAGTTGTTATGTCTAGGTTTGCCTGCCTTTTTTAAACGTGAAAATCAAGTTGTTATGCAAAATGTTTAGTATATGCTTATTATAGAGCATACAAGCTGTTCGTGGGCATCAAAACTTCATACTAAAATCTTCAACACACTTCCTATTCACAACATTGATCATTGCTGAAAAACTATGCTTGTAATTTGTGATTCTCAATTTTCTTTCATTTATAATTATGCATATAACTCTGTACTGTTCAATATTAGCTTTTTTTGCTTTTTATTCTATTACTGGAAACAATAGAGCTGTCTTGTTCATTATGTTCACTCTTGTTTAAAGAAACTGGTGATTTTTCTGCACCTTGAATTTTGCAGAGGGGTGCATTTCCATTATGTCCGACACAGAATGGAATGATGTTTTTGCCGTTAAATTATGAACTCTCGATACCACGTCAGTTGAAACTTGTTGATGCAGTATTGCACAAGGCAACGGATGAGATATTGACAGTGGACATGGGGAGTAGCTCTTTGGAATTTCGTGAGAGAGTTACTTTTACTAGGAACCTGCATGAGTTGCAAAGGTTAATTTCATTTTCTATTTTTCTCGTTAGCATACACAAAAGTTTGTTTCTTGCTGAAACCCGTTCAGTGAAGCATATTATGAACATGACGTCATCATTATATGATTTTTTAGGAAGAATGGTTTATAACTCTCTTTTACCATTACAATTTCTCCTTTGCCTGCTGGAGTCTAGCCTCTGTAGTTAGTTTTCCTTTTTTCTTTTCCATTCCTGGGAGAGTTGCTAGGTCATTCCCTGTTCATACTGTGTTTCTCGTTTGCTCCTTTTTCTATTGATTGGGGAGAAATATTACAATTGATCTAGTTCAATCCTCATTTTATTTTATTTTGGTTTTATGTAAGTTATCCAATCTTTATGCAGGTCTATTGAATGCCAGCTGGATTGTTGTGTTATTGACCCATTTGAAAGTATTTTCCCTATATTAGATCGAGTGAAAATCCAGCAGATTCTGACTGGCTTGCAAACTCGTCATTCTCCAGGACACCATACAATCAGAAGCCCCCGTTTCATTAAGGTATTTTATCTCACAATCTAATTGTTTAGAACTACTGGCCTGAGACAAGTTGTTGAAGTTTTTCTGGCTGATTGGCATGCATTATATTCCTTCACATTTCTGTTCGAAACCCCATGGAAAATAATGCGCGTGAGTTTCTTGTCATGATATCTTTCCATTATTCTGGGAAATATCGCAAACATCTCCTACTTCAATAAGCATCAAATTATCCAATAATAGAATTTGTTGAAGGGTAAAGATAAAAATATCTTCTCAGCCAAAGACTAAAACAAGGAGGTCGTTTGACAGTTTCACCTGTCAAATTATAGTCTGATTGTCCCGCTATATGCAAGAAATTTGCACTTTATCTGACTTTGGAAATTCATGCAGGTTGATAGATTTGATGACCCCAATTTAGAACAGAAGCTGGCAGAGGCAGAGTTGCTTCTACCAAATCTAGTGAAACCTCAAGTTGCCTGCGGCGTGGCTGATGCTCACAGTATGGTATATGTTGCTGATTAACTTTAAATTCACAATGTTGTACTTCTTTATATGCAAGGAAGGATCAAATTGTGGTTTGAGGATGACATTAACTTTTTCCATGTGGCCTTTTCTTCATCTGCCACCCTGCATGAAATGAAATTCCATCATGTCTCAGGAGATAAATTGCTCGCTGTTTAGAAGCTTTCTTGTTTTATGCTTAATTTGGTCTTTGTCTCTGTAGTATGTACCCCTCTCTGCTTGGTATTGAGCCACTGGCTTCACAGGCTTATATTGACTGCTATTGCATTTCATCCTGCATTTCTGATAACTATTCACAAGTCATCATCCTTGCATTACTTTTAGCTGATTGCTATTGTAGTTTAATACTCGTCTCCATGAAAGTTACAGTTGATCAAGTCAAGGGCATGCATTCAAATATCTGGCAGTTACAAATTAGTATAATCGATCAATTTGATTTGTATAGTGTGATTCATGGGCCTGGAGTAACTTCATTTATTAAATGTCTTTATATGTGCTTGGTTGTAATGTGGATAATCATCCAGGAAGAACTATTATTAGATTATATTTATATAAAGCTGGTGATGCCCTGAAATATCTCTCTTTAAGTTGCTCTAATTTTCGTTTCAAATCCACTGCCCATATTTTACCCTCTGTCATAATTCTATGATGGCCTCAATTTTGTATCTTCGGATTGATCATAATGTTGTATTTGCACTTTTATTAGTTGACCTAAAGTGCACATGTCAATGCTTAATGGATAGACAATTGGTTGGCTTAAACCTCCCCTTGAAGTTGTTTATAACTGGCCTGTTTGAGAATAGGCTGGTGGACTGGAAACACTGGCATGATTTAGTGCTATTTGTACTCTTGCTGAGTATAATTGGTGATGGAGTAAAACCAATCTAATTTAGAACATCATGATTGTTTCCTCAAGATATGTTAATTTTCCAGCGGTGCTACTCCAGGAGATGCTAGAGTCATTCACTTTTTATTTTCTTCTCCAGCCTCTGTTGTTTTGAAATTTTTTTATACATGTTTTGATGTATGAAATTACAGGCAATAGTTTTTAAGCTGATTCAATACAAAGATCTCAATGTTCCTCTTCCGGCTGTAGTGCAGGTTAGCGACTTAACTTATTTTTTTATGGACTTTGTTTGTTAACTTTTCTGTTTTAATGCCATTCCAATCTGTTTCAATCGGTACTGTGGATATTAGATAATTTATCAAATATTAACAAGGTAAATTTTTTGTGGATGCGCCACGACTCCCAATCTGACTAGAGTTCTCAGGTGCTGATAAGATTTAAAAACCCATTTGTTCTAATGCTTGTAGTTCTTGATTCAGTGATATTATTTTCATCGAGTTTTTCCTATTCATCTTCCCACATGATGTGAACTGTGAATTTCATCTTGATATGCAGGAATATGTGGATCATTCATCTTTGATTTACAAATTTTATGCCCTGGGCAGCAAGTTATTTTATGCCATCAAGAAATCTATACCAAATGCAGATACTTTGGTGAACTTATCCATTGTAAAGGGGCTGGAACCCTTGCACTTCGACAGGCATCAAAATTTTTACTCTGCTTTGTTTAGTTAGTTAGTTAGTTGCTGCTCATCTATGACCTTTAAGAAACTGATGAAAATTATGTTTCCTGCAGCCTAAAGTCTCTTCCTGTTGCTAAAGAACAAGCCAACACTGACAACCATCATCTTGATATCGAGCTTGTGACAGATGCTGCAAATTGGCTTAGAAGAGCACTTGGGCTTACCATATTTGGTTTTGATGTCGTTGTGAGTAATTCCTTTGTTTTGTTTATTGAAATTTCAATTTTATTGAGGAATGGAAGGGTTAGTTTCCATTAGAGCAAAACTTGTTGGAGTAAGTTATATGCCTTAGTTTCACATGTCATACCGGCTACATATTTTCTAAAACCACTTCACCTTTTGTCTAGGACTGAATTTCTAGTGAAAAAGCTATTTTTAACCAAATGACATGACTTTTCCAAGCCCAATGTCCCTTCAATTTGTTTGATCTACAGTAGGTAAACACAATGCAATTCATCTTACTTCCTGGTCTTGTGCTAAACTGTCAGGTTCAAGAAGGCTCTGGCGACCATGTCATTGTGGATGTGAATTACCTGCCGTCATTCAAGGAAGTTCCCGATGATGTTGCAATACCTGCCTTTTGGGATGCTTTGAAGGAAAAAATCATTTCAAAAGAAAAGTACACAATATAATAAAGTTCCTTGATCTTTGTTTTGTTGTCGTATCGTTTAATGCTGGCATGGATTCAGTAACTTCCCTCTATCTTTTCTCCTTGCCTGAAATTGTGTATGTGTGCGTAATGCTCTTGAACATGAAGTTAGTTAGTGGAATGCAAATTCTCTCTCTCTCTCTCTCTCAAAGGTTTCCTGACTTATGTTTAGAAAATTGACTTCGGATTTCTCCTTTTCCTTTTATCTTTTGGAAATATTTGATTGTATTTCAGTTCCTATTGGATAATGAAGCAAGTGTATCTACTATCTACATCTGCTCAAGGAAAGAAATGGGAAATTTAGATCTCCCAATGTTTAACTGTCATTTGAAGTGATATAGTCAAACCCTGTTAGCTGTGATTACATGATTTGTAGATAGTAAATCAAGTTCTTGGAGATCCTCATAGGGTCTGTCAAGCAGAGTGAAGCAACATCATTGAGGTATAACTCTCGAGAACATTGGTTCGAAGCTCGCCATTCATATTGCGCTACAAATATTGATATATCCAACGTCAAATAATGTGAGGCAATGGATGGAAGCTGATCCAATTAGCAGTTTCTGCGGCAAAGATCAAATAGAAGAGAAGGTAAGTTAAGATTAATCCTTTGCTTCCATCATGATTTACTTGTAGTGCATATGGCTGTTCATTAGGTGCCTATTAAATTTCTGGCAAAAATGCTGAAAGTTGCATCTTGTTTTTTCTCGCTAAATTCATTTTGGCCGCGAGGGTCACTCCTGGTTTTCTGCGTAAGAAATTTATTTAACGTTCAAGGCATTTTCTGAACTCGTTTATGCTTTCGTCGGAGATGATAAATCCGACATATAGTTTCTTGAAACAAAATAACTCCTCGAAAGAAATGTTTGCTGTGAAATCCAGTTGCCTGTTTCAGTATTAAACGTTTTTCTACTTTTTTTATGCTGTAAACCAATGCCTGCATTAGTTGACTACTTGACTTCATGCAATGTGGTTGGCGAGATCATTTTTATTTTATATATCTTTTCTATACCAACCTTGGTGGAAACAAAGCTGTCATTAGGTGGATTAGCAGCACCTACCTACCAAAAAGATGTTCTATACTCTTCGCCGATGTCTCTCAATCGATTTAGGTCCAACAGCACAACTCTTCCAAGGTCTGCCCTATCCTTCCGTCTTAGTTCTGCACATTTAAGATCTAGTTTAGCCATGCCCGATGCCTCTTCCGTGGCCCAGTCAGGAATCGGCAGAATCCAATACTTCAGCAGAAGTTCCTCGTCGATCGCCCGTGCGATATTGTGTGTCAATCCCATGACTGGTCGCCCAAAAGAATAGACATCGGATTTCAGTCCAAGCATATCCTAGTCTGCTGATAATTGGGATCTATGTAGCAAAAGTCCCTGCTGTTGATGTCATCCTATACTGTGTGACATCATCTTCTACGGAAGGCGGGACAATCCTTGCCAATCCCACGTCGCTTTTCTTGCTTGCATAGTTTTGGTCAAGCATTATGTTTGCATGTTTTGGGTCTGCACCTATTCGAAATGAGAGCTGCCATGAGAGGGGACGCCTGTTTCCTCTCTGCAAGAGAGACGGTATTCGTGGCTATCATTGGCCGGCCATATTCGGGATAGGCTTCGAGGAGGACGACCGTGTTTGGGGGGGTGTCTTATGCAGCTGAAGAGTTCCACCTGAATCGAATGGGGAATATGACATATTCGGAATAGGCTATCGTTGTTGGGTGGGGAATATGACATTTTCACCTGATCAGTTTCATAGAGATTGAGTGGGATATCCTGGAATTAGGGGTGAAAATCAACCAAGCCGCTCGTGAGTTGCTCGGTCAAAGTTCGACTCGAATTCGATTTGACCAAGCTCGGCTCGAGTTCGAGTTCGGTTCGTTGATAATCAAGCCAAATTCAAGAAGGTGCATGTTCAGCTCGACTCGATTCGTTAAAGCTCAATTAATATGTACATATATAGTAAATATTTCGTAAAATATTAATAAATAAAAAAATATTTAATTTGATTTCCAACGTAATCAACTAAATCATTAAAAGTTGAATGCTAGAACTTACATTGCTTTTTTTTTTCTTTTGTAACTTTTCCACCATTATCGTTCATTTCATAGTCTGCAATTTATATCTCTTCATTTTTCTTTCAATGTGTAATTAAGACAGATAAAGATTACATATACCCAAAATACGTGCACCAAATTTCTACTTTTATCTTGAATTGACATAAATAGTGTAGATTGTTTATTATAAATTGGGTGAGAAATGACCAAAGTCGGATAAAGTATTTAAAAAGAAAATATTAACACTAAAAGGAATATGACTTGTTCATTCACAACTCGTGAGCAGCTCGGTCAAAGCTCGACTCGAGTTCGAGTTGACCAAGCTCGCTCGTACTTGACTTGTTAGTTATCAAGTCAAACTCAAACATAGTCAAGTTCGGGTTCGATTCGTTTACGACTTGTTCACACCCCTACATGGAATTTTAAATAATAATAATAATAATATTAATGATAATAATAATTAATTCACATTCATACATGTGTAGTTTTAAGGAATTATAAAAAAATATCCAATGTGATGGCCCAATCACAGTTAGAGTAAGACAGAAAAGAATCTCTCTCTCTCTCTCTCACAGTCCACACACAGCACAATTTACAATTTAACAAGAAGGCAGACGATAGAAGTCGTCGTCCCCGCCCTCGCTCAGAGAGTTAAGCCCATTAGTTTTCTGTAACCCAAAAGCGAAGGGAAGAATCAAAGATGCATCTATGGCCGTCTCTAAGGCTGAGGGACTCCTTCAAGAACGCCTACTTGAAGACGCTCGACCTAAATCTTCATCGAATGAACTCCCAAAGGAGGCAGCAGCAGCAGCAGCAGCAAGGTGAATCCACCAGCTACCAACAGAAGCTGTTGGACGACGATCGCCAAAATAGTTCGGGAAATTTCGGAGGGTTCGTTGTTTTCTGCAGAGAAGCGCTTCTCATAGTATCTTGTTGCTACTGTTGCTTTGGCTGTGGAGGTAACTGTTGAACGATTTCGCATATTTATTCGTACCAGGTTTTTGTGTTTTATGTCTTTTTTAGATGGATTCGAGGTGAGATATGTTCGAAATTTGAGGCTGGTATTGAGTAGTTTCACAGTTCATAAGTGTATAAATTTCAAAACATTTCAATGGAGTCGTCATATGATCTAAGCTACATGCTGATTATGTTGTTCTAGTCTGGGTATTGATGCATTTCATATTCTCTTTCTCTTGTTCTTGTGTGTTTTTCATGAGGATTATGTTACGAAGTAGAAAGAGAAATGGGCGATACAGTGAGAAAACTTAGTCATGATACAAAATCTTTCTAACCTTCTCTAAGTCCCTTAGATAGACAGCTGAGATCTGTAGTAACTTTTATTCATGCAATAACTCCAACTGCTTCATCCCCTAAAGACCAAACAATGTTGATTTAAACTGTTTTCCGGGAATCGTAAGATAATGCACTTGTGTGGCTTTCTGTTATAAGCGTGATGTTTTCTTTAATGTTATTTATCTACAGTGTTAGCAATGGTACTTCAATTTCGGCTAATTGCAATGCAATCATAATCAGGACAATACTTAGAATTCAACTCTAAATGCTTATAAAATCCATACTTGTTTGTTTGGTTCTCTTGTCTTAACTTGATCATTATCTCTTTCTTTTTTTGTTTTCTCATTTTGTTTTGTGGCTCAACTTAGTTGTGCTCTGAAATACGATTGTTAGCTTGTTCTATGGAATGGGTTTTTCTAGTTTCACATGAAATCCGTTTATTCGCCTTGGATAACTCTGATGCCAGAATCTGCATTTGAGATCTAAATCATTTCATTTTTACTCAAAATACACATAGATAACCCCATTGACATTGCAACCCCATGTCAAAGAACCGAGCTATGATCTTCCCTTAGACAACTGACGAGCTTTTAGGGGAAAAAAAATACCCGCTTGGCTCTTCATCGAAGCTCGTCCAATCCTAGGTTGTTACAGTCCAGTGCGGGAGGTTTTTCACTTTGCTCTGACATAGGGACTTCTCACATGTTAGCTAATCATCATTTTTCCCTTCAATGTTCTGCGTATTTGGATCATCGCATGGATGGTGATTGAATCAATCATCGCTTCAGTTTATACATTGGATCGGATTTATTTACAATCTGAGAGAGGATCACATGGATGGCTCATCTAATGAACTATCCTTTATTATCTTGCAGTGTTTTAGATTATATAATATGTATATATATATTATATATATATATAATAATAATACCATTTTTTAGGCTGATGATGATCCTATTTCTCTGTGTTTATTCAGCTTGTGTTGAAGATGAAGAAAATGGTAGATAGGGCGAGAAAAAGCATGAAGGGAGACAACTTCAGCAGTTGATTGTCTCTTCACTTAGTTATAGTCGATGATCACAGTTCTACCCAACTCTTCAGGTAATGTAATGCTGATAGATATGTAGTAATGATATAGTTCTCAGATTTTTATTTATTTTTAATTGTTATTATCGATGAATATGATAATATAATGCAATGATCAATACATAGTTTATTAGCGTTAGTGTTGAAGTTTCCTTGGCTTGATAATATCGGTCAGCAATTGACAAGAAAATAGAGTTTAATGTTTTTTTGGGAAAATATGCATATATATACTTCAATATAACTAAGGGAATGCCTCAATAATTTGAAACTTTATTACCTCCAAGGTTTTGAAATTGGATTTTCAAACGAAAATATACAGGTTTAATGTTTATTGGTTTAATCAATTAAAATCAGAGTAAAATCGGTATCTTTAAAAATAATAAAATATATTAAGTAATATAATGAAGTGATGAAACAATCCATGCATCTTTTTATTTCCAAACGGTGAAATTTTTGTTTGAAATTATGTCTAGAATATATTTCTTTTAATTAAACTAAATTATTATTTATTACTATTATTAGAGTAAATGGTAAATTTGGTGTTTATACTATACCAAAGTCTCACGGTTGATGCTCAAATTTTCAAATATGCGGTTTTGGTTCCTTAATTTTATAACACATTTCCTTTTTTGTTCTTTTGACCTAAAGAATTGGTAAAAGAAGAAAAAAAGAATGATTTTCCAAAGTTCAGGAACCAAAACGACGCATTTAAAAGTTTGAGTACCATTAATTATAACTTTTTTTAACGTAAATTCCAAATTTTTGTTTGAGGATTACGTACATGCTATTGTGTGGGGATTACGGTGTGTGTGGGGTTAACTCTTGAAAAAAAAATTCAAAAATTTCGTTTTGATCAAAACTAAATTTTATATCAAGTTTACACAATAGCATGTATGTAAATAAGGAAGTGGTTTTTATACTTTTAAATGTGTCATTTTGTTCCCTAAACTTTGTAAAATATTTTTTTTGGTAAAAGAACAAAAAATTAATAATTTTGTAAAGTTCATGAACTAAAACGACACATTTGAAAATATGAGCACGACCTGTGAAATTTTGGTATGGTATAATCAACAAATTTTACGTTTACTGGGTCTGACAAATAAGGAAAATTATAGCCAAAAGTAAATGTTAAGTCAAATCTTTTGCAAATAATCTTGATATTTCCTAGGACACAATGTCATTCTTTTAAAAATATATCTAATAAATAAATAAAATAAATTTCATAATAACACATCACAAATATCATCCATCTCATCAAAATAATTCCAAAATACGGGATATTCGACAATCCCTAAAAATCAAGCAACATCCATATTTTCTTGTAATTTGATATTAACTTTGACGAAATTGTATTTTAAAAAAAAAAGGGAAAAAGAAAAGGCAGGAAGGACTGACGCATGAATGGTGTGAGTTGGCCGTTGCAACCACCTTTCGTGAAAATCATTAATTATGCATTCATTATTTTCGTACCCTTCTATTTATTTATTGTAAAATTTTCTTTTATTATTACTCTATTTGTTAGGAAAAATCAAAGTAAAAGAGAGAGAGATCGAGCCAAATTGAAATTTCTTAATTATAATTATCTAATAATACACAATGAATGCATAGAACGGCACCCATATAGGTCCATGACATTTTAAATTGGAGGTCACAGATTCGATCCCAGCTAGAAATCTCGATCGTCATTGGATGAAAAGTGAGATAAATTCACCTGACTCGAACATACAGTCTGAAGTGTATGGTGTGCAAGGTCATAACCAATCTTATAGTGCCTAGAGTATGTGGCATAAGTCCGTATCCAGCCTAGAGTAGTGTGCAAGCCTATAGACAATCTTGTGGGGGCCTGGAGTACGTGGCATAAGACCGTAATTGGCCTAGAGTGTGTGACGCAAGTTCAAAGCTAGTCGATCAGAGATACTTAGGATAAAAAAAAATAAGGGATAAAACTCAATATAATATCCAATGTTTATCATGTGGACCAATTTTGTTCTCGATGTTTCGCCTAAATCAATTTAGTCCTCGATGTTGTCGATTTTGGACCAATCTGGTCATTCCGTCACGATAAACGTCAATTTTAATGGAAATCTCGCACGTGCCTCACAATAAATCATGTCTCGATCGATAAAATTTAAATGGTTACTAAAATTAGGACACGAAATTACAAAATTCTCCTCCAAATTTCGAACACGGACTCTAGATCGTCTGTTTCATCGAGCTTCATTGACAATAGAAGAGAACAGTACAAACCCTCAAATCCAGCATTCCAAAATTCGATCCAGACATGATTTATTGTCGGGCACGTGCGAAATTTCCGCTAAAATTAACGTTAATCACGACGGAATAATCAAATTGGTCTAAAAAATTAACAAAATTGGTACAAACGAAACATCGAGCACTAAATTGATGCACAGAGTAAACATTAGTGTCATTTTTTGGATATCTCCCTTATTTTAATTATGTGATGTGATTGTGATGTGATGTTTAACCGTGGCTGAGATTACAAAATCCGCCTCGTATCGTTAACTCCCACTCCCCACCAAACAAAGCTAAGATTAAATCTCTCTCTCTCTCTCATAGCACAGAAGCAACAACTATGTCTGACACAGACTCAGAGGCAACGCTATCCAAGCACCCAATCGTCTCCGCCAGCTCAACGAGCCCATTCGGCTCTCTAACCGCCGACCAGTTCTACGCCCGCCACCGCATCACCCATGCCTCCAAGCACATCTCCTCCACGCACGACCCAAACCTCAAGCTCTTCACCCAGTCGTGGACCCCAGACAACGTTCCCATCGGCGGCGTGGTCTGCGTCGTCCACGGATTCACCGGCGAGTCGAGCTGGTTCGTGCAGCTCACGGCGGTGCACATCGCCAAGCGGGGGTTCGCGGTGTGCGCGATTGACCACATGGGCCACGGATTCTCCGACGGGCTAGTGGCCCACATCCCCGACGTCAACCTGGTGGTCGACGACTGCGTCTCCTACTTCGATTCGTTCAGGGAAGGCTGCGATCCGTCGCTGCCTGCGTTTCTATACGCCGAGTCGCTGGGCGGGGCCATCGCGCTGCTGATTGCGCTGAGGGGGGAAGGCGGCGGCGGCGGTGGTGGTGGTGGAGGAGGAAGGTTCGTGCCGAGGAAAAGGTACGATGGGGTGGTTCTGAACGGAGCGATGTGTGGGATAAGCAGCAAGTTTAAGCCGCCGTGGCCCTTGGAGCACTTCTTATCGCTGGCCGCTTGGCTGGTGCCCACTTGGTGCGTGGTGCCCACGCGCGGCTCCATTCCCGACGTTTCCTTTAAGGTGAATCGATCAAGCGAAAGCTTGTGCTTTTTGATCCAAATTTTCATATATAGACATCAATGAATATGTTCAAGTGGGCTCGGACGTCGAAACGGTCGTAGAGTGTTCCGAGTCCATTGCGTTGTCGTGGCCGTTCCGCCACATCAACGGTGATATTTGAATAGGCTTAAGGAATATATTTAGGATTAAATAAGCAAATGAATAGTTTTGAAGTCTTTGTTTTACCTACCAACCTAGTTATAATTCTAACTCCTCTTACATTTGACCTCTTAATAATATTTTAAAAGTTAAACTCAATATTTGGTGTACCAATATATGTGTAGTAGTGGTGATGAAATTTAGAGTGTTGAAGGAAAGTGGCCACATGTCTAACTTTTGGGTGGTGTTGGGTTATACGTTAAGTGCTCGTTTGGTATGTTGGATTATATTTAGGAGGGTTTAAGTAAGTAAAGTTTATATAAAACTAATAAGTGAGTATAAAATGAAATGTGTGTTTGGTTAGTGGGTTTACAATAATCCATCTGAGAGGTGTGTTTATCTAAACCCGTATACATGGGTTTAAAACTGTTATATATAAACATATGTTTTATATAAACCTACGTACTAAACACACCAACATGTTATAAAACAAGGTTTAGAATTGCTAAACACATGTAACAAATAAGGGCTAAGTGGATAGATAAGACTAAATCTAGTTTCGTGTTAGGAAAACCGCCAAATGCCTTTTATGACTAACGATTCGAAAATGATAATTGGGTTTAAGAATAATTTGGTTATTGTTAAAACGAAGGTTTTGGGTAATAGCATGTCTGGGTCTAACGAGAAAAGTGGTGGAACGTCCCCGACCGTACCACGACAATGCGAAGGAAATGGAACAGTCGTTTCCGTTTCGGCGAACCATGTCATCAGTATTTTTAGTAGCGTAATAATTTTTAGCAATCCGGCGAACCATGCTGGTATATCGCCGTCTTGACTTGATATATTGCCGCGCTTCCGCCATTCCATGCATACCTTCCGGCCGATATATCGTCATTCTGGCCGTAATATCGGCTGCGACTATAAAAAACACATCGAGCCCAAAACTTCGACAGTCCCTCCGATACATCACCGTTCTGGCAAACCATGCTACTAACATGATTTCACGTCACTAACAACTCGTTTCTGTGTCAATTAAAAGGTCGATTGGAAGCGGAAGCTTGCCCTAGCGAGCCCGAGGAGGCCGACACTAAGACCACGTGCAGCCACGGCTCAAGAACTCATGCGGGTCTGCAGAGAGCTCCAAAGCAGGTTCCACGAGGTGACCACGCCTTTCTTGATCGTCCACGGCGGGGACGACATCGTCTGCGACCCGGCATGTGCCCAGGAGCTCTACGAACGTTCATCGAGCAAAGATAAAACCCTGAAAATCTACCCCGGGATGTGGCATCAGCTCGTGGGGGAACCTGAGGAAAACGTGGAGCTGGTTTTCGGCGATATCATAGACTGGCTACTGAGGAGGGTGGCTTCAGTCCCGACGGTCGGGAAATGAGAAAGTATGAGTGGTTGGTTGTTATATAGAACTAGCTCTTATCATTGTGGGCCTTTCCTTTGTAACATCTATTCTGAGTCTCTATTGCTGTTATGAGATGAGCCAGCATTATGAAATAGAACTTACCAAATGTTGCTCTGCTGAAATCTTAGTTTCTTACGTTGACGCGACTAAATAAAAGCCCGAGTTTGCAGGGAAACGTCTGCTTTTTATCCTTGGCTTGCGTGTCTGCTGCTGCAGTTCAGTTATAGAACATGAGGATGATGATATACCTTGAAGATGAGAGTTAGCACTGAAATCAAACATCATAATGTGTACAACTTCAATTATTGCAACAAACCAAAACACAAGTAAAATTCAGATAATTTCATTACATTGCTTCACGGAACATAGAACCGTGTCCAGGAAAATGAAATAAAACAGACACATACTAGATTATCTTAATATTCATCCATGGCGGTCATAATTTCAAAACCTCGGTAGAAATGAAAATCTGCGAAAATTCTGGGTTTTTTTGCGTGGACAGAAAGAGATACGTGACCGTTTGGTAGAGAGGATCATATCTCGATGGGTTCCTGCTCGGTATGCTGCATAGGTTCTTGCAGTGCTGGGTTGATGGGGAAGAGATTGCACTGTGCGTATTGGGCCATCAACTGATCCACGAGTACCAGTGCTACCATTGCTTCCACCATCGGAACAGCTGTCGAAAACGTATCAGCGTGAAGAAATAAGATCAAATTCTGATTAACTCTGTAGGTTTGGTTTGGCCCCTGGATGTAAAAATTGTTGAAAGTTACCTCTTGGAACAACACAAGGATCGTGGCGACCTCGGGCGATTAGCTCTGTTTCATGCCTGTCTCGGGTCACAGTGTTTTGCCTCCTCTGCAAAAAAATGTTCAGAAAATGGATCACTAGGTTTACTCCATCCTATCCAATTGGGTTAAAATTATGACACGTGTCACACCCTCCCCATCCAAAGTGTTAATCTTAGCAATATCTTTTAGATGGGAACACATGTCATCACAATCTCAACCCTACCCAAATGGGTAGTGTAGCAAGGACCAAAGCTCAAGTCCTTAGACACTAGACAGTAGGAGGATGATAATGTTTGATTTACAATTCCTCAACTTGGGCATTAAGTTCAATTTGAGGAATTCAGGAAGGAATATTAGTTGACGAAATGTCGGGTTAACATTTTCTCAGAAACAACAACGATAAAAACATTAGTCGGGATAAAAGTTATAATAGATCACAATGAGAAGGCTTTCGGGCGGGCGCTTGGCAGTGATAACTATGTTTCGAGAAATATTGTTAATCCAAGATTTAGGTCCTTGCTTTGTAGCTAGGCCAAGGGCAAAAATGAACAAGAGAAGCATGACATACAGATATTGTTGATGTCGGCTTGAATGCTATTCTCATTTTGATAATTTCTCCATTTGATATTCCACCCTGGCCACGACATGAATTATGTATGTAATCATCAGAAAACACAGAAAAGAATGAAGAGATCGCCGCTTGAAATAAATAAGAAAATAAAAGATAAACCTGTATCCCGCCAGAACGGTTGGTTTTTGTCCTGATTCTTCCATTGTCATCCATGAAGAACTCATCGTTATGCTCACTACCAGTCATAAATGTACCTGTTTGATTTTGATGTTAGGATGTTCGGAATGCAACACAAATCTCTCAGATAACAACTCATAGTAAAACATAGTCAACCATGAGTGTGTGTTTTGTACCTGCAAATCCACTGCCGAATTCAAACCCCTTTGTTGCGGGTAATGACATACAAGCCTTTGCTAACTCTGCTTCAAGTTTATCAAACACTGGCGAACCAAGACCCTACAAAAAATAAATAACAAGTTCTGATTATTCGAAGAATTGCACAAAAGAAAATAATGGAACTCAATGTTGAGGACAAGGATTTACCCGCGGAACATTACGAACAATGCAGGTAACAACACCACCAACCGAATCACCTTTCACCCTGACGGCATCAATAGCAGCGATCATTTTTTCTGCATACTCGGGATCTGGGCATCGTACGATATTACTCTCAATCTGTAAGCAGGTGAAGTATAAGATAAAGGCCTACATGAGAAGATGCTAATAGGCATGGGGAAAAAAAAACTGCTTACAAATTTGCACAAAAAGAGTCAAGAATGAGCAGAAAGAAAATTCAGATGCACAATGAGTGGTCCACATTAGATTGCAAGTCAAAACAATCTAGTTTCTTGTATCAAAAAAAACAGCGTAGCATATTTTCCTTTTCTTTTTGACGAACACACACAATTTTGATGAGTATCACTTACAAGTTCCAAAACAGATTTATGCAAGAGCACATGCCATACCATGCATATAAGCCTACAATAATAAAATGAAGAAACAACAATGGATTCTCCACAACCACATACCTGATCAAGGGTCAATGTCTCATCATTAACCAAATTTTCCGGAAGGACAACTTTGTGCACTTGTGAAACGTAAGCAAATATCTGTAACATCAAACACTACGTAAGATGACCTATACGCAGATGACCTTATAATTAATATTATATGCTATCATTAAACAAAAATCTTTTTAGATGAACAGTAAAACAGGAATTACAAGTGAAATATCAAGCAGTAATTCTGCAATGCTTGTTAATGTTCATATTATTACTGGTTAGTTTTTAGTAGCGGCCGTCCGTTATTAATTATCAAAATGACATTACTCCTAATTTCAGAAGCCGAGTATTCGAAACCATACAACAAGAAACCATAAAACTTACTTCAGTTTCGGCATATAGCTTCAGAATCTTCTTCGCGATAGCTCCAGCACCAACTCTCCCTATTGTTTCTCTAGCAGAAGATCTACCACCGCCCTGAATTCACAAATAAAAAAGCCCCAGCATTGATCAATAACTAATCAACCTAGTCAATGAAAGTTCGAGCATAAGAAGGTGTGAATTAGGTTCCCCTAAACTCTCAGTATACAACAGGATAGTACCTGGACTGATCTTACTCCGTACTTGAAGTCATAAGTGGCATCTGCATGAGATGGTCTGTATGCTTTGGACATTTCACTATAGTCCTGGAAAAGATGCATCAACACGATCCTTTGTCACAATGGCCAATCAACCCATAAGAATTTCTTCACATACAGTTTTGATTCATTTCCTAGCAGCAATAAATCACATATAGCATTTTCTACAGGGTAATAAGAGGGAGATGAAGGCGAAATATAAGAAAATCCGCTCATTGAAGATATGCATATATCTAGAAAGTCGCAATTAGGAATGACAGAAGGAGCCACTGGTAATGGCTGCTAGGGTTCAAACTTCAAAGAGAATGCACATCTCTATATATATCAAGCACTTGGTAGGAATGGTAAAGAAATCAACTGTTAAATGCATTTATAGACAGGTAAATATGCAAACTAGTCATTAAAAATTGTTCGAAACAATGAATGGTATAAAAACTCACATGCCCTCTTTGATCTGTGTTAGGAACTTCTATCTTTACTGGAGATCCAGTGGTTACACCTACAGAGATTGTAATATACTTGAATCATTTGACAAATAAGAAGAGTCATGAATCTATGCCCATGTCCAGCAAACAGAGAAGTCCATTGACTAACCATCAGCAATTCCTGAAGCAATTTTACAAGTATCAGTCTCTTTTCTAGGTGTGGTGATTCGGCTCTGACCCGGCCTCCTGAATGCAAAAACGTCAGAAATTTTACATTCAAGCTAACATATTATGCTAAGACTAGTGATATCAAAATAAATCCCAGTTATCTTATTTTCATAGATGATGACATTATCACACAGAGGGTTAGGACTATAAGTCAGATATGATCTCTGCACCTGCAGCACACAAAATAATGGAGAATTACAACTCATAAACAGTACCTTCTATCAAGGTCTAATTGGATATCAGCTTCTGAGAGGGGAAGTCTAGGAGGGCATCCATCAACCACACACCCCACACCGCCTCCATGAGATTCACCAAACGTTGTAACACGGAAGTAAGTCCCGAATGTGCTACCAGAGGCCTTTACTTCTGTTGATAATAAGAGTTAAGCCATATAAGTGCTGCTTGGTTGGTTCGACAAAGATTTCTATTTCACTATGACAAGATCAACACCACTAGCATAGAAGCTATGACTGATTTGCCGCATCAACGTGTTAGGTGTTCAATCACTCGGCATACTTAAAACATGCGATTTGTGGCCCTTTCGACTTGAATAATATGTAAAGGATGATACTCTTCCAATGGCCAACTCTTCAATAATAAGCAAGGATCATTTTGTCTTGTAAAATTACCCCCCAAATAAACGTGCTAGATGTACTTTTATTAACGTCAAACTCCGAAACATACGTTCGTGACGCCATAACATTTTGATGGAGCATTGAGACGCATCCTATACGCGCCATCTTACAGTAAATAAAAATTGGCTTTTACCAAATTCCCTAAACGAAGATAGAAAAACGAAAACAAAACAACACTAAGTTCACCGTTGATAATGCCATCAATTCCACGAATAACCATTATTAGACGAAAATCTCAAGTTTCACTGAGCTCGATGAACATAACTCAGGTATGCAGCAGACGAAGCTCGAAAAGGTGTAGCGGCATCATGCAATTCTAGAATCGAAACTCGAACCAAACAACTACCACACACAAGCATATGATTAACAATTAGCTGAAATAATTAATCCGAAACCAAAAAACGTACGGAGGCGCAAGATTTTAGAGCGGCGTGAAGGCAGCTGTAGGCTCGCCGGAATCTGCAGCGACTGCTGGACCGATCCGATGCGACCGGTTGCGTCGGCAGACGACGGAGCTCCGACGAAGGTGGTGGACAGAGAAGACGACGCCATCGTTGCGGCCAAATTTACCCAAGACAACACACAGAATGAGAAAATTCTTAAGGGGTCAAAATCTAACAACGAAATCTAAGCTATATATAATAAAATAGCCACTGATCGATCTGATTAGGTGGTAGTTGAAGGATGAAAATGGAGGGCTAGGTTGGGTGGGGTGAGGTGAGGCGGGCTAGTGGGGCCCACGGACAATGGTTGGTTCGCCACCTACTACTTACTATACGACGTCGTTTGCCACAGCTCGCTATAATTAAATAATTGAATTTTCGAAATTATTATTAGATTGTATGTTATGCATGCGCCTATCAATGTTGATTCAATTCAATGAGCCTATCAAACTTGGCTTAACCTTTTGAAAAATCCAAATATTAATAATGCAACTTATAAATATCAACAATCAAACACATACAATTTTATTTTCGATAGGAGATATCCCACGTAATGTCACTGTAATTCTTATACGATGACTAAATTTAATCTGAATCGAATATGAAACTTATTGTCAGCTATGAGAGACTCCCGATTGCTAGTAGGACTAATCCTCCTGCTCCATGCATCCTTCCAAGTCTTACATAGACATCAATCTCAATGAGATCAATGGAATCGACGGTTTGTGAGGAAATAGTTGTAGTAAATAAGAAAAAGTGAAAAAATAAAATGGTAATTATTCAAATTAAAACAAATAAATAATAAAAGGGTAAAATAGTAATTTTATGTGTCATACAAAGATTGACAGTTTTTATCTCCCTCCCACCAATTATAAATAGATTGTCGATTATGTCATAAGGAGGTCAAAAAACTCAAAATATATAATAATATTATATGTATTTATATATAAGAGCACATGCATTGAGTGTGCGTAATATATTAGTAATTACCATTTTACGCTTTAATTTTTATATATTATAATTATATCCTTATAAAAAAATTTCTATATACTTACTATTACGTGGGATAAGTTGCTCGACTGCTATATATTATCGAGTTTGAAGATAAATAATTAATCTCAAGCTCGAATCGTGAGCTCGTTTATTCGACTGAGTCATAGCTCGAGCTTTCAAAATTCAGATGAAGATTAAAATATTAAAAAATTAATGAAAAATAATTTTTTTTCCATTATATTGGGTTGGACCAAATTTTGTAATTTAATATCGTGTAATATACTAATATTTATTATTGACATAAAAGCCCAACAACGAAATTGTAAGATTGGACCTAAAAGGATCAACCAAACACGGTCTTATCTACTTCGATTGCGATTCGTGGCTCACATCGTTCCTTTTTTTTTTTTTTTTTTTTTTCTGATATCATAATATTATTATTGACATAAAAGCCCAACAACGAAATTGTAAGATTGGACCTAAAAGGATCAACCAAACACGGTCTTATCTACTTCGATTGCGATTCGTGGCTCACATCGTTCCTTTTTTTTTTTTTTTTTTTTTTTTCTGATATCATTCTTTGCTTCTTTCACCTTCACATGGCTCATCAAACCCAAACGATGAGTAGTACCAGAGAATAACTGAGTTTTCACCATTGAGATTGACCTCTTTTCATGGCTGCTGCGTTAGCAGCATCATCGGTAGTTCCAATCGTATGCTCCTCGTCAAGACCCATACATAGGAAGAACCTCTTCAGCAAAAGCAATGAGAGTACTGACAGAAAACTGGGTAGAAGTAATCGTAGTGTAATTGGCGGTGGAGGGTTGGCTAATGTTGTTGAGGTGGTGAAGAAAGACTTCGCCTTTTTGGAGAAGAATTTGAGCAAAGGATTGAAGTGGGCTAACGAGGCGTTTAAGGTTAAGGAAGTTTCGAAAACTGTGGAGGATTTCGTGTGGGTGCGCAATGTGGAGGATTCGAAGGCGTCGTTCTTGAAGTTTCCCACTTGGCCTCAGCCCTATTACGCAGGTATTTTTATTTTTTTTATCATTATTTTTCTTAATTTGAACCAAAAAATACTAGTTGATCATGCCCTTCTGTTGCCAGGCAGTGTTGGATTTCATCGTTATTTATAGATTATGAAAAGAAAAAGGACTTTTGTATTGTCTTTCGATCTCAATGAAGTAAATGGAGGAAGCCATTGAAGTTGGAATTGAAAATGATTATTTAGGTTAGGATTTGATTGCTACGATGTGTAAGAAGGTAGCATAGATAATGCTTTAGATGGATTTTTGTTAATGCTTACTAATGCGGGGTTGTTCTTTTTGCTTTTATGCAGAGCTATCTGGCGCGGACCTCTTTATGGCTGACCTAAAGGCCTTAGAAGTGTATGCTGGCTATTATTACCATCTTGCCAAGATGTGGACGAAGCCTCTTCCTGAGATCTATGATGCAGAAGAAGTCTCGGACTACTTTGTTTTGAGGTCGCATGTTTTGGCACTTCGAGTTCTTGAGGTAATTCGAATGATTTAGCATTCGTGGTTTACCTTTAAGGTCGATTTCTTCTAATTTTCCTTTGCAATGTAAAAATGTTCTTGCAAATTTTGGAAGGTTTAGGACATTGACCTTGAATTTTATTCCCATTCGAGTAAGCAAACAAGCAGAAGTTCATTACAAAGAACCATGTGCCATGGACTTTGAATATGTTTTTCAATTCTCTTAAATTTAAGGTAGCCCTATCATTGTCATAAGCTAGAAACTTCGTACATGCTTTCTGCACTTTGCTGGTTGAGCCACTATGAGAAAAAACTGCTTCAACGTGGCTGACTAATTATCTCCACATTATGCCTTAAGAAGATATGTGGTTACCCAATTACTGAGTGCTTGTCCGTTTTCATCATTCAGAGTTCTTGTTGTTTTATTACCAAATCATCGCGGGATAATTCAGTAGCTTCGACGTTACTCCGTTTCGCAGGTTTTTACTGCCTTTGTTTCCGCTACAATCAAATTGAGAATTTCTACTATCAGTGGTGCTTCAGATGAGTTTTCTCACGAGAAGCTCGCTGAGTACAACTTTGGGATGATACTTAAAGAAACAATGCTGAACCTGGGCCCCACTTTCGTAAAAGGTAACGACGTGCAATATCTTAGTTTATTCCACTCTTCGTTATTACACCCTGAAAATTTTCCCAGTGTCGTGTAAAGAATTTTATTTTCTTGAGTAACTGATGTGCGCTTTTCTTTGCAGTCGGTCAGTCTCTTTCCACCCGACCAGATATAATTGGTGCCGAAGTTTCTAAGGTGTGATTATTGTTTTTTCTTTTATCCAATCAACTCCCCTATGTAATAAAACGCGCCCGCAAGTTATAGCATAAAGCACATGCAAAAGTTTTGTTTCCTTCATTTCTAATTCTAAATACATGATATCTTTGGCTGACTGCTCTCATAACTTGATTAATGCACCGAAAAATCACCCATAACTAGTTTTTATATCTTTTTGCTCAACTTAAATCCATTCGTCATGTGAAATTTAGTTTAAGTGAGCAAGATTGGCAAATAAATGCTTTGGGATGTAAATTATGATGTTTTGAACCTTGACCAACTTTACGTTTAAGTCAATGACTCTGTAGTTGTGATATAATCATAATAGGCACAGCGTAGATGTTGACACGTCGGTTGAATATCACGTCAGCATAGTCATCAAGCATATGATTGCTATTTAATATATATTTGATTTAATTCTAGTATTTGCGACATATGTTATATATTTTATTTTCATTTCTCTGTTTCAAGTTATGTTGCAGGCTCTGTCTGAACTGCACGATCAAATCCCGCCTTTTCCCAGGGCTGAAGCCCTTAAGATTCTAGAAGAAGAGTTAGGCTCTCCCATTGAGGCATCTTTTAGCTATATCTCTGAGGAACCAGTTGCTGCAGCTTCTTTCGGTCAGGTGTCTAATGTTTTCTGTTCTTTCATGGGCTAACGCTAATCCCTAGAGCTGTAATAGAACTGCAATAATCTGAAAAAAAAAATTCACATTTAGACGGGGAAATTGAAAGTCTTATAGATTGTTATTTAGGCCAAAAGTGATATACTTTTTTATTTATTTTTATAGGTTTACAAGGCGAGGACCCTTGATGGGTTGGACGTTGCTGTTAAAGTTCAGCGACCTAATTTAAGACCTATTGTTATTCGAGATATTTACATTATTCGGATAGCGGTTTGTCTCAAAAACTCACCATTTTTTTTGGTATCTCTCTTTATTTAGTTAATAATATTGAACTAAGATTACATTCAATATCTCAGCTAGGTGTCTTTCAAAGGGTAGCCAAACGAAAAAGTGATCCTCGTCTATATGCCGATGAACTCGGGAAAGGCTTCACCGGGGAGTTGGATTACAACTTAGAGGCAGCCAATGCTTTGGAGTTTAAGGTAGTGCTACTCCTAAACAACCTATTCCTAGTTTTTTGTTTTTTTTTTTCGTCGTCGTAATTGATGGTTAATTTGAGGTAACTTGATTTCATTTCTTTGAGTCCAGGAAGTCCATTCGAGGTTTCCATTTATTTACGTGCCGAATGTATATCAGCATTTGAGCAAGAGGAGAGTTTTGACTATGGAATGGATGATAGGTGACAGTCCAACTGATTTATTTTCGTCATCTTCTTGGGAGGCCAAGCAAAAGCTGCTCGATTTGGTGCGAATTGCTAAGATATCTCTTTTTTTCTTTTCGGTATTGTAAATGTTAACTTAGAAGTAAATAGCATAACTTGCAGACACAATGATGAACTGAATAATTATATAATTTTAGGTAAGGATAACACAATACTTGTAATAAGAGTTTGAAACATCATTTTACATTGTTTTTCTTTGAAGGTTAACAAAGGGGTAGAGGCAACACTCGTTCAACTCCTTGAGACCGGCCTTATACATGCTGACCCACATCCCGGGAATTTGCGTTACACCTTATCGGGCAAAATAGGGTATATTCCACCTATCGACGATCCCATGTTTTATAATTCTATATTCATTGGTTTGATGTACATTTTTAACTTATTGACGGGTCAGTAATATTGTTACGTTCTTGTAGGTTTCTTGATTTTGGTTTAGTTTGTCGAATGGAAAAGAAGCACCAATTCGCCATGCTCAGTGCGATCGTCCACATAGTCAACGGCGATTGGCCTTCGCTTGTTCACGATTTGACCGAGATGGATGTCATTAGACCTGGGACTAACATTAGGCGCTTCACCGTGGTAAATCTCTACACTTCAACTTCATCCCTCCAAAATATAATTCATCAAGAATCTTTACCCTTCACCACTCGATGAATTTTTTCGTAGGACTTAGAATATGCCCTTGAAGAATTGGATGTAAGCAATGGAGTCCCAAATGTCAAGTTTAGCCGGGTGAGAATCACGTCGTAGTTTCTCCGTTTTACGAGTGAAATAATAAGTAGTTCAAAATGATAGTAGAGTTACACATTGACTACGTATGACTAAAGATGGCCTCGAACACACAATTGTGCTTCTTTATCTGTGAACTCTCTCACGTAGTTATAACTCAAAACCCGTCTAGGGTTCTAAAACCTTGTACCTTGCAATTTGACGATGAACTTCTGCTCTAAATTTGTTTTATTTCTTCTTGTCTGAAGGTTTTAGGAAAGATATGGTCGGTTGCTCTAAAGTATCATTGTCGCATGCCGCCATACTTTATACTTGTTTTGCGGTCTCTAGCTTCTCTAGAAGGTGAGCTTGGCCTTCTGTGTGTTAAGTTTACGTATGATGATTGATCTTTTTTCCAAGATCAATAAACCATGTTGAGAACTGAGAACTAACTAGTCGAGACGTAATTTGGTTTGGCAAAATTCATTTTTATTCTTGCAACTATGTTTACCTTGTTCGTATTTGAGGCACTCATTAGTTATGTAATGATGTATAAATTCTGTTTTTTTTTCCAACATCATAGGATTGGCAGTGGCTGTAGATCCGAAGTTTAAGACATTCGAAGCTGCGTATCCTTACGTCGTTCAGAAGCTTCTTGTCGACAATTCTGCTTCCACGAGGAAAATTTTACATTCGGTACCTAAAAACTCCTAATGCATTTTCTTTTTCTAATAATAAACTTGAAATCCCGACTCTGCTGTAATATTGCCTTCGCATTGGTTTGATCTTCATATATAGCTGCGGTTAACGTTAATTTTTGATCGGCTAATTTCACTTTTATTCGGAAAAAAAATAAAAAATCAGGTCGTTTTCAACAGAAGCAGAGAGTTTCAGTGGGACAGAATAGCTTTCTTCATGAAGATCGGGGCAACTAGGTCTATATATCTTCGCCTAACGTATCATAGGAAGGATATCTTTTGCCGTCTTTTATTTAATTTACGATGCTGATTGATTATTACAGAAAACGGTTGCATTCTTTAGTTCCATCGAATCCTCCTCGGTCTTCTCTGACTCAATCATCGGCAAGTGGAGTCACTCCCGAAGTAAACCTTGCGAACCTCGCCCTGAAAATCTTACCGTCTAAAAACGGAGTTGTCTTGAGACGCCTTTTAATGACTGCGGTGAGTCTACCCTCTTCATTTTTTTAGTTTTTTAAGTCCGATGGTACGATGGATAAATGTTTCATTCTTTCATTGCTTCACAACAATTTCAATATGTTCTAAATCTCGTAATTTAAACTCGAGATTTCGATTTTCGCATGAATCGGACGAAAAATACATTATAAATATCTCATCTTGAACTCGATTTCTTTACATTGTTGTCACTTGTAGGAGTAACTAACATTTTAGTCCAGATAACTTTCACGAAATTCGTTTATCGTCCTCTAGTCACTGTCCAAAACTAGTCTAGTATGTTTGCACCATTTATCATACATATTTCTTTTTGTAATTTTTCGGCCATTTATCATAAATAGTCATTTCACACTATACAAATTTAATTAATGCTTGTTGAAGCAGTAAAAAAATTTCCGAAAAATTACAAAACAGACAATTTATGGTGAATGGTGTAAACATACTGGGCTAGTTTTGAACATGACGAAAAGCAAATTTCGTGAAAGTTGTAGGACTATTTTTGGATAGGGAAAGTTGGAGACGAAAAACGAATTTCATGAAAGTTATAAGACTACTCCATGTATGATGTATAAAGTTTATGTCTCGGGAAGTCTTGTGTATATATATATATATCTTACCTACATTTTTTGTCAATTAAAACAGGACGGAGCTTCATCGATCAAGGCAATCATATCGAACGAAGCAAGCCCCTTTCGGAAGCAAATCTGCAAGATTCTCGCGGACGTAATCTACGAGTGGATGTGCAAATCCTTGGAGAAAAACCTTCGTCTCTCCCTATCCAACTCATGGGATTTTATTGCAGCCAACAACGAACAAGTGGACATGGTAAGGGATCGAAGGCTGAGGATCATCTTGTTCAAATCCTTAAACTCTGCTAAGAGGGATCCCATATTGATGTTGAGATTCTGCTGGGCTTCGTTCTTGATGGTCGTTGCTGCTTCGGCTTCGGCTTGTCATAGAGTGATCGTTCTGCTCGTCGGGTCTTATGTGGGTCGTCAGGTTTCTTACGATCCTACGAAGAGGATCGCTTCTTCTGCTGTTTGAGGTTTCGAGGTTGGGTGAATATTGTTATTACATTGTAAATATTTTTGTAGTGATGGCATCATCGGCTTATGTTGATAGATCTTACCAAGTCTATATTTCTTGAGCTAGACTTCTAATGGAGAACGAAGCGGGTCTGGGGCGGGTGTAGGGTTTCCTAGGACCCGACCCGACCTGCCCCACGGTTCAACATTCACGTAGATATTATGATAAATAATTATAAAAAATAAATAACATATATATATATATTATATATAATTAGTTTTCATTTGTTAGTTTAGTAGTTGATGGTAGAGTTGCAAATTAATTTTTTTTTTCGATTTGAGAGTTAATTAGAAATTTAAAATTTGAATATCAAATTCGATTAAAAATAGTTTTTCTGATTCGAATAATATCTGAATACGAGTATAAATATAACAATATTCGATTCGAATATATTATCAAAATTCGATTCAAATAATATAATGTATATTTAAATATAATAGAATTCAATATATATATTTAAATATAATATCATTTTTTATTAAATAAATTTTGTAGAAAAAATAAAAAAAAATAAATTTCGAATTTGAATATGATAAAATATTTTCGAATAAATTCGAATAGAATTCGAATCGATTTTAAGATTCGAATACAAATACAGATATTCGAAAGAATAATCAAATACAAATAGAATATTACTATTCGATTCGATTCGTTTGCAACCCTAGTTGAGGGAAATAATTAAATCTTTCTTGGTCATGGATTCAAATCATATCACTGTTGATGTTTGTGTAACGAGCGAATTACAATGACCATAAGGATAGTCCCGCTCGAAGTGGGAGTTCGTCTCATAAGTCATAGTCGACAATGAGGTTTCATATTTCCTTCAGATCGACTTAGTCGGAGTGTGGGGACTATGATGACGTTGTGCATAACAGATAAAGAAAAATAAAATAAAATAAAAATACACACGGGTAGGTCAACCTAAACCCGTTATTTGTCTTAAATCCGCTTTGACACCCATTACCCATTTGACTTGGGTTCGACCCGCTCCAAACGGGTCGATTTGATTTGCTCATTAATGACTGCGTTAAGCAACGTTGAGCTTGTTAGGGGCAAAAAGGACATTGCAGACGTATTTCTTCTTCCTTGTAGTTTAGTTTGTCAAAAAGCAATTCCCTTTTTGGTTTTTCACCCTCGGTTGTTTTAGAAGCTGGATTTCAATTTCGAATCTTCAGCGATTCGATTTGAGGATTGTGATCGGATATTAACGTAGCCCAACATATAGAGATTTCGATCTGATCAAACAAACTTCTTCGCTGGATCAAATCACACGAAGATGAGCTCTCAACAGCTTTCAGGAGTAAGTTTTGCTATAAATGCAACGAGTTTAGATGCGAGTGATTTTTTTCTAGATGTCTCAGATATTCATTGCATCGGATCTTAAGACGTATGCAGTCTTTTTTTTTTTTCGTTTATATTGATGATTTTTTTTTCCTGATTTTTGAATTAGGGCTTGCACCCAGGTGGGTTTACAAAGCTGTGCAAGGGTTTGGCGGTGGTGCTAATAGGTGGTCACCTTGTTATTCAGATTTTGCCGTCTGCGGTCTCTTATCTTGCGCTGATCCCTGCCAAGTACGGATCTTTCTGTCTCTCTTGCTAGCTACTTTTCCTGCGTCTTCTCACATAGATTTTCGGTCATACATCTATGCAAGTGTGATATTTTGGAATGAGTAATTAGCATTGTATCTTATTTGTGTCGGAAATTTCATTGAAATGAGATAACTTTGGCTCTACTATTGGCTGCTGTTTAAACGGGGATACCTGATTGGTTGGAGGTCAGATGGATAATCTCTCATTTATTTTGGATTGTATTATATCATATTAGCATGTGGGAGAACACTTGGGTCTTAAAATAGAGTTGGAGCATTGGCTGAAGGTTTTTCAAGTTGGGGGTAGAGTGAGACACTTTGCCTGATTGATCCGTTTCCCTTGTATGTTCCACAAAGTAAATAAAAAGTAATGCATACTAATAGATCGATGCTGTAAAAAATGAGATAAATGGAAACTGGGTGTGGGGTGGACTCCTCGATTGTCGCCAAAATACAAGTAATATGGTGCAGCATTGGCCATTGTTGTGAATTTATTGATTTTCACCAAATCGCACAATGTATAATGTGCTACTTGAACTGCATCAATTGGTTGTGATAAGAGTTGGAATGGACAAACTTCTGCATCAGTATTGTACTAGTTTTTCATTTTCAGTTGGTGTCCTGCGCATTGACATATGGCTGGTTACTTATACTTCTTGAACTTTCTTTTATGTTGTACTGGTCTAAAAACCTCAAATTACGACATTTGGATTTTGGATTGTGATCTTACTTTTTACTACAGGACAATTCCTTTCGCTTGGAATCTCATTACAGCTGGATACATCGAACAATCAATACCTGGGGTATGTTTTTATTCATATATTTTCCTTTCTTCTTATTTGTTTTCACCTCCCTTTCGTTCTGTTATCATTCTGAGTGTATTTATCTTTTTGTTGTAGGTGATCGTCAGCATCCTTGGTCTTCTTTTCATCGGCAAACTGCTTGAACCGATATGGGGTTCTAAGGAATTTTTTAAGTTCATCTTTGTTGTGAACCTCCTGACGTCAATTTGCGTTTTTGTCACTGCTGTTTCCATGTACTACATTACAACGCAGGAGACATACCTGTAAGTATGCTTTATCCTTTACGTCGTTTCTGTCCTTCAAACATTTCATTCTTGTTTATTACATTATAATTTTGTCCGACTCATTAGTTTCCTACTTTTCTTTTAACAAATTCTGGCACATTGAAAGTCTGAAAGAGGGCCGCATAGTTAATTCTCAAACATCTTTGATTGTTTTAAATTATTGAAATAACTTATGCCCAGGTGCAAGTTTTTTATAGTGGTCAATGCTCTAGTGTTCTGCATCATTAACAATCAATATTGATTCGAACAACTTCTAATTTTTCTTTTTATGGATCTTGTAGCTATTTGCCTATATCAGGTTTCCAAGGGGTACTTTCTGGATTCTTGGTTGGTATCAAGCAGATAATACCTGATCAGGAGCTATCATTGTTAAAGATTAAGGCAAAAGTATGACTTATCCTTTTGAAGTTTCATTCTGTTGTTGTTACGTCTCCATCTAAAGTTAGTATAGCTGCAATATTCTTATCCTCATAATGGTTGGTTGCTTGCTTCAACGTTTTTCTGCAGTGGCTTCCTTCTCTTGCACTTCTGGTTTCGACACTTGTAAGCTTCTTCACTAGTGATTCGGCATCATATCTTCCCACGTTAGTATTTGGCACGTATATAGGTTGGATCTACCTCAGATACTGGCAAACAAAGCCAGAGACAAAGCTTAGAGGAGATCCCAGTGATGAATTTGCCTTTGCTACCTTTTTCCCCGAATTTTTAAGGTGGTTCTGCGCTTTAAACTTGAAATTCATGCCATTTTTTAATCCATTTCCTTTCTTTAAGCTTAAGCAATTGATTCTTGCCGGATGTTACAGGCCAGTGATTGATCCCATTGCTAGAATTTTCGGGAAAATGTTCTGTGGAAGAAGGTCCGAGTTTTCAGATGAGTCAAGGGGCCATACTCTTGGAGGAACTTCATTGCCTGGCTCAGATCCCATTGAAGCATCTAGGAGAAGGTATATTCTCACGTGCTTTGCCCTATAATTAATATGCTTTTCAAGTTTCATGAATTATTTTATGTTTATTGCCTCTCCACGGTGAGTGCAACTGAATTTTTTGCGACTGCAAATCATATCTTCCTTATTTTCTTTACAGAAAATGTACTTGTAAGTTTTTGATTAAGCCAAAAGAAAAGTTTACTTCAAACTCATTAGAAGGATACCAAAAGGGAGCCTTTAAGCATTGATCTTACAGTGTGTAATGAACAAAGTTGTAATCGAATTTCACATTATTTTATTTTCTAGTATTTAGCACTGAGATCCGATGCAAATTAATGAAATTGCAGAGAACGAGGCGCACGGGCCCTCGAAGAAAGATTGGCTGCTGCCCGAAAAACAGAGGATGCTGCGCAGACAGATGCCGCTGAAAACGTGTGATTATATGAGCTCGACCTCTGACGTATGCGTGTGTCCGAATCGAACAATATATGTCCCTTTTTGTTTCAAGAGGAACCTTTTTATTCTCTTTTCGGTTTTTTGTGTTGAATATTATTGAGCTCCGTGCTTTCGACTACAATCTTAGCGTAAATACATTTCTTTCAATCTCTTCTTCTGTTGTCCTTTCTTTTTTGCGTGTTCTTTTACTTTGCATACTCCTGTGAGTCAATCTACTGCCATTGATTTCTTGAGTATTATTTGGGTGAAATCACTATTGACACCATATATGAGGAAGACATGGTAGTATTATTACATTACATGGCTATTTGATTGAGATGTAAGATGTAGGCTTGGAAATGAGGTGGGCCCGGGGCGGGGAGCTAATTTCCGTTCCCACCCCGACAATAATCGAGGCGTCCCCGCCCTGTCACCACCACCAGTGGGGAGGAATAATTTCACTGTCTCCGTCTAGCGGGGATTTGTCAGGGGCCTTTTTCCCCCACGAGATCTCCATCTCGCATCTTTTTTATGGAATAATATTTTTTTGTTTTTCTGATAAACGATGTCAAACATAAAATCCATTCGACAAAATTAAGGATAAAGCCTAAAATGGTCCTCGATGTTTACCATATGGACCAATTTAGTCTTCGATGTTGATTTTGAACTAATTTGATCATTTCGTCATGATTAACGTCAAATTTAGCGGGAATTTTGCACGTGTCCCACACTAAATCGTGTATGAATCAAATTTTGGAATATTTGCAAGATTTGGGGATTTTGTACTGTTTTCTTCTATTGTCAATGAAGCTCGATGAAGTAGACGATTTAGAGTTCATGTTCGAATTTTGGAGGAGAAATTTTAGTTTTGTGACCTAATTTCAGTAATTATTTCAATTTTACCGATCTAGACATGATGTAGTGTGGGGCACGTGTGAAATTTCCGCTAAAATTGACGTTAATCATGGTGATGACCAAATTGGTTCAAAATCGACATCGGGGACTAAATTATTTAAGGCGAAACATCGGGGACTAAATTAGTTCACGAGGTAAACATCAGGACCATTTTAAGTTTTATTAAAGTACAAATAAAAACAATGTTAGGGGAAAAAAGATAATGGCATTATTGGATCTCCACGGGGAAGGAAAACGTGGAGAAAATCACATTGTCAAATAAGATGCATTGCAATTGAGACTACTTTAAACGTAAAACATCTTTTCTACTTTCGTTCTTACAATAAAGCATTGCCAAATCATTTCTTAGCAAATCACCTCACTGAGAAGGCACAAATTAAAGAATATATATTGTTCTTATTTTCTCACTAATGAGAAATTTATTTTCCAGCTCAGCATCGTATGTACTGATACAATCATAGTATTAAGTAATAACAATCATAAAACTCAGCCACCAAAGCAAACAAACAACACAAAAAGCAAACTCATCAACAGACTTGAGCCGCCGACGAAACGACTTGCTGCATCTCATTCCTCTTCAGCCCGACCATCGCATCACCGCAACTAACGGCCCCATCTCCCGCAGCCTTGGATTTCATCGCCTTAAGACGGTACCTCTCTGCGCGGGACCCAACAACCTGTCCTAAGATGGAAGCTGCTATGGTAAGAGCCATAGCGGCCTTGGGCATGAGGACGGATTTCCTGAGCAGGCCTATGAAGGGCACAGCGGCGTGGACCGCCACGAACCACGAGGGGGAGAACTTCTTCGTGTGCTCTCTCCAGACCCCGAGTGGCACGTTGAGGGCCATGCCCAGCATGCCTATGACGAGGATTTTGTTCTCGAGGGGCTCAGGTCTAAGGTTCTTGGCGAAGGCCGTCTTGGAGATGGCGGCTCGAGCCATGACTACGGCCTGTGGGCACTTCAGCTTCATCCCCTTTGGCGGTTGGAGGGCTTTGGCCACGAGGGGCAGGACTTGGCCCACAGCACGGTACGATTTTGCAATCGGGCAGTTACCGTTCTGAAGCCATTCGTCGGCTGTTGCTTTGTGCTCGGAGTTGTTGCTTCTCTGAGGGGAAAAAATGACAACTTTAGGGACCAATCACATCGTGTGTGTGATATTACATGTGAGGGTGTATGAAACAGGCAATTCAGTAAGAGTTTTAATATCAATGACACATGAAGGTGTACGAAATTTGGGACTAACTAACCAAACTCTGTGTGTGTGTGTGTGTGTGTTTAAGAAAAAGGCATACAAAAATGGAGCTCAGAAGGATATCAATGGCACTACTCAAGATCATTCACTTATTATTGTACCATACCTTTGAAGATGAATCCTTTTTCGAGGATGAATCCGATTTCTTCTTAGCATTCTTCCACTTCTCGGAGAAGGAGTCGAATCCGAAAGGTCCTCCAGCACCGAACCCAGAGAGACTAATGGTGGCTGCTTTAGCAGCCAAGGGATTGAACGGAGCTGAATTTTCCGGATACTTCTCGGGGCGCAAGAATGACTTTCCCGAGAGGGGGACGACGCCGTTCTGCCCATGGAAGAGCCTAAAAGCTGTGTCAAAATTCGGACCATCCTCAAATATGGGACCCTTTCTGTCCTTAGCCTGAAAGGTGACAAAAATATTAGTAAGATTTTAGATTAGGTTGAATCAATAAACAACTGTAGAGGCATATTTGCAACGTAATGATGGAAACATACAGGTGGAGGGAAAGCCATTGCAGTTAAGAAGGAGAGGTTAGTTGGCTCGTTAATGTTTCGCAGAAACGGACACCTAAAAATGGTGTCGTTCAATCCCGATGATTCCTCATTCTTGCCGCACAAGCGAAAATCCATTTCGGTGAAAATCAATCGATCTGCATAAGAACGGAAGCGATTTATTTAGAATCAAGTATAGTATATCGTGAGTTAATCACAAGAAATAAGCGGATAGAGATTTACGATCACACTCTAGTAGCGTTTAATGGCTGAAGAAAGCAAACATGAACTAAGTATCTTTAACAATAGACAAATCGATAATTCGATGGCAAACATCAACAAATCTCAGGCATTCACAGCTATTTCACACTTAACATGATATGATATGAACTACTTCAACAAAGCTGCAAGAATAGAGTTCCAAGATCCTAAACACACCAGAAGAAAACACCCATACACACACATAGAGAGAAGAGAAAGTGTCAATATCATTAAAAGGCTAAGAATCGAAGCCTTTTGCCCACAGTTCAATAAGATCACAATAAAAACCGAATCTAGAGATTCCAGCTGAGTAGCTATCCGAATAGAAACCCCTTTTTTCCCCAAATAAAAATATGATCCACAGAATCAATTTGCACTCTAAAAAAAGGTTCATTGTCGATATGCCCTCGATTTCCACAAAAGATCAACTGAAGAAAGGGATAATGAAACTCTACTTCGTACCCAATACGATCATGGAACCACGATTGAGCATAATCCAATCAACCGCGAAACCATTTCAACATTTCTCAACAGAAATTCATCAGAAATGACAATAAAGAATCCGAAATAAGTAAAAAAAATTGAACACCCAGCATGAAAAATCGCACGAAAAAAAAACCCAACAGAAATCGATCAAAAATAGATCCCAATCACAAAACATACCGAACGGAAAAAAAAAAAACAGAAAATACCTTAAGAATTCCGACAGGCGGATGCTCGAGGAGATTGAATGATCGGAGAAGAGATCTTCCGAGAGATTGAACGCAAAAAAGAAAAGTAGAGAGTAGGTCAGACGAAGAGGGTTAGGTGCTTTTGGAGGCCACAAGCAATGAATTAAATTGTTGACTGATCCATCTTTATTATTGATTTATTATTTATAGAATAGATTCTACAAAATATTACATTACGATTGAAGGCGAGTGGCTGCCCCATGCCTTACAAAGAAGAAGATTTCTTACATATAACGTGTTGAATGATGTGAATGTCAAATATTATATCATTTTGGTCAATAATGTTGAAGTGAATATATTATTATTATTATCTTGGTCAATATTGTAAAGCTAGTTTTTGTTTATATGTAATATTCAAAGAGAAAAAGAAATTCAATAAAATAAGGCTAAAATGAAATATTGGTGTTATATATATATATATTATTATTTATACACATCACCATTCTTGATTATCTAAAGACAATATGACTTGAATTTTTAAGTACAAAATGCAAATGTAGTAGGCCTAAAGGCTTTTGTTTTTGTTCTTTTTGACACTTCATATAGATGTGAATGGTTTCGTTCACTTGAATCCCACTTAATTGACCAGGCGAACTATCTATTCTATTATAGTAACGCTCAAGACCTCTTAAAAACTGTCATTATTAAAATGATTTGGCGACCAATTATATTTTTTCTACAAATTAAGAATTATTAAAAACAATATATCAACTCACGTTCCCTTTTTATTTATCCCTTTCTCTTTCTATCTATACCTATTAATAGGTATGTCATGTTAAATTACAATTTTATCCTTAGTATTATTATTTATTCTAATTTTATCCTCATAAATTAAAATTTCAAGATATTTACAAATATTAAATAATTAAAATAAATTTATGATTTCATTTATCATATATTTTGAAATATAAATAACAATCAAAATATAAAATATTATTATATAATAGTACACACACATTGAGTGTGCGTGAGATACTAGTTATAGCATTGTGGTCCAATACTATTGAAATAAAAAATAGTCTTCCTTAATTAATTTAAGGATAATCACGCCAATACCCCTTAAATTATTCATTTCTACGTATAGAGCCTTCAAATATTACATATTTTATTACGTCCCGACTACAGGTTCTCTGTTACCTTTTTTTTTTTTATAGAAAATAGTTAATTTATTAATATATTTAATTAAATATAGTATTTAATTTAAATGGCTCGTTAATTAGACCATAAATTAAGGCATTAATTACTGTTGATCATTAATTAGAGCCGTAATTAATAAATAGAACATTAAGTATTTTATTAAATAATCCCAATATTTCAATTATAGCCGGTCCGTTGCCCATGTCTAATCTATTCTACGCTCGAAATTAAATATTTTATTTTCTATTTAACCTATGTAACAATATATCAAGTGTGGAGTAAGGCATATATTTTTTATTCCATTTTTTTTTTCGAGAGGAGTTATCCCCATGACACCATCGAAATATTCACATTTCGATTTAGAAACGGTATGAATATTCGAACCCACAATGAGCTAGGGGATAACCAACTGCATTCGAAAGAACTAATTACTCTGATCTATGCTTTTCGTTCTAAGTTCACACATACAATAATTATAATGAACCAAGTGAATTCTAACTTCTAACCTCCTTTTTGAATTTATCACTTATCTACCACTTGATCAAAGACCAATTAGGCCAATGAATATGTACTATTTGTTCAATTCCAATCATGGAATGCACACAAGTCTAAAAATGGCAAACTTTATTGTCATTCTTAGTACACGTGAAAATCAAGTAGCAATTATTCAACCTGAAATTAGACAACATGAAGGCGATATCTATAGTTAAGTTATAGCTATTATTTGGTTATAAAAAGATTAGTTTCATGAGTGAAATACTAGATTAGAATTCATTACATTTTTTCTTTATTTTTTTGGTAAAATTCATTATAATTCATCAAATTGAGTTTTTATTACTTGTCATGATCAGAGTTGTCAAAACGGGCCGACGGGCGGGGTGGGTGCGGGCTGGCGGGCCCAGGAAATGGAGGCCCGAACATAGTGAAATTCTTTTTTATTATAAATCAAAGTTTTTAGCCCATTAAAAAAAATAAAGCTCAAGTCCAACAGAAAATTAATTATTGAATCCATTAGTCCATTGAAAAAATAAATCCCAAAAAACAAAATATAACATTTAATTAATATAATATAATTAAAATATTAAATATATATTTTTAATAATAGGCGGCCCGGCCCACGGGCTAGCCCGCCCACCCTGCCAAAGCATGCGGCCCGTGCGGGATGGCCCGTCTAGGCCCGCTTCCTGGCGGGCCAGAAAAAATGAGACCCAACCCGCCCCTTTGGCAGGCCGCGGCTCTAGTCATGATTTAAGCCTTTATTTGTTTATTGGTTTAAAAAATTTTAATGGTTTATAAAACGTTGATGTGTTTGGTCCGTGAATTTATATAAAACATGAGTTTATATATAACCGGTCTGTTTGGTTATGAGCACAAGATAAAGACCAAGATAAATAATTTATCTAACAACCCAAGATAATTTATCTCAGCTTTTTAATTCAGTTTACTTGTAATGGACCTTTGGTACGGGCTGAAATATTAAATTCGGGCTGAAATTACTAAACCAAACACAATATTAAGAATGTTTTATTTATATTATATGGATTTTTCTGGGCTTTTCATCAAACCAAACACAGTGAACAACTCTAAACCCATGTATACGTGTTTTGATAAACACATTCATCATGTAAGTTATTGTAAACCCACTAATCAAATACGTATTTTATGTTATACACATTAATTAATTTTATATAGATCTTAATAATTACAGTCTTAAATATAAAACGATCTACCAAACAAGCCAGTCACCTAGCAAATACCAACTTTTGGTAATAATTTTTGGTGGGGATATACCAAAATTGGTCCCTGATGTTTACCATATGTATCAATTTAGTCACAATACTTCTCATGGACCAATTTATTCCTCGTTGTTGTAAAAAATGAACCAAATTGATCATTCCTGTGACCGTTAATTTAGCGGAAAATGACACGTGTCAGTACATACAATTTTTTTTTTTTTTTGCTTTCATCGTTTTTTCAGAGGACCAATTTGATTATTTTCGACAGTATTAAGAACTAAATTGATCAACAAAAAATATTATCGACAAAATTGGTCCACAATTTTGGTATTCCCCAATTTTTGGTACTAAAACTTACAATTATTACAAATCTCTACACTTGCAAACTTTCTATACTAAAACCCTCGACGACCGAGGTTTTGATTCGTTGACGAAAGCAGAATTGGAAATCACGCTTGAGAAAAATGGCGAGAGCTGCTCTTCTTCAACAGCTCATCTCTCGGTCTGGAAGGTGTCGTTCAGGTCAATGTTCTCTTTAGCTTCTCTGCTTTTTCCCCCTTTTCCTTTACATGCGTTTTCCATTGGTTTTTGAGATCGTACGGCGCGTAATTTTGTCCAATTCGTCCTCTATTTGATTAATCTTGCAAACTTGGGAGGGAGAAATTAGTTTCAGTGGACTGAGACTGATCGAATTCTGTAATAATATCGAGTTTCTCTGTGTTTGTCATTTACCTTCTAGTTCAGACCTTTTTACTGTTCATTTTCTTATGTGGCTGAGCAAATTGGGTTATTACACTCCACTAGGCAAAGAGTAGTACCACTGTCATTGCAGTTTGGTCGCTTTAAGGTGTAATGAACACAATCCCATTTGTGCGATGTATTTCATTTCATGTGTTGAAAGACAAGTGTTCGACATTATGCTCACAAAAGCAACGATAGTATATGTTGTTGCATGATCTTTCCTTGTAAATGTTCTTTGGAGTCGAAAACTTCTTCACCATGATGAGGGCAGTCGGGAATTTAATATGCTTACAGATTTTCGTGTAATGAAAACAGTTCTCCCCGCCAGCAGTAGTCTCTGAAACTTTTCGTTCTTACCAGATGTATTGTTTATACTGCACTTCTTGATGTTGATATCCATAGAATGACAACTGTTTGAAATTGTGCTCACAAAAGCGAAGACAGTATGTCGTTCCTTCCATTCCATGATCTTTCTGTGTGAATGTTCTTTGGAATCGGTAACTTCTTCACCATGACGAGGTGGTCGGGAATTCAATGTACATACAAATTCATGATGTGAAAACAATTTTCCGTTCCCCGTGGGTTGGCCTAGCGGTTGAGGGGCGTGGTTAACACACCCTTGGTCATGGGTTCAAATCCCATGACTGTCAAAGTTTACTATGGCTTAGGGCAGTCACATAGATTAAGGAGGATTAGTCCCGCTGGAATCCGAAGGTCGTCCCATAGTCGACTGTGATGTTCAGATTCGATTCAGACTGAATTTAGTCGAATTGTGGAGACTACAGTAGCGTTGTGTGGGGATACCTATCGGACAGGCAAAAAAAAAATAAAAAAAATATTTCCGGCTATGGTAGTCGGTGAAAATTTTCGTTTTTACCAGATGTAATGTTTATACTGCACTTCTTGATGTTGATATCCGTCGAATGTTCATTGGTTATCAGGCAATTATGCTCTTGCTAGGAGGACTCACACATGGTCATATGCACTCAAGACCGATGCTCCCTCAAGCCCTACCATGCGATTCATTGCTCCCCACAAGCGGCTTCTATCCCGAGCAACAGCGCAAGCAGCCGAGGAGGACCATAGGATTACCATCGGTCCTCGTAAGGGAGGAGACAACCTTAACAAAAACGAAGATGACAAAGATCCTGGCGTAGTCTACTACGGTCCCATTTCAAACACCATAAAGAAAGTGAAACTCCTCTCACTCTCCACTTGCTGTCTCTCAGTCTCGCTCGGTCCCGTCATTACATTCATGACTTCCCCAGACATGAATGTAATACTGAAAGGCGCCGTGGCGTCGACTGTGATATTCCTCAGCGCTTCAACTACGGCGGCTCTTCACTGGTTCGTCAGCCCTTATGTCCACAAGCTTAAGTGGCTGCCCGGTTCTGACAGCTTTGAGGTCGAGATGATGACGTGGATGGCCACTTACACGCCAAAGACTATCAAGTTTGCTGATATTAGGCCGCCCGAGACTAACAGGCCCTTTGTCTCGTTTAAGGCTGATGGTAGCTTTTACTTTGTCGACGCCGAGCATTGTCCTAACAAGGCTTTGCTGGCTAAGCTGACCCCTTCGAAGCAGGCCCGCGAGTCTCCTTTCAAGAACTTGTGAGGTTTTTCGTAGTTTTTGTTTTTCGGATATTTGTTTCGAAAACTTGTTGCCCCGATATACGATGGTTGCCAGTTGGAATGTTTAAGCATAAATTCGATGTCGACGTTGATTGTTTTGTTGAGCCCTTCGAACGAAATACTATAATCGTTTATGTTAATTTCTTCGTAATTTTTGTTTTCGAATTTTTTTTTTAATTCTTACGAAAGGAATGATAGTGCATTGGCAAATTTAATTTTTGATTAAAGTTTATATATATTATATATACATCTATACTATATAGTAAGGGAGAGCACCCTATAGTAAGTATCACCAAATTAATTTAGTACGACACTGTAAATTACCATTTTACTCTTAGTTTTCAAATTTATTTCAATTATACCCAAAAATCATATTTTTAATTTATAAAAAATAATTTACAATTAAAATTAATATTATAATTTTATATTATAAAAGTAATTTTATATTTTATTTATATTTTAAGCACACGTATTCGAGTGTGCGGAAAATACTAGTATATATTATTGCAACGTCAAACTTTCCGATATTTTTCAAGATTAATAATTCTCTGATATATATATATATATATATGTATATATTTATCTGAAGATAAAGTAAAATAATATATATATATATATATATATATATAGATATATATTACTGCAACGTCAAACTTTGTGATATTTTTTTCAAGATTAATAATTCTCTGAAGATAAAGTAAAATATATTACGTTTGCGATTGCTTCTAGAACAATCGGACATGAATTCAAACAAAGGCAGCTTCTATAGAAAACGAAGGCTTCAATGCCCATGTCGGAATTGGATTCAATAATGCTACTAGAATGTTATGTCTAGAACGTGACAATTAACACACATGTAATATTTTATATTGTCCAATATAATTAGAATAGCATATGTGAGATGTAGGCACACACTATGGTATTAGTATTTGTTTTAGATTTTAACTAACCCTATAATGAAAGAGGGTGTAGTAATTGTTTAAAAATTATCATTTATATAATGCTTGAGTGGAGTTAGTCCCCATGAATGAATTATCATTTATATCATTTAAAAATTATCATTTATATCATTTAAAAATTATCATTTAAAAATTATCATTTAAAAATTATCATTTATATAAATTATCATTTATATAATGAAAGTGGCCGAACTTCTGATATCTTCAGGTGGAGGTCAAATGGTCGATCCTACTTGGAGTACTCGATTATTTTAGAGTATGCGAACTTGGGACAGTACATACATGTTATGAGGTTTAGTTTCGGTGGAAGCCGAGGTTGTTCCATAGTCGACGTTTAGGTTGAAATTCTCTTCAGACTGAACTTAGTTGGAGTAAGAGCTACGAGAGACCTACATGGGAAAAAAAACCAAAAAATAGAGTATACATGACCAATTACAAGCCATGTCACTAAAATGAAAGCTTAGTCCCGTTGGAATTTGGTGCCATCCTAACTAAGGTTCAGATTAGTTTCAAATTGAACTAACAATGGAAACTCGATAAATTAATACTTGATTATTTAATAATCTATAAGATAATATTTTTCGCTGGTCCCAACTCGGGGATGGGGTTCTAAATTAATAATTTGCTAAAATAATAAGATAATACATTTTTTTATAATTTCTAGAGTCCCCATAAAAATATAAATTAATTTTTTATATACTGCATAATATTACATAATGATTTGTGAAGATTTCTGAAAAAAAAATTCAATTGTCTTTTATTTTTTGTTGAAATCAATTTCACCTTTAATCTAGTTTTTACTTTTTCTTATCGTGTTGTTTTCTTATACCTCATAGGAGATTATAGAGTTATTTTAAGTTGGGCTCTTTATATGATATAAAGTTTGAAAAGTATTTATAAATTGAGTATTTTATTATCAATTAATTAATAATTCTTTTCATTAATAAATTTTAGTAGTTCATAAATATTAATTTATATAGTTTTTCCTATAGTTAGAATGAGCACATAAAAATATAATAAATAGAGTAGACTTGATCAATCACACATGTCACTACAATAAAATTATCTCATAGCATGCCAAGAAATGAAGTCAAACGAAGACAGCCCAAAACTTAAATGCCGGCAAATGTGGGCCTCATTTCTAGATTTCACATGTAAACTTCAACTTCTCTCCTAAGTACTTTAGTTAATCTATTTAACTTTTTTTTTTTTTCATGCCCTTTTGGGGGCTAATCTAACTAACTTTCATTACACTAAATAAATGTATTAGTTATTGACTCGAAATTCGTTAAGCTAGAGCTTCATGAATGTAAAGAAGAACAGTACGAAATTGACTTTGTCTGACCCTTATGATGTATTGAGCCACTCTTCTAGAAAGAAAACCACAGCACAATTTGCCTCTTTAATATATTACTTGGTCGGATCGGAATTATTGCCAATATTCTTTATATTTTAATCCCAAAATTATTTATATATAAACACATACATCCTCGTCAGAATACTCATCCAAGTTAGAAGGTTTTCCCAGAGAAAAAACAGAAACAAAAATGCCCACAATGCAGATCAAAGAATCAAATTCAGGCGAAACCGTCGACTCTAAGCACATGGATGGTTATGTCGACGGTGACGAATTGGGGTATGATGCGCTTTCTTTAAGCGATCTTCCGCTGTATGGCGACGATGATGACCATCATCTTCGAAGGGGAGAATATAATAAAAAAGATTCGCCGGAGAACGAAGAAGACTTCGAATTCTCCAGCCAAGAACTTACCTCGAAGGACAACATCGTCTTCTGCGGCAAACTCATTGATTACCAACCGCCGCAGCTGCCACGGAAAGAAGATACGAAATCAGCAATCAAACGCAAGGATCAAGAAATCAAGATGGAGAAACATAATTGGAGCCTATTTAAATGGAACTTCACCTCGAAAAGAAGTGCCACTAACTTATTAGTATCAAAGAATGGAAGTAAGAACAACACAGCCCCAATGCAAAAGGAGAATGAGAAAGGAAGCTATGGCTTTTCAGGTCGTAAGGTGTCTATATTGACACCATCGTCCTCGGGCAAGGCAAAGTGGTACTTGTTCTTGTTTGGGATTTCAAGCTTTAATACTAAGATAGAATTGGGGGATATGAAGAGTAGGTTGAGAAGAAGTGGTCAAAGCCCATCTCGAATATCACCAACACATGGATTCCAATTCCAAGACTACGAAGATGAACTACAAGAAGAAAAGGCTTGCAAAGAGATGAACAGAAGATGGGGCTTGATTGAAATTCTAAAGACTATGAACTGTGGTAGAAATTAACTAACTGTTGGGGTACATTGTTGATAGATGGATATGTATTGAGTTTAAGAAACATTAGGAGCTATTTTTCTTGCATGGGTTTTATAGAATAAACAAATATTACTTTGATTATTCGAAATCTGTAAGCACATCTACCTATTGCCATGGCAAACGAAAATTTAGATTACGCAACTCAGATCTGAATAATGTTAAAAACTTACGCAAAATCAGAGTTTCGGGACGAAATCCCAAGCTTGGCGCAACGTGTCGTCGTCTACGAAAGGTCGTAAAGACCACATTGAGCAATAAGTCTCGAGTTCTCCAAGCGAAGACTTGAAACTCAAACTATTTACGATTCGTTCCTGCAAATTATTTGATTTCATAAGCAAATGGGCAGTGCATCTTCAGTCAATCAAGAATGACGGAAAAATGAATTGAACTGTGAATTTATAGAAAATTTATGTACCAGAGGTGGTTTTTAATTTACCTGCATGTTGAAGTCCTTTTTCACCATGGTGTAAATGGCAGCCATCATAGCAGCATAATCAGGGATTTCTGATTTTGAAACGTCGGAAGACACTTCTCCCTGTTAGATTTAAACATTGAAATCCAGATTTTACAGCGTAAATTATGCGAAAGATGAGAATAAAAAACATTTTCAAGGCAATACTCGACAAAATACACGTTAATTTATACCCAGAAGTAGTTACATTAAGCACACATATCTGTAACTTGTCAGTGCAGTGTAAGTTCGAAATTTGAGAAATTCAACGAAGATGAATGTTTGAAAAATACAGATGCAGATCGTGACGGATTATCACACATTTATGTTGAGTTAGATTGAGAGGCTTACTATAGCCTAATTTGATCACATTATACGTAATTGAAGCATATGAGAGAAAAAAATGTAAAAGACAAAGGCCTGAAAGTTTCATTACATCACACAAGAAAAATGTTGAAACTACAAGGATCCCCTCTGAACACTCAACACAAAGATGGAGGGGGAGGGGTGGAGAGAGGGGGGGGGGGGAGAGAGAGAGAGGGAGAGAGAGAGAGAGGGGCCGCTTGTACACAGGTTGATGCATCCTTCATGAGGTGTTCAAGTTCATTCACAACATCTTCAGCTGCAATAAGATATTTCAACAGCTAACGTCCCGGAAACCATTAAACAATAGAACAACTGTTAACCAACAATATGCACTGTCAAGCATCATGAACAAAATCCACACAAAACCGTAGAGTAAATTTTAATATCCCCACCTCATAATTTCCACAACCAAAACATATATCTCATAAGTATATGAAACTCAAATCCAAAGCAAATATCACACAAGATCTTGAAGTACATTCCTAAATTACAACATTGAGATGTTCGTCAGCGACCAACTTGTTTAAACAGCAATATCGAATAAAGAGGCAAATCTCCATTGGCAAATAGTGAATGGATAAGATATTATGCTACCATCAGTGATCAACGTCATAGTTCTCAAACGACATTACTTTGTCACCCCAAATAAATCATTCTCAGTTGTTTCCCTTTCTGGATGTGACAATCTTAAGAGTTTTGATTGGACCGCAGAATCTACTTCCACAATAAAATATAAAACTGCTGTAGCAATTGGTAGCGAAGAAATCACCTTTTCTAATAAGGTCCTGAAGCCCGGAGTAACATGTGTCCACTTCTGTGAGACACCAAGAAAAATGGTGGACAATTAGAAAACAAAATAAGTTGCACAAAACTGTATCAGCAATAGAATAAATAGAATCCAATGTTATAAAAAATATGACTATTAACGGAAAATGTAATAAAAGCTAGCAGATATACAATTGAGTGATTGTGAAGTATGACACAAGTTAACCAAAATCTCTCATTTTTCAATTTATAGAAAAGGCAAGAACTTGAACTCTATTATGCTTACACTTGCTCATGTTCTGTAGTCTGTCGTGAGTGTTACCACATCCAGCTTCGATGTATGATAAAAGTCTTTTCGAACCATGATCTTTAGTAATGCGCTTCACAAGTTCAGATGTCTTACCAATTGGAGGTCGCCTTAGAAAACCTAACTCACATATAAGAAAATGAAACTTAGAATTATAAAAGACCGTTGCAAACAAGCCATGTGATAACAATTAAAGAACATGTTCGTAGACAGTTCGGTCAGACGCAGAACGACAAGCATTTCAATTTGTGATTGTTATGCTTCATGGGAAAACAGAAACTTTAGTTACTCATAGAACATCAGATCAGGCTATGTGATAAAAATTTAAGAGAATATTCTTGGATAGTTTGGCTAGACACAGCTTAAGACTAACATATCGTTATGCTGTGTTAATGCTTTACAAGAAAAGTTGCTTCCAGGCTTTATGATAACAATTTAAGAAAATATTCATGGATAGCTCAAGCCAAACATTTCACCTCATGATTTTTTTTTACATGAAAATTTGAACTATTTTTCGAACTAAAGTACAAGGCATAATCCATCTATTTCAAAGAAATATATATGAAATGATGAAATCTTTATTAGTTTAAGCATTTAGAAGAAGTGGTCATCGGCATGGATCCAAACCCAAATGAGTTCTTGAATTCAAATCCTCGCTACCAACTAGTCAAAGAAAAAATCATGTTTTAGGCTTTAAAAATTAGCCTACGCATGCTATGTTGGAAATACAGTATAAAAATATGAAATGATACACAACTATCTCCTTAAAAAACTTTTTTAACAGGCAGTCACATTCCACAACATTAAGTTAATCTGAAATGGCGAAATCAGCAGAAGGAGCCCACTCACCAAGGGATTGTTGATAGCTAACAAGCAAATTACTTCCTCCAGAAACTAGCTCTTCAAATTCTACAATCCTAACATGTGTTTCATCAAATAAGATGCATTGCAAATATTTTGGAGAAAACGTTCGATAACCATCTACTGTTGAAAAAACATGGGATAGAAAGTGATCGCTTAAATAATATAAGTGCTGTCTAACCTTGTCATAAATTCTTTAAAGATCTGAATCATTTTGCCCGTTGCCTGACGCATCCCATTGTCTTCACCTTCCATTCTGCAACACATTATAAACATAATAAATTGACTTGGCCGGACTTCCAAGCTCAAGCTTCCCCATGACACAAAAAATGTAAAATAGTCAAATCGGAATAACACTTCATTGCTGTCCAACTTTCAAAGCAATATGAGCAATTGCATATAATGCTACATGCGGGTGCGGCATTGTTCGCTATATCCTCGAGCATCATGTTACTATTTGTTTCATCAGATTAGTTCATCGTTCTCACAGAACACACTAACCAAGAACCAAGCAGAGGCGTTTCTCCTCGAATTGCATTTAAAATATGCATTCAACAAGGAACAGACTTAAACGAATAGTAAAGGGTAGGAGCCAACGGGGAGCAAAAGCTCGGCCCAAGGATAGAACAAGGGCAACTTCAAGCTGCCAGATCATAAACCAAACAGACGACGCATTTACTTAGTTGAGGCATATGATCGAACACCTTGACCGCCTAAAAGCATTACACACTTGCAACCGTACAAAAAACTCGCAGCATATCAAAGGATTCACAAACGTTGTAAAAGAATCAATAAAAGTTCGCTTATGCTTACGGCTGAAACGATCTCTGTAAAAATCCAAGCAGGGTAGAGAGCCGTGATAATCTTCTTGTTTCTTCACAAAATTTATATACGTTATCTGAATTTTACAGTATTTTAGCACTCTTTTGTAATTGGGTAGAAAATATTAAATATAAATATAATATAATTGGGCAAAAATATGTAATCATGATTAGATTTAGAGGTGGACAATGGCTTAAAAAGACCATATCCGACCCGGCGTAATATTTACAGTACAGTTACGGTATACCCGACTCCAAAACCGTAAATTGCAGTTCTCTTTTAGATGAAGATAATCGAGAATTGGCCATTTTTTACAGTTAAAAACTTTATTTATTTTATTTTCATAATATTTAAAAAAATATAATAAAATTGGTTTAAACTCCGAACCGTCGGTTCCAAACCATAACTACAAAAATCCTTTCTCCCGTTCATATTCCACGATCTTTTTTTACTGTAATCACGTCATGTCAGTTACAAATGAATCCATGGCTAGCAAGATTAATCCTCCTGACTCATATTTAACATTAGCCTGCTCATGGCCTTGATCTTGTTTGCCAGCTCACTCCTCTCCTATGCAAATTTGATAGAGAAATAAGTCCCATAATCTTCAAATTATATGCATATTAGCATACGGGAGAAAAAGAAACTCAATGTATTAGAAATACAATATATAAAATATGATTAACTTCCTTCAAGCTAAAACTTTTAGGTGAACTGGTCATTCCAACAAGACTATTATACACATACGAATCGAGGCCCATATAGCGGGTGGGTGGGGTGTAGAACAATGATTGTGTAATCAGTCATCCAAATAACAAATCACGAGTTCAAATCCTTAATAGAATATTTTTTACACGGATACTCAGCTATTTAAAAGGTACCCATTATATAAGTGAGAACTCACTATTGCAATGTGATTTCTATCGTCAGGGTGCGTACTGGATTAATTAGGTAAATAATAGCCTTGATGAAAAGAGATTTTTAAAAAATAGACCCAAGTACATAAAAATCATTTTACCCATCCAAACTTGGCCCGATAAAAAACATATATGTTAAATGCAAGGGCGGGTGTAGTCAATAGTCTGTGTAATAGGTCACGGGTTCAAATTCTAACGGTTACAATTTTATTTTTATAAAAGATCTCGTGCTATATATAAAGGATCCACTCAACCAGGCGACCCCACACATAGGCAAGGGACCCCGTATGTGTATAGCGGGGTCTCGTACTATATATAAGGGATCTCGATCCCATGGGCTATACACACGAGGCTATCATTGAAAATGACGAAAATACCCTTATATCTGAAGTCAATTAACTTAAAAATTTGATCAACAAGACTAGTTTTTAAAAGTTAACTGAGTCGAAGGTCATTTTAAAAGAACTCGTGGGTACTCAACCCGTTATATTACTGAGTACCCGCTATGACAATGTGAATTTTCAGACTGTAAAATAATAAAAATACCCTTAAAATTTAGAAAATTCACAAAAAAAAAAAAACTGTGAAGGAGACTATTTTTAGAAGTTGTGTTGGTCAAAGACATTTTTTTTAAAAAAAAATCCCCAAAATTAAATATTAGGCCCATTTAACAATTGTGCCTATTATTGTTATTGGGGCTGGCCCATTCTTATTCGGCTTAAACCATCGGCGACATTTTATCGGGGAAAACTCAGAAGTACATAAAGCTTAGGGTTCCACTGTGAGAATACCTCAGCCGCATTACGCTCACCATCGGATCAGCTCAGAGCTCTCTCTCACCAAGAAAAAATGGTACCTCATTTCTCTGTCGTGCTTTGTGTATTGAATGTTGTTTCACATTTATCGATGTTTTACTATGAGTTCTTCAAATTTTTATATCGGATGAATAAAATAAGATATGATGTATTTTTGTTGATGGGTATCTTTAGCTTACTGGATTGTCAACGTTTATCCATTTTGGTTGTTTCATGCTTGAATTGTTCATTATCCTTGAAGATATGATGTATTTTTGTTGATGGGTATCTTGATTTGGTTGTCTGTTTTTTGTTTCTAAAGTTGAATCCCATTTTCAACGTTTATAAATCGATATAACATTTTGCTGAGGTCTGTTCTATCCAAATTTCAATGGGGAAATCCAACTTGGAAATTGGTGCTGGGATATCCATCTTCTAGAATTATTGGTTTGACTATGTGTAAAATCCCTGAGTTAAGGTGATTGTGATGATTGCATTTCCTCCGAATGCTTTTATAGAGTTCTACGTTAGAATTTGTTCTCTGTGTTTGAGTACAAGGCGCCTTTTGTATATCCTACGGTGTTGTTCTTAGTTGTCTTGCTTTGAATTCGTTAATTTAAAACAATATCTTGCCAATGATGTTTGTGCTTGAAGCATAAAGTCTTATTTTTTGTCTGATTTTCGTAGCCTAAGCAAATCCACGAAATCAAGGACTTCCTCCTCACCGCCCGGAGGAAGGATGCTCGCTCGATAAAAATCAAGAGAAGCAAAGATGCTGTCAAGTTCAAGGTTCGATGCTCCAAATACCTCTACACCCTCTGCGTTTTCGACTCTGAGAAGGCCGAGAAGTTGAAGCAATCACTCCCACCAGGTATCAATCGGTGATTTTCTCGCATATATACATAGTTCGTAAGCTTCTTGCGAGTAATTTTCTGAACATGATATTATTATTACAGGTTTGAGCGTTCAGGACCTGTAAGGCTGTAGTGAATGTTTCGGTATTGATTATTAATCAATCCATCTAAGCTATTTTCTTGTATTTGTATGCTTTGAAACTGCATTACTTCGTCTCCTTCGAATATTTGAATTTGTTTCTGATTTGACCTGTGAAACAGTTTTGCGGTGCAAGCTGAATTTGGTTGTTCAATTGTCTCTCTTTTTCTCAGTATGTTTTGAAACTTCGATTGTTCTGCAAAACCATTCAAATGCGTAGAGTTCAATTAGAATAGAGAGCAGTCTGATTTTTCTACTCCGATTGTGACTATTCACTCCACATCATTCTATTACATCCTCTGGTGCATGAGCATGAATAAAGCAATAACCATTCAAAAGTTCTAATATAATTGAGGGTGTTTTTGTGTTGATTATTTAAGTGCCTTCTGTTTTAGTATTACTTTTTTGTACATGGATGGTTTCGTTCGTTTCTTTGGGGAGAAGTTAAACCATGTCTCGCCTTTCGGCAAGGGCACGTAATTTCTCAGGCCACAGAGTATAGTTTTTGGGGGGTAGAGTTTGAGAGCTACAAAATTGGCCTTCATATAAATAAATTGTGGAGGCCATGATTTGCGGTATGAAACTCACCCATCATAGTTAGTATATAAGGTTTATTTGTTTTGGCCATTTAATGTAATAATAACATACAGCCACCATCTTCAAAGCTTCACATTCCGACCAAATATCCAGCTGAAAGCAGCAGTCGAAGCCGAGGCCTGCTGCTTCGCCCTGGCCTGTGCCCTCTCCTCCAGCTTCCTAAACCTCCGAGGCAGCCCGCAGACATACTCCTGGGCCCTACGGCCCTCGCCGGAGAGCCCGCCCAGCTTCTCCACCTCCCATCGGCCCACCAGAAACTGCAAGATGTCGGCGTAATCCTTGGCCGTGTAGACCCCAATCCGCTGAGCCACGGTGGAGTAGTTTTCGAAGATATCGTCATCTTTGCCGTCGTACATGAGGTGGGCCGGCATCGAAATCTTCTTCCTCATCATGTCCGCCAGGGACAAGACCATGCCGTCGGGGTCGATCTCGAAGAGCTTCTCGACGATCTTGGCGTAGGCCGTCTCGTGCCGCTTCTCGTCGGCCGCTATGGCCCCGCAGACCTGGGCCAGCTTGAGGTCCCCGTGCTCCTTAGCGAGCCGGGCCGTGTTGCCGTGGGAGATGAAGGTGGCCCGCTCTTGGAACGATGTGTAGATGAATCCGCGGTAAGGGTTGTTCTCCAGACGAGGGTCCTGTCGATTTTTACGTTCAGTTGGTTTTAGGATTGAACTATCAAATGGATATTTTCACTTGGTAAAAACGAACCGCCGAAATTTCCGAAATCGAATATCGAACCGAAATTTTCTTTTCATTTATGTTTTAGGAAATTTATTTGGTTCGGTTCAGTTAATCGGCCGAAAACCAAACTTTAAAAAAAACTAAAATTTTAGTATTCGTTTCGGCTTATCGAGATAGTAAATCGAACCGAACTGATTTTTTTCGCTTATTAAAAATGAGAAACAGAATACGGAACCAAAATTTCCGTTCGGGATTCGGTACGATCAATTTCAGTTTACTTCAGGTTAACAGAATTGTGAACATCCCTACTCTCAAAATCTACCGTTTTACTATAACATATATTGGGGATTATGATCTCCTCTAGTCCAAGCCCTAGAAGCCTTTACATATAAGATTCCACTCTAAAATCAATTATCAATAGAAGGCATAACCCACAAGCTTATGTGTAGGTTCTAACTATTTTATCTAGCAGATGTCGAATATGGTTTGACACTCCAACAATCCTCCCACCAAATACATGACCATCAAATCGATCTTTTATTTCAACGATTATCTCGTACCGCCGTTTTCGTCCAACGAGACACGCCGCCTGACCACCATCAATGTCAGGAAGACCTTCGACACAATGCACCAATCGTTGCAAGGAACGGTGACACCGCCTAACTATATTATCTAACCGACGTGGGTTTGAGTTTGACACCCAAAAAAAACGGAGATTAAATTTGTTATAAACTAGCAAAATTAAGCCAACAGAACTATAGCCGTAAAAAAATGGGCCTTGACCGCCTGCCACATAAAATAGGCAAGGTGGTCGTGTAAGCTATAACGATAGCCCATCTATAGAGGCGGGCCGAAACGGGGATGGTTTGCTCGTTTGGCTCACAAGTTGAGCCGCAGAGGAACTAGCACGTTAGTCCGCCCGGGCTAGGGTTTTACGAGAGCCTGCTAGTTCGGCGGGGGAGCTTTTATGCCACAAGAAAATTCAAGAAAAAGCCTCACCATGCTCGAGCCGATGAGGTACTGTATGGTTTTCTCGACCTGCCGCATGTCGACCCGCCCGGAGAGATAAAGGTACTTGTTGAGAAGGTCGCCGTGCCGATTCTCTTCGGCGGTCCAAGCCCGGGTCCATACGGCCCACGGGGTGGGGCTTGCGCCGGTCTCGTCGCGGACCCCGTCGAAGGTGTTGAGCATCGTCTGGTAAGTCGGGAGTGCTTCTTCCGTGATCATATCGCCGACCAACACCACAAAGTAATCGTCGGGCATCTCCTTGCACCTCTCCCTCAGCTCGCTGACCTCATCTTCGAAGCCCTCGGAGGAGGGGTCGGGGAGGAAGTCGTTGGGCTGCCAGCACTTGTCGACGTCTTTGAGGAGTACGAGGATGTTGTCCTGAGCCCAGCCTTGCAATGAGTCAAAGATTTCGATCTTCTCGCGGGGCATGGAGTGAGTCACTTGGCCGTGCACTTCTCTCGCCGGAGCAAAAGGCTTCTTCCATTTGCCGGCGTCACTGCCAAGGGAATAAATATGTTCTAAGGTTGATTATAGACAATAGATCTATATTATAAAAGAAGGAACATTATTGTTATTATTAAGAGTATATGATATAATATATAACTAGGCCAAAGCTAGTCAATAAAGAAGTGAATATCATAAAAGAATGAAGCTTAAGCTATTACTGCCAACTTTCAAGGGTCATAACTAAATATATTGTGACTATGATATAATAACTATTAACTACCACACCTAGTCAATTAACAAAAGTGAATATCAGAATTCACATAAAAGAATGAAGCTAATATATTATTACCAACTTTCAAGTGTCATAACTCAATATATCGTGACATTAATGGTCAAGGCATGGTCTTATTAATAAACAAAAATAAGGGTTTCCACTGAGACTATGTTCTCCTAAAAAGTGTCATCAGCATAAAAACAAACAATCATAGCAAAACAGCCAAATTATTGAATGACCACTCCACCAAAAACATTAAGTTTGAAGAAGAAAGTGCATCGTATTTTAATTATATACTTTATTTCCAACACGCCCCCTCACGCCTAGCCTGATTTCTTTCTTATCTAGCCTTAGACCTTTCTAGGCCCGATGACTGATAGCATGTTGAATGACGACTACTTCATCTAAAAGCATTATAGTGAAGGAAGTGGTCATTCAAAGGTGAAATGGTCATTCAACATATATATATATATATACATACACGGACGGTGAATGAAACATCGAAGCCATTGAAACCCTATGAGATCCAGAGGAAAACCCAGGCAAAGAAGCCATCTTGTGAGGAACATAGCTGATCTTAAGCGCCATTAAAAGAGAGACTGTAATAAAAACGCATGAGAGAGAAGATTGAGAGGGTAAGAGAGAGTGACGACGACCACTTTATATAGGGAGAGAAACTGAGGGAAGATGGCAAGCAAAGATTTTAATGCGAAGGAAAAGTGGAAATTTATAGGGTGATTAAATGCCTAATATCTATAAGCCCGTAATTAATTACCAAGTTAGGCGATGATCTGAAAATTAAAACTTGATTAGGCAACACTATAAGTATAACACAAAGTTTATACAAGCCGAGTTCAAAACTTAAATTAGAAAACTTTTTTCTTTTAGTGTAATTTTTTCGAAACAAAAACAAAAAATAAGTTTTCTTTACATGAAATTTATTCTTCTAACTTGGCATTTTGAATACCAATAAGGTAATTTAGTAATTTTACAAACTGTTGACCGCCGGTTCGGTTTCGGTTTTTCAAGCTGTCTGAACATCTCTAAATATTATAAAAAAATAAATTAAATAATGTATCCAGGTATCCTTGGTAAAATAATTAATTAATATTATTGAATAATTCATACAATTAATATTGTTGAATTTTATGAGAAATAAATTATAAATTAATTATTGTTGAATTCATGTAGTCATGTAAATGATTTTTATAAATTTCAAGTGTTTTGGGGTGTGAAAAATAGAACCCATAGAAAAAAGGGATGTGGCAATAAAATTATCATATATATATATATACCTTTATATAATTGGTGAGAGCCTTAATGGTGTGGCAAATTCAAATGAATTTGGTATGACATTGCCAATTACCATTTTACCGTTAATCTTCAAATTTATTCCAATTATACCCAAAAATCATATTTTTAATTTATAACATATTTTTCAATTAAAATTAATATTATAATTTCATATTATAAAAATAATTTTATATTTTGTTTTATTTTAAGCACACGCATCGAGTGTGGGGAGATACTAGTAGGTTATAATTTGTGTGTTGTGTATCATTTCGCCTCCTTTTTGAGTTTATTTTATTTGGTTAGTAATAATAAACAACAGTACCTTTTAAAAATTCGAAAATAAAATAATAACAAATTGGGCATATCTTTCATCTTGAATAAATAGCCCAACTTTTGATGGGCTACCTATATACATAACAGTTGACCAGGAATTATATATTAAATATTCGTTCTTTCATTAAATTAAGATTAGTTATGACTAATTTCATTAAATCATAGGGAGATGCACTATAATCCAGTTTAATTAATTACAGTATCCTATCAGGCCATTCGAATTCTGAACAATACAATAAATAATAATAAATTTAAATTACACAGATTTCCCTTTTTGTGTACATGGATTATTTCTTTAATACTAAGTAGCTCAACCTTCGAAATCGAAAAAATTGTAATGGAAAACTAGTAATATATATTAAATAGCACTTGTAAATGGTAAAACCTTACCACCTATATATATAATATACAAGTGTTCTTCAATATTTATATATTTATTTATTTTTAGAAAATAAACAAACTTCATCATGGGAAATTCGACGGTCTTCTTGTTACATGCTGTCCTTTTACTATCATTCGTCTTACCATCACATCTTAGGACATTGGAGGGGTAAGCTAACTTAGTCGTTTATTTTTAATTTTTATTTTTTTGCCTATCATAAGGTATTTCCATACAATGCCACGAAAGAATCTGAACCTTAGCATCGACTACTGAGCGATCCCTTCTTTCAGCTATACTAATTATCATGATCTGTGTGTACTGTCTTGTTCTCATACAGACGGCGAAAGTCGAGGAGTTTATAAATTTACGTCTTATGTTATAAGCTTATGTTGCTAATCCATTGTAGTGAAATGGTTCAAGAAGACGATCCTCAAGCTCTTGGGGTCCAATTGTTCTTACAAGATCAACAAGTAAACCTATACTAATTAAATAGTGGTTGTGTTTGTAATAATAATAATAAAAAAAAATTATATTATTGATTAATTTATTTATTTTGAAGGTGGTGATGTGTAATGGGATAGTAGAAGTGACCGTGGCAATCCCAGGTGGATATATCACTAATATAACCTATAAAAATGGAGAAAATCTTCTAGAAGACCAAGAGGTAGCTGCATATGATAGAGGGTACGCATCATAGTATTAAATATTTATGTTATATATGCTATATATATATTTATATGCATGTATGCCTAAGTAGAATAATAGATTAAATACAATGGTTCATAAATGTATTTACTCTCTATAATAATAGGCATTGGGATATCGTATGGAACTCGTCGGAATATGTTACGACTAGCACAGACAAGTGAGTTTAACTTTAACATCTCATTATATATATATTGTTATAATTATTAATTAATATCATTAGTTGTTATTATTTAAACTTTTTTTTATTTAATTACTGAAATAATTATATATTGTTGCTCAGTTTACTTGGAACAACGTTCGAAATCATCAAACAAGACAAATATCAAGCAGAGATTTCATTTGTCAAAACATGGACAGCCAATGCCACGACGTCTCCTTTAAACATCGACAAAAGGTTTATATATATAATTATAATATATATATATATGTTTTAATTTCTAAATAAAACAATTATAAACTAAACCAATATGCAGATTTGTGATGTTGGCAGATTCGCCTGGGTTTTATACCTACGCTGTGATGGAGCGTTATGAGGGTTGGCCGGCTTTCGATATTTCGGAAGGACGGGTCGTATTCAAACTTCGCCGTAGCATGTAAGTGCGTCTGCCCATATGTATTTATATTATCGTAATTTATTGTGACTAATATCTAGTTTCGATTTTGGATCACTATATTTGATAATTATAAAACTATGTTATTAACTTCATATATTGGAATAAATTTGGGTCTTAGATTATTTTTCCGACAAAGCAAGTCGTAAATCCTACGCCAGCGTGCGTATGGAAAGTCAGCAGGCAAGTGGTTGAAATCACCTGGATTTTCGGCTTGTTTTGTCAGAAAAATTATATGAAACTCAAATTTGTTTGACACATAGAGAGCCAGTGGCCTACTTTTGCAATCATCAAACATCGCGACCTGAAATCGAGAATCGTTATATTTAGCGATCCAAATTTATAAATACTTAAAATTACGAAATTTCAAATTGAGGTTTGACTACATGATTGTGTGTATGGTAAGTCAGAAGTCACATGGGTGGAAAATATTCCGCATATGTGGCGGCGTTAGATTTCCGACTTATTCTATCAGAAAATTATCCGAAACTCAAATTTGTTGTCAGAAGTTAGTGTCTTATTTTTACAACTATCAAATATAGCGACTCAGAATCGAAAATACCAAATTTATACTTTTGTCAACATTTATGGGTAGAAACTTTAGGCACTTATTTATTCAAATTAAGGTTTGACTACATGGCTATGTCGGATGAGAGACAAAGATACATGCCAACGGCCGCTGATCGTGATTCGGGCAAACCACTTGCTTACAAAGAAGCTGTTCTATTAACTGAGCCCACTAATCCTCAGTTCAAAGGGGAGGTAACTAAAATTTTAAACATATGTTTCATTTCGTATCATATATACATATGCATTTGGACTGTGTACAGGTAGATGATAAGTACCTATACTCGTGCGATAACAAAGACGGGATGGTCCATGGGTGGGTAAGCAACGACACCATGCCCGTCGGGTTTTGGGTCATTACGCCGAGCAACGAGTTTCGAACGGGGGGCCCACTTAAGCAAGATCTCACCTCTCACGCGGGCCCAACCTCGCTATCCGTAAGTATCATGTATTCGTATGTATGTGTATAATATACTTATGTATAATGAATGTACATATACCGAGGGGACGAGGCTTGGAAAAAGGTTCTCGGCCCGATCTACGTCTATCTCAACTCTGCAGACGCTTCGGCCGAAAGGAATTGTTCGATCCTTTGGGATGACGCCAAGAAAAGGGTACGATGATGCATTCGTTATATATGCGTGTATGTTGTTAGATATATAATTATAAATGTCGTTGAATTCATATCAAATAATTTATAGCGATAAATATACATGACTCTTGAGTTTTTTTTTTCATAAATGAACATGAACAAACCTTAAAAGAGCATGAATATGAGTTTTAAAATAATGTGAGTATGAGTCTTGAATTACCATGAACATGACTGAGCATGAATATGACTGTGTTTGTGACTCAGATGAAATATTCATCCACATGACTCTTGAGAAACACAATTCATGTATACTTTTAATAGCAAAGTACAATTCATGAATAAGTTGATCACTCCTATAAATACTTCGTTTCTATTACTCCCATAAACATAAGATATTTGGAAGATGTTGTTGATCCTTGGAATCTTTGGAATCTATAACAGAGTTCTTGAAATAGCTTTTTAGGACAGTTAATGATTCTTCGCACCTCACTTAATGTTTTTTACCTTTATCATTTTCGGACATATTTTCCAACATATGTGTGTGTTTGTATGCGTGTAATTTTTTTTCGACTATTGCAGATGGCAAAGGAGGTAAATGACTGGCCCTATAGTTTCCCGCAATCAGAGCACTTTGCTAAAGCTGATCGAAGGGGAGCGGTAAGCGGGAAATTTCTCGTCCGAGACCCGTGAGTTCGCTTAAAGTTCGCCGCGATGCGTAAATAATATTTCTCTTTGTTATAACTAACGAGTCAAAGTTCATAAAATGTGTAGCGTTTTTTATTTTCAGATTCGTAAGTAAAGACGTTGTGCCCGGAGGCTTTGCATATATAGGACTAGCGCCTCCAGGAGAATCGTGGGAATTCGAAACCAAGGTTAATTCACACACACGCACACACACGGATAAATAGATCGATACAAACATCGCTTCTTCTTTTAGGGTTACCAATTTTGGACTCGGGCGGACAAGGACGGGAATTTCTTCATTGAAAAAGTGATAAACGGGACGTATAGTTTGTTCGCTTGGCATCCCGGGACAGTCGGGGACTACAAGCACAAGTTCGACATCACCGTCGTCCCAGGTTTTCCCTCGATGATTTTATCACCTTCTTCGATTGGTACGTAACTTTCTTGCACACGTGAAATGATCGAGTTAGTTCCGTGCACGTAGGATTGACAAAGAGAGTAGACGACGTAGTCTTTGAGGCTCCGAGAAATGGGCCTACATTGTGGGAGATCGGAATTCCAGACCGAACGGCCGCCGAGTTTTACATTCCCGAGCCGAGCAAAGAGTACAAGATCCACGAATACTCACGCCCCGTCGAAAAGTATTGCATCTTTTATTCGTTCGCTTTTCTTTTTATCTTAGTTTCAATTCAATGCATCAACAACATTTCTTACCAATAGGTTCAGACAATATGGGCTATGGTTTCGTTACCGAGATCTTTACCCGGACAAGGACTTGGTTTTCACCGTCGGCGTCAACGATTACAAGAAAGATTGGTTCTTCGCGCACGTTGCAACGTTTAGGTGATGAAATTCGTTTCTTCTTTTTTTTTTCTCTTTTTCCCGCCGGTAGTTTTGCCAATGTAGCGACATTGTAGGACCCACACTCCGACTAAGTCCAGTCCGAGTTGAGGCTAAACATCACTGTTAGCAATAGGACGACCCTGGGTTGGCATCGCCTATGATACTATCCCTTGGGGAACCGATGAAATTCAAAATAGTATTCGCTTAAAGCTCGCATTTTGAATAATTATATGGGAAGCTAATATTATCACGTCGTCATTGCATCTCGTCAGGAACTCGACAAGCCATCAGTATCCACCGACCACATGGACGATAGAGTTTGAGCTCAAACAAGTCGTGAAAGAAGCGAACTACACTCTGCAGTTGGCTCTCGCTTCGGCCAAATCTGCAGAACTGCAAGTATGATACGCAATGAAACATATATTTAGATATATATCGATAATTTTTATTACATTGTTCCAATGTTGTATGTTATGTTTCAATGAAAGGTACGGTTCAACGATCCTATTATGACACCGCCGCACTTCACGACCGGATTGATCGGACAAGACAACGCCATGGCTAGACATGGGATTCACGGGATTTATCGTTTCTTTAGTATCAACGTCGAGGGAAGATGGCTCGTTGTAGGGAGAAACAACGTCTTCTTGCGACAATCGACAAAAGGGCCGTTTACGAATGTGATGTATGACTATCTTCGTTTCGAAGGACCTTCTCCATCCACTCTTTAATGAGCTTTATATGTTCCATTTGCATATGAACAAAACCATTGATTATATTCTTCAAACTTCATGTATGGTGCTTTTTTCATGCATACCAAACTATTTATTACATAAGCTAACTCCGGATGCAAGATACCAAACTATTTATTACATAAGCTAACTCCGGATGCAAGATGAGTAGAACCGCCTCGAACTTCAGTTCGAAAGAAAGCTCACGAACTGAACAGTGAGCTTTTATTAATTTTAATTTTTTTTTTTTATTTTAATTTTTTTCTTTTTCGAATTTCAAGCTCAAGCTCGACGAGTAGCTCCTAATTTTTTTAATAATTTTTATTTCATTTTTTGAGCTTTAAGCTCGAGCAAATGGCGCACGAGCTGAGCTCAAGCCTAGAAAACGAGCAGAGCTCGACTCGTTTACACCCCTAAAGCTACAACCCTAATGCTAACACAGTAAATGAAGCAAATCATGGCATATCAACCACATTATTTAGATACTATAAACACACAAATAGTGCAAGTTACAAACACCATTTTTCTAACTACAAAAGAGCAGAAATAAAGAAAGAAAAAAAAAAAAATAAAGCAAAAGGGTCTCAGATTCAGCTCACACCAGCAAGGGGAAAATTCAACACAAGCTATCAAGTAAAAAAAAAGAGCAGAAATAAAGAAAAAAAAAAAAAAAAATAAAGCAAAAGGGTCTCAGATTCAGCTCACACCAGCAAGGGGAAAATTCAACACAAAGCTATCAAGTAAAAATAGCAATAAGGTAATAATAAGATAAAGCCACCATCTTCAAAGCTTCACTTCCCTACCAAAAATCCAGCTGAAAGCAGCAGTCGAAGCCGAGGCCTGCTGCTTCGCCCTGGCCTGTGCCCTCTCCTCCAGCTTCCTAATCCTCTGAGGCAGCCCGCAGACATACTCCTGGGCCCTACGGCCCTCGCCGGAGAGCCCGCTCAGCTTCTCCACCTCCCATCGGCCCACCAGAAACTGCAGGATGTCAGCGTAATCCTTGGCCGTGTAGACCCCAATCCTCTGAGCCACGGTGGAGTAGTTCTCAAAGAGGTCGTCATCTTTGCCGTCGTACATGAGGTGGGCCGGCATCGAAATCTTCTTCCTCATCATGTCCTCCAGGGCCAAGACTGTACCGTCGGGGTCGATCTCGAAGAGCTTCTCTACGATCTTGGTGTAGGCCGTCTCGTGCCGCTTCTCGTCCGCGGCTATGATCCCGCACACCTGGGCCAGCTTGAGGTCCCCGTGCTCCTTCGCCAGCCGGGCGGTGTTCCCGTGGGAGATGAAGGTGGCCCGCTCTTGGAAAGATGTGTAGATGAATCCGAGGTATGGGTTGTTCTCCGTACGAGGATCCTGTCAATTTTAACATTTAACTTAGTTTTAGGATTAAAACTCTCAGATTTAGCAGTTACTAAACCATGGATTCAATTTTTGATAAACTAGCTTCAGCCTAGCAGCATTAGAGTCGAACGGGCCTAGCCCGGCCCCCCTTAAAATATAGGCAGGGTGGGTAAACTAGAATGATAGCCATTTGGTTCAACTAGCTGAGGTGGGACTAGTTGGCGTCTTAGACAGTCTGGACTAGGACTCTACGAGCCGGCTAGATTGGCGGGGTGGGGCGGGTCGACCTGTTTGACAGTACTACACAGCATTTATACCACAAGAATTCAAGAAACGGGCTCACCATGCCCGAGCCGATGAGGTACTGTATGGTTTTCTCGATCTGCCTCATGTCGACCCGTCCGGAGAGATAAAGGTACTTGTTGAGCAGGTCGCCGTGCCGATTCTCTTCGGCGGTCCAAGCCCGGGTCCATATGGCCCACGGGCTGGGGCTAGCGCCAGTCTCGTCGCGGACCCCATCGAGGGTGTTGATCATCGTCTGGTAAGTCGGGAGTGCTTCTTCCGTGATCATATCTCCGACCAAGACCACAAAGTAATCGTCTGGTATCTCCTTGCACCTCGCCCTCAGCTCCCTGACCTGATCTTCGAAGCCCTCAGAGGCAGGGTCGGGGAGGAAGTCGCTGGGCTGCCAGCACTTTTCGATGTGTTTGAGGTGCACAAGTAGGTTGTCTTGAGCCCAGCCTTGTAATGAGTTGAAGATCTCGATCTTCTCACGAGGCATGGAGTGAGTCACTTGGACGTGTACTTCTCTCGGGGGAGTGAAAGGCTTCTTCGATTTGCCAGCGTCTCTGCAAAGTGAATACATTCTCAGGTTGAGGCTAGATATTATATTATAAAGACGAAACATTCTTATCAACGCTATGATATAATATATCCCAACTACGTGACAGAAGATAGATAGTCAATTAAGAATGTGAATATCACACCAACTCACAACTGACTATTGATGCCACAAGAACAAGCTCACCAAAGTTCGATTAATTGCATTTATCTCCACTAAGTTGGACATAAAAGGGACCAAATAAGGAAGAGAAAGGACGAAAATTTGGCGACGATGAGTACCATGTGTTGATTAAGAATTAGTCAAGAATATGGGTACAACCTCAAACCAAGTCACTATCTTGGAACAAAAGAAAGAAGCTATTATTACCAACTTTCAAGTGTCATTACTAAATACATTGTGACATTGATGGGCAAGACAATATATCATTAATTAAGAAGAATAAGTGTCACTGTCAAGGTTCTCCTAAAGTGTCATTAACATAAAAACAAACAATCATCAAAGGCAACTAAACAACTCTGTAAGATTACCAAGTAGAACTTTATGCATCACCATCACTGAGCCTCAACAAGGCATACAAATATCTAACTAAAATCATATATGATGGCGAAATGCAGATGAAGTTCGTATTCGATTAAGACACTGACATAAGAATCAAAATATCGCATGCATAACAGCTGATCATGATCTGATCAAAGAAATAAGAAAATTGATTCTAAAATGGCCAACAAATATGAATATCAACCAAGAGAAATCTAACATTAGAAATGCCAAGAAAAAGGACAAGCCATGCTAGATTCAAATAAAGACCATCAACATGGAATTCATTTAGCAGACTAAATCCGCATAAAATTAGGATTTACGCCACAAAAAGAATTATTTGAAACCAAAACGAACCCAGAAAACACACACATACACACACACACACATGGCAGACGAGGACATCATTAACCAATAATAAAAGAAAATGGCTTGGACAAAAAAAAAACACAGTGAAGCAGACACAACAGCCAGATATACACATACACGGATGGTGAATGAAGCGTCGAAGCCATTGAAACCCTATGAGATCCAGAGGAAAACCCAGGTAAAAAAGCGATCTTGTGAGGAACATAGCTGATCTTAAGCGCCATTTCGAGAGAAAAATCGAGGACTTTAATCTAGTTGAGGGAAAAAGAAAAGATAAAAACGCAGGCAATCTCGTTGAGGACTTTTATCAAACAGATTTGAGAGATGGAGGATGCGTTTGGGTGAATCAGTGGAATTTAAGGAGTAAAAATGCCCATGGTTTTGTATTCTTACATCATTACATGGGGCGATGATTTCTATGTAGTATAGTAAAAGGTTCTTTCCAGAGATGTACAACTATCTGATGCATGCGACGGTGGTTGCAGTAAGGGTTGTACCTTTGTTAAAAAAATAAATTTGTTTTTAATATTACTAATTATTTACATATTTTATAATAATTCCTTTTGGGGGTAAAACCCAAAATGGTCCATAATATTTACACTATGAGCCAATTTAGTTTTCGATGTTTCGTCTGACCAATTTAGTCCCCAATGTTATCAATTTTGGACCAATTTGGTCCTTCCGTAACGATAAACGTCAATTTTAACGGAAATTTCATACGTGTCTCACAATAAATCATGTCCGAATGTTATCAATTTTGGACCAATTTGGTCCTTCCGTAACGATAAACGTCAATTTTAACGGAAATTTCATACGTGTCTCACAATAAATCATGTCCGAATCGATAAAATTAAAATATTTACTGAAATTAAAGTACGAAACTAAATTTTTTTTCTCTAAAATCCGAATATGAGCTCTAGATCATATACTTCGTCGAACTTCATTAACAGTAGAAGAAAACAGTACGAACCTCTCAAATCCTGCAAATATTCCAAAATTCGACTCATACATAATTTAGTATGGGCCACGTGTGAGATTTCTATTAAAATTGATGTTTATCGTGACGGAAGGACCAAATTGGTCCAAAATCGACAACATTGTGGACTAAATTGATTCAGGCGAAACATCGGTGTCTAAATTGACCCATAGGATAAACATTGGGAACCATTTGAGCTTAATCCCTTTATTTAGAGATTCCATGACTCGATGCTGATTATTACCTTATTGTATGATTCGAAACAAATTCTATTAGTACATGATAGTTACAAGAATTTTACGTACACTCAGATGCATGTGCATTAATATATAAATAAAATATTAAATAATTTTTATAATTAGAAGTAATTTATTTTTTATAAATTAAAAATATGATAGTTGGGATACAATTGGAATAAATTTGAAAATCAAGAGTAAAATGGTTATTAGCATTGACATACCAAATCCGTTTGATGGTAAACTCTAACGTGCTCTCCCTTAATATATAGGATAAATAGATTTTGATCAGATTCTCTTGATTATTTTCACTCAAAAGTTGAAGTGTATGTAAAACCATGATTGATTATTTTTTCAACATTCACCTAAAAGCATAACTATTGCATCATATTTTAATATTTTATATTTTATTCCAACGCGTCCAATCACGACTGATTTCTTTTTTTCTCTAATTTAATTGTGAGGTGACTACTTCAACTAAAAGATTAAGTTTAAAGTAAATATATCATATTTTACTTTAGCACGTAGAGAGAATATAATATTACGTTTATTCTATTTCGAACACAGTCTTCAAGCATGCTGATTTCTTTGTTATCTAGTTTAAATGTTAAAGGACTATGTATATTAAAAGCTTAAGGGCTTTTTTGGTGGGAGGGTTTAAAGATTTTAAATATTGGTTTAAGACTTATTGGGATGTTTGGTTTACGGGTTTATATATAACAACTCTAAACCCATGTATATGGGTTTATATAAACACACCCTCTCAGATGGGTTATTGTAAACACACCAACCAAACACACATTTTATTTTATACCCAATAATTAGTTTTATATAAACCTTACTAGTTTAAACCCTCCTAATTATAAGCCCAAGTACCAAACAAGCACTAAGCATGTAGGAACTGTTTGTATTTTAATTTTAAATATTTTATTTTTAACACGCCCTTTACGTGTTAATTAAGGCTACCATTAATTTCTCATTAATTAATTAAGGCTATAATTAATGTTCCATTAATTATTTACGGCTAATTAATTTTCTATAAAATAGTTACGGCTATAATTAATTTTCTATTAATTAATTACAACTATATGATCATTTAAACGTTTACTGTCATCGTAAAATATATATATATATATTTTTAATTTTATATATTTATTTCTAATCCGCTACATATGTGATATCAGACTTGTATGATTCGATTATGTCGATAATAGTACATTCTATAATGAAAAAATAATGTCATAATATACAATATATTTATACACGATAGAAATGATGTTATATATGATTAATTAATATGAGATTTCATATAATTCCAATATGATTATCTATGAGAATAATTTGCAACCCACAAATTTACAATTAATTCGAAAATGGCAGCAATTTATTCACACTAAATAATTACCCAACCCTATATTTCTGCAAACATAAATCAAGAATTGCCTCAGCAACCTCAGCTTCATCCTTACTCCGCTCCAACGCTCTCCTCACCTCAGCTCTTCCAAGCCTCATCTTGACCCGAACCGCCCCCGGACCCGAACCCGAACCCACGTCACAAACCGAGCTTCTCGCCGGGCCATCATCGGGAAACTTGGGCATATCCACAAGGAAGTAGACCTTTCCTGGCCGCAGCTCGTCTCCAGGCAGCAGCTTCGGGCCCCGAATTCCGAACCTTTTAACCGTTTCCGACCCGTATAGAACGAAGCCCGGCGGATAGTTTCGGAGCACGTCGGCGGCCGTGGCGGGCAGCTTCAGCCTGAATGCTTCGCCGTCGAGCTTCACGATCTTGGCCTTGCCCTTTGCGGCGGCGTTCCCCATTGAAAGATTGTGGTTTTTATTTCATCCTCGGCTGTTTTTGGAGGATGTAATGTAATGAATATTATTAGTGATGATAATGAAGTGGGAAAAAGAAAAAAGAAAAAAAGGCCAATGTTGTATGGGCACGATTGTCGTCACTTTCATGCGCGGAGAATCATTACGCTTTCTTGGATAAGCTTTTTGCTTTGCTTGTGGCTATGTGAGTTTTGACTAAAAGCATGCCATTTGCCATTGCCACAAGCAAGAATTAGGATTAACATTATAATTAATCTCATGTATTTGTGGGGTATTCTTTGAATTTTTATATTCTAACGTTTTAAATCCATATATTTTGCGAAGTATTATTTTTTCTTTTCTTTGTTGGTACATATCATCATTTGCAATTTGCATCCCATTATAGCTAGATGTGGGGTCCGCGGTTCACAGTTCCAGTTAGAAACCGCCGGTTTTGGTTTTCGAATTGGTCGAATCGTGGATGGTTCCGATTTTGGTTCGAATCGGCAAGGAATTCTATTTTATTTCTTTTTTGAAAATTTAGGAAAGATTTTAAAAAGAAAGTTATAAATTTGGAAATTGATATTTAAATTACCATAAAATACAACTATACAATAAAATGCATTCAATGTCGAGGAAATAATTAAATAAAACTCGGGCTTTAACATTTAAATAAGTTGCGCGTAGGTATCATACCTTATTACTTATCTCAATCTTGGTTAGGTTGATGTTTGTGTTCAATTTGTATTCGTCTAAGTCTCCTTCTTCGTCGGAATCGTCGAGTTTTTGGTTCTTATGTTCGGACTTTGTCCGTTGTCCAATCATCAAACAAACATTAACTTTTTATATTTTCAGTAGCTACTTTAGAACGTCTTAAAACTAACATATAACCTTCAAAGCTAAATGATGGGAAATGATGACATCTCTTTTGCAATCACCACCACCACCACCACGGCAAAGGACGTCATTTTCTTCAGCCGCCACTTCAAAATAATGGAATACTCCAACTTGTAGTTGAAGAAGGAGCCCAATTGCGTCGACACACAAATTTTCACTATGATAGTTTCTTACTAATTTTTGTGCTTTTTCATCGTATATGTTTTAAAGTTGTGCGAATATCCGATTGACATCAATTTGCCCCATAAGGCAGCGTAAACCAAGACCCTATTAATAGATAAATTTGTATCATAATCCAATCTAGAACTACTTTAATCTCCACTTCCTCCTACGAAATTGATTGAAATTTTTAAAAATGTTAAAGATTATAATATAATTTTCGGATAACTAAAAATTAAGGTAAAGAAAGAAAGAATAAAATAATAACACCTACCTTGACAATAAAAGTGGCGATATTTCTACCATAAGTAATTAACGATACTTTAAAGAATGTAATTATATCTTTTGCTATATAATGTTAAACGGGATAGTTTATGTAATATAAGACACTTCAAGTAATATGAGCATTCAGATCATTACATTTTTAATTTAACAACCGCAAGTGTATGCATTTACACACACACACACACACACATATATATATATATATATAATATTTGATTATTACACATATTCATAACCTTTTCAAAGTAGTATCTTACAAGTTACAGCAAAAGAATGACACGAAAAAAAAAATGAAATAATGAAATCAAAGTTTTTTTAAGTTCTATCATTATAAACTAAAAAGAACAATAATTTTATTTACTTCTTTTCAAGTTGACAATGATAGGCTCTTCCACTATCGTCTCAAGCAAAGGCTTCTTGCAAAAAGACGACCGCCGCCGTACAAACTCCGTCTCGGCGAACTCACCCAACTTCATCTCCGAACAGCCGGCGCTCTCCGCCGCGCCAGAATTCTTGGAATCAGGCAAAACCCTAACACCGCCGAGAGACGACGACCGCACCCTCTTCGCCGCCATGAAAAGCGGGCCCACGTCGGAAGCACTGACCACCGATCTGACCCTCTTCATGGGGAAGAAGGCGTACACTCGCCCCAGCTCGAGCTCCTCTTCCGCGCCGAGAGGAGAGAACCTCCTCCCTATCTGCAGGCACTTGGCGTCGACGAGGAAGTGGTTGGGCGCCTCCAGCATGAGCTCCGCCGCCTTCGTCGGCTCGTGGAGCTTCTTGACCTCGCCGGACGGCAGAATGACCCTTGTGCCCCTGTGGAGGGTCTTGCTCAGCGGACCGGCGAGTGCGCAGGAAACGTAATTTCCCATGGATGAGATTTTAGGGCAACTCTTTGATTTCTTTTCTTTTCTTTGGGAGGTTTGTTGGAGAATGTACTTTGGAGAAGATGAAATATATATATATATATATATGTATAGGGTTGAGTTCAGAAGTCAAAGTCAACTGTTTGAGGATAACAAAACATGGGATAATTACATTGTCTACCTCGCGAATAAGGAAATATTCTAGTTAGTGTCTTTTTTTTTAAGGAAATATTCTAATTAGCATTCAAAATCGAAAGCAAATTTTAGGTGGATGTTTTAATCTCATGGAAATAAAATATATAAATTAACATAATACATTTTAATTAAGTTTAAACTTTCAGATGAAGTGATCATTTGATATAGTATCAGAGTTCAGGTTAAAATGTCATAAGTATAAATTCCCGGAGCTACGTGTAATAGAAAAAACCACGTCTAAGGTAAAATAATAAATAAATCAGCATAAATATGAGAGAACTAATTGAAAATAAAATATAAAAGTATAAAATGTTACGTTAGATGGTCATTTAACATAAATTTAACTATACAAAAATAACATTATCTATCACACATGCAAAACAATATAGCTGTTGGTTCTTGAGTTATAAGAAAAAAAAAAGTGATCATATATTTGCATAAATAACTCTAAGATAAGACTTCAATTTGTGTTTGAACCAACTTCGATGGCGATAGAAGGAATGAATGATACCATTTGTTAGTTGTTACACGACAAACAAATGTTCAAGGGGGAAAATGTGATTTGTAAAATTCAAGGGACTTAATTGTAATTTAGGAAAAGTTTGTTGGCGGTGTAATGATGAAGACATAAGACACGGAAAATGGGAATGTGTTTGAAAGGCTTCCGCGTACGGCAAAGTCGGGATGACAACTACTGAAGTACAGTTGTTATTACTCATTGGATCGTCCATTAATAATTCTATATATTTTTATTTTATTCACATATTTTATTTTATTAATTGACTATATATTTTATTAAGGATTTGTGTGGTAGATTGTGCGATCGAATCCCCCCTCCCACAATTCCTTGAATAGTTCCCATGATATTTATTTCCCATGACTATCGTTGTTAGGTGGGTTTGGGACGTATTCATCTGACCCCGGAGATTAGTCCCATCACTGGAGTGTGTGACGCAATTAAGCCTCCGATAGGTCTGTGTAGCGCAAAAGTCCACCCCGGTATTTAGGGGCTAGTCCATAGTCAGATCGAGTGGGGATAACTCGGGACCGAAAAAAAAAAGGATTCTTTTTCTTTTTTCGTATGATATGTGCGTGTGGGCCCATTCACTAAATAAAAGAGAAATACCAAACCCCTAAAAAATAAATAAATCAGTTTTTTAATTTCAATAATGTATTAAGTTTTGATGAAAACTAGTTTTTTTTTAAATATAATTCTTATAGCTAATAATGATTAATGAGTGCCAAAAACTACATTTATTTTATTTTATATTGTAACTCAAGGTTTAGTCTATCCTATTAATTTGGGTATAACCCAACTCCATTTATAATTTGACATGTAACACATTGTATAAAATCTAATGATGTTGTTGGTGTACCAAAAATTTAATAAGACTTAAGTTCTAACTAAGTAGGTAGGCAATAAAAATATGTAACTCAAAGGAGTCATTCACAATTATTATATCATCCTTCGTCCTCGTAGGAGGCATTGTTGAGTCACTAAATTAATAGGCATTTTACTTTTTCTTTTATTTATTTATTTGTTTATTTTCAATGTTAGTTGAATTTCGTCCATGCATATATTATTTAGCTGATTCATCCTTTTTATATTAGGTGTGTTTTATTTTCTAAATTAATTGCCTTGAGATCGTCTATATTTGTCCCCAAAGGTTATTGGTTCGATTTTATTTGATCTCACGTTGATATCGTCGTCTATATGGACTTGACAAGACAGACGAGCATGGATGATTAGTTCCATTGAAAGTCTGAGTCATCTTATAGCTAAGAATGAGGTTCGAATATTCGATTCAGACTGAATTCAGTCGAACTGTGGACTACGCTGTCGTTGTGTGGCGATACCTTATATAAGTCTGCATGGGTCAAGAGGATTATCCCCACTGAAAGCTGGGGATCGTTCCATAGTTGACAAATGAGTTTCATATTCGATTCAGACTGAACTCAGTCGGAGTGTGTAGACTACTTTCTAATTTATATCATTGAAGATTAGGGAGGAAGGCATGTTCGGCGTGACGGTGCTTTTGCCGGTTTGTTCTTACACGAGCCAAGCATTCGTTCGGGGTGGGCTATTACGTGAACAAAACGACGACTACAATGATGATGATGATGAGGTAATAGAAAGCGTTGCGTCAAAGACCCTCGATCGAAAGGATGAAAAAGGAGCCTTGCTCTCCGATAAGCCAACGCTGGGGCATGCGGGCTCGACGAACAAGTGCTAGCACGGGCCCCACCCGTTCGTCGTGATTAGCTCGGATCGTGATGCTTGCTTGCGCTTTGATGCTGGGAGGTGTGCTCCTCATCACTGTTTTGTTTAGGTTGTTCTTTATTAGAAAGATTTACACTAGGCTGATAGTTTCGAAATAACTATGATCTAATCAGTGATGTAACTTAACAAGCACGGCATATCGAGCGTTATAGTTCGCTTTTCGAGCTTTTGGAGAGTCGAGCGATGCATAGCTCTTGATCATTGACGTTTTGTCTCCATAGGAGCGCTATACCGCTTCCATAACATATGTTTTTGGACGTAAAAAGTGTTCAGTCTCACTTGGACGTCTTGATTATGGTCGTCTGTGTGGACGATGTGTGTTAGTCCCGCTGAAAGGCGGGATCGTTCCATAGCTGACAATGAGACTCAAATTCACTTCAAACTTAACTTAGTCGGAGTATAGGGACTGCAATGATGTTGTGTGAGAACAACTTCAAATAGGCGAAACAAAATGAAGGAAAAAAAAAAGAAGAGGAATCGCTAATAGGGCTCGTGCGATACGATTTGTGTGCATTTGTCAAGCATTTGCTTTACGACTTGTTCAAATAAGTTCTTTCGAGCTCATATGCACTTCCATTGAAGTTGCACTATATAAGCATTATTCGAAATCCTTGCATTGGCGAACTAATTCGATATTTCGAACATGCACGAATAGCTTGCACTATGCGTGAGACTATTTATGCATTTTCTACGACTTAAAGGGCTCGACACGTCGTATTTACGACCAAGAAATTTGAAATTCCAATGGCGATTCAAGACGGAAAAAAAAATGTTCACGGTTATGGTGAATACGACAGTGGATCTAATTAGGAAGAGAGACAACATAAGACCAAATGGAACCAAAATCTGTAATAAGACATAATATTACCTCATCACGAATGTCTTTGCAAAGTCAACTTCGAAAACTGCAATCTGTCTTTGAAGCGAAAGGCTTCTTTCTTCAGCCTATGCGTTTTCTTCTCGCCGCACGGTTCTCCCTTGGGACCTTTGCTTTTCCAGGTTTTGTATCCTTCAATATTTAGATATGTGGTAAGTTGATTTGGGAAGACTAACTTGTAAGAGAAGAAGAATATTCGATCGTATTGCTATATTACGACATACCAATCTCTGTCTCTTTCTTTGTCTCCGTTCTCCTTTGCCCTTTTTCGTCGAGCGGGTTGGCTCCTGTTATATCGATCGTTTCAAAATATTAAAATTTCCAATCAAATGTTGAAATATTAAGCTAGCTCAGCCACCTCATTTTTCATTGTATACGTCCATAATTAATCATATTATAAAAGTCATACCTCATCAGAAGCATTTGTTATAGGTTGATTCTCGGGGTCGCTTTCGCAATCTAGTTTTCCCTCATTATTGAGAAAGAGCTTAAGCCTCCCTTCTTTGAGTAACTTCACTGAGCGTGCATGTCTCTGTTCAGAGACGAAGCAATACTTTTCAACAATCTCCATATGTCTCAAGCAACAATAGAAAATTATATAGCTTCCATAATTTAACATAGAGGATTAATGTTTGATTACTGATGGGGGAGAAGATATCTTATATGTCATATGAGGTAAGGACAAAGGCAAGCCGATAAAGTGTTACTTTGTCGGTGAAATAGATATACACAGTACTTGCCTTAGAGTTTAGATGAGCCTTCAAAGTATCCTCTGACAAGCAGACGATTCTAGGGCACAACCTGCATTTGAAGACCGATTTGCATTTGACAACACAATCTGTCTCGTCGATGCTTATTGTGGCTTGTTCGGAATGTTGTCTCGCAATGGCCGGTACGGTGCCTCCTGAAGAACTTCCAGCAATGCTCTGCCTCCCATTTTGTGAAGCAACCTCATCGTCACTCGTTGGTAAACCTGCAAATAATACAATTTAGATCAAATACTTACCAGATTGAGAAAGCATACGCATCTTACTCTCGAACTTATTTCACATAAACAAACACCTCGATAAAAGTTGCCTTGCTATATTGTATTCTTATGTTTTCCGTAAATACTAAATCCACCCCACCTAATCAGCTCCATGAATTTTCTTATGCATCAAATTATTTGCCTGAAAGAGTGACTCTATGGCTATAGTTCTTTAATATGATTTTGAATAGCAACCAAATCAAACCCAAAACTCGAACATAAATGGTTTGAGAATCACCAACTACTTTTGAAAGGCAAAAATCAACAGCACCTTTATAAAATAAGGTGGCTTGATAACTGGCTATCTTTAAAGTATGCCAAGGCTAGATAACAGCACAAATCAAACCAAAGGAAACCCATATGTTTCAAAGAGCTTTATCAAACAGGAAAAGAAAGTTAATTTTTTAAACACTCCTGAAGGAGCCTCAAAACAACATCAATTTCTGAGGACTACGCATTAAGACAATTATTGGTAATTATCAAAAGAGCAAGACCATCTCAAAATAGGTTTTTATCGAAATTAAATTCTGGAAGCGGACCAAAGCTATGTAATAGTTAGGTCAACATCACAATACCAAACCAAAAGTAATCTTGATAAACATGTCAACCGACACAATCACTAATATCAAAAGCAACACCTTCCAACAATTGTCATTATTTAACAGGTTTTGATAACTCCACAACAGTAAAGTTCAGCTACAAAACTGCTTATATCAAAGGGAGAGCCATGTAACCGAATATCAAAGGTAGACTCAACTTTATTAATATAGAATGGGAGTTCTACTGAATTGAGTAACGAATCATATAACATAAATTATCAAGGCAAGATAACCAGCCAAATATCTCAATTCAGAAACGTGTTAACAGAGAGAGAAACAAGAAATAAACCTGACGAGTCAAGATTAACTTCATTTGCAGAACTATTTTCGCTCTCATACCCTGGAAGTAAGAAACAGATCAAAATATCAATTACAATTTTAACATAGAAATGATTCTCCTAGAAGTAATTGAATACCACAAAGACACTACTAAAATCTTCATAATACGAAAAGAACTCTAAAAACTAGTGTACAAGCATGCAAAACAGTTTACATAGAATTACTCATGATAATAGAAGTTTCAAGAAAATAAAAACGAAGAGGGTCTCAGTCATCCATTGCACCTATGAAAAATGGCAAGTTATGAAGCTATAATTCCAATTTCCAATACAGAATTTAACAAGACAACACTTTCAGATATACCAGAAGACAAGGGAGCTTCCTCCTTTTTTCTTGTATCAGCAACTTCTTCATCTGTTTCATCATCATCTTCTTCTATTTCTGTTTCATCAGTGGCCTGTGGCTCTTCATCATCTGACGAAGATGAAGATTCTGAAGCAGCATCCTTATCACCATGTTCATGGCGGTAGAAGCGCCTTTTTATCATTTCTTATGGCTTTACAGTCTCAACTGAGAATAAGGAAAGGAAATCAAATTTCAGCATCCACGGTAGAGCTCAATTAACATGAAAACTTACTTAAAGAAGGATACATAAATTACAGTGCATAACAAAACACTCCGTTGATCAATTAAAACAAAACGAAAATCTTATACTCGCTAGTGCTATCAATGTTCGATTGCTGTAAACAACGGGCTAGAATACCAATCCAAAATACGTATCCCGCCCCAAATTCAGATTCTCACTTACAGTCGTCCAGATAGAAGAAACTCTTCCGCCATCAACCCAAATTAAGATTGTATGCTTGCGTGTGTGCGTGCGTGAGAGAGAGAGAGAGAGAGTACCTGCGAACAGCAACGGCTGGCTATGGCAGCATGAAATTGAAGGCGACGACGAAAGGGTTTTAGGTCAAAAGGGTTTTTCGCAGTTATCACCTACTAATTATTTATAATTACATTAAAGTCCCCTTTCGTTCTTTTTTTTTTCTTTTTTGTTTAGTTTATATAATTACATTTATCTAATCTAATAAAACATTGTACCTTATATATCATCAAATGTATTTTATTCATATATTAAATTCTTTTCATCAGCAGAAATGAAACTATAACTCAAATACAAATATTTTAGAAACTTAACTCGCTCAAATTAAAATTTAACAAGAAAAAAAAAACAAAAAAGAAGAAAAATGAGAAAACAGTGGTAAAAAAAATATCCAAAATTAAATAAATAAGCACTCTCAACATACAATCGTTTTATTCTTTTTCTTACTTTCTTACAGATTCAGGGAATCGTCGGCTTGATTCAGAGTTTAAGCACACAAACTTCTCAGGCAATGCCATAATAAACATTCGAACAATTGTTCGATTGAAGTGCTTGGGCAACACTTTCCCCGTCTAAGACGTCCCCACGCCGTTATCTGAAAATATACAAAGATAATATAACATCGGTTTACTCCAAGAAACAAAGAAATGCACGGTAATAATGGCTAACCTTACGTAAAGCGGAGTCTCTCGTGAGATCTTCGAAGTATTTATACGTAAAACAGCCTTTGTGGTTCAATATATCTCACTTGGCCCTCGTGGAGGAATTCTATTTGAGTCGATGGTCGAAGAACTTTCTGCGGGAGATTAATAGCAGAACTCGATATGTGCTCTTTCATGTAATAATAAACATGAATCTATAAAGAACGATCGAAATAGAAAGGTACATGATTTTCCATCTCTCATGTATTTGATCGATAGCTCAATGTAAGACCCGTCGATCATCATAGCAGCAGGTTAAGAGTGAACATTGCAAATATTCGTGTCTGCTGAGAAATGTAATGAATCCATTAATAACTGTAAGAACGAATTAGAAAAGGTCAGAAAACTGTTCAAGTTAGGAGAACAAATGTCTCGAGATGTATATATAGGAAAAAAAAACTTCACCATATTTGAGAATGAGAGCTTCATGAGCGTCCGATTTGCTCCATTGTTCTATTCCTTCCCACACAATTTGGTACGGCAAAGCTCGTATAGGGTTGGTCGCTTCAGCTTACATAACAAATATGATGTCATGTCATTTGATGACGCCAGATGATATTAGGACCAAGAAAATTTCAGATGATATTCGGTCATCTCTTTGTACCTCTATTGAACACGACTCTCTTGCATTATCATTCTACGAGTCTGAGGGTTCAGATTGCAGCCGTTTTCTTCCATGATTTCGAAGAGCTCAGATACTCTCTCAGTGAACCCATTTTTCAGCAACCCATCGATTAACAGCTTCCAAGCGATTTCATCGTTGTTATAACCACAACGCATCAGATTATGGAAGACTGCTTTTGCCTTCTCATGTTTGCCCTCACGATATAGCCCACAAACGAGCAGCTTACACGCCTCTAAATGAGGTAAAAATTCATTCTTGAGCATCTCATCGATTAGATCCATAGCTTCCACATACATTCCCCTTTTGCAGCAACATTTTACTAACTTGTTGTAAATGTCTTCGTTTTGTGACATCCCACGCTGTTTTAAGTCATCAACTAACCTCTGAGCTTGTTCCAGGCGATTTTCTCGACAAAGTCCAGTTATTAGTGCACTGTAAGTGTTTATATTTGGTGCACAGCCATGCTCGTTCATCTTCTCGAAGAGCCTAATAGCTGTATCATGCTCAATTACCTTCCAGACATCTGCAATATTGATGGAGATAATGTTATAACTTAGCTCATCAAGCCCAATTCTGGAGTTACTTGTCTCGATCGACTTCTTGGAGAGATGTTTTATCAGAGCAGAGTAAGTATACGTAGATGGTTCATATCCAGCTGCAACCATAGATTTGAACGTATCAAAAGCAAGATCGATAAATCCCGAGCGTCCATATCCATCAATTAGAGCAGTGAAAGCCATCAAATCTGGTTTAACATCTTCTCTTTTCATCCTATGCATTACATCCTCTGCTTCTTTCAACATCCCGAGGTTGCAATATGCAAGAAGAAATGAGGTATATGTACAGACATCTGGTTTATAACCCAGAGAGATCATATTATCTAACACTCTATAAGCGTGGTCAAAGTCAAATTCTTTCAGAATTTTCTCGATAATGATCGAGTAAGTAACAACAGTAGGCCTGATACCTTCTACCGACATCTTTTTCAGGAATTCTAAAGCTTCAGATAGTTTATTCTCACAGCACAATCCATGGATCAGAGCATTGTAAGTGCAAGAGTTTGGTCTGCACTGTTCTGCAAGCATTCGGTCAAATAGACCGAGGGCAAGGTCAGCCTTCTTCATGTTGCAGCATCCATCAATCAGAGCAGTGAAAAGGACTTCATTCACCTTAATACCCTTCTCTTTGAGAGAGTCAAATACCTCACAAGCTTTATCGATATCCCCTTTTCTACATAGAGCCTCAATAATCGGGCAATAGGTTAGTTGATCGGGAACTACTTTGTTCTGTTCCATTAATGCGAGAAGACGAAAAGCATTGTCTATTTCACCCACCTCACATTGCCCATGAACCAGAATATTAAATGTGACAATATCGGGCGCCAAATTTTTCTCTACCATCTTCGCAAGAAGTGCCATTGCCTTGTGCAACTTATCCAACTTGCAGAATCCCGTTATTAATTCATTGTAAGTACGTACATTCGGACGACAATTATTCGATTCTATCAATTCAAGTACCTCAATAGCTGCATCAACTAGTCCCTTCTTAGAGTAACCATTTATCAAGGCATTATAAGTCACTACACTAGGAGTCAATTTCCTATCCAGCATTGTCTTGATGATGCTTCTGGCTTCATCAAGCATCCCGTCCTTGCAAGCACCATCAATCATTACAGTGTAAGTGTGAACGTTAGGCTCTCGACCTCTCTCCTTCATCTCTTTAAACAAGGCCATTGCCTCCACCCTTCTACCCAATCCACACAAACAATCTATTAGGATTGTGTACGTTCTTACATTCGGGCAACAATCATCATCTCCCATGTTCGAAAACAGCCCCATTGCCTCATCAAACCTCCCAGAGACACACAGTCCATGAATCAGGTTATTATACGAGACTTCATTTCTCCTACAACCTTTTTCGTTCATAGTCAAGAAAACCTTATTCGCACTATCTACATCGTTCCTTCTACAATGTCCTAAAATGAATGAAGTGTAAGTATGTGTATCAGGCTTCAAGCCAGCCAGCTGAATCTTTCGAAAATAAACCTCTGCCTCAGCAACCTGACCCAACTTACAATAAGCATTAATCATCGTATTGAACGTATATATATTAGGCGACACCTTATCATCCAACATCTCCTCGTAAACACATTTCATCTCCTCAACCATAAGAAACCTAGCCAAACACATCAAAACCATGTTATAACTCCATAGGTTAAGGCTAAACTCAAAACCGCCACCGCCACCTTCATCACTCAAGCCACGATTCATCGCCCGCAGCTCAGTCAACATAAAACCCGCATCTTCGGCTGTCTCACAGGACTTAATCATCGATACACGGATTTTCTCGGCATCAGCAAACGATCGATTCTTCACCAAAACCCGCAGGACAGCAGCGTGGGCCTGCACGCTGGGCTTGAAGCTGGGGGCTCGTGAGAGTAAATTGAAGAAATTAATTGCCTCGCGCGAATTTAGATGTGGGTTTTGGGATAGGAACGAGGCGAAAACTGTAGATGATACAGAGGGTATCAATCTCCGTAGAGAAGGATGATTTTGCCAGTTTGGTTGGGATATGAGGGAAAAGAGCTGGGAGGAAAGGTCGGGATCCTCGGTTTGAGGGGCGACGGCGAAGCAAAAGGGTCTAATGAATGAGAAAGTGAGGAAGAAGAGAGTCGATGATTGAGGACGATGATGGCGTGAATTCACGATAGAGGATGAGAGCAATGCTGAAGCTGCTGCTGACGATGGTATTCTTCTCATTTTCTCGATTGGATTGTGAAGACGCCATTCATGAATGGTGGCTATGCATAGCAGCTGAGATTCATGATTGCATCCGAAGGGTTTCTCTTTGGTGGAATGGGAGAGAAAGACTCTGCTGCGTTGCTGTTGCTGACCGAGCTTTGTTGCAATACGACGCCGTACGTTGCTTCGAAGAAATTCTTGATACCCTAAAACTTTGTAAATTTCTTCCCAAGTTTGGTTAAATTAAACTATCAATTTTTTTTCCCTTAATACCAATATACATTTGAGTTACAAATTCATCTTAATTAAGTTCAAAATAAAAAAAGTTAGATCATCTAAAATGTGAGGACGAAATTACAGTTTCCGAAAACGGAACAACCATGTCGGCTAAAATTCATTTGGGACTTGCACGGCGTGCAAACGAGCCTCGCCGAGGAACATTGTCACTACGAAACAAATCTCGTCCATTTTAGGATTGTTGGGCCACTACGAAACTGTTGAGGATGGCGAGCCTAAAACTCGCCGGAGTTTCGTCAGAGATGGCCTGAAGACAGCCATATGAGCACAGCTGAAGAAGGTCGAGCTCTACTACTGAAGAGAAAACGTTTAAGTGTTGGGATCGAGCCTCGGATTGCAGATGGGCTGATCGGATGACACAGAAATGAAGCGGGAAACTGTCACGCACGTTGTGTAGACGAGTCACATGATGCTTGTGACTTACGCTTCTATAAATACCAGATTTTCTGGTTTCAACCTCACCACTTTAGAGGCTCGTAGATTTTGCTAGGGTTAGAATTAGCGAAGGGTTCCAACTACAAAGTTGTATACGACTTGTAAATCTGTAACTTTTGTGTTGGTGGTGAATACAAAGGAGTTTTCTTTTGATCCGTGGAGTAGGCACAAAATCGGTGGTCGAACTACGTTAAATATCGTGTGTGTGTGTGTGTGTTTGGTTGCGTTTTCGATCCGATTGAACTGCTGATAGTTATAATCAATCCAATTAACACGCATACACTGAAAATACAGTCAATCTCAAGTCTAATGGCGGTCATCGATCAACAGAAACAAACTTGTTTTAAGATTGTTAGTTTTAAATATCTGGCTGTGTCGGCCGTATTTTGTATCTGTGAATGGATTTCGAGGCACGTGAAAGCACAATTTCTTTAAAACAGATTAGTCTCCTTCCGAATATACCAGAGGATTATGGATACTTACGTCAGGCACTCATTCGTGCTGCTTCAGACCGTTAATCTAGCAATTACGGGTCGTACTTCCCAAAGCGTAAATCTTGCAATTACGAACACAATGAATTTGAGACACCTTTTATGTCGGGGATAAGGAACATACTAACCATATCTTGGGCATCCCGATCCACTCCTCGTCCAGATTTGATACATTAGATTACTAAACTAACTATACTAATATTTTCAATCCTAATATTTATTCCATATTTCCTCTCTTTACATTTTTTCAATGTAGTTCCTAATCAATTGAGAATAATGGATGAGATATATCAAATCTAGGTACTTTATGTACTTTTTTCAAGTCTAATGTTGAATTTATTTCCTACGGTCATTAACGCGCTTACTGAATTTATTACGTAGGCTTAATCTGAATATTGTACCTTTGTTTTTATTTGTATTTTATGGTAATTTCGTCGAATGCATTTTTTTTATTGTTTAAGTTGCTATATATCAGAAAGAAAAAAAAATATTATATACTAAAATGTTAAGATTAATATATTTTGCTAAAATGTTAATCGAAGGACAACATATCCTAAGACAGACATGCCCACTAGAGTTATGATATAGTACAAATATACATTATTATGATACGAATTAAGATAACAATGTTTAATTTATATTTCAATATTAGTCTAAGAACAAAGTTTTATAAAATTTAATATCGAAATTATTGTCAACATTCAAGCCCCACTGCTGACTTTTTCTTTTCACATTTCGAAAGAACTCAAGACATTCAAGACAACCAAATCTATATGACAAAGAAAGTCCTTGGCATTTGGTAAATAAAAATTAAAAGCCCCATAAAAGAAAAACTGCCAAACTCTTTATATTATTTAATTTTCCAATAAAGTTACATCTAACGTTACTATTAAATAATAAATGATCCAAAGGCAGTCTTCAATGGAAGTTGAATATTATGTTCAAAACTTAGTTACTTTTGTACTCTTTTTCCATTTATTTTATTTAATATAAGATAATATATATCATACTGTATAAACAAAACAAAAAAGAAGTCCAAGAGTTTTACTGTGTTAACTCACTCCTCACGGATTCGCACATTGCTTGGGAAAAAAAAAACCATCTTCTTTCCCAACTGCTTGAACACAGAAGCCAAGCTTCTCATACAGTCACAGAAGGTAATAATTTATGATGAATTAAATCTTCATAATACTTTCATTTAAGAAACGGTTTACACTATTATAAGTAACACATTTGTTTTTTTCATTTTTTTTTTATGAAGTTGAATATGAGGAAGGGTAAAGATAGAAAGAGAGCTGCAATGGCTTCTCGGCTGATATGGTTGCTTATCATTGTTCTTCATTTGTGCTCTCTTGCCCATCATTGTGCAGCAACTTGGAGAAGAAATGTGTAAGATTTCTTTCTTTCTTTCTTTCTTTCTTTAAAGCTTTTAGTTCTTCATTTAGTTTGTGTTGGTGGAAGCTTTAGTTAGCAATATGTTCGTAAAGCAAAGGTGTCATGTTGGAATCGAAATCATCTATAGATTATGGTTTTGCATTAAAATAAATTAGTAAAATAAATGAACAAAAGAAATGAATATAAAAATACTAGTATGGTGCGATTAATTTTTTTTTTCTTTTAATCAATGATTTGGAAATAAACATAAAATAACATATACTATATTTTTACCTTCTTGAAGAGGTGACCACTTAATATACCAATGTTCCTAAAAATTCAAGTGTTAGTAATAAAATTTAATATAAGTTAGTTTATCACACATGAATAATATTATATCCTAACGTGAATTACGTAGTTGATGTAGTTGGCAGGCCTCTCAGAATCTGAGAGCCATGGTTCCCTGACCAAATAAAAAAAAAAATCAATGGAGGACCATTCATAGAAAAATAAATATATAGATGTAAAAATATACCCATTCTCAGCTTATTTATTGGCATTTTATTTTAGCATCAAAATTTTTTGTGTAATAATGTATCAAATTATAAACTAATATCGTAATGGTTTATGTTGTGTGTTGTTTGGGCAAGATGGTGAGTTTGGCGGTGGAAGTTAAGTGGGCCCCACTTGTAGACTATATGCGATCTCGTGATTTATACTTCTGTTTCCCCACAAATAAAGTTCTCATCTCGAACTCCTTCCTAGGATTTTTGTTTTAAGTGGATTATAAAGTATGAGTCTTTGTTTTTTTTTTCTTTTTTCCTTTTTTAATGGGTTTTAAGTTCTAACTTACAATAAACATTTACTTTTTAACATTATTTCATTAATAGCTCACCAACTATTTTCGAATGAAGCTTGATTTACGGGGGGAAAACATGTTGAAGGATGATGCTTTAAGTGAATCATCCGAAGCATTATACTTCGATTCTATTCTTTGTTTGTTGTTTTAATTATTGTTTGATTTATTACATTCAGAAGGCTTGACAAGAACGGCGACGACGACGACGATGATCCAGCCGCGTATTACCCTCCAGTTCAGTTACATATATTGGAAGATCACGTAAAAAAATCTCTCACCTCTTTTTTTTTTTTTTTTTTTTTCAATCGAAAGTTTCGTCGTAAAATCAAATGGTACTAGGTGGAGTAGGTCCGTTAAAAGTATCGAACTCAATCACACGTCTGTTAAATAACAAAGTTTGCGACCTGAAGCCTAGTTGAACTATTCCATCTATTGCCAATTGATTTTAGGATGAAACTCTATCTAAACTTATATATTTGCTTTTTGGATATGGATTAAGGTAATATTATTTCCCAACAATCTCACCATGCCACTTCATGTTTAGTCTAAGACTCTAAGAGAAGTAGTTCTTGCAATGAAAAGTCCTTTTACTTTTCTAAGAAAAATAGAATATTTGCAGGTAGTTTTGGATAATGGTATCGTCAACGTTACTTTGTCGACATTCGACGGTATGGTCACGGGAATTGCGTATAATGGCATTGATAATCTGCTGGAGGATGACTACGAAGAACACAATCGAGGGTATGTGCTGTATATAATAACATCATCTACGTTACGTTAGTACGTTCGACATGCGTAGTTTTCATGGCGCAGAGTTTATAATCTTGAGCGAAACTGATGTCGTTGTTGTTTGCTTGAAAATTGATCAATTAGCGTTGTGGTTGATTTCCTTTGACAACCTTAACAAATGTCTAATGAAGGTATTGGGATATTGTTTGGAGCAGACGAAGCCATCCCAATGACATAATCGACAAGTAAGCCTTTTATCTGAAACTGGAAAACAGTGAAGAAAACTCAAAAGAAACTAAGAATGCGAAATTTCGTTTGATTCAAACTATTTCTGTTTGCGTTCTTTATAACATCTTTTGATCTTATTACCTTAAAAATGCAGCTTGAAACCATTAATATAACGCCTGATGTTATCATAGTTTGAATTTTCATTTTAATACAGGCTTGCAGGAACAAGTCTGAATGTTATAAAGCAAGACGATAATCAAGTGGAACTCTCATTTGTTAGAACATGGAATTTATCAGAGACAGCGCTTCCTCTCAATATTGACAAAAGGTACTTGCGCACTTTCGTAAGTCGTCCAAATCTATGCATCAATATCTCCCCATTCAATATCTTTTTCAATTTTTTTATTCTTTTTTGTTGCTGTAGCCGAACTTGTTTTTACTTAAGCTCTTTGGTAATAGGTTCATAATGCTGCGTGGATGCTCTGGATTTTACACGTACGCTATTTTTGAGCGGGTCGAGGGTTGGCCTGGAATGAATACGTCACAAGCCCGAGTAGTTTTCAAGCTTCAGAATGATTTGTACGCGTGAAATCTTCCTTTTCTTTGATTTTGATATTCTACAATGAATACCAAGAATCAAGATGCCCACACACACACACATAATTTGCTCCTCCACAAAATGAAAACGAAAGTAATTTTTTTCTTTCTTAATACTTCTGCAGATTTCAGTTCATGTCAGTATCTGACGATAGGCAAAGGATCATGCCAACAACTCTTGACCGTGAGCGAGGCGAGGTATTGGATTATCCTGAAGCTGTTCTTCTTACAGATCCAGCCAATTCGTTTCTCAGCGGAGAGGTATGTATGCCTTGTAACTAGCTTTAGTTTTAACTTATTTAACTCAAATACGAATAATAAATCGATGGTAAAAAACCTGAAAACTACATTAGGTTTCTCTCCCACTAGGCCAAATGAAAGGGTTCGTCGCCTACTGATTCAAGTGAAAAATAGTCCAGAAATTTCCATTAATCTAAAGGTTGTTAAAGATGTGTTTTACTATATAAGTACGCTTATTTCGTTGAATTTTTTTGCAGGTTGATGACAAGTATCAGTACTCTAGTGATAACAAGGACAGTAAAGTCCATGGTTGGATATGTTCGAACCCTCCGACTGGATTCTGGATTATTACTCCGAGCAATGAATTTAAAACTGCGGGCCCCGTCAAGCAAGATCTCACTTCTCATGCTGGCCCCATCTCCTTATCAGTATGTCTATGTCTAAATGTGTGTGTGTGCTTATATGCGATATTTTAGGGTTTATCAAAGTTCATAAACGAATTTGCGTATGTTTCATTAGATGTTCTACAGTACGCATTATGCTGGATTGCCTCTAATGATAAACTTCCAAGACGGCGAGCCTTGGAAGAAGGTCTTCGGTCCAGTGCTAGTCTATCTGAACACATTCTCATCAGACGAAGATCCTCTTACACTGTGGGCGGACGCCAAAGAACAGGTTTGATATGCATAACTGCTGCAACTTTTTATGCAATTATCTTGCGTGTTAGAAAAAAAAAATGTTTCAACGCTTATCGAATTTTTTGTATCTCTTGTAGATGCTCATAGAAACTGACAGCTGGCCATATGATTTCCCTGCCTCAGATGACTACCATTACTCCGATCAGAGGGGCACAGTTACTGGCCGATTATTGGTTCGCGATAGGTACTTTGTGCCGCCTCAGTATGCAAGAAATAGTTTTATCCTTTTTCATCCTTTGTTTTTGAATTTATTTTCGATGATGTTTGGCGCCATGTACTGTAACCTTGATCCAGTTATATAAGTGAGAGCCTTATAATCCCCGACTCAGCTTATATAGGCTTGGCTTCGCCAGGTGACCTCGGCTCGTGGCAAAGAGAGAATAAGGTCAATGATTTAATTCAAATTCAATCTCCTTTTCGTACTTGCGCTGCTTGAGCTTTTTTTTTCCTTTTTTTTTTCCGCTGATGATGCACAGGGCTATCAATTTTGGGCTCAGTCTGATAGCAGCGGTTATTTCATAATCAATAACATTCGGGTGGGGAATTATAGTCTCTATGCTTGGGTTCCTGGATTTATCGGTGACTACAAATATCACGCCGATATTAACATTAAACCAGGTTTGATGATTTTACAAAAAAATGTTTGCTTATTTTTAAAATATTACACCAATGTTCGAAACAACTGAATATTTCTTTTTGAACATTAAGGATGCAAAATCAGGTTGCAAAACCTTATATACGACCCACCAAGAAATGGGCCGACCCTCTGGGAGATAGGCATACCCGATCGTACAGCTGGTGAATTTTTCGTGCCCGACCCAAATCCTATGCTCATGAACCAGCTATATATTAGCCGTCCTGACAAGTATGGATAAAGACAATTTTTATTTTGATTCATTTACTTATGTTGAAAGGTTAATAAATGTTTGATCATTCTTAAAAGTTGTCAATAAGAATAATGTAGGTTTAGGCAGTATGGGCTATGGGATCGGTACACAGACTTGTACCCCGATGAAGATTTAGTATACGTGGTAGAGTCAAGTGTGTATCAAACGGATTGGTATTTCGCACACGTCAACAGGTTTGTGTATGTTTTCATGCACGCATGTAATAATTTGTTTGATCGAGGATTGATCGCTTCATGGCGAGATAACACATGGCGACGAATCAGGAATTTGGGAAATAAAACCTACGTGCCGACGACATGGAGGATTTTGTTCGATCTCAGTTATGTGGAAGACTCGGCCAACTACACTCTCCAAGTTGCTCTTGCATCGGCAAACGACGCTGAATTGCAGGTTCGTTTTTTTATCAAATGGGAAATCTTGGGTTCAATCGTTAACTAGATGGTTTAAAATATCTTAGACTTCCATCGAAAACGACGGAAACTAACTATTTTTTTGAGTCATTGAAACCAAAATTGGTTTGAATTTCGAAACATTGTAATAAGTTCCAAAAAATTGTTAACTTGCATATCAATGTAGTTTTTCGACAATAATACAACTCTGAAACGACAAGAAAAACTAGCCTCATTAGCTTTTGAACTAAGCAGGCCTGACATTCTTTTATCTACACAGGTAAGGATCAACGACGAATCAGAAGGAGCACTTTTGTTCACAACACTTCTGATAGGAAAAGATAATGCAATAGCGAGGCATGGGATACATGGACTGTATTGGCTCTACAGTGTAAACATAGTAGGTTCACTACTTGTGTCAGGCACAAATACAATATATCTAACTCAATCAAGAGGATCAAGCTCTTGGAAAGGGATAATATATGATTATATTCGTCTTGAAGCGCCACCATCGAATATTCAGACGTAAGATGGAGGACGGATAGATTTGTAGAGCCGTCCCTGTAAAAACATTTTATTTACGTTTTTTTTTGTTTAGTATCAATCTCATGCATTCAGTCGGAAGGAGCAGTTTGGTTCGTTTTGAGGATAGGAAAATGATTATATATATCTTGGTGTTTTTTTTCCGACAAATTACGGTAATCTTTAGAGTGATTAGTGATTGTCACCGTTTGCCCATTTGGAAAATATTTTTCGAATATGGTTCAGTTTTGCAAGTTTTCTGATGATTAGTTGAAGTTGATTTCTTTTGGATATTGGCTGAAGAGTGAACTGAATGTTTCAAATGATCTGAATATGTTTTAATAATGGACAATGATCCCATCTGAAAAATCGAAAATTCAGTCATATGAGAAACATTTTTGCAGTCATTTTTGAAGTTTAGGACACATACATTTCTATTCGTACCATCAATTAAGGTGCTACTTGAAATAAAAGGTTTATTGACGTCAATGGCATGATTTTTACCAGCTATACCAAATGATTTTCAATAGATATTGTTTACTTCTTTATTTAGCCAGGTGGAAATAAATAAATAAATAAATAAATGTCCTAAGAAGAGTTGTAATTAGGTCGAATAGTCGCTATTTTTAATATGCATTTTCCCAGAAAACCTAATGCCGCTATCAAATTCTTTACAAACTCTCAAAGTTTTAACGCCGCCCGCCGCATTCTTTTATTCTCTAAAAAAAAAAGGTTCTTTTCTAGATCTATCTTTATTTCTCTCAGTCGTTCTGCAGCTATGGCCACCGCTAGATCTTACAATTATGCAAGGTTTTTTTCCTCATCTTCGGTCAGCTAGAGTATTTTTTTTATTTTTATTTTTCGGAAAATTGGTGTTGACAGACTTGTTTTGTAGAAAAATTCATTTTTTATCGTTTAAATCGAATGCTAGAATTGCTTGAATTTTCTAATCGATTTTCAGATCTGCATCTGAAAACCTAATGCCACTATCAAACTCTTCATAAACTCTCAAAGTTTCAACGCCCCTCTGCATTCTTTTATTCTCTCCAAAAAATGTTTTTTTCTAGATCTATCTTTATTTCTCGCAGTCGTTCTGCAGCTATGGCCACCACTTAGATCTTACAATTATGCAAGGTTTTTTTCCTCATCTTCGGTCAGCTAGAGTATTTTTTTTTTTTTTTTTTTGGAAAATTAGTGTTCACAGGCTTGTTTTGTAGAACAATTCATTTTTTATCGTTTAAATAGAAAAAGTGCTAGAATTGCTTGAAATTTCTAATCGATTTTCAGATCTGCATCTGAAAACCTAATGCCACTATCAAACTCTTTATAAACTCTCAAAGTTTCAACGCCGCCCGCTGCATTCTTTTATTCTCTCCAAAAAATGTTTTTTCTAGATCTATCTTTATTTCTCTCGGTTGTTCTGCAGCTATGGCCACCACTTAGATCCTACAATCATGCAAGGTATTTTTTTTCCTCATCTTCGGTCAGCTACAGTACTTTTTTATTTTTATTTTTCGGAAAATTGGTGTTCACAGGCTTATTTTATAGAACAATTCATTTTTTATCGTTTAAATAAAAAAAGTGCTAGAATTGCTTGAAATTTCTAATCGATTTTCAGATCTGCATCTGAAAACCTAATGCCACTATCAAACTCTTTATAAACTCTCAAAGTTTCAATGCCGCCCGCTGCATTCCTTTATTCTCTCCAAAAAATATTTTTTTTCTAGATCTATCTTTATTTCTCTCAGTCGTTCTGCAGCTATGGCCACCACTTAGATCTTACAATTATGCAAGGTTTTTTTCCTAATCTTCGGTCAGCTAGAGTATCTTCTTATTTTTATTTTTCGGAAAATTGGTGTTCACAGGCTTGTTTTGTAGAACAATTCATTTTTTAACGTTTAAACCGAAAAAATGCTAGAGTTGCTTGAAATTTCTAATCGATTTTCAGATCTGCATCTGCATCATATTTTTTTTCGTAGTTTTATGTATTCATTTTCTTATATATCATTGCCTTTGTTATATCTTTGATGATCTTGAATATTTATGCAGAAACAAAAGGAAGAGATGCTTGATTAGTACGGTGGTAACCATGTCTTGGGATCTCTTTCACTTGTTCGCGGTCTGTCGATTAAGTTTTTTCACACCGATTTCAGATCTAGATCCATGGTATTTGAATCGTATAATTATATTTAATATTTATGTAACACAAAATGTTAGAGATTCTTGATTTGATATGTCGATGATCTCGTCTTGAAATCTTTTTTCACTTGTGTATGGTTTGACAACTAAACTTTAATACATCGACTTTTCAGATCTACAAGCACAATGTACATTTTCATCGTCTTATATTCATTTCGTATTTATCATTTTCCTTTTCATATCTTATAATAATGTTTAATATTTATGTAGCAGATTAAGGGATAGATTGTTGATTTGGTATGCCGATAGCCTCGTGTTGAAAGGTCTTTCATTTATCTATGGCTTGGGAATTAGGGCTTTACTGGTCTTCAGATCTACATTCAAAGTATATGTTTTCGTCATTCTATGCTCAATTCTTATTATTCTTATTAGCCATTAACTTTTTTCAATCACATGATAGTCTTTAATATTTATGCGTACAAAAAAGAGTTCCTTGATTTTGATACTTTGTGCCTCGTTTTCGAAGCTTTTTCATGTAATAATGGTTTGTCAATTATTATTATTTCTCACTAATTTTAGATTGTTATTTGTACGCATACCCCCTAACATACATGACTAAAAAGTAATTAACCCTGTTGATATTTAATATTTATGCAGCATTAGGAAGTAGAGATTCTTCATTTTCTATGCCAATGGTTTGGAGATCTTTCTTTTGGTTTCTTCTTGCTGCACGAAATGTTACATTGTCTTCACAAAGGTTGTAGGGTATGGCTTCAAATCTTAATTTCATTCACAAAGTTAATAAGGTACTGCCTTTATATTGTCTTATTTACGTCCAACGTTACATTGTGTTATCAATGTAAATGTTTGTTGAAAATATATAGATGTCTCTTAATTTTCACAAGACTTTTTGAGGGGAATTGGAAATCCCAAAAGGTATTATCCCTCGACGCAAAGGTGCTGCCCGCCACACCAATTTCATATCTACATCCATGGTACATACTTTCCACATTTTACGTACTCAAGTTCTTTTTATCATTGTCCATTTTACATCTGATAATTTTCTTTAATATTTATGTAACACAAGAAAATGAGGATTTCTTGATTTGATATGTCGATGGAATAGTCACAATATACTATTTCATCATTATATATTCATCTCTTATTTTTATGTCTTAAGATAATTTTTAATATTATGTAGCAACATGGGAGAGAGATTAATGATTCTTTCTTTCTTTCTTTCTTTCTTTCTTTCTTTCTTTCTTATGTTTACGGCATTGTGTTGGAAGCCTTTTCACTTATGTATGACTTGGGGATATAAACATTTTTTCACTCTAGTTTTCAGATTTACATTTATAGATCTTTCTATACTCAATATTAGAAATAGAGATTCTTGGATGAGCATAAGTAAGAGATTCTTTATCTGTACGTGGATGAACTCTCATGCTGGAAACTTTTTTACATATTTCTGGTATGCTGATTATGTTTTTTTTTTCCTCTCTAATCCATGGTATTATATGTTGTTATTGAAAATACGCTCTTATTAATTATCATTGTCATTTTTATACCATGATAATATTTAATATATATGGAGCATTAGAAAGTAGAGATTTTTGATTTGGTAAATCAATGTTCTGCAAGCTTTTTTTTTATTTGTTTCTCTTCCATGGGGAGTTCATATCACTATGTCACCGGCAATGGTGTCTCAGTTTTTTTTTTGTTATCCATGTTTTTCTTCTATGCTTTTAGTGTTGGTAAAGAAAAATGGTTTTCTTCATTTTTTCCTTGCCATGCACGTTGGATGTATCTATTAATTCTCTCTCTTATGCATTTATTGATTTTCTATTTTATATAAAGTTAGAATTTTGACGATGTGCTCAAAATCTTATATGCTACGATCCTTTCTTAAACAACATATATACTAAATATATATATGTATGTATGTATAGATGCTCTAAATTTGATACATTGACCACCTCTCCTCATGTGTGCGCATGAAAAAGCTCTTAAGGGTTTGGCCTTTATCGCAGCTTCGTTCCACCTTGTAGGGGTTTTAGAACGGTATGGACGCTTGAGCCTTTTCCTATCATCACTGTGTAACATCTTTTTTCTCCGTCGTATGCGAAGTATTTTCCCTTTCAACTCGGTCTAGCACTTTCCTTCCGATTTCCTTTGCCTTCGCCATCTTCGAAAGAGAGAGTGATCAGAGGCATGAAAACGTTTCACAGTTGTCTGTAATTGCGCCTTCTTTTCTTTCATAAATGGAAAATCACAAAAATATGAATTGCAAGTTTTTCTTTAGCGCTATATACGGTGAATAACCCATTCAATGCCCAGAATCACTAAATAATATGTATATATATATAGAGAGAGAGAGAGAGAGAACCTTAAAGTGCAATAGGGAGCAATTACGCGAATAATTAAAAACTATGTCATTACAATTTCCGCCCGTTTAAGTAAAGAGAAAACTATTATGAAATAATTAAATGTGGATGTTTTAAATAATAATATTAGTTAAATTATTGATGATTTGGAAGTATTATATTAAATGATGATAATGTGATAAGATGACAAGATGAGGTGTTTAATTGAAGAGTTTGTATTTTAGTGTGAGGTGTATAATTGTAATTAATGTGATTAGTTGTAATAGTGAATTATTAGTAGTATAAATAGGTGATTAGAGTTCATTGTAAAACACACCAAGTATTGAAATACTTAATCTCTCTCTAATCTCTCTCTCTTTATTATTATAAGCTATATTATCATTATAATTCAATATAAGTATCATTATAATAAAATAATCTTAATATAATATTAATCACAATTAATATTTTTATAACATGTTATCAGCAGGACCGCTCTCCGTCGTCAAGATCAACCTCCGTCGAAGATCTCGTACGAGTTTAGTCGAGGTACGGTAATTTAATATTTAATTTATACTAATCATATATTAATTGTGATTAATTTAAAAATATATATTATAAAAGTATATTTTAAAAGTTTTATAACTAAACGCCAATACCCGAGTGGTTTCACGGAATATCGTTCACTATAAGTGACGAGAGGTCCAGATTTCCATACCCCGTAGTGGTGTGTGGAATTTTTATTTACGATTTTTTTTATATATATTCACGTACACAACACCAAAAGCCCACGAGGTCTTGTGGTTATCCCCACCTCAGTAGCGGCATATTATTGATTTTTTGATTGAACAATCTTGAAGTAATTATTGGACCGAATAGTTTTGGACACTGGACAAATTTTATTACCGCAACCTTATCGGAGCTTGGACAATAATTATGAAATAATAAAGAACGAGTTTCATAAAACAATTCATATATTTTATCATTGATTTATATGTTATCTGATTATTATGTTCTTTTTCATGTTATAGAATCATGTCGTTTTATACAAAGATGGATCTTCTGTTGCTTACTTTATTTACGGTGATCCTTACGGCTATGTGGATAATGTTTTTACCAATGTTTTTAAAATATAATTATTAATTATAATTTTTCTTTAATATTATAATTACTGAAATATATTTTATTTTGAAGGATGACGCTTTGTCCGATGTTTGATCTATTACTTATGATTATTATTACGGCGACAGTTATTTGGATGTGGATATCGTTTTTCATTAGAACTTTTACAAAAGAAGATATAAAAGAAGATTAATTATAATTTTTCCTTTTAATATTTTAATGATGATTTTATTTTTATGATATCAATATATTGAATTTGGCAAACTTTGATTTATCACTCTCGATTTTATACTTGCTAGTGATTTACGCAATTACTTCGGTATATTATAAAGCATTCACCACGTTCAGTCCATCGGATATAATACGAATAAATATCGTGAGAAAATGATCAGAAAATATTATGATGGATGAATGAAAAACATAAGTCCGACTAAATGATTATGTTGCATTCCCTGAAGTGAATGTATGCGCAAATAATAAAAGTGGTCGTGAACATTATATTTACCGTGGTTATTATTAATATTTCCCCGAAGTGGACAACTAGTATATGATTGAGAAAGATGTATTGAGCAATATAAAGATTATTATATATTATCGTTGGTTATTATTCGCACCCAAAGATCCCGTTGATCTTTATAAAGAGCAATTAAAAGTGAAGTGTCGATGAAATTAAATTTTGCTCAAGATTACGATATTTCAGAAAATTGGTGCTAGATCCTATGCTCATTTGAATATTTTGGTTTTTGTTAAAGATCCAAATAAAGAAAACTGAAGTGTCGTTATAAATTTTATTTAAGCATTATTTATTTATTATTTTATCTTTATATATATAATTTTATTTTGACGCTTATTTATTTAATAATTCTAGTTATTATATATTTATCAATACAATGGATACAAGCATGTGCAATGGGGAGTTATGTCTTGCAGATTGTGCAACGACTAATACGATTCTAAGAAATAAGAAATATTTCTCCCATCTTGAAATGAAAGAAACAAGTGTTATCACTATATCGGGTAGCACAAATATAATTGAGGGCTCCGGAAGAGCCAATGTTATACTGCCCAGAGGGACAAGGCTAATAATTGATAATGCCTTATATTCTCCTAAGTCTCAAAGAAATTTATTGAGCTTTAAAGCTATTCGACATAATGGATATCACATTGAGACTGCAGAAAAGAGAAATATTGAATATTTGCACATTACAAAAGTGGTTTCGAATGATAAACGAGTTGTTGAAATATTACATTCATTTGACTCTGGATTGTATTATACGTATGTTAAAACAATTGAATCGCATGCTATCGTAAACCAGAAGTTTACTAATGATAATACATTTGTTGTTTGGCATGACCGGTTGGGCCATCCCGGTTCAATTATGATGCGGAGAATAATTCAAAATTCACGTGGACATTTAATGAAGAACCAGAAGATTCTTCAATCTAATGAATTATCATGTGCTGCTTGCTCTAAAGGGAAGTTGATTATTCGTCCATCACAGTAAAAATAAAGAATGAATCCATAAGATTTTTGGAGCGTATACAAGGTGATATTTGTGGACCGATACATCCATCGTGTGGACCATTTAGATATTTCATGGTATTGATTGATGCATCAACTAGATGGTCTCATGTGTGTTTGTTATCAACACGGAATGTAGCTTTTGCGAGATTGCTTGCTCAGTTGATTCGATTAAGAGCACATTTTCCGGACTTTCCAATAAAGAAAATACGCCTTGATAATGCTGGTGAATTTACTTCCAAGGCATTTAATGAATATTGCATGTCTATTGGAATTGATGTTGAGCACCCCGTGCCACATGTACATACGCAAAACGGTCTTGCAGAATCGTTGATTAAAAGGCTGCAATTAATTGCAAGACCATTATTAATGAAGTCGAAACTTCATTCATCTTGTTGGGGACATGCTATATTACATGCAGCGGCACTAATCCGCATCAGGCCAACAAGTTATAACGATATCTCCCCGATACAAATGGTTTATGGTCAGGAACCAAATATTTCCCATCTGAGAATTTTTGGATGTGCGGTATATGTTCCAATTGCTCCACCACAACGCACTAAGATGGGACCTCAAAGGAGGTTGGGAATATATGTCGGATTTGAATCTCCATCGATAATAAAATATTTAGAACCTCTAACTGGAGATTTATTTACGGCTAGATTTGCCGATTGTCATTTCGATGAATCGAATTTTCCGACATTAGGGGGAGAAAAGAAACAGCTGGAAATGAGTATTAGTGGAATGAATTATCGCTAAATCATTATGATCCTCGAACGAAAGAATGTGAACTAGAAGTTCAAAAGATAATTCATTTACAAGGATTAGCTAATCAACTGCCAGATAGCTTTACTGACCTTAAAAGAGTGACTAAGTCACATATACCAGCTGTTAATGCTCCTGCAAAAGTTAATGTTCCTGGAGAACATATAATGATCGAGCCTAAGCCACAACTAAAACGTGGTAGGCCTCGGGTTCCAAAGATAAAAATCCTCGAAAAAGAAAAGGAGCAATAATAAGAATGGTCCAGTCGAGGATTTATCGACTCTAGAAGAGTCAATGGGCATTAATGATTATGATAATGGAAATCAGGTACCTGAAATTTTGAGAATAATGATAATGAAGAGATCTCATAAATTATGCCCAAAATGGAATTAGATGGAACCGAGAAAAAGTCAACGTTGACAATAAATTCTCATTTAACGTAGCGCTACATGAAATGAATGAGATAAATGAGAATGAGGATCATGAACCAGGGTCTGTAAAAGAATGCAGACAAAGAAATGATTGGCCAAAATGGAAAGATGCAATCGAGGCAGAATTAAAATCACTTGAGAAACGAAAAGTTTTCGGACCTGTAGTCCGCATACCAGAAAATGTAAAGCCGGTTGGATATAAATGGGTTTTCATTAGAAAGAGAAATGAAAACGGTGAAATTGTGAGATACAAAGCACGGCTTGTTGCACAAGGCTTTTCACAACGACCTGGTATTGATTATGAGGAGACGTATTCTCCTGTGGTGGATGCAACTACTTTTCGTTATTTAATTAGTCTGGCAGTACGTGAAGGACTCGATATGCGTCTAATGGATGTTGTCACCGCTTATTTATATGGATCACTTGATAGTGATATATATGAAACTTCCCGAGGGATTTCAGTTACCTGAAAATTCAGGGCCCCGAAATGAGTACTCAATCAAGCTAAATAAATCGCTTTATGGATTAAAGCAATCTGGGCGTATGTGGTATAATCGCCTAAGTGAATATTTATCGAAAGAGGGGTATAAAAATGATCAAACTTGCCCGTGCATATTTATGAAAAGATCTGGAAATGAATTTGTCATCATTTCAGTTTATGTTGATGATATTAACATAATTGGAACTCCTGAAGAGTTATCAAAAGCCGTTAATTGTTTGAAAAAGAGTTTGAAATGAAAGATCTCGGTAAAACGAAATTTTGTCTTGGACTGCAAATTGAATATTTAAAGAATGGGATATTCGTACATCAAGAGACTTATACGAAAAAGGTATTGAAAAGATTTTATATGGATAAAGCTCATCCATTGGATACTCCAATGATTGTTCGATCTTTAGATGTGAATAAAGATCCGTTTAGACCTTGCGAAAACGATGAAGAACTACTTGGTCCTGAAGTACCATATCTCAGTGCTATTGGAGCCCTAATGTATTTAACGAGTCATACGCGACCTGATATAGCGTTCGCTGTGAATCTATTGGCGAGATATAGTTCGTCACCGACTCGTAGACATTGGAATGGAATTAAGCGGATTTTTCGATACCTTCAAGGAACAACTGATATGGGATTGTTCTATTCTAATGAATCAAAAACAGATTTGATTGGGTATGCAGATGCTGGTTTTCTATCTGACCCACATAATGCTCGATCGCAAACGGGCTATTTATTTACACATGGCGGAACCGCTATTTCATGGCGGTCAGTTAAACAAAGTTTAACGGCTACTTCTTCTAATCATGCGGAAATTTTAGCTATTCATGAAGCTAGCCGAGAATGTTTGGTTGCGATCGATAATTGAGCATATACAACAAACTAGTGGGCTAGTATCGAAAAAGTTACTTCCTACGATTTTATATGAAGATAATGCTGCATGCATTGCCCAATTAAAGGAAGGATATATTAAGGGAGATAGAACAAAGCATATTTCACCAAAAAATTTCTTTACACATGATTTAGAGAAAAATGGTGATATTGATGTACAACAAGTGCGATCAAGTGAAAATCTTGCAGATTTATTCACGAAAGCACTTCCCCAATAATTTTCAAAAGATTGGTATATTCAATTGGAGTTCGAAAACTTCGAGATCTTAAATGATGTCATCATCAGGGGGAGTAAATACGCGTTGCACTCTTTTTCCCTTCACTGAGGTTTTTCCCATGTGGTTTTCCCAGTAAGGTTTTTAATGAGGCAACAATCGAAAGCGTATCTAAAAGAATCATGTACTCTTTTTCCTTCATTAGGTTTTTATCCCATTGGGTTTTTCCTAATAAGGTTTTAACGAGGCATATTCTTTGAAAACATCCAAGGGGGAGTATTATGAAATAATTAAATGTGGATGTTTTAAATAATAATATTAGTTAAATTATTGATGATTTGGAAGTATTATATTAAATGATGATAATGTGATAAGATGATAAGATGAGATGTTTAATTGAAGAGTTTGTATTTTAGTGTGAGGTGTATAATTGTAATTAATGTGATTTGTTGTAATAGTGAATTATTAGTAGTATAAATAGGTGATTAGAGTTCGTTGTAAAACACACCAAGTATTGAAATACTTTTTTTTTTTGGTGAAAATGCCATGTATATATATATATATATATATATGAGAGTATATCAAAGTACAGACGAAAAAACTACCAAGCAACACGCCAAAGGCGTCGAATAGCAGCCCTCTGCAAGGCAAATCTTGCAGAGGTGGTCTGCAGACGCTGACAAACGAGATCAATCACACAAGCAACTAATCGATCAGGAGGTGTGATGAGGCCCTCCGTCCAACGCTTGTTGCGAGCTAGCCAAATATGATAAACAAGAGATGCGAGGATGTGGCGATACGCCGCATGGAGTAGGTGTCCCTGGCGCCAACGCAAAGCCGCCCAACGGATGCCCTGCTCCCAGTCCGTCAGGTATGGCCAGGTCCAACGAATCCGCCTTCTGAGAAGCCGCAGACACTGACGCGAAAACCCACAGTGAAAGAACAAGTGCTGTGTCGTCTCAACATGGAGGATGTCACACAGCACACACGCAGTCGTCCTCGCACGCTGGGCAATCCACGGCTTATCCCTGGTGGATAGGCGATCTCTGATAGCTAACCAAAGCATAAACTCATGACGAGGAACCTGGACTGGGCCCCCAAACAGAACAGCCCAAGGCACCAGAGGCCGTCGAGACCGGATAGCTTCCCTAATCAATCGAGTGGTTGCAAGCCCGTCAGCCACAACCGTCCAACGCACAGTGTCCGCTCGAGTAGGGTCCACGGGGGGAAGCTCGGAGCAGAAGTCCAGGTACTCCACAGTCGTGCGGCCAGGCCACCTCCAAGCAGTGCCATCAATCACCTCACTAAGGCGGGTGCCAGTAGAGATCCCCATCGCAATAGGGCCTCGAGGATAACACTCCAGAAGTGGTGTAGGGCGCAACCAAGGGTCTTCCCAAAGCCAGATGGAGGAACCATCACCAATCCGAAATGTAATAAACCGACGAAGGATAGGCCGAAGCTTCATGAGCTTGCGCCAGCTCCAGGAGGTAGTGGCAGAAACGGGGAGGGTCCAAATCGAGCTTGAGTGAAGGCGAGTGCGATAGACCCACTCAACCCATATCGATCCCGGCTCACGAATTAGCAACCTCCACAGGAGCTGAAGCAGCAGTGTGCAGTTATCAGTAGCCACAGACCGGATACTAAGGCCACCCTCCGACTGAGGCAGACAGACGTCATCCCAGGCAACCTTGGCTGGCGAACCACCCCAAAGGAACTGGCAAAAACGGGACTCCAAAGCCCGAACAATGCCCTTCGGGAGCAAGAAAATACCAGACCAATAAATATGTAAAGCCTGAAGGACTGACCTGAGCAATTGCACCCGCCCAGCATACGATAACGACCGATTCAGCCACGAACCCAACCGTTGATCCACCCGCTGCAGCAGTGGGGCACAATTGCGGAGAGTCAGTCGAGTGGAGATAAGCGGGACTCCCAAATACCGGACCGGGAGAGTGCCGAGTGGAAAACCCATGATAGGCTGCAATCGATCCGTCAAAACCTGAGCCCGACGGGAAAGGAACATCTCGCTCTTGTCGGGGTTGGGGTAGAGACCAGAGAGCGAGGAGAACCTAGCCAGCGCCGCGTGCAAGACACCAACAGAAACCTCGTCAGCGTGACAGAACAGAAGCAGGTCGTCGGCGAAAACCAGCATAGGAAGCTCAAGCTCATCGCTCCGCCAGTGATATTGAAAGCCCGGAGTCTCCCGAATACCAGCCTCAACAAACCCATGGAGGGCTTCCATAACGAGGGTAAAAAGGTAGGGCGAGATGGGGTCACCCTGTCAAAGTCCTCGCTGTCCCGCAAAATAACCCGCAGGGCGGCCGTTAAAATTGAGTGAGTAAGTAGGGGTCGTCAGGCACGTCCTCACCCAATCAATGTATAAGGGGTGGAAGCCCATAGCCTGCATCATAGAAAGTAGAAACGACCACTCAACCTTATCATAGGCCTTTGCCAAATCCACCTTGAACATAGCACGTGGGGGTCGTCCCTGGCTCATGTAGCCAAGACAAAACTCCTGAGCCAGTAAGATGTTATCGCTCATACGGCGACCAGGGACGAAAGCGGTCTGAGAGCAATGAACAAGACCAGGCAGAGAGGACTTGAGCCTATTAGCAAGAATCTTGGAAATGACCTTATAAAGGACATTACAACAAGATATAGGCCTGAAGTCAGTCGCACGCCGGGGATTCTCCCGCTTGGGAATCAATGTGATGAGTGTAGCATTAAGTCCCTGCAGTAGCCTCCCCGTCTGAAAGAAATCCATAATGGCCACCGTCACCTCAGGACCAACGATCTCCCAGGCAGTCTTGAAAAAGGCTGCAGTATATCTGTCGGGGCCAGGAGCCTTCTCATCCCCCATAGAAAAGACAGCCTGACGAACCTCAGTCGCATCAATAGGACGAATCATCGCAAATGCGTCATCAGCAGACAGCCGGCGCGTCACAGCAACCTGAACATCCGCTAAGAGGACAGGGGTAGAACGTGAGGAATGGGCAAGAAGATCCTCATAAAACCCCAATAACTCGCCCTCCACCAAAGCCGGTGTATCCAAGATGTCACCACCGGGGGATTCCAAAGAGAGGATCCTGTTAGAAGCACGACGGAGAGCAACCCGGCGGAAAAAGTATGAGGAGCACTGATCCCCATCCTTCAACCAAGCAAGCTTCGCCCGTTGGGAAAGGGCCGTCTGCTCAATCTCAACAGCACGAGCATACAACTCGCGACATCGCCTCTCAAGAGAGTGAAAGCGATCCTCCAGAGGGAAGCGACTAGCGAAGGTCTGAGAAAGCTGAAGGAAGTGCATCGCATCCGAAACGTTGGCCACAAGATCACCCTTGGCTCTCTTCATCTGGGAGAAAACCGGCTTCAAAAGCTGTGAACAACGAACATCGGAAAACCAAGCAATGGAGCATCCCAGACACGACGAACCTGGTCAAAGAACCCCGGGTCCTTGAGAAGAAAGTTCTCAAAGCGAAAGCACGTACCTCGCAGCTGAGGTGGGGCAGCGCCAAGTGTCAGTGGAGAGTGATCGGAGGTAGCGGGAAGGCCACACCGATACCATGCATCAGGAAACCGAACGAACCACTGGGGGTTAGCCAACATCCTATCGAGAATACGCCAGATACCCGCCGCTCCCCTCTGCTGATTATGCCACGTATATTCCTGCCCCGTAGAGGGTAACGAGGAAAGGTCGCTCCGGACAAGACACGAGTAGAAATCAGCCATATCCAAGGGGTTAGGAGACCCTCCCCGGCCGTCAGCGGCACTGAGAATAGCGTTGAAGTCACCCGCCACCAGCCAGGCATCGTCCACACGGCCCGCAGAAAAGTCCGCTAAAGCATCCCAGAGAGAAAGGCGCTCCCCCCTGGTCGACTTCCCGTAAATAATGGAGACGAAACAGACCTGTCTCGTACGTAGACAACCCACTCTGCAGTGCACGGCTTGGTCCGAGTACGCCTCAATCGTGACCTGAATGGTGGTAGGGTCCCAACCGATCCAGATACGGGTACCCGGACCATCTTCATAGTCAAAGAACCACCGCCATTGAGAACGAATCCCATTAGAAATCCTAACGGCATTAGGAGCCGCCACTCTCGTTTCAATCAGCCCAACAAGAGAAATGCCAGTGGAGGTGAGCCAGTTCCCCACCGATCTTCTGTGGTCTAGACGGTTTAGACCACGGACGTTCCAAGTACCGAAACAGATCATGGGACACCCACAGTACGGGCTGCATCAACATTAGGGCCCGTGAGAGGAATGTCCATGTGCTCCACGTCAACGCCAGCGAGAAGGGCAAAGGAATTATGATCCGATCTGGCCAAGTCCCGATTGCGTGAAGTCGACGGTATGGGGTGCGATGAGGCAGCACCAGCCCGTGAAGTGGGCGAGGAGGGGAGGGGTCGAGTCGATCTAGGAGAAGTGGATGAAATACGAACTGCCCAACCATTTGCCCCCACCTGACGCCACTCCACAGCGGGAGAATGAGGAAGTAAAGGTGGAGCATGCTTCCGGGCTATATACCGCGGCCCTGGGGTGCGGCGTCGGCGTCGGGCCTGGGAGGAGGCACCCAGGTTGACGCTGGTATTGGAGGTCCGAGCATCCTGCATAGGGGGAGGCCGTGGCTGAGTGGGCCGGGCAGCATCAACCTGGTCTTGTGTGTCCGTGGCCGGTCGCGAAGGCCCCGTTTGTTGAGGATTGGGACGTAGAGGGCAATGAGCCGGGCCATGTGTCCAAGTCTGACACGAGGGGCACTGTGCAGGTTTCCATTCATACTCAACCCGAATCGGGATCAGGCCAGCTGCCCCGCCGTCCTCCGTAGCATGCGAAGTTGGAGGGTATCAATGAAGGGGTCCGACAAGGCCTTCATAACGCAGATACGAGCAAAATCAATCCGGTTTCCATCAGCTGTAATACCATCCGTGAAGAGAGGCTTCCCCACAGCACTTGCAATGACGCCAAGCCCATCCGGCGTCCAAAACTCGCCAGGGATATTCCAAAGTTTGATCCAGAGGGGCACCTCGCTAACCTCCCGTCGCTCAAAAGACATACCAGGGCGCCAGGCCTCAAGAAATAGAGGTTGGCCGTGAAGAAGCCACGGCCCGCCTTCAAGCACCTCATCCATGGCTTCGCGGCAATTGAACCGAAACTTATAGAAACCGTTGATGGTGGCGATGACCTCTACCAAACCATTCCACCGAGCACGCCAATACCGCTCAACAGTCGGGAAATACGGCTTGCGGCCAAGGAAATATCCAACCAAAGTGTGTTCCCATCTAGCAAAACCCTGACGGGCAATATCCCAGGATGGTGCCACCTCAACCACGCCATTCACCGTAACCGGCGGGGTATAACACAGAGGAACTTTTCGTTGCGCCTGGGTGGCACAGCTGCGCACCATCGTGGTGTGAGAAGGGGCTGTGCGGCCCATAACAGCATCAGCAAAGGAGACAGCGCGAGGAGCATGTCGAATCGCCGCAGCGTGGGCGCCATGAGCATGGGCAGCAATCGGACTCACATCTACCTGATCAGCGCAGCCCATGTCAACATCCGCGGCAAGGTGACCCGACTGGTTTTGAGGGTTCAGCGGCGAGGTCCGGATAGGCACGAAGTCATCATCAGTCAGGGGCCTATCTGCCGCCTCCACCACGAGCAGGGGGTCGACCGAAACAGCCGCGTCAACCAAAACAGCATCCAGCGTACCAGCCGCGACGAAAGAAGGAGAAGGAAGCCCACAATGAATCGGGGGCTCACCCCCAGGCTGAGGGACAGAAGCATCCACATGCGCCGTTTCAGCCACCCCGATACCAGTCGGAGGATGAGACGAAGAAGGTGACCCTTCAGCTTCCATGCACGTCACAGCGACAGAGGAAGAACCGTCAAGTTCAGGCGCGACGACCATGGCAGCGCCGATAACCGGCGGTGAAGAACCAGGTGCAGCGTGCTCCCCCGCTACAGTGGTGGACGGCACGATCCTGGGAGTTCGCGGCCGATAAGGCGTAGAGGCCAAGCGCCGTGAGAGGCGTCCAGTAATATGTGGCTCATGGCGCGTAGCAGCCAAGCGTGACGCACCAGTCGGCGAAGCACCGTCAAAGGCGGATGGCGTGGGTGGCGGAGCACGAGCATCTGACGGCAATCCAACGATCCGATCCACGAGAGACTTGAACCGAACGACGTCGAATTCAGTGGAGAAGGCGGGATATGTCGTAGAAAGCCCGTTAAGGTCAGGGTCGGCCAACGCTGACGGGGGAGGGCCGGCCGGAGCACCGTCGGAGGCGGCCTCCATAGGCAAAGAGCGAGTGGATGACGAGAGTTATTTTTAAATATAGAAAAAGAGAGAATCAAGGATATTTTCCACAGAAATTGAATAATTGAGATGCACGCGGTTAAGAGTTGATTATTGATCTCTTCTCAGTATTGAAATACTTAATCTCTCTCTAATCTCTCTCTCTTTATTATTATAAGCTATATTATCATTATAATTCAATATAAGTATCATTATAATAAAATAATCTTAATATAATATTAATCACAATTAATATTTTTATAACAAAAACATATATATGTAGTGATCGTTCGAATAAAGACCTGAGATAAGAAGTAAAGCTATATAAGAAAGTAATCTATTCAATCTTAACCTTCATCTCCACTATCAGAACTATCAAACTAAAAACTGTTACTTTGATTGCATCATCAGATGCCGAAGCCCTTGACGGACTAATCCGCTTTCGAAGAATCAATGGTTCTTCAATTCGTATTAGAGACTGTTCCGTTCTCATGGGAGGTCGTCGAAATCGGATACATAGAGGCAAAAGAAAGAGAAGCCTACAAAGGAGTGGATAAATTGAATGTGAGCCGTTTGATGTGGATAAGATAATATTGGATGGCCTAGATTTAATCTTGCTTCAGCTCAAAGAATCGTTCAGCGTTTTTATTAGTAAAAGCTTAAGCTCGTGGTACAAGTCTAGAAGCTCTGATACAGATTTATAAAGCTGAGATGTTGAAATCAACTGAACCGTTCGATATTATAGATCATGATCTGATGGCTGAGGATTAAACTTATAAAAACGCTTCAGCGATTTATAAGTTAAGTTAGACGCTCAGTACAAGCTGGATTGCATGTGGTACAACTCTCCAATGTCACTTGGTTTCTGAAAGTTAGACGCTCAGTACAAGCTGGATTGCATGTGGTACAACTCTCCAAATGTCACTTGGTTTCTGAAAGTTCTTTAAATAGCAAATTTCGAGTTTTTAGTAGCAGTGTTCAAGCAATCATATCTTTCGATAGAGTGAGAGTTAGTCATGAATGTAAACATGAGAGTTGGTGAGGAAGTGACAATCTTGTAATGCCTTCTACTAGATTGAATAAAGGTGTTTTGTTGGTCTGTTGACGTAGACTTTAATATAAAGCCGAACCACGTAAAATTATTTTCTCATATTTCATTTAGTAGCTGGTTTTTCTATTCGTTTACGTTCAAGATCAATCTTATTGATCTGATCAACGCACACACACTTGAAAATACACTTAGTCACGAATCTAAGGCAGCGAGAGTCTTAACAAGTGGTGCGGTGAGCGTGGATCGAACACACGGACATCGAGGTAGCCCAAATGCGTTGTGGTTCTTGCAACGATTGTTACCTTGATGGTTGTCAGGCGATGTGTCCCGCTGGGAAGAAATGACGGTGCAAGATGATTATCGTTGAAGGAAAATGCTGGTTTGATGCTCCTGTGTTTGAGGGGACTAATGTTGCGGTATCAGTGCCAATTCGACATCGAATAGATGCAACAATTATGAGATGTATATAAGCATGCATGCTACTCCCTCTATTACCAATTTGTTTTACAGTGGAATCTCACATGGCTTGCTCACAAGTTTGGGCTAGAAGAGGGTATTATATCCTTACATAAACAAGATCCGAAGGAAGAAGCGCTCCAAGCAAAAGCCATGGCTGATAGCGTACCAACCTTCAGAGGGTGTGGAAGATATCTGATCAGAACCGATGAGATCAGGAGAAATCACAGACTGAATCAGGTGAGATGCGTCTTATAAGCAGACTAGTGTTCCTAAAACTGTAATAAAATTCTTGCTAGAACTTTCTGTTTCCTAAATAGCAGGTAAGTGTCACAGATCTTAACATAAGGAGAATGTCATAAATGGTACCTCGACAGCGAACAACCACATATCATCAGCAAAAGAATAACCAGATTGGTGTATAACTTCGGGAGCTTGATACTGCTAAAAAATCGAGACAATATATATATTCGAATCGATTCTTTCATTTGATTTTACATTCAATCTGCATTTGGTAATGATGTTATCATATATTAAAAAAATGCAAAGACTCGAAAAAACAACTGTAATTTGTAAGGTAATTTTCTGCTACGTTAATTTGTTACTTGTTTTGCATACCCTCACATAATTTCGAAACTCCACCCGTGCTTGTGATGAAATCATTAACATTCAATCTCAGTCCCTTCTTAGTTAGGAAATATCCGACTAATTCCGACATCAAATGGGTATTATTTTTTTAATTAATTAAAAATAATGAAATTAGTAAGTGCGAGTTATTGATTATTTATTTACTTATAAGTATAATTAAGGATGAACGTGAATTTCAACACAAGACTCTCTCCACCGTTTTCTATTTAGTTTTAGCTATCATTTCTCACACACTTGTCCAATCTTTCTAGTTATGAATAATCAATTCACATAGATCAGGAGGCGTCCAAGGGATAGGTCAACTGAATAGATCGTACAGACAAAGGTCATAAGTTTGTATCAATTTAGACTCTTTGACTATCGTAGTCTGTACAAACTTAGAAGAGGACATATAAGTCAGGGGATTAGTTCCGTTGGAAGCCACTGTCATCTCATAGATGTTAGTGAGATTCAAATGGTCGAGTCGTGACATCTTCCGATAGGGGTCATGGGTTTAAATCCATTTAGACTTCTTGATTGTTTCAGTTTGTATGGACTTGGGATGGGACACGTAGACTAGGAGGACTAATCCCGTGAAAGACGAGATCGTCAACAGTAAGGTTCGGATTCACTAGAGACATGAACTTAGTCGGTATTGGAAATTATGAGCCTAAACTCGCTGGAGCTAGGCCAGGAGATGGCCGGAAACATGGCTCGTCGATCAGAGCTTGAAGATTGCCAGATTAAATGTCGATCGTTGGATCTTTGGCGCCTGATCTTATGGTCCAGATTTAAACCTCGGAAATTGCACGTGGATCGTCAGATTTGGTGGGTGTGAATCGAAGGACCGAAATTAGAACTTAAAGGTGTGTAGCGCTTCTTTAAGTTGAAGAGCGCTCGGAGTTCAATTCAGGAAGCACAAAGTACAAGCCATCTATGCACAGTTCTATTTTCTGTTCTTATACAAACCAGATTTTCGAGTTCAACCACATGACTTTGAGAGCTTGTAACTTTTTTTAGAGAGTGAATTAGGTGAAGTTGTCAGCTAGGATTTTGAAGTAGATGTGGAGGTCTATAGAATCATGGTTGGAGATAATATAATCGAAGCTCTGTTTGTCCGTGGACGTAGGTCGAATTTCGGGCGAACCACGTAAAAACTCTGTTTTCTGTGTTTTTTGAGCTGCGTTTTCGCTCGATTGAGCTCGCTATTGTTCGAGTGGCTGAGATCGACGCACACACGCATAAACACAGTTGAAAGACAAATCGATTGCAACTTGAATCTCGACAGTAGGAATACATAGATTGCAGTGACGTTGTAAGGAAATTCCTCCTCGCCAAAAATAAAAAATGAGCCAATTCTTCCCTATTTACATATTAGGAAAGTATTGATAATGAAAATGACCAATCATATGTTTCGACGTTTCTGAACTCTCTCCAAAAAAGCCTAGAACATGTAATTTTCGAAATGTGTTACTCATTTACGTTGTCATGAAACTTTTAAGAAATATTTTTAAAAATTATTTTTGGACAAATAACTACCAAAATCTAACCTTCAACTTAAATGCCAACAATTAATATGCACAAAGCAAACAATATATATCCAACATGGAAACGAAGCTGACATTATATATAATTAAAAACAATAATAATCAGCATTCAATTTGCATCATGAACCAACCTTATAGCGCTAAAAGAATTCTGTTTCTTGTGCGCCGATGAATTTGCTCGCCGTATGTAAGTAAAATATATACAGCAGAGCAGATTTAGCTCATTATTAGAGGTTGCTCACATGTCCAAATCCTTAGGACTTGAAGAATCTCATCTGCGCCATATTTAGTTATTCGACAAAACATTTATATATATATTATATATATATATATATGTTTCTTACTTGAGTGCATTTGCCTGCAGATGAAACCTCTCGCAGGCAGGACTGAGGAAAAAGTAGTCCAGAAGAAGAAAACTCCGAAGAAGAAGAAGAAACAGCGTGGGAGTTCGTCGTCGAAAGGGTTGTTATTAGTTTCATTACCATAAATAGATACACATTTTGCGCATCATGTCTGTTCTCTCTCTCTCTCTCTGGTATACATACATACATACATACATACATACATACATACATACATTAGTTAGGGCAGTCTTTCTCTCATTGGGCTTCTGCCTCGATTTCTCCACCAGCCAACCTCTTTGATGAGTGGAATGGAAAGAAGCTGTCAGTCAGTTCACAACTTGATTTCTAGACTGGGATTTTAAGTTGCGCGGAAAATTGGCAGAGTTTATGTAGAGAATCAATAAATGCATAAAATAGAGACCAACTAATAAATCCATCCAACGTACATGGCCAACGAAAAAAAATAAAAATAAAAATTGAAGAAAACTATTTTCCTTTACTGACCACACTTAAAGCATATAGAAGAAAACCTTGGAAAATAATCAATCACCTTTGGAATTGCAGATGGAAACAACTTTGCTCGGATGAGATCAGACTATGATATGACTTGACACTGATAGAGAACGACAAATAGAAACAAAGGGGTGAAGTGAAATGATAATAGATATTACAATGAATAATTAATCTCACAACTTACGGATATATTCACAGTGCCATTTAACAAAACAATTACAGAATCTTGGTCTTAATTAATACTATGACTTTCAATTATGACACTAAAGAAATAACTCAATATATATCATTTAAACGAGCCAAAACAATTCTCAAGTACATTTTCTAATATCTCACCTCATAGCCCTAATATTCTGCACAGCATGCAAACATACAACACTCACAGCATCTGCGGTTATTAAGACGGCAAAGATGTATTCTACCAATATGTTTCCCATGTCTTTGAATCATGTAAGAAATATTTTACGCATTGTCCAATGCGGAAAACCAAAAAAATTCAGACAACCTTAACCACTGCGCCTGCGGCATAGTGTTCGAGATTCTCATGGAAGACGGCAAAAGAGGTACCACAGAAGGGATGCTTGAGGCAGTGGGCAGTCCTATGTATGAGCTTGAGGATAAACCATCGGATAACCCGGTCCACACATGACCATTAGCTGAACTCCGTTGTCTGATATAAAAATCAGTGAAAATAAGCATAACGTTTCAAATTTTCTTTCTTTTCGCAAATTATTCGTGTGAAATTTGTAATAAAGAGAGCGACAAACATACTATGCCGTAACACCATGGGTTAGTTGTTCTGCTCTAATAGTTGTAAGCATCAAACAAAATAAGAAATATCACCTTTTCTTTAGAGAGATATATATCACATTTTTGGAATTTCGAATGCACTCAACACTCCTGCAAAAACTAAGGGATAGATCTAAATCTTTCTAAAAAATATTTTTGATGATAACAAGATGTAAACATGAGACGTAGGATAAGACAATTCAAAAGCAATACCTTGATGGCTTCATGAATGAAACGAACAGTAATTAGCACGCTGAACCGCTACACTCAACCTTTTTGGAATTTCGAATGCAGCTCGGTGAATAAAGCAGGACGTACTTAAGATCCCGAATCCGTCCATGCGACCTTTTGTCAATCCGTTGGCAATGATCGTACAACATTTCGTGCAGACCCTGTCTTATGCAATAATATCTCACGACTTCGTAAACTAAAACGTAATGGATAAAAAAAAGCTCCGAGCCACTGAACAAGTAAATGAACTACCAATACATTGACATCAAATCAAGAATCTGTACTTTCTGATGTTGCATAAATATTAAATATCATCACAAGATATAAAAAATGATCATGATAAATAACAAAGGAGATTTATCAACTAGAACATATACCATGGATGTTGATATCAAAATCGGAGAAAAAAATAAGCATAGTCAACAATCCATAAATTTGTGAAAATACCTCCAACACGAGGCCATCCTCGTACAAATCAAGAATCTCAAATTGGTGAGAAATAATCATAATTTGAAACCATTATTACATGAAAAATGTTTCAAAACGAGGCAAATGACATAACAATCAAGAATTGCTCTCTATCTTGTACTGTATAAATATTAAAGAAAAAATAGATGACTAATAAAAGTTGAGCATAGAATGCAGAAAACATATACAAATAATGTAGATCTGAAAATCAGTGAGAAAATAACTTAATCTCTCCCTTACACTGCAATATAAATATTAAAAATTATCATAAGATTTATTAGAAAATACACCCGTTGACTGTGGGTGGCATTGGCGGAAAATAAACAAAGTTAAGAGCCTTCTGCAGAATCTACTACATTTGGCGAGTTAAGAGCTGAGGAAATGGAGGCGGATCAGATTGTACAGAGTATTAAAGAAGGTCTGAGAATCAGAGTAGAGAAGAGCGAACTCAAGATGCAAATGCGGGAGTCCTTGATATATAGTATTATATACTAAGCAGAATTTACCTAATACAGAGATCATGACACTGGTCTAGGGGAGGATGTAAAAAGCAAACTTTGGCATGTTGGTAATGGAAAGATTTTCATACAAAAAAAAATGATACTTAAGAAATTATTATACAACAATGAAAATGTATGTTGTGCTTGTAGATCTGAAAACCCATCTATTAAAGCTTTGGTCCCAAACATAAATAAGTGATAAAGATTTCAAGACAAGACCATTAGCATATTAAATCAGGAATCCCAAACTTCTTGAGTTACATAAATCTTAAATATGATTATAAGATGTAAAATAGACAATGATAAATAAAAATTGAGAACATAAAGCAACGAAAGCATATACCGTGGATCCAGATCTGAAATCTGTCTGAAAAAGCACGATAGACAAACTCCGTAGAAGTGAGAGAAGTCCCAACACAAGGCTATCGCCATACTAAATCAAGCATCTCTTCTTTAATTTCTACATAAATTTTAATGATCATCAAAGAAATAAAAGGAGGCAATGATATATGTGACTCTAAAAATCGGTTAGAAACTTTCGGGAAAATTCAAAACTTTTTCGATTTAAACAGATAAAAAAAATGATTTGCTTGCCAAACAGGCCTATGAACACAAACTTTTTGAATAAAAAGAGCACTTGACTGACCGAATATGAGGAAGGAAACCATGCATACATCGCCGTAGAGAGATTGAGAGAAATAAAGATAGATCTCGAAAAGAGCTGCTTGTGGATAAGATAGATCACCGCAACGTACAAAATCATCAATCTCTCCCTAATGCTGCTATGAAACATTAAAAATTATTTTAAGATATAAAAAGGTAAAACTATCAATCAGAAATATGAAATCGTATGCGTGACTGTATATCTGAAAATTGATGTACAAAAGCTAAATGCCAAACCATAATTGAAAAAAGATTTCAAACAAGGTCATCGCTCTAATTTCCTATGTTACGTAGATACTGAAGATAATTATAAGATGTAAGAAAGACAATGATAAATGAAAATGGGTTACATCAAATCAGTGTGTGAGGCATACATTTTTATAGAGCCAGTAGAATTTGTATTTTTCTTCAGAGGGATATTCACCTTTAGGGAATTCGAATCCCCTCTCAGTACTCAAAACAAATTAAGAATCTAAAATTGATGGGAAATAATCATAATCGATAAAGTATCATTACATGAAAAATGTTCCGAAACGAAGCACATGGTATAAAAATCAAGGATCTCCCTCTGGTATTGTATAAATTTTAAAGACTATCACATGATGTAAAAAAAGATGATGACTAAAATATAATTGAGCATAGACATGATGAAAACATATACTAAGGATGTAGATTTGAAAACATGTGAGAAAAAAACTTAATCCCCAAGTCATAGATAAATGAAAAAGCTTTCAACTCAAGGCCAACAACATGTCAAATCAAGAATCTCTAACTTCTTATGTTACATAAATATTAAATAGGAATATAAGATGTAAAATATATAATGATAAATATAATTTGAGAACATAAAACAACGACAGCATATACCGTGGATCTAGATCTGAAAATTGGTGTGAAAAATCACGATCGACAGACTATGAAAAGTGAAAGAGATCCCAACACAAGGTTATCACCATAGTAAATCACAAATTTTTTCGTTTTTTTTTTTTTTGGCAATTGAAGATATAAAAGAGGCGATGCATGTTAAATAAAATTATGTGGATGTGGATCTGAAAATCGGTGAGAAAATTTCAGGCAAATTCTAGCACTTTTTCGATTTAGTGGATAAAAAATTATTTACTCTACAAAAAATGCTTATGAACACCAAATTTTCGAAAAGAACCCACGACTAACCGAAGATGAGGAAAGAAACCAAGCATGATTGTAAGTGATGGCATCGCTGCTGCGAGAGAAATAACGAGATCTAGAAAAGAACTTTTAGGAGAGGATAAAAGAATAAGGCGGTGTTGACGCTTTGAGTTTATTTTGGGGTTTGATAGGGGCGCTAGGTTTTATGTGAAAACGCATCTTTAAAAGGCGACTATTCGACTTAAATACTATTCAATGTCGCCATTATTACAAATTATTTATTTATTCATTCATTCATTCATTTATTTTTTTCCCGTTTAAATAAAGTGAAACAACAATATTAATGTGTGACACGCTCGAATACTAGCAAGTGTACTAGGTCGTGCAAGTAGTAAAACAGACGAAGTCTGATTATCGATCCACGAAGATAGCTCGATTAATTCTAAGAAAATATTCATAATCCTAGAGCTCGAGCTCTTCAGCTTCGAGCTCGATTAAAACTAACGGAGCTCGAACTCAAGCTCGCGAGCCGGCTTAACTCATATTTCACCCCTGCAACGGGGATTCCGTGGAATTGTCAGTCGAAATTCGTGGGTAAGTGTGCCAAAGCAAGAAGTTCAGTGGCGAGGGTGCGACTACGGCTATATGCACGAATTTCGACTGACAATTCCTGAAGTCCTCACCAAAATGTCCGGGTCTGGTGCAACTCCCGCATGCATATGCTTCTCCACTTCTCCAAGCTTCACCCATGATCATCATCTCCATGTAATAAAGAAACACACTATCTGATGCAAAACAAGCAAGTGGTCAAGTCAGTGGCGAGGGTGCGACTACGGCTATACAAGAAAATATGAAGACGTCCAACAACCCACTTCACAACATCACCTGGCCAATGACGCGATCAAGAAAGAAACAAATGGAGGTCCAGACCAAATACTACAATCTCCTAGAAGAGAGCTCGAGACTTGCTACTCTTAACACCCTGGAGCCTCCTAAATTAAGGGCCCAAAACAGTCCAAATGCATCACCTAAATGGGACACTTTGACTACATGGTTATTTGATTAATTTTTAATTCACTTTGACTACACTACATAGTTGTTCGATTGAGTCATTCTAGTTTTTAGCAATTAGTTTTAATTATTTTACTGATTTTATTTATTAAGTTTAGCCTGCATATCCCATATGCATGGGAGACGAACAAGTTTGATTATGATAAACCCGTGAGTTTATTTTCCGTTCGCTAGTTTCTCACAAATCAGGCTGGTTTTGCTTTGCAATTCCTTTGATTTATCAACTTGTTTTCGTGCAATTTAACTAGTTAACTCAAAGGAATTGACGGGGGCCCGCACAAGCGGTGGAGCATGTGGTTTAATTCGATGCAAAGCGAAGAACCTTAACAGGGTTTAATGCCTTCGGGAACGTGCATGGCCGTCGTCAGCTCGTGCCGTAAGGTGTTGGGTTAAGTCCCGCAACGAGCGCAACCCTCGTGTTTAGTTGCATTCATTGAATTTGTAACCCTGTGGCGTCAAAACTTTCAACTGAGGTTCAGTCCGTAATTCAGAGGTGTTAGGCTTAGTTCTAATATTGTTGTTTGAGGGCCGAATAGGGTTGAGATGATAGGATCCCGAAAATTGCTCGTTGTGATTCAAAGGAGATAGGTTCATCCTATTTTTGTTCCATCCAACCCGCATAATCGAGTCCTTCAAATTGCATTCTACCATTTCCGGTTCGAGTCAGGTACTTTTATATTTATTTTTGGTTTCGTTTTCAAACCTGTCAAGGACGATCTTACCAAGTCACTTGCGTTTCTGATCTCGAGTTCGCGTCACTATCGACCATCTCAGTATAAGGCTCTCGAGCAGCACAGACCATCTCGTTGAATACTGTTGACGTTATGTTTGGTCGCTCTCATGGCCCATTGGGCCACTGCTCATGATGCTCACTTCCTTGAGGACCCTTTCGATCTTCTACTAGTCGACGCTGAAGGCATATATAGTCACTTCACGCCGAGCTCGTAGACCGGTGGCCCATGCCCTCGCGTAGGTTTCTCATCATGGTGTGGCGTCGGTTACCATCAAGGCCATGTGGCTCGGGATGAAGCCTAGTGATAGGATCTGAAAAAGGAGACAACGGATGTAGCTCATGAACCCGCCGAAGAGTTTTGTGCAGGGCCAGCTATTGGGTACAACAAGTGAAGCAAGGACATTAGGTCGCATATTTTGAGGGCCCCCAATTTAGTAGTGTTATTATGTAAATATAATTTAGTTTGTTAAAAAGGCCCAAAATCTTAAATTAATTCAACCCACTCATTTAAGTTTTAACTGTTACAATAAATAAATAAATAATTTGTAATAATGGTCCGCGTTGAGTTGTATTTAAGTGAAATAGTGGCTTTTTCTTACGATGCGTTTTCACATAAAAACTAACGCCCCTATCAAACCCTAAAATAAACTCAAAGTTTCAATGCCTGCCGCATTTTTTTATTCTCCACGGGAAGCTCTTTTCAAGATTTATCTTTATTTTTCTCGATTTCCTTGCGGCGATGTCCCTCACTTACAATCGGCGATGTCCCTCACCTCACTTACAATCATGCTTGGTTTCTTTCCATCTTCGGTCAGTCGAGTGCTTTTTTATTTCGAAAAATTGGTGTTCATAGGCTTGTTTGTAGAGCGAATAATTTTTTATCTGATTAATTTGAAAAAGTCCTAGAATTTTCTTACCGATTTTCAGATCTACATCCACAACTTATGTTTTCATAGTTTTATGTATTCATTCCTCATATATCATTGTTTGTCTCCTTTTATTTCTTTGATGATCTTTAATATTTATGTAGAAACAAAAGGAAAAGATGCTTGATTTAGTACCGTTTGATAACCTTGTGGTGGGATCTCTTTCACTTCTTCGTAGTTTGTCTATCGTGCTTTTTCGGATAGATTTGCTTTCCTTGCTCTATGTTCTCAGATTTTATTTATCATTGTCTATTTTACATCTTATAATCATATTTAAGATTTATGTAACACAAGAAGTTCGAGATTCCTGATTTGAGTGCTAATGGCCTTGTCTTGAAATCTTTTCACTTATTTATGTTTTGGCACCTAAGCTTTAATAGATGGATTTTCAGATCTACAAGCACAATATAAATTTCTATTGTTGTTTATTAATTTCTTCCTATTTACATAGCAGTGTAAGGGAGAGATAATTGATTTGGTATGCTGATGGCCTCAATTTTTTCACTAATTTATGACTTGGGGTTTAAGTCATTTTCTTACTGGTTTTCAGATCTACATCATTTGTGTATGTTTTCTGCATTCTTTGCTCAATTCTTATTAGTCATCATTTCTTTACATTGTTTGATAGTCTTTAATATTTATACAGTACAAGAGGGAGAGATTCTTGATTATTATGCCGTGTGCCTCATTTTAGAACATTTTTTTTTCATGTAATAATGGTTTTTTTTATTATGATTTTTTTATTATGAATATTTCTCACCGATTTCATTCTAAACCCAATTGGTGATAGGTGAAGTAGCCCATAAGCTTATAAACTAGTTAGTCTCTCCATGATTAATCGATGGAGGATGCTTGTGGATTATCTACTTTAACACTCCCCATCGCATGTGAGCCCACTTTTCTTTTCAACCGACAGGAACGCCACTCTTTTCGAACTCGCCGTCTATTATCTTCAACTTGAGTCGGATGAGAAACACCACTCTTTTTCGAACCTCACGAACCACCAGGATTTTTCGCTCTTATACCATGTGAAATTCGGGCCTATGCACACAGACCTGGACAGATGGAGAGTTGACAATGATGGAATAGCTCATGAAGCCATCAAGGTATTGCTGTAATTTGTCTTCTTCTTTATGTCTCATGGACAAATTGTGTTATCACAAATAATATTTCTTGGAAAGGGGTAGATATGTCTCTTAACTTTCGCCGGAATGTTGAGTGAATTCGAAATCCCAAAAGGTGATTATCTCTCTAAAGAAATATATGAACTCTAGTGGTTTTACACAACTTCTCGCAGTTATTTTCTTATTTGGTTTGACGATTATAGCAGTTAGAGAAGAACCAATGCATGGTGTTACGGCACGGTATGTTCTTCACTATCCTTTTTACAAATGTTTCTTTTTTTTACTTCTGAATAGGGATGGGAAAAAAATATCCATTTAAGTCTCATTGGATCTTAAATGGGTCTGAGTCCGCAGATACGGGCCGTTCTCATGGGTCGGATGTTGAGTCGAATCTATATCAATTAGTTAATCGAGGCAACCGAGTCAGAGCCTGAATATAAATGGGTCTACCTACTGTCATCCCTACTTCTGGAGTACCTCTTTTGTCCTCATCCGAGCAAAGTTGTTCCCACGGAATCCATAGGCAATTCCCAAGGTGATTACTTTCCAAGTTATTCTTCTATGCTTTTAGTATGCTTTATTGTTTCGTTTTCCTCACGACCATTTGGTGAAAAAATTATATTTTCTTAGTTTTAAGTATAAACTTAACTAGATTTTCTTTATTTTTTCCTTATATGTTTCTTCAATCATCCAAACATAAAAATAGTTTTTCTTTTCCATTTCATTTTTCCTCCTACTATTTTCCTTAAATCAAGTGCAGCCTTAGTGTCAGTAAAGGAAAATGGCTTTCATTATTTTTTTTTCATAGACATTGTAGGTTGGATGGATTTATTACTCTATTATATGCATTTATCTTGATTCTCTAACTTGTATAAAATCAGAATTTTGACAAATATGCTCTAAATCTAATTGTTGGAAGCTTTCTTAAACGTTGTTTCTCTCGACCAAAATGGAAAGACCTTTTTTTTTTCCTTTGATCAAATAGAATTTCGGCACCTCTAAATTCGCAGAAAAATGGGAGTTGGAAAAAAAATAAAATTCTTATATATAGAACAGAAATATATTCTTTCACGTTATTAAAGAACGAAATTATTAGTGTCTACCATTACTTAACCACCGCGCAAAGCTGCCTGCAGGTTTGTCAATAAATCATGAAATGCGATAAATCTGCTATAATATGTATATATATATATAGAGAGAGAGAGAGAGAGTTCTTAGCATATAGAGATTTTCAGGGCTTTGTTACATCCTCGGAGTTTTGGTCAGCCCCTCTTACATAGTTCCCTCGTTGAGATCTTTCCTTCGTTCTTCCATCTTAAGGTATGTATTTAAGCTGTTTTAATGCGCTAAATCTGATATATATATATATATATATATATATATATATTATATACACACACACACAGAGAGAGAGGGAACATTTCCAAGGTGATGCCTCCTTTGTGCTGCGGATTTTCGTCGTCTAGGTATCTTCTTATCGCCGCCTTCGATCGGAACTTTTCTCCCCACGGCGCGTAATAACACCTTCTTCTGTAGGTCGTTGCCTCTGTCTGTGTTAGTGTTTTGCTATTCTTTCGTGAAGTATTTTAGCGCAGCTTTTCATTAGTGCGCATTAAGAAGGAAACATAGTAATTTGATATTAGTATTTATTATATATATATATATATATATTGTCATTAGATGGGCAAGGAACATAAAATCTCTATGAATAATTCTTTTAGCGCAATAAGGGTTTTCGCGCATGGCCAGGCCATGATGCAATGCACAAATGCAATGCTGATTAATTATTGTTTTTACTGTTTTTAGTATATATAATGTCAGTTTCGTTTTCCTTGTTGGATATTGTTGACATGTAAGTAAGTTTAAGTTTAGATTTTGGTAATTAATGGGCCATACGTAATTTTTTTAAATTATTTCTTGAAGTTCAAGTGACACAATGGACGAGGAAAGTCGCTAATCAATTATGGTTTGTATGAGGCGCGCGAAAGGGATAAAGATGTGAAGATATAGATAAGATTTTAGTTTATTATTGCAATTGATAAAGAGAGAGATTTTGGTCAACAAATTGATCGTCATATTAATTATTAGAATAGGTAATTTGGTTTTAATGTGAATTAATTTTTCATATTTCTTATAAGATTAGGACGTAGAGATTATAAAAAGGAATAAAGTTTTCTTAATTCCTTTTAAAGTTAAGAAGTTGGGATTATAAAAGGACGTTAATACTTTTGTAATTTTTATGCAATATTTTATAAAAGAAAAGCTCCTTCCGAATTTATTAGCAAAACACTAAACACATATCCTCCGTTTGTTTCTTTTCTCTCCAAAACAAAATATTTAACCAAACATTTACCTTATCTTCTTACACAACAAACTGATGTTGTTTTAAAACAAATCTATCTTCGTACAAACATGTAGAAAGCATCACGCGGACGTGATTATCTAAAAAAATCCAAAAAAGTTGTTCTAATTCATTTTCCTTGTGTTTATATGAAGATGATTTATTTACAACAGCACATTCTATATTGTGCAATGGGATAAAATTAAAAATTTTATTTTGAAGCTAAAAGAGACGAAGTATATGTGACGATGTTCACGATAATTAAACATCATAGCAAATAAATAATATATATATATATATAATTATATAGTAAGCGCATATGAAAAAAAAAAAAGAAACATATATCTCTCAGTTTCAAATCGATCAAGAAACCTTCAACCCTCATAATTTATTCAAACAACACCAATTCAGATGCAAGAAGGCTCTCAACAGACAAATTGTTCCGCCATTTTCTTGGTCGAACGATAGCTTTTAACAGCGTAAAAAGAGACGTTAAAAACGAAAACAAAGCGTCGAATCGAACGATTCAAGCATACATCTCGTCGACATTGCACTCTCCTAAGAACACCTTGATACTCCTCGGCGACCCGCAGCTCCCTTCGGCGATTAGAGCTCTGTCGTTCGCAGCCATGTGAACGATGATCTTATAGATCATTTCAATCTGTCCCATCGAGAAATAAAACGTCACTATCTCACACAAACGCATTCGAAAACTGAATAGAATCATCAGAAAAGCTAAGTAAACTTCTTACATCATCGGGTGCATGGCAACGATCCGCTATTTCTTCAAGCGTTAACGGCTCGACGGGCTCTATACAGCTAAAGGGCAGAAGGGCCGTGATAAAAAACATATATAAATACAAATAGATACACAGATATTTACGTAGTTACTTCGAAAAGGGTCTACTTATCGAGTGTACCTTGCATTGTTCAGTACAGCGAGAACTCGCTTTTGAAGGGCCAACACTTCTCCAGCCGCTTTTTTCCCAGCTTCCACCCCTATCATTACATCATGAGCAATTTACAAAACTGTAAGAATAAAACATTGTCTTATGGCTTAGGTTAGTTAATATACCAGGTTGATGATATGCGTTGATATTGACCAACGAGGCATAAATCCCAACCGCTCGTTCGTAGAGAGCTATAAGAGCACCGACTGATCTTGGCGTTACTTCTTGGACTGTGACTGTAACTGATTCTCGGTCGTTGGCGTACAGTGCTGCTCTTGTTCCCTATATTTTTATATAAAGGTTAACGTCGTTCAAGAGAAGTAATAAACGCGGGATTTAAATTAAATAAAAATAGGATATATATTTTATTTTTTTGGACCTGCAGAAAGCCGAACAAGTAGTCACCGCAGGTAACTCCTGGCTCGAGCTCCCAGTCGTGACCCGGCGGCCTATCTCGTAGAACCTCGATGAATGTCGCGAAGAAGTTGTGGACGCCGTCTCTCAGCTGTTGGATGTAGCTTTGGAGAGGAGGACGAGGTAACAAGGACAGGAAAAATTAGTTATTTAAAGCATACATAAGATAATGTCTGAAAATTTTTCGTAGTGTGCAAGTAAAATACATACGCGTGTTGATCTGTGCTCCCTTTGTTTCCGTAAACAGTAATCCCTTGGTTTACCTACAAATGAACAAAGACGGGCAAGAATTATAAGAAATCTAATGAAGCGTTTTTATTACATTCATCCTGAATACATTTGGTAAATTAAGACCACGGTTTCAGTTAAAGTTTTGACAATTCCCTTACTTGCCGATGCCATTTTTCTTTCACAGACTACTTACAGAAGTCTTGATGCGATAAAAACAGCTCGTACTTACTAGTTTTTGTTTTCAAACTAAATTTCTCCAGCATCAATTAAGTGTTATCAATGGTGGATGGCGGTATAAGGCGGAAAGCCAAAAAACCACCATATATCTATGGCGTGGCGGGAAAATGGCGGATGTTCTGTGATTCGTGGCAAAGAAAAGATTTTTCTAGGAGTCATAAGAAACATACCCTATTACCATCCAAGTCGAACTCTTTTCCGAGAGATTCCATGACTAGCTGCTGCAAGTACCGACTAAACAGCAACAGGCTGTCCTTGTAAGGAAGGATGACCATGTCCTAAAGAAGCAAAGTTTTTGTATCTATTACGAAAACATAAAACATTTGTAGCTTGTAAGGATTTGAAGGCTTGAATTTCAATTAGTGCGTAGTCAAACCTTCGATCCTACTCCGTCGGTCACCCAATACCAACACAAAGCGAGCAATGCCGCTGGATTATTTCTGACCTGAACATTAGAGGATGCAAGGATACGTTAAGACATTATTACGTTGATAGCTATGAGACACGACAATGTATGCACAATAACTTAGGACGACATAAGCAGCAGTCATTTCGCAGAAAAATAGAGTAAAATTCTTACGACGGTGGTCCTGTTGGCTTCATCCATAAGCGAAGCACCAGCAAGCATCTCTCTAATATCAATTCCCTGGAATTTAGGAGCAAAATCCATATAATACACCAAACCAATTTAGGTGAAAATGCCCGAAGAATGGGTAATAAAGTAATTAAATCATCGAACCTGAAGTGCAGCAGGAAGTAAACCAACAGCAGACAGCTCCGAGGTTCGACCACCCACCCAGTCGAACATGGGGAATCTAGCTAGCCAACCCTCGATTCTTGCCGTGTTATCAAGTAAAGAATTCTCTTGCGTGATCGCAACGCCCTGCAGGCGAAAAGGTTCCATTACACTTTGGAGTCTGTGTCTTATATCATCAAGTATAGTACTATTCATCCTTACAAAACATCAGTTACAACTGTCGAGCTTTCAGGCGATATATCAGTCGAGCAGTGAATTGTAATAAAAAGAACCTTAGAGAAAGACCTGTTTTGAAAACTCCAGGCCAGCTTCACGAAAGGCCTTTTGAACTTCGAGCAAACCATTTCTTGTTTCAGGGGTCCCGCCACTCTATGAAAGCAGTGGTAAGAAAGAAAATGGCAGTGAGTGTAAAAATACAGCTAAAATAAACCATAAACTATTAATCGACTCGCTGTTCATTATAATTAATATACCTTCGATATTACTATGACGAGAGTAGTCGCAAGCTCGTCTCCAAGCTGAGCTATCTGGTGGTCTATCCCAGCGGGATCCGTATTGTCAATGAATCTTATCTGCAGAAGTATGATGAATAACAAAGCTTATCAGTGACACTTCAAGTTTACAGTTTTCAGACATCGCACTGCTTTGTAAGAACAAATTGACTGAGAAATCATTAAAGGGTTTGTTCGAGAAATCAACTTCTAATCACCTTGAGAGGAGGATTATCGGGAGCCAAAGCCTCCGCAACGAATTGAGGTCCAAGAGCTGATCCGCCGATTCCGATGGAGAGGATTTGAGTAAAACGATCATGGGACGGAGGTTTAATCTGCAGTATGATAATTTTATGATACTAGAAACAAAAAACTAGCCTGGAAAAGCAATAAAAATGCAAAATGTACAGAAGAGTTCTATAGAAACACTTCGCAAGAGTAGCAAGTTTCAGACCATCGATGATACTTACTACAGATTCTAAAAACTCCATGACATCTCCTAGAAGGCTAGAACACCGAAAATAAATTTAGTTTCTTCTTCACTTCGAAGTCTTACAGAAAACAATGTGAAGCCATCCAACAATATACTATCAAATTCCCAGCAGAACCATCCCATGCATAGTCAACACTCAATATATTCCCGCCCCATCAAGGGTATAACGCTAGAAATCTCATACTTATAAAGGCTTTACCATAAGGAAGAATCTGAGTTAAAATTCTTCCATTTACTGTTAATAATTCTTCCAGCTCAATCAACCACACAAAAAAAGTGACAATTTCACAAAAGTCAAAACAATCAAGAAGCAGCACACAAGGTATATGCCATGATTACTAATATACGGTATACCGTTTCATCGTACAGACACCAATAACTCAGAATACTTTGTTAAATACCAAGTTCACTTCCATGGATTAGGAATCAAGAACTTGAAATATGTCCACGCAGGTTGTAGTAATACAAGAAAAAACAGTAATAAACCTCACTAATCAGACTGTCCACAATAGAACTACTCTGCTCTATCAAATTCACTCTAACCCAAACACTAATGAATTCAACAAGTTTTCCTCCATTTACACAAAGGAAGGAAAAGAAAGAAAATTTCCCCAACTGACCTTGCCGCCGATGACCTCGCCGGCGAAACCACAGATCCGATCAAGCGTACTCTCGATCTGATTGGTCAAGATGGGCTTAGGGGCAAGCTTAGAATTACGCAGCCAATAATGGCCCACCATCCTCCCCTCATCAGGGTTGGCAATCGCGCCCTTCTCGAGGTCCTCCATGTCCTTGAAAGCCTTCTCCATTCGGGGCTCCATCTCCCGAAAGAACCCGTCCGTAAACCCGACCCGACTCACGTCCAAGTACAGCCCGAGCTCCTTGTGCTGGTAAAGCCAGTCGACGTAACGCTCCCACAGCACGCGCGGCCGTTTCTCGAGCTCCTCCGCCGCCTTCGCCGATACGACATCGTTGCTGGACAGCGGAACGACCTCACGCGCCACCCTGCGGGTCGCGAGGGAGTGGCTTCGCTCCGCGGCGTTGGTGGGAGAGAACAAGGCGGGGCGCGAATGGGCTTGGGGCAAAATTAAGTGACGCTTTTGCGGCGTGATGAGTTTCAGAGATGGGCTCAAGAACGAAGAAGCCACCATTTTTCTTCCTCTCTCTCACCGTTTTACCTCTGCAGTACGCTTGAATTGATGGTAATCAACGATGAGCAGTGAAGATCAAAAGGGAGAGACTGTGACCATTTTCCTCTTTCAGCCGAGAGAGAGAGAGAGAGAGAGAGATTTGTGGGTGAAGAATGGTTGTTTGTATATTTGTAGTGTCGTATTGTGCTGCCTATTTGAGAGTTGATGGTTTGGAGATGAGAAAGATCCCTTCCCACAGATATTAAGACAATATATGTATTTACATTGAAATTATATTCATGTTGACTTTCGATATTTACTAGGAAATTTTGTGATTGTAAATTGTAATAAATATAACAATAATTGAGATTATCAAAGTTAAATCAATTGGAATCATATATAAATATCAAATAATTATTTCAGCTAATAACATTTAAATAAGATTGTTTGAGCCAGTTTTACTTAAACTTAACTCGCGGACTCATAATTGTCGAACTCGATCTTCGCCGTAAAATGTAAATGATAAAAAGATGATTAGCCATGTCGTTAGGTTTTGTATTAATTTTTTTTTAAATTTTTAATTTATATTTAAAATTTTGAGCTTGATGGGCCGAGCTCGAGTTTAATTATTTATCTTCGAATTCAAGTTTGAAAAGACGTAATTCATTGAGCTCGAGTCTTAAGTCGAGGTCAATTCGAGCTATGTACCCCCATGGGCTTGACCAGGTGGGTCGAACTCTGACTTTCAAGCATGAGTTCAGGGGTTCGACTCCTGTCAGGACATTGACTGCCGTAGTTTGTGGGATTTTGGAGTGAATCTATGGGCCAGTGAAGATTAGTCTCGCTGCAAGTCGTGGTCGTTCCATAGCCGACGATGATGTTCGGATTCGATTCAAACTGAATCTAGTCGGAGTATGGAGATTACGACGGCGTTGTGTGGGAATACCTATCTGATCCAAAAAAAAATCGAGCTGTGTGGGGATAACAGTTCATAAATGAAAAATAAAAAATAAAAAATCTCTCGAACAAGCTACCTACAAAAAAAATCAAGAAAAAAACCGAAAGAATCTATCTATTTTATTATTGCAGCTTAGAGTAACTGTAATTAAATTAATTTGGTATGTCATATACAATTATCACTTTACCCTTAACTTTTGTATTAATTACAATTATATTCTCTAAATCAATTTTTTAATATATTGAAAAATAATACACATTTATAAATAATATTATGATTTTATTTATTAAAAATGACTCAAGTAATATTATAAATTTATATAATAAAGTACATGCATCGAGAGTGTGCGTAAAATACTAGTTTATTAAATTGTTGGTGGTATAAATTTAGCAATTTAATATTTCATTCCTATTTCAAAGTCATGATGCGTCAAGAATCAAATTCTAACATCTTCTTGGGATAAACCTATTTTGCCTCCTTCGTTATGCGAAAGGTCAATCGTTTTTTAATTGATCACTTGCTTATCTATCGATTAAATATAAGTATATATATATAATAGTTTAATATGGCTCAACACAACATCATATGGTCAGTCACACAAACACTTCAAATAAATATAAATAAAATCAAATTGCCTATCTTTTCACACTTCATGAAAATAATTCACAATGATCAATGCTTCTTGCGCATCTATGACAATATATCCATTTAACTGCCGCAAGTCTCTTACTTAAATAGTTGAAAATAACAACAACAATAATAATAATAACTAGTACTTTACGCACACCCGATGCGTGTGCTATGATATATATATAATATTACTTTATATTTGACTTTGTTATTTATTATTAATAATATTTAATAAACGAAATCATAAATTTAATTTTAACTAAATATTTGTGTGTATATAAAAAGTAATTACTATAAATTAATATTATAATAAACTTAAGAAGTAAAGGGCAAAATTATAATTATACTTGTCATATTAATTAATTGAAAAATTACAATATTACCCTTAATAAAATAGATAGATTAATATAATAATAAACTTAAGGAGTAAAGGGCAAAATGGTAACTACACATGACATACCAATTAATTAGAAGGTAGTTACCCTAAGCCTCTCACCCTTAAAATATAGTATAGATAATAATATACGTAAGAAGGAAACTTAAGACAACAAACTAACGGAAAATTAAATGTATTTCAATCTCTTACCATATTAAGACGATCGACATTAAAGAAGAGTTTGCACTGCGCAATTTCTCGCCGCGGTCAAATAAATCTCAAAAGATTTAATATATATATATATATATATATATATAATTTCAACCTTAAAAAGCACAACTATTCTTGAAGGGCAAGTCCTTCTACACACTGCTACCCCATCAACGACCTACCAATGGACGCCATTGCAACGTTACATCAGAGCTCGGCAGTCAAGAGCTTGGGTTGGGTCACAGTAGGCGAGAAGGGCAGTCTCTCTCTCTCTCTCTCTCTCATGGTTGGTCATCGTATTGCGCTTAACAAAAAGTTTATAGTCATATTTTGTGATTTTCCAAAATGAAAACATCGCGCAAGAATTACAACTGTGAAACGTTTTTCTTGCAAGGTGCTATGTGGTCGGCCGGCCCATCTTCACACACAATGTCGGCCATGGACAGCTGACCATGTCCGCCATGTGCGCCGGAAGGTCCTAATGATGCCTCTTTATTTTGACCAAATGCACCATCACTGTGATGGGACATCGCCGGAGAGAAAAAGCGTGGGCCAAAATGTTAAAAGAAATATATTAAGGCCCTTTTTGCGCACACCTATGTATCAAATTTATAGCATGTATTGTATATACATATATATATATATAGCATGTTTAAGAAAGGATCGTAGCATATAAGATTTGAGCACATTAGCCAAAATTCTAACTTTTATTAAATAAAAAGCCAATAAATGCATAGGATAGAGAATTAACAAATATATCAACGTGCATGCCCGAAAAAAAAATGAAGAAAACTATTTTTCTTCACTAACATTTTGATTAAAGGTAATTAATAGGGAAATGAAAATGAAATGAAAAAGAAAAATAGTTTCTATATTTGCTTGATTGAATAAATAAATAAGGAAAAGAAAAGAAAAGAAAAGAAAACTTAGCTTAAGTTTAAAATCAAAAGTAAGGAAACTAATTTTTTTCGGCGAAAAACTTATTAAAACCATTTTCTCTTCTACGTTACGTTCTTCCATTCAAACCCTAGCCTAAAGCATAGAAGATATTTTGAAAAAATTACCCGAGGAACTGCAGACAAGGTTAATGGGAATAACTTTGCTCGAATAAGGTTGAATGAGACCAAACTATGATGTGAGTTGACACCTAAGACAAGAATAAATAGAAGGTACGAATCAATATTGTTTTCAACATCGTTAAAACGAACAAAAGAATACAACTTACATTCCAAGATCTCACCTTTAGCAGTTGAGAGCATACTGATTATCCTCCTTTAGGCCTTGTGTTAATCCCTGATTAGTATCCAAGGAAAATAAATCATCATGTCGAATTTGCGTACAAACCGTCTATCATCACGCGGTAATAAGGCGACAAAGATGTACCCTTACGAGCATGTTTTCCATGTCCTGGAACAATAAGAAAATTTTTACACATTGTTTCAATGGAGTACAAAAGAAAAATTACAAGCAGTATGTAAAATTTCAGACAACCTTAATCACTGTCCAGTGATAATGGTGATTTGGACTTTTATGGAAGAGGGCAAAAGAGGTACTCTTGAAGGGATGCTTCAGGGCGCAACCGTAAGATAGCTCGGTCCACACACGACCATATAAGCTGCTGTAAAACATCGTGTAAATAAGCGTAACGTTCCTAATTTATATAGCATTCTGTAAATTAGTTGTCGAAAAGAATGGAAAAAGAAAAAAAGAATGTGAAGAGCATACTCTTGCCGAGGAGCCTTGAGCTGGTTGTTCCGCTCCAAGTGTTGTAATCATCAATCCGAATGAGAATATAATCACGAGCATTACATTTGCGTAAACCCATTAGGGTTTTTTTTCTTTGGAGGGATATTCGCCTTCTTTGAATTTCGAATTCATTCGACACTGCGGCGAAAATTAAGAGACATATCAATATCTTTACAAGAAACATTTACGGTGATAATACGATATGTAATGCATCGTAAATAAACAGGAAAATGGATGTCCAGACCTATCTTATGCAATACCAACAAGTAAACTAAATAAATAATGAAAAAAAAAAAAAAAAGCTTCCAGACCATTGATGTTTCAAATAAATGGTATCTACTTTCTAATGTTGCATAAATGTTGCATATCATCGTAACATATAAAAAAAAAAATGACTAATAAATAGCAAAAAGTATTTAACAATGATAACATATAATGTGGATGTAGATCTAAAAATGAAAAAGAAAAAAAAATCACAAATTATAAATATGTGAAAATCTTTCAGTAGGAGGCTATTCAAATACAAATCAAGAATCTCTCCCTTCCTTATGTTTCTAAAGAAATATTTAAGATAAACATAAGACTTAAAAAATGTGATTATTATTTTCCTCAACTTAAAGGGAGTGACACTTTCAGGAAACCAAACGTAAGGGATTGCAATTTTATAACTATAACCTTCAAAATCGAAGTAATATATATTAAGGACAATAAATACCAACTGGACGCCACGTCACCTCTTCTGATGACGTGGACGTTCAACTGAAAGCCAACTCTGCTCCACATATATAAAAGAGGTGGTGTGGCGTCCAATTGGACTGCCACATCTAACAAAAGAGGTGATGTTCAACTGGACTGCATTGTCACAAAAGAGGTGAGATGACATTTATTTGATGCTTTTTATCCTTAAAATTGCTTCATTTTAGAAAATTAATGTCCTAAAATTGCAAGCCTTTAAGGTGGGTGTCCTGAAACTGTCACTCTACTTAACTTACAGGACGAAAAAAAATAATTAAGCCCCTAAAAAAACAATGATAAATAACAGTATATATCGAAGAAAATATATATTGTGAATGTAAATCTAAAAACTGATGAGGAAAAAAAAAAAAAGACATAATTGCCAAACCATGATTACGTGAAAAAAGCTTCAAATGCCAAATCAGTAGTGAAAAAAAAAAAACTTAAATGCCAAATCGTAAATAAGTGAAAAAAAAGATTTCAAAAGAGGCATTCAACATATCAAATCATGAATCTCTAACTTCCGTGTTACATAAATAATAAAGATAATTATAAGATGTAAAAAGGCAATGTAAATAGAAAATTTATGTCCCTAAAGTGTGATCTAGTGTTCGGGCTTGTTGATTATCAAACCCGAGGTCCCAGTGTTGGGTGGAAAGTGGGACTTGCTCATCTGATCTCAGGGAATTAGTCTCATCCATGGAGTGGTGTAGCGCAAGCCCATAGCCGATTGAGTAAAGATGTCCCTGAGTCGTAAAAAAAAAATCAAAAATTTATACATAAAGTAGCTAAAGCATATACTGTGAATATAGATCTGAAATAGGTGTGAAAAAAGCACAATGGACAAACCATGAATATGTGAAAAAAAATCCAACAAGAGGGTAATCGATATATCAAATTGAGAATCTATTCATTTTGTTGTTGAATAAATATTAAAGATCATCATAATACAAAAAAAAAAAAATTATAAATAAAAGAAATAAATACAAAAACTATGACTTAAACCCTCCTAAATATAGACTCATGTACCAAACGAGCACTAAAGGGTTTGATAGGGGCCCTAGGGTTTTTATGAAAACGTAAAATACAAAATGCGACTATGAAACTTAAATACAACTCAGCGTCTACCATTTTTACGCATTATTTATTTATTTATTTTCATCCGTTGATATATAAGACAACCCTTTGGATCCAATCTTGAATCTCAGCTACTATACTAAGCACACAGAAACATAGCATGTGTTCATTAATGGAGTCTTCACAATTCAATCGATAATGATACGAATATCACCATTGGAAGCTTCAGCATTGGCGTTGATCGAAGAACATGGAGCCATTTCTTGATCATGCTTCGCAGATTGCTGCACTTGGAAAAGGCAGATTAGGGCCATCTTCGTCTTCTTGGAAATAGGAAAACCATTATCCCCTTGTTTTCTCAAAAAAGTGCTAAGTTTTTCGAGCATTCTTTGCTCGTCAGGAGATCAGTTGTTCGATAAGATTCAAAGAGGAACAATGGAAGAAGGCAAGAATCTCTCCTATAGAGTTACTGTCTTTCGCCTTGTGGATTTATTTTTTGTCATGTGGCGTAAGCGAACTATTTTTTCGAGCTTTAGTAAACTTCTTTCGCAATTCTTTGTCCTAATGCTTGCTTAAAGTTGCAAATGGAAATATGCCTCCAAACTCCATTACTCATCTATCTCCATTGTTGTCAGGCAAGGATCTCCAAGGAAAAGGAAAGGCCCAATACCAAGCACGAAAAGGCTCCGAAGAGGCGTTTTTTGTGCATCCTTTATCTGATTGTTTAAGTCAGAAATCGTCTAATACTTATTTCGTCATTTAGTTAGTAGATTCTCAGAAAAGATAAAAGAAGTTATAAAGCTCATAGAAACTTCACATCTAACCTGCTTTTTACATAAATATGACCGGGAAAGAAATTTCAGATTTCGTGACAGAGAGGATTGACGATGGAGCTCGATGCCTTGGGACGATTTCACTTTATCCTCCTCGATTCTCTTACAACATGTATCCAGACAAAACACACACACACACACACAACACTAGATACATGATCTACGAGACTCGTTATCTAATATTGCGACTGAGACTTCAATTTTATTTTGAAACGCCTACCTATAACGAGGTCCATAATCCATATATTGAATAAACAAAAGAATCTACTCGGATAAAGATGTCACAATGTGTTTCAGTCATAGGCCTGCGGTATTACAACCTAGGCTTGCATAGTTTCGGAAAATAAGAAAAGGACGAGCCAAACTTTTTATTTCTCAGCTGCTTATTGAAGAAGAAGAAGAAAAAGAAGAAGAAGAAGAAGAAGAAGAAGAAGAAGAAGATGGACCTCAAGGCAATGTAATACGGAACATCAATCACAGAGGAACAGCAAAAGTTCCATTCTCCCTTTGCTCATTCCATCTTGTTAATGTTGAGCCTTCAACATTGGCAATGTTAGGGTAACATTCTAGTCAACATTTGTTGTCTGAGAATGTTCCCTATCTCAGTTTTATCTTTCATGCCCAAAACGTGTTTTATTGATGACGTGTCATTTTTCTAGTGATATACAGGATCTGGATAAGAGTTGGAATGGATCAAACCGTGTGGAAAGAGTGTGGAGCAGCTGGAGTGAAAATTGGAAAAGAGCATACTAAATATAGGAAGCTTGGAGCACAAGATGGAGACCAAGTCTTTGGAGCTTACCAAGTCAGTCCCTAACGGTCACTAACGGACCAAGTCTACTTAGTGGACGTTAGTGGACGTTGTGGGAAGTTACCAAGTCCATTTGTGGAGTGCTGCCCAAGTTGAAGAAGTATTTAAGTGCGGAGAACTTTTGACAACTATCATCGCGACGACTACAGAGAGAAGAAGATTAAGAGCGATCACGAGAGTTGTCTTTTAGCCTAGTGTTTTCTGTTTTGCAAAAGTCGAAAGACTTTGTAGGTTTGCAGAATCGAAAGATTCGTAGTTTTTCTAGGCTTGTTTTTACTATCTTTTGATAGTTGTTTTGCCATCCATTGCTATAGTGGAATTTCGCCTTGAGGCACGCAGCAAGTTTTCTGACTTGCTGCGAAATTTACTTCTCGTGTTCTTTAAGTTTCGTCACTAAGTACTCAAACTATTCCGCTGTGCGCTTGAGTGTTAGATTGAGTGTTAACCCAACATTACATCAAACATCAGTATATAACTCAGTAGTTTTACATCCATTTAGGAACCACGCCACTTCACATCTCTCAATCTGTAGGCAAGAAATACATATTTCCACGATGTTAAGAGCACTCGAATAAGTTTTTTCCCGCCTAAAATTAACATAAAGCCTCGGCAGTTCCTTCTACATATCTTTATAAGTCATGCTATCAGTGTAAGAAACTCGAGGAGAAGACTTAAGTACAACATATATTAAGGATTGGGCAGCACTAAATTATTAATCCTTTTATCAAATATACAAATAATACCCTTTCGCCCGGGCTGAGAGAGCGATAATACTTGGCGAACTCGTCACACTTGGGAGAACCTTCACCTTTTGCAGCAGTGCATTGGGATTATGAAAATGTTAAGACAACTCAGGAAGCTCCTTACTTAAAATAATTGTTTGCGGAATAATCATAAATTACCCACTGTTGATACTCAATATATCTCGTGAAGCAGTGTCTTGTTTGATTAGTAGCATTGTTGTAAAATTCGGCCTATTCGTTGCCTAAGCGCTAATCGGCCACTAATCGTGGCGAAAATCACCTAATCGGCTTCTAGTCGGTGAATCCGATTAATCATAAAGTTGTATTTATCTCGTCCTCCAAATTAGATTATTTGTTTGATGCGTATGATAAACATGTGTTCGACACGCCAACATGTGTTGCAGCTCATCACTAAACAGAAATGCTCATCACCACGATGACTTCCTGGACGGTGGTAGTTTTGGGCACGGCTTGGCGTAGTATTGTTATTCTATATGTCGTTGAACTATTTTTACTTTATGTCGAGACGACTTTTATTTTGTATTCAAAGAATTTTTTTTTAATGTATTCCCGAATGGCATTTATTTATTTTTTCTGTTATTTATTTGTAATTTTACATTGATTAATTAAAATAATTTTACAAAATTATTAATTAATAATCAAAATAACAAAAAGTAAATAAAGTCTTCCGACTACATTAGTCGACTAGAAAATGTGGTCGGAATAGCCGACTACAGATATTAGTCAGAAGTAGTCGGAATATCCTGGTACAAGTTCGTAGTCTGGAGTAGTCGCAAATGCCGACTGATTTCCGACTACAAATTTTCTACCGACAAGCCTCCTACATACTACAGTATGCAGTTGGTAATGTAGTCGGTAAGCCTTCTACCTACTAGAATATGCCTTCTACCGACTAATATATGTAGTTCTTAGGCACATTTTATTTTGTTGTGTTAATCGGGGATTAATTGGTCCATTAATGTTATTTTTAGAAAAAAATAACGAAAACAGGTAAACCGTCTAATTTTTGCTTAGGCCGTCTAGGCGCTAGGCCCCCCTAACGTCCGACTAGTGTCTAGCGAATTTTACAACATTGATAACAAAAAAAGTAAACGCCAACCAAAATAAAAAGTCCACAAGATCCCTATGATAATACTCGACCATCCAGAGGGAAGAACAAGTTCTCACCAAGAGAGAAAACACAACACCAATGAAAAGGAAAAAGAATCAAAAGAAAACAAGATTAAAAGTTGAATATTAGCACAGTAATGGTTCATGATGCTCACCTCATTCCTTCGGGATGCCTTCGATCGTCTCGAGTATGAGGCCCATGGCGTAACGTCGGTAGGAAGGCGAAGTGGGTCGCGGCGGGGCCCACAAATAGGATCCAAAAGATGAGCTTCCTCTGTGTAGACGGCAAGGAAACCTAACCCTAGTTCGTATCTTTCACACTTGATGAATATGTTAGGCTAACAGTTAGTGAAGTCGGCCCGGCGCATTGGACGATTGCCCTGCCATAAAAGAGTTAACAATGATCAATGTTTCTTCGCATCTACGACGACTATATCTTATAATAAATTCTATGGCAAAGAACGTTAAATGTATTTCAATCTTTTATTACCACATAATCAAGATGCTTGACCACGTTAAGCAGAATTTTTCCTCATTTCGAAACTCGAAACTTCCTGCACCAATCACACCCAAATACAATCTGAAAAAAGGAAATGAAAAATTGTAATGACAGTTCTTTTTGTTTAGAAAAAATTAATTGTATCGCACAATTGCTTTGCCCTACTGCGCTAAACATGAATCACTAAGATTTAATACAAAAGCTAATAAATTTCAACCTTAAAACAGTCCAACCAATCCACAAGAGCGCAATATTTTGTCATTTATAGTATCACAAGTTTTTCACGCCCTTAAAAATCTCAAACCCCACTTCAACGGTTAGCAAGTGAATCTTCTTCATTTGGACTTTAAGCCTTTCTCTTCTTCGGCGGTAGAGTTAAACACTTTCAGACCACGTTGGGTTATCCGAACTTCTTCCCCACGGTGCATAATAGTACCTACGTGGATGGATAGCCAAAGAGAATATCGTCCCCATTAGTCATAGTATCTAATTTATAGCACATGTATATATATATATATATATATATGTGTGTGTGTATATATATACAGATATCTGTGTGTTTGTGTGTGTGTATAAATTTAGCCTCTTCCTTCTGAGCGACGATGAAAGTGACCCTTGGAAGAAAATAAAATAATTTCCTTGGCAAAAAATTAATAAAGGCGTACCTGACTAAACTGGCCTTCGCTGACATCACGCATCATGATGTTCAGTAAATCATGGGACGAAACGAAATGTCAGATTTAGGGCATATTTTGCCAAAGTTCTAACCTTTACGTAAAATATGAAATAGAGAATTATTAATAAATGTCGTAAGATAGAGAGTTAATAACCATCTATTCTATATCCAAGGCCAGGAAAAAATAAAATGAAGGCGACCATTTTTCTTTACTAACACACCACTAAAAGTATAAAGGAAATACCTTAAAAAAAAATACCTGTTTGATGCGCACAACTTGGCTCGAGTAAGGTTGAAGGAGACCAAGCAAACTGAGTGATAATGCGAGCTTTTGACGCGCCGAATATAGAGAAAATCTCAAACCATAAAATCTCAAACACACTTCATTTGGACTTTAAACCCTTTCTCTTCTTTGGCGGTAGAGTTATCACTTTCAGGCCACGTTGGGTCGCTCGAACTTCTTCCCCAGGGTGCATAATAATACCTATGTGGATGGATAGCCATGAAGAACATCCATCCCCATTAGTCGTAGTGCAAGTATACTCTCTCTCTCTCTCTCTCTCTCTATGCTATGGTGATTTAGCGCATTAAATGGTTGATGCTCACCATACTGCGCGCTTGAAAAAAAATATATATATATATATATATATATATAATGAGGATGATATTCTTTCACAGTATCATAGCAGAATGTTCACTGCAGCAATGCTAGCCCCTCTACTGAAGCTTGTCGGAGAACGAACTGTGCGCTAAGGACGATGAACAGTAGTTGATGAGGCGCATTTAGACCATTAGATGGTATGTATATATGCTATGTGGTCGGCCGGGCCCCATCTTCACAATGTCCGGCCATGGACAGCTGAACATGTCTACAATGTGCGCTGATGACAGCATAGGAAGGTCCTAACCTAATGACGCCTCTTTATTTTGAGCAAAGAGCAATGAACCAAAATGTTAAAAGAAAAAAATAAATTCAATAATGAGAATATATATATATATAATAATAATAATAATAATAATTGAAGTAAAAACAAAACCCGATATATACTTACCCAAGGCCTGGAGGTCCTTTGTTCCTATTGATCACTAAGGTAGAGCGAGGGTTTAGATGATGACAGATAAATTCTAACTTTGAGCGCATGCGTCAAAATTTCTAACTTTATATAAAATAGAAAATCAATAAATGCATAAGATAGAGAATTATTTAAATACATCCAACGTGCATGGCCCCGAAAAAAAAAAATAAAGAAAACCATTTTTCTTTAGTAACACTAAAAGCATAGTAGAAACACTTCAAAAAAATCACTTATGGAATGGCAGATAAGGTTGGTGGGAAAAACTTGGCTCGAATAAGGTCGAATGATACCAAACTAAATAGATGTCAGTTGACAATAACTGGACAAGAATAAATAGAGGTATGAATCAATATCATTAAAACGAACAAAACAGCACAACTTACGTTCCAATATCTCACCTCCTTGCAGTTGAGGGCATACTGATTATCCTGCTTTAGGCGGGCATGGAGTATCTAAGGAAAATCATCACGTTGAATTCGAGTATAAACCGTCTCATCACCGCCGGTAGTAAGGCGGCAAAGATGTACCCTACCGGCATGTTTCCCATGTCGTGAATTATCAGTATGAAAAATATTACGAATTGTTTGATGGAGCACATTACAACAAGTATATAATTTCAGACAACCTTAATCCTAGTCCAGCGATATGGTGATTTGGATTTCCATGGAGGTCCTCGAGTAGGGATGCTTGAGGGCACACCGTAAGATATCTTGTCGGTCCACGCACGACCATGTAGGGCTGCTATGAAACTTTGGAACCAGCCTGTGTGTAGATTAAGAATAATGTGTCAAATTTTATATCATACTACAAATTAGTTGTCGAAAAGAATTGTTAAAAAGAATGTGAATAGCATACTCATGGCGCAACATTGTGAGCTGATTTGTTAGAAATAAAGTATATAGAATTAAAAAAATATGATACCCATAAAGTATATAGAATTAAAAAAATATGATACCCTCCCTACGCTTACGCTTTTCAGGTGAATAGGTCATTCAGTATGGTATCAGAGTCTAGGCCAAGAGAGAGTTCATGAGTACGAATCCTTACGATCACTCATTTAAAAAAATTACACGTATAAAGTTAGAGAAGAAAGAAACCAGTCTAGACGCGACGGAACGTGTTGGAAATAAAGCATATAAAATTAAAAATATGATGTCCTTCCTTCAAGCTTAAGCTTTTAGGTGCAGTGACCATTCAATGATGGAGCTCGATGCGTTGGGACGATTTCACTTTATCCTCCCCAATTCACTTACAACATGTATCCTGACAAAACACACACACAAACACATAGCGCCAGATACATCTATTAGACTCGTTATCTAGTATTGCGACTGAGACTTTGATTTTATTTTAAAATGCCTACCTAGAACGCTGTTCGTAATCCATATATTGAATCAACAAAAGAATCTATGTTGATAAAGATGTCAAGATGTGTTTCATTCATAAGACGCAGTATTACACAACTTAGGCTTGCATAGTTTCGGAAAATAAGAAAAAGACGAGCCAAACCTTTTTATTTCTCAACAGCTGCTTATTGAAGGCAATGTAATATCGGGACATCAGTTACAGAGGGCCTGGAAAAGTTCCATTCTCCCTTTGCTCATTCCATCTCTCAATCTGTAGGCAAGAACTATACATATTTCAACGATGTTAGAGCATCGAACAAGTTTTTTCCGCCTAAAATTAACATGAAGCCTCCGTAGTGCACCTGGGATTAGGAAAATGTTAAGACAACTCGGAAAGCTCCTTACTTAAAATAATTGTTTGCGGAATAATCATAAGTTACCCCCCCGGTGATACTCAATATATCTCGTGAAGCAGCGTCTTCTTTGATTAGTAGCATTGTTGTAAAATTCGGCCTAGTCGATGCCAAAGTGCTAATCGGCCACTAACCGTGGCGAAAATCACCTAATCGGCTTCTGGTCGGTGAATCCAGTTAATCGGCGATTACACTATAAAAAAAGAGTAAACAACAGACTACAATTTCTGACTACAACACTATAGTCGGTACCTAGGAAGCCTTCCGACTACAAGCAAATTTTATCGACTAGCTTTGTTGTAGTCTATATTTTTGAAGTGTACCAACTACAATTATCGAATTTTACCGACTACAGAGTTGTAGTCGGCAATAAAATCCCTATCTCAAGTGCTTAAAACCCATTTTTTCTCTATCATGTCTTCATTACAAAACCTAAATCAAAAAATTATATCACCTCCCAAATTCTCGTCTCTCATCGTCGGCCACTTGCTCCTGTTGTAGGTCGTCGCCGTCGTTGCCACCGCCCATAGCTCATCGCGCTTGATGTTCGTCCCTCTGTCCCGCCATCAGCTCGCTGCTCCGCCCTCTGTCCTTCTGTCCCACCAGTCTGTAAGACATTTTTTTTCCCACCTTTTTTCAACTATCTTTTTGCTCTGTTAGTATGAATTCCTATAAGAAATGGTTTGTGGTTGAAGGAAAACATTACATTCCGGCGCCATCCGTCGCTGCTGCTTGTCCTCAATTGTCTGTCGAACTGCTTGTTCAAATTCTTACGTGGTATGATGTGTTATTATTTATTTTTTCAGTTATTTATTTGTAATTTTACATTAATTAAAATAAATTTACAAGATTACTAATTAATAATAAAAATTACAAAAACAAAACTGTAAATGAGTCTTCTGACTACATTAGTCGACTGACTGAAAACTGTGGTCGGAATTTCGTAGTCGAGAGTAATCGGAAATGTCAATTTTCTACCGACAAGCCTCTTATCGACTACAGTTTGTAGTTGGTAATATAGGGTCTATGCTATCATACCCACTTGGGTATAACTCAAGTGGGTTGAGATTGTGACACGTGTCCAGATGGTGCTGAGATCGACATCTTGGATTGGGAAGGTATGACACGTGTCACAATCTTAACGCACTTGGGTAACCCAAGTGGGTAGGTAAGAATAAACCGTAATATAGTGGTGGGGATCTATTCTCTTCTTATCTAAATGGTGGGGATCTAACAAAAAGTAGTTTTGGTAATGAAATAAAATAAAGTCCGGACGCAAAAAATTAATAAACTGGCCTTAGCTGACGCCACATGTATCATGATCAGTAAAATCATGGGATGAAACTAACTGTCAGATTTAGGGCATATTTGCCAAAATATTCTAACCTTTACATAGAAAACAAAATAGATAATTATCAATAAATGTCATAAGATAAGAGAGTTAATAACTATCTATATATCCAAGGCCAGGAAAAAAAGAAAATGAAATACCTTAAAAAAAATACCTGTTTGATGCGCGCAACTTGGCTCAAACCCCACTTCAACGCTTAGCAAGTGAATCTTCTTCATTTGGAGTTCCTCAGTAAAACCTTTCTCTTCTTCGGCGGTAGAGTTGAAACACTTTCAGGCCACGTTGGGTCGTCCGTGTTGGTTCTTAAGTTTAGGATGAATACGTTCAGATTATCAAAAAGAAAGAAAACTCACACATATAGAATACTGCTGTATATACCTTGTATTACAACTTGAAAGCATACATGCCTTTTATAGGCAATAACAGTTACATAGTGCTAAGTAACTATTTGTTCACTGAGAACTATATTTCCACGTTCTCTGATTTTGAATTAGTCTTCCAACAGTCCGAACTTCTTCCCCAAGGTGCATAATAATACTTATGTGGATGGATAGCCATCCCCATTAGTCACAGTGCAAGCTCTCTCTCTCTCTCTCTCTATTTTAGCGCATTAAATGGTCAGCTCATCACCATACTGCGCGCTTGAAAAAAAAAATATATATGTATAATGAGGATGATATTCTTTCACACAGTATCATAGCAGAATGTTCACTGCAACAATGCTAGCCCGTCTACTGAAGCTTGTCGGAGAACGAACTGTGCGCTAAGGACGATGAACAGTTGGTGAGGCGCATTTAGACCATTAGATGGTATGTATATATGCCATGTGGTCACATCAACGACCTACCAATGGACGCCATTGCAACGTTACATCAGAGCTCGGAAGTTAAGAGCTTGGGTCACAGTAGGCGAGAAGGGCAGTCTCTCTCTCTCTCTCTCTCTCTCTCTCTCTCATGGTTGGTCATCGTATTGCGCATAACAAAAAGTTTATAGTCATATTTTGGAATTTTTCCAAAATGAAAACATCGCGCAAGAATTACAACTGTGAAACGTTTTCTTGAAAGGTGCTATATATATGTGGTCGGCCGGCTCATCTTCACACACAATGTCGGCTATGGACAGCTGACCATGTCCACCATGTGCGGCGCCGGAAGGTCCTAATGATGCCTCTTTCTTTTGACCAAATGCACCGTCCGTCACTGTGATGGGGACATCGCAGGAGAGAAAAGCGTGGGCCAAATTGTTAAAAGAAATATATATTCATATGACAAATATATGAAGGCCCTTTTTGCGCACACCTATGTATCAAATTTATAGCATGTGTATACATACACACACATATATATATATATAGTATGTTTGAAAGGATCGTAGCATATAAGATTTGAGCACATTAGCCAAAATTCTAACTTATATAAAATAGAAAATCAATAAATGCATAGGATAGAGAATTAATAAATATATCTAATGTGCATGGCCCGGAGCAATAATAATAATAATAATAATAATAATAATAATAAATATATAGAAGAAATACTTCAAAAAAAATCACCTGTGGAATTGCAGATTAAGATTGGTGGGAACAACTTGGGTCGAACCAAGGTTGAATGATACCAAACTATAGATGTCAGTTGACACTAACTAGACAAGAATAAGTAGAAGTATGAATCAATATATATATATATATAGATATATATCATTAAAACGAACAAAACAACACAACTTACGTTCCAATGTCTCACCTCTAGCAGTTGAAGACCATACTGATTATAAATCATCACTTTGAATTCGAGTATAAACCGTCTATCATCACCGCCGGTATTAAGGCGGGAAAAGATGTACCCTACCGGCATATTTCCCATGTCATGAATCAGTATGAAAAATATTACGAATTTTTCGATGGAGCACATTACAACAAGTATATATAATTTCAGACAACCTTAATCACTGTCGCCAGTGATATGGTGCTGTGGATTTCCATGGAAGAGGACAAAAGAGGCACTCGAGGAGGGCACACCGTAAGACATCTCAGTCCAAACACGACCATGTCGGGCGCTGCTGTGAAACTTTGGAACCAGCCTGTGCGTAAATAAGCGTAATGTGTCAAATTTTTGTATCATTCTGCAAATTAGTTGTCGAAAAGAATTGTCAAAAAGAATGTGAAGACCATACTTGACACTGTGAGATGATTTGCTGGTAATGAAGTAAATAGAGTTAAAAATATGATATCATCCCTTCAAGCTTAAATTTTTAGGTATAGTATCAGAGTTTAGGCCAGGAGAGTTCATGAGTACGAATCCTTACAACCATTTATTTAAGAAAATTACATGTATAAGGCTAGAGAAGAAATAAACCAGCCTAGATGCGGTGGAACATGTTGGAAATAAAGTATATAAAATTAAAAATATAATGTCTTTTCTTCAAGCTTAAGCTTTTAGGTGAACTGAACATTCAATATGGTTGTTCTGTTTAATGTAGCGAGAAGGAAAACATATACCCTCTTTTATGCAATAACATCTCACGGCTTTGTAAATTAAAGAAATAATGGGAAAGAAAAAAGGTAAATTCAATAAAAGAAAAAAGCTTCCAGACCACTGACAAACCAAATCAATAATATTTACTTCTAATGTTGCATAAATGTTGAATATCATCGTAACATATAAAAATATGACTGATAAATAACAAAAAAAAAAATTATTTATCAATGATAACATATAATGTGGATGTAGATCTAAAAATCGAAAAGAAAAAAGAAATGAACGGATTTGTTAAAGAAGATAACTCACATGTGTCCCACATAGATTAAAAATGGAGAGATTCACTGGCATATAAGTTGATGGGCTACTCCACTTATCACTAATTGATTTTAGAATGGAACCACATTCAAGCTTATGCGAACAACTCTCCCATGTGTGGGTCCGTGTGCGTAGGCCCGATGAAGAATTTCAAAAAATTATAAATGCATGTGAAAATATTCCAGTATGAGGTCATTCAAATACAAATTGAGAATCTCTCCCTTATGTTCCTAAACAAATATTAAAGATAGGCATAAGACTTAAAAAGGGCTTAATTATTTTTTTCATCATGCAAGTTAGGGGTGACACTTTCAGGACACCCAATTTAAGGGTTTGCAATTTTCTAACAACAACTTTCCAAATCAAAGAAATTTAAGGACAACAAATACCAACTGACCGCTAGAAGAGGTGATGACGTGGCAATCCGTGTTGAAGCCAATGGAACATCACATCATATAGAAGAGGTGATGTAGTGTCCAATAGAATTGACACGTCGTACTAAAGAGGTGAAATATCATCCAGTTTGATGTGATATCCTATTGGCGCTTGTTGTACTTCAATTGCTTCGATTTTAAAAATTAGTATCCTAAAATTGCAATCTCTTAACTTGATTGTCGAAAGTATCGCTCCTCTTAAGTTAGACCCAAAAAATTAAGCCCTTAAAAATAACAATGATAAATAACAAAGTATATATCGAAGAAAATATATTGTGAATGTAAATCTAAAAACTGGTGAGAAAAAAAAAAGAGAGATAGTTTTCCAAACCATGATTACATGGAAAAAAAAAAGCTTAAAAAACAAGGGAGAAGGCACACAAATCAAGAACATATTGCATAAATATCAAATATTATAGAACAATTTGAAAAAAAAAAAAGATGATGGCTAATACGAATTAAGTATAGAAAGACAAAATTTATATTATTAATGTAGATGTGAAAATCTGCAAGGAAAAACCTTACTCCTCAAGCCACAGATAGCTGAGCTTCCAACTTGAGGTTCTCAACACATCAAATAAGCAATCTTTCTCTTATGTTGCTGCATCAATATTTATAATTATTATAAGATAAAAAAAAATCATAAATAAGAAATGAATATATAACCATGAAAATGGTTTTAGATATGAAAATAGGTGTAAAAAAAAAAATTAATTGCCAAATCAAAAATAAGTGAGAAAAGATTTCAAAATGAGGCGATCGACATATCAAATAAAGAATTTCTAATTTCTTGCGTTACATAAATTATTAAGATAATTCTAAAATGCAGAGAAGACAATGATAAAAAAAATACATAGATCTGGGAGATCGGTGTGAAAAAAGCATAATCGATGAATCACGACCAAGCGAAGAAGAAAAAATTGCAACGAGAGGCTATCGATATACCAAATCGAGAATCTCTTCCTTCTATTGGTGCATATATTGAAGATCATCATAACACACAAAAAAAAATGATAAATAAGAAATAAATACAAAAACTATGAAAAAACTTCTACCTTGGTTGTAGATCTGAAAATCAATGAGAAATTTCCAGGCAAGTCCGTGCTCTTTCTCAATTTTAACGGATGAAAAATGATTCGCTCTACAACAAAGGTCTATGACCTCAATTCTTCGAGAAAAGCACTCGACAAATCGAAGAGGGGAAAAGAAACCTAGAAATGATTGTACGATTTAATTGGTGGACATAGCCGCAGAGAGACGGGGAAAAATAAACATAGAATTCGATTAGAACTTTTGGGGGGAGGAATGAAAGTGCAAAGCCGCGTCGAAGCTTCGAGAGTTTCTAAAGGGTTTAATAGGGGCCCTAGCTAGGGTTTCTATGAAAATGTAAAGTACAAAATGCGACTATTCGACTTAAATACAACTCAGCGTCAACCGTCGTTACACATTATTTATTAATTTATTTATTTTCATCCGTTTAAATAAATATGTAAATTATACGACGAGCCTATTGGAATCATACGGTATAGCGGGTAAATCATGTCATTGGCGCAAATCCACCTCCTCATGCTTATTTCATAGTAGCACATTATTGATAGTAGCAACCAACACACAACAGAATCTCAGCTACTATATGCTCTCTTTTTTTTCTTTTTCTGTTCCGATGTATCCCCACTTGATCAGGCTATGGGCTAGCCCCTAAATACCGGCGTGAGCTTGCGCTACACAGACCTGGCGGAGGCTTAATTGCGCCATACACTCCAGTGGTGGAACTAATCCCGGGGCCAGATGAATACGTCTCAAACTCACCTGACAACGATAGTCATGGGAAATAAATCACATGGGGACTACTCAAGGAATTGTGGGAGGGGGGATTCGATCTCACGACCTAACCACAAATCCTTAAGGCCTCCTCCTTGACCGCTAGACCAAGGCCTCAGCTACTATATGCTCTAAGCATACAAAACATAGCCACCATTCACAAATGGAGTCTTCTCAAGCCAATCGAGAAAATGATGTGAATATCATCATCGGCAGCAGCTTCAGCATTGGCTTCGATTGAAGACTACGTACGGAGCAGTTTGTGACTACATCGTCGTGTCTGTGATAGGCAGTTGATGGCCATCGTCGTCTTCTTGGACATATGGGAACCATATCTCCCCTGGTAGGTTATATGACTGTTTTCTGTATAAGAAATTTTTCATATAAAGTATATTGTTTTCTGAGTGTCTTTGCTCATCAAGGGAGCACTCATTCGCTTGTTTGAAAAGATTGAAGGAGGCAAGATTATCTCCTATGCCAGGTGCCCTATTGATAATATATTTAATATAATTTTGAATGGGAGAAAACTCAAATGTCCCCGATGTTTATCATATGGACCAATTTAGTCCCTGATATTTCGCGCTAATCAATTTAGTTATCGGTGTTGTCGATTTTGGACCAATTTGGTCATTCCGTCACGATAAATGCCAAATTTAATGGAAATCTCACACGTCGAGGTACTGCAGAAGAAAAAACAGCAAAATCCGATCCAATTTATCATAATCGAATAGTTAACATGTTGGTTAACCGTATTCTGAAACACGGAAAACAATCATTGGCTTATCAAATTATCTATCGAGCCATGAAAAAAATTCAACAAAAGACAGAAACAAATCCATTATTTGTTTTACGTCAAGCAATATGTGGAGTAACTCCCGATATAGCAGTAAAAGCAAGACGTGCAGGTGGATCGACTCATCAAGTTCCCATTGAAATAGGATCCACACAAGGAAAAGCACTTGCCATTCGTTAGTTATTAGCAGCATCCCGAAAACGTCCGGGTCGAAATATGGCTTTCAAATTAAGTTCCGAATTAGTGGATGCTGCCAAAGGGAGTGGCGATGCCATACGCAAAAAGGAGGGTCCACATGATAAACATTGTGGACCATTTTGAGTTTTATTTCAATTTTTAATATATATATATATTATATAAGTATATATTTACTAAAACTATATACTATATAGTACCAAAAGTTTTGAAAATTTTCGCGGGGACCCATCGGGACGCACTGTAGATTCGCCCTCGCGTCTATTAACGTCGCGACTGAGGCTTCAATTTTATTCTAAAACGCCCAACAATAAAGATGTCCATACTGAAGGAAAAAAAAAAGTCTACTCAGGGTAAATATGTCACACAATGTGTTTCATTCATAGGCCGCAGTATTACACAGCTTAGGCTTGCATAGTTTCGGAAAATAAGAAAAAGACGAGCCAAACTTATTACATCTCAGCAGCTTGTCGAAGGAGATGAAGAAGATGGACCACCCCAAGGAAGGCAATGTAATATGTCTGAACATCAGTTACAGAGGGCCTGGAAAAGTTCCATTCTCCCTTTGCTCATTCCATCTCTCAATCTGTAGGCAAAGAATTATACATATTACAGTGATGTCTTGGTAGTTTGTTCCTTCTTCCACATATCTTAATTTAGGTCGTGCCATCGTTGGAAGAAACTCGATAGAAGACTTTAGTGCAATGTACATTAACAATTTGGGCATAAAGCACTAAAGAATTCATCCTTTTTATCAGTTTGCAAAACATACCCATTCGCCGGGACAGAGGGAGCGATAATACTTTGCAAACTTGTCGCACTCGGGAGCACCTTCTCCTTTTGCAGCAGTGCACCTGAGATTACGAAAAATGTTAAAGACAACTCGGGAAGGTTCTTACTTGCAGTAATCGGTCAAAGAACTGCCTGAAATCGATGTTTAGGAATAGACCAAGTTACCCACCGGTGATACTCAATATATCGTGTGAAGCAGTGTCTTGTTTGATTAGTAGTAGGGAAGCGAAAGTCTCCTGGCGCTGTCTCGAGCTGCAAAAAACGAAATAAAGGACAATATGAGAGAGAGAGAGAGAGAGTAGAAAACACTCAAAAATGAACTGTCGTGATTAGAAGTCAAAGCCAAACCTTTATCTCGGGAGTCTCTTCAGAATCTTCTTCATTGACAGTGTTCTCAGATTCATCATTACCACTGCTTTCTTTCAGAGGAGGCTGATCGGCTTCATTAGTAGCTTCAGTTGCTGGATTTGATTCTTTGCTTTCTTCAAAGGCACTTTCAGGGGCTTTTTCGTCATTTACAGCAGCGGGAGGAGCATCTTCAGAAACAACAGTTGGGGTTTTCTTATCAGTTTCTTCAGCAACATCACCTGAGGAGGTTTTCACCACAGAATCTTCAACAGATTTTGTAGACATCTCTGGTTTCCGTTCACCCTGCTTTAGCAAATATTGCTGCATATATCGAAAGAAAATAGGCATTTTGAAACGTGATACTCTCAGCTACGGAAAATGAGTCACAAAAAAAAAGGAAACTTTCTTTTCTTTCTAATTATGCTCCGTCGCAATCTGAAAAAATGTCCAGAACCCCAATGTAATGTTCCATATAATGCCACACGAAATTAGCAATTTACATTACACGATTTTCAAGGATGTAAAGGATCAAAGAAATGGAGGACATAGCGATGCTAACTCATACTTAAGAGCGGCCTCTGATCAAAACAATGACTTCAAACACATGCCAGAAGGAAGCTTCAGAAACAATTTTTCAAAACATGAATATCAACAGCATATTCAACTCAAGAAAACAACGATCATGAAACCAATAACGCAATTTAAGCAAGCAAACTATTCTGTTGGATAATGATGATCTTGTCATGAATATGAGGTATTAAATAAATCAAGTTAGGTAATGAAAAAGGCTTCCACAAAAATTTCTGCACGCATGAGAGTGAGGAAAGTGAGGAGAACTTTCACCACTTCCTCATCAGTTAACTCTTCCTAATTGGCCAGTTAAAAAAATTTAAGCTTGAGAACTTGCGAGATGTCCATTCAAGCAGCCCCAACATTTAACAAATGAGTCCAAACATTAGCAGTCATTCTTGTCGAACTAGTACCACATTCATAACCTTCAAGAATCTACAATACCTCAGCGGCATTAATAGGAAGGAAAAGATTTAATCTAGCAGGAAAAAAAAATGTAAAAGAGACAGATTTATGAGACAATTATAGGCTAAGCATCATAGTTGTTCCTTTACACACTGGACAAGGATTTTGGATCACAAGAGAGAAGAGACAAGCCATATAACTTTCATGGCAGCATGAAATTCTATACGATACATCGATAATGGATATCCTTTTCTGATCACTAAGAACGCCAGCACATGAGAAAGATCGGAACAAAGCACATCTTCACTAACACAAAGTAGATCACCATTGAATTTACTGAAACAGATAAGAAATCAATTCTGCGTTCAAGGTGAAATCAGAGGAACAGCAAAAGAAAAATAGTTTCCTCAGAGAAGCAAATCCATCTAGAACGGCAGGATAACGATCGAGATTTCAAAGTACCTCAGCTAGCGACGGAGTATTAGATTCAACGTCCGCCATTTCAGATGGATCGAGCAGATTGCAGATAGTATTGGGAGTGAAGGTTGTCGCTCTCCTCTATCTCAGCTGCAAGAGACAATGGCGAATCACAGACTCCATTAGGTAAACACATGGAAGAGATGGGCCGAAACTGGGCCGGCCCAATTCCAACAAAGCAGGCCCATTATCTGTAAGAAGGCCCAAACAAAACGTGGGTTGTGAACATGCTGGCATCGGTGATTCAAACAATGAAGTTATAGATCTTTATAATGTCAAAAGTATATCTATCTTTTTTGTCGCTACTTCATATTCTTCCGCAGTTTTGTTTGTTTATTTCATTGTAAAATTTTATCCAATTGATATTATGGATAGAATTATCCTTTTCGTTCACCTCCTAATATTGACTAATAGTATTGGAGTGTGCACTAATATTTAAATATATATAATATTATTTTATAGTATAAGATTTATTTTTACCTTAAAAGGTTTTTAGTATATGAAATTATAGTTTAATTATGATTCTATATTTAAAAAGAAAAAATATTATTTACGATGGAATAATTGGAACAAATAATAAAATAAAGAGTAAAATTATAAATTTATATGACAGACCAAATTAATCGATTTGAGTTAGTTTTTAAGAGGTGCCGACTAATTATATATGGAACATATATGTTGGCATTTGACACGTCTCTTGCCATTAGATATGCCCCAATCGAGGCATGAATTCCTTATGGAATGGAAATCGGGAAATTTTTTCTCCGTGGAATGGGACAGAGATGGGAATTATAGTTCCTGCCCCAAGGGATCACTGCTCTATTTTTTGTGGAAATTCATTACATTAAATTTTTCTCTATTTTCTTATCGAAGATAGATGAGATTTTTTTCTCGTCTTGTCTCATTGACAAGCTTATGAGTCGTCTTGACAATATATATATATATATATATAATTTTGAAGATTGTGTGTGCCTTTACCATAAGTTTTGATCAACTAAACCAAACCTACATTTCCCCTTAATTATTTAATTTATAATATTTTAGCAATGAAATTATTCTGGGAAAAAGAAAAATGAAATTTCGAAAAAGAGATTGGGTTGGCTGTTTTTTTATTCATTTTTGGGTAAAAGGAGTTGGTATAATTTAAACTTCTTTTTCTACATTAAATAAAAGGCATTTTCTTTGACCAACCAATAAATTATCAGAAGCTTAAAAGTCTTGAGAACAATGATTTGTTTAAGTTATTTGAGAAAGCTTAGTTCAACCATTAGTGAAAATATCCGATTTATTTAATTAAAACTGCCTTCTCTTCCACCGTAAATCAATTCTCAGCCACACAAATATAAATAATTAAAATAATTAAGTCTCAGCATAGCCATGGAATTCTCCATAGTGTGGTCGGCTTGGCGTCTATAAACAATGTTTAATATCTTGCCGAAACAAACAAATTCATGTTTATTATGAATTAATTAATTTTAATGGCGTATTCTAAAAAAAAAAACATTGTCTACGGAAAAAAAAATATAATTTATTTTTTTCTCTGTCATCATAGTCGTCGGCGGATCAGGTTGGAGCACCCATAATCTATTTCATTTTCTTTCTCAATTTCCTTATTTTTTTTATTTTATGTTTTGTTTATTAATGTTTCTCATCTCGTATGAGGGTTTTTCGTATCTCGTATGACAGTTTTCTTTCTCTTGTATGACAGTATTTCTCTCTTGAATAAAAGTTTTCAATGGTGTTATAAAATAGATATGAGAAATGGACATTGTGTTGTCATTGGTGATTCAAACAATGGAGTTATGGATCTTGATTCGATAATGTCAAAAGTGTTTGAAGGAAGGATTGCAATTGATGATATTAGGATTACATTTGATGATAGTATTATATCTATCTTTTTTTGTTGTTCGTTCGTATTCTTCAGCAATTTTTTTTGTCACTCGATTGTAAAATTTTGTTCAATTGATATTATAGAATAAAATTATCGTTTTCCTGAAAAAAAAAAAGTTTAAAGGTGTGTGAATGTTTTTAATGTTGATATAATTAGATGAATTAAATATTGTTATTATAGTTGAATTCAATGATTAAAAATAGTTGGATGATTAATGAGATGAAATGTATTAAATGATGTAGATATTAATTGTAATTGTGAAAATTAGATTAGTATAAATAGGTACCTAGAGTTGTATTGAAAAATACTCCAAATTATTAAATAATATTTAATATTTTCTCTCTCTAATCTTGTAACACTTATTATCCTAATAATATTATAATATTCTTAAAATCAGTTAATAATATCGAAATAATTTTAATATAATATTTAATTATAATAATATTCTTATAACAATATTACTATTATTGGACTGTAGTACATATATATATTACATGTATATTGTAAAATTTTGTTCTTGGGAGCCAAAATTACAAATTTCTCGGAACCGTTTCCAGTAGTTTCAATAGAAATTTAATAAATTTTTTTAAGTTATATATTTAAAAATAGGTTTATAATTATTGTTATATTTTTATTTTTTTGGTTAAAAGAAAATAAGATATTCAATATGTTATTTGTAAAGCAATTTTAAATAATTTACGTATGGCCATACCTTTCATGAGGTCGAGATAGATTTTATGTTGCAATCAAAGGAGGCCAGGAGTAGCCGTCCAATGTGTTGTTCAACGCAATCTATGATTTTTTTATTCTTATTATTTATATATACGGTAAGAAGTTTTTTATTGGATAACTATCATTAGATTAGCAGAGCAATCATGCTGATTAAAATATAATTGATGACCCGATAAAGTTAAAAATTACTATTTAGTACTAATCTCAATTTTTTAATAATATTGATCAGTGCAACATAGCTATACGTGGCATGGGAGATGAATGTGGCATATAATCCAAATAATATATATATATATATTCGCATACTTCATTAATCATTACTCAAACTCAATATTTGGATTCAAATATTGGATTATCTTTCCGTACAACAAAAGTAAATTATTTAGTAAAGCAAGAAAATGAATAAATTGTAATATTATCTTTGTCGAAAACTATATACCATGAATGTGAATAATGTGTGATATGTAAAGTGAATATTAGTCCACCATCGTAGAATAATAATCTAACACAATATGCAACCTTATAAAACTCAGAATATAAATGAGAGAGATTACTTAGTCCCAATTACTTTATATAACTAGTAACAGTTTAGTAAATAAATAAATGAAGATTGTAGTAAACTATAAGCTTATTTAAGAAAAATAGGAGAATTCTTTTTTAATAAATTCAATAATTATTTATTTTATTCAGATATTATTGGCTAGCCACATCACTTAGCCTTAGGTTGGAAAAATCCCCTTGATGAATCATTTCACATTGAGACCTCATAATATTGAGATGGAAATTCCTGATCAAAATGTCGACGGCGATTCCCCATCGGTGAAAGTATGAAGATGGAATTCATGTTTTCCACTCATCCCCGTCCCTCGGCCCTAACTCTGAACCAAAACGGTAATTCAACGTTCTACGATTTATTTACTAATACATAATATGTAATGTAATATTTTGTAAAAAAAAATAAAAAATATGTCGCCTAAAACATATCTATCATACATGATATACAACATTATTTTTAAAAATTTCATATCACATTATTAATGCTTTTCTGTCGCAGTTTATCCTAATTTATTTTTTTCGTGAATATTTAGTTACACTTACTGTCAGTTTTGACTTGACGATGCTAGTTAGTTTATTTTTTCGATTTAGATATTTTTTCAGTTTTGTATCAATACAGAAAACCCTAATCCCCAAACGACAACTCTAATCAAACGGTGATTTTTCTATAATAGGTCTTGTAATAGGTCTCGGGTTCAATTACACATTAAAACATATTTTTTTTTATAGTAAGAGGTACCATGCTCCATGGTACCCCTTATATATAGCACGATACCCCTTATATGCTCCATGGTACCCCTTATATATAGCACGGTACCCGCATGTTTGCTATATATAAGGGGTACCATGCGGGTACCGTGATATATATAAGGGGTACCATGACTATGACCAAAATACCCTTAAATTGAAGGCTATTAACTTAAAAAAATAAAAAAGAAGACTATTTTTTTAAAATTGATCAAGTCGAAGCCATATTTTAAAAAGACCCTATATAAGAGTCGTGGAGAATATGAACTCTCCTCAAGCTTGCTCTCTCTCTCTATATCTCTCAACCAATCGTTTCCATCTATCGGATAAGAAATTATGACAAAGGTATTCCCAAACGCATCGACTGCGGCGGTTTCGATCGCATCATCGTCATCGGCGCGCGATGATTCGTGCGAAATCAGCCGCACGAGTTCGTCGACGGTGGCGCTTACCGTGTGGAAGAAATCGCTGCTCTTTAACTGCGACGGTTTCACGGTGTTCGACTCCGTCGGTAACCTCGTCTTCAGAGTCGATAACTACATGTCTCGCCACAAGGGAGAGATCCTTCTCATGGACGCTTCAGGCAACTGTCTCCTCACCATTCGCCGAAAGGTAAGCTCTCTATGATAATTTCTCCCCGATTTTTCCCTACGATCGACGCCACAGATTTAAATTGAATTTTCTCTGAACCATAGGGAGTTTATCTGCAATTGTATCGTGCTATTGATCTATACCCTATGTGTAATTTCTGTAAACTGCCTTTGTAATTTCACCAAGGCTGTTAATCTGTTTCGTCATTCTCAAGAACAAGCTAGGCTATGGCCTTAATTTCGCTGCTGATTAACCTCTCCTACTCTCTAGTAGTCCCTTGAGTAAAATTTGCTGCTCTGTTTATCTAATAGTGAGTGCACTTGACGCAGAAGCTGAGTCTCGGGGATACGTGGATGGTCTACGAAGGGGAGACATGCGAAAACCCCATATTCTCAGTACGAAAAAACATGAACCTTCTCAACACCAAGTGCTTGGCTCACGTGAATTCGGCCAACAGAGAAAACGATTACGACATTGAGGGTTCATATGCTCGACGAAGCTGCGTAATGTACGATACAAAAAAGAGACAAGTGGCGGCAGAAATCAAGAGGAAGGAAGCCTCTATCAAAGGTGTGGCTTTTGGGTTCGATGTCTTTACGCTGATCGTACAGCGGGGCTTCGATGCAGCTCTGGCCATGGCTCTAGTGATCCTTCTCGACCAGATGTTCGGCTCCTCCTCTTCTTCTTTTGGGCGTCGGCTTCTTCTGTCCAACTCATTCTCGTAAGCACAAATCTTATTATTTTTATGGCATGTGCATTCGATCGAGCTTTTGGTTTTTTCGTTTTTGATAAAAGGCCAACAAGCTCTTGTTGTGCTTTTCTGTTGTTCTATGTATATAGTCAATGGCCTATCTCTTATTCTGCGTTTGGATTACATTAATAAACTATGTACTCTTCCTTAGTGATTGAATGCAGTAATAAGATTCCTTGTCTTGCTCTTTCTTTGTAATGTTCCCTCTCAGTGGATCTCAAGAACTAGGAATTATTAAGATGATTCTATACTTGTCGATAAGCTGCATTCGGCTCGCACCGATCTTGAAACCTTCCCGAAAGATTTGAACCCTAAAATTTAATATGGTCTAGAAAGTGTTCGACATGCTTGTTTGCCTCTTTAGGACACCGTCGCCCGATTTCGAAGTGTCGCGAGGTCGCTTCAAAACTGTCGTTCTTACAAGTATGATGGAGTGTTGAGAATATTCGCCCGAAATTGGAAAATAAATACCAACATGATTTTAGTATAAACATGAAATACTTCACTCCAATTGATTTTTATGTTGGGATGATGCTTTCGAGTTTGAGAATGCGGTTGTAAACATAACCAATCGATCGGTGTTAGACAAAGTATTGGTATACCGAGTTTCGATTTGGGATTAACTTTCCAAACAACTCCCTTCACATGCGACATAATTTGAAACAATCTATTATGTCCTACTCAATTGGGTTATAACCCAACTCTGTTCAAGATATATTGCCATATTTTCGACCAGACAACATCACTACGTAGTTGGGATATCCGCTCGGACGGATTGGTAAGAGGAAATTCCATTAATAAACAAACACGTTGGGTTAGCATATCAAACAATGGCGTGTCAAACAATAGTTTGGACCCGCTCTAATACTACAATAACTAATCGATTGGTACATAAACGTTGTCGAAGAATCGGCATAAATCAATGGAAAGCACGCCTAGGGGACGGACAAAGAGCTAGGGCATGGAGGGAGCAAACCGTTCGCTTTTGGCTACAACCTTGTTTTAGATGCTATTTAGGGTAGCAGATGAAGAATGCCATTATCAGGCTCATAGTAGTTAGTGGCACACGGCGCACTATGGTGCGCGCAATAGCGAAGTACGACTCATGTTTGAGAATATTTAAAACAAAAAATATATATGATGCATATTCATCTCTAATCGTATTGTTCTACGACCCAACCCAATCCAACGCACACTAAACGATCAATGTGATATCTATTGGGTGTTATCCAACCTTTTTATTTTTTTTCTAATAGCTCAATGCCATTTGTTTAGGAATGGCGCAGGGCTCTCGCCAAGCTCGCCGTGGACTACTGCGATCAGGCTCGTTGGGCCTGCTCAAAGAGTGTTTTGTGATAGTTATCCTTCTTCGTTATTAACTAGTTCGTATCCATTCACTCAAATCAGTAGAAGGCTTGCTCGGGAAATTTTTTTTCGAGGCTGGCGGTAACGACGAAGGTTAAGTCGACGATCATCATCGTAACTCATGCATTGGATCCATCTTGTCCGAGTGGTAGGAGGCTTTCAAACACGTCAAGAATTAATCAGCTTAGAACAGTTAACCCTGACTCACAATGTAATGAAACTGTTCTTTTAATGACATCTCATATATATATATATATATATAGATATATATAGTCAACTTTACTACATCAATGGTCTGTATTCCATTTTGGGTTCAACTTACTATTCTCGAATTTGTGTTCAATATTCACAATGCCGTCTACGACATATGTGATTTTAACGGTCATTATCGTAGTGGAGTTTTAAGATTAGTTTGGTGCAGAAGTTCATAATTCTTGAATAGCCTCATAATTCTTGGTTAAATTTATACGTGCATTGCCTATCTATAATTGTATGCTCATTTTTTTTTGCCAAATAACTCTTTGATTTTTTTTTTTTAAACTTATGTAGTTGTTTCAATTAAGAAAAAAAAAATTCTCTATCATTTGAAAATCAATGAAAAAATATATATATATATATATATATATATGGTGCTCACCCACCGTAAGCACTATAGTAAATATCTCATCTATTGTGCTTTTCTTTCCTTTCTGGCTCCGCCATCCCTCTCGACTCTGGCGTCACCTCCGCCGCTCACCTCCGGTACGTTGATTTCTCATAAATTCATCATCTCGGCTCTCTACAAGAAAATCAAAAATAAAAATAAATTCCTAATAACGCTTCCTAGGTGAGCTGCGGAGGTGACGGCAGAGTCGAGAGTCACGGCGGAGCTAGAAAGGAAGGAGAAGCGCAATAGGTAAGAGATTTGCTATGATGCTCACGGGCGGTGGACACTATAACAAATATATATATAATATATATATATAATATATATATATATATATATATGTGTGTGTTCCATGGCGATGATGATCACGAAATCAACTACAAACGTTCTATTGGAAAGTTGATTACTAAGGAGAAAAATGCGCAAAAAACTCATATAATAAAGATGCATTTCTTACTCAAAGCAACGTTGAACAACATTTTTTAGTATGAATTAGGACCACAAAAGTAAATTACTTATCAGCTGCAAGGAAATTATGTCCACAAGAAAGACGATAAAAAAGCAGGCAAGGGTTTTGTTAATGGTGGGGTGTGGGACCCTATGCATATTACACCCCACCCCACTTACCAAATATTTTCTTTATAATTTCATTTCCCAATGACTCTTAAGCTTGGTGTTCAACTTAGATCAATTCGCCTTTAAAAAAAATATAATAAAAATTAAACAAATAAATAAAACTTAGATCAATTTGAGTTCCCACTAAGAAGATGTGGTTTGTATGTGTTCAGCTGTGTTTTCACACTAATGCCTGTCGATCTATTTAACGTGAGACCATCATTGTAAGAAATAGATATGAAATGACATTATCCAACACTGTGTGAGGAATCTTTCATCATTCCCCTTTTTTTTTCCCTTTCTTTCACGGAAGGTGTCTACACAACGCCACCATAGACCACACGCTCTGAACGTTAAGTTCTGTTGGAATCGAACCTAAACCCTCATTGTCAGCTGTGGGTCATCCTAGTCAACACAGTCTGACTTAGTTTAGTCTGAATGAAATATGAAACTCACTGTCAGCTATGAGCACGCTCAGTTCGCACATTCCGACTAATTCCAGTCTGAATCGAATCTTAACCTCATTGTCAGCGATGGGATGACACCCGACTTTCAGGAAGACTAAACATTCGAGTGGAATCAAAATCATAAACTCCTTCTTGTGGAAAGTCATATATCCGACTACTTTGATCTATTCTTTGGAGTGAAGGCATTCATCATATGGTATGAGCAAAGAAAGATGCTCGAGGCTTCAATTATCACACAAAAATCAAAGAAAACCCTAAAAGTTCTCCTATGATTTCAACGTTGACTTTGATTAGTTGCTGAGGATTAATGAATGAATATTAAAAAGAGGACCTTGAGGAGAAGATTCGGTCAATGCAAAACATCTAAGTCTTTCTATATTTTATAATTATTGACCCTTTTCTTATATACAAATTGCATGGAAAACAACAAGAAATTCATGCTGTCGAATTCATACGAATTTCTTACAACTTTCAATTCGACATTACAGTTTCTTGCAATAGAAAATTGTACATTGTTTCTTTTCTTATAAGCACTTCTACAAGAAATTTTCCTTGTAAATTTCTAACCACATTTGTGTCTTTTTTCCTCGAACCAATCCATGCATCTATAAATACTCATTCAATGCCATCCCACTGATAAAACCTATTCAAAACACAGTAGCAATACATTAATACACCAATCAATCAACCACCTAAAAAGAAAGAAAAAAAAAAGAAGAAAGAAAAATGGCAAAACTCTCCTTCAATGTAAGAAGACAAGCCCCCGAGCTTATCCGACCCGCCAAGCCCACGCCCCATGAGTTCAAACCGCTCTCCGATGTGGACGACCAAGAGGGCCTCCGTTTCCACATCCCCGTCATCAGCTTCTACAAGGCAAATCCCGCCATGATCGAATCCAAGGTGGACCCCGCGGGGGTCATTCGAAGGGCCATTTCGGAGGCTTTGGTCTTCTACTATCCCTTTGCGGGGAGGCTCAGGGAAGTCGAGGCGAGGAAGCTCGTGGTGGAGTGCAACGGCGAGGGCGTTCTTTTCATCGAGGCGGATGCTGACGTGTCGTTGAGCGACTTCGGGGACGAGCTTAGGCCTCCCTTTCCTTGCTTGGAGGAGCTTCTCTACGATGTGGCGGGCTCCGACGGGGTAGTTGGCTGCCCTTTGTTGCTTATTCAGGTATATATGTGCCTAATACTATTGTTGCATGATATCTTTTAGGTCCATGTCTATCATGATTTAATGAAAGAAAACTAAATGTCATCATTTATTAGATGTTTTCTTACAGCCTAGTACTTGTATAGTCGACTCTTGGTAAATAAAAATTGAATTTTTAATATAAACTTGTTAAATGAAAATGACCGTTTTACCAAAAAGTTAAAAAGTTACTGTATCGTATTTTAATTCCAAATACACATTTGTAAATCATTATCTAAATATCATTTTGCACTATCAAATAAGTTCTTTTGATAATTAATTACCATAATATTAAATTGACTAAAACTAGTTGCCTTATCCAATAGTAAAAAAAATCCTAACATGATTTGGCTTAGGTGACTCGGCTTCGATGCGGCGGCTTCATCTTCGCACTGCGCCTGAACCACACGATGAGCGATGCGGCCGGGCTGGTCCAGTTCATGTCCGCCGTAGGCGAGCTCGCCCGCGGCTTTCGAGCCCCGTCCGTCTCCCCGGTGTGGGACCGCCAGATACTCAATGCGCGGGACCCGCCGCGCGTGTCGTGCCCGCACCGCGAGTACGACGACATCCCGGGAACCATCGTCCCATTCTCCGACATGGTCCACCGCTCGTTCTTCTTCGGCCCCGACGAGGTCGCCGCCCTCCGCCGCCAGCTCCCTCCCCACCTCCGTCGATGCTCCGCCTTCGACCTCCTCACGGCCTGCCTCTGGCGGTCCCGCACCGCCGCGATCTCACCGGAGCCCGACGAGGAGGTAAGGATCATATGCATCACCAACGCGAGGGCCCGTCGCCCGTCCGACCACAACCCAATCCCAAAGGGCTATTACGGCAACGCCTTCGCCTTCCCCGTCGCCATCTCCCGAGCAGGCGATCTCCGCACCAACCCGTTGGGCTACGCGGTGGATCTCGTGAGGAGGGCTAAGGGGGACGTCGACGAGGAGTATATGAGGTCTGTTCAAATGACTACTGCAACTAAAAGCTTAATCTTGAAGGAAGCGTATCAATATTTTAATTTTATATATTTTATTTTCAACAAGGTCTCTGGCGGATCTCATGGTTTTAAGGGGGCGGCCCCATTTCACCGTGGTGAGGAGCTTCCTCGTCTCCGATGTGACTCGGGCGGGCTTCGGCGAGGTGGACTTTGGGTGGGGCAAGGCGGAGTACGGCGGCCCGGCGAAGGGCGGGGTGGGGGCGATCCCCGGAGTGGCTAGCTTTTACATTCCGTTTAAAAACAAGGAGGGCGTCGAGGGGATCGTCGTGCCGGTTTGTTTGCCGGCTAAGGCTATGGAGGTGTTTGAGAAGGAGGTCGAGGCCGTGTTGAAGGAGCGTAGCCCGTCCGGCGTGTTGATAGCATCGGCGCTCTGAAGCAAAACGAAATCAATGGGATTGATCTTCAAACTATGTGTAAAACGAATAAGTTTCTGAGAATGATATTAAGCTAAAAGGTTGAAATTATGTATAAGAGCACGTTCAACCCTCGTTTATGTTTACTTGTGTATTTTGAAAACCCAAAATGGTGCCTAATGTTTTACCCTATGGAACCAATTTAGTTTTGGATGTTTCGCCTGAACCAATTTTAGTTCCCGAATTTGACGATTCTAGACCAATTTGGTCATTCTGTTACGATTAACGTCAATTTTAATGAGAATCTCGCACGTACCGCACATTAAAACATGTCTGGATCAAATTCGCAGGATTGAGGGGTTCGTATCGTATATTTTAACTGTTAATGGAGTTCGACGAAGTAGACGATCTATAGTTCATGTATGAACTTTGAAGGAGAATTTTTCAGTTTCGAACCCTAATTTCATCAACTCTTTCAATTTATGTTAATCGTGACAGAAGGATCAGATTAGTTCAAAATCGACAACATTAAGGAATAAATTGATTCAGGCGAAACATAAAGGACTAAATTGATTCACAAGGTAAACATTGGTGGTCATTTTGGATGCCCTATATTTTACCTAGTGTGATATTAATTATAATTAATTTGGGTAGACGGATTACATAAACATGCTTCTGGGTGAAAGACAAGTCGAGCGGACTCGACTGAAGCTCTCCGAGCTCATTGCAGTCGAGTTCAAGCTTTGTTGCGACCGATCGAAAGCTCACGAGCCAGTTCATGGGTTTTATTATTATTTTTTATTTTTTATTTTCTCTTATTTCAAATTTTTTTAAAATTTCGAGCTTCAAACTCGAGTTTGTTAACATTAAACGAACTCAAGAGCCGAACTCGATCTTAATTATTTATATTTGGGCTGTAGCTCGAGCTCCAAAAAAATAGCTCTTCGACCTCAACCCTAAAATATGAGTCGAGCTTCGCCCAAACTCGACTTGTTTATACCCATAAACATGCCTATCGGTTCGGAGCGATTCCGAACCGTCCCCTTATAATCGGGTGAAGAAGTGAAACCGAAACCGCCCACAATTTACTAATCGAAGGTCCAAAAAAAAAGAAAGAATAAAAAAAACCCAAAAGGGACAAAAGTTTGAGTTTCAAGCTTAATGGATCTATATGAACATTAACACGTCGGATCGGCTCGGGGTGGATCGGGTCCGGACCTGGTTGGAAACGTCCTAGGAATGTACTCTTTTTATTATAGGGTAAATTATGCTTAATCCACATGTGGTTATACTGAATTGTACGTTACTACCCTATACTTTTTTTATTGCGCGAAACTCCCTTGTATTGTATAAAACTTAGCAACGTACCCCTGATTGTGTTGAAAACTTAGCATTGTACCCCCTAATTAGGGGGTGTAAATGACAAGGAACGCAATGATAAGGAACGCAAGATTAAATAAACCACGAGGATTTTTTACGTTATTTACAAATCAGAGGGGGTTTTGTGTTTATTTTTTAAACCACGAGTGGATTATATACAATTTAGCCTTTATTATATAAACACAGTTCATAATTCTTTCACTATATAAGCAAATATTACTCCATTATAGTTCATTGTCTTTTTATCAGACATTGAATTAATCAGAGAGTACAACATTATCTCGGAATGATTATGTCTCGTTGATTTTTAAAGGCCAACTCACAAACCACAATCAATAGAATATATATCGGTTAACTATTTTTTTATTCATGTAATTTGGGGGTATGCACTATAAGGACAATGAATTTAGGAGATAACATTATACGGACAATAACTTTCAAAATTAAAAAAAAATCGGACATTATACGTAGTAACCCCAGACTATATATTGGTTAAATAATGATAATTTTTCTGAGAAATCAACGCGCCGAAGATGGGCAGCAGAGGTGGCAGAGTTGAGATGAGCGACGGAAGTGATGGCAGCGTCGGAGAGGAACGGAAAGCACCATAGGTAGGAGATTTGCTATGGTGTTCACGGTGGGTGGGTACCATAGCAAATCTATATGTGCGTATGATATAATAATACAACGACAAGAGTATCCAGCTCCTATTCATGCATGGCCAATGGAATTGCATCTTTGGAAGATTATTAGTGCTCGTTTGGTTCGTCGGTTTATATTTGGGAGGGTTTAAATTAGTAAGGTTTATATAAAGTTAATTAGTGGGTATAAAATAAAAAGTGTGTTTGGTTAATGTGTTTAAATAAACACATCTGAGAGGTCTGTTTATTTAAACCCTTATACAAGGGTTTAAACTTGGTATATTTAAACTCATACTTTATATAAACCTATGAACCAAACACCTCAATATGCTATAAACAAACTTTTAAAAAGTCTAAACCCATGAACAAAACAAACACTCTTAAAATTAGAGTTTGGATTCTATTATACATCTTCCAGCAGCAGCAGCAGCAGCAGCAGCAGCAGCAGCAACTGCTTAGTTATACATCATCCGAAGAAAACTGATCGGCGACGGCGATGACGATGCAGCACCGCTCGTATTGCCGTAGCTGAGGCGTCCGAATACGCTCATCGGATGGTCGAATTTACAGCTCGGTCCGAACTTGCATATTCCATGTCTCAAGTAGAAAAGACAAATCGACTCCCCCTAACATAATATATATATATAGGCGTTAACGAACATACAACGTTTTGAAATGAAAAAAACATTTTGGACACTAATCGCCCGGGGAAAAAACGACTTACGGGGCGTAAGGGCAGACCAAGCGGGCTCAAAGTGCAGTTGGGGGCGGGGGATTGACGGTTTCTGGGATGGTGAAATTTGCACACAGCCCCGAATTTGCAGTCCCCCGTCTTCATGTAGAACTGGCACTCGGGTTGGCCGGGCCTCTCGGGAAATACGTAGTAGCCCATGAGTCGATTCGCAGCTCCACCGTCGATGTTGAGGCTAACGTTTCTTGACGTTGATGCTGCAGATCCAAGCTGACCCTGGGAACAAAGGACAGCCGAACCGATCGTAAAATATAATCAGATATGTCCTAACATGTCTAGCTCACTTAGTTCGCCCTTAACGAATGTCTTAACCGTCTAAAAGTATAGCACAGCGTCCTCAGTGGGAGTAAATATAATGAAAACGAGAAAGATTACACTATATGTACCATTCCCCGAGGCATGGCTATGGCTGAGCAATTAGTTGATGGGCTTTTCCACTGCATATTTGGGAGGTAAGAGAGCTGGCCGACAGTTGGGGACTGAATCGTCTGAGGATACAAAGCAGAGCCACGCAAGGAGAGTATCGTGTTATGGGGCAGAGGGTGGTTGAATTTGCAAGTTGCCCTGAATTTGCAATGTCCTTTTCTCATGTGGTAAGGACAGTCGATCTCATTCTTTTATGCAATAAAAACCATTAAGATAATCAAAACTGGGGAAAATATTTAGACATAAGAGTTTGGAAAAGGTTTGATGAGTGTGTACCAGACGAAGCGGATTGCCTCGAGTGTTTAACGCAGCAGCTCCAGCAATCCCGGCTTTGTCATGCGGATGGTGAAACTTGCATGTCGCCCCGAACTTGCAAGTCCCAGTTTTAAGGTAATACTGCAGAAGAAAATTTTGCCTAAGCACTGCAATGAGGGAAGCCTTTATCTGAAGCTAAGTATGAAAACTGTAAAAGATAAGCAAATGATTCATAGAATTTAAAGCTCAGACCGGACATTCGGGCTGCCCTAATCTTTCTGGATGTTCGCCGTTCATTCTTGCTCTAGCTATCGCCTGCATTTGAATGAGCAAATGGGACAATTTCAAATTAAGACTATGCTGCGAATATATCACTATATCTATAGAGTAGAAGTTTCAGGCAAAAAAAATAAAGATCCAATATAAAAGCTTGATCATGTCATAAGGCAGCTGCAATACCACAAGGAAATGAAAGGCAGAGCAAATGCGGATGATTTCTTACAAGTTCTCTATGAAGAGGATGGTTGAATCGGCATGAACCGCCAAATTTGCACAGACCCGTTCGAATGTAAAACGAACAATCTGGTTCACCTTCTCGCACGGGGTAAGGACCGTAATAAACTTTTTCGCTTGGTTTCAGAGTCATTTGCCGGAGAGCATCTGAAATAAAGATAAAAAAAGACGATAAATTAATCACAGCAGTAAGCAGTCATCAAGACAACCATAGTATGTAACAATCGGCATCATAACAAAATGAACTAAAAATCAGCCATGGTATATCAGGGAACAGATCTAAACTTCTCAATTTCACTCAATCCCTTGAGATATTACACATTTACTCCAACAATCTAGAGTTATTTCAGGTATAAACCGTGCCATGGTCCGATCTGTGATTGTAAACGAAACGAATCTGCTTAAAAATATGTACCGAACGGCTGAAAAATTAGAATTCTGACAAAGAAAATGCACATTTTGATAAGCATATAAACAAAACCTTCCTGCTCATTACTCCTACCAAATAACAAACATAAACTTCCTCATGAGGAAAACTAGAAAGCAAAAAGTATGCCCAAAACTCTTATTATATAAATCATATAAGTAGAAGCTATAAACCAAACGCACGACGACTAAGAAATGCATGTAGCAAGCTCAATCATTACAATATCGGTAAGCATAAGGCATTGCAAGATTGAATTTTTGACATGCAAATAATGTCTAAGCAACACTCTTCCCAAAGACGTACAGGAGAACAAAGAAAATGAAAGGTTGTGGACTATAATACACAGATATCAGCGAATATCATCTGCGGAAGTGTAAGAATTCACGCCACCTTCCATCTTCACTGCATATACAAATTTTCTTTAACTGCATCGACTCAATCGATCACTGAACATTTAAAGGAAAGAAAGGCCGAAGTAAGATCAGCAATCCAACGCACTTTGTCGTAACCGTAACTACCCACCTAACATACATTGAATAACGCAGAATCTGCTCAGTGCCCACCCAACTTTTTTTTTTACGGTGTGTATGACATTTGGCGCTTCATTTCTCATATCACGCGGCCATTTTATATAATAGCTGAATGACACGTAAATAAAGAAGTCCATGACAGAGAACCACATATTATGGTAATAAAGAAAAAAGGGAAAAGAAAACACAAACCAAAGCCGAAGTTGTTAATCACGCATTAAAACGTAAATCTAACTTGCACTCGCACATTCAAACGAAAATTTAACGTCAATCAGGTTAAAAGATCGGGATGTTACTCCAACTAATACCGGCCGATATGTTAAAAAGAAAAACATTGTAATTCTTTGATGAGGAAAAAAAAAGTAAACTCACTGAAGCATATTGTAACGAAAATGAGGGGATCGCTCTCTGCACAAGATATACACAGAGCAAGCTAATCCTACTTACTGAGATAAAGCAATGATTCAAAAAGAATTACACTAACCATTTAAGTCCCTTTACATAACTGAGCCAGCTCAATAGGAACCAACAAAAACCGTAAAGAGTTTAGGATTGCAAAAAACAAAAAATTTCACAATATGATAATAATCTATGTGAAACATTCAAAAACTCAATTGTTAAACTTACAGTTGCGAATAGCAATTACGTTTGCGATATAAGAAAATCGAAAAGTTTGCAAGTAGCATAGAGTTATAGGCAATACTCACGATTGAAGAACTAAGAGGAATAAAGTCAATGACGATCAAGGAACCAGCAGCAGCATAGAGACACTCTAATGTAAGCATAGAAACGCAAACAAAAAAAAAACAAAAACAAAATACACACCAACACAAACGCTCTGCGCAACAAAAAGTAGACCTTGATGGTGCTGAGGATGGAGATGAAGCGAGGAAGACGGCGCTGAAGAAGCAACGGCTGTGAACGACAGCCGCGATATTAAAATTCAGTCCAGCCATCACAGCTCAGTACAATAGAGTACGACTCCAAGTGTCACGATCAAACAAACAACAGCATTTCCCTCTCTTTTTCACCTTATAAGATCAGCAAAAATCTCCTTTTCTTTTCCTCCTTGAATCGATTACTAGTTCACTAGAAACAGAGTAGGTGATGACGGAGAAAGCCGGCAGGCGGGCGGGCGAGATGAATGTACGCGCGCGCGCGCGCGCGTGTGGGCGTATGGCGTTGCCTCCCCTCCATCAAAAGAATGGAGAAAATAAAATTTTGAATAAAAAAAAGAGTGAAATACCAATATGAAATAAAAGAGAAACAAAACATATGCTAGAGGTTATTAAATAAATGGAAGAGTATGCTTAAAGTAGGGGGAAAAAACATAAAGAAATTCAAGCATCATTAGCAAGTTGTAATGTGTTTATGCGGTGGTAATTTTGGGTTTTTTTTCGAAAGTAATATTTTTTATTATTCAAAATGAATTTATTATATATTTATGACTAAAGAATTTACAATATATTTTATTTTACAGAAAAATATAAAGGAGATGATTATTGTTGAAAATACAAACATCGTTCAAATTCTATATATAAAGGAATTAAACTGTAGCAACTATATATAGAGGTTGGAATGAATATATTTATGAGTAATGTGAAAAATGTTAATTTTATATTATTAACTGAATAATTTTTTAGTATTCTATTCCCATCTTTTAAGCCGCCGGGCCTTCCTATCTTTATTCTCCCTTTCCTATTTTCTCCAATTGTCGACAAATCGAAAAGAAATTCTTGGTTATCCCTTCCCTTGTTATTGGAGAAATATATTATCTCATTATTTGAAACTAGAATATAGATATAGATATATATATATATATATATATATATATATATATATATAGAATACTAAAAATATATTTGGTTATCCCTTCCCTTGTATGTTGATGTCACACACACAATAAAACCTTATCATCTACTCTATTATATTAAGACTCAAAGCCTTTTTAAAATTTTCAAATTCTAATTAAACTTAATCTATCAAAGAAAAGTATTATTTTATCCTTCAACTTTTAATTTTACAAATAAAATTACTATTTTACCCTTAATTTATTTTATATTACATAATTACCATTGTATCCTTTAATTATTACCTATTATAATCATAATCCCCATAAATATTTTTTTTTCTTTTTAGATACTTAAAAAATACGCAATTAATTTTAAAATAAAATATATTTTAGAGTACTCTTTTTAGATACTTAAAAAAATACGCAATTAATTTTAAAATAAAATACATTTTAGAGTACACACATCGCGCATAAAATACTAGTTTATCCTAGTATAATTCATAAACTAAATAAAAATAAATAAAATTTGAAAGTTAAAAGGCTGGAGGCTTCTTTTCGTTACGTTCTCTGCCTTCTCTCTCTCTAGCTTACGTTCTTTGCCTTCTCTCTAAAAGCCTTCTTCTTCAGAAAAATTCTCTCCCCCTCCTCCATTAATGGAGGTTGGGGGAGCCTCTTTCGTCTCATGCTCGTTTTGCCTTATTTTATCCATCCATGTCCGTGTATTTCCATTTTTTTCTGTGTTTTGTGCCTTTTTTTTTCTGTGTTTGTGCTCTCTTTCGGCCTTCAATGGAGATGAGGCAGCGTCATTCTCTCCTTCAATGGAGCTAGGCATTCTCTTCATCTTCTTTGGACCGTTGCTTAGGATTTTTTGGTTGTCCTTTGTTTCTTCTTGTTGCTTTTGGATTTACTGTTTTTGGTGTTTCACAGTTCTCCCGATGTGGGAGATTGGGTCTCCTCATGTAGGAGTTTATTCTCCCCTTGTGGGAGCTTGCTTCCGAAGAAAATAAGATTATTGAGGTCGACGACAAGAAAAAATAAAGAGTGTTGCAAAGTTTGACTCATTAGTCATTTCTATGAAGTTTTGAGTTAATTTGTAATAGAGTCTTTAGTTTTTTTGTTCTGACTTTATATCTTGTTTTCTTTCGGCTTTTTTTTTTCGATTTTTAAATTGTGTTTGATTGTCTTACTCACATGTGAGTCTTTGTCTACGCCGAATTTTTCTATTTTCGGAAAGACCCATTTTGACTGTTTAGCCTATATATCTTTGTGATTATGAATGGAATATCAAGTTATCGTTGGAAAAAAAAAAAAAAAAAAGGCTCGAGGCCAAATACTATTACAACTTAATGCAACAATAATCGTCAAATGAACTAGTGCGACTCTATACTCCACGATTATTATGCTGCTACTACAAGAGAACACAAAGCCAAACAATCCACAACCACCTCCTAACTTCATTACCAAGACTTAAACATAGTATCTAAACATGATAATCAACTAAAAGACCAAAAAATAGAATGAAAGCATGCTTGAAATATCCAAGAAAGTAATGTATGCATCAGCTTAAATATTCTATAATCATACAATGTCGAAAACTCACTACAGTCATAGATGTGATTAGTCGCTGTCATCGCCGTCATCTGCAAATATAAAGGGATAGACAATTGTTAGAGAAGTAACTCTTATTGATTACAAAAATTGAAAACTCAAGCGAAATAGGAACGACAAGTCTTGGGATTTTAATTGTACTTACCTTCATTGAATTCTTCGCTTTCCTCATCTCCTTCATCGTCGTCATCATCATTGTCCTCCTCTTCCTCCTCCTCTGCGTCTTCTTCATCTTCTTGTTCCACCTCCACTTCATCGTCCTTTTTCTCCTCCTTGACATCGTTTTCTAACTTCTCTGCCTCCTTCACTTTCTCGTCACTGTCGCTTATTTCATTGTCAGTGGCTTCTTTCTTTTTCTTACCTTTGGTGCCACCGGCCTTCTCATTTGTAGGACTAATTGCAGGTTTTGGGGGGGAAGTGAAGCTAACAGCTGACCTTCTCCGTGAACTTAATAAAATGTTGCTCGTGTCGATCCCTTCGAGTTCTCTTGCCCTTTCTTTTTTCTTTCTACACTCTTTGATTTCTGAAAAGCACAATATTAGAGGCATCGAGTCAAACCCACGCAAATAAAGGATCGTAGATCAGAGGAGAGAAAACGAGATAGAGCATGTCGAATGACCAAAAGTTTTTATAGAAATGTATATCATTTGTTTGCGACTTGCGTACATATTGTATTTACAACACACCCCTCTCATGTGTAGTAGGCTGATTTCTTTGTTTTCTAAGCCTAACATGAGGACTGTTCTTTGATGGGAAGTGGTGAAGATGATCCCAAGACCTCTTAGAGATATGACAAACAAAGCCAAATTTTACCTTTCTCAGATGGGTTTTTCGACAGGCCTTCCTTCGAAAGAACTCCTTGTAACTCCTCCACAATAAATGCTTCTCTTTCATCGTCGGGTACTTGCTTGGCCTTCTTGTAGATGGAAGGAGGAACGCTGGTAAAAGAAAAGGTAACATAGTAACTGAAGAATTGTTTCTAATTGATGTAACTAAGATTAAATCGTAATAGCATTTAGCAAGACAACGTAAAACTATTCCAGGGACGGATTTGGAATAAACTATACTCACGTCATGCAACAACGTAACATGAAATCAGAACTAACAGTTGATTCTTGATATTTACCATCGACATGCCCATATATAGAGTTTTATAACTTTCCTACATTAACTTTATAATAATTTGGATTAGCCTGTTTCTATAGGAATATTCTTACAGTTTTCCACTTATTTACAACCAGGAAATGTCTATGTTGGTAACATGTAACAGACAAGCATGTTAAAATAAGTTGGAGGAAGAATAAAGAATAGGAATTGAACCATAAGTCAAAAAAAAAAAAACACAATAAAACCATGACCAAACTCTAAATATGTTAAGTTTTATGGGGAAACAGGCTCTCTATAACTCTTTATAAAAGTAAAACAAGTTTTGTGTCTCAGATTCGTAACTGACAAATTTGATGAACTTGGACTTGCCACAAAAGCAGAATGATTTGGAAGGAAACAGAGAGATGTATATACCTCATTCCACAAGCTTTGATTATCGACTTAAGATTATCGACCCGTTTCCCATATCCAGGAGCTGATTTTGCATTCCTCTGCAGATAAAATTAAAAATATAGTAAAATGATGTAAAACAAAAACAAGTGGGCCACAAAGTTCGTAATGGGTTTGGTAGTGTTGGAAATATAACACAAACCTGAACTTGTTTACCACCAGATGACTGTGATTGATCATCTGGAGATTTACTCCCCTCCTCATCAGAAGCATTTTCCTCTTTCTGTCTCTTTTCAGTATTTTTCTGTTTCTTGCGTGAGACATTATGATCATCGCCCCCAGAGATTTTGCGTTTCTTTGGCTCTTTAGAGTTAACAGTTTTTTGTTTAGGGGCAGTTTCTTTTCTAGGCTTTACTTCACTTTCCCGCTCATCACTGACACCACCAGAAGTGTCAGATTCTTCTTCCCTGCTGACTTTTTCAGACTTTTTACTTCGTGAGGCCTTGGAAATTTTCTGCTTCGCATCTTTAGCAGGTTTGGAGCTCTCAGAGGCCTTCTTCTTAGAATCTTTTGCAGATTTGACGCTTTTAGGTGAATTTAATAACTGTATAATAGTGATCTCATAAGTAAACAATACATAATTAATTAGATATTTTGATTTCTACAGAAACCTCTTCCCACCTGATCTATTTCTTGACTTATGAACTTTTTGAAAGAGTCAAGCGCATTTTTCTCAAGTCCAAGATCCTCCTCCAGACGTCGACGCACACTAGCCAGAGTTGTAGTCCTGAAAATAGACAACATTTGTAAAATGCTAACACTAGAGATGATATGGCACATCAGAAACAAAGTAGGCAACTAGGCATAAGAACTAAAGTAACTTCTCTGTATTATATGCTCAAATAATGAAATGAGCAGCAAAAATAAATGAAATTCAGATGATCATTCCATACTCAGAGTTAGCTAGGAAATAATCAGCTCTTTTCTGAATTGCCTTCTTAATCTTGCCCTCATCCACAGTAGATTCCCGATTGCCAGATTCAGATTTAGGGACTAGAACTCCCATTATAGGGGAGTCCTCCATTATTTTCTCATCCTCGGTATAAGAATCTTTAGGGCCGTTCTTTGTTTCAAGTTGTTTTGGCAATACACTAATCTCTTCTTGACTCAGATTCACATCTTTCACCGCATCCTCAGAGGCTTTTTCAGCGTTGACATCATCATTGCCTTGTAGTTCCTGCAATTTGGAACACCATAAAGAAAATGGTTATGATACTTATTGGATATTCCAGGTTCAGATCATCAAGCTTCACATAGATCATATCTTTTTCCCCAACTTGGCATCTCAACTGCAAACGGTATTGATATAAATTAAATTTGAAGGTTCCATCCTACTTAGGTGGATACTTTACTTTGATTTGAAGGCTGAGTCAACCTGATATCTTTTTCCGGTAAGGGATAATAATCTCAACATCACAATAAATTGTAGCGAGCATAGAATGTCCAAATAGAAAGACATTTTTCAATCATGTATGGGCTTCTTTAATTTATATATTGAGTCGGTTGATATTTTATCAGTACAGTAAATAGCAAGAATTATGGTAAGCATGCCGTCTTATAAGTTGATGCCGTCTTTGAGTTAGTTTTATATCTTTTTCCGGTGTGGGATAACATCCTCAACAGTATAGTTAAAAAGGAAAAAAAAAAAAAAAAAGATAGCTCAGTATCTGATCTAGCAAAATCAATTGATAACACACACTCAAGCAATGGACAATCTACCTACAACAAAAAAAATTCCAAATCAAGAGATAAGTCATCTAGCAAAAGAAACAGAAGTGTTGTTCTCAGTTAGCAAAACCTAACTTCAAGAACTTCAATCAAAGTTAATATTCATAAACAATAATTTCCAAAAGCATCAACAAAGTCCTACAAAACAGTCATTTTAACAAGCACTAATGTTCAACACTTCACGTTATTTGAGACGTTAAAACAAAAATTTTATGCAAAACGGTATTCAACTTCCACAAATCAACCATCATAAATGATGCAAGATACAGCTAAGATTGCACAACGGCACACACAAGTAGAGTCAAGAAAGGGATTCACTTAACTCAGTTTGACTAATCCAATCCAATCACATAGCATATGAGATACTCCCATTGATAACATGAAGATTAACACACTCCACAGAAGTCCGCATATCCAACAACGAAAACTAGATCCCAGCAACTAAAATAACAAAGAATCAAACAATACCAAGAAAAATTTTTTATCTTCAAAATAGCAAAGCCACTCTAAATTCATAGATTCAGAATTTTAACTCGAGACACTTCAGTCACCCACACAAAAAAGAGCCTATGCCTACCTTTTTCACGTAATCACGAATGAATTTCTTGTGCGCATCTAGAGCAAACTCTTCGAGCCCTAAATCCTTCTCCAAAAGCCTTCGCACAGATTCCAACGTCAGCGAACTGCAATTCAAGCAAAGTTCGCGGAAACATAAAAAAAAAAGAAAAAACACAGGAAAATAGGCAACACCATTACAACCTCTTCAAACAAACTAAGAATAGTTTCACAAAAACGAATTAGGGGAGGAAAAAGAAACTTACGCTGTGTTCTCTTTGAAATGCTGGACGCGAGAGCTCAGAGCGACTTCTAGCTTCTGCTCGAACCCTTGTTCTTCTCCTTCTTCTGCTGCCATAGGAGCTTGTAGATGACTCTGAGGGTGAAAATTCAAGAGAGTTGGACGAAGAGGCGCGAATAGTTTGTGAATTGGAGTGAGGGCTTCTGTGCCTTTTAGGTGCAATATATATAATCAAATCTCAGAAGAAGGGAAACCGATATGCAGACAAACGACGTCGTTATTGGAGTTTTGTATTTTCTATTTTTTTTTTCACACACCCTCGTTTAGTAAACAAAATAAATATCTTTATGTTATAAAAATATTAATTGTGATTAATATTATATTAAGATTATTTTATTACAGTTATACTTATATTAAGATTATAATGATAGCTTATAATAATAAAGAGAGAGAGATTATAGAGAGATTAAGTATTTCAATACTTGATGTATTTTACAATGAACTCTAATCACATATTTATACTACTAAAAATTCACTATTACAACTAATCACATTAATTACAATTACACACCTCACACTAAATACAAACTCTTCAATTAAACAGCTCATCTTATCATCATTTAATATAATACTTTCAAATCCATCAATAATCCAAAAACATCTACATCTTAATTATTTAACCATCCATAATTAACTTATTTCATAATACTCCCCCTTGGATGTTTTTCAAAGAATATGCCTCGTTAAAACCTTATTAGAAAAAACCCAATGGGATAAAAACCTAATGAAGGAAAAAGAGTACATGATTCTTTTAGATACGCTTTCGATTGTTGCCTCATTAAAAACCTTACTGGGAAAACCACATGGGAAAAACCTCAGTGAAGGGAAAAAGAATGCAACGCGTATTTACTCCCCCTGATGATAACATCATTCCAAATCTCGAAGTCTTCGAACTCCAATTGAATATACCAATCTTTTGAAAATTATTGGGGGAAGTGCTTTCGTGAATAAATCTGCAAGATTTTCACTTGATCGCACTTGTTGTACATCAATATCATCATTTTTCTCTAAATCATGTGTAAAGAAAAAATTTGGTGAAATATGCTTTGTTCTATCTCCTTTAATATACCATTCCTTTAATTGGGCAATGCATGCAGCATTATCTTCATATAAAATTGTCGGAAGTAATTTTTCCGATAATAACCCACAAGTTTGTTGTATATGCTCAATTATCGATCGCAACCAAACACATTCTCGACTAGCTTCATGAATAGCTAAAATTTCTGCATGATTAGATGAAGTAGCCGTTAAACATTGTTTAACTGACCGCCATGAAATAGTGGTTCCTCCATGCGTAAATAAATATCCCGTTATCGAGCATTATGTGGGTCAGATAGAAAACCAGCATCTGCATATCCAATCAAATCTGCTTTTGATTCATTTGGATAGAACAATCTCATATCAGTTGTTCCTTGATGGTATCGAAATATCCGTTTAACTCCATTCCAATGTCTACGAGTCGGTGACGAACTATATCTTGCCAATAGATTTACAGCGAACGCTATATCAGGTCGCGTATGACTATTCAAATACATTAGTGCTCCAATAGCACTGAGATATGGTACTTCAGGACCAAGTAGTTCTTCATTATTTTCACAGGGTCTAAACGGATCTTTATTCACATCTAAAGATCGAACAATTATTGGAGTATCCAATGGATGAGCTTTATCCATATAAAATCTTTTCAATACCTTTTTCGTATAAGTCTCTTGATGTACGGATATTCCATTCTTTAAATATTCAACTTGCAGTCTAAGACAAAATTTCGTTTTACCGAGATCTTTCATTTCAAACTCCTTTTTCAAACAATTAACAGCTTTTGATAACTCTTCAGGAGTTCCAATTATGTTGATATCATCAAGATAAACTGCAATGATAACAAATTCACTTCTAGATATTTTCATAAATATGCACGGGCAAGTTTGATCATTTTTATACCCCTTTTTCGATAAATATTCACTTAGGCGATTATACCACATACGTCCAGATTGCTTTAATCCATAAAGTGATTTATTTAGCTTGATTGAGTACTCATTTCGGGGCCCTGAATTTTCAGACAACTGAAATCCCTCGGGAAGTTTTATATATATGTCACTATCAAGTGATCCATATAAATAAGCGGTGACAACATCCATTAGACGCATATCGAGTCATTCACGTACTGCCAGACTAATTAAATAACGAAAAGTAGTTGCATCCACCATAGGAGAATACGTCTCCTCATAATCAATATCAGGTCGTTGTGAAAAGCCTTGTGCAACAAGCCATGCTTTGTATCTCACAATTTTACCGTTTTCATTTCTCTTTCTGATGAAAATCCATTTATATCCAACCGGCTTTACATTTTCTGGTATGCGGACTACATGTCCGAAAACTTTTTGTTTCTCAAGTGATTTTAATTCTGCCTCGATTGCATCTTTCCATTTTGGTCAATCATTTCTTTGTCTGCATTCTTTAACAGAAATTGGTTCATGATCCTCATTCTTATTCATCTCATTCATTTCATGTAGCGTTACGTTGAATGAGAATTTATCGTCAACGTTGACTTTTTCTCGGTTCCATCTAATTTTATTTTGGGCATAATTTATCGAGATCTCTTCATTATCATTATTCTCAGAAATTTCAGGTACCTGATTTTCATTATCATAATCATTAATGCCCATTAACTCTTCTAAAGTCGATAAATCCTCGACTGGACCATTCTTATTATTTGCTCATTTTCTTTTTCGAGGATTTTTATCTTTGGAACCCGAGGGCCTACCACGTTTTAGTTGTGGCTTATGCTCGATCATTATATGTTCTCCAGGAACATCAACTTTTGCAGGAGCATTAACAGCTGGTATATGTGACTTAGTCACTCTTTTAAGGTCAGTAAAACTATCTGGCAGTTGATTAGCTAATCTTTGTAAATGAATTATCTTTTGAACTTCTAGTTCACATTCTTTCGTTCGAGGATCATAATGATTTAGCGATAATTCATTCCAACTAATACTCATTTCCAGCTGTTTCTTTTCTCCGCCTAATGTCGGAAAATTCGATTCATCGAAATGACAATCGGCAAATCTAGCTGTAAATAAATCTCCAGTTAGAGGTTCTAAATATTTTATTATCGATGGAGATTCAAATCCGACATATATTCCCAACCTCCTTTGAGGTCCCATCTTAGTGCGTTGTGGTGGAGCAATTGGAACATATACCACACATTCAAAAAATCTCAGATGGAAAATATTTGGTTCCTGACCATAAACCATTTGTATCGGGGAGATATCGTTATAACTTGTTGGCCTGATGCGGATTAGTGCCGCTGCATGTAATATATCATGTCCTCGACAAGATGAAGGAAGTTTCGACTTCATTAATAATCGTCTTGCAATTAATTGCAGCATTTTAATCAACGATTCTGCAAGACCGTTTTGCGTATGTACATGTGGCACGGGGTGCTCAACTGAAATATCCATTATGTCGAATATCTTTAAAGCTCAATAAATTTTTTTGAGACTTAGGAGAATATAAGGCATTTTCAATTATCAGCCATGTCCCTCTCGGCAGTATAACATTAACTCTTCCGGAGCCCTCAATTATATTTGTGCTACCCGATATAGTGATAAAACTTGTTTCTTTCATTTCAAGATGGGAGAAATATTTCTTATTTCTTAGAATCGTATTAGTCGTTGCACAATCTGCAAGACATAACTCCCCATTGCACATGTTTGTATCAATTGTATTGATAAATATATAATAACTACAATTATTAAATAAATAAGCGTCAAAATAAAATTATATATATATAAAGATAAAATAATAAATAAATGATGCTTAAATAAAATTTATAACGACGTATCAGTTTTCTTTATTTGGATCTTTAACAAAAACCAAAATATTCAAATGAGCATAGGATCCAGCACCAATTTTCTGAAATATCGTAATCTTGAGCAAAATTTAATTTCATCGACACTTCACTTTTAATTGCTCTTTATAAAGATCAACGGGATCTTTGGGTGCGAATAATAACCATCAATAATCCAAAAACATCCATATCTTAATTATTTAACCATTCATAATTAACTTATTTTATAATACTTTATATTTTATTATTAGTGAGATCTTCTATAAGCTGTTTAGATGTGTCAATTTAATTTAGATAATTACTATATTACCTTTATTTTAATTATTTATTTTAATTCAAAAAATTATCCTTTCAAATTTATAATTTTACTATAATTATATCATTATAAATCAATTTAATCTTTTTATATACAAAAAATAATACATAATTAAATTTCAAACTATAATTTCATCTATTAAATATTTTAAATTAAAATTATATTATATATATTTATGTATTATAGCACATGCATTGAATGTTCGTAAAATGCTAGTATATACTATTTATAAGAGAGAGAAGTGGATAAAAACTGTCAATTAGTATGTAAACTTAATTGTTATTTGATCATTCTCTTTATAATTTATTTTAATATGAGTAATTACAATTTACTCCTTATTTTTTTATTTATTTTAATTACATTCTCACAAATTATTATTTTTAAATAATAATTTATCTATTAAATATCATAACTACAAATATTTAATATTATATATTTATATTTTAAGCGCACACATCCGAGCGTGCGGAAAATACTAGTATGTTAAATAGCTCATACATGTCTTTTCGATAATAACGGAAATCTAATAGGGCTCAAATTTAAGCAAATACAACCAAATATAACCAACTAAATCGAAGAAGATAAGGAAAGGAGTTTGAAATAAAGAACTAAAGAACCTACTATAAATCAGACTAAAACTCCATAAAAATTGTTATTAAACACAAATCTATAGTAATCTTCACTTTCTTCCATCTTCGCCTTCACTGACCTTGTCTTGTTAAACCATATACTTATGTCAAATGAAGTGCTCAATTTGAAAGAATTCTTCAATCTATCACCTTATTATACTTCCTATTTTCAATGTATCGCTTTATGAACATTAAAAAATATTTACTATATAAAAAAAATCAAAATATGCTAATACAAACAGATTATACATACAAAAAAACCTTTATAAATTATTCGTGTAACGAATAATAGGTAATATACAGGGAAATATTAATATATATAATATATATATATATATATATATATTTATTAAACGGGGTCTGTAGAAATTATAAAAAAATATACAATCTTATAATTTTTAGCAAAATTATTAATTTAAAGCCTTGTCTTCAAAAATCTAGTCTATTTTGTTAAGGGTCAAGCCAACTTAAAAATTGTCTAATTTGGTCTATCAAAATTAATAAAATATATAAAATAATTAATAAATTATATAAAAAAAACCACCCACTAAAGTTAGGTAAAATTACTATTTTGTCCCTTTTAATACTTACCTATTTTAATTTAGTTAATTATTATTCTATTCATTAATTTTTTATATATTATAATGATGTTCTCACAAATCATTTTTTCTTTCAATATTCTTATAAAAATAATTTACAATTAAATTTTATATCATAATATATATTTATATTTTATAGCACACGCATAGAGTGTGCGCAAATACTAGTATTATATTAAGAGTGTTTATTAAATAATTGAGTATTAAATTATGAAGTGGAGTTTTGGGTTGGATTATTTGTTATTTAGTAGGGTCAAAGGGGTTTACCGTAAACATGTATAATGTTTGGTCATGATGGACTGAAACGAATGACGGATTAAATTATAGTGTTTCGTTTCAGTCCATCGATCTATATATTTCAGGTTTTTTTTATTATAGTAAATGACTGATTTGCCTCCGATTTTTGGGTCACCGTTGGTTAACCGGTGACTTGGGTCAACAGAACCAATAATGAACGGTTTTGCCAAGTTAAGAACCAAAATGATACAAATTAAAATTTAAGCACCAATAATGAGACTTTGCTATAATATAAGCATCAAATTGGTCATTTATTCTAAATAAGACAGAGAAAGAAGAATTAGGGTTACGTAGGTTCGTTCTTCAGAATTCAGACTCATTTAGATTCTCAGCCAAAATCCAATTCATACAAAGCAAGTCGATCAAATCGACCTCTGAAATTCCAACCCATCGTCACTATGACCGGGAAAGCGAAGCCTAAGAAGCACACGGCCAAGGAGATCGCTTCGAAGGTGGACGCGGCGACGACGAATCGCGGCGGAGGTAAGGCTGGTTTGGCCGATCGGACGGGACAGGAGAAGGGCGGCCACGCCAAGCTTGAGTGCCCCCACTGTAAGATCACCGCGCCGGACATCAAGTCCATGCAGATCCACCACGGAGCTCGCCACCCGAAAGTCCCATTCGAGGAGGCCAAGCTCAATAATCTCCACTCGGTTGATGTCCCGGAATCCTCCAAGCCCAAGCCAGGTGTTCGAGGCAGCCTCAAGAAGTAGTTTTGGGCATCAAGTAATCTATCTCCTGCTTTTGCTGGCTTTGGCTGCTTTACATATGCATAATGTTAAATCGATGTTGGTGGTAGTATGTACCATACCATGTGCTTGTGCTGTTTTGTGTCTTTTTTTTTTTTTTTTTCTTGGGCTAAGCTATCTTTTCTTTTCTTTTTTGGTCAATGTCAATGAATGATGAAGACGTACGTAATCTGTTTGTTGTCATGCTTGAGTGGAACCATTTTACTTGTTAATCTTCGTGCTAATTGCTTTTTTTGCTTTTACCCTTGTTTGTCGGAATTTTTGGGTCGGTTTCTACCGTGTTTTCTACATACTCAGCCTTTGTTTGGTTAAAGGATTTGGTGAAGGAGTAGGAGAGTGAAGTGAACTTATCAACAAAAAAATATGCATAAAGAGATTGAATGCAAAGGGGTTTCATTTATGTGGCCTTGTCCACTCATCCAATCCAAGTATTGTGTCATTTTCTTTTGGTTTAAGATTTGGGATAAATTTAAGGTCAATACGTAATTGGTTGGTGGAATTTGTCTGTTCTTTCTGATATATATACCCACCCTTGCTTTGTGAATTCTCTCGATGTTCATAGTCTGTGTGCAGTTAAATCATGCTTTCTCATTTACCCCAATATGTGATTCATACCTTGCTATACTTCTGATATTTCTTCAGTTGTCTTAAGGATTAGAAGTCTTTTAGCGAATCAGCCTTTCTAAACAAGCCCTTATCTTTTACAGTGCAAAGTTCTATTAAACAACAGTTATTATATGTGAATATTAAGCATGCTGAGGTTAAGACACCCTTTGATACTTTTATGTTGATTATATTTGGCCGATATAGCATTTTCTTTTCCTTATAGCATCACAAGAGGCGATAATTGGAAATACAAATGTGAAAATAGCATATATTTTTCGCATGAGCTCGTTCTTATATACTGGTGTAGCTACAAAGGTATATATATACCTTGATTGGCTTGCTAGTGTTTGGGCAGTTTCTGATATGGCGAATGTCTTAAAGTTTTACGAATCCCAAAACTGATATCCCCATTTGACCGTGCTTAGAAATTGGGATAAGAGTGACGTCATACGGGTTTGATTCTTCATATTGCATTGCAACTTGTGCATAGGTTAAATCTAAGTACGAAGTATACTCATTGTCCTGCGAAATCGTGGTGAGTTTTCTTTTAACCGATTACTTTTCCGTTGAATGAATATTGCTGGTTTGATCTGCAGTTTCATTATGCTTCAAGATTTGGCACATAATGCCAAATAGTGATGTTAATTCCCTGTTTTTTTAGTGATTGAAAGAACTTCCATTCTACCATAGGGTTTTTAGTGATACGATGGGAGAATTACATTTCTAGTCCTTCGTATTTACCGATGGTTTGGGTTCGATCTATTATGTTATGTGTAGGTAGGATAGAAAAGGCGCCGGATTTGTTCTTTACCTTGTTAATAAACCAACTGCATTGGCTTGCTGACACGCCGTTAAGAATTTTTGTCGCCATAACATATTTGGCACTAAAAAGAGTAGGCGTCGTAAGTAACAAATGCCTTGCCATAACTGTTTGATCCAATCGAAGCTTTGTCGCGGTTTAGCGGTTGGGTCGTTAGCTCGTGAATTGCACGGAAAAGGACCCTATTTTCGCTATATACCGCTTGGTCTACATTTATTTGGAAATGACCCAAAAAAAAAAAAAAACATCAAACGACCTAGATTAGAAAGATAGGTTTAGGGACCATCGAAAGAAAAAAAATTTCGTACAAATTAAATACTGAATCGAAAATAAAAAAGAAAATTGGTAATTCGATATCGATTTATTGGGTCGGTATACTGACCTTTTATTTTTAATTTATTACCGAATTATCGAATATATTTTTAGTTTATTACCGAATTAGTTTTATTCTTTAATTTTCGGTCGGATAAAAAAACGAATAAAAACCCAACACCATTTCCTATCACCTTTTCTTTGCCAATCTATTGCATAACGTAACACCAATACATAACCCTTTTAGATATTTTTCTGAATAATCAACTTTGAATAACATTAGAAAACCCTTAATATTTTATTGCTATTGCTTTTAAATAGTACAAAAAAAATACTAAAATAGATAACAAAGTGTGCTAGGTAAGTCCCCGTTGGTAGGCTGGCTGGCTACTTCCTAAGAGATATTTAATAAACATATAAGCAAAAATTAATGCGAAATATGCCAAATTTGGCTAGGGTTGCAAACGAATCGAATCGAGTCGAATACCACCATATTCTATTTGTATTCTATTATTAAATCTCGAATTCGAATTCAAATTCGAATTCTATTCGAATACTAAAATCAATTCGAATTCTATTTGACTATATATTCGAATCGAATATCGAATATTCGAATATTCGATTATTATTATTTTTTATATTTTTCATAAAATCTATTTAATAAGACAATATAAATAATATTATATTTAAATATATATGGAATCATAAATAATATATTTTATAAAATATTGAATTATTTCAAATATATTTTGGATTATAATATTTTTTTTTGAGAAATTTTGAATTAAAATATATTGTATTTAAATAAATATGTCATTATTATTAAATATATATTGAATTGTAATAAGTATATTAAAATAAATATTTAATTATTCTAATCGAATATTCTATTAATATTCGAATCGAATATTGTGATATTTGTATTCATATTCTAATATTATTCGAATCAAAAATTTATTCTTATTTGAATTCTATATTCTAATAATTCGAATTCGAATCGTAAATTTCGAATCGAATCTCGAATCGAACAAAAAAACTCGATTCATTTGCAACCCTAAATTTGACTATGTTTCTCGCTAGCCCTACATTTTTTATTTTATTTTTTATTTTTATTTTTCACATAGTTTTTATGCTTCGACTAAGTTTAGTGTTAAAGCGAAATTTAACCTCAATGTCGATTACGGAACGACTTCAGCTTCCAACAAGACTAATTCATGTGGCCTATTTGTACTGTTCAAAGTTCATACACACTACGATAGTTTGGAAGCTTAAGTGGTTTTTGAAAATATCATGATCAATCAGTTGGCCTACTCCTATGGATGTCATTGTTGAAACATTTTTAATTCAGATGTTAATATATAACTATTTTTTGAAACAATTTTAAATTGCTGAGATATAAGGCGTAATTCTAAATTATTTTAATAAATTATTATTAACTTGTGATTTCTTATGTTGTCTGTATATTTGATAAAGATATTAAACAAGAAAATATAGAGAGAATTTAGTTAATTGAATATATATATATATATGTTAAAATCAATCATTTTCATAGCAGTCGTAATAGTCGTATCGTATATGGTGATGCTACTATACTACGTTGTATAGATAAATAACAGAAAAAGAAAATGAAAAAGTGAAAGAAAAAGAAAAAGTAGATAGCAAAGCCATCGTAATCTTGGGTGCTCGTTTATATAGACAACATGCGGATGGATGTATTGTTAGGCGATTGTCCATTCAAGCGAATCGTCGGAGTTTGGTCTGCTCATTTTTGTTTTCGGGCGAGAATCTCAACGAAAACTCCACTGCGCTGCCTATAAAAGCAGATTGATAGCGAACAAATGTCATCATCTATCGCTATTCAGAAATTGTGGGCTGCAGAATCCAGCAAATTCGTCAAGGCCAGTTCTTCGTCTTTTGCATTCTTGCATCGTGGTAGCTGTAATAGCGTTGTTTTTGGGTCTAGAAGCAAAAGGGTTTTCGGCTTAAGGTTGATTTGTTCTTCGGCAATGGCTTCTGATTCGTCGACCACTGCAGACTCGGCCATGGACGCTGTGCAGAGGCGGCTCATGTTCGAGGATGAGTATGATCTGAATTCCTTTTGTTACTTTAATCTTCAGAATGGGATTGCTTTTCGACGATTTATTTGTTGATGATTTTATTTGGGGGTTTTAATAGGATAACAGTTAAAGATTAATCATTGGCCTCATTAGATGATTCTGTTGGTTTATTTCACGTTGATATGCAGAAAGAGGATGGTCTTTGGTAATGATTTTGATGGGGGGAAAAGAACGTTTTTTTTTTTTACTCTCTTGTGGATGGTTTGTTTTAGCTGAGGATGTTTGTCGTTTTCTTCGTCTTTTGTTTTGTTCTTTCTTGTTTCTATGTCTTCGATGGATTATGAAAGTTTTTCCCGGGGGGTGGGGGTTAAGTGTAGGTGGGAATCTGTTTCATTTCGATCGTTTTTTCAGTTTAATGATTTCCATAAACCTATGAAATCTTTATGCAGATGCATATTGGTCGATGAAAACGATCGCGTCGTGGGCCACGATAGCAAATACAACTGTAAGTCGATTCTCGGTGTAGTATCTATGACTGAGTGATGGCTGGCGTAGTTTCTTAATTCGATCCCATCTCTATTCAAGTTTATGAATATTTGAAAAGACGAAAGACAAAAAGATACGAATCTTCGAAGCTCTTGGTATACGGAGCCGTCGAGTATTCTTGATCATCTTTTTTCGGGTTATAGAAATCTAGAGAAGATGTAGAAATCTGATATATGCAGTTCATAATCTGATCTAGAAATCCCTTATTGTGGATCCATCAAGTCGTGTTATTTCTGTTCTTGCCAAAAATGCCAAAAATGTTAGTACCATTCGAAGCTCCTTGTCTCACCTACGTTACGCCTTTGACTAATCGCCATTGAATTAGGCCATCTCATGGAAAAGATCGAATCTGAAAATCTATTGCACAGAGCTTTCAGCGTGTTTCTCTTCAACTCGAACTATGAGCTGTGTCTTCAGGTAAGATGATTGGATGTATATGCGGGAAGATGTCTAAATCAAAATGATGTCTTTAATTTGTTAATGTTCGTAACGTAATATATGTTTTCGCAGCAACGATCTGCGACCAAGGTGACTTTTCCTCTGGTGTGGACGAACACCTGCTGTAGTCATCCTCTGTATCGTGACTCCGAGCTCATCGAAGACAATGCGCTAGGTAATTTTCAATATTGATACTTTAAAACATGAATAGATCAATGAATAAAAGGATTAAACACTTTTTTCATCCTGTAAGTTGGGTAGGTGGCACTTCCAGGACGTCCAACTTGCAGGGTTGCAATTTAATGAAGCAAACTTTAAGAAATGAAGCAATTTACGGACACAGTGCGTTGAAAACCTAATTGTGTCTGTAAATTGCTTCGATTTTGAAAGTATGTGTCCTTAAATTGCCACCCCTTAAGTTGGGTGTCATGAAACTATCACGTAGGATATATCTATAAATAAGAAACTCCAACGCCACGTAGGATTTATCCCCAAAATATTTGGCTTGTGCGGATCTCGTGTCGAATTTCCTGTAAAAAATTAGGTTTTTGACGTATTATGTCCTTAAATTGCTTCAATTTTAATAGTTAGTATTTTTAGATTGCAACCCCATAAGTTGAGGTTCTGAAAGTGCTTGAAAGTTAGTGCCCTTAAATTGTCACCCCCATAAGTTGGGTGTTCTGAAACTGCCACTAGGATTTATCCCCTCTGACCCCACATGGGATTTATTCCCAAATTATTTGACATGTGCGTATCACGTGTCAAAGTTTAAACTAAAAATTAGGGTTTTGACGTATTTTGTCCTTAAATTGCTTGAATTTTAAAAGTTAGTGTTATTTAATTACAACTCCATAAGTTGATGTCTTGAATAGGATGGAAAAAGTAGTTAAACCTAAATAAAATAACATTTACTACATCTCTCATAATGAAGGCGTGAGGAACGCTGCTCAAAGAAAGCTCTTCGACGAGCTCGGCATCCAAGCACAAGACGTACCCGTCGACCAGTTCACTCCACTGAGCCGCATACTCTACAAAGCCCCGTCAGACGGAAAATGGGGAGAGCACGAACGTAAGTACGCCTAATTTCAAACGAAATTTTTTCGGCTGATTTCTTACAAACTAAAAAAATTTTGTCCGATGCAGTGGATTATCTGCTGTTCATCGTCCGAGATGTGAGGGCCCACCCTAATCCCGACGAAGTGGCGGATATAAAGTATGTGGACAGGCGGGAGCTGAAGGAGCTGCTGAGGAAAGCCGATGCCGGCGAGGGCGGGATTAAGCTCTCGCCGTGGTTTAGGTTGGTCGTCGACAACTTCTTGTTCGAGTGGTGGGACCACGTTGAGAACGGAACTCTCGGCCGAGCCGTCGACATGGACACCATCCACAGGCTGTAATAACTTCATATGTGAATGTGATAATGAGTCTTCTATGCCATAACTGGTAATAATATGTATAAGATAATATTATTGTAACCATTTAATTAGTTTGATGCTTCCATTTGGTTTGCTTCTTGTGAAAATGTAATGGATTATTAATATAAAGTATAAACTCGATTATATATAATAAGCTCTCTAAGGTAATATTTTTTGCAAGTCCCGAGTTGTGGATAGGGTTTTAATTTAATAATTTGTTTAAATTAATAAGATAATATATTTTTGATAATTTTATCGACCTCATATAAAATATGAAATAATAATTTTTCATATACTACGTAACTATTATATGAATGATTTATAAAAGTTTTTTGCATGTGTGAGAAGTTATGATTTGTTTGTTTTAACATATTTTTATCTTGTATTTATATAAAATATATTTTTTATGTTCATAAAGTAAAATATTGAATATAAGAATCATAATAAGGTGAATAATTGAATGATTATTCAAATCGAATTCTTCCTTTGATATAGGTACATCTTACAATAATTATTAATAGAAATTTGAAATAGGTATTTGTAAATTGAGCATTTATTTTAAATTAATAAAATATTAATTAATAAATTTTGTAATTCTATTAGTATTAATTTATAAAGTTTTAATATATATATATATAATAAAAAATATAAAATAAAATCACAATCTTCACATCTCTCACTTTATAAATATAAACCACTATTGGAAAAAAAAAAGAGCAAGAAAATCAAGGAATAAAACCCTAAAAAATACTTTGAAAAAAAAAAAAACAAGAACAACACAGATGAAGAATCTGAACACACATTTTCAAAGGCATAATACAACAAACAATTTCTTAAAATCCGATTTCTCGCCGCCGAGCTCATTGCATGAGGCCGAGGAGGGCGCCAATAAACACGAGTATTGTCATAAGATTCGTCGCAGATAAAGACGGAGCGGAAGATAGGTTATGGACTTCCACGGAATATGAATTTCCAGTCGTTTCGTCTCTCACTTTTATGCTCGACGAACCTGAAATAATCGTCCACGAAAAAAAATTTTGAATTTCGTTAAGCTTTCAGCGGAGAACCGAAGATTTTAATAAGCAGAGCGACGGCGACACTCACAGTTGTATTGAACCCATCCGATCGTCTGGTTTTCGAGGTCGTACAGAACGAGCTTGTCAGCTAAGGCGACATCTGCAGGGAAACAAAAATATTACGCCAGATAAGGATTTACGAAAAGTTATTACATTTTTTTTTCCGCAAGAAAACTACCGACGCATGCGGACTTCCTATTACTTATTACAATGATTGAAGGGAAAAGATCGAAACATACCTCCTAAGAGAGTTATTTCCTTCCCGTCTTTCGTCTGCATTCCACTGTTTTGCCAGCCTATGCAGTATTCTCCGTCCTGCGCAAATCGTTACATTTTAAGATGAATTTACGTCGATAGCTTTTACGCCTATCCGAATAAATAGACCGAAAACAAATTATTTCGAAAAGAAATAATGAGTTACTTACGCGAACTTCAAAGAGATAATCGTGAGGATAAACCGGCAAGGAGAGCGAGTCCTCGAAATGAAAACTTACGACTGGAAATCCATCGTCGACGCTGAAAATACGGAAAAAAAGAAAGAACGAATGATCGTATGCGAAAAGTTCTCGCAAAACATGTAATAACAATCATAAAGCGCAACTTACTTCCCGCTGTACCAAAAGCATGTGAACTGCTTATCGACCATATGAGTTTTCAAGTCTGCTTGCTGCGCCATGATCTAAGCGCAATAGAAAGACGTAAAGGTTATAATTATGGTAATAAGAACGAAAAAAAAAATGAGAGATGTCTAGCGTAAAATAAACGAGGTATAACAAACTCATCCAAACGTCGAACATACCTTATCCATAACCTGTCGATAAACGTCGGACGGAAGATAGGCCAAAGTCGTGCCGCTGTCAACTATCGTTCCGCCGCTCGATCCAACCGTGTCGGACGTGTCGGTCGGGAGGTCTATGAACTTACCGCCGACGTCGATCGACTTCATGACCACATTGTAATGTTGCCTAAGGACCAAAGAGAAACATTACAATGTTTGTTGTCCTGTAATAAATAAAATTGCGAAAAAGTTATTAATGCGTGAACAAAAAACGTACGTATTGGGGACGAGAGGCGTTCTTGTAATTTTCGGCTGCACGACTTCCCCGATGGCGAATATGCCGCCCCCGCTGGTGCCGTCCAAGCAATGCGAAAATACCTTTTTGACCTTCCCAGACGAGGCGAGCTGCGAAAGCACCGACGTGTTTGCCTGCCCGAACCCAATGATCCCATCGACGGCCTGAGAAGACGTGCCCAACTCTCCAGATTGTCTAGCCGAGCACCTAGCTTAGTTTTAAGGAAAAAAAAAGTGAAAAGAGATTCAGAAAGCTTGGTAATAAAAGCTTAAGCTTGATGGGAGTATATTTTATTTCCAACATGCCCCCTCACTTCTAGGCTGATTCTTACCATGCTGAATGACCACTTCACCTAGAAGTGTAAAGCTTGAAGTGAGCGTATCATACTTTAAATTTATATATTTTATTTCCAACAAAATACCATCGTGCTTCATGCATAAAAATTCCCTCAAATTTCGAAAAAAAAAAAATAAGAAAAAAAATTCAGAATGATTACCCACCCAAACGCTATCGATCCATTCATAGTCGTGGTCTGCATATTTCCAGACACTCGATCGAACGTGAAGTAGTCTCTTACAAAATATCCTTCGGTCTTACTACCGTCTCCATAGGTAACGGCGTACTGACAGCTCAGCCCCGACCTACAGTTCGGGCTCTGGCTCGTAAATACGGTCTCGCAAAAGTCTTGGTCGCATGTCACCGTCTTTCCAGTCGACGAGGCCGATATGTCGTACTGCTTCAATGGTATCTGATACATATTCAAATATCCAATCATTCACGTCCAAAAATTTCCAACTTCCGAGCATAAAAAAAAACGAGAAGAAAAAAAAAGGAGTAAGAAATGACATACGTCGAGATCGCTTTTCGTGGGACATCTCTGACAACCTTGGCAGTTCACCCACATAATATCACTCCCCGTATCTACCTGGACATGATAGTCGGTCGGAGGGGTCCCAATGGTGATCTTAGTGTAATAAAGTCTGCTCATATAATTCAAACAAATCAACGAGCGGAGATCATAAAATCAAGAAAGCGAAGAAATAATAGAACTAAACTGCAAGATAATAAAGAAAGATTCGTATAAGCAGAGAAAGTATCAAAAGGCTTCACATTGTTATTACATATGCAAACATGTCGATCAAGGGAGCCATAGCTAGATAATTTGATGCAATTCGGTCGATTATGCTCGCCCCTTACCGTCATAGTTCATACAGCATTCGATGTCTGTATACTCAAATCTGTCGGCTAATGATATATATGACGATATCAGTTTATACTTTCACTTCTTACATGATTTTGAGACAGTAAAAAAACTAATAACTTTCTGTAATATCACCACAAGCACTTCACCATATATTGAAAGGGCAAAGGAGATCCTACGGTTAACAAAAATCTCAGGCCTGCAAAGGAAAGCCTAACATAGACTACTATGAAGGGCAATCAAGAAATCTTCACAAGGAAACATTTTCCCACTGTAATAACATCGAACACTTAGTGCTCGAACACAATAATACGAAAAAAAAAAAATTAAAAAAATTCAAGATTCTGATTTAATTCACGACGTACGCAGCGTTCGTCGGCGACCCATCGCCGCCCAGCTGGAAATCAACGGCGGCAAGCATTCTCCCATGGCGATTGGAGTCGTGCCTCCTCAGCACGGCCAGAGGCGCTTTCCCCCTCCCGCGGCCGCCGTACTTGTGTTGAACCTCAAACACCACATTGCCCACCGCAACGCCGGCGATCTCTGCCGCCACCAACAAGAGAAAAGACAACACCGAGCGCCGCCTCTTCCCCAGATCCATAGCCCACGAATTTTTTCAAGAAATAAAGAAAAATAAAAAAAGAAAGAAAGGAGCAATCAACAAGCAAAAAAAAGCAAACCCCACGAATAAAAAATCGGAGCCTTTGAACGACGGCAAACTGAATGTGGGTCACGTGATTCTTTCTTTTCTCTTCTCTTTTGTGGGGTTTATTTTTAAAACAAAAAAAAAAATGAAATCTTTTCAAGAAGCGGCGGTGGCGAAGGAAAAGAAGATGTAGAAAAAGACAGAGAGAGATTTACGGAGGAAAAGGGACAAATGAAGGGATTGAAGTTTAAAAATTAAGTAAAATTTTCACACGACGTATGTCTATGTGTATCATCTATGGGAGTGGAGCAGTTGAACTCAGCTTCAAGACTAAGTAACCAAAAACTGAATTTTTTTATGCATAAGAATCAAAGAATGGATTTTTATTTTTTATCTCTTTTTTTCATGAGTTTTTGCTCTGATTATGAGGTCGGAAGTGTGGGATATGCTATAACAAGTGTTTTACTGTCTTCTCTGTGGCTTTATTTCAGATGGCTGTCTGGTCTGATTAGTTAACCAAAAATGGAGTTATACTATGTGATTGTTATTACTGTCAGACTCAAACTCCACCTGGTAATAAATCATAATTATTCGAGTTTTTATTTTCTAGCATATTAGACTATGTGTTTTGAATAAGAGTGCAATAAATTTTATAAAATAGATATGAGAAATGGACAGCGGGCTGATATTGATGATTGAAACAATGGAGTTATGAATCTTGACTGAATAATGTTAAAATTGCTTGAAAAATGTATTGCAGTTAATGATACACTATTTGAAGATGAGATTGCATTTGGTGATTAATAGTATAGGTATCTTCTGTGTCGTTTCCTTCGTATTCTTCAGCAGTTTTGTTTATTTTGACTTCATTGTAAAATTTTGTTCAACTGATATTATGGTATAAGATTATCATTTTCCTAAAAAAAAATCAGCAAAACTAATTCCCTTGTTTTCGACTGACCTCAACTTCTAGTGAAATTAATCTTATGGCATGTGTATATCGTTAGACGGTAATAATAATTAATCCATAAAACTAATAAATAGTTTGGAGAATAGAAGAATAAAAAGGAGAAAAATATACTTTTTTTCAAGATCTCTATTGATTTGGCAAACAATACTCGTATTCTACTTCGACAAATGTGAAATATGATTTTCAAGTTTAATAGATAACTTTTGGATTCTTTAATAAATAATTATTCAATATTTAGATCATATATTATAATGATTTATATTATGGGAAATAGTGAGTTAGGTATATTTTTTCATATTATTTATAGGTATCCCGCTAAACGGTCATTGTAATTTTCATACTTCTATTGAGCTCATTCACTGAACTTTATTTTCAGTTATGGAATGATTTCGACTTTCAGCAGAATTAATCTTCCATATCGTTCCAAGTCCACATAAATTACACTAATTAATGAGTTTAAGTGAAATTAAATCCTTGACTTCTAAGTAAAATAAGAGGATTTCGAGTCATCGGCCACTTTGACATATCCATTGAGACACTTAACCAAGTTATTAAATATTTTGAATTGTGGATATTTTGTATCAATGATATTATATTTGTGAAAAATGTGAATTTAGGCCCATTAAGCCCAAAAACCCATTGTCCAATCACAATCCTATCAATTTATCTTCTTATCCATGCTTGAAATTGTAATTAAGGAGTAAAAGGTTATTTTATTCTTTCTTTGTGGTGCAGTTCAGAATACTTGATTTATGAAGGGACACAATTGTAATTAGATTGGGATTTTTAACTGTGCTAAGTCCACTCGATAGATAGAGCAACTTTTTTCTGAAGAAATCGATCGATTCGGCAGAATCCACAAGATGAAGGCGGCGGCCAGCGTATTCCTTCTCCTTACTCTCCTCCACCTCTCCCTTTGTCTCACGGCGTCTCTGGGCTTTCAATCCGACGAACTTCTTGTCGACGACGATGAATTCGTACGGGTCGACGAGATCCGATCTACCGAATCCGACGCACCGGCCAAACCCGTTTCCTCGACCAGAAGATCATCGGGTTCGGATTCGGACTCCAAAGTTTCGTTCGTCGTGGAACACGCCTTTGGTGACTCGGATTTCTCGCCGGCTGGGACGTTCTCGGCTCGGCTCAAAACATCGTCTCATGGAGCTCAGGTTTTTGTTACTTAACTAATAATTTACTGTATTGTATGGGCCAGTTGAAAACGTCACTTGATTTTTGCGGTGTGTGTTTCTTGAGGATGGGGATTTCAAGTGTCATCGTTTGATTGTTCATATTGAATGTATTTCAGATCACTCGATACTTTGAGTGTATTGTGATAATGGATAAATGCTCATGCTTGCTCGTAAAATTGGAAAAAGTAATTTTTTGTTCGAATATTTATCCAATCTACTTCAATCCTTTGCCAAACCGTTATGTTTTCAAGAACTTTTCATAATCGAAGGGCGTTCTTGTTTTAAATTCCCTTGTTTAAATTAACTTCGAGATGCAGATTTAATCGTTCTGTTGGTACTTGTGACAATGATGATCATTATTTGGTAAAATTGGATCTATTTACTTAAGAAAATGCGAGTCGAACACCATATTCATGTTATGTTTTGGGATGAATGTGAATTGTTAACCTTATATTTATTATTACAGACGCTGACGAAGCTTAGGTTTTCAAGGAATGTCCTCACCAAGGCAGAGAGGGAGGAATTTAAAGTAATTACGTGATTTATGTCTTGTAAAGTTTGTCTTAGAGCTTCGACTTGGACCAACTATGACTGGACTATGTTAATTATTGCAGAGGCTTTTGGAAGGAGATGACTTCTACAGAATAAGACTGCCATCTAATGTGTTAAGTTCACCTGGCAGAGAGTATGTAGTATCATCCGTGAAGGCGGTGAGATATATAATCCAAGCATATATGATTCGTTTCTTTTTTTATATTCCTGTGTATAGTATATTTATTTATTGCTAATTGCTATGTAACACTGTAGCAATTGCTTGTTTTATTGCCTGCAGAGATGTCTTCCACGAGATACCTTGGACGAGCATTTTGTACTGAACATGGTACTAATTTTAGAGTGATATTTTAATTTACCCATCTAATCTTTGGACACTTCGGAATCCTATGGGAGAACAAATCTTCAGCCAATATCTCTAGAGCTTCTGATTTTATAACTTCCTTAACCATAATTTCTTTTTATTCTACTATTTTCATTCCATAGAAGTTTTTCAAGTAATAGCTCGACGTTGAATTGCTTGTTTTCATTTCTTCCCATTGCAGGAAGGCGTAAACTTGTTGGGCGTAAATTATGGCTCTCCGGGCTCATGCCAGTATCCCCGCCAGCTCAAATTCGTAAGCATTATCCTAATAATTTATTAGACCATCGCATACTGTTTCCATTGGGTATCATATAATATAGTCGGTTTATTTCTCAGCCATCAACGTGGTCCTTTAAGTCGCACACGATCTTGAAGTACAGTGATCTCGCCCCTAGGTACCCTTCTTCGTTCTTGATGTTAATTTAACTTTTGAGCAATGCCTCGACTTGGCAGTTCTTTCGGTTTTTTAATACTCACAAAAATTGTACCCTATACGACAAGTGGTACGCATTAGCTCGATAAGCCACTCTGATATTGAATCTCTGATGATCATAACATGACCAGAACTCCCATATTCACCGAAGAAGTCGTTGTTGGGGAGAACGGTGAAGTCGAAGAAAAGCCGCCAGAGAGATCCTTCTGGGCTAAATACGTAAGTAGATTATTCATCAAAACCCTTTTATTTCATTCTTCATTGTAATAACTATAATTTGTCATACATTAACAATGTAATAATTTTTCTTCGACTCAGTGGATGTACTTGATCCCCGTCGGGATCATGTTCATGAATGCCTTGACACAAGCCATGAACATGCCCGAGGAACAGGCGACTGGACAACCCGGGGCGGGGGCGCAACCCCAGCAAATACGTGCGCCAGCTGGCGCGCCTCGGAGAAGATAAATGAGAAATATAGGGCATTTTTAATTATATATATATATATATATATCTTCGAATCGAATAGCTTGGATTGATCAGCTTGGGCAGGAACTAAGCTACCCACGCAAGGTGCGAATGGCCGCTGTTTTTCCGCTTATTTGAACTGTGTTTGGAAGTCGACGAACTTGTTTAGCCGTTGATCGTTTATTTGAATCTGCAGTGTTTTAGGTCTTATTTATTTATGAGTTTCCTGGCGACGATATAATATGGTTTTGTCTTTTTTTTTTTCCGTTTCTTGAATAATTGATGGTTCTACGACCGCAACGCGAGTGAAAAAAAATTATTACGGGACGGGAATGAGAATCCCGAATGTAATAACACTTGTCGTCCGACGACGTCGACAAAATTTTGACCTTTTCGTGGGGTCAATTTTCGAGCGGAGAATTATCGAGTGAAAAAAAAAATATATTACAGGACGGGAATGAGAATCCCGAATGTAATAACACTTATTGTCTAACGATGTTGTCAAAATTTCGACTTTTTCGTTGGGTCAGTATTCGAGCGGAGAATTATGCAGGTAAGAAAATATCAGCTATGAATAGCAAATTCAAACTTTTATTTAATTGCCCTAGGGTTTTAGGCCAGGCTATGTTTTCTATATTGTCCATTATGAATTGAATTGAAAGTAAATATATATATATATATATATATATATATATATATAATCAAAACAAAAATCAACATGTTATTACAGGTATTGCTATAATCTTGCAAAAGAGGCTTTACATGATTTCTAGTCAATAAATTCAGACCATATAATACAAATTATAAAGCAAAAGAAAAAGGAAAATAAGCATTATATTATCTAACATTATTCAGGAAATAAAAAAAAAAAGTTTACCTTTTTCCAAGTCAATGATAATATTAATCACCCTATTGAAACTTTCCGGCAAAAGAAAACCCGCCGGAGTAATTACTCCGGCAAAAGATTCCCATCGGAATCGTACAAAATCCTGCCGGAAAAATTCAAGGGACGACACTTCTCTCCTCTGATAATAGTCTTCTTCCAAACGACGTCGTCCTCATCGTCTCCTTCTTCATAGCCATCCTTCACTTTTCTCCATGAAATCTTCTTCGCCATTAAAAGAGCTTTACTACTTAAGCTGCTGTGAATCTTCTTGATCGACGGCTTAGCTTTCTTACTAAATCCGAAACCTTTGATCTTCTTGTTATTACCTCCTTGCGAGCCACAGATGAACGATGATACAGAAAATACAGAGAAAAGTGCCATTATTTAGTACTTGCTTTCTCAAATGTTATATATATTATATATATATATAATGAAAGTTATATATAAATAGGTGAAGCACTAGACTATGTTAATGGTTTAAATGGGATTAATGGAAGCTGATAATTATATAATAATGTATTGACTTGGAACGTTGGAAGTACATTGAGAATGATATCGACATCTAAGGTTCACTTGTTCTACAACGAAATTACTACAATTGATTAAGTAAATATCTAACTTTATTGACTTGCTATTGCGTGAGCTTCACTTCTAAACTCCATTTTATTTGGTCAGACGAAGTGTCACCGTAGTTCTCACTTTTCGATTAGTTCAGTCCGAATCGATTCAAAATCTCAATGTTGCTTATGGGACGATCCCAACTTCCAGCGAGACTAATCATCATGGCATGTTCCCGCACTTCTGCTAAGTTTAGTATGAATCAAATCCAAACCTTAACGTCGGCCTATGGGATGACCTCGACTTTCATGTGTGACTAATTGTTGGAAATAAAGTATATAAAATTTAAAAACGATACACTCCCTTCATTCTTAAATTTTTAGGTGAAGTGGAAATTGAACATGGTATCATAGCTCAGGTGCCTAAGAGATCTTGAGTACGAATCCGCACGACAACCAATTTAAGAAAATTACACGTATAAAGCTAGATAAGAAAGAAATCAGTGTAGACGTGAAGAGACGTGCTGAAAATAAAGTATATAAAATTTAAAAATAATACACTCCCTTCAAACTCAAGCTTTTAGGTGAAGTGGTCAACACTAATCATTTTCGTCATTTCCCACACTTCGACTAAGTTCAGTTTGAATCGAATTTGAACATTAACATCGACTATGGGATGATCTCAGATTGTTTTCACATGGTAATGTGAACTCCATTTGGTAGGTCATACACAACATCATCGTAGTCTCCATACTTAGGACTATCGACTTCCAGCAAGACTAATCCACCTTGCATGTTCGTAAATTCCAACTTAATTCAGTCTGAATCGAATCTGAACATCAACGTCAACTATGGAACAATTCTGGCTTCCAGTGAGATTAATCCTCATGGCCTGTATGTATCGTCTTAAGTCCACACATAAAACAAAAGTCAAAGAGTTCAACTAAAGTCTAACTCATAACTTCTATGTGGATATATCATTGGCCAGTTGATCTATCTATTGGAAACATTAGGCCATCAAGTTAGATATTTATTAAAAAGAACATATAATTTTAATATGGTGATTATTGCATGATAAAACGTGTGGTGATGACATATTACCCCTTAGCATGGGATAGATATATAGGGTGTATAATTAGTACACACAACTATACGACCACGTCTTTGCCTAATGATATCGACTTGAATATCATTAATGTTTCTTCCGAAAATATATATATTATATCTTATATATGTGTATGGAAAAATGAACAGTAACTTTTCATCCTAGTCTATATATCACTTATGTCTCTTCCTACAGACCCTATATATCGTGACACCATGCTACTCATTACTCCACAACGATTATTGATTAAAACTTTAGGAATTGTTTACACTTTGGGAAGTGCATATATTTATATTTATTATTATTTACTCTAATAATTAATTATATTTTGTACGTTTTATAATCCCTTTCTTACTTAATCGGAATAATTATGAGAATTGAGAATGGGTTGATCAATATAATTTTTTAAATCTATGTATATATATATATATATATTTAATCAACTTTCCAATTTATATACTATCTTATATATACAAATGTACTCACACATGACTATTTAATATTTAAAGTAGAAAAATATTCTTTTTAATGGTAGGCGTAATTTTTTCAGGAGCTCTTTTGGCTTCTTACACTGTCAAACACCATTACTGTATTTCTCACTTTAGAACCAACGATTTAATGATTCTAAGTTGTGAGAAGCTAAAGAGGAAAAGCCAAAGATTTAAGGATTTTGTACAGTCAGAAGCAAAGAAGTTGAGGGTTTTGGTGCCCTCTTCAAGGAGAAACGTTGGAGAATTCGTAAAGGATTGTTGGAAGATTGTTGCACAAAATTTTCATCGCAAAATCCGTTGAAATATTTCCAAAAACAAATCAGGCTAATTAAATTATAGTCGATTTTTTCTCAGAAAAAATATCAATAAAAACTACGACAAAAAATCCATCACAAATTTTAAAAAAAATTAAAAAAAATTAAAAAAGAGTTTGCAACACAGTTGCAAATACTTAAAATAAAATAAAATAAAATACGGGCATTTATCGCCGTGCAATGCGCGGCTTCAAATTTTCTAGTATATATATATATTGACTGCATAGGCGTATATATTTAATTGAATGTTGTGTCAATTTGATTATTATTTTTAATTGACATAGTGCAATATAGCAAGTAATGGACGACGTTGGTCAACGACAATTTTTGAAGTCTAGAAATGTAGTCAACAAAGATGACTACAATTTGAATTCTTTGGATCGATGAGATTAAAATCGTGTTTGACGAGTTAGAAACTTGATTTGACTCGTTGACTGAGTCATGTTTTTTTTTTGTTTTTTTTTTCCATTTAGTTTGAGAAGGTACCTCGTAGTCCACGCACTCTCTCGCTAAGTCCAATCTGAGTTGAGTCGGAACTTTATAGTCTACTATAAGACGATCGTGACTTTCGACAAAACTATTCTCCATTGACTGTGTACTGTGTACCGTTTCAAGCCGATATTGACTACGCTAATCAAGAAGTCCAAGTGTGATATCATAATAGTCCAATCTGAATCGAGTTTGAACTTTATAGTCCACTATAAGACGATTCTGAATTCTAGCCGAACTATTCTCTATTGTCTGTGTACCGTGTATCGTTTCAAACCCATATAGACTACGATAATCAAGAAATCCAAGTAGGACGTCATAATACGATCGAATCTCTGCGTCCTGTCAGGCGGTTGGAATTGGGCCAACATGGCTCGGCCCATTTGGACCACTCAAACTATGGACGCTAATATTGAAGTTATTTCTTCAAATTGAGACCTTATTTAGAAAGTTCGATGGTATGCCTATTCCTCCCCATCCATGTATGACTCCCTACCCATGTAGGAAGCAACTCAACTCGTTTCGACGTGGTAAAAATTTGGATATTACTACATGGGTAGGATAGAATAAATCCCGATCATATACACCTCAAATTACGATTGTACGACAATATTTGAAATGTAATTAAATAATAATAAAAAATTAATTATTAATCAGCAATAAAAACAATATATGATAATTGCATCAATGTTCTCTCAATTAATCAAATAAAATCCCCGTAAATAATAACTCTAGCTATACACCTTAACAACTAATTATAATTAATTAACTTGAACATCGTCATTAGGGACAGCTGCTTTCGATTTGCGTAGCTGAGAGATGGGCTTGTCCGTAAACCTAATGAGATTGTACGCAAATCCTCCTAAGATGGCTCCGACGAGCGGGCCCACCACGTACACCCACAGCCCTCGGTATTCGCTTCTCACGAGGGCCGGGCCAAGGCTTCTAGCCGGGTTCATCGAAGCCCCCGAAACTTGCCTGAAAAAAGTCGAAAAAGTTTCGTTCATTACATAATAATCTTGCATACTATGATCGAAATAATTATTAATGATGTCTTACCCCGCGACCAAGACGTTCAACATTATCGTCATTCCAACCGCGATTCCTCCGAGCTCTCCGACCTGAACATCAAATGAGGCGGTTAGCCAAAAAAATACCATAATATTGTAAGAAGATTATTTCTAAAATGAACGGTGAAACCCTAATCTTACCGCTCGTTTATCGGTAGCAACGGCTGATACAACGAACATCAAGAGGAAAGTGATGATAATCTCGATGACCAATGACTGCCCATCCGATCCCGCAGGCAGCGTTCCGTAGAAGGACTCTTTGGTCGCGTCGAGCAATCCCGAGAGGATCGAGCTCGCAACGAGCGAACCAAGCAACTGAGATGCTATGTACAAAGGGACCTGCATGGAATATAATCATTTTCATTGCAAGACTATTTCATTACATCATGCAATTTTTTTTATTTTTTTTTTGCTAAATTGCATATAACCCACCCGTGCGTTAAAAAATACGCACCAAAACCCATCAATTTGTAAATAGCTTAAAACACCTTCATGATTTATAATTATGCGCTCCTTGTCATTTATATCTCCTAATCGGGTCATTAGAGGTATGGTGCTAAGTTTAGACAGCACATAGGAATTTTGTGTAATAAAAAAAAGCATATAGTCGTAACGTGCATTTCAGTATATTCATGTGAGGTATAACATAATTTACTATTTTTAAAAGTAAACCGAGGAACCCTAACTTGTTAGAGCCAATTAAACCCCAAAGGTTAACGCAATAATATGCTCTTCAAGATATTGGAGATGCAGTACGGATTTGAACTTATGACCTTTTCTAATATTTTGAAACCTCAGTCTTGGCCGCCTTTGATGGTTACATCATGCAATGTTACCATTTTAAGTCCAAAGAATTTTCGAAAAAAAAAAAAAACGCACCTCTTTCCACGGAAAGCGCCTCAACAAGGCGAACGTAACGGTCACGGCAGGATTAAAGTGGGCCCCAGAGACATGCCCGACGGCGTAGATCATCACCGTCACAATCAACCCCCACGTCACGCATATCCCGGGAAACGTCACGCTCCCGCTGTATATTTTGTTCACTGCCACCGAGCCGCAGCCCGCAAATATGACGAAGAACGTCCCAACAAACTCCGCCAAAACCTAACCGTAGCCCGAGACAAAAGAAAAAGGATGAAGACAAGCTGTAATAAAATCTATCTACGGCGAAAGAATCAAGAATAAGAAAAAAGTAGCTAGAGATTTCTAACCTTCTGGGCAATGGTGACGACTTTAGGATTGTTCAAAAAATCTTTGCCTTGTGAGTCGGCCTTCGACGCCGGCGGGTTTGCCTGACCCGACTCCATCTTAGAGATTTGATCGTCTCCTCCGTTGGCTGAGATATTATTCGACGCCATTGAACTAATTGTATCTCTTTCTGAATTCTTTCAAATACTGCATATATATATATATTATATATACAATAAATGTAGGGTTTTTATCAGTAACAGATTTATGATTATCTAAAGAATTACTAAGCCTTATCTTTACCCTGAAAGATCGGAGGGTTTAGAATGATGAAGCTCTCTCCGTGTTTATAGAACTGTATTGTATTACCAAGTTATGGAATTTTCGTTTGATGATACCTAAATGAATATGATTATATATATGTATGTATATTTATATATGTGAATCACCTCCTTATTTTGCTATTTGAACTAAGTCAAATCTTTTCTTTATCCGATATGATGAATCACATACATAATGAATCTTCATTCGTCTTGGCTTTGGTCTAAGTCAAACTTTGAAAAGTAAGGAGAAATCAATATGTTGGTTTGTGGATAGAGTCTTTTATCATGTGAAAGACTTCATCCATTATAAAATTATATATGTTAATTTTGGCTGCTGAAATTAATTAAGGTAATTAATTATCTTCGCATATTTTGATCCGTGAATTATGGAAAGAAAAATCTATACATTAATTGTGTATCACGAGTCGATAAAAATGTGGGGAAAATACAATATATCCGATCTTTATTTTTATACTTTCACTATTAGAGCTATTAATGTAGTTAAGCACTTCGATAATAGGTCTAATATGGGAAATAATAAAAGGAAAAAAAAATATGGTAGCCAATTATTTTGGGAAAAGTGATAGTTTCATATTTTTTAGTGTTTTCGTTGAAATCTTCAAAATAAAATGATGCAACTTGGTCAGAATATTTAATTGCAGAGAGTTTGAGTGTTATTGTCGGATTAAGTTTTCGTATATATGAAATGGTTCTTGTGAGTTCTTTTTTTTAAAAAAAAAATATATTTATGGAGATTCTTTTCCATCATATATAGTGCAAAATAGTTGCATCCCTCATTGACACAAATGAGGATGGAAAATGTAAATAATATACTATGATTGGTTATTGCTTTATTGGCATCGAATCAAATAATACGCTAATTATAGCAAATCTTTTTTTATCATATTTATTATACCTTTTACGCAGTCTATAAGTCTTAGATTAACGTAGTATCGATTTTATTTTGTCCCTAACGATAAGTGATCCAACCTTATATTTTCATATGGAAGTCAAATGTTTAATTCCCCAATTTAACTGTTGAGTAGCGTAGTCTGTCATTTGGCGGGGCGGGTGTGGGCCTAGGATATGAAGGCCCGCCCCGCCGGCAGGCTGGGCCGCCCGTAGTAAAAAAATATAAAGTTGAAAATTAATTAAAATTATTAGTCCATTGAAAAAAATAAAGCCCAAAGTCCAACACAATAATTTATTTATATGTCCATTAGCCCATAAAAAATAAAACTTAAAGCCCAAAATAATTTTTAATTAATATAACATAATTAAAATCTTTAATATATATTTTAAATAATAGGCGGGCAGGCCCGTGGGCTGGCGGGGCGGCACGAGGGCCACGGACCCATTTGACGGCTCTACTGAATATATATATAGAGGAATTGGGCACATGTTGATGTGGCACTGATTCGTGCCATATCAACATGCCACGTCAACATCAGATGTGATGTGGCATTATTTGACACATTTTAGGGTCCATTGATCGACATTTTCGATGCTGATGTGGCATGTTAACATGGCACATATCAATGTCACACACCGGGTGCCACGTAAGGTGTCAACGTGCCACATCAGCATCGAAAATGTCGATCAATGGACCCTAAAATGTATCAAATAATGTCACATCACATCTGATTTTGACGTGGTATGTTGATATGGCACGAATCAGTGTCACATCAACAGGTGCCCACGCAAGGTGCTCACGTAAGGTGAGCACCATAAAATTCCTCTATATATATATATATATTATTCAATAATCGATGATGATGTTCGGATTTATCCATATTGTATTCACTGAAATTACTCGAGAAGAAAAAAAGAAGAAGAAATATTAAAGATTTTTTAATCTTTCACATATATATAAAGTAAATAAATACTATTAAAAAAAAAGATGGAAGATGATGAACCATGAACCTTAGCCCTATCCGGTTTATCTCAATTTTCAGCCACAAAGTATTCTTAATTAATATTTGAGAATTTTCAAGAAAAAAATTCGTATTGACTAAATGGTTTCGTCAGAAACTTATTTCTTTAAAATATATACGTGTATATATATATGTATAATTTCATAACTATTATGAGTTCGGGATTATCAATTTTTGTTTCAAATAACCCAAAGTTATAATTTCATATCATAACTATTATGAGTTCGGGATTTTCAATTTTTTTTGTTTCACTTACTCAAAGTATATGTATATATATTGAAAATTTCAATGCAAATCATAATTTTTATTTAAAAAAAAAAACGTAATTACTCATTTGGCAAAATTATGAAATTGAGTCACTAAGTATACATGTTTTCGTTTTTGGGCCACTATGTTTGATAATTGCAAAAATAGGTCACTAACTTTGTATGTCAAAACAATTTTGGGTTATGTTTTCAATTTTGGGTCACTAAGTATATATTTTTCGATTTGGGTCACTAAATATCAAATTTTCAATTTTGGATCAATTTTTAATAAGTCAAATGAGTGATCCAAAATTCAAAAATTGATACTTAGTGACCCAAAATCGAAAAATATATACTTAGTGACCCAAAATTGAAAATATAACCCAAAAATATTTTGACATACAAAGTTAGTGACCAACTTTTACAATTATCAAACATAGTGACCCAAAAACGAAAACAAGCATACTTAGTGACCTAGAATTATAATTTTGCCTTACTCATTTGGTCTAAAATATCAATTACTACGTAGTAGCCAAACAAGAACCATAAATATTGTCTGAATTTCATCCACCAACCAAAGTAATAATCCAAACCAAAAATACATAGGACGAAGATAACCACCACACAAACAAACAATCACACACTATCCTATCCATCTCCTTTTTCCTCTTGCATGCCTCAGAAGTGAATCAAAGCTCAGAAGAAACAAAGAACAACATCAATGGCGCTGGCTATGGCTATGAGGAGACTCTCCTCCTCCATCGATAAGCCCATGAGGCGCCTCAACAATGGCGGATCTATTTATTACATGGTACCCTTCATTTTTCCCTTTTTTTCGATTATGGGACTTTTCTGTATCGATTGATAATGTCCAAAAATAAAAGAAAAAAACCCTTTTTTTTTTCTCTCCCTTTTCTTATTTGCAGACATCTTTGCCCAGCGCAGCAGTAGAAGACAAGGAAAAGAATGGAGTAACGGTATGATTGTTGTACTTCTATTGCATGCTTTTAGCTCAACTATTAGTTCTTGAATTAATGTGGAAATTTTTTTTTTTCAGTGGCCAAAGCAATTGAATGCTCCCCTTGAGGTGGTTGATCCTGAGATTGCCGACATTATCGAGCTCGAAAAAGCTCGACAATGGAAGGTGCCGTTGTTTTAGTACGAGATAATACGTTTGTCTGATGTCGTTTTTCGGCTCTTTTTTTTTTTCCGAGGAGATGTGAAGTTTTGTATGGTTCATAGGGTCTTGAGCTCATTCCGTCGGAGAACTTCACCTCCGTCTCTGTGATGCAAGCCGTCGGCTCTGTCATGACCAACAAGTACAGCGAAGGATATCCCGGCGCTAGATACTACGGAGGAAATGAGTACGTAATAAGAAAGATTTTCACCAATTTTTTTTTTTACCGCCTAATGTGATTTTTCTAATGGGGCGTACTTTTTTTTGTGTTTTTCGATTTAGGTACATCGACATGGCCGAGACGCTATGCCAGAAGCGCGCGCTCGAAGCATTCCGTTTGGACCCTGCGAAATGGGGAGGTAATCAAAATATGCGCGTCGATATTAAATTTTTTTCGGACACAAGACCGATTGTAATGACTTCACTTTGATCTTCATCTGTAGTTTGTTTAAGCGTATGGACATGGTATTGGCGTAATCGTTCTTTTTTCTTCGTTCAAATGCAGTGAATGTGCAGCCTCTGTCGGGATCTCCCTCGAATTTCCACGTATACACTGCTTTGCTTAAGCCTCACGATCGAATCATGGCCCTCGATCTTCCTCACGGAGGCCATCTCTCTCACGGTTATCAGGTTATTACACCTCTTCTTGATCTTCCCCGATTATTCGCAAAATTGATTTCTGATTGTAGGACAACATGGGAATAAATCTCGTCGTAATGCTTATTATTCGATCCCTTTTCTTTGTAAACAGACCGATACGAAGAAAATATCGGCAGTTTCCATATTCTTCGAGACTATGCCTTACAGATTAGACGAAAGCACTGGCTACATCGACTATGATCAGGTAGAAAAGCGTCTCTTACACAGTTGTTGAAAGAACGACAACGTCGTAGTAACTCATTTCCACTTGGATATGTTCAATGATGTTTAGATGGAAAAGAGCGCTATCCTCTTCAGGCCGAAGCTAATCGTCGCCGGCGCTAGCGCCTACGCGCGTCTCTACGATTACGCCCGTGTTAGGAAGGTAATTTTCGGCCGCGTCGTATGTTTTTTTTTTTAATATTATCAGTTATTTTTTTAATATTTTTTAGTTTTATTAGATATGCGACAAGCAAAAGGCGATTCTGCTGGCCGACATGGCGCATATCAGCGGGCTCGTGGCGGCTGGCGTCGTCCCGTCCCCGTTCGACTACGCCGACGTGGTCACCACGACGACCCACAAGTCCCTGCGTGGGCCCCGCGGCGCGATGATTTTCTACAGAAAGGGCGTCAAGGAGATAAACAAGCAGGGCAAAGAGGTTTTTTTTTTTGCGATTTGCCGTCTTTTTTTTTTTTAAGGCTGCGTTTGCATTGAAAAATAACGTTTAAGTCTATCTGTTGAATAAGGTGTTGTACGACTACGAAGATAAGATCAATCAGGCCGTATTCCCGGGACTTCAAGGTGGGCCCCACAACCACACCATTACCGGCCTGGCAGTTGCACTGAAGCAGGTTCGAAAACAACCTTAAACATGCGTCTTAATCATCGACTGATTTATGTTCGGGAGAAAAGTTGTGTCGAGCCCTATTTCTCTTTGATCTTAGGCAATGACGCCTGAATACAAAGCATACCAAGAACAAGTCTTGAGCAACTGCGCCAGGTTCGCAAAGGTAACGACTTTAACCTAAGACTAAAGTGCGGCGTCATTGCGATGCAAAAAAAGGATCGAAAGCTTGAGACATCTCTTGTTTATGTCGTCTCAGACTCTCGCTGATGAAGGCTACGAACTTGTCTCTGGCGGAACTGAGAACCATCTTGTCCTTGTCAATCTCAAAAACAAGGTAATGAAATCTCGAGATTTCGATTGTTTATACGACCAAATTACTGAATTTTTTTTTAGCTTTTTTCGTCATCGATTTCAACCCTTTTTTCTTTGCAGGGCATAGACGGTTCGAGGGTAGAGAAAGTGTTAGAAGCCGTACACATTGCAGCAAACAAGAACACTGTTCCTGGCGACGTATCCGCCATGGTCCCCGGCGGCATTAGGATGGGTAAATATATATATATATATATATATATTATTTATTTATTTCGAATTGCCGTGCTATACATGAACTTTCGGAATATACGAACGCTAGGAATCTTGACAAGTCTTAAAAGTTTCAAGATTTGGAAAGTTAGAGAAGGAAATTTTCAAAATTTTAGTTAACGAAGTAATTGTAAATCGATCAAAGTTCATGTATTCTATGACATATATCGACCCTTCGAAATAATTTCTCTCGATGCTTGATTTCGAAAACTCTTGGCCGTCTACTAGGAACGCCTGCTCTTACTTCGAGGGGATTCGTGGAGGAAGACTTCGCCAAGGTCGCACAGTTCTTCGACGCTGCGGTAAAACTCGCCGTGAAAATAAAGGCGGAGAGCAAAGGTATACATGCATACTTGACTGCTTCAGTATGATCGCCGATTTATGCTATTTTTTTTTTTTTGGCTTTCAGGGACGAAACTGAAGGACTTCGTGACGGCAATGGAGTCCTTCGAACCCGAGATTAAGAAACTCCGCCATGCAGTGGAAGATTACGCTAAGCAATTCCCGACTATCGGGTTCGAGAAAGAAACCATGAAGTACAAAGATTGACGAAACTACACGCTATCATACGTAAAAACGCTGTATGATTTCTCCCGGACGCATACTATACTATTTGCGTATGTATGTGAATAATTTTCAAGATTTGGCGTTCCCATACTTCGCTCCAACACTTTTGCATCATTTAAAAAAAAAAAAACCGAACAATTTTGCTTTGAGCCCTTTATAAGCGTTTAAGCAGCCGCTATCTCGGCTGAGGCGGCGGAGGTGGCTGCAAACCAATTGGCGGCCGCCACCTCTAAGACTCTCCACGTCGCTTCGACGTGGTAGTCTCCTTTTCGATGCTACATCGAGGCCGCCTTTTCATTGCGTTCGACGTAAGACGGACTGAAAGACGCAATCAGATCTCCGTGTGCCTCGATTATTATTATATCCATGATGATATCGGCCAAAAAAAAACATCTGGCTATTAATGGATGTTTTGATGCATTTTACATGATTAAGGAGATTATTGAGATTGAATATTGATGCATAATCATCATAATTATAGTTTTCTAATATAATTTGATATACACGCAATATCAAAATTATAGAACTATGAAAACTTTTATTACAAAACTCGTGTTTCTTGCCTATTGTCCTAACGGTGACGATGATTGTCCTTTGAATTAAGATTGTTATTATTTCTATATATCTTTTGTTGTACTGCAAAATGAAAGGCTAACAAGAAAGTAATGATACTTTCAGTTAGCAAAGTACTTCTTGCTTGACGTCATTTTACCAGAAAACCCCTTTCAGTTCTACAAATTGCCAAAACTGACCTCATCTTTGTTTCTTTCCCTTTATGGACCCAAATTGTGCTCCATTCTTCAAAACAATACTCTTTCCGCTTTAAATAAATTAATCTTTATTCATGTGTGTGTGTGTATATATATATATTTATATAAGGGAAAAGAAATATAAAAATTAAAACATTATCCCGAAGGAATATGTTAATTGGTCATGTTATGGCATTTTCATATGGAGGTCATAGTTTGAATCCATTTAAATTCCTTGATTAGTATGCGTATGGACTTGGGACGGAACATATAAGTAAGATGATTAGTTCCCCGGGAAGACGGGATGTCTACAGTTGACAGCGACGTTCAGATTCGCTTCAAACTAAACTTAATCGAATTGAAGTCGTGTTGTCTATAGCCGACAGTGATGTTCAGATTTGCTTTAAACTGAACTTAATCGCAGGGAAGCTGGATTGTCTATAGCCAATAATAGTGAAGTTCTGATTTGCTCCATAAGAAACTTAATCGGAGTGTCTGAATTACAATGATACTGTATTCTAAACAAATATATATATATATATATATATATATATATTTAGATTATCACGCTAAGGGCAAATTCGTCTCTTCACTTTTTCGCAACTTGTACTGTTTCCAAAACAGAAGATCGTGTCGTACTCCTACTGTAATAACTATAAAAGCAAGGACACAATGTACTTCATCTTCACTCCTCAATCATCATCTTCATCATCGTCATCATCAGTTTGTATCTCAGCTGAAACCCTAAATCAGCATAACAATGGTTGCGATTGCCATCGATCATCAAGTAAGCTATCTCTCCTCGCCCTTTCATCTTAGACGATATTTATGATCTTGATCATACATATATTTCAAATTTTTATTATATATATATATATATGTGTATTATTTCAGGTGGTTGAAACTGGGCAGGAATTTGAATGGAAAGAAGCTCAAAGCATCGAACTAAGCGTCGACCTTCTGACCGCAGCTCAGAAGCAGCTCGATTTTCTTGCAGCTGTTGATAGGAATCGCTGGCTGTACGAAGGCCCAGGCTTGGATAGAGCCATATACAGGTAAGAAACATAGCTTTTTTTTTTTTTCCCCCTCTTTTTCTTACATTTTTTGGGAAAATGATCTGTCACTTTTCTCCCCCGACTGTTAAGGTATAATGCTTGCTGGCTTCCATTGCTGGCGAAACACTCCGAGTCGCCGCTCTTCGACGGGCCGCTGGTTGTTCCTTTGGACTGCGAATGGGTCTGGCACTGCCATAGGCTAAACCCTGTATGTTTTCTTGTAATAAAATTGCTTCCCTTGTAATGTTGCAATGAATCGAAAAAATTCCATGTGTTTTGACGATCATTGTCTTCCGCAGGTTAGGTATAAGCGCGACTGCGAGGAGATATACGGTAAGATTCTCGATAGTAAGAACGTTGCGTCTTCCGTCGAGGGAAGAAACCCGACGAGGCTGCGGACCGAAGAAATTTGGAAAGAGATTTACCCAAACGAACCTTACGAATTGAATTCCTCGTGTGATATCCGCCCTAACGAGCGTGAAGACCGATCGGCGGACGAGAAGTGGACCGAATATGATCTCATTTCTGCTGTCAAGAGACAAAGTCCTTTCTTTTATCAGGTACTGTTGATCTTCTTAGGACAAGAACTGTATATATCATCTCAAGGGGTCGGAGATATTGTTTTCTATGATTAATGATTTTATTTTCTATAATCAAAGCGATTTTGAATATAAGATCTTTAAATGTGTTATGATATTATTTCTTCAACCAGAAATAATGATAAAGATCACTTCTTTTTTTTTTTTGTTTCTTGAATTTTAAAGACCGAATTCTTTAATTTTCGTAAAACTTATTCGCTTTCGCTCCGTCAGAAAGTCGTCAAGCATTACAGTCTGTTCATGAACATTGTTTGTAATGTAACGATGTTTGCTGGTAATAAAATCCCGCGTTTTTATCGATAGGTCGCTCGTCCATGGATGAAGGAGAAGAGCTACCTCGAAGGGGCGGTTGCGAGGTACAAAGGGTTCTTGCACTTGATCAGGCGGAATAAGGAGAGGTCGACGAAGAGCTTCTCCGTCCCGACCTACGACATCGACCTCATATGGCACACCCACCAGCTCCATCCTCGGTCTTATTGCAGCGATGTCTCGACGGTCGTGGGGAAAATCTTAGAGCACGATGATAGCGATTCGGACCGATCCAAGGGTCGGAAACTCGACAAGGGATTCTCGGAGACGACCGAGAACTTCGAGGAGATGTATGGTCGAAGATATTGGCGGGCCGGAGCTATGTACCGTGGTAATGAACCTTCTCCCGTTAGGACGACGCCTTACTCGGGAATATTTATTACGGACGACGAAAGTCGGGAAACAGCGTTTGGTAATGTCGTCGAAGTTGTCGAGGTGATGTTAGAGTTTGTCGCCGTGAGGAATCTTCCGGAGGGACGCGGAGGAATCTCGGTGTCGTTCGAGAAAATGCAGCCCGATGCTTGCTTTAGCGTAAAGCGTAGCCTTACGATTTTCTCGAGGTGCGGCGAGAAGCGAGTAGCTTACCTCCAGTGCGAGCCCACGGGAGGTTTCGCTTTCGAGCTCTTATCGCTCTCGGGTTTGGGTTCGCCCGAATCTCTGGGTAGTGCTTCGGTATCTCTGAAGGACGTTCTTTCATCGAGCTCGAATCTTCTTACAATGGAGAAATGGCTCGATTTGAAACCGAGCTCGAACAATGTGGAAGGGAAGGACGTTGTCGGCGTGCGGGTGGCTCTATCAGTTACTATGCCTACGAAAGCGCCGCGTGTAATGAATTTGATCCGTTCGAAGCCGTTGTACAGAAGTTCTTGCCTTTTCCCGTTAACGATGAAGGCCCAGTTCGCGAAAAGCTGGACCCGCGTAGTCGATGATGTCGGACATTCGGTACTCAGCCTGCAGATGAGGTAATTGTTTTGCGTCTTTTTAGTGAATGTTGAATGACCGCTCCACATAAAAACTTATGTTCGAAGGGAGTATATCATATTTTAATTTTATATATTTTTTTATTTTCAATACGCCCCCTCACGTCTATGCTGATTTCTTTCTTATCTACCCTTAGACGTGAAATTTTCTTTTAATGGGTGGTCGTGAGGACGTATTCATGACCTCTCTTGGCCTGGACTTTATACCTTATTGAATAATCACTCCACCTACATAAAAGATTAAGCTTGAAGGGACTGCGTCATATTTTAAATTTTATTTATTTTATTTCCAACAATAAGTGTCCAAAGCGATATAAGCTCGTCGTTTCTTTTACGAACAGGGAGTCAAAGGATAAGAAGGAATGTAAGAAAACCGTGGTCGGGATCAACGACTCGGGTGAAACTCACGTGTTTGCCGAGTCTTTAGGAGGTTCGGATTGGTCGTTGGTGAAGTCTCCATGGGCTATTGAGAAGCCGAAGCTCAACGATGACGGCCATCTCTTGGAACTGAAGGGTCCTTACATCGTAAGTTCTTACGTTTTATATCTGCGAGAAGGGCTTCGAAAGAAGATGACGATTTTCCTACATATACGTATATATGATTTCCAGGTGAGACTTTACCGCGGCGGAAGACTCGACTATGAACAAAGGCGCTGCAAAGAACTTGAATCTCGCCTTATTACAGCAGTAAAATTCTCTCCGGCGCATCCTTACGGAGAGGCCGTAGCGTTGCTCGACCTCAAATCGGGCGCAGTCCAAGTAGTTTTGACATCTTTTTCGGCAACTTCATCTTTTCCCCGAAAAAAAAAAAAAAAAAAATTTTCTCCTTCGCTTCACATTGCGGTTTCTTGAATTGGTTTTGTAGGTTAAAGAAGAGTGCTTCTTCTTGCCCGGAATACTGCTCGCCTTCATACTCGGAGATTCGTCGAAGAAGAAAGGCTATAATAGTCGGAATAATGAAGTTGGACGCATTTCGTCTATGTTGGCGAAGAAAGGCTCGGGCGGTTGCGGCGGAGGATGCGGCGGCGGTGGGTGCGGAGATTCTATGGATGGAGTTGATTCCGGCAGGTGCGGCGGTGGCTGTGGCGGAAGGGGTGGTTGCGAGAACGGCATGGCGGCGAAATGCGGCGGTTGTGGCGGAGGGGGAGGATGCGGCGGCGGTGGCTGTGGAGGAGGTTGCGGGAATAGTCTGGCGGCGAAATGTGGTGGTTGCGGTGGAGGGGGCGGATGCGGCGGAGGTTGCGGGAATAGCATGGCGGCGAAATGCGGTGGTTGTGGCGGCGGTGGTGGCTGTGGAGGAAGTTGCGGGAATAGCGTGGCGGCGAAATGTGGTGGTTGTGGCGGCGGCGGTGGCTGTGGTGGTGGCAGATTAGGCGGCAAGGGCAGTGTTGTTACCGTTGCTTGATTGGAGGGCTTCTAAGTTTATTTTCTTTGTGTTCGTTTATGGCGTGCAATAAAATTCCTATGATCTTTATTATTATTTTTGTTTGTTTGTTTTGAAGAATTCTCAAATATTATATCATACAATGTTATTTGATGCAATTTTTTTTTATTACGTCATGCGTTATGGCTTTTAATTATTTGCAAAATGTCTCATAATAATAGCATGAGTCGAACTAAATGAAAGATTTAATTATAAATGAACAATGATTGTCATTCATTATTACTACACTTGTGCTACAATAAATAAATAGATATAATATTATTTCATATTTTGAATGATTTGTAATTTAAAATGTTTAATAAATAAAATTATAATTTAATATTTAAATGTGTATTATTTTTAAGCAGATAGAAAATTATTTATAAGGATATGATTATAATAAATAAAAATTAATGGGTAAAAGGTAATAACTCAAATTAAAAATAAAAAGTAAAAAAGGATATACTAATTTTCCATGACACACCAACTTGAACAGTTTGTAAAGACATCTCACCACAGATTATTATTATTATTATTATTATTATTATTATTATTATTATTATTATTATTTTTATTGACAAGCTAAGTTTGTATTACGGTGGATAAAAACTTTCATCGCTACACCTATTGTTGATTTTCTTTATTCTTAATAAAACGTAACTTTATTACCAGTATTTTATTTTATTTGCATACAACATTATAGTGTTTAATTATATTATTCAAATGATTATTTTATTTTAATTTTTTTTTAAAAGCCAGTATCTAATGTTAGATAGACTAGAGCCCGCACGAATTTGACTGCCATGTAAAGAAAACTTAACTACAGATAAAAAAAAAATATGAAGTAAAATATTTAAATAAATATATGAAAAAAAAAATGAGACAACTGAGGTAACCAGCGCAACAGACGGTGTCGTTTTCTCTTTTCGGTTTTTGCTGCTATTATTAGACGTAATATATTTTAGAATGGGTCCCAAATAGTTTTAAAATTTGTAGAAAATGCCACTAGCTAAGCGGTTTGTGTTTGCAAAATATTGTGGGCTGTTCTATGGTTTTTATTTTGCCTTTATATATATATATATATTCTATTTTTATTTCTAATATTCTCAATTTATTTTGTATGTAACTTTTTAATATTCAGTTAACTAATACACTGCTGAGATTCAAATCAATCATCTATACTGTATACTAAGGGAAAATACCATAAAGTAATAATCAAATTGATTTGATATGACAATATTAATTACCATTTTATCCTTAGTTTTTAAATTTATTCCAATTATATCGCAAAAATCATATTTTTAATTTATAAGAAATAATTTATAATTAAAATTTATATTATAACTTCATATTATAAAAATAATTTTATATCTTATTATATATTAATGCGCACGAATCTGAGTGTGCGTAAAATACTAGTTATGAATTAACGCCATTGTTGATTTGAAAGATTTTATGTTAATTAATTATATATCTATAACAATTAATTTATTAAATAAAATAACTATAACTTGGACGACCCGCTATTATTTTAACAATGGTGAATTTGTTTGCATGAAATATAATAATTTCGACATGCTTACAACATCAGGTCATTATCTTTTCTTCTTTTTTTTTTCTTTCTAAAAAGAATTATCTAAAATAACTATTGGCTGAAAAAGAATATTCGCTGCACCCTCTCCTAACATTTAGGGCCACTTTCTTTTTTTTTTTTTTTCCATTATCAAATTATTGAAAGTGGGAATTTTTGAGCTCAGACTCATATTTCATACCTATTTTTGTCTATAAATATAGATGTGAGTTTTCAAATTTGGAATGATATCTAATTTTTTTTTTCCCAATAAATGAATAAAGAAAAAGATAGAATTTTAGGCTGACTTGATCATCAAATTATCATATTTTTTTTATTTTTTGAGATATTCCCCATATTTAACAAATTATAAAAATACAACACATTTATTATAATTATCACGTAAGTCCAGTCCATTACACATTTTACATCAAAACAAGTTATCATGGTTGATCAAACGTCATATTCGATATATATATATATATATATATAATATTTAAGTGCAGAGAATATACGAAAATCATTTCTAGTTAATAAATAAAAGGAGATCGTAAATATATACAAAAAAAATATTGCATTCCCTCTGATTCAAAATAGAAGTCATTTAAGTAATATATATACATATTAATAAATCACACATATTAATAAATAAAGTAAAATTTATCTTATACCCTTAATTAGTTATTTGACCCTAATTAAATAAAATTACACATATTTAAGACGACGGATGTACAAGCTACTTATTTTTTTAAAATAGCAAAACAATTTCTATTTAAAAAAAAATATAAAATGACTTCTAATTAAAATAAGAGGTACTATTATTTATTTATTGAAAACTGTTTGTTTCGCCTATTGTGTATTGCAATAAACCCTTGTAAATAGTGTTAACACTTAACAGAGTTATATTTTGATTATACATCAAAATTTCAAATAATATAATGAAACCTTTGATCTTATGCTAATTCTGATGGGACAGCCTTTATTAGTTATATATATATATATATTATTTACTTGGAAATTTCATGTCGTGTATATAAGTATGTATATTCATAATTATACATTATTTTAGAGACACAAACAAACACAGATTATTAGATATGACAGCGATTTGAATTTTTCACACCAATCAAATAAGCTGCACACGTTCATTTATTTAAGCGATTTTCAATAAATACAAATAAGGATGAATTATTTGAGACATCATCATCATCATCATCATTTTTATTATTGTTATTAAAATTGCTGATATTATTTTTTGCATAATAGATGAGATAATGTTCAATTAATTAAATTAATAGGTAAGTTTAGGTGAATGATGCTATATCCTTTTCGTTCAAGACAGTTTAGTGGGTCAAAATTTTCGGACCTAAAAATAACCGTCCGATTAATCATTTGCGGTGCATTAATTGTTTAATTTTTTATTATTTAATAGTTAAAAGTTTATAGATATGGAAAAATATTCGGTTTGTGTATTTAATAAGATTTGCATGCTTTAGTAAGGTTTGTATATTCTTTATTTTTAAAGCAAATCATAAAGATGGATCCTTAAGTTTTTTTTTTTTTTTATTTAGGATCACTACAATTGATAATCGCAAAAATATGTGATTAATTTTATTTTATTTATATTATTAATATACTATCATTCTTTGACAAAATAAGTTGGAAAACTCTATTTTCCAAGTCAATACACCATCTCTTCGTCCACTAACTTTGATCTGTTTAGTCGGAAAAAACAATCGAAAATCCAAATTTATTCTGATATATGAAGTTAGTTATCCGTTTTTCAATCATTAAGTAAAATGATCCAAAATCGAATAGGATATAATTAGTGATTTAAATTTATAATTTTGTCGGCGATCAACTCGAAAACGAAAATGCAGCCATATTATATTAGAATTATGTGTCCTATAAATTCTTTAGTGAGGTTGATGTGTTGATTAATTAATATAAATTAGATTCAAATCTTTGATCTCTAATGGCATCTAGGTGTCATTATGTTGACCTATATAGCTCATATCTTTGCAAATACGTAGCTCTTCAATTATTCTATGCCAAACATACACATCTAAGTCTCTAATAATATTATATTGGAAAATACCTTTGAACTCAAGAGTACTACAAAATTATACTTACTAAATTAACATCATTATATAATTGAGACATTATCATTATTGCTGTAATTATATGTTATTTATGATACGAGATTTTTTAAGTTCAATTGAATTTGAAAACTTCTTCATGTATTATATATTTCTATTTTAAGTTAAGCTTTTGGGTGTGTAATAAGGTTTGGAACTCATGCTCATGAAACAATATATTTATAATTTCATTTTGATAATAAGCACCATATAATACCAAGATTTATTCTATTCAAATAACTTATATGTTGTCCATGATGATAAGGTCAAGTGGTCGGATCGTGACATATTCAGAATGATGTCATGAGTTCGATTCCGCTTTATCGCCTTAACTATCGATGTTTGTTGTGGCTTGAGACGATACAAGCCGATCATGTGGATTAGTATCGCTGAAAGAAAGGATCGTTCCATAGGCGATAATGAGATTAAGATTCAATTCATACTGTCAGATATACCTCGACATAGTTAAAAAAAATCTTATAGGTTACTTTTACATTTTTGAGTTATAATATATCATTAGGTATTTTTTGGGACATAAAAATTTATTAGATTTTTTTAATGTATGAAACTTAAATGGTATAATATTATGATTTTTTAAATGATTAAAATATAATCTTTATATGATTATTAAATAATTTAAATTTAGAATGAACCTTACAATGTTTGATAATTACATACGAATCTATTTTAATAGATAACTTTTTTTTTTTTTATTTCTTATTTTATACAACAAACGCAAATACAAATAACCAGTCTATAAATATTCCCCTCATAATTCAATTTCTTCCCATTTATTATCAACTTCCATAAAATAAAAATTTAAAAATAAAAAATAAACAAAGAAAGAGAAGGGCAAAAAGGGAAAAGGCGAAGTAGGCAGATGAAGAACATGGAGCTTACTCCTCGCCGTCATCATCATCATCCTCATCAAACTACGCTCTTAGAAGAACTAATCATGGCTCCAAAAATGGAGAGCAGCAGCACTTATCCCAACGATGACGATGACGATGACGTTGGCTTCCTATCAAACACTTGGGCTGCACTACTCAACCCTCTCGACCATCATCATCATCATCAGCAACACAGCTTTCTCAACGCACCGCTAGACTCGGCGAATGACCCTTCGTTCGCAGATCTCACCCCTTTCCTCGACGCTCTGACTTCGCCGGAGTTCCTATGTCGTTTCCCGGCCCCTATGATGCCGATGGTTCAGCAGGAGTGTTACGATGCTCCTGGGGTTCTCGAGCTCGACTGTGCTTCTGCTACTGTTAATGCTGATATGAGCAGCTATGGATCGACGATTGGGAACATCGTGGATGTAACCCAAGCGAATCTGGGCGGCGGCGTCGAGAGGAAGAGCAAGGCGAGGAAAGTCGACGGCCAGCCCTCGAAGAACCTTATGGCTGAGAGAAGGCGGAGGAAGCGACTGAACGACCGCCTATCAATGCTCCGATCGATCGTCCCCAAAATCAGCAAGGTATGCATTCCATAATCAAAATCGTAATCGAATCCCTAATTCTCTTTCCTAATTTGTTGCAAACAATCCACTGACAGATGGACAGAACATCCATACTCGGCGACACCATCGATTACATGAAGGAACTTCTCGACAAGATCCAACAACTCAGAGCGCAAGGCATTGAAGACGACGACGACGAAGAAGAAGAAGAAACCATTCTGACGATGAACAAACACTTGAAGCTCAAGGACAAAGCAAAGCCCAGCGAAATGCAGGCAAGAAACCCTCCAAAGGTAATCAAAAGCAGCTTCTCTTTCAAAATACTTTGTGGGTTCCTTCGTCTTCGCCTGGACAATATCTGCTACACAAGTTAGTCCATCCATCCATCCATCCATCCATCTTTGAAAAAAACGATGATGAAATATTGGATCTCTTTTCTCTTTCTTTCTTGAAGTTCGAGGTAGAGAGAGGAAACGAAGAAGTCACGAGGATCGAAGTGTGCTGTACGGCAAAGCCTGGGCTGCTGCAGTCGACGCTGAGCACGCTCGACGCCGTGGGGCTCGACGTCCAGCACTGTGTCGTCAGCTGCTTCAACGATTTTTGTCTCCAAGCTTCTTGCCACGAGGTCAGTATCGTAATTTCTCATTCTTTTGTGTCCTAATTGAAGGAGTTTTTTTTTTTTTTTTCCCTTAGATATTTAATTAGTTGATTTCTTTACATTAATATGGTAGTTTTTAATTAGGGATTGGATTGTTATATGGCCCCAAATTAAATCAAAACTTTGATGTCTTATAAAATTTTCTCAAACATTTTTAAGAGTTATTTTTAATATATATATTATTTTATATTTTAAGAGTTGTTTTCTAATTTAATATTTTTAATAAGTGAAAGTTTAATTTTAGATGTTTATTATTTATAAATATATATAAAAGAAAATTGATTTGTAAGGATATATAAGTGGAATAAAAAATATTATGAAGGGTAAAATTATAATTTTAAATGACATATCAAATTAATTGATATGTAGTTATTACGAGGTGCTAGGTGCTGAGTATTTATTAATAGTGTGTGTATATATATATATATATATATATAGTTTAGTATGAAAATAATATGTTGAATACTTTGTTGAGGCCCGTATTATAGTATGACTTTAAAACGATATTGCCCTACTCTCGATGCTAACCTAATATAGCAATTTTATTCCAATATACAACAATGTTTCGAAATAAAAGCACTTTAATTTTGAGCAAATATTTTTGGAAGCTTTTCACAATGGTGGAATGATAATATTTCAGATAACTCTTTGTTTTCGGTTATGGAAGAATGAAGTGTTTTATTTATAGATGGATTTTGTCTGACCTAATCAGTTGGGTATAATCCAACTGGCGTAGATTTTTAACATGTGTCCTATTTATCACTGGCTTGAGATTCTCTATTCCAGTTTTAATATTCCACTTCGTATTCCAAACCTAAAAAAATCATTACACCTTTCTCCGTCCAGTGTTAAAACACTCATACACATCACTACACCCATGAATATCATTATACCAGTTGTTTAAATAACAAAAAAAATCAGTATTATATATTAAAATATATATTGATCTATTTTTTTTTATTAAACACCTGGTGTAATGATATTAATGAGTGTAATGATATTTACTGGTGTTTTAACCCTGTGCGAAGGAAGGTTTAACGATTTTTATATGTTTGAATACGAATTGGAATACAAAAACTGGAATTGAGGATGTCAAGCCTCTATCACTATTCAAATCTAACAGTTGGGATATATTCAACCAGCGTTTTATTCTCATAGTTTTTCAAGTGAAAAGTTGCAGTTGGTATTGATATTATTTTTTATTTATTTTCCAACACATACAATATGAAACAACCATATTATAAATAATTCAATTTATTTTGGTGGAGGTGGGTGAGCATCGATCGATTATAAGCTGTGAAGATGTAAAGCAAGCTTTGTTTAGGAATGCGGGTTATGGAGGAAGATGCCTATAAGAATGTTTTAGGAATATTAAATTAATTATTATTTAAAGATTGGTGTAAGTCTCTATTCATGTTTTTCTTTTTCTTCTTAATTTTTATTGAGTTATTAAAAAAGAAAGTCCAATTAATATTAAACATTGCATTAAAAAAAAATGAGCTCGAGCCCAGAAGATGAGCTCGAGCCCAGAATTTTTCTTTTCTTAATTTTTTCCATTATTTTTATTTTATTTTAACATAAAGTTCGAGCTCGGGCTTCAGTAACTCTAATCGAGCTCGAGCCCAGAAAATGAGCTGAGCTCGCTCATTTACAACCCTAATGTGGAAATATTTTTTTTTCTTGGCTTGGAGCTATCCCACGCAACACTATCGTACTTAGGCCTGTTTGGTATGCGAAATTCGGCAAGAAAAAGAAAAGGAGATATGTAGATGTATAACGGTCGAATCGTAAAGTACAATTGTTTGATGCACTAATTCAGATTTTTGTCGTGTTTTTCACATACAAATTTCGCATACCAAACACACCCTAAAAGTCCAAAATAATAATATATGTGTTAATCATATGCATCGGTATATATCTTGAAGGGGACCAGACAGAAATAGTAATAATAATGTAGTCAATTATTACAAGAAGTGGCTTATTATCAATTTCATTCATTTTCTTCAATATACGGTTTGGCCCACAAGATCATTAGTCTTAAGTATTTTACGAAGAATCAAAGATATATATATATATATATATATATATATATATATATATATATATATATAAACAATGAAATTTTTTATATATTAAATTTTTATATAAACAAGCTTTCATCATTCGTAACTACCAATAATAACGTGACGTTAAGCAAACAAATAAACACTGTTGTAAAATTCGGACTAGGCGGCCGCCTAGGCGCTAGCGCCCCCTCCCGCGGCAAAAATCGTCTAGGCGATCGCCTAATCGATTGCACCGATTAATCCGCTAGGCGACCGATTAATCGGCCAAGTACTCGGCGGAAAAATTTTTAAATACAGAATATCATTATTGGGATTGATATAATTTATTTAGAATATTTGGATATTTATTTTAAATATTTGGATAAATTTCATGTAACTTTACTTTGATAAAATATTAGCATATTTGATATATGAAAAATAAAAAAAATAAAAAAATAAGTATACCGACTAATTTCTGTCTAGACCCCGCCTAGGTCGTCTAGGCGCTAGGCCCACCCCACGCACCCGACTAGCGCCTAGCAAATTTTACAACATTGCAAATAAACCAAGTCATGTGCCAATAATTTTGATTTTCATTTTCGATTATGATCTTTTAATAATCATTGGTTTTCGAATTAACAAAAGAATTAAAGCCAAGGCAGAAAAATTAATTACTAGCCAATTTATGGACATTAAATACCCATTTCCAATTTGATTAAAAATTGAAGCAATTCGAAGTCACCTAATTTAAATATTGCAATTTTAGGACAATAAGTTTTAAAATTAAAGCAATTTGAGGACAATAACTAAAATGAAGACCGGCAGTGCTCTAGCAACTCTGAACTATACCAGAAGTAAGCAAATGCCATCATCCCCAAACACATTTACACACACGCGCACACACACACACACAGTTCGTACGCATTCCACGACGAATCACATCCAAACGCCGTAAAATCTCAAAGATACAACTGCCTACACTGACCTGCTTCGACCTCGCGGGGGCAGTAAGGGCACTTGAATGGCCTCGTGGCATTGTTCTTGGACAGCTTGGTAATAGATTGCTTGCACAAGACGTGCCCGCAGGGCAGCAGCATAGGAGGGTTCTCTTCGCTGGCCTGCTCGCGGCTCACGGGACAGACAAACACCGAGTGGAACTGTAGCTCCCTATCCAAGTCAATGGGCACGGGCAACTGCTTCATGGATAGCCATTCTTGCTTCTTAGCCGTCATAACGTTCATGAGCTTCAGCAGCGTGGGCAGCCCTTGAATGCCCGCCTCGACGACAACACTCAAAGGGCTCTCCAAAGACTGACCCATGAGGCTGAAGAAGTGTTGGGCTAGTTCCGCGGGCAAGCTCTCCCATTGTGCAGAGGACAGTAGTTCGGCGTAAGGGGATGATTCTAGCCTCCCGGCCCATAAAAGACAAGCCATTAGCTTTTGGACCTCGACGGTGTGCTGGGAGAATAGCGGCGCGAAGAAGGTTCTTGCATACGAGAGGGCTTCGTCTCTGTTGCTACTTCTCTGCAAGATCTCAACGAACCGAAGGCGGTGGAGCTTCAGTTCGATGTCAGATCCTATCCGTTCGAGGTGGTCGTGGTTGTTGGCGGCCCATCTGAGGGCGGGCTCGAGGTTTCTGGCCCTCATGGATTCGAGTATCTGGAAGAGTTCTTGGTACGGTCCCTTTTGCTCAGCAGCTTCGGGCAGGTTGCATTCGTTTGTGAAGCAGTCGGCAGCATCGAACTGGGCGGTGCGGTACAAATGGCTGGCAATGATCCCGTTTAAGGTTTGTGTGTCAGAGTCTATGTTGCGATAAGCCTTGGAGATGTCGGGGTTGAAGGATTTTTCGAGAAGCTTAGGGAATTTGGTTAAGGCAATGTTTAGCTCTTTCTGCGTGCCTTCGAGGTTGCTGAGGGGAGAGATTTCTGTGAGTTTGGTCTTCAGTTCGTTGAGGATCGTCTTGTGATCATTGTTAGGGGATGGAGAACCTAAGCCAGAGTGTATTCTTGCCAGCGCTTGTTCTATTTCCTGTCCAATCTGGTTGATCATGTCTTGAGACTTGGAAGAAGAAACCTTTTGCTTCTTTAAAACACGGTCGAAAGCGTCTGTAATGGAACTTAAATCCATTTTTCAAGTTCAAAGTAACAGTTGCTTTCAAGCTTCACCACCTGGAAAAGGATGGCGCGAACAGCTCAAAACGTAGTGTAAAATGTTAAAAGCCACACCAACGAGTATATGTTCCTACTAGAGAAAAATCAGAGCACTTTTTTCATCTAAAGTTCCAAATTGATACGACAGCTTGGAAAATTGCTCCCTATTAGCACACTAGATAAACCCAATCAGTCTCGAGCTGATAATTCAGTGACTTAGGTAAGAACACTTCTCAAGAAACTAGCACATTGTTTGTCCACAACCTAATATAAACAAAGAGCAAATATAGTAGATTTCAAAATGATTGCCCCTGCAATTTTCTAATGCCTCAACGTCGTGAAGCTGTGTCATTGAAATATATTGACAAACTATAACACAACAAAATATGATTTCCTTGCTAAATATTTCAAAGTGCCTAGAAGTCCACACATAGAAGGTTAACATCCTAGCAGACATATCCGAGGACAAAAGCCTACCCCAGGTTCAGCCCCATGCTTAAGAAAATCCAGACGCATATTTGTGATTCAAGAGGTCTGTCATAAACATACCTTGGGAAGGACATAAACATGTTAATCCGACTTTCTTACTTGGTCCATCTCTAGATGATTTATATCTTGTAATCAGCACCTTAAACAATAAGGAAAAAATTATATTCTAGAGGACTCTAAAAAGAGCAAGAAAACTGAAGGTTGATCACTAATGTGTATCCATTTTCAGCTTCATGGCTAGACTCCATGTTCTTAAAGAGGCACACTACACACACTTAAAGATAGATATATTCCAAAGTACATATTTGGTAACTTGACACTTCAAAGGCAAAGGGAAAAATGGTCCTCATTTTTTCTGTCCACACCAATTGAATCAATCTCAACAGACAAATTGCAATCCCATCTCCTAAATCAGCACCAAGGTTCAACACCATTTGTTTGGCCATTTCAAAACCCCAAAACAGTGAACTTAGAATTTTGTGGCATAACGTGAATCCTACGATGTTATCAAATTTTAACTCGATACCCATCTGTTCGATGAGATATAAGCAACCCAACACATAACCCCTACCAAAAATGACTTATAGCTAGCGAACAACACCTCAACATAAAGGAAAGAAAAGCGATTCTCTTAACGAATCGAGGTAACCCAATTACTCGACCAGTGCACTCACACAATCTTCCCTTTCGCCGATATAACACTTAAAAGTGCTCACCCATACAGAGCTAGCCATTTACGATGGACAGCCATATGAACAATCACATCAAGATTATCATAAAGGGTACATCAAAAAACACTCAAATCATAAAGACTGTAGCATCGCCACAGCTCAAGAAAACTAATAATTACATTAATTGACACTACTACTACGGATCAACAATCGAGAGAACGAACAAGATTCAACAATCCGAAAACCAATCAGCCGACAACCAATTAGGCGAAATAAAATCGCGAATCAAGCTTAAATTCACCGAGTCAAGGGATTAAAAAAACAAAAAAAAAACCCCGACACATACAGGCATGAGATTCGAACATACAGGAAAGGCAATTACAGAAGGGACAGAGATGATCTCACCGTCAAAGTGTGGGATGAAGATGGAGAAAAACGTGACGGAGGATTGACGAAGGGCAATTCTGGCAAATCGTTCGCCTCGATGAGAAAATGGGACTAAACGTTTGCCTTTACGTTTTCACTTGGGTATTTTATACACTTTCTTTCCTTGACCATTAAGTAGGCCAGTGGAATAGACCATTTTGCCCTTCGATTACTTGGGCCTCTTTATCGATCAAGCCCAAGTAGAGCTCTCTCATATGGAGAGCAATTATGTCAAAGAGGTGCAATAATTTAATAGTCAATATATTAATTAATATTTTATTAATTTATAATGAAATATTCAATTTAAAAACACATTTCAAATATTTACTTACACATTTCAAATATTTACTTAATTATTTAATCGGGAAAAAAAAAATCCAAAATGATTCTCAATGTTCACCATGTGGACCAATTTGGTCTCCAATATTTTGCTCGAACCAATTTAGTCCCCGATGTTATCGATTTTTGACCAATTTAGTCATTCTATCATGATTAACGTCAATTATAGCGAGAATCTCGCACTCGTCCTACCCAAAATTATGTCTGGATCGAATTTTGGAATATTTGTAATATTTGGGGGGTTCGTATTGTTTTCTTTTCAACTATCAATGAAGCTCGACGAAGCAGACGATCTAGAGCTCGTGTTCGAATTTTGGAGGAGAAATTTTTAGTTTCGTGCCCTAATTTTAGTAACAATTTCAATTTTATCGATCCGGACATGATTTATTTTGAGGCACGTGTGAGATTTCCGTTAAAATTGACGTTTATCGTGACGAAATGACCAAATTGGTCCAAAATCGACAACATCGGGGACGAAATTGGTTTAGGCAAAACATGGGGACTAAATTGGTCCACATGATAAACATTGGGCACCATTTTGGGGTTTATCCCTTATTTTATCATATACGTAAATTAAACTAATGATCAAATTTAAAAGAACTCCTCGATATCACACCTTGTTATACTTCTTATGTTCAATGGTTTACTTTATAGACATTAAAAAAAATATTTTCGATATTAATACAATAAAATATGATAACACAAACAAATCATAAACACATGACTTCTCAATACAAGAAACTTTCGTAATTCATTCGTATAATAGTATGTAGTATATTGAAAATTATTAATTTATATTTTAAATGGGGTCTATAGAAATTATCAAAAATGTATTATCAAAAATGTATTATCTTACAGAGTTTATTAAATAATCGAGTTTCTAATGTATATAAATCTATAATATTATTTTTATATTATAAGATTTATTTTTAATTTAGAATATCAGTATATAAAATAATAATTTAATTTTAACTGTGTATTATCTACAAAGGAAAAACTAATTTAGGAGGATAAATTAAAATAAATAATAAAAATGAAGGATAAAACTATAAATTGATTGGAGACAACTTTTATGAGGTGCTGACCCAATATAATACTACTAGTATTTTAAGCATGTGTACAGTACAACAAAATATAAATATACAATAACATTATTTTATATTTTAAAGTTATAATGAATTTAAAATGTTTAGCCCCTGAAATTTTAATTGAAAGGTACAATTAAAATTAATTAACAATTGAAGGGTAAATTTGTAAATATAAATGACTTGCAAATTAATTAAGTGCAACGTTGCTCTCGCAAATTATCTATAGTATAGTGAGATATTTATATTTTTTTTTCCCAAAAACCATTTATAAAAAAAAAAAATGAATTTAATTGTATTTATGTAATTGTTGGATATGATTTTGATTTTATTATTTTGTAAAAGAACGGATTTTGATACTGAAAGATATCCTTGCAAGCACAAGTTATGGGAAATTGGGAATATATGGGCCGGCCCAAGTTCTCTAAAGAAATTTGGTCTAATTGAGCCCATTGGGCCTATTTGTTTGTCGTCTACAGAGAGTTTAATAAAAAAACGAATCGAAAATGGGCTCTTCAAGCAACAAAGTCAGCTCTAGGTAGGGTTACAAACGAATCGAATCGAGTCGAATATCATGATATTCTATTCATATTCTATTATCAAATTTCGAATTCGAACTCGAATACGAATACTATTCGAATACTAAAAATCGATTTGAATTCGATTTGATTATAACATTCGAATATTCGAATATTATAATTTAAATTTATATTTTATTATAATATTTTTTTATTTAATAAAAATAAAAATAATATTATATTTAAAATATATATTTAATTATAGTGTCTTATATTTAAATATATGTTGAATTATAATATGTTTTATTTAATAAATATATATATTGAATTATATTATATTACATTTCAATTATATATTGAATATTAATATTGTGAATTTATTATTTGGGCTAATATAACTTATATATATAATATATTAAATTATTTATATAATTCGAATCGAATATTCTATAATTATTCGAATCGAATACTGTCATATTTTATTCATATTCGAAAATTATTCGAATTAGAAAAACTATTTTTATTCGGATTTGATATTCGGATATTTCGAATTCGAATATTAAATTTCGAATCGAATATCGAATCGAACAAAAAAAACTCGATTCATTTGCAACCCTAGCTCTAGGGGTGTTCACAATCTGGTATACTAATTGAAAACTCAGTCCCTTCGATTTTAAACTTTAAAAAATTCGATAATTCAGTTTGGTATCAATTTATTGAATCGGTGTACTAATATCGACCGACTTACTGATTAAAAAAATTTACTAAAATATTAGAACTTATTGATAGGATTTTTTGGGGGTAAATTATGTTATACCCCCCACGTGGATATACTGAAATGCATGAAGCTACCCTATACTTTTCTTTTTATTGCGCAAAACTCCCTTGTGCTGTTAGCATCGTGCCTCCGATGGTGTCTAAAACTTAGCATCGTACCCCCCGATTACGAAGTGTAAATGACGAGGAACACATGATTAAATAAACCACGAGGGTGTTTTACGCTATTTATAAACCATAGGAATTTTGGTGTTTATTTTATAAACAACGGGTGGGTTATATGGAATTTAGCCCCCTTTTTTTCCGCTAGAAAAATATTTTGTTTTGAATTTGAATATGGTTAGAGTTATATTTTTGAAATGTAAATATTTTATTTTGGAGTAAAATATGTGCAATGTCATGTTTCAGACACCTTATGCCTGAAATCATATTTTTTCTGAAATTTCGGTTATCCTAATCTCAACCATAAACGACGCCGATCAGGGATTTGGTTGTTAACCGGAAAAAAAAAGATTAAAAAAATCGGTAAAACCGTGCACCAATCCAAAATTCGGTTTTAAAAACGAAAGAACAAAGATATATTACAAAATGTTATAACACATAAAATAGCCCAAATCATAATAGCCCAACTTAAAATAAAATTACACGGCCCAACCCAAATGATGTTTCTAGCTTTTACCCTCATATTTATCTCATTCATCTCCTTCCATCCTAAGCAACGTGAGTGAAACAAAGCAAAAGAAAAAAAAAAAAAAAAAAAAAAAAAAAGAAGAAGAAGAAGAAAGTGAGTCCTTGAGCTTTGATTCAGCTTTGTTTTGAACTAAGTTACTTTAAGGTATGCTAATATGTAGATCTCAAACATTGATATTATCTTCTTTAAATTCGTTTCTCTAAGTTCATGTTCTTTAGTAAAAATCAGTCTGCGCAGCTTCTGTATAATCCGGTTGTGACCTAGTTATTGTTCTCCGATATCTTAGAAATTTGTTTCTGTTGAAAGCTAACATTTTCAGCTTTTCATAGCCGCTGGAAACGAATCAATCCGATGTTTCTACGAATTGTTATGATTTTTCGAACATTCAGCTGCGAAGCTGAAACTGTTCGGTGACAGCGCTGCTGTATTTCGTGACTTTCCCCTATCTATACTGCTCCAAATCTTATGAAACTAGTCTCTTTTGAAAGCTAGCTTCCTGAGATTTTTACAGCAGCTTGAATCATCTCGTTCCAAAATTCCTACGATTTGTTATGAATTTGTGAAGTTTTTGCTTTAGACCCTGCTTCTAATGCCTCTGTAACTATCTGTTTTAACCTATCTCTACTGCTCCGTTGTTATCGAAGCTAGTCTCCGTAGAAAGTTTTCTTCATTAGCAGTTCACAGCCACTGGAATCACATTAATCCGATATTCCTACGAATTGTTATGAATTTTTGAAGATGGGGTTGCCATTTTCGGTATTTTGTCGTATAATTTCGAAACTATCTCCACGCTCCTTCAGAATGCACTTGTACTGTGTTTCTGATGCTCGTACTGATATTTAATCTGTTTCCAGACCGTTCTTGATGGCAAGACGTGTTTCACACTATGATTTTAAATGACGTTGAATATTTTACCGAATTGCTCGTTTATGGTTGAACTAAAATCATTACCCCTGTATAGGCAAAGGATCATCGACCGGAGACACGAGGGCAGTTTCAGACTGTGGAGAACGTTAGTTTTTCGCTGTGAGTTGATAATACGGGGACACCTTCCCTTCATGGGATATGTGAACCTCGTGATGTGTTGTTTTATTTCATCTTCTTATGAAATTATGCAATATTGTTTGTTGATGTGATAGTGAGCCTTGCCGGCTATAGGATGTTCGTATTCGTTACTATTCCATTGTTGAGAAATTGGGCGTATATGTCGTTTCATGATTCGGGTTGACAAATGAACAGGGAATTACGTGGCGTGATGTCGTGTCCCTATTCTATGCTATTGACTTGATATTGTGAGTTTATGGTTGTATTATTGTTTGGTCGTTGATGATGCATACGCTCGGTACCGAGTTATAAGTAGCCCGAATAGCCACGTTCGGGTGAGTGAGAGTGGCATATCGAGTAAGTAGCATGTGGCTTGACAAACCAGGGTGAGTGAGGCCCAACGCGTTCACCTGTCCCTTTGTCACGTATTGATTATCATTGGAGGGTGATCGTTGGAAAGGTAACAAAGTCGATTGTGAGACTCGGCCAACGTCACCGGTGAGGGACATGCATTTCATACATATTTGATATGTTCTTTCACGGTTTAGTTGATACGGTTGCTCATGGCATTGTGTTTAGAGTACGGTGACGGACTCGTCTGACTCTCGACGGGGAGTTCAGTTCGAGGAGGATATGACTACCCACGCGTCGTTTATGTGATGACATGTACTTCCTTGATGTTCATGATATGTTTTGTGATTTATTTTTATTGTTGTATTTTCCTCGTACGTGCGGTGGATATTGATTACCTTGTGAATGTGAAATAGTCGATATATTTGATTTGTTATGGTATCATCGTTGAGAACACGCCTTCTATCCGGGGAAGGTGTGTCTATATTATATCCTCACTGAGCTAGTGGTTTGTTCACCCCATATATATATACTTCTGTCTATCCAGGTTGTTGATATCTCTTTTGTTTGGAGGTTTGCCATTCTCGATCATCATTTCCGCTGCTGTTTCTACCATTTTGGGTACAGTATCATCTTTTTATATTGGATCCATTGGCGGGGATATTTTGGAAGGAGCTTTTGTTGTACATTATTCCTTTGTTGACCGATGTATCGAGACACTTTTTGTTGTAAAACCTCCTTTGATATCTATATATATTTTCCTTTATCGAGTACCGTTTCTTTAGTGCGATTTGATTTCGTAACTGTGAGTTGATATCGAGCCTTGCGTTTATTGAGAAACGCGGCGACTGTCGCGCCTTCGACGCGGGGCGTGATAGTGTTTTATGGTGTCATTATCCAATAAATTAGAAATTTAGACCCATGATATAGATAGTACATGAAGATACAGCTAGAATCAAATTCATTGGTATAGTATAGATAGTCCATGAAAAACATGCTAGAATGTCAACCATATATATATATGTATAATATATAATATTGCTCTCATTATTTATTGTGTCCAATTGGGACTTGCGTAGAAGACATGAGGGTGGGGCCCGTGAATACGAACACAATAATAATAATAATAATAATAATAATAATAATAATAATAATAATAATGGGAATAAGAAGATTAAATCACTGCCATGAATCGAATGGAATTAACATTTATATGTGCTATGTGAGGTAAGAACATAGGACGAAGTAACGTTTTGTAGGGATAATTAAAATCGAGCCAAGCAAGCATTTGGAAGATTTTATATTTTAGGGTTTCCTACCTTAAAAACTGCTCGATACTATCTATGTCCGAGAATAAATTTTCCTCAATTTCTCAAAAACTTTAATGTTAATACATTTATATATAAATGTATATTTTATGACAACAATCAAACATAAATGTAGTACACCCGTGATGAATATGCGCTAGCAAAGATCTTGAAAGTTCAATAGTACACGCAACAAAATACGACAATAATTATATATAAACTAGTATTTTTTTTGCATGTACTTTAATATATAAATGTATATAATATTTTTTTATGCTTATGCTTTAATATATAAATGTATATAATATTTTTTTATGCTTGTGCTTTAATATATAAATGATATAATATTATTTTATCTTAACATGTTAGTTTTTATTTGCAATTTGAAATGTTTAATGAAATTATAATTTAAATTTAATCAGTTGATTTAGTAGAATATAATTAGAATAAATTAAAAAAATGAAGGTTAAAATGATAATTACAAATGACATACCAAATTAATTAAAAGACAGTTACTCTGAGCAATAATATATAATATAGGTAATGTCGAGAAGATGGAATATAATGTTGGCACTTCAACTGTATAGTGGTCTTTAATAGTAAAGCTAAACTGAATATTAGGGTGTGTTTGGATCAATCAAAGCGGTGAGAAAAAGAAAATTAAAGAGAAAATGATTTTTATTAGGTTTTCTCTTATTTTTCTCACCATTAGGTGAATAATTGATTTTCCATGGTTTTAGCTTTAAACTTAGTTAAAATTTCTTTTCTTTTCTTTTCCTCATCTATTTCTCTAATCATCCAAACATCAAAATTGATTTTCCTTTTCCATTTCATTTTCTTTTCCCTACTAATTTCCACAAACCAAACACACCCTTAATGTTGCATATCGTTTCTTGTATATATGTGTGTCTTTTGCTTATTAACGTCCATCTAATAAATTAATTCCTATTGTCAATTAATTCTATAAAACATTTCTGATGTTATCTCCAATCTAAAACACAAAAAAATACTGCTAACTTTGCATGAAGATATTGTTGCTACAATTTTTTTTGCTCAAAGCTATTAACTATGTTTTGTACCCTAAAAAAAATATTTTTTTTAAGTATTCCTACTCTTTTTTAATGATATTATTATAATTAATTTATAAAAGAAGAAAATGACATAACTTAAATTCAAATTGTCTAACAAATATTTATTATTTATATTTTAGAAAAAAAAGAGTAATAATTTATTTTTATGCAATTAACCTACAAACTGTGTAATTGGTAATTATCAGAAATTAGCTCAGTGTGGTAATTATCAGAAATTCAATATATAAAAACATAATTTAGATAAAAAGATTAGTTAAATTATAATGATTAGAAATTCAATATGCAAAATATAATTTTAATTTAATTATCTTATAATATAGCATTACATTACAAGGATAAATTATAGCTTAATTTTATTAAAATTGTATAAAATATTAACAAAATAAGTTTTTAAAATCTTAAAAAAATAAAAATAAAACATGGAACTCAAATTTTGGATTAATTTAACAATGTCAACCAATTACCGGTAAAATTAATTAACATTGTGTTGACTGAATATTTTTGTATGCTTTGTCTTAAATTTCCATTAATTAAATCTATAAGAAGCACAAAAGTTGTAGCTTTTTCTTGTTTGCAGTTTAAAAGTATTGTTCTTCTAGTATTTATACAATTTCGTTCTCTCTCAATTTCATTCATTTTCAAGTTTTTTTTTCCGACTTAATATAGTGTTAATAACAAAAATAGAAAAATCTATTTATCTATCACATCGACACACACTTAACTTTCTTTGTATCTTACTTCTATGGTGCCGCACTATCCACGAGAAATAATAATAATAATAATAACTAGTAAGTTGGCACAGTAAGTTATCTGTGCAATTAAAAAAAAAAATTATAATAATAACTATAATTGTAAATTTAATTTAAAATTAAATTGTAGGGTATTATTGTAAATTTAATTTTATTTTAGATAATTTCAGAGCATGTTAAACTATTATTGTAAATTAATTAAGAGTTAGTTTTTACCACCCTAAGTATTATTGTAAGAAAAAACATGTTACGGTTGTGAGATAAGATCTTTTCTATTAGGGGGTAGTTTTTACAAAGAATATAGATTTTTTCCTTAATTATTTATTTTTTAAAAAATAATTGACTAATAGTGACATACGGTTCTATGAGAGTCTCGCTAATAAAATATAATTACAAATAAAATATAATGTAGAATTATATATCTATACTATTTATTAAGTGAGAGAAGGGGATAAAAACTGTCAATTTTAGTATGTAAATGTTAGGATCGGTTAAGGTGTTTAGAGGGGGGGGGGGGGGGGGGGGGGAATAAACACTTTCTATTTTTCGGTTTCTGGGTAAATAGGGTGACCGGTTACTGGTGTCAGATTATTGAGTATCTGATTTTGCAAGTGGTAACCGGTTAGTAAAGTGCAGTGTTGGTGGATGTGAGTGCGCGGAATTGTTTCTGAAAGTTCGGAGTAAAATCTCCTACGTCTCCCCTTCTTCCTTTCAAGGAAGGATATCACTAGCAACTGATTTTACTCGTTACAAGGAGCACTCTACTCACTAACAGTAACTTACCAAGGCTAATGCTACACATGCAGTTGTATACAAACAATCCACCTAAAACTTCAACAGCTTTTTAAAGTCCGTTGAGTACAAATCTCTCAAACTTTCTAATCGCCCTTGATGAACAGTTGAGAGAGAACTTCTGAGTGGTTTGTGTGCGAGTTGTGTTGTTGATCGTTCAAAAATTGTGTTGAGTCTTCACGCTCTTGGTATTTATACTTGTTCGGGATTGAGCCGTTGAGTGAAGACTCTGGACCAGCTTCCACACATTATTAAATGTCGTTTCCTGAAATAGGCTGGTTTTAGAACCTGGTTCAGGTTCTCTGCACTGCGCCTTTCACCAAAATGGGTATATATCAAGCCAACGTCTCTTTGGTCGCAGCCTTGACTTAAATGCATTTGTACTGCATGGTTCTCCTTAATCGATGCATATTTGAATTTGGCTTCTGGCTCCTGGTCTGATGTTGAGTTCCTGACTCTTAAGTGTAAATCACCAGTCGCTACAGCCTTGAACATCGGGTGCCTGACTTGAGAACTGGTTTCTGGTTCCTTAAGCGTTCTTGATCAGGTGCTCTGCCAGTTCCTTAGATTTTCGGGCGCTTGTTTTAAGTTTTGGTCACCGAAACCATTTACGTTATGGGTTCTGAATTTCTTAACAATTTCCCCATTTTCGGTGACTGCCAAAACTTAAATACTTATAACTAGAAGAAAGGATTCTTTTCATTTATCAAGGAAGTTACAGACTAGTCTATTATATGAGATATGTAAAGAACTAATCTATTTCTTCCTTGATCGTCCCTTGTCGTCTTTCTTCTTCTCCAGCTTCTTCAGCTCTGCCTGAGCCTTCGCGGTTGACAGCGTCTGCATCTTTTTGTCATCCAACCAAGTAAGCTCCTGAAGCTGTTGTCCAGTTAGGTTGCATGCTATCGCCCTTAAGGACTGAGGATTGTATATGCGTTCCAAAGGCAGAAGCTCTTTGCCCGACCGAATCGATGAGTCCATTTTTGGCAAGATATCATCCGGTAGCAGAGCAGCTTCTTGCTGTTGTCGATCTTGATCTTCTGGTGCATACCGGATAGTGCACATTTGATTCGGTCTCTGAGGCGGGCTCGGTTCAGGCACTGAGGCTTGTCTTGATGGCTGCTGCTGCTGCTGCTTTCCTTTCCCACTTTCCCCCTTTTTGGCAGCACCAGAGGCCCCTGATGATTCCAGGTGCTCAACTATCACTGCTAGTTGAGCTTTGACCGTCGTCAGGTCCTCTCGGATCGTGTCTTCAACACCCCTCAAGTCAGTGCGAAGAAGGTTCTGATCTTCACTGAGTTTGTCGCACCATTTCTTGAATTCGGTGCGTGTGGCAATTTGCTCAGCATAGATCTTCTCCGTCTTAGTCCTCGCAACTTTGGACAGAATTTCCAGAGTCCTGACTTTGTTATCAGTCATTGTCTGGGTGATCAGGAAGTCCTCGATGCGGCGTTGAAGCATGGGAAGTGAGCCGGTGTTTGAAGAACCGGGTGCCACACTAGATCGAAGAACATTTGCCACTTCTTCAAAGGGCATTGTGGCAATGGGCGTGGGGCAGGGGACCGGCTTAGGTTCTGGTGCCGGTAGAAGCAGTGGCGTAGCAGACTGGAAAATTGGGATTTTCATCAAAATCAGTACCAACCCTTTGTTGTGCTGTCTTAACTTCGTTCCCCCTTACTTTATCCACTTCCGTATCGGTTATTGAGATATATCTAATAAACCGAGTGCATTACGAAAGTAGATGAACTTAGCTTCCGGCAGGGGCTTGGTGAATATGTCGGCTACTTGCTGATCGGTGACTATGTACTCCAGTCTGATATCCTTATTGAGCACATGGTCCCTGATGAAGTGATGTCTGATCTCGATGTGCTTGGTCCTGGAGTGAAGCACTGGGTTCTGGGAGATGGCTATGGCACTTGTATTATCGCAGTAAATGGGAGTCTCCGTCTCCGTTATCCCATAATCATTGAGTTGATGCTGAATCCATAAAATTTGAGAGCAGCAACTGCCTACGGCTAGGTACTCAGCTTCTGCGGTTGAAGTTGCAATCGAAATCTGCTTCTTACTGAACCAAGAAATCAGCCGGTCATCGAGAAACTGGCAGGTACCACTGGTGCTTCTTCTATCAATTTTGCATCCAGCGTAGTCAGCATCAGTATATCCTCTGAGAGATAGACTTGAATCCTTCGGGTACCACAATCCAACATTTATGGTTCCTTTGATATATTTGAGGATTCTTATTGCTGCAGTGTAGTGGCTCAATCTAGGATCTGCCTGGAACCGGGCACATAGACACACGCTATACATTATATCTGGTCGACTGGCTGTAAGGTACATCAGTGACCCTATCAGTCCCCGATACTTGGTTACATCTATACGTGATCCTTCTTCATCCTTGTCCAGTTTGATCGAAGCACTCATAGGTGTAGTTGCTTCTGAGCATTTATCCATTCCAAACCTGCTCAGGAGGTCCTTGGCGTACTTGCTTTGATTGATGAAGGTTCCTGATTCTGACTGTCTGACTTGAAGTCCTAGAAAGAAAGTTAGTTCCCCCATCATGCTCATCTCGAACTTGTCCTTCATCAATTTTGCGAACTTATCGCAGAGTTTCTAATTTGTCGAGCCGAAGATGATATCATCGACATAGATCTGGACAATCAGTAAACGTTCCTTCTTCGTGTACCGGAACAGTGTCTTGTCTATGGTTCCTACTTCAAATTCGTGATCAGTCAGGAACTTAGTCAAGGTGTCATACCAAGCTCTTGGCGCCTGCTTCAGACCATATAGAGCCTTCTTTAGTCTATAGACATGGTTCGGAAATTCGTGATTCTCGAACCCATGTGGTTGTGCGACATACACTTCTTCAGTCAAGAGTCCATTAAGAAAAGCACTCTTGACATCCATTTGATACACCTTGATGTCTTTTGAAGCAGCATAGGCTAAGAAGATTCTGATCGCTTCGAGCCGAGCAACTGGTGCAAAGGTCTCGTCGTAGTCTATTCCTTCTTCTTGTCGGTACCCCTGAGCTACTAGACGAGCTTTGTTCCTTACTACCAGTTCCTCTTCATTAGCCTTGTTCTTGAATACCCATTTGGTTCCAATAACCGTTTGATTAGGTCTAGGGACCAGGTACCTGACTTCATTTCTCTCAAATTGGTTGAGCTCTTCTTGCATTGCGTCAATCCAGTGACTGTCCTTCAATGCTTCTTCAACCTTGGTTGGTTGGACTTGAGAGATGAAGGCATAGCTGAAAAGATTCTGCATTGACTGCCTTCTAGTCTTTATTGGAGCGTCTGCTTCTCCAATAATCAATTGTCGGGGGTGATTCAGCTTCGTTCTATTCCATTTTATATGTTCCCCCTCAGTTGGTGCATTTCCTTCTTGAGAGCAAGTCGCTTGATTTGATTCAGATTCTGCAGTAGGTTCCTGGTTATTTGAGTTACTCCCATCATATCCAGTATCCTCTGGAGTTACTAGTTCGACTGGAATCTCATCAGCTTCTGGTTGACACTCAGTTTCTTCAATTGGTATATCCAGTAACTCAGTATCTGGTTCTTCACTGGTCTTCTCCCGACCATTTTCAGTTGGAAGCTCCTCATCACTGGATTCATTCAGATTCGTTTATTCGAGCTGATTGCTTAGCCGATTGATATTTCTGGGAGTTTGATCTTCCACGGCTGATTCTTCAAATACCACGTGAGTTGATTCTTCAACTGACAGTGTCTTACAGTTGAACACCCGGTAAGCCTTACTGACATCAGAATATCCCAGAAAGAATCCTTTTTCTGCTCTCGCATCAAAGGCTGATAGATGGTACTTCCCATTGTTGTGGATGAAGCATTTGCTTCCAAATATTTTGAAGTACCCGACTGATGGGATATTCCCGGTCCAGACTTCATATGGCGTCTTTCCTTGCATCTTGCAGATCATGGACTGGTTCTGTGTGTAGCATGCCGTATTAATTGCTTCAGCCCAAAATTTCTGAGAGATATCTGCATCGGCTAGCATGGTTCTGGCAGCTTCCTTGAGCGTCCGATTTCTTCTTTCAGCTAAACCATTCTGCTGTGGTGTCCTGGCGGCAGATAACTCATGACGTATGCCATGGTTCTCAAGGAATTCGGTTAGCACATGATTAATGAATTCAGTACCTCGGTCACTACGGATTCTATGTATTTTCTCACTACGTTCGTTCTGAATCCTTTTAAAAAGCTTTATAAGATTTAAAGGGGTTTGATCTTTTGACTTTAAAAATATTACCCATGTATATCTAGAAAAATCATCTATAACAACTAGAGTGTACATGGTTCCCCCTAAGCTGGTTACCGATATGGGTCCGAAGAGATCCATATGCAGTAAGTCCAGGCACCGGTTGGAACCAGTACACCCTTTGTTTTTAAAGGTTGATCTGATTTGTTTTCCTAGTTGACATGCGGTACAAAGTTTATCTTTTGAAAAGTTTATTTTTGGCAAACCTTTGACCAGATCATTTTTCAGGAGTACTGAAATTGTTTTAAAATTTAAATTATTTAATCGTTTATGCCATAACCAGCATCTAGAATCTTTGGCCAGAAGACACGTTGGTGAAGGTACCGATTGGTCTTCCCAAAGCACCTTATAGGTTCCTCCGATTCTAATGCCGGTTAGGACAGTTTGACCAGAAGAGTCTTTTACACAACATTTATTCTTTTCAAAGGACACATTAAAATTGTTTTCACACAATTGACTGACACTGATCAAATTGTAATGTAAATTTTGTACAAGGTGTACGTCTTTTAGGGTAAGGTTACCGTGAGTAATCACTCCCTTCCCTATTGTTTTACCTTTACCATTATCACCAAATGTGATGGTTGGTCCGGTATGTTGCTTCAGGTTCCTGAGCAACTGATGGTTTCCAGTCATGTGCTGGCAGCAACCGTTGTCCAGATACCATTCTGACCGGTTCAGCTCCTTTTTGTATACCTGTAAAAAAAAAATATATATATACATTTTTAGGTACCCAATGTTACTTGGGTCCTGGGTGAATCAGACTCTTAGGTACCCAGATCTGAAAGATCCTAACGGTTCTTCCAGTTCTAGGATCTATTAGGAACCTAGGCGGTTGATTTCTATTACTATTTCGTAGACCCTTGTTAGTTCTCAGATTAGGGTTGTAAGTACCCTTGCTGGACGTGCTACCGTTCCAGTTGCTATGTTTTGGTGGGAAAGATCTCCTAGATGTAGTTCCTGGATTCCTACTTTCCCTAGCTCTAGTGTATTCTACTTTTTCTGAATAGCCTATGCCTTTTCGGTTAGGCTGCCTAAGAGTTGATCGAGCTGGGTCAGGAACTTTCCTTACAGGAACTATCCTCTCTTCTGCTACCTTATCAGGAACTAATATGGGAATACTAGAAGGGATGAATTGGATGGTATTGGATTTTTCAGGTCTGGCTGCAAAGATTGGCGATTGGTTTCCGAAGCCTAAACCTGATCTATCTTTCCCATATCTCATGTTCCCCTGAATGCAATCGATTTTTCTTGAGGAATCTGTCCAGGATTGAATGATAGCATTTATCCTGGCATTCTCTGCCACTTTTTCTTCAGTGGCTCTTTTCAGATTTTCATTTTCCACCCGAAGTAATCTGATTTCCTCAGTTACATCATCGGGTAATCTGCTTTCTACTTGAGCTTCCTGGTTACCCTTCAGCTCAAACTCATTGATTCTTAAGATGAACTGCTTATACTCAGCAGCCATATCACTAAGGGCAATCAATAACTCTTCCTTAGTAAGGTCAGATGAAAACATGTCAGTTACCTCATCCGCTGACCTATCTGCCATTAGGCATTTGACTTCTCCATCGTCGCTGTCCGACTCTTCAGAAGTGCTTGCTTCTGAGTCGGAGTCTGCCCATGTGGTCCTGCTGTCGGCCACCAACACTTTGTGGCCTTTCTTCTTCTACTTTTTGACTTCTTTACCTTTACCCTTTTTGGGTTGTCTGCACTCCGATGCAAAATGTCCCTTCCTGCCACAGTTAAAACAGGAGACATCAGATTCGTTATCATCGGGGGATGTTTCCTTCCCAATTCGAAGATTCTGATCTTTTCTCATGAATCTTCCGAATTTCTTGACGAAGAGAGACATAGCCTCTCCACACAGTTCATCAGCAGTCTTTGCTGCAGGAGCTTCAGGCGTCATCAGCGCTTTGACCGGTTGCTCGACCACAACTTCTTCCATACGAGTTTTCAGTTCAAACTCGTATGCCTTGAGGTCGGCAAAAAGATTGTGTAGTTGCATTTGGTTCAGGTCCTTAGACTCCCGCATGGCCATTGTCTTCACGTCCCATTCCCTGGGCAGTGCCTTCATGACCTTTATAGCGACATCTCTTTTATTCATAGTTCTTCCAAGAGAGGTCAGGTCGCTGATGATGCTATAAAACCGCTTTTCAAACCCAGCCATCGTTTCCCCGGCCTTCATCTTGACAGTATCATATTTCTGAATGGCCACGATGAGCTTGTTTTCTTTGGTGGAGTCGTTTCCTTCACAGATCTGGCACAATGTTGTCCAGACTTCACTGGCCGTTTTGCACAGCATCACATGTCTGAACGTTTCAAGATCCAGGGTCTTGAATATGATGTCCTTGGCCACGTTGTCCAAGTTCATCAGCTTCTTCTCGGCAGGAGTCCAGTCACTCCTTGGTTTTGGAATCGTTTGAGGCAGGGACTGGTCTGCTGCATGGGCTATATTAATCTGTGAAAGCTTGGGAGGCCCCGAGACAATAAAGTCCCACATGTCTTCATCGTGCGCTGTTAGATGGGTTTCCATTCGGATCTTCCATTCAAGGAAGTTTTCCTGGTTGAACATCGGAAGCTTGTTTGATGCACTCATGGTTCCTGCTCTGATACCACTTGTTAGGATCGGTTAAGGTGTTTAGAGGGGGGTGAATAAACACTTTCTATTTTTCGGTTTCTGGGTAAATAGGGTGACCGGTTACTGGTGTCAGATTATTGAGTATCTGATTTTGCAAGTGGTAACCGGTTAGTAAAGTGCAGTGTTGGTGGATGTGAGTGCGCGGAATTGTTTCTGGAAGTTCGAAGTAAAGTTTCCTACGTCTCCCCTTCTTCCTTTCAAGGAAGGATATCACTAGCAACTGATTTTACTCGTTACAAGGAGCACTCTACTCACTAACAGTAACTTACCAAGGCTAATGCTACACAGGCAGTTGTATACAAACAATCCACCTAAAACTTCAACAGCTTTTTAAAGTCCGTTGAGTACAAATCTCTCAAACTTTCTAATCGCCCTTGATGAACAGTTGAGAGAGAACTTCTGAGTGGTTTGTGTGCGAGTTGTGTTGTTGATCGTTCAAAAGTTGTGTTGAGTCTTCACGCTCTTGGTATTTATACTTGTTCGGGATTGAGCCGTTGAGTGAAGACTCTGGACCAGCTTCCAGACATTATTAAATGTCGTTTCCTGAAATAGGCTGGTTTTAGAACCTGGTTCAGGTTCTCTGCACTGCGCCTTTCACCAAAATGGGTATATATCAAGCCAACGTCTCTTTGGTCGCAGCCTTGACTTAAATGCATTTGTACTGCATGGTTCTCCTTAATCGATGCATATTTGAATTTGGCTTCTGGCTCCTGGTCTGATGTTGAGTTCCTGACTCTTAAGTGTAAATCACCAGTCGCCACAGCCTTGAACATCGGGTGCCTGACTTGAGAACTGGTTTCTGGTTCCTTAAGCGTTCTTGATCAGGTGCTCTGCCAGTTCCTTAGATTTTCGGGCGCTTGTTTTAAGTTTTAGTCACCGAAACCATTTACGTTATGGGTTCTGAATTTGTTAACAGCAAACTTATTTAAAATTTTATCCTTTTATTTATAATTTTTTAATTGAATAATTACCATTTTAATCCTAAACTTTTTTTATTATAATTATATCCTTACAAATTATTTTTGTAAATATATATTAAAAATACTAGTATAATAGAAAGATAAACAAAGTATACTCCAACGACGTCGGCACTATATAATATTGTATGTATAGGTGCGTGTAAGAATTTACTACAGTAAAACAAAACTTTCTCGAAACCTAATTTGCTTTTTTTTTTTTTTTACCTTAACAATAACGATAAGTTAGTAGTGTGTGGTCGTGAAGAAGCCTTCCTATTATATTTACACAACAACACAATTCTAACCTCTTCGCCTTATAATAAAAGAAACCAACCGAAATAAACAACATGCGAGGACGAGGACGACTTGCTGTTTATACCTATAACCCGCAGACGTCATCGGTCGACGTCAACGAAGACGCTTCCTCAATAGAGCCGCCATTGGTCGATGTCAGAACCTCGGGAAGTAACCTCCTCGCACATGTGTTTTGCGAGAAGAGAAAGGGAGTTCTTGCGGATGTAATAAGTACAATGGAGGAGTTCAACTTGTCCATTTGTAATGTTAATTACGTCTCCTTTTCTGATGCGTATGTCGACATCAACTTCATCACGGAGGTAATAATAATCCAAAGATAACAGTGTAATAATTCGAAGAAAACTAGGGTTTTTGTTTCTTTCATTATTTTTACTTGGATATGTTTGTTTTTGCTCATATGATAATAAGTTTCATTGTTTGATGAAGTTTTGCCCTATGTATAACCCCTTCTCATGACAATGTGTATTATTCTCATTGAATTAGTGAAGTATGTAACAATAATGAAAAAATATTGATGATACACTTTCCTATATACTTTGTTGCATAGATAACCCTTTGGAATCTATCTTCACAAAAAGCACATACCATCATAGTTCAGACAACTTGGTCTTGGAATATTACTGTGCTTTGAATCTTAGTTCTTTTCAGTCGTGGATATCTAATACTCTTTTGTCCATCTTTTAATATTAGGTAATAAATACAGTTTTAATACATAAATATTTTGATTTTTTGGCAGCTCGAAGCAGATAGTACTGTTACGGTGAACCAAGTCAAGGAAGCGCTTCAGGCGACCCTTTCAAGCCAATGAATGATATTATATATATATATATATTATATAAATATATATATTGTGTGTGTGTGTGTGTGTTTGGTGTGAAAATTGTGAAGGATTGTATGTGTTGTCCATGCTCCTCGTTTTTCATTATAAATAAATGATATGTTTTTTTACAAAAGGCTATCAAATCCTAAGTCAATGAATCAATCCAAGAACTATAATACTAGGGTCTAAATCAAGCGTCAGAAACTAATATATATATATATATATATATATGTGTGTGTGTGTGTGTTTGTGTGTGTGTGTAAATGTACAATATATTTTGTGAAAAACATTGAAAAAATATATTGTCAATTACTATGGTTTCCACAACGACCTTACAAGGGCCCTAATTAGGTAAAATATTGTTGGAATATTAGGTTCTCAAAGAAACATAACTCAAATCATTATTATCATATAAAGTACCATGCCGATGAGCATTGTTCTAGTGGTCAAGGAGGATGTTTTAAGGATTTGTGGGTTAGGTCGTTCCTTCCTTGAGTAGTCCACATGAGATTTATTTCCCATGACTATCAATTGTCAGGTGGGTTTGGGACATATTCATCTGTTCCCGGGGATTAGTCCCACCACTGGAGTGTGTGGAGCAATTAAGCATCCGCCAGATCTGTGTGGTGCAAGCCCACGCCTGTATTTAGGGGCTAACACATAGCCAAATCGAGTGGGGCGATATGTAATGTAAGATAGCATATCATAGTAGGAAAAATATATCGAACAAAAAATTAAATCATGGGTAGATTTGATCTTTCTAATTAACATCTGATTTACTTACGACGTGGCCCTCAATTACGCCAATAGATTTTATGACATCGAAATAGTACTTACTACTAAATCAAGAGAAGACCATTCATTAATTTCACCTCGTGGGCTGCTGCCAGAATTTTTAGATCTATCAACATTCATAAAAAAATAATGGGGCACGATGATCACGTGCACTACAACTATATTGATATTATAAATTAATGGTCTGTATTTGAACACAATACTAACCAGTCATTTTATGATATATATATATATCGAACTAGTATCTATATAAAATAAAAGGTTTATATATTGTTCCAAGGGATTGAGGTTGAGCTTCATATTCACTTAACATTGAACTTAGTTGTACCATGAGAAGTCGCATTATACCGAATACCTATTTATATATATCTTATATATTATGCAAATGTAGGAAGAATATTATTGTGACGTGTCCTCAATCAACCAAACAAAATTTATTTATTTAATTAAAGTAAAAAATATAATTTATCAAAGCTAATCACCCACTATTGTAATAATAATAATAATAATAATAATAATAATAATAATAATAATAATAATAATAATAATAATAATAATAATAATAAGGATACTAAAATTAATATTAAAATCAATTCTAAGAAAAATCTATTTGTAATAAATACTTTAATGATCCATATAAAATTCGATTATTAAAATTTGAAATTAATATTAACATCAATTATTTATTTTTGTAAGAGATGTTGAATAATTTGCAGATGTTGTAGAACAAATCTCATAATATTACATATAATTAAAACTCGTGCATTGGACGGGAAAAAAACTAGTATATATACTATTTTAATGAAAACATATTATAAGAATGCATGTAGCTGTAAAGTCCACGATGCGTAACGTGTTTATTGTTTTAGTTTTTCTTATATAATATATATGCTTTTTTTTAGATTATATTGCTTGGCCTATGACTGCATTAAATCATAAATCGAAACCCTAAATTCTCTTTTGAGTACTATGTAAGATCGTCTTTAATTTTTATTATGGCTTTTATAATTATAATAATGCTTTAGGGTTTGTTATGGGACCACGTATATTCTTAAACATTTTTTTTTTTGGGTTTGTCTATATTTGATTTTGAACATAGCGACACACAAATGTCCTTAAGTAACACATCATATCGAAGGTGACAGTTTTAGACTGACCCTCAAAACTCAAAAGTAGAGCCAATCTAACCCAAGTTAAGTGAACCTGCGAATCATAGTTACTTATCTAACCCAAGTATCCACTCTACCAATTATAGGTACGGAAATGTCAATATATATAGTTATTATCATTAAATCAAGTTATATGTGCCCCAAGAGGTTCATCTAGCACTTCGGTTCCTGGCCTTTCGAGCGGGAGGTCAGTGGTTCGAATCCCTTAGGAACCTTGAACTATCGTTGTTTGTGGGATTTTGGAATGGGTCTCATGGACCATGGAGGATTAGTCCCGCTGATAGTCGTGGTCGTCCCATAGCCGACGATGAGGTTCAGATTCGATACAGATCAAACCTAGTCGGAGTGTGTGGAGTACCGTGACATTGCGTAGGGATAACCTACCTGACCGAAAAAAAAAACTAATCAAGTTATATGAGGAAAAAGAAAGTCCAATTTCACGAAGATAAAGTGCCATCAGACTAAAAAGTACCAAACTTTTGATATGTAGATATTAGTTTTATTCCACTTTTGAGATACTTGACTATTATAATATGTGTGGAAGTGGCACGGTACATACATATTAGGGGATTAGTTATGATAAAAGTCGGGATCGTCCTATAAACGATGATCAGATACATATTTTTTATGCAAATTTAATCAGAGAATAGGGACTATGCACTATGTAGACAAAAAAAAAAAAAAAAAAAAAGAGTGACATGAGGTTAGATCGGTATTGAATTGGGTTATGGCTTCACGAATGTGATCTGTTTATTGAATAAAAATGAAATATTTAGCTTATCCTATATAATATTTTTCTAATATTAAATAAAGTCACGTATTTAATCATAGTGGGTTGGGTCTAAGAGTCAATTTTTTTTTATTTCCATAGTTTGTTGCATGTAAGCCCAAGTATTGAAAATGAGAATTTCGAATGTCAAGTCTGTGTTTTTTTTTTTTTTTTTTGGGTGAAGTTCATTATATTATATAATAAGTAAGTACATCATCGTACAGGCCTCAATGACCGACCGCACACAGTCAAATCACAACATTCCGCCACAAGCGGCGCAATGCACACAACTGTAACGTAAGAGTCCTAGGCAACGAACTAAGACGCATGCAAATAAGAGCAATAACATCATCAGCGATCTTCTCCGGGGGCCGTCTAAGGCCATCATGCCAACGCCTATTCCGTTACATCCAGATATGGTAAACAATCGACGCAAGAACATGACGTAAAGCCAGGTGGATCAGGTGTCCCGATCGCCTGGCAGCCCACTCAATGGCGATGTCCCAATCCCTGTAAGGCCACTGGAATCCGATCTTACTCCGAAGTACCCGCATGCAAGAGGCAGAGAAAGGACAATCAAAGAACAGGTGTTGGACGGTCTCTGTGAGGTTCAAGTCACAAAGGAGGCACACGTCCGAACCAGCCCTAGTCGAGATCCAATGCTTGTCCCGGGTAGCTAACCTGTCACGAATAGCAAGCCAAAGGATAAAGTCAAATCGAGGGACCCGTAATGTACCCCCGAAGAGATGAGCCCAGGTAACATGGCTGCCTCTAGAACGAATAGCCTCACGCGCCGAGTGTACCGAGAAAATCCCAGTAGAATCCCCGGTCCATATAAACATGTCCCGATCAGCCGGATGAACTTCAGGAAGTAAGGGGGCTATCTCAAGATACTCAACCCTCGTCATACCTCTCCATCTCCAACTCAAGGTAGATATAACGAAGCTGAGCCGAGCATCGCGCGGAATACCAAGCGCAACCGGACCGTGAGGGAACCGCGATAAGAGAGAAGGGAGAATGAGCCATGGATCATTCCATAGTTGAATTGTCTTTGTTTCGTAATATGAAGTGCGTACAAGATATTTTTATTTTTGTATGTATGTATGTAAATATATGAATTTATTTTCTTTCTTTACATCATGCAAGATAACGTCATAATGTCGTTTGCTTATGATGTCTCTATCTCACATCATTACCAAAATCAAGTCTTTAAATCGATCAATGAAGCGCAGCCGTGACTTAGGTTTTCTTTTTTTCTTTTCGAAATATATATTTTCTTTCAATAAATGTAATGAAAATGGTTTGGAGAATTGATGTTCTATTTTATTTCATTTTCTTCTATTAAATAAAAATATTCACTGTCATTCACGTGTTGTAATTATGATAAAGAGAAGAACAGCACAGCCCACCGACAAAACAAATGTATCTAATTTTATATCTATATATATATATATATATATATATATATAACATTTTACGACTTTACATGCTGAAAAAAATGATAATTTAACATATTTAGGGAAATTTATATTAAAAGTAATTTAAAATACGTAATCTCAATCTCAACCTTTGTTTTTCCATTTAAATATTATCCTAAAACCTACCATTTTATAATGAAGAAGTATTTAAATCATTTTATAATAATAATAATAATAATAATAATAATAATAATAATAATAATAATAATAATAATAATAATAATAATAATAATAATAATAATAATATAGAAGTGGTTGTGTGTATCTTCTAGAAGGTAAAGTTGTGGAGCAATTCAAAGGGTAAATCATTTATGGTTTTTTTTTTAGATGGACAAACATATCTTTTGACGTTTAGGGCACAATGCTCATCAATACTCATCCCCATACTTCGCTTTTGAAATTGTATAATGCATGTCCCCTCCATTTATTACTAAAATAATAATTTTGTGTCTAAGCCATAACGTCTTGGCTTAGAAGTCAATTCACATAATCGAATATCCCTAACTATCAAATATATTTTTGGATGAATATACCCAATTATGAATTATATGATTGGCGTAATTGGCAGACTATTCCGCAAGTTCGCAAATTTTATCAAGTCATTAGGATCTTGAATACCAGAAAATATAATAGTGCTTGTAAATTATGCAAATAGACAATTATAAATTAATAAACATATTTATAAATTCTGATAAAAAAAAGTGTTCGACTTTCTATTATCTCTAAATTGCATAATTTTATTTAAATTTATTGCACATACACACTTATATATCTTAATTTACCCGCTACTGACAAAACAAAAATAATCATGAAATTTGAAAGAATTTATACGAAGAAAAAAGAAAAGAAAATCCTTATGGGGAACAATGAAATCGATCGAGATATTTAAGTGGAGAATATGTTATTGTTGCATGGGACTAAAAAGAAATTAAAAAGATGATAATAATATTTGATCGGAAGATATTTGATATAATAATAAAATTGTATTGTTAGAATTAATGGCCCAGCCAATTTCCTGAATGTGATCCAGCCTAATTGAACACCATATCCTTTATATTTTAAAAAATTTCACCTGCTCCTTTTAATTTATTTTAGTCCAACATAAAAAATTTCAGTATATATTACTAATAAAAAAAAATTCAGTGGGGTCCAATGACCCCACTGGCTCCCATGTGGCTCCACCATTGGTTAGAATTGTGACACGTATCATTTCTTTTATTTAATAATAAAAAAAAGTTTAACCCACGGAAAATAAAAAAAAATTGTAACATGCAAAAGTGGACTATTCTATCTATTATCAATCTATCTACTGAGGTACCTCACTCAACCAATAGGCTTGTGCCACATACTTCGGGATGAAAACAATCCCTTGGAATCAGATGAGAAGGTCTCATTCTCCATCAAACAACAATAGTCAAAGTTGCTAGCGAGAATCGATCTCGAGACATTTGGTTTGAAAACCCACATGTTCGACCATTAGGTCACCCTATGGGCTTATATATTGCCTATTGCCTCACTTGTGCATACATATTGTGCATCAGAGTATGGGTTAAGGGGATTTTATTTCCTTACAAAGTGGATTATTCTATCTTTTACCAATCCATTGTTAGAATGAAACCTTATTTGAGCTTATATGTCGGGGCATCAAGGGTATAGACTAAAGGGGATTTTATTTCCGTACAAAAACGTAACGAAAAATATTTTATAATATTATGTATTATTTTTCTATATTCCTTTGGATAAGGAAATATAGATTACAACATCAATAGAATGATATTATGGGAATGAATATTTGATATTTACGTAGTGAAATAATTAATTGACAAAACTAGACTATTATAGAAAGAAAATTCGTAATACTACGAAAAATTATATGTATGGTAAAAGCAGGTAATTTTGAAATATTTTATGTCATAACAAGCCATTTTATACCATTGTCACCATATTATCATATATATGTTAGATATATATTATATATATATATATATATATATATATATATATCTTTCTATTTTATTATTGATGAGGAGTGATGACCTCATAGACACTGCTTTGATGTGTCAATTTTAATTTTAAATCAGTTGTTAATTACTATTTTATCCTTATTTTAATTCAAAAATTACCCCTTCAATTTTTATATTTATTATAATTATATCCTTAAAAATCAATTTAATCTTTTTTAAATACCAAAAAAATATATAATTAAATTTTAAATTATAATTTCATCTATTAAATATTTTAAATTATAATTATATTATATATATTGATATATTATAGCGCACAATTCACAACATTGGTGATTTTAATAAAAATGAAATTATAATCTTATCAGAAGCAATAGGGTAAAGTTAATATCCAAGTTAAAGTGCAAAGAGGGCTATCAATGCGCCCATTCTTATACGGGAAAATGATGAATGTAATGAATCAATACTTTAATGAGATGAAAAGAATAGTGTTATAGTTAAATAAAATATGGTCATTAAAATCATCGACAAAAACATTAATTACAATGGTTCTCATTCAATCGTGAATATTTTATAAATTACGAATCAGGGTCGTTTGTTATATATAATACAGTCAAAATTTGATAAAAAAATTAAAAATAAAAAATTATAAATATTATAAAATTGAATCACTACATATACAATTTTTTATATAATTACAAAATAGGTAAGTAACGTTATATGGTGCAACAAGTTTGAGTTTTCAATCATTTTTTTTTTTCTCGATAAAGTAAGTTAGAAATCCTAAGTGATAGCATTTTATGTCAGCAGACAAGTGAGTAGGTGTTTTCCACGCCAGCAGACAAGTAAGATTTCCAACTTATCTTGTTGGAAAAAAGGAACTGATATCCAAATTTGTTCCGGCATCACTGATGTAGTTTTTGTAATTACTAAACATGGTGATCTAAAATTTCAAATAGATATTACTTATTTACCCAATTTTATAATTAGGCATAAATTATTCGAAAAAAGTTTGTAATTATCTGGTATGACAATATTAAGAACAAATTTCAGACAATACTGAACTCTAACTCAAAACTCATTTTTCACATTTACATGATAGTTGCTTTTTTTGTTAGATATCTACATGTTTAGTTTCAATATATATATATATATATATATATATAGGAATTTTATAGTGTTCACCATATGTGAGCACCTTGCGTGGTCACCTATTAATGTGACACTGATTCGTGCCATATCAACACGTTACGTCAGCATCAGAAGTGATGTGGAATTAATTGACATATTCCATGTGTCATTTATCGACATCTTTTATGCTGACGTGACATGTTGACTCCTTGTGTGACTCTTGGTGTGTGATGTATATTAATTAGGGTTTCATGAATTTTTACTTCTTTTTTTATATTTTTGTTTGGAAAGAAAATGCAGTCTTTATATGCGGCCTGTGGGGATGTGCTCGAAAAATTCGAAAACTTCAATGAAGCCTTTTATGGCTTCCTTGGGAATAAACCAGCGTTATCTCGAGCTTTAATTATCTATCCAACATATAAAAATATCTATCTATAAAGAAAAAGAAAGTTACAGAGATGCAAAATTCGATGTAAGATGTACAAACAATTAGGTTGACTATTGATAGTTTCGTACCATAATTTCAGTAACCATTTCAATTTTATCGATTCAAACTTTATTCTGATGCACGTGTGAGACTTCCGTTTAAATTGACGTTTATCGTGACGGAATGACCAAATTGGTCCAAAACCGACAACATCGGGGATTAAATTGGTTCGTACGAAACATCGGGGACTAAATTGGTCCACATTATAAACAGTTGGGTACCATTTTGAGTTTTATCCCCTTACAAATCATATTTTTCTTTTTAAATACATAAAAATAACACAAAATTAAAATTAAATTAAAATTTTATATATTAAACATTTTAATAAAAAACTACTCTTAAAATATAAAATAATATTATATTTATTTATATATTATTGCACACGCATTCAAGTGTGGATAAAATACCAATATATATTATTCATCGTAATACACTCATTTATTTTTTTAATTTAGAATAATACGACCATTATTCCGAGGAACAAGTCAAGCGGCCAGATCAGGACATCTCATTTTATGACTTCGAATTCATACTCCTTAATTATCATAGTAAGTGTGGACTAAGAATACTATACAAACATTCACTTAACATACTCATAATGTGAGAACTACTTTGTTTATATTTTAAAAACCAAAAAAAATGTCCATTAATTTTTCCATGGCTTTGGGTCCCTCGTTAATAAAACCCACCCCTCGTCCTTCGCCTTCTCCCACTCTCCAACAACACATATTATGACTTTTATGGCTGTCTCTTCGTAATCGTGTCCGTGGAAATAAAGCTCAAACGCTAATAATAATAATAATAATCCCAATCAATATTAATTAAATATATTGTATATGAAATTAAATCACACACTCTCAAACGTTACGTTATTATATAATATAGTATGCATAAAGAGAGAAGGAAAATGAGCACTTCGTCTTCTTCATTAGGACCCATATGCCCTTCTAGGGCTACGAAGAACAACACATCAAGGTAGTAGAGTTCTATGTTTTGGGCTATTAGTTGAAGGAAAAAGGTTAGCTAGAGGCAGACAGAAAGGAGCCAGGCAAATATTTATGTCTTGTTTAAAATTATAGCTAGACTTATGTAGTTTTGATTTTATTTTTTCTTGTATTCATGGCTGTCTTAAATCATTTTCTTAGTCGTTAATCACATCAAGGGTTTGCTTCTGCTGTCTGATCTTTTGTGACTTTATTTTCTTCTTACATTTCATTTGGATTTGAATATAAATTTTGTGAGATAACTCAACCCGATTATATATATAAATTTTGTGAGATAAATTTTGAATATAAGTTTATCTTCTTGATGATGGTTAAAAATAGCTCAATATATTCTTTACAATCCAATCGAGCTTGCTAGGGTTCTACATATCTCGAATGTGAGGTTTCAATTGTAAGTAAATTTGGTTTATAATTTTATTCTTTTCTTTCTTTTTTTTTCCCTATTATCTAGGCGGTCTTTGGGTATGACTTCACCGTTTTTTTTCTCTCCCTATGGGGCGATATGGAAAAATTGTCTCCCTGTTGGCGGGGATGAAAAGGGATGGGGATTTGAAAACCCGCCCCGTTTTCCGTAGGGATTGATACATTGAATAACTAAGTTATCCTTTAATAATACCTTAAATCTTAATTTTTCTTATCGTTTCTTTCTTTCTTTCATTATCTCATGACAATTCAGATTGATAATTGTATGGAATGTGAGGAAGAAAATCCAAAATGGTCCATAATGTTAATCATGTGGACCAATTTAGTCTCCGATGTTTCGTTTGAACAAATTTAGTTCCAAATGTTTTCGATTTTGAACCAATTTGGTCATTCCGTCTTGATTAACGTTAATTTTAGCGGGAATCTCGCACGCATCCCGCACTAAATTATGTCTGAATCGAATATTGGAACATTTGCTGGATTTGGGAGTTGGTACTGTTTTCTTTTCAAATGTCAATGAAGTTCGACGAAGTCGACGATCTAGAGCTCATGTTCGAATTTTTTTTTTGTTTTGTGCCCTAATTCCAGTAATCATTTCAATTTTATCGATCCGGACACGATTTACTCTTAGGCAGGTGTGAGATTTTCGTTAAAATTGACGTTTATCGTGACAGAAGGACCAAATTGTTCAAAAATCGACAACATCGGGAACTAAATTAGTTCTGGCGAAACATCGGGGACTCAATTGATCCATAGGATAAATATTTTGGACCATTTTGGGTTTTATCCCAAACGTAAACATATCCCCTTTACAAAATACTCGTATATACTATTTAATAACTAATATTAGGGTTACCACCTAAGTTATATCTTTAATATTAACTTATATTATCAATAAAAATATCGGTGGTTGTAAGTATCTATGGATATTTAGGGATGCTGTATAAATTGATATAGATAAATAATGTCTAATAACGAAATTATTGTAGAATTTCATTCTTGATATTGATAAACATTATGGTATATGTGGGTGCGCTATATTTTTCAATTAATTGTATATGTATATAATAGTCCATAATTGATATTATAATCTTGGAAACCTTGTCTATTTGAGACAAGATATACTGCAAAAGTACAAAATAATGTTCAAAATTAAAGTCCATTGAGTTGATTCTTATATATAGGCTTACTTGGTGGGTTCAATTCTATTGGGTTTGTCTTATGTCAAATTGGGTTTTGCCTATTTCATTTTTCACATTATTATGATTACTTTATGGTTGTTTTAAATGTTTATTGGTTTCACAAAAAAAAAAATTATAAATACTATTTGAAATGCATTCTTTTTCTTTTAAATATTTTAATCAATTATACACGCACAAAACTATGACTTTATTGTAAAGTTGTTTTATAGTTATACAAAAGAAAAAAGAAGTAATTGTGATTTTGAATCTACTTAAACTCCTTGATTATCGTAGTCTTTGTGAACTTGGGACAATTCACACAGACTTGTGGAATTAGTTCCGTTGAAAGTGAAAGTCGTCTTATAGTCAATTGTGAGGCTCAAATTCATAATGAACTCATTCGAAATGTGGGGAATATGGTGGTGTTGTACGGAGATACTTCCTGACATGAAAAAAATTGTGACATAAAAATTGGTACGTAATTATAAAATAGAAATTTACAAAAAATATGAAATGTTTCGGCAATATCGGTATTAATGACGAAATATTGATCGAAAATGAAATTACGTTGAATTGGGGATGTCAAAGGGGCGGGTTTTGGGCGTGGTGTAATCCCATCCCATGCCTCGCATTTTCGGGAAATTCCTGTCTCTATCTCCACCAAGTAAACGGGAATAAAATTATTAATATAGTATTTTTAATCCCCGTCCCCACGAAATTTTTTCTCTATATAGTATTTTTAATACTATTCGTAATATAATATATTATTTGTTAATATTTATATTTTTTATTGAATATTTTAGTAATTTTAGAAAGTGGAACCCGCCCTATTAACAATCCTACGTTGAATCGAAAACAAAATTTTGAATCATTCGTAAGTAAAATTAAGTATAAATTCACCACCTACCATAAATCAATTTTTTGGTTGACAAAATTTATCGTTATCAAATAATATAACTAAAAAAAATAAATGTGTGACGGAATTATCTAAGTCACTATTTATTAATTGTCGTATGGCACTAAAAATAAAATTATTCACGCTAGTATTGTGCTCGTTGCAAGGACACGCAATTAATGTCTGTAATATAAAGAAGCTATTGACTTGTTCAAATATGAATTGGTTTAATTATTTTTAAATCCCACATGAAGATTGATAAAAAAAAAAAAAAAAAAAAAAATCTGTTTATTAAAATATTAGGTCAAACAATAAATAGTGTTGCCCTTGTTTTAGGGGAAATATAATTATTTATTTAATCATTGTTGCGATATTTATGGTACAATAAATCCATGGAAAGTATTGCCGGCTTGCATGTGAACAAAAAATTATAACATATTTTTGAATGAATACATGCACAACTATTATTGTTAACAGAAATTAAATAAAAAAAATTGACAAGCAAATAATATAATTATATACGGCGGCAATTGAATGTTACACTTTCATTCAAAAATCAAATTTTTTTTTCTATAAAATTATTTTGTTCTTCATGAAATTAGTTATAAAATTGCAGGCTTTGGTCGGCTTAAACAGTCATTTTGTCGTTGGAGGTCCCAATTATTATTTTTTGTATATTATTCTTGTTATTTAATTGAATAGATAATTTTGACTAAGTATTAAAGATGAGGATAGTACTAATCTATAAAAAATTCACATCTAGTGAATAGGAATAAATAGTATTCTACTTCAGTTCGACTAATTGAGATCGCTATCTGTGTGGACTTGAGATAGAATTTGAAAGACAGAATCGAATCGGTTGGTTCGGACTGTTAAACCCCGAACTGGGTGAAAATCATGTTTGATTCCAGTTTGGTCCCGGCATCATCACATGTATTAATCATTATATTATTTTTAATATATTTTTATTATTTTTGAAGGTGTTGATTTTTCTATGATTTTATTTCGGTTAAACACCATCATATCATAAACCAATGAATTTTTTGATCTGATTCGAAAATTTGATTTCAAAACCATGCCTGAAACGGGACACATGGGCCCGGAGGATTAATTCAACTGGAATCATAGGAAGCCATCCCAGATGATAAGGGTAAGACTGAATTTAGTTGCAGTGTGTAAATTACATTGTGAATTGTGATGAGATACCTTATGTCAAAAACAAAAAAGAAAGTAGGGATATAAAATTTTTATATCAACTATAAAAGGACCATACATTCAATGTTTTAATTGAACCGAGTTTTCTATTTTTTCTATAAAGATACATAATCATATCATCAACACGTAAAATGCTAATAAAATATAATGTGACAAATAAATTAAAAAGCACGTAACATATCAAATCATCCAACCCTCACATCTCAAATTCATATATAGTATATTGAAAGTTCATTCCATTCACACTAAAAAGTATATATTTTCTTTCACGTAACTATCGAATCAAATATCGTTATTCACAAAGACTTTTAACGTAATGAAAACAAACTCCTAAGAAACCTAGTCAAATATGTCCCTTTAAAAACTCCAACTTCGGTCCATATCAAACCCTATTTTCCTCCTCATAATATTCATATATATATGATAAATTTATGATATATAATTAATAAAAATATAACCCCTTCAAATATAAATCTCTCCCCTACAACAAACTCCCTATCATCACTCTCTATATCTCTCTCCCTCTCTCCCAAAAAACACACACATTAACACACACACATAGATCTACCTATAGTTCATCATCAACCATGGACGACGACGATGCTATCAAGCCGAAGCCATTAAAAGCGTGTTTCTCATACGCAGCCTACGCCAAGAACTTGATACGCCTCTTACATTCTCTTACCATCCTGATCGAGGCCGGTCTGTCCGAACCCGAGTTCTTGACCTTCGAAACCCTCTTCAACTTCAAGTTCCCGCCCGACCTCCGGGCGATCCTAACCGAAGGCCTGCCCGTCGGGCAAGGGTTTCCCAATTGGAGGTCGTCGTCACTACAGCAGCTAAAGATCCTCACGAGCCTGCCCGTTCTTGGCATTTGCAAAGAGGTGTCCAAGAACAGATTTTGGCTCGAGGGCTGGGGCGAAAAACCCGCCGACAGAGACGAATCGGCCGAGCTGGCCAAAGGGTTCTTGAAAGGCGCCCCCTTTCTCGTCCCTATTTATCGGGATTTTTACGTCCCTTCGAGCCCTTGCATGTCGGGAAATCCAGTGTTTTATGTGCATGGGGCGGAGGTTAGGGTTTTTAGCTGCGATATCGCCGGTTTCTTCCAGAGCGTCAAGTTCTCGAGGAGGTCGAGGTTGTCTGAAATGTTCAAGGCTCCCGCCTGGGCCGCCAAGGAGTCGAGGAGGATCGAGTTTTGGTCGGAGATGGCCGAGAGAGGTCTACTACCTGCGAAAACTATCGAGAAGAATAATGTATGTTTAATCACTTATATATATATATATATGTGTGTGTGTGTGTGTGTGTGTGATATATAATATATTTTATTAAATTTTCAGTGGGGAGGTAATAAATGGTGGAGAGGAGATGAGCTTGAAGATTGCTTGGAAGAGGTAATGAAGAGGCTGATAAACGGAGGATGGAAGGAAGACGATGTCCGAGAGATGATGATGATGATGGACGGCTGTGATGATTCCTCTGACGGTGTCTGCCGGCCGTTGGATCCGACGGCTACGGAGTACGCGGTGGACTTGTTCGTATGTCGCGCCACCGCCACCACCGTTGATCAGGAGAATATCGTTATCGTCGTTGGTGGCGACGACTATTGTTTTCAATCGTGACTATTGATGTATAGAGATGTTTTCGAAAGTGGAAGAGGCCCAATTGTCAATCTAATTATAAATAGTTTTTTTAATTGATTGCATTTTTTTTAATGAATAAAACGTTGAGAATTATTTAGTTCATATATTCTTTTTTATGCTATGTGAAATCGAAACATATGGTAAAAGAATTAAATAAACCATCATAATTTAATCTTCCGATTATTTCAGTTTGACTTGGCCAGTTTTTGCCCAGAATGGAATAATGCACTATTTAAAAGTAAAGGATGATCTATTAAAATAGGATATAGATAATATGTGGGCCCAGTCGTCAAAAGTTGTATAATAAATAATTTCTTGTAATACAGTTTATTGTAATTGGGAAGATGGTAATGTAGCTTTGCAATTATGTCAATAATTAATAAATTGTAGGAAAAATACAAATTCTTGCTTAAAAGAAACAAAGAAAATTGCATAACGCAACAAATTATATGCATATTTTACATCCTTCAAGCTTTCTACTATTAATTTCTAAGATAAAACCTCAAAACGGTCCCCAATGTTTACCCTATATACCAATTTAGTCTCTGATATTTCGCCTGAACCAATTTAGTTCCCAATGTTATCGATTTTGGACCAATTCGGTCCTTCCGTCACGATAAACGTCAATTTTAACGAAAATCTCACACGTGCCTCACAATAAACTATGTCCTAAAATTGCTTAATTTTGAAAGTTATTGTCCGTATAATGCTATCCCCTAAATTCATTGTCCATATAATGACATATCTCCTAAATTACAGAACTGAAAAAAAATTTAACCCTTAAACTATATTTGGATAAATATAAAGTACAATGTTACATTTTTAAATTGATTAAATCTAATAGTCCTAAGGGATGGTTCAAGCGAAATTCTAATATCTCCATAACCAATCAAGGGTTCGATCCTACTTGGACTAGTTCCGCCAGAAAATCTGATCTCTCACAGCCGACAATAAAATTTAAATTCACTTTAAAACAGGGGCGGATCCAGAACTTTTTGTTTGGGGGGGGCGTAGTACAAATGAATATATTGGCGTTGGTGATGAAGTGAACGGAGACGATAGGTTTTCATTTGTCCCATTTTTCTTTGAAAAATTTTATTAATTGGAATAAATTTTTCCATTAAAGCATATGAAATCTATGATCATAAAAAACCTAAATTTAGTACAATCCACACAAAAAAATTCAATAAAAAAGACAACTCAATGATAAACTAGATGGAGCTCGAAACGATAACACTTCATGATATTGATATTGTGTAACGTGATATAAGATTATAGATGACTTTGTCTGTGTATAATATAACATTAACATAATAATATGATATAAAGAATAAAGAGGAGAAAATAACAAAAGTCGTGAGGAGATAAATTACAATATTTATTTGAGTTTTTTTATTTGATATTGAATTTTTTTTGGCAAGTTGTTTTACTTTTAATAGAGTTCGTCAAATTAAAAATTTGAATTAAAGTTTTTAGAATTGGATCTTTGTAGTAAGTCCATAATAAAATTTAAATGAATATCAGTATAGAATAAGAATTTGTAATGCGGATGGTCAAATAATATTTAAACTAAATAATAATACACGATCTTTTTATGAAACATTTAAAATCATTAAAATGCCCACAAAATTGTTAAATTTAAACTGTTTCAATTATATTGACATTTCTATTAAGTTTGCACCAATATATTTGGAGTTTTATAAAATTTTTGGATATTTCGTTTTATTTATTTACTTATTATTAATTATATGATTAAATAATTAATAAAAATTAAAAATTTAAAACAACCGGCATTTTTTTAGAATAAAAAACAACCAGCATTTGGATTAATATATCATGTATATAATAAGATTGCTGTAAGATTGCTGCAGTATTTTCATTAATATATTAGTAAAGACACTAAAAACAATAAAATAGAGTTCCAGCCAAAATTCGAACGCAAGACCTACATGCTGGCTCTAAAGCATCCCAACCACTACGCCAAGTGTAATTTTTTGAACACCAATTGTAAGACCCAAACATATACTTATTAAAATAATATATTACATATATAATACTTGAAATTTCGAAAATTTTCGGGCGTGGCCCCCTCGGATCCTATACTAGATCCGCCCCTGCTTTAAAATGAACATAATTGAAGTAAGGAGACTACAATAATGTTGTCAACATACCTAAAAAACGAAAGAAATTGAGAAATCTATTACATCTATACTATCGATTAAGAGAATATTAATAAATAAAAAAAATTAGTGTAAGTAGGGTGTAAATTGTTAATTATGTTTTACTTAATTATCAAGGTCATTTTCGTAAATTACTCTCACAATAGAACCTTTTAACTAACACAACGTCCAAGATGATGAGATCAGTATTAAATATTGATCGTCTCTCTCCCTCTCTCTCACGCGCGAACATAAAACTCGGGCCAATTTAAGAAAAGGGATTATTATTTATTTTTTTTAAAAAAAAGGGACTTTGACTTTGTCAATTAAATAAAAGGGATTGAGTTTAATTAAGGTATAATTAACTTAAGTAAATCATTTAATTTTTTTATTTTTTTTAATAAAAAAATCCAACAAACAACCAACGAACATTAATATCCAACAACCAACTTAAAAAAAAAAAAGAGCGAACGAAGTAACAAGATATACTCTCGCACGTCAAGATCCAAGGCACTCAAACATCACCCAACAAGCTCGTCGAAGGTATAAGATCGAAGCAAACACATTCGCACAGGTCGAAGCCATTAAAGGTTGGTTTTTCGTATATATTTACATTCCAGTTATGTCGTCCAAATTTCACTTATTATGCATACATTGTTCATTATTCATCGTGGGTAAGTCCAATCTGAAGTTGTTTTACCTCGTCACGTACTGTGCAGCTCGATTGAAGAAGATGTGTTCGTCCAGTCGTTAATTTCGAATTATTATTTAATTCAAAGTTTATTCGAATACGAATTCGATACTTAATACAACTATTATTCGATACTTAATTCGATATGGTTTTCTCATTAAATATTAATTCAAATATTTCTCAAATATTAATTCGATTAGCTTTACGGGGTAAAATTTAATTCGAAAAGTATGCGATATTTAATTCGAATATGTTTTAATCTGTTTTGTTTATTTTTTACTGCAGGATGCCGACGAGTATCATCATTAACTACGACGGAGAATGGGAGATCGGCAATGATAATAAATATAGATGGCGACCAAATTCAGGAATAACCATGCGACCTATTGGTTTTCAAGGAGATTGTTGTTCGTTCGAGGATCTCTTAAATGAAATATACGCATGTATGGATGCGATTGGGAGGCCGGAGTTGAAGTTAAGTTACCAACCATCTATAAGGGGATACGATAATGGTGTTCCATGGTATATAAGGAATGATAGCGAATTGAAGGGGTATATATATTTAGGGGGTCCAATGGAGAGACCGATTCTCCACGTAGAAATTGGCCACGCAAATGCTATGTGCACTCCCGTCGAAGATTTTGCATCTCAGGTGGAAGCTATCCCGGATGTAAACGCGAACTATGACGATTATTTTGATCGATTTATCAACCGTGATAATGTTGTCGAAGATTTTCCATCTCCGTTGGAAGCTGTCCCGGTTGAGGATAGTTATGAAACGCACCTTCGGAATGTGGAAATCGATCTTGGCGACGACGAAGATAATATTTTGAGGAATGATGAGGATGCCTTGAACGAAGGGGACGGGCTAAATGGGGAGCGAAATGTGGAGAGTGCGAACGTCCTTATTAGTGATCGATATTCTTTTACGGACTGTTCTACCATGAAAATAGGGGATGAATTTGAAAATAAAAGCGCGGCGAAAAAGGCGATTCAAAGAGTTTCCGTGGATGCATCATTCGAGATCCGGAACATCAAATCCTGTCGATCAATATACGCCGTGCGATGTAAAGAGGAGGGATGTACTTGGAGGATTTGGACATCGAAGATGAAGAATACGTCCGCGTTTTCGATTCGGAAGTACTGCAAGACTCATACATGTGATTTGGCAAATAGGAATGCAAGATTAACGCAAGCATCTTCATCTTCAGTGAGCGACATGTTGCTCGAATCTTTTCAGGGGTCGAGTAGTACACCAACACCGAAGCTAATCCAAACTATGATGAGAAATCGAGGGATCGAAATTTCTTACTTCAAAGCATGGAAAGGAGGCATTTTAGCCCAAAATACATTGAAAGGCGACCCGAACGAGAGTTATAGATTGTTGCCTTCTTATTTGTCGGCGTTGAAAAGAGCCAATCCGGGTAGCATAACAAGTTTGTGCGTCGACAATGACAACAGATTCAAATATGTTTTTATGTCGCTTGGTGCTTGCATTGCGGGATACTGTCAGATGAGAAAGGTTGTCTGTATCGATGGCACTTGGTTGAAGGGAAAATATAATGGCACCCTACTAGTTGCTTCGGCCCAGGATGGTAACTCGCATCAATATCCGCTCGCGTGGGCTGTCGTTGATGTAGAGTCCACCGATTCGTAGTCATGGTTTCTCAACGAACTTACGGCGGTAGTACCAGATGAGAAAGAGCTCGTGATTGTTTCTGACAGACACGCGGCGATCAAGGCAGCCGTGGATAGTATTTACAAGCTTGCACATCATGGTCACTGCATTTGGCATCTGTCCCAGAACATGAAAGTTAAGTGTAAGAAATCTGGCGCGACTGATCGTTTTTTACGCATTGCAAAAATTTACAAGCAAAGCCATTTCGAATCCGAGTATGAAGATTTCACGAAATTGTTCCCCGATGCGGCGAATTATTTGAGCACAGCGGATTCTAAAGATCGTTGGAGTCGGGCATACTCTCCCGTGTCTCGGTATAATATAATGACTACGAACGGCGTTGAATCGATCAACGCAAGACTTCGTGAAGAACGGAAGCTACCAATCATTGCACTCTTGGATTCTATCCAGAGGATGACATGCGATTGGTTTGCTAGATACCGAGTAGAATCCGAGCAAGCAACTACTCAATTCACGCCAGTAGTCGAAACATTAATTCGTGAAAGGTACACACAAAGTCAGGGCTGCGAAGTCATGCAAATAGGTACGAGCGAGTTTGATATTCGATTAGCAGGGCGGCGAGCTATTGTGAATTTGGATACGAAATCGTGTACGTGCCGAGTATTTGACATTGACAAAATTCCTTGTGCTCATGCGATTGCGGCAAGTTTACGAACAGGTATGTCTTTCTATCCACTATGTTCGGAGTATTATTCGGTTTACACTTGGCGATGTGCTTATTTCGGTCGAGTTTACCCCGTTCCCGATCAAGACGAATGGAATGTCGTGGATAATTTGGTGAAGCCTCCTCATGTAGTAATAAGGCGTGGACGGAGACAAGAAAGAAGATTCTCCTCCGTAGGTGAATTTAGTCGTAGGCATTAACAATTTATATGTTATCGAGTAATAGTCGAGTAACAATATAACTCGAAATTTATATTATATGTAATATTTTATGTAATCGAGTAATAGTCGAGTAATAGTCGAGTAACAATATAACTCGAAATTTATATTATATGTAATATTTTATGTAATCGAGTAATAGTCGAGTAATAGTCAAGTAACAATATAACTCGAAATTTATATTATATGTAATATTTTATGTAATCGAGTAATAGTCGAGTAACAATATAACTCGAACAACATTATTCGAGTAAATCGAATTAATACTCGAGTTATCATTTAATTCGTTTTGTATTCGATTCAAGAGAGACCTAAAAAAACGGATTTTTTTAAGTAAATAGCCTTTGACCTGGTCAACAGTCTTTTTAAAAAATAGCGCTTGACCAAGTCAATTTAAAACAGAGGACCCGCACGTAAAAACAGAGGACCCGCACGTAAAAACATAGGACCCAAACGTAAAAACAGGGGACCCGCACGTACAACAGGGTCCCGTTCAAATTAGGCGCGTGTCCCCAGCGATATCAGGCATGGTCCCGCGCATATACACAGGGGACCCGCGCGTTATGAGCAGGGGTCCTGAACTTAAATTCATAGGACCCGACCATGAACGTGCGTGGCACATCCAGGGGACCAAGGATGCGCCGCACACACAGTCAACCCATTCTCAATTATTGACCAATTATTGGTCAAAAGTATTTTCTCATTTCACTTGTCAGACTGTCATGACTTTACAGTCTGTACAGCACAGATGATTTGACATTTGACATTTGATGCATTTCGTTAATAAAAGGGTGAGATAATAATATTATTATTAAAATTATTAAGAAGTTAATAATTAATAAAATAATAATTACTTGATGAAAATTTGTTAAAAAATATCAGTAACATTAACAATACCAAAGGCTTTGACGTAAAAAAAAAAAAAATTAATCCAACTTGTATTTCGAGTTGACCAATCTCACATGTCAAGATTCAAAAAAAGCACCCACAAAAACATACCTTGTGTTGTTGAACATTGTAGGATTAGTAATCTTACACATTGATTGTTATTATTGTGATTTCATCCAAATTTTCGGTTTTCTGCTATTATATGATGACTTAATATTGTAGTAACGGATAAACAATGTATACAAACGCACAATTATGGCATAATTCCATCAATTAACAAGTCAAAAATCGCACATGAACACAAGGGACCCGCACGTCAAAACAGAGGACCCGCACGTAAAAACATAGGACCCAACGTAAAAACAGGGGACCCGCACGTACAACAGGGTCCCGTTCAAATTAGGCGCGTGTCCCCAGCGATATCAGGCATGGTCCCGCGCATATACACAGGGGACCCGCGCGTTATGAGCAGGGGTCCTGAACTTAAATTCATAGGACCCGACCATGAACGTGCGTGGCACATCCAGGGGACCAAGGATGCGCCGCACACACAGTCAACCCATTCTCAATTATTGACCAATTATTGGTCAAAAGTATTTTCTCATTTCACTTGTCAGACTGTCATGACTTTACAGTCTGTACAGCACAGATGATTTGACATTTGACATTTGATGCATTTCGTTAATAAAAGGGTGAGATAATAATATTATTATTAAAATTATTAAGAAGTTAATAATTAATAAAATAATAATTACTTGATGAAAATTTGTTAAAAAATATCAGTAACATTAACAATACCAAAGGCTTTGACGTAAAAAAAAAAAAAATTAATCCAACTTGTATTTCGAGTTGACCAATCTCACATGTCAAGATTCAAAAAAAGCACCCACAAAAACATACCTTGTGTTGTTGAACATTGTAGGATTAGTAATCTTACACATTGATTGTTATTATTGTGATTTCATCCAAATTTTCGGTTTTCTGCTATTATATGATGACTTAATATTGTAGTAACGGATAAACAATGTATACAAACGCACAATTATGGCATAATTCCATCAATTAACAAGTCAAAAATCGCACATGAACACAAGGGACCCGCACGTCAAAACAGAGGACCCGCACGTAAAAACATAGGACCCGAACGTAAAAACAGGGGACCCGCACGTACAACAGGGTCCCGTTCAAATTAGGCGCGTGTCCCCAGCATATCAGGCATGGTCCCGCGCATATACACAGGGGACCCGCGCGTTATGAGCAGGGGTCCTGAACTTAAATTCATAGGACCCGACCATGAACGTGCGTGGCACATCCAGGGGACCAAGGATGCGCCGCACACACAGTCAACCCATTCTCAATTATTGACAATTATTGTCGTTTTGATTTTTACGGTGGGTATGATAGGTGTCAAGCCGTCATGTCAAATTAATATACAATCACGGAAAGTTAATATCCAACACAGTAAACTTAATACTCAACACAGAAGACACAGAAAATTAAAATTCAGCAGAGAAAAATAAATTTCAGCACCTAATATTAAAATCCAACACATAAAATTAAATTTCAACACAGAGAGATTGAACTAAAAACTGTCCCAATCGTTTCTGAAAATAGAAATGGCGAGATATTTTCGAAAATCCGCCAATCGAGCAGCCGTCAGGCAGGAGACGTCGTCCTTCGGCACCATAAGCGATATCGCCGCCCGCAACATTGCCACACCGTGGTCTCCACTAAACGACAAATAAAACGTAGCAATCATTAAAATACGAAGCACAAATAAAACGCAACAATCATTAAAACTTACGGGTGCCCTTGTCTTCTGAAGTCGCGACACCACTCAGATGGCCAACTCTTGCCCTTGAACACCCGAGTTGTTAGCTTCAACGCCTTGAAAATCGCCGGGACCACGATCGACAGGCTATTGAACTCACGGTTCACGTAGCGCATGTCCCCGTCATTAGCTGGGTCGGAGTCGTAAACGGTGAATATCCGCTTTTTCGTATCAATGACCAACAGCACCCAATGGCTTCGGGTACGGACCGGGATGGCGATGTAGGACGCTATGTCCCACGGCGTGTTCATCCAAAGGTCATCTTCTCCCTTAGCGTACTTGAGCCATTGCTTGAGCCCTTTCGGGTGCGCCGTCCCTTTGATACTTACCCCTTCCGCATCGACTCGGGTCTTAAACATGTGGGGCATGTACGCCACGCTCCTCGTGCATGCCGTGCTAGTTCTCTGCATTGCGAGGATCCCATATATGGATTCATCGACGTGCTGCAATATTCAAATATAGAACATTATCGACAATATTCAAGTAAGCGCAAACGAATTTAGTAAATTCATACGTACCATGTCATCGAGCGGCATACCCTCAGTCGCCAAGTTTAGTAGCCACCGCGGGTCGTGTTTTTGGAGCCGGCCCTCGACTTCCGTACCGTGGACCGATATCAAACCTAGCAGCTGAGCTTCGACAGTGGGCCAGAATTTAACGATCTTCACTTGGACGTGCCGCTCGAACATCGAAAGTGTTGGAGGGCGGACTTCAGTCGTCGGTGGGAAATCTGTGAACTGCGACATCTGGTACTTCGATGGCTTCTTCGGCCGCTCAGGGGTACTATCCTTCAACACGCCTTTTCCTTTGTCGGCCGCTCGGTCAGAAATCGAAGCCTCGGTGTGAGCCTCGACCTCCTCAGGCTCGACCTCCTCAGGCTCGACCTCCTCAGCCTCGTACTCCTGAGGCTCGACCTCATGAGGCTCGACCTGAGGCTCGACCTCCTGAGCCTCGAAATCGTACCCGCCCCTCCACGACGATGGGTCCACCTCTCCCTCTCGATCTGCCTCTTCGGCGGTCCATTCCGATTGGACGAAATTGGCCCAACGGGGATGCTCCCACTCAGACGGACTGTGACCGTCCCATGTGTCCCCCCTCGGACCCTCGTACGACCTCGTGGCGTTGGTCCATCTATCGTCGTAATCTATACAAGAAATGCACGCAATAAGTATATAATAATTTTTTCACAGTAAGCCGACTCGGATCGTGATTACTAAATTAATAAGTAATCTACAGAACTAATTAAAAAAATTTATACAAAACTTACAATGAGCCGGCTCGGCAGGCGGAGTGCGCGATCCACCAAAAAATCTACTCGCCAGGTCGTTCCGTAGATCCTGAAACGAGTCCCCCAACCCTCTGATGCTATCGCCCCACGATTGCATGAGGCTCCAACGGGTGTCGTTCGTCTCCCACCGTTGAGCCTCTTCGTTTCGGAACTGCGAGAGGGCGGTCCCAAGTTCGTCGAATCGCTGCTCCACACGACGGAAAACTCTTCGAAGCGTGCCTCCGACGCAAAGCCATATCCATGTGATGGTCCCTCCGGTGGAGGTTCGGGGACTTCGGGGATCTGGGCGATCTGTTGGATCGCAACGCGCTCGTTGCGATCTCCTTCCGCCCGACAACGGGAACAGCTAACATCCACTCCCTGCTCGAGTAGGCCCGTCACACGGTCGAACACTTCGTGCGCCGCCCCAACATCAAAGACGCTGTCCCGAAAGTACATGGCCTCCAACTCGTCCGCTGACGGCACTAACAACCCTAGTACAGGGGACCCGTGGGCGGCAGCTACGACCGCCTCCAGCTTCGGGCATCCCTTTCGACTCCAATCATTCGTCACCCACCTCAACATGCGTGGCGTAAAATCTTCTTCTCTACGCCCCGCAAACTCACGTGCAACGCCCGGTATGCACTCGTATGCTAGTATCTGAAGACAAATAACGAAAATAATATTAGCAATTATTTATAAATTACATCAATAATATGTCAAAGCTCAGGTAGAACTCACCTGAAGTGGCTGTACGAACCCACTGATCAGCCAACTGCTTTTTGCGTTCGCCCCGTCATTCCTCTCCCGTAGGTTTTGTTGTACGGCCCGTATGACCTCCTTGAAAGCCACGCTGCCCCACGGAAATTGGGAGAAAGCCATCTCGTCTTCGACAAGCTGAAGGACCCAGGAACTGACGATGGTATCCTTCTTTGAGAGTCGAGGCAGCAACACCGCGGTGGCGAAGTAGACGTCTGCCAACTTCAACTTGTCCGTTTCCACTCGTTCCTCGTCGCCAGCCAACTCCTCCAACCGATGCTTCACGTGCGACATGCGGACTGTGGACATGCCGGGAAAATGTCTTTCGGCGAACGCTGCATCGGGGTACACTTGCGGTAGCTCAGCTGCGAACTTCAGCCCGGTGATTAGGCAATACTCCGATTTTGAAAATCGAAGTGGTTTGTTGCCAACAATCATCCAAAGCTCGTCGCGGTTGTGCAACGTCGTCTGCCTCTGGATGAGGTACCACAGCAACTGGGCCGAGAGATTGAAATCCACGGCGGCACTAACGAGTCGGCCGAACGCACTCCCGGCCCTATATGTCTCCCACTCTTGATGGTTCATACACCTTCTTATCAACTCGCTGGCCTCGGGGTATAGCGAGGTCAGCGTAACACGGCAATCATAACCTTCGTCGCCTCTCAATTGCTTCTTCATCACAACCTAATTTATACGTAAGTATAACATAATTTAGCAAATTACAGGGTATGAATATTGAAAATATAAAACCCTTATGCACAGCTGAGCATGGGACCCCTGCTTATAAGATAAGAAGACCCGTGCTATTATACAGCGGACCCGTGCTTATACTCATCGGACCCGCGCGAGAACCTCATCATCTTATGCGCGGGACCCATGATAATATACATGGGTCCGATGCTTGCAAGCACGGGTCCGATGCTTTGAAGCACGGGTCCGACGCTTGCAAGCAGGGGTCCGATGCTTGCAAGCACGGGTCCGACGCTTGCAAGCACGGGTCCGACGCTTGCAAGCACGGGTCCGATGCCTTCACAACCTACATGCGCTACCAAGCACGGGTACGATGCTTGCAAGCACGGGTCCGACGCTTGCAAGCACGGGTCCTATGCTTGCAAGCACGGGTCCGACGCTTGCAAGCACGGGTCCGACGCTTGCAAGCACGGGTCCGATGCCTTCACAACCTACATGCGCTACCAAGCACGGGTACGATGCTTGCAAGCACGGGTCCGACGCTTGCAAGCACGGGTCCTATGCTTGCAAGCACGGGTCCGATGCTTGCAAGCACGGGTCCGATGCTTGCAAGCACGGGTACGATGCTTGCAAGCACGGGTCCGACGCTTGCAAGCACGGGTCCGACGCTTGCAAGCACGGGTCCGATGCTTGCAACCACGGGTCCTATGCTTGCAAGCGTGGGTCCTATACTTGCAAGCATGGGTCCTATGCTTGCAACCACGGGTCCGCATTAAATTAGGGTTAGAACAAATACCTTCACTTTTTTGGGTCTCGCGTTGATTGCCATTGTCGATTGACGTTCGGAATTGCGTTTGAGTTGCAGAGGAAATTATTTGAGAGAGAGAGAACAATTTTTATTCGATTTTCAGAAATTATTTGAGAGAGAGATTCACTTTTTATTCCAGAAATTTGTCGAATTAAGTATCGAATATAATCGAATTATATTATTCGATTTATTATGTTATTCGATAGTAACTCGACTTTAATTCGATTAGAGCCAGAACAGAACAGAACAATATAAACAGAACAGAACCTCATAAAAACAGAACAGTATGTTCTAAACAGACCAGAACCTCATACATAAAAACAGACCAGAACATCAAGACAGTATGTTCTATCCCATCATATATAAAACACAAACAATGCAAAATCACAAATAGAAAATCAAAAGAACAGCTAAAAAAATTAATTTTTATTTTCAATAATTATTGTCCCATTGCCAGTTATCGTCGTACAAACGCACAGCTAAATATTTTCTAAATTCTAAAATCTGACCGTCGTCGAGCGACTGTAAACTATCGCTCTGGTCGAACATCAAGGCAACGGCCGCCCTCAGCATATAGGCTCCACATTCACCGCTGAAAAAACAAAAAACGAAACACTGTCAGTTGAAAAAAATCACATAATTGCCCAACGTTAAAAAATGAAAAACATACGTAAACATACCTTTGCTTCTGCTGAGGCATTGCCGCTCTAATAACTTCCAGGTCTACTAAACTGGAAGTTATCTTCAAGTCCAGGAGCAACTCCGATACCACTTCTTTAATTGATGCAATTTCTATGTTGATAAAGCGCATATCGGAGTCGCATGACCAGTTCGAGTCAAAGATCCGCAATTTCCCCAAGCTGAAACGATAACAAAATAATTAAAAAGTAATCATTTGTTAGTAAAAAAATTTATACCTAAAGACGAACCTCGGTCGAATCTCTACTAGTACCCAATGGCTGTTGAAACACAGAGGCACGAGGATGAGCTCCGCGTCTTTCCAATGGATGGACGGCCAACCACTGAATGCGCCGGTGGAAAAATCGCGGAAATGATCGAGGATGAACGGCGGGGCCCCATCCAGACGAGCAAATCTGAGTAATTGCGTGAACGTCGTCGGGATGAAGCATATTTCCTTGACGGGCAGGTTATATCTATCCTGCATCTTCATGAACCCCATGAATGCCTCGTCCACATGCTGCATAAAATAAAAATGAGTCGCACGAATTATATTTACTACGAAATAAACTCGATGACATACCTCAGTAGTAAGCCACGCTCCAACCTTAGTCAGGTCATACCAGAAATGGCCGTCATGACCTCGCACCTTTGCAGCCCTCTCCTTAACATCCGCCTCGAGCACCTTCAAGTACGGTTCCACGCGACCCCAACCCCATCGCACCGTCATCTCGATATTATTTCGGATGTGCATCACGGGGGGCTTCACAACTGAGGTCGACTCTGGCAAAGCCGTGAACGGCGACCTCAACAGACGGGATCGCTTCCTCTCACGTGGGGGACTGCTCGGGGATGTGGCTGCGATGTATACATTATCAATTACTATCTACCTATAAATTAAAATAGTAACTAAAAAATGAACTTACCACCCGGCCCCGTAGATGTGGACGTAGTATCGGGGGGCGGCGCCGACTCCTTCGCCGTCTGGGCCCTCACTTCATCCTCCTCGGCCTTCTTCTTCTCCGCCGCGGCCTTCTTCTTCTTCTCCGCCGCGGCCTTCTTCTTCTCCGCCGCGGCCTTCATCTTCTTCTCCGCCGCGGCATTCTTCCTTCTCTCGGCGTCGGCCTTCTTCTTGGCCTCGGCCCTCTCCTCCACGGCCCTCCTCGCCTCCTCCTCAGCCCTCTCTACGGCCCTCCTCGCCTCCTCCTCAGCCCTCTCCTCCACGGCCCTCCTCGCCTCCTCCTCAGCCCTCTCCTCCTCGGCCTTCTTCTTGGCCTCGGCCCTCTCCTCCTCGGCCCTCTCCTCCACGGCCCTCCTCGCCTCCTCCTCAGCCCTCTCTACGGCCCTCCTCGCCTCCTCCTCAGCCCTCTCCTCCACGGCCCCGACCCTCTCCTCCACGGCCCTCACCTCCCTCTCGACCTCCACATCCATGGCATCTCCGCGGCCCTCGCCATCTCCGGCATCGTCGTCATTCCCGCCGTATCCTCCGTCATCTGCAATATAACATATAATATTAAAAAATAAAATTTCATGAATATATTAAGAAAAGCTATACGTACCTCGTCTCCAGTCGCCGTCTCCGCCTCTTCCCCCCCTAATCGCCGTCACCTCCGCTAATATCAGGCCGCATACGCCCTCCAAGCCTGTAAGCCGAGCATCAATCGTCGTAACCGCCGCAGACATCGCCATGATGCTGGCCTCAATCGCCGTAAATCGGGCGTCAATCAATGATGGTCGTGGGACGTGCGGCTCCGATGACGGGGGGACGTGCGGTGCCGATGACTGGGGGACGTGTGGCGCCGATTGCTGTGGGACGTCCGTCTCCGACCGGGGAGGGATGTCGTCATCGATCGCCAAGTCGTCATGACACTCCCGCGATTCCGTCTCCGGCTCCGGCTGTGGCTGCAAGTGTTCTTGACTGCAGAACACTTGCCGATTCTCGCGGAGATGCTCCGAGATTCTGACTGCAACGGCATCTTCCGCGTTCCCCTCCAAATCAGAAATCGTCGCAAAATGCGACGATCCGACTTCCTCGTCGGATGGGGTAAGCCAACAGCGCACATTCTGTGCGTTGTGTCATTGTTATTATTTAAACTATACTTATAAGTAAATATTTTAAAATTTTATAAAGATTCACTTACATCCATCGGCGCAGCGTCGAACGCGTTCTCCACCATCTCTAGCGACGGAGACATGCTTCTACCACTGAATTTTGTATTCCAGTGGCACATCCGTGGCATGGAAAGACCGTCCCGGTCTTTATGGAAAGCAAAAAGGTCTCCGATAGCCGGCCAACATTCGTAGGCAAGAATCTAAAAAATACATCGTGTAATTAATATTATAATTATACAAATAAACGTGAGATCACTTAAAAAAAATATTACTTACTTGGAGCGGTTGAACGAATCCGCTAATGTCGTAGGTGGCCGCCGCCCGTCCCGAGGAAACCTTGGACCTATACTTCTCGTTCAGGTCCTTGTTCAGCCCGTACACGGCCTCCTCGTACGCCACCCTACCCCAGGGATACTTATTGAATGCCTCGAAATCCGAGGCCAGCTTCACCCATTCCCTGCTCACGATGATCTCTTTCTTCTTCCTACGGGGTCCGAGCACACTACACACAAAGTAGAGAGCCGCCACCCTTAGCTTCTCGGGGTTTACCTCGGACCCCTGGGCATCTCCCATCTCGGCCATCTTCGCCTCCAGATCGTGTAGGTAAATCGACGCCCTATCTATAAATATTAATTTGATTCGAAGATTAGCAAAAGAGAAAATCATTAGTTCGTATATTAAGAATAGTTCGAAATCTTACTATTGAAGTTTGTCCGTAAAAACTCAAACGAATTCGGTATCGAATGAGTGCTGATGGAGTCGCAGTGGAGGCCGGTAATGAGGCAGTACTCCGTTAGAGAAAATCGGAGCGGCCTCTCGCGAACCACCATCCATAACTCGTCCGCTCCGGGCCAATATTCAACCTGGCGACTCATCAGATACCACAGTATCTGATTGGAGTTGCAGTATTCGGTGGCAGCCGTGATGAGGTTGCCAAACTGCGTGTCTCGCACCATCACGGCCATTTCCGCCTCGTTCAGAAATTCCAGGATGCGGTTCGATGCGGCATTGTAGTGCGACTCCAGGCATACAATGCACGGAAATCTATTTTCCGGCGGAAGCTTGGTCGGAAAATATACCTGAAATGCAAAAAAAAAAAAAAAGTTTGAGTTAATCGAGTTCAATTTCGAACTAATTCGAGTTAAATATGAACTCGACTAAGTATGAAATCGAGTTAAATATGAAATCGAGTTACAAATCGAGTTAATCTTTAACTCGATTGCTTCCTCGAGTAAACATCGCCCGAGCTAAATCGAGTTAAATATTACTGACAAAATCTAGTTAATGTCGAGTTATGTATCGAGGTTCATATCGAATTAATATTTAACTCGATGGAGTCCTCGAGTTAACTTCGAGTTCACTCGAGGAACCTATCGAGTTAATGATCGAGTTAAAATAACTCGATCGTTAACGCGATTACAGACGATTTTCAAAATTTCAAATCGCCGACTCCGGCGAACCCAAACGAATTTCCGGCCGAAATCAACGACGAAGAGGAGAATCCAACCTAAATAACTTATACCCATCACCCATAACCCCCATATCTAACATCAAATCAAAAAACCTACACTAAACCGACAAAATAGGAATTTTACCGTGTATTTTTCGTCGTCGATGACTTCTTCAACGTGGGTTCGGCTCGGAGTCACGGCGATCTTTCTTCTTGGCCTCGGCATTGTCGATTTTTTCGGCGTTTTCGGCGTTGTAATTTTTCTCTCTTTTTTTTTTACTTTCTTTTTTTACTTTCGCGTTATCGAATTGTTTTTTACCTTCTTTAACGCAAGTCTAACTCGAGGGTCCTTCTTTTTTTAACTTTTCGGCATTGTTTTTTTTAATCTTCTTCTTAATTAATAATCAACGACGGTCCTTCTTTTTTTTAAGAGGGTATTTTCGTCAATTTAATACTCAATCCCTTTTGTTTAATTCTTTTAGATACCGATCACTCTTATCAAAATTATCCCATAAAACTCTCCTCTCTCTTTCTCTGCAATGGATTCCTCTGCAAAAAAAGTAGTTTGAGAAATATTCATACCCTCGCATGGAGATAGAGTTATTAGAAGCTTTCCCAATTATATGTTCTTCGAGAAAACAGTATGGATTTTGATTTGTTGAGCCACAAGCCCGAGACCAAAGATGAAAAGCGTGATGGATCTGAGCGTCCTGAGGATGGATTGAGGCTTTCCAAGGTGCATAAGCTCGAGAAATACGGCGAGGGTTTCGATTCCTTCGGGAGATCTAACGCCGTCTGGCCGTCTCCGCCTGAAGATGGGCGGAATCAGAAGATGCTGTGCTTTGCTTCCTCCGAGCAACACCGTGGGAGTGATTCTTCATCGAGGAGCATCGCCTTTTCGATTTCTCAAGGCGATCATCGTTTAGGTAATATTACTTGATTTGATCTGCTGATTTTGCACTTTAATGGTTGGATTTAGTGTGTGTTGGAGTAAATGATGGTTGTTGTGGCCTGTGGGGAATGGGGATGATTGATTTGATTTGATTTGATTTTATTCCTTTTCTTACGCATCATTTACCATTTCATCTCCGTATTAAATGGAGCTTTCGAAGATGTATTGCATTTAAGAACAGAGCATAATTCTTGAAACCTTTCCTTCAGTGGCTATCATAAATCCCATATCAGATTTCACCTGCTTGAGTAAATAAATCCATTCATTCAATATGAATGGCTTAGTTGATGCATATTGAATCATTCTTGAAGTTTCCAAAGATTCAATTGGTATGATTATTACATCAGGCGGCGGAGGCCCGTTTACCCCCTCCCAACGGATGGAGCTAGAAAGTCAAGCTTGGATCTATAAGCACTTAGTGGCGAATGTCCCCATTCCGTCCCACTTGCTCTTGCCTCTCAGGAAATCCCTTTACATATACGGGCCATCGAATGGATCTTATCCATCCAACTTACGTAAGTGACCGTTCATCGTTGCTTCTTCTCTGGGCTCTGAGACAACGTTTAAATCTAAATTATGGTGTGTTATGTTTTCCCTATGCAAAGACAGAGAATCTTCTTACTCATTAATTTGTCGTGTGTATATGTGTGTGTGTGTAGTTGGGTGGGGTATGCCGTTGCAGCTAGGTTTCTCAGGTAGCAACGACCCCGAGCCCGGGAGGTGCCGGAGAACCGACGGTAAGAAGTGGCGGTGCTCGAGGGAAGCCGTTCCTGACGGGAAGTACTGCGAAAGGCACGTTAACCGAGGCCGCCACCGTTCAAGAAAGCATGTGGAAGCAGCTCGCCAAAGCAACCATGTTATTACATCCCGGCCATTAGTTTCATCAAATGGCTGTGAATCCAATGGTCTTGGCACTTTGGAGGCTCGGTAAGATTTTTATTTTTTCCATATAATCGCCATTTTATTCTAAAAGTTTAAGGCGCCGTGCACAGTTTTATACGTGTTAGCAGCAAAATTGAACCTTTGTTTTGCTATTTACGTTTTTGCCGGGCTTTATAGTATGAATACAATGTTTATGGAAATGTAACCTTCATTACTTAGAGCTCCATCGGTTGGTCTGAAATCGAAGGAGATCTCATTCGAAGGATCATCTGAGCTCGGGCTCTTCTCACCCGACTGTGCTACACTGACCAACCACAGCTCTTATTGGCAAGAAGGGCTCAGTTACGACTGGACCCAACTCTCAATGTCGATCCCCGACTTCTCGGAAAGGGCCCTTAGACCACCCCAACATGAGCCTGCCCCGGTCCACACGGGTCTGGCCCTTTTCGAGCAGAATCACGAGAGCAACGGGCCGTGGTTGCCCACGATGGACTGGCCTTTGGCTGAGGTCTTGACCAGCGGCACCACCACTGCAGCCGCGAGTACGAACGGCAGCAGCCTTCGTCGAACCGTCGGGAAATGATTCTTGCAGAGGTCGATGATGCTCGGCGGCGGCGGTTCGATTTCTAACAGCATTTCGGATTCGTGAGGGTTCGTTTGTCGAGGGTTCATCGAGTTCGTTAATATATAATATGTTGTGCTTTGTATTAACTTATGTCGTTGAATCTTGTTTTTTTTATGCGTTTTTTTTATGCGTTTCAATTGAATTTCAGACAACGTTCGATGATTTACTTGTGTTATATTATTACTACAACGACAACGAGCTACAATCTATGTGGTGGATCTGCCAAAGGACTTAGCCTTTCAGATAAAAAAAAAAAAAACAAAAGAAAAGAAAATAAAAGTATCAATAATAAATATTCGATAATTAAAGGATCCCATCATATTTATGGGGAAAAAATATAGGTTGGGTTTATGGGATCCCTAAATTTTAATCTAAGCCCAAAATTCTAAAAAAAATTACAAAAATGTGGATTAGGAAATTCGAAGGAACATTTAGAAGTGAAAGATGAGTGCAGCCGACTCTACTAAAGATCGGACTGAGCTCGTGACTGTTGAGCTCGAGCTCGTAATAATAGAGCTCAAACTCGAGCTTTGTCGTAATTTTTTTTTAAGTCTCACGATTCGAGACATTATTATTATTATTATTATTATTATTATTATTATTATTATTATTATTATTATTATTATTATTATTATTATTATTATTATTATTATTATTTAATCTTTAGCTTAATTATTTATCTTCGAGCTCCTACAAGTAGATTCAAATACACTCGAATCGAATGAGTTTTTGGTTTGTCGGGTTCTATCGATCTTATGAACTTCCAATTGAATTCATCTTAACAACGATCTTTTATATATATATATTATATATATATATATATATATATTTATACAGTAAAACCTCTATAAATTAATACTCGATAAATTAATAAACTCTCTAAAATAATAAAATCTCTCAGTCCCGACTTGGGCCTTTGTTAAAAATCATCAGATTCGATAAGATAATAAGATAATAAGTTTTTAAAAAATCCATTTATAAATATTAGGTCCCATTAAAACTCTAAATTAATAATTCATAAAATAGTACAATTATAAATATTATGGTAATTTACTAAAATATGAATCTATTGTTACTTGAGTTTTCTTAAAATTTAAATCTAATTGGATTTTATCCATAACTTTTTTAATTGTAGCCAAGAGTTTCGGTGTCGAGTTTTCTAGCTGTAACATATTCAAATCAGCGAAAATATTTTCAAAAAGCACACTGGTCATCTATGAATATAATTAATGAAATATATATGAATTCATTTATTTTCAATACATACTAAATTTGCTGAAATTAACAAATCTCTCTTTTAATTAATAGAATATTAATTTATCGATATATTAATATCTTTCTAAATTAATTAAATTTCATGGTCCCAATGTTATTAATTTATAGAGGTTTTACTGTATATATGTACTAATATATATCATAAAAAAATGAATAAAATGTATCTTTTCTTAAATAGCAATTTAGTAAGTGGGTTGCCTTTCATTTTCCTTCCTAATCTAAGCATTTTATGTGGTAATTAATCACTGCCTCCGATAAATCCGTGAAACAACTTCATAGCACTTGTTTTAGTTTTGACTTTGCGAATTAGCTAACTAACCTATGAGCTTTCCATTGTAATAAAAGGAACATTGCAAGAAATTTCAAGAAAATCAAACAACATTGACAATCTTAACAAAAAAAAAAGTGATAACTTGTGTGTCGGACCCGCCTCGACGATACAATATTACACGTTAGGGTTTCATCGTAAAACCAATTGATATTCTCGAAAATACCCTCGATGACCATTTCGCATAAAATTTATGAATTAGGTTTTGCCTTAGTGAGAAGAGAACTCAATGGTCTACTTGAATAAAAGCCACACTGATTAAGACACTCCAACATGTGAAAACCCTAATTTTTCTTGCAGAAAATGATCCTATATTTCCTTTCTGGGACACCTCCGAAAACGTCGAGCCAACCAACTCGGAAAGCACACACCAACAATATATCCTTACTTCACATTTATATCAACCACATTATTCACATTCGAATATTATTACATAAATCACATTGATCAGATAATTATGAGCCATAGAAAGATTCATTCGCAAGCATGCGTTCCATTTTCTTGGGAGGAAAGGCCTGGAATTCCCAAGGTTATCCACCTAAAATCGTCCTCGGACTCTACTTTATTACATCCCTCACCGTCATCTCTTGCATTCCACGAGCCCGACCTCTACGACGGGTCGATGTCACGACGATCGTTGATAAGCATTACACCGCCTCCTTCGTCGTCGTCAAACTACTACTCTCAAGCTCCAAGGAAAAACCCTAAGCTCAAGAGGCTTCTGGCCAGAGAAGATCCGTTCGTGGCAGCTTTGAAGTCGTGCGTGAAGGACATTTCGGATGGAATAAACTTCAAGGGATTGCCGAGGAAAACTAACAACGGTAATAAAGATTCTGCTAATAATAGAGGGACGAGATTTACGATCAAGGGTTTTAGTATTGTTTTCTCTTGCAAGAATATTTGCGATGTCGTTGAGAATGAGAGCTCTTTTAAGTTTGAGAGACTGCCTCCTCTTCCGAAGGAGAGGCACGGCAGGAAATCTTTTGTCGTGAAGAGATCGAAAGATGATGAAATGTGGTAGAAATATTACACACACACACACACATATATATATATATATATATATAATTAATGTTGCAAATTATTTGTAGGGTATTTTGGATATTATGATGTACATATGGTGTGGTTAACAGTTTCTCTTGACCATTGTTCAATTTGTCTTGTATTCATTCGTTCGCCATTTCTGTCATGGTGTCTTCTGTCTCGGGCCAACAGTCGAACAACGATTTATTACAGACTGCTAAGGATCATACATGGACCTTAGCATCGTCTGAGCACAGTAACAATTGCATGATAAAAAAAATGATAGGATAATAAGCAGATCATATAATCAAGTGGTTGAGCTCCTTATATGTATCTCCGTATGGAGGTTAAAGGTTCGATCTCATATGAACTCTTTGGCTGTCAACTGTCATAATTTGTATGGAATTGGGACACTACATGCAGAACAAAGGAATGAGTCTCGCTTGTGATAGATGAGGTCATCACAAAGCTGACAGTGAAGTTCAGATTCGATTCAGACTGAACTTAGTCGTTGTATGAAGATTACGATGACGTTGTGTGACAATATTTCCTGATCGATTATCAATACTCTTACCATGTAAATTACAAGTTCATCCTTAATTACTATTTAATTACAATATTATCACAAATCAATTTAATTACAATTTTACCCTTTAATTATCTGTTTATTGCAATTTTATAATTCAATTAACATTTTTTTATTGAACTTTTTAAATTAACAACAACTCTCAAGATATAAAACATTATTTGTATATTTATATTTTAGTGCACACGCATCGAGTGTGATTAAAATACTAGTATTATTAAATTAAGGGTGCGAACTTCAAATCAATTTTGTATAAAGTAATCTTAATATTTTTTAACACTGGGAAATTAAGCTCTAACAAACATCATCGATATCTTAATATCTCACCAACTTAAAGGTTGGTTCTTGTATTGATCTCATCTATATGTGTGTAAGTGTGACACGTTGATGTTATTGCAAGCAGATAAACACAATATGTTCACAACCACTTGCTCCCTACTTTTAACAAAATTAAAGAAAATCTTACCATACTTTGGGTCCTCAACTTCACATTTTGGTGTAATGACTAAAAGTCTCAATTATTAATGTCGTTAAAAACTTAAGAGGTAAAGAAGCGATGACAACATCTTACCAATTTCAAATACGGAGGGGCTCAACCATGTCTTTCACTTATCAAATCACATAATTTGAAATTATAAATTTTAAAAATTCATATATTCAAATCTTCATTTGACAAAATTTCAAATTTGGGCCGGATTGGACCAACGGTCGGCGGGTTAAGCAAGAATCAATGCAAGGGTTTTGGGACACGTCACGTGGCGTTCGTACCTAAACTTTTATCTGATACCATTTGTTGAGAAATAAAATCTTATGTTGCCAATACCCATAAATCCCAATATATAATCTCGTGTGGAATTCCATAACTAATTCGCAATAGATTAACTCACTGATCTTATATGCATGTCACAATTTTTTTTTATTTAACCGGGGAATTGAGTCTGATACCCCATAAATTTTTTTTTATATTCATGTTACAATTTTTATTTAACCACTTATGGACACGTTTGTCATCAAAAACGTAACTAACGCTACGAATTTGCAAAAAATCCGGATTTCAAAATCAAATTTGAAAATTCAAACATGCCATTAATCAATGGATTTGTTGTGATCGATTTGGAGAGGGATGAATAAAAACATCATTCTTTTTGCGCATTTTGCATTTTCGGTTGACATTCAGTCCGGTTTGAACTAATTTTCGGTTCTCAATCTAACATTGAGGCTTGAGATGCGGAAGTTATTTAGCCCTCAACTTTGAACTGATGTGTGTTTGTGTGCGCGTGCGTGAAGATCGATTTGTAGTATGCACATGATTTTTTTTGGAAGTTTGAAGGCTAACTCATATGTCTCCCATTCTTCAATTCTCGAAAGGATTCTACTAGAAAACTTTGGTTTACAAGCACTCTTATTGTCATCTTAGCTAGACCCATCTAACTAGACTCCTAATAACTCACCTTAGCCGCTTTTTGAAGTTGACTGATTTCGACCGCTTTTTACAGTCGATTGGAATTAGTTTCTCCCACTCATCGGGATAAACTTTACAACGCAGAATTAGTTGGCCATGCATCGAACTTCTTTCTCTACATAATCTCTCATCTCTACTCGCTTGAGTCTCTCGGACTCTATGTACTAATATTGGGTGAATGTTGTGAGCTTGAAATCTCCCACACAAAACACATATCCTCAGTGTTGATCTTCAAATATTTATAGGAGGAAGGTTTGAACTTGCCATTGCTTGAATCCAGACAAAAGATCTTCTAACTTGATCTTCAAAACCGGTTTTTGTGCATGCATTTAATGCGGTTTTCCGAAATAGTTTTGTTGACCATGTAATGTTTAACATTGGTTTTGCTTTGTCTGAAAGGAGCTAAATTCCAAGCAGAACGACTCTAAAATGTAGCCTGATAGTGTTGGCTCTTAATGTAGTTTGTCTTAACTTGGATTCAAATCTTGATATTCAAGTTGAGTTATTGAATCCATGAATCTAGTCTTCTTGACCGATCGGTTTTGTTGTCCTTTCAGACCGATATTAGATTTTAGTTCGATTTTGGTTCCTGATCTCAATCCTGGTTTCAGTCTGATCTTCAGTTTGTCCGAACACCAGTTTCAGTCTTTAACTTCACTTTCTTCATTCTTATATGTCCAACCTTCGATTTCCGACCAGTCGTCAGTCTTGATCTTTACTCCCGTTTCTTCAATGTTAGTCCCCTTTTCGGTTTCAGTTTAAGTTTTGTTTTAATCAATCATCGAAAATATTATTAATCAGAATTATTTTAATTGTTGGTCTTTACAAAATTAAATCTTTTTAATTAGTAAATTGATTCAAAATCTTTTAAACTAGTGCATAACACTCGGCCACTAGGGGAAAAAAAATAAATATAAATAGGAACGGATCGTAATCGTAGAATGACGTTTTCATGAAGAATTGCGAAATATAATTGGAAACACAAAAGCATAATGGATGCTTATGCAGAATTCATATAACTCGATGACCATATTCTAATTATTATAAAATAATAATGATATCTATTACGTAGAGATATATTACATTGAAATTGATAAATCTTGTGGAGAATATCCGTCGCATAATTATATATAATCCTTAGGTTAGTTGCTCACTATCATGCTCTTTATTTAATTTAATAATTTTTTTTTTCCTGCATTAAAGCTAGTTTTTGATACTTTGATATATATATATATATTATATATATATATATATATATGGAGTTTGCTTTGTTTGCAGACAGCATCACATTCGCCGTCTCTGATTGATTGATTCCTTGTCCGTTTTGGACATTGCCCTTTTCCAAATATTTCACTATATATATATATATATATATAAATCTATATTTTCTCTTTTTATTTGTTGGCTTATTGATAGGGACGAAGACTTATTAAAGTTAGCATAAGTGCCAAAACATGATTGGGAATCAATTATTTGTTGATATAAATACAAACCACTAAATTGACGTATTTTTTTAACTGCAGCTTCTCAATATTATTAATAATCGTAATGAATTTATTGAGAGGGATATTCTTACTATTGAGACGTTTATAATTATTGTAGTGTGTATGTGCTTTGAAATATAGTTATTTCTATGTCATGTTTTTATATTTTCTTTCAACACTCAATTGGGTTGTAATGTAATGATTATGGGATGGGACGTAATATTTCATCTTTGCTTATCTATTTTAGCTAAATTAAAGAATGTATTCGTGTCAATTAGAGAACAAAAGAAAAAAATAAAAAAAGAAGGGCACAAATAAAATTAAATCAAATATAGATATTCATATACTACAATAAACCATTTTTTTTATCATACATGTCCAAAACTTCTGCCCATCTACTTCCAATTTAGAGAGAGAGAGAGAGAGAGAGAGAGAGAGAGAGAGAGAGATTGGAGCATATGTAATAATAATACTTGCTGCTCTTCTGATTTACACAAATTTATAATTCTTGGACGTCACAAATCTATTATGTAATCAAAGATTTGTGACCCAAATGTCCATTAGCGGCCATAACTACGTTATGATTGGTGGCATAAATATTCATATTATTCTCATAATTAACGTTATTATTGCTTGGCAATAATAATGCATGGGGATTATTATTAATATCATTATTATTATTGAGTAGATGCTGCTGAAGCTGCCTCACGACCAAAACTTGCCGAAAGTCCCAAAGCCTCTGCCTCAAAACCACAGCCTCGGACCTCAACCAATGGTTCTCCCTCCGAACCAAACCGTCCTGGTGAACCACGACCCGAACCCGGTCCGACAGCTCACGGTTCGTAGCCTTAAGCCGGTTCAGCAGGTTCCTCATGTTCTCAAGGTGCCTCTGCTTCCTCATGCGCGACCGTCGAGCCGAGTCCCTGTTAGATATCATCCTCCTACGCTTGCGCTCGTCTAAAGCCTTAGGGTCCACCGCCCTCTTGGGCTTTGCCCGGTTCGAGTCAGTCGAACCGGGGTGGATGGAACATGGGGTCGTGGGATTAGGGTTCGAAGCGTCCGAACCGGCGTTGGAACTGACCGGTTCTTGAGACGTTGGGGGACTGAAAATAACCGGTTCGATGATGTCCCAACCCGGTTCGAAGTTAGGAAAAGGGTCGGCGAGGGGTGACTCGGAGTAGACCGGGAAAGTGGACAGCATTTTTATTTATGTTTTATTATTATTATTATTATTATCTTTTTTTTTTCTGCAAAATTTAGCTTAAAGCTTTAGTTGTAAGGGAAGAGAGAAGAGAGAAGGGGAAAAGGGAAGAAGGAAAGCAAATGAAAGGGCTATTTATGGGCGAAAACCGTGGGTAGTCCGTGGGGCCCCGACGGGGGTATTTTGGTCATTTCGGTCTAACTTTTGAGTCATCTATGTACTAGTTTAAAACTAGTGGTGGGGCCCAGTCGTGTCTTTTTTGAACTGTAGGGCTTGCGTCATCATGTGGGGTCCACTTTTTGTAAGCTTCGTAATGAAGTAATTATACATTTATAGATGGTTATGTTATTTGACACGTTTCGTGGGACTATTAGGTCTTCGTTTTTGAATGGCCAATGAGTTTGTAAAGGCGAATTATGTACTTTCAAACTATATATAAGAATTGTATATGTATTATATACCATTATTATTTAGTTATGTGGATTTAAATAAAGCATATATTAGAGCACAATAATTGATCTAATCAAATTGGGCTCAATCAAAAAATAAAATATATAGGTATAAAACGACATGTATGAGAATTCGGGTCGAAGATAAAAAAAATCACATATTTATGTATTTATTTATTTTGTCGGCATAGGGTTCCATAAACGTCTTTGTAATCTCTACGCTCCTCAGTCGAATCTAAATTTCATTATCGACTGTAGTTTTTTTTTACAGAACGAACCCTCAATTTCATTCAGTATCAAGTCCACACAGACAACGATCTTCAAGAGTGCAAACAAATTCGAAGTCTACCAAGAGTTATGTCATATGTGTCAAACCATCTGAGATATGAGGGAGAAATGGGAGCTATATCAAATTAAAGGTTTCATAATTGAACCAAATATATATATATATATATATATTGATAATATTGAACCAAATATTTGGAAACATGAATTGAGCCATGTTAAATTCGGCATCGGGCCTACGCACACGGGCCCACATAGGAGGAGAGTTGACCTCATAAGTTATGGGCTTCCATCCTAAAAATTGGTTTTAGGATGGAAGCCTGTTGAGAGTATTTGTCCCACATCGGGAAATTATCTTCACCCGACTCAATATATAAATTAAGAGGACTCTCCTCCTATCACCAATTGGTTTTAGGAAGAAACCCTCAATTTAATATGGTATCAGAGCGGGTTCTATATGCGTGTTATCACGCTTGTTTGAGTCACCGCCACCAGATTTAATATGTCCACGTGTTAGGCCTTGAATCGTACCACACGTGAGGGGGCGTATTGAGAGTATTTGTCCCACATCGGGAAATTATCTTCACCCGACTCAATATATAAATTAAGAGGCCTCTCATCCTATCACCAGTTGGTTTTAGGAAGGAACACTCAATTTAATAAATCCCACAACTTATCAGGTCAACTCTCCTTCTATGTGGGCCCGTGTGCGTAGGCCTAATAATAAAATTTCACAAGCATTACCTTTATTAAAAATATAATTACGTTATAACAAATGGAAATTTTGAAATTGCTCGGGGTTGATGGTAAGTTGGAGAGTGACATTCACCTACTTAAATTAGTGTTTCCATCATCGACTATTAAACTAATCATTCTTTAATGACGTTGCCACAATAATAACTTTTTGTCGTAGGGATAAAATCAGAGTGAGTAAAATTATTTTAACATATAAAAGTAACGTTAGATTTGACGTGGTCTCTGTCTTTCTTGTATTATATAAATATATATGTATGTATATAATAATAATATTTAATCCCTAGGTACGTATGCACATATGTGTGTGTGTGTGTAGATTTTACTACTCACTATCATAGTGGTTATGTTCTTACATATTTATTATTTTATTTATGATTAGACAACATATATATTTGTATGTATATAATAATAATATTTAATCCTTACGTACGTATGCACATATGTATGTGTGTGTAGATTTTACTACTCACTATCATAGTGGTTATGTTCTTACATATTTATTATTTTATTTATGATTAGACAACATATATATATATATATATATAATATATTATGTCTACCTTATTATTTACAGATACAAACCACGAAATAAAAATCAATGTGAAACCTACTTTCTATTCTAGCCCCCATTTTTTTTTCTTTTTGAGCTGTCGTTTGTGTTTTATACTTTGCTTTAATACTTTGTCATGACAAAGATCGAATCTCCAATAATATTTGAAGCATCGTTAAGAGCTCTCATGAACCTTGCTTGCAAATATTAGTCCATGGTAAAATTATAAATTTGGATAAGCATACGGATTTTCATATTTAATTGTTGCAAAAATAAGCCAGTGATTTTGTATGTATGAAGAAATTTGGGTCTCCGATTCTTTTTTTGACAAAATAAGTATGAAATTGCACATGGAGAATAACACTACACATCAAATTAGTAATATGCATAATATAGTTGTAATTCGTACTAAATCTGGTGTAGTTCCGCCATCTGCTGGAGGGTCAACGAATCCTCCAAGCCCCAACATAGATCCAACACTGATTAAAAGTCAGCAACCTAATAGAATTTTATCAATGATTATAAGTCAGCAATCCAATAGAATTTCCGACATATTTTGTTGGTAAAAATGATCGTAGACTCAACTTTATTCCAATATATGAAGTTAGTGACTTAATTTTTGCAAACATTGACCCAAACCAAAATGGGATATATTTAGTGAACAATTTATATTTTGCCCTTAATTTATGTAGTACTTCCATTTCTTTTTAGAGTCTGTTTGGTTGGAATGATGTGATTAGATGATATTAGTTTTATTTGAGTTGAGATAATATATGAGTTTTTTGGGGTATTTGGTTTATGGATTTAAATAATAACGTTCGATTTGTTTGATAGATGAGTTTAAATGATATAAGATTTAATTAAATTCAATTACAATGTTACCCTTATTTTAAATTTAAAATTTAATAAATAGGAATAAATTTGTCAAAAAGATAGAATATTAGATATTGGTAGGATAGGAGAGATGTTGATTTAGTTGGAGTATTAATAAGGTACTAACTAAATCATATCACTTAAAAAATATATTTCAACTAAACACTACTTTAATTAATTTTAACCCCTCAAATCCCCTAAATACCCAACCAAACAGACTTTTAATGCTTGAATGTTATTGGAAACAGAAGGAAATTAAAAGTTGAATCGAATATTTACCTCGATTGGAATATATATATATTTATATATATATATATATATATATATATATATATTTTCTATTTTGCTCTAAAATCGAGATTAGTGATTAGCATGAGGCCGACAAAACAAAATAAATCGAATAGATGTATATACAGTCTTTAGTACTTCCTATCTTTTCTTTCTTTTCCTAAATTGTTCCCAAATGATAGGAGTATATTAAGAATCATGTTATCTGGCCATAAAGTATGATGGAGTCTATTAAATTTTAACACGTACATATAGTTTGATGCCGCCCTTGATAAATATATTCCATCTAAATCCAAAAATATTCTTATCTATAATGAACGATTCCCTTTCTTCTCAATATAGAATTTCAAGTTGATTTCATTTCCTTCACCTAATATCTATTTATATATATAATGATGAAGATATTGGAAACTCACATCATCATATATGGGAAGAAAAGAAGATAAATAGATATTTTTTACATTAATTATTGGTAGTTTTTTAGGGTTTTAGGGGAAATTTTACATAGGATAGTTTTTAGGGTTTATCTTTAATTATACATAAATACATATACACATTCACTCTTTAATAAAAGTATATCGTAAGGAGATTAATGACTTATAAATGTATACATTTGAAGGGGGTTTCATTATTATCATAATTGTATTGTAAGTATTATTATAATTTATTTTTTATTTTAACAAAATACTTGATATTTTGATCTGGGTCCAAAAGGTTAGTTTACTGTGTATGATCAGTAATTTTTTATTGTCTTTTTAATATAAATAATGAAAATAAAGAGTAACTTAGACATAAATTTTAAACATAGCATAAATTTCAATATTTATGCCAGTGTCGTCGTCAAAAGAAGTATACCAATGCTTAATTTAAGTTTTTTTTAACACGCAAAAAATGCAAACTCTTTCATTACACAATAGTTGTGGCAGTAACAACCATTGTCCCCTACTCAAGAAATAAGTGGATGGGTTATGACTGTTGGGTACAATTTCCGTACGTGCGTCTACATATATTTATATATAATAATATACAATATATCAAACGTACGCGGGGATGTAAATCTGATTTTATTGTCGAGGCTAGCGTTAGACGCTATGTCCTTAAAACGATATTGCCCCGCTCACGATGCCTACAGAATACGGCAATCGTTTTCCAAGATACAACGACAAACGTCTCGTAATAGGAGCACTCCAAATTACGAGACCAACGAACTTATTCAATGCTTTTTGAACTCTCATACGAGTTCGGAATATGAAATATACTAAATATATTTCACGGCTAAAAGAAAGAAATTCCTAAGGACTGAACATGCTGTTCGATGTATAGGAAATGAACAAATGAGCCCTCTATTTATAGATGGGGTTGGATCTTGTCGAAGAGTTGCATCTAATCTTGGTTGGTCATGACTTTTCAACCCATTAGATACATCTTTTTCCTTAAGGGTACCTTGTGAAAAGATACTTATCTTTCACAAGAGTTATAACCCTTTTAACTAAATAATATTTAATTTCTATTTAAATAAATATTTCCAACAATCTCTCACATAAATGGAAATTAATGGTTTCATAGATGCTCACACTAGCGAGAGTCCAATCGACAAGTCAATGTATCTGGATAGATAGCTTGTGGCTTTGAATCTTCCGTAGTGGAATGCTATCGAGCATACTCGCTAGGCGGTGAACGCGATGTCTTGAACTGCCCAGCTTTTTGTGTATACTAAGACAATAATACCCACACAATGACTTATTTCACATCTTTTAGTTCTCATGATTTGTTCCATTTTGGCCATGGACACCATCTTGGATTCATGAGTGTTTCATTGAAGCGGTCCGTCTTCACACTCACATAGGTGACACTTCTATAAAGAGTATTCTACCAATACTCCACCTTATAAAGGTATAAAAATCATTAAGAGTCAAAGCTCAACCTCACTACCTGTGGTAGAACAACATTTGTTCATCCTAGGAATGGATATAGACAATATGTCTCGAGTGTTGTAGCACAACTTCTGTAACTTAGTTGTCCCATTGAACCAAGATCTTGGGATCTCCAGTCAACAAGGTTGGGTTACCGCTACAGTCGTTTTAGTGGTAGATTTTTAATCCCATTCCTCTTGATGTGCAGTTTACATGATCTCGGGTTATCCTCTTTGGAAGAGGATCTGTCAAATTATCATTCTATTTGACATCGTCGATTGCAATCAGTTCATTTGAGATCAATTGCTTAATGGTATTGTGTCTACGACGTATTTGTCGTGACTTTCCATTCTAAATACTACTCTGTATCTGTCTAATTGTCGATTGACCATCACACTGTAATAGTACGACAGACACAAGTTCGTTCTAGCCATGAATATCTTCTTCAGAAATTACATAGTCATCCTGCCTTTTCTAGCGTCTTATTTAGGGTGATAAACCCGGGTTTCACCGAGTAGCGCACGTATGCTTGATGGATTCCAATACACTGTTCCACCACCAACTGGGAGCACATATCACAATTTGGTTTGGATTCTTTTGTATCATATATCTAATTTGCATCACAATACCCGTTCATACTAAATGATACATTTCTTGATATCATTCATATGTGCTTTTGATATACATAAATCAATTTGCACTACTGTTATTGGCAAATCCAAATTTTTTTTCATCGATCATTTTAGGTTCGATCTTATTTTGCTTAGAGATTTTAACGTTTACGAAGTACCCCCACATTTTTAAGTATTTCTACAAATATTGATGTGTTCTCAAAGGTTGTATCTCTTTGTGAAAGATAGTATCTTTTCTCGAAAGACTATACCTCTTTGCGACAAGTTGAGCCCTTTTTTTTTTTGCACTACATCGTACGCCTCCGAATAAGTACACATTTTAGTCAAAAGTTATACCCCTTCGTGAAAGGTATGTATCTTTCTACGAAAGGTCGTACATTTTCGTGAAAGATCATGCCTCCTTGCAGAAGGTTATAGCTTTATGCAAAAATTCATACATTTTCGCAAAATGTCATGTCTTTTTGTGAGATCATATCAATTCTCAAAACTTCACATCTCTTCGTGAGATCACACCTCTTAGTGAAAGGTTGTGTCTCCTAATGTGATCATACCTCTTCACAAAAGATCGTGCATCTTTGAGAGATCGTACCTTTTCGTGACATGTCATACCGCTTTGTGAAAAGTCGTATCTTTTCGTGAGCCATAGCTCTTCGCGAAAGGCAGTGCCGTTTCGTGAAAGGTCATGCCTCTTCACAAAATCATATTTCTTTACGAAATGTTACATCTTTTTGTGACCGTACCTCTTCGCAAAAGGTCGTTCTTATCATGAAAGGTCACGTCTCTTCGTGAGATCATACTCCTTGGCGAAAGGCTATACCTTTTCGTAAGTCGTACCTCTTCACATAATTTTTTTTTTTGCCTCTCCGCAAAAGGTCGTGCCTCTTGACAGAAGTTCGTGTTTCTTCGCAAAAGATCGTCTGTCTTTTGAAAGGTCGTCACACTTCGCGACATTATCCCTTTTCGTAAAAGGTCGTACCTCTTCGTGGAAGTCGTATCTCTTCGACAGATCGTACCTTTTCGCGAAAGTTGTATCTCCTCGTGAGAACGCACTTCTTCGCGAAAGTTCTATCTCTTCGTGAGATTGTATCTCTTCACGAAAGTCGTAATTCTTCCTGAGATCGTACCTCTTCGCAAAAAGTCGTATCCTTCGTGAGATCGTGTCTCTTTGCGAAAGTCGTATCTCTTCGTGAGATCGTACCTCTTCGCGAAAGTTCGTAATTTTTTTTTTCCGAAAGGTTGTTCGTTCTCACACGAAGCAGCACCTTTACGCAGAAGGTCACACCTCTTCCAATGTTCGAAATCGTCAGAGGTTAGTTTCTTCGACTTTTCTCCCGACAGAACATTTTTCGGAATGTCGTCACTTAAACTCAGTCGTATCCTATTTCACGAATATCGTTTGAATATTGTCGATGTCGATAGATAAAATCAGTTTACCACAAATATCGTTTTAAGATCGTTGGGTACAATTTCCGTACGTGCGTCTACATATATTTATATATAATAATATACAATATATCAAACGTACGCGGGGATGTAAATCTGATTTTATTGTCGAGGCTAGCGTTAGACGCTATGTCCTTAAAACGATATTGCCCCGCTCACGATGCCTACAGAATACGGCAATCGTTTTCCAAGATACAACGACAAACGTCTCGTAATAGGAGCACTCCAAATTACGAGACCAACGAACTTATTCAATGCTTTTTGAACTCTCATACGAGTTCGGAATATGAAATATACTAAATATATTTCACGGCTAAAAGAAAGAAATTCCTAAGGACTGAACATGCTGTTCGAGGTATAGGAAATGAACAAATGAGCCCTCTATTTATAGATGGGGTTGGATCTTGTCGAAGAGTTGCATCTAATCTTGGTTGGTCATGACTTTTCAACCCATTAGATACATCTTTTTCCTTAAGGGTACCTTGTGAAAAGATACTTATCTTTCACAAGAGTTATAACCCTTTTAACTAAATAATATTTAATTTCTATTTAAATAAATATTTCCAACAATGACATCTTTAGATGAATGTAATAGATTCGAATTTCATTGGACTACTTGACTACTGTCGTCTTTATTAACTTGGGGCGGGTCGTATGAATCTGAAGGATTCGTGCTGGTTAAAGTCGGGTTATACTGAACTTAGTTGGAGTGTGGGGATTTTGTTTAACTTTATTTAGCAGTGAAATTCAGAAATTTACATAATATATATAATTATTCCGAGATTGTAAAAAATAGAAAAATATGCTTATAAAAAGATTATCCTATTATATGTTTAAACTCGGTATAGAAAATGACAAAAGAGGGATAATTAGTCAATCTATAACATCAAAGCTTTTTATTGCTAATTTTCCAAATAGGTACCAAAGACTTGATTAAAAGCCATCATTCATGAGACACAATTGTCAAGGCAATCTTTTTCTAACGTTAATTTTTAAAATTTACAAATCAGCAACAACGTGGGCGGCTCATGTTTACAATATTTATCACGAGATTTTAAATATTAGAAAAATAAATAAATATATCCACACGACTTGTAAATATGCAATCTAATTTGATAATATTGATTTCAATGTAAAAAAAAATGAACATTCAAATTTAGAATATACAACACTAAAGATTAGGCAACGCAATAAGGCCGCATTAGTTGTATGTAATATCAGACATTACATATCCCAAACCAACGAAATGGTCAAAGAGATGGTAGTCACTTTCAGCTTTTTGTCACATATATATTATATATATAATTATTTATCATATAATATGCAACATTGTCGTAATTATCGTATCACCATTAATCATGGTTCAATAAATGAACAAAGAGAAACAGTCATAGATGAACATTTCAAATTTATTTTAAATTATTAACAAATAAGGTTGAACTTTACTTTACTTGAAACATTTTTTTATATCTTTTGTCAATACGAAAAGCATCTTTTCATTTTTTATTTTCATTCATGCAATTAAGTGCATAACCTTAAAACAATAAGAACTTGGAGTAACAATATATTTAGAGATACAGTACAGTGCAGTAATATGCACTGTTGTATATTATATTTAGATCCCTTTCAAGGATGTTATAATATATATAAAAAAAAGTCATTCAAAATAATGTCAGACTTTATATTTTCTGTACATATAATATAATCTCAATATACTACAACAATATACAAGCAAACGCATTATAAAAAAAAATTAAAAATTAGATGAGGAATCTTCACAGCCAAGCTAGAGAGGAGATATATTCTTATTCGACCTAATAATAATAGGAACAATAGAAACTGAAGCAATCCCTTACTTGCAAAGTAATTCAAGAATAATCATAGTACCATTAGAATAAAATGCTTTATGAGACTTTATATATACTAGTATTTTATGCAATAATATTATTTTATTGTGTATTACTTTTAAAAATATATAAAGGAAAATTTAATTTGTGAGGATATACTTATAATAAATAAAAAGTTAAATGGTAAAATAATAGTTACTCAAATTAAAATAAATAAAAAAGCATAAGAGTAAAATAATAATTATGCAAATTAAAAAAAATATAAGGGTAAAATAGTAATTACACTTTATACTAATTTAAATTGATATTATATCTCAATTAATAAGGCTAATTGCAGCCCAATCTTTCAAGCCCAATTGCAGCCCAATATTGCAGCACAACTGATTACTAACCTCGCAGGAGTTGTTCAATTTGGTTATTAAAGAAAAAAGCATCAGATGCTTAATTATTTACATAATTTATATATATATATATATATATATATACAGACATCGATTATTTGCATTATTTCTGCTTTTTTATGGAAAGAATCTTAATCACTCATCATAGGCGGAAAGAGTCGATGATAAGATTCTCTTTTGAGTTTTGACTTCATAAATGAAAACCCTAATTTGTTGGTTACCTTTTTGACTTGAAAATACAAGATTTTTCTTTGCTAATCAATGACGTTTGCTTTGAAATTTAGGAGAAAAATTAACATATTACCATAATTTTTTCTCTACAGAAAGAAACAAAAAAACACATTATTATTTTTATTTATATTCATATGTACCTTTTCATATATTTGTTTTATGTTTCTCACGACTATTCAGTAAGTAATAATAATAATAAAAACTATAAATAATAATAATAATAATAATAATAATAATAATAATAATAATAATAATAATAATAATAATAATAATAATAATAATAATAATAATATAATGACTGAAAAGCCGCATTATTGGCTTTCGATCAGCCTCGATCAAGCTCGAGCTCGACCATCATGAGCTCGATTCGAGCTCGGCTCAGATTTTTTTTTTTCTTTAGATAAAAATATTGTAGCTTAGTGTTTGAACTTTTCCCTATAGCGAAAAATAATAATAATTTTAAAAAAAATCTATTTTATTTTATTTCGACCTAATGAGACTTAATCAAATTAATATTCGGCGTGATTATAATTTATTTCTGTTGGATTAATATATATATATATATATATATATATATATATATATTGCTAATTCAACTTAGCGTACTTATCTAGTCTTCTCTCTTTTGTAGTAGATTCCTTTTGTCATTTTGCTTATTGGCCTAAAACCATTATAGAGTTCGTCCCATTAGTTTATTAATGTAATAATTTAATTTACACTATAAATTAAGCTTACATATAAAATAGCAAAACCATTGGGCTTAAATTCTCCATTATAGGCCCTTTTATTTCATAATTTAGTATATACAAGATAATTGGATATATGTCCATTTAGTGAGATTTAGGAACTTGTTTGTCAACTTTTTATAATCAAAGGCCCATTCCCTAATTTAATCCAATTACGAGGTAATTCTTGCCTACCATTCTCTGTAAAATAATTTTATCTCCATTCTCTCTAAAATCCACAAATTCTACATCTTTCCACTTTGATCCACCATTTCATTAAGGATGGGCATATCATTCCCTTTTCTTTTGTTTTTTTGTTTTTTGCTCTTGATTCTTCAAGTTTGGGAGCTTTTGTCTCCTCGTGTAGGAGCTGTTTATCTCTTTGTGGGAATGTACTTTCCCAAAATGACAATTGTGAAATTGAGGATCGAAGAAATTGAACAGTATTGTAGATCAGATAGTAATAGTCATTATTATGGAGTTTTAGACTGATTTATATTAGGTTATTTAATTTTTTTTATTCAAACTTTAATTTTTTTTTTATTTTTTTTGCTGCATTTTTTTCTCTCTTGACGAGAGTTTTTTTCCTCTCTAGATGATCAAGTGTCAAGATCATAGAGGCTCTTAGTTCTTGCAAATTTATTTATAGTAATAAACCTATTTTTTTATAAAAAAAAATAATTCTTCCTGTCTAAGAAATTTTAAGAGTCTAGTTGCTGTTTCATTAACGTTAATTCATTTTTTTTTATTATTATTCTAGTAATTGATTCAATATTAGTTTTCATGCAAATTAGCTTTTCTTTTTATTGCCTAGTTGTAAACGGAAAAAAAGATCGACCATCATTTAAATTCCTATCCGTAGTTGAACCAATGCATAGAAAAAGAATCAATCTCAATAGTATCAAACATACTATTATGGTAAAATAAATAAATATAAATAATAGTAATAATAATAATAATAATAATAATAATAATAATAATAATAATAATAATAATAATAATAATAATAATAATAATTAAATAATGACAAGATACTAATTAATTAGAGAACCGTTAAGCTACCAGAGGAAAGTGTGCCCCGTGTCTTAGGGCTATGTTGTCACCTTTGCCCAATTTCCTACTTATTGCATATAATTTATTTAAAGACATCATTAAATATTGGAAAGAAAAAAAAAAAACATTTATTCAAAATTCAAGTTTTCACACTCTTACATTTTCAGAAACGTCCAAGTTCATTTGTTTGATTATGTCATCCACTTAAAATAAATAATATATATCAGCAATTTCAAATACTATATCATATGTACGGTTTAATAATCCTTAAAATTAATACATCTATTTGGTCAATCTTTGTGAGACTTAGCCTCCATAGATAGGTATCTTGTCTCATCAAAAGTAATAAAAAAAATTAAAATGGTCCTCAATATTTACCTGTGAATTAATTTAGTCTTCGATGTTTCGCCTGAATTAATTTAGTCTCCAATGTTGTCAAATTTGAACCAATTTGGTCCTTCCGTCATTATTAACGTCAATTTTAGCGTGAATGGCGCGTGCCACACACTAAATCATGTATGGATCGTATTTTGGAATATTTGCAGGATTTAGGGGTTCATACTGTATTATTCTACTGTCAATAAAGCTCGACGAAGCATCGACGAAGCAGACGATTTAGAGCTCATGTTCGAATTTAGGAGGATAAATTTTTAGTTTTGTGCCATAATTTTAGTAACAATTCAATTTTATCGATTCAGACATGGTTTATTGTGAGACACGTATGAGATTTCCGCTAAAATTAACGTATATTGTAACGGAATGACTAAATTGATCTAAAATCGACAGAATCAGGGACTAAATTGGTTCAGGCAAAACATCGGGACTAAATTGATCCACGTGATAAACATTGGGACCATTTTGAGTTTTATCCCCCAAAAAAATAATGACACTCTTACTTTAATTTAATCAAAATAAATAAACAAAAATTAAAAAACCCTAAGACAACGACTCATTCCTCACAATGTACAACATTATATAATAAAGCATGCACATAAGCTCTTATCCTCCACACTTCCAACCAGACATAAGACCTTAACCTAACCCTTCGACGAGGAAGAAAGAAAAAATGATCGTATCGAAAAAACACAAAGAAACCACTCTCTATAGATACGTCAAACTCCCAATACGATTCCTCGTACTAGTGAAGGACATGTACGTGAAGTCTCTGACCGGCGGCTGCCCGAGCCTGACCTACGGGAACGCCATGGGCTGCCCGACCCCGCAAATGCCCGCTATTACAAGATCCCTAAGCGCCAATTCGGAGATCATCGCCCAAAAGTTCAAAACCGTCGATGGAGATCTCTTTAGGTCGTCTTCGATCAAGAAGAAGTCGACGTCGAGCGGCGGAGGAGAGATGCCTCTTCAGCGGTGGAGGTCGATGCCCGCCGGGAAAGTGGGGTCCACTTGTTGTAGTAACGGCGGTCATTTGGGCGTGTTTGGGAGGATCGACGAGGAGAGCTGCGAGGGTGATGGCGATGGTGATGGGGTGGGGCTGTTGAGGCTTGATAGGGTTTCGAGGAGGAGCAAGAAAATCAAGGGGTGATTTAGTATCGACAAATTTTGTGATATTAAATAAAATTAGAGTTTTTGTTAGTTTAAATATTTGCATGTGTGAGTGTGTCCTTAAATGTAATAAAAGTAATATACATCCTCAAACTTATGTTGAGTAAAATGGCTATCTTTTTTTTTTACCACATTTGTGCATTTTTATTTACTTAATCATAACGTTGAGCTCGAATTTCATCACGACTGATCGAATGCCCTCTAGTCGGCTAATGGACTTCCTATAATTTTGTTAATTTTTTTTATCTAAATGTAAAAATTTCGAGCATAGAGCCGAAGCTGATTAAACGATCGTCGAGCTTGGCTCCTTTACGGACCTAAAAAAGGACATTTGAATGGTGGCTTTAAGTTGGATTATTTGTAATAATAATATTTCTTATATAGAATGGCCGAAAGTGAAGTTTCACTTGTATTATTATTACTAAATAATGATGATTGTGACTGATTAATTGCTTAATTAACGTTTTGATGCATGCATGCGCAATAGATAGGCATGCCATGTTCTAACGCCCGTTGTGTTGGTGAATAATTGTAATAAAATTGTGATTAAGCTATTATTAATTAATTAGATAATAATAATGTAATTAATTAACAAGGCAGCTGAGCTACGTGATTAACGAATTAATAATTCATTACGGTTTAACGCTCGGCCCACGCTGATTGAAACTGGCCACCTAATTTAAATGGCATATATGTCCGTAAATAAAATCTCAAATACATTAATCATAATAATAATAATAATAATAATAATAATAATAATAATAATAATAATAATAATAATAATAATAATAATAATAATAATAATATTGTTATTAAATGAAATAAGACTTACTACATAATAACGGCCAGATAGTAAAAATACTGTCATTCTGCTCTATCCGAGTGGATAATAACCCAACTCCATTGAGATGTTGATACATAAGCAAAAAAAATTGAAAAATTATTTTGCTTATGTATCACAATCTTATGGAGTTGGATTAGATATACTAACATGGGTAGGAAGTGGTGATCAACAAATACTGTCTCATAAGAGGTTTTTATACGGTTCACGATATTAGTTTCAGTTTGGAACCGCCGATATTGTTTTTTTTTTACAGTTCAAAACTCCGGTTCTCAGTTTAAACGGGTTTTATAATTATTTTTATTTTTATTTTTTAAAAAATTTATGAAAAATAAAAAATTTACATAATTTTTAACATCCAAAACGTCAATTCACTTCAACAGAGATTATGGTTTCTGTTACGGTTCAAAACTCCGGTTCTCGGTTCGAAACGTTTTTACAATTATTTTAATTAATTTTTTGAAAAATTTATGAAGAATAAAAAATATTTTTACGGGCCAAACCGTCAATTCATTTCAACTGCGGTTATGCTTTCTGTTACGGTTCAAACCTCCGGTTTTCGAGTCAAACCGGTTTTATAATATATTTTTTTGAAAATTTTATGAAAAGTAAAAATATATATATATATATATTTTTAACGGCAAACCGTCGGTTCACTTCAACAAGGGTTATAGTTTCTTTAGGGTTCAAAACTCCGGTTCTCAGTTCAAACCGGTTTCATAATTATTTTTAGTTTTAAATTATATATATATATTTTTTTTTTTTTTTCACGCCAATCCGCCACTTTTGTTATGGTTTTATTACATTTCAAACCTCCGGTTCTCAGTTCATACAAATTTTATAATTATTTTTTAATTCTTTTGAAAAATATTATGAAAAATAAAAAATATATAACTTTTTACCAGTCAAATCGCCACTGCACTTGAACCATCGGTTCACGGTTTCACTATTTGGGAAACCGTAATCGAATCGTGACAGTGAGACGTAATTGGACCATGAAAATCACGTTCATAGTACGGTGGTCAACAGTTTAGTTACGGTTAACTTATGATTTTTTCAAATCGTTACTCACTGTTAATCCGTAACCTGACATGAAATAGAATAAGCTTCCTTTGTTTTTATTATTTTCGAACGAAATTTTCATTACACAAAATGAATTTACAGAGGCTAAAGAGCCCGAAAAATCTCGGTTGTTACATTCATCCTTTAGGGTGGATAAGTCTCTCATCAAGAGAGATAAATCACACAACTAGGGGTGTTCATTGGACGGTTCGGTCCGGTTTTTTCAAATTTCGGTTCGGTTTTTCGGTTTTCGGTTTTACAGATGCCTAATCCGATATCCGAACCATTTTAATTTGGTTCGGTTCGGTTTTTTACACTTCGGTTCGATTTTTTCGGTTCGATTTTTCGGTTAACCGTTAAAGATTTTAATTCATATATGTGCATATATTATATATACAAATATATAGGAATTAACTCGTATAATATATATATATATGTTATAATTGCATTACATATATATATGAATTAAATAGTAATGATATGATAATTGCATTACTCATATGTGTGCGTAATTGGTGTATATACCTTTTATAACATAGATAGTGCGTTATAAAATAAACATTGTACTTTTAATTATTTTTTATGAAAAATATAATTATTTTGTTGGACTTTATTATCACTATAACTATTAATCACTTTCATAAACTACAATATTTTAAACTTGTATAAGATAAATGATATATAATTAAATATATTTCGGTTTTTCGGTTATTTCGGTTATTTTTTCCGAAATCCGAAAACCGAACCGAAAAACCGAAATTTTCTAAATACAAAACCAAAACCGGCCGAAAAATCGAATTAACCGAACCGAAAAAACCGAAAATTTCGGTTCGGCCGATTTTTTCGATTTTATCCGAAATTTGAACACCCCTACACACAACCCTAAAAAAAAAAAGAAAAAAATGAAAAATAAAACGAAAAAAAAAAATAGCATTAGAAGTTTGAAAAAATAAAAAATACATAAGAAGATATATTAGAAAATAAGGAAGCTTCCTTTGTTAAGCAGATATTTTTTCTAATAAATATTAAAAAAAAAAAGAGGCTAAATTCGAAGAACAATTATTTTTGCATCGTCGTCTTTCCCTTTTCCTCAAACCCTCCTAAACCCTAATTTTTCTTTTCTTCGACACTTCAACAAGCACATACACAGAGCAAACCCACCTATGGCTGCTTCTACAGAGATTAAGCTCTCCGACATGCGCGACCTGACGCGAATAGAGCGGATAGGAGCTCACTCCCACATCCGCGGGCTCGGGCTCGATTCCACCCTCGAGCCGCGCGCATCCTCCGAGGGCATGGTGGGTCAAACCCACGCGCGCAAAGCAGCTGGCGTAATAGTCAAGATGGTCCAGGAGGGGAAAATCGCGGGCAGGGCGGTTCTTCTTGCGGGTCAACCCGGAACGGGCAAGACCGCCATTGCCATGGGAATGGCCAAGTCAATCGGGCAGGAGACCCCCTTCGCTACGCTGGCGGGTAGCGAATTCTTCTCCCTGGAGATGTCGAAGACCGAGGCTTTGACTCAGGCGTTTAGGAAGGCTATTGGGGTTAGAATTAAGGAGGAGACTGAGGTGATTGAAGGAGAAGTTGTGGAGTTGCAGATTGATAGGTATGGCTTTGGGGCTTCTTTTGAACTTTTATTGATTGAAGTTCAAGAGATTAACTTTAGCTTTGCTTTACTGTTAACTTCGCTGTGAAATTGAACTTGCATGTCTTAAGCCATTGTTGGCTCTGAATTTTCTTGATTATTAGCTAAGTTGAGTTTAGACCATCCTTAATTGAGCCTGACTTGAGTTTATTTGCGGATTAAAGTAAGGCTTAATGCTGATGATTGGTAGTTTGTTCGAAAGTTTTGTAGAATTTATACCTTGGTTGTGTCGGTTGGTACCCAAGCTAGGTTCAGAAGTCTTTCGGCTCGAGGTCATCTAGCTTGAATAGTTGCATTGAGTTGCTTGACTGTATGCCAAAATTTCGGCAAAACTCGATCGAAGCAAACGCACAGCTCGCGATTCTTTTTTTCTTTTTGCAATTATATTTATACGTCAAATGGGCGACATTGGCTGAATCAATTTTTCAACTTCTTTTATATATGTCCAAAATGTAAACAGGCCTGCGGTAGCTGGGGCAGCGTCAAAGACAGGGAAGTTAAGCCTGAAGACTACTGATATGGAGACAGTTTACGATCTGGGTGCTAAGATGATCGAGGCTCTGAGTAAGGAAAAGGTGCAGAGCGGCGACGTGGTGGCTATCGATAAGGCTTCTGGGAAAGTCACCAAGCTCGGACGGTCCTTCTCAAGAAGCAGAGATTACGATGCGATGGGCCCGCACACAAAGTTCATGCAGTGTCCCGAGGGTGAGCTGCAGAAGAGGAAAGAGGTTGTACACTGCGTGACTCTTCATGAGATCGACGTGATCAATAGCAGGTAATAATCAAGATTACGATTTTGTCACTGTGATATGAATTCTATGGCGTTGGATTGGCGTTTTATGACATCATAAACATCCCCTCAGGACACAAGGATTCCTTGCACTCTTCACGGGGGACACGGGCGAAATACGGTCCGAAGTCAGGGAACAGATCGACACGAAGGTGGCCGAGTGGAGGGAGGAAGGCAAGGCAGAGATAGTCCCGGGGGTACTCTTCATAGACGAAGTCCACATGCTAGACATCGAATGCTTCTCCTTCCTCAACCGAGCCCTAGAGAACGACATGTCCCCCATCCTAGTTGTGGCCACGAACAGAGGCATCACTTCGATCAGGGGCACGAACTACAGGTCGCCCCACGGGATCCCCATTGACTTTCTTGACCGTCTCCTCATAATATCCACCGAGCCTTACACTTCGGAAGACATTAGGAAGATCTTGGACATTAGGTGCCAGGAGGAAGAGGTTGAGATGTCTGAAGAAGCTAAGGTTTTGCTGACGAAGATCGGCGAGGAGACGTCTTTGAGGTATGCGATAAATCTTATTACGTCTAGCGCTCTGGCTTGTCAGAAGAGGAAGGGGCAGGTCGTGGAGTTGGAGGATGTGAGTAGGGTTTACGGGCTTTTTTACGACGTGAAGAGGTCGACTCAGTATCTGATGGAGTATCAGAGTCAGTATATGTTTAGTGAGGTTGGGGTTGGAGAGGAAGATAATGAAGAAGTAACTGCTATGGTTTCTTGAGGCTTCTTTTTTTTTTTTTCTCCTTATTATTTGGGATGTGTGTTTTAATGGAGACAGTTTGTAACTTCTTGCATGAAATTAAGATTTTCTTGGCGGTAAATATTTAATTTTTGTTTTCTCTATGAAATAATTGAGCAATGGCTATGACTAGGATGTCAATCCCCGCCCCCGCCCCGTGAAGCAAAATGGGGGAAAAATTGGCCCCGTCTCCGCCCCACCAATATTTAAAAAAAAAATTAAAATTTTATAATATAACATATAAATTTAATATATTTTTTTGGTAGAATATATTATTAAGTATATTTTAATCTTATTTATATTTATTTTAGTATTATATAAACTATATTTTAATATTATTTTAATATTATTTATATATTATAGTAGACCGGGGCATGGGGCGGGGAACGGGGCGAGGATCACCGCGGGGAAAAATGTCTCCCTGTCCCCGCCCTGCGGGGATCAAAATTCGGGGATTCTCCGTCCCATTCGGGGCGGATCCCCACGGGGACGGAGAATCCCCGCCCTACTGACAAGCCTAGCTATGACCATGTTAGAACAGTTATTTATTTATTTATTTGTCTTAGTGAAAAAGGGCAAAACTAAAGATGGGTTCGAGCTGTAACCATAGTCGTGAACCATCGTCTGGTTGGACGACTCGGTTATGGCTCGGTCACGATCGTTTGGAGGACGGTTTGTTTGATCCCCAAACTAGAACCGTTGGTTTTTAAGTGGAACCATGAATTATGAACCGTTTGCCCACGCCAGCAAGACTTAAAAGAATCGCTAAATAAATGTCTAAGGCAAATATCAATCTAATAAATATATACTACTTTTAAATAATTTATACTATTTATAAAATATGAGCATCGTAGAATAAATATCCTTCAATTGAATTGGTACGTCAGACATAATTATAATTTTATCCTTCAATATTTATACTTAGTTTAATTATATAATCACACATTAGTTTCTTGATTTAGTTTATATACTTCTAAAAAATGCTCAATTAGAATTAATTTATAATTTCATATATTAAACATTTTAAATTAAATAAATCTCCTACAATAGAAATTAAAATGATATATTTATATATTAGAGGAGAATGTTTAAAATACTACTGCCTCTGATTTTACGTGTAAGGAATATACACACATATTAATAAATAAAGTAAAATTTCACTTATATCATTAATGAATTATTTGACCCTAATTAAATAAAATTATACATATATTTAAGACGATGAATAAAATTATAAATGTACAACCTATTCATTTTTAAAATAGAAACGTGACTTCTATTTAAAAATAAAAAAAATGTAAAATAAATTCTATTGAAAATGAGATGAAGTAATATATAATAATAAATACACTTCTATCAAATTTAGCTCTGATCAAAATTTGACCCGACCCGACCCGACCCGACCCATAACTAGATATCTCTTCACCTTCTCTTCCAAGTCTCAAGTATTTCATAGGCAGAAGGTACATCACCACATTCAAACAAACCTTCATCCTCCTCCTCCTCCTCATCATCATAATCATCGTCCGAAGGATAGGACGGTAATAACTCAAAGTAACTGCCCCGACTCGCCTCCGTTCCCCGGGATTCATCTCCCAAATCTCGATCCTCACCGCTTATTCTATTTCCCGAGACTTCATCACGGCCGATACCTCGATTGGCCGAACCCGACGAGCCGTCGTCGGGAGATCCACAGACGAACTTCAACGACTTCAACAAATTTAAGACCGTCGCTTCTCCTCTAACCAAACCCCCGTCGTCGCCTTGTCCGAGAAGCTCTCGCAAGAAATCGTCCAAATCCGCGCGATCGATCCTGTCTTTATTCGCCTCGAAGAGATCGACCCAATCCCGAGAGGCGACCCGAAAGTTTGCGTGAGCCATCGCGTTGACGATGCGAACCGCTCTTACGTAGTCCCGCATTGTAATAGCTTGAAGAGTTAGTTCCGTGAAGTACGATTGAGGAGGGACCTCGCCGGCTTCTAACATCGAGTTAAATGCATGCTCCAGTAAATGCCACTAAATCCCGAAAAAAAAAAAACAAATAGAAGTAAATTAATCTTGATATTCGGAGGGAGATTTGCAATTGCAACTATAATTTTTTTTTTTTGTTATTCTGATGTATTCCACTCAATCGGCTATGGGCTTGCGCCGCACACACTTCGAGAATCAGACTAATCTACGAGACCAGGACAATTTGCCCTGAAATCACCCAACAACGATAGTCATGGGAATCGAACCCTCAAGCCATTAGGCCAACCCCATGGGGACAGTTGCAACTATAAATGGTTCCAAAAATTTTGGCAGTTACCTTTATCAACTTTCTATCACAACTGATTAACCGTTCCCAATTTCCGACGGCCGTGCCTGACGCAACAATCGAAGATCACACGCAACACTGATCAGCCCAAAATTCAAACGAAATGCCGACGTCAGCCACGAATGCCGAAAACTAGGAACAGTTTAGTCAATTGCAAAATACGAAAAGCAGATGAAGGCAACTGCCGAAAATTTTAGCTCCCGAAGAAAATCCAAACCGTCCATAGTTCATGCATTGCAGGTGAATTAACCGAATTGTAAAAACTACCTTCCCGGCTTTTGATGCTTCGACCAATAGAAAGTGTTTATGCCGAACAACTCGATGGCCCGAGAGGGTCATTTCCTTGTAAACGTGCTCGAAGTATTCCCATTGCTGAGCACTCCAAGACACCTCGAGCATCGAGGTGTAAGTGTAAGAATCTGCTTCAGCCATAGAACTATCCTCATCATTTCTCCGCGTCGACTCGAACAATTCCTTTGCTTCGAAGAACATATCGCTACGGCCGTAAACTTTTAGGACCGCATTGATCACGCCGATATTAGGGTTCGTAAGATTTTTGTAATGCTCGAAGATGGATAAGCAATCTTGGACGTGCCCGCCGTCCAACGAAGACATGATCAATCCAGTTACAGTTACGGGCAGAGGTTTTTGGGGAGAAAGATGCTTTAACTTCTCAATCTGTTGGAAATTTTACGAACGGGCAAAAGGTTTAAACTTTACGTTAGAACAAGACAGACAGTGTAATAAAAAGACTAACCTCAAAAGTAGCTTCTTGCCACCTTCCGTGGAAGCAGAGGCATCGGGCGAGCTCATAATATACGCTTGACGTTCCGATTATACCCCTTCGTTCCATATCTCTCACCGCTCGAACAGCTTCGTCGACTTTACCTTCTTCCCAAAATGCCCTCACAAGAACTTTGACCATAAAGTTTCGAAAAAAAAATAATTAGAAAACAGAGCCCACTGCTTTATAGATCAATGAGGAGTAAGACTACCTTTGTAAGTAATGGCTTTTAAAGATTCGCCGGTTCTTTTCATTTTATCGAAGAAATGATGGACAAGGTCATACTTCCCAGATTTGAGCATTACCTACATAAGAGAAACGATCGACTGTTTCAATTCAATGCTATTTTCTCGCAGAAAATGTCCAGACAAAATATAAGTTTTTTCTTTCTTTTGTTATGAATCAGGAAATTACCTCCATAGCCAAACCGTAGCTCGCAGAATTGGGCTTAAGACCGTCCTTTCTCAACTGCTGAAAAACCCATGACACTCCCTTCCATTGAGAAGTCGTGACGCAAGCGTTTAGAACCTGAAAGAATCATACGAATTATAGAGACGCAAAATTAGATAAATAACAATAGGCCGTATATTTTTTTAGTCTTACAGCGTTATATATAACAATATCGGGTTGAAGCGCGGGATTCCAATCTTTACGCCTTATATTTCTGATCTTCCTCGGCTTCTCCTTCATGGACTCGATCACATTCAACAGCTCCTTTAGAAAACCAGCTTGTCCCAACGTAACAGCCAAACTGTGATATGCAGCCATATCGGGGTATATATATGCATCACCCTACAAAACATTTTCGAGTAAAAACTCCAATTTTGAAAGAAATAAAGACGCCCCGTAAAAAGTATTGGTGGAAACAAAGATGAGAGGGCTATTACACGCATCAAATCGAAGACTTGAATAGCTTCCCGGGGTCTCTTGGCTCGTCCTAGAACTGCCAATAGCTTTGTGTACACAAACCTTCATTCACACTCAAAAACAGAGCAAAATACGTAAGAAACTCGATGAATCCATGTCAGGGAAATTTCATACGTCATCGTTCATCGCAAAATAAATGTAGGGTCTTAAAACCTGCTCTTGAAATGCTTGAACTCCTTCGAGGAGTAGACCCAATTTACGGCAGACAATGCATTTCTCCAATGGCCTCTTTTCCCGAGCCTTTCAACCACTTTCAGCATCTGTTCTTCGGTAAACTGCAAGCCTGAGTATCTCATAATCTTCGTAAGTTTCCAATCTTTCACATTCAGCTCTCTCACACTCAACCTAAACCAACATGTGAATCTCTTCGTTACTCAAAGATCGAATTTTTCTGGCACAAATGCGTAATTGGGAGCTATCTCTACAAAGTCGATGTAAGTTAAGCTGAAACTTATCCCACCCCTATTAGTATCAACGACAGATGATTGTAAGCACTTATAAGTTCTTGGCGAAAAACAACGTAGACCACATATAACACAATAAGACCAGTTCGAAAGCAGCTCAACACAATAAAAGTGATAATTCGAAAAGGGTACACTCGCCCCACCTGTCAACTAGCAGCTTAATAGCTTCACCCTCGCTCCTCTTAGGCGGGGCCCACTTTTTCCCACCATCGTCGAGCAACCCTTCTTCAACGTCAACGTCAGAATCCAAAAGCCAGGAGAATCTATCCCTCTCGCACTCGATTACGTCGCTCAGCGCTTTCAAATGTTCATCCCTCAGCTTACCTCCGCCGTGCTCGACGGCGAGAAGCTCACGCATTCGAATCCTATCCAATGATTCCCAAGGCATGCCCACGAGCTTCATATTGCCTTCGTCGAAAACTACGAACCTTTTGTACTCGGCTTTAATGGTCTGAAAATGGGATTCTTCAAGAATCTGTTGCTCCTGCTCGTCGGTGAGGGTGACTGGCGAAGCTTGTTTGGCTCGGCGGCGATTGGATTTTTGGATTTCCTTCTTGCGGAGGTTGTGGATGAGCTTAGGGGTTGGTTCGACGTTGTGCTTGAGGAGCTTCTGCTTGATGTTTTCGAGATTGGTTGGATTGTTTGGTACGGTGGCCGCCGCCGCCGCTAAGCTGAGCCCTTTTGAGACGTCCATGGGAAGAGAAGAGATTGGCGTTTGAGGTTGAGTTTCGATGTTTTGTGAAAGATAAACATTACACAAGCACACTTCATAGCATTGATTTGATGCTTACGTTGTCATTTTTATCCATATTCGCATTCTTTAGTGCTTAAATTAAAAATAGGCTAAATTGCATATAACATACCCGTTGTTTAAATAATAAACATCAAAACCCCTCTGGTTTATAAATAGCATAAAACACTATCGTGGTTCAGTTAATCTTGCACTCCTTTTCATTTACATCCCCTAATTGGGGGTATACTGCTATATTTTCGACACCATCGAGGCTAATGTGCTAAGTTTTAGAAAACATAAGAGTGTTTCACGCAATAAAAAAACATAGTGTAGTAAACGTGCATTTCAGTCTATCCACAATGGAGTATATCATAATTTACCCTTAAAAATAAGAGTAAATTATGTTATACCCACGTGGATATACTGAAATGCGCATTACTATCATATACTTTTTTTTATTGCGTAAAACTCTCATGTGCTGTCTAAAACTTGGCATCGTACCCCACATGGTGTCTAAAACATAGCATTGTACTCCCATCCCCCAATTAGGGGTGAAAATGACAAGGAGTGTATGATTAAATAAACTACGAGATTGTTTTACGCTATTTACAAACCATAGAAGTTTTGGTGTTTATTTTTTAAACCACGGGTGGGTTTTATGCAATTTAGCCTAAAAATAATTTAGGCCCGACAGATATCATGTGAGAATGTCCGGGTTTGAATTCACTAGGAATCTTAAGGCTCCGTTTGATATGCGGAATTTGGTAAGGAAAGGTGTAAATGTACAACTGTCGAAGCGTGAAGTACAATTGTTTGATGCGTTAACTTAGTTTTTCGTCGTGCTTTCCACATAAGAATTCCGTATATCGCACCCTAACTATCGTTGTTGAGTGAAATGTGGGTCATTCTTACCCGATCTCGGGGATTAGTTTCATCCTCGAAGTGTGTAGCAGCGCTAGCCTACTATAAGCGATTGAGTGGCGATAACTCGGAATAAAAAATAAAAAATAAAAAATCAATTGACATTAAATTAGGGTTGAAAGATGAGTTGAGTTGGCTCACAATTTAGATGAATTGAGTCTACTGAAGCACAATTTGAGCTCCTATTCGAAAGCTAGACGTGCGCAAACGGTTCACAGTTTTGGTTATAGTTATTATGTGAACCGTTTGTTCACGATTCGAACTGATGTTAAAAAAATTAACAGTCGTTTTCTTTTTTATCTGGACAACCCTTTTGAACCGGCGATTTTTGATCGATTTTTTAAAGGAAAAAAAAACAAATATAAGGTTCAAATCATCGGCTAGAACTCGACCCCTCAGGGCTCGTTTATTTCGTAGGTTTATATTTAGGAGGGTTTAAATTAGTAAGGTTTATATAAAACTAATTAGTGGATATAAAATAAAATGTGTGTTTGGTTAACGTGTTTAAATAAACCCATCTGAGAGGTGTGTTTATTTAAACCCTTATACATGAGTTTAAACTTGGTATATGTACCCATACTTTATATAAACCTGTGAACCAAACATCTCAATATCCTTTAAACTAACCTTTAAAATATCTACACCCATCAACCAAACAATGCCTCAAAGTATAATTCTTGTCTAAAAAATGAGCCGAGCTCAGCTAGAACTCGACCCATTCACACCCTTCAAATAAAATTGTTCAAATTGTGTTTATATATATATATATATATATATAAAGGAATATGTATCAATCCATCAAATTCCCATAAAAGGCAGAACGAAAAAAGCCTTTCATTCAACTTTCCACTGATTCTTGTATATGAAGTTTATGCCTCAAAGAACCTATAAACTCAGACAGAAGTTCGATTTTATTCGTATGAGAGTTGATCGATCGATCAACTTCCCAGAACTAACAGTCAAGAAGAGAAGAGAAGAGAGCCGCCGACATGGGATTTTACTTACTACAGAAGGAATATATGTAGAGAAGAAGCTTTTATTACTATGCCTCGAGATAACCTTTTCTTTCCAAGTGTGCAATGACTTTCTCGGCCGCTTCGTTTGGAGGATCGCACGTCTCTTCCGACTGCTTCAGTACTATCTGGAATACATACATATCAATATACACACATATAAATGTAAATAAAGAAAAACCGAAATGTGTTTGAAGCAATGTAGATTAGATAAACCTCAGAGTTCAATGGTGGCTCATATGGATCATCAATGCCAGTGAAGCCTGTGAAAACGTAAAAGAACGTCGTTTTGAAAGTGCATTGCAGCCTCTTATCGTATTCACACATACATATTATTTATGGGTCGAAGAATTTTCAGTTTTTTAACTGGAAAATGTAACTAAAATATTACAGTATATATGGGTCGAAGAACTTACCTTTTATTTTTCCAGCACGAGCCAGCTTGTATAATCCCTTAGGATCCCTCGATTCGCATACTTCAAGAGGCACATTCATATATACCTGAAAGATTTCGTTAGCTAGCCTAGCCTTTTCGATTTCCATATAAAATCTGAGAAATAATTTATAAAATAAAAAAAAAATCTGGAATAATATCAAAAGCCCGCGACCTCAATGAAGTCGCCTTCGGGCAACAGTGCTCGGATCGAATCTCGTTCTTTCCTGAACGGAGATATTAAACTCGCAATGCAAATCACGCCAGAATCACAAAACAGCTTTGCAACCTCTCCTTTACATCGAATAAAGGCAAAGAAAAGAAGTAAACAATATTAATGGAAATCAAAAGAATAAATTCTCATTTCGTGGAGAAGAAATGGAAAGAAATAAAACAAACCAATCCTTCTTATGTTCTCCGCTCGATCTTCTGCTATGAAGCTTAGGTCGCTATTCAGACCGTGTCTGCAGTTGTCCCCATCAAGGACATAGGCTAGCTTTCCTCTAGCATGTAAAGAGCGAGCCAAAGCACACGCCAAAGTACTTTTGCCTTCAAAAACAAAAGGGATGACGATAGAAATCTTCAGAACTTTGAAAAAAAAAAATTAGATAAGATCGAAAGCCAACGACAGTCAAGAATCTGTATTATTACATAAAGAATATTGTGTTTGAATCTCATCATATCATTACCGCCTGCAAACAGTACTACAAAAATGGAATCTATTCCGATGAAATACCACTCAGGATTTCAAGTAATTTCAGCTGCCTAACGACATGAATCTTCAATAAAGTTGAAGTATCAAATCTCTGAATCGACATTCAAGTCCAATGACCTACCATATACTCACATAGAGAGAGAGAGAGAGAGAGAGAGACTGAACTCAGTGAAACCACAAGAGAACCATTGAGTTCACAATCCAAACGTTAGGCAGATGATTCAAATTCAAACCTTTATCTAAAAGCATGAAACTAGTTAAAAGAAAAACACATATGCAGCACTGTGCATCATCATATGAATCAAATCAAAGACAAACAAAAGACTATAAGCCACTGATGAAATGATAGCAAAGTACAGACCTGAACCACTGAGGCCAGTGATCCAAATAACACAACCCTTTTGGTTAAGCAACGTTTCTCTGTCCCTCTTCTCCACAGAGCCCTTGTGCCACACAATATTAGGTGAATTAACCGTAGACATCTCAATTCCAGGTTTTCCTATATCAAAATTAATCATTTCAACCCCCCCAAAAAAAAAGAAGGAAAGAAATGATCAGATGAATCCATACCATTCGCAGATTTGAAGTAAAACAAACAAAGCCCAGATAATCAAATAACTAGGTACCAGAGAGACCTCCGTTGTCGTGCTCAGGCGACGTCGCTTTAGGAGAATCAAGCGCCATAACCCTCAATTTTGGACAAAAGATCCCCAATTTATCGCGCCTCCCACCAAACGACAGCGTTTTGACCGGCATCGAATTGGAGCGTAAAGAGCCCGAAAAGTCTTCCAAGCAGTAAGATTCAAACATAGTCAACGCATATTTACCCACCACAGCCGCCATTCTTTTCTTTATTCTCTAAACAATTTTCGCGTCGAAAGTATCACAGAAAAAAAAGAAGAAAAAAAAAGAAGTTCAAAGCTCAAATCATCAAATGCAACTTCTTCTTCTTCTTCTTCTTCTTCTTACCACGCAAATGCTTGAAGAAATGCTTGAACAGGCGATGGGGAGCTGTTTGCTGTGTTAGCGGCAAAGAATGAAGAAATGTTAATACTTATTAGCACGCGCGAATGGATTTCGATGGCCGTTTGTAACTGCCGGAACAAACAAACAAAAAGGCTCTCATATAAATTGGGGAACGACTTTAACACACAAACACACACACATATATATATATATATTATATATAGATAAAACTCAAAATGATCCCCGATGTTTAGCTGATAGACTAATTTAGTAATTGATGTTTCGCCTAACCAATTTAGTCCACAATGTTGTCGATCCATACATGATTTAGTGTGAGGCACGTGCGAAATTCCTGCTAAAATTGACGTTAATCATGACGGAAGAACCAAATTGGTTCAAGATCGATAACGTCGGGCATTAAATTGGTTCAGGCGGAACATCGAAAACTAAATTGGTTTATAAAGTAAACATCGAAGACCATTTTAAGTTTACTCATATATACATAAAATTATAATATTAACTAGTATTTATGCAATCGTACTCTAATGAATAAATATAGGTCTAATATTACTTTATATTTGTTTAAGATGTTAAATATATATGAAATTATGGACCATTTTTAGTTTTACTCCTATATACATAAAATTATATATTAACTAGTATTTATGCAATCGTACTTTAATGCATAAATATAGTTTTAAATTTGTGAGAATATAATTAAAATAAATAAAAAAATAAATGTACGATGATAATTTAATATACAAAATTAATTAAATGTAGTTATAACACAGATATATTGTGTATAAATATCTGCTATGATTCATTGATTGCTATTAGTTGGACGGCACAATAAATTTAATAGTTGACCTTCAATACGATTTCCAACGAAGACATAAATAGCAAAAATGTCTACAACGATTTATCAATTGCTATAAACAATTAACGTCTAAAAAAATTAAGTCGAGTTGAATTATAAATTTGGATTAAAATATTAAAAAAATTTAAAACAAAAAACACATCACGATGCTCGTGAGCTTTCGAACAATTAAGACGAAACTAAAGATCAAACTCGACAATCATAGAATTTATATTATTCATGCAAAAATGTAAATAGAGAATTGAAAAAATAAAAAATAATAAAAACCAGAGGACATGAAGAGAAATCATTTATAATTAGTTACAACAAAGATCTCTCTCTCAAGGCCGTATAGATCCATCGAACAAACCCTAGCCGCCTTCTTCCTTATCCCACCACCACAACCGCCGCTTCCTCCACGATCTCTCTCCTCCCCCAACAGTACCTCCCTCTCGGCGGCCGACCATGTGCTCCCCGTCCTCCGGTGTGAGGACGGGGAGAGATGTTTTTATTTTTGTTTTTTGTTTTTGTTGGTTTTTGTTTCTTTTTCACTTCCTGCTTCGCTGCCGACGCCTCCTCCGCCGCCCGTCTCGCAGCCTCTCCGCCGCCCGCCTCGCCGCCGCCGCCCCACTGCAGTTCGCTGCGCCCCGAGTCTCCCGAGTAGGGAGCTCATTTCTCCCGGCCCTCGGACCGGGAGCTTTGTCTCCCTTGTTGGAGCTTTCTTCTCCCTCGGTGGAGCCCCTTTCCGAAGAAGATGAGATCTTCGAAGTCGAAAATTGAAGAAAGTGAGGAGTATTGTAGATTTGGCTTAATAGCCATTTTTTGTGATAGGTTCTTTAGTTCTTTGGTCTAAGACTACGGATTTTATTTTCTTTCGGCTTTTTTTCCTTTATTTAGGTTGTTGTTGCTCGTCTGTGAGCCTTTGTTCTCTATCGAAATCTGATATTACCGGAGATACCTTGTTGGGTTATTTAACCCATGTATTTTTGTGATTATGAAATTCAAGCTGCCGTTTCGAAAAAAAAAAAAAGAATAGATAAAAAGTGAAGAAAGAAAAATGAAAAACTATCCTGTGAACTTTTTATAGTGAACCACCGTGTCATGCAATTAAATCATATCTATATTATTTATAAACGTTCAACATCCTATAATAATCACTTATCAAATAATTTGGTATGTCATTTTTAATTACAATTTACTCTTTCTATTTTTTTTATTTCAATTGGCCAGAAGCGCGTCGTTAGCCCAGTATTTATTTCAGGCCAAAATGTCGCGTATAATGGATGCGGCGTCGCTTCTATTAAGCGCAATTTGCCCTCTTTTTAAACACTTTTGAAAAAAGCCCTATTTTTAAACACTTCGAGCTGCTAAATTAACAAAAAAAATATATGCAAACTCCGCTTGGTATAAATATTTCGGCGTGAAAAAGAAGAAAAAAATGGGTAAAGGTACGATAATGGAAACGTGATGTATCTTTGTTCGATGCATTGTAATTCTTTTCCGTCGCCTTTTCCGCGATGAGTTCTGCATACCAAACTAATGAAAGCACAAAGTTTTTTTTTTTCCACCTTGCCAGACGCATAATCGGGATATTTCAGAGTGGCAATCGTCTTCGACTAGGGGACGACATCCGCGAACGTTAGAGTCGCCGGAATCTGCAGAAGAAGGAAGAAATTGAATGGATCGAAGAAACAAAGCAACTACAATAGGTATAATATGAAGGAGAAGGTGAATGTCAGAACATCTCACAAGGTTTTTAATATCATTTTGGCCATTGGTCGAAATGGATAAACTAAGGATATACTAACAAATACAATTCCTCAATATTAGTCTTTTTATTTTTTTTTTTGAAAAGTCAATATTAGTCATTATTGTGAGTGAAAACTTCAATTATTAGGGCCGGCAAATTTTGGTTGGGGGTAGTAGGGGGATTAGGGAGGTAAAGAATAATTAATATGGTGTTTGGTTGGAGGGTTTATTTAAAGATTGGGTTTAGTTAATACCTCCCTAATACCCCCTATAGGGTATTAACTAAAGGAGCCTCCACCCATGTCTTTATTTAATCCCACGCAGTTTTGATCTATTTACCCTTTATCATAAAATATGTTTCTTATATTGTCATTGATTTCTTGTACTTCGTCTTCTAGCGTTTTCTCTATACATACCACGGAACTACTTCGGACGAACATACCACACACCCACGAAAGGTGAGCGTCGATAACATTCGACCACCAATGATAATAAAAACCCTCCAAACACGACATATAAACCGTGATTAAGCTTGAAAAGTACGATTCTATCTTTAACCAAATTTTCTGTTTCTTGCATATATATATTTTTCTAAAAATATTTATCTCCTTTCACCGAGAATTTTCCATGATTTATAAAATTTTTAATTTCAAAATAAGGGTAAAATCGTAATTGAGTTTAACTGAACATAATACAATCTAAATTCATCTACCAAACATACCAGACATTATTATTTAATCACATCAACCAAACACCCCAAAGAACTCATACCCTCCATTATATAAACCCGACTAAAACTACTACCATCTAAACCCATCCCTCCAACCAAACGGGCTACAAATTAAAGAGTTAATTAATGTTCAAGCCCTATCAACAAAACATTTATTTTAAAGGATCCAATTTCAGTAAAACTTAGGAATAAGGATCTAAACTTATAAAAGTGTTATAAAATGTTATAGAAGATGTATCAGCCGTACTTTTTGTGTTACAAACTTACAATGTACTGTTATTGCAGTACAATAAAGTGTTACTATAAAAATCGGGTCCTTAAAATTAATTTTTTGTCTGACATGATCTGAATACTAAATTTAAATCTGATCGATGAGACAATTTTTTTTGGCCCAAATTATATTGTACTTTCCAATAATAAATCATTACAAAACCTAACCCCAACAAAGCAAAATTTGGAACTCAATAAAAACAAAAAAGATTTCAAAAATTTAGACAGTAGTCTTCACTAGGTCTCGAATCTAATGAAAGTGATGGTACGTGACATGACATTTCTCAAAAGGGATTTTAGTTAAAATCAAACATACAAATAATCCATTAGAAAGAAAATGACAAAAACCTAGGACCATGTATTGACAGTAACAACCTTCGTAAAACAGTCCAATATCCCAACATCCCAAGGGCATTCTTGACCTTTCAGTCTAAAGACTCTCCAATGACCAAAAGAGTTGACCATGGCCCACTTCGAAAAAGATAGCCGTTAGACCCACGAGTAGGGGGAAAGCCTTGCTACGCACAACTACTCAAAATAACACTAATTAACCCCTAGACATGTGAACTACCGAATTAATAAAACCATGAGAAACTAGCCGTTGGAGCATGAATCTAAGTGACAACGTGAGACAACAAAACAACCTTAAAAAAAAACATTTTTTTAGATTCCTTCGATTTATCATTATGTGCGCCGACCTATTATTTTAAACTTCGTTTGGGACCCTTCTTTGCTCTTCGTTTGTACTTAGCTATGTTGTCCTTTCAATAGAAGTCTAAGCCCTTTCCATTCAAGTTTTCTTGAATAACTTTTAGCTAGGCGAAGTACTTATATGGAGGGATTTCCGACGAGCCGTCCTCTTCTGGCCGGAGTTCTCTTCCTCCTTCTTTCTTACCTCGTCCCGCCGGCGTCCACCGACGACTCCTCATCATGGGACGGCGTAATAGTGACCCAAGCAGACTACCAAGCCCTCCAAGCCTTCAAGCGCGAGCTAGTGGACCCAAATGGCTTCTTGAAGAGCTGGAACGACTCAGGCGCCGGCGCCTGCGCCGGCGCCTGGGCCGGCATCAAGTGCGCCCAGGGTCAGGTCATCATCATACAGCTACCATGGCGAGGTTTGGCCGGCAAGATCACCGAAAAGGTAGGGCAGTTTCAGGCGCTGCGAAAGCTCAGCCTCCACGACAACCTCATCGGCGGTCCCATCCCGACGTCGTTAGGGTTCTTGCCGAACCTCCGAGGGGTTCAGCTCTACAACAACCGTCTGACCGGCTCGATCCCTCCTTCGCTCGCCTTGTGCCCTTTGCTTCAGTCGATCGACCTCGGCAATAACTCCCTGTCGGGCTTTCTGCCGCCGGGCCTTGCGAACTCGACGAGGCTATTCAGGGTGAACGTCAGCTGGAACTCTTTGTCGGGCCCGATCCCGGGCAGTTGGGCCCGTTCTTCGGGCCTCGTCTTCCTCGCCCTCGGGCACAACAACTTGTCGGGCCCGATTCCCGATTATTGGGGCGGCGGCGGAGGAGTTGGTCGGCTTGAGGTTCTTACATTAGATCACAATTCTTTCGACGGGTCCATCCCTGCATCACTTGCGAATGTATCGTCGCTGAAAGAGCTCGACGTTTCTTACAACGGTCTGAGCGGGCCCATCCCGGGCTGGCTCGGGGACCTGCCGAACCTCGTAAAGCTCAACTTGTCCTACAATGGGCTCTCCGGGCCCGTCCCCTCGAAAATGTCTCTAAAGTTCGACACGAGCGCCTTCATAGGGAACGTTCAGCTCTGCGGATACAGTTCTGCCGCCGCCCCATGTCCGGCACCTCCCCCGCCGTCTCAGCCGCCTCCTCCGCTGCCTCGTAAGAAGCGTCGAAGGCCGAGCCTCAAGGATGCCATCCTCATAGCTGCCGGAGCACTGCTGGTGGTCCTAGCCATCGTCTGCTGCGTTTTGATCTTCTGCCTGATAAGGAAGCGGAAGGGGACCACCGCCGGAGAAGAGCCCTCGAAAGGCGGCGGTGAAAAGGGAATCCCGCCGGAGGCTTCGGAGGTGGGTGTTGCCGGCGGAGAGACGGGCGGGAAGCTGGTGCACTTCGACGGGCCGACGGTGTTCGGCGCGGACGATCTGCTGTGCGCGACGGCCGAGATCATGGGGAAGAGCACCTACGGGACGGTGTACAAGGCCACCATGGAAGGCGGCGTTGAAGTGGCGGTGAAGAGGCTGAGGGAGAAGATCACAAAGGGACAGCGAGAGTTCGAGTCCGAGGTTAACGTTCTCGGTAAGATCAGACATCCCAATCTTCTCGCCTTGCGGGCTTATTACTTGGGCCCGAAAGGCGAGAAGCTCCTCGTCTTCGACTACATGCCCAAGGGAAGCCTCGCCACTTTCCTACACTGTGAGTTTTCGGACATATCGAATATCTTTAGGCTTGAATATTTTTTTTTTTCGTCGCACTTTCACGATCCAACTTATTTTAGTACACTAAATTTCCAAATCGAACCAATTTAAGGACGGCAAACGCCAAATGGACGACACGTCACGACACATCATAAAAAAGGGGACGATCAGGTTCAGTTGGTGGTTGTTTTTCTTAATTTGCTTCGATTTTGAAATTCAGTATCCTAACTATAAAATCAGCAACTTGGGAAAAAAATAAGCGAATATGTTTATTATGTTTCTTTATTTTATTTTCTTGAGATATTTTTTTCGTATAGCCCGTGGGCCGGAGACGCCGGTCGACTGGGCCACGAGGATGAACATAGCCAAGGGGGCGGCTCGTGGGCTCCACTACCTCCACGGCAACGCCAACATGATCCACGGGAACCTCACGTCGAGCAACGTCCTCCTCGACGAGCACGCGGGCCCGAAGATAGCTGACTACGGGCTCTCGCGGCTCATGACGGCTCAGGCCAATGCCAACGTGGTCGCGACCGCGGGTGCGCTCGGGTACCGTGCCCCCGAGCTGTCGAAGCTCAAGAGGGCCACCACGAAGACCGACGTGTACAGCCTCGGGGTGGTGATGCTCGAGCTCCTGACGGGGAAGTCGCCCGGGGAGGCCATGAACGACGACGGGGCCGACCTGCCCCGGTGGGTCGCGTCGGTGGTCAAGGAGGAGTGGACCAACGAGGTGTTCGACTTGGAGCTCATGAGGGACGCCTCGGTCATAGGGGATGAGCTGCTGAATACGTTGAAGCTGGCGCTGCACTGCGTGGACCCCACGCCGTCGGCTCGGCCTGAGGCTCGTGAGGTGTTGATGCAGCTGGAGGAGATCAGGCCGGAGAATGTGGTGGCTGGTGGTGGCGGTGCGGCGACTAGATCCGGCGAGGATGCCGGCGGTGGGCTGGGGGGGATCACCTAGTGATTGACGATGGAGAAGTTTGAATTGAATTTATTATTATTGTTATTATTATTATGTTTCCCCCATTATTTTTTTTATTCTTGGAATTTAGGTTTACATTTTCTCTATGTAGAGGCAATTTTGAGTTTTTTATTGTTTGGTTTGTATGATTCCAATGCCTCTTTGGTTGAAATAAACTATTAGTCCGACCTTGTAATAAACTATTTTATCATTCTTTATTGCGTGATCATTTTATCATATAGTTATTATTTAGTAGAGTGAAGCTATATTTTATAAGTAATTCTATTGGCACCTCCTTTTTTTTCTATTTATACCCTCTAATTAATATCTAAAGTAAATAATTAATTACTTATCAATTTTTATTAGTTATTTTCTCCATTTTTCATATAAAATTCCTTTTTAAAGATTCTCAAACTTTCTATACGCATACTTATAAATTATTAGAGAGATAAATAGTTGGTTTTTTTTTTGTTGAGTAGACGTTGCATGTAAAATATTAATATTAAATATTAGTTTTAATTTTAATATAAAATCGTAGCGATTAATATAAAGAGTAATACAATGAAAAATAAATTAATTATTGTATCGATGTGTTATTGAGTAAAATAACTTGATTAATATTGTTAAATAATTCATGCAATTAATAATGTTAAATTTTATGAAAAAAATTAATAAAATAATTATTGTTGAGTTCATGTAATTAGGTAAAATAAATTTACAAATTTCAAGTGTTTGGGGGTGAAAAAGGGGGGGAGGGGGGGTTGTGAGGTGTGAAGGGGGTATGAATAGTAGGACCCTATTTTATTTCAAATGATAGATTTTGAAATTAAGGATTTAGTGAGTATGGGGCATTTATTACATTTTGTTTTAAAATTACACTATCCTATTTATTACAATTTTGACAAGTAATGTAATTGAGGCATGTCCTTAGACGGGAAACATTTCATTTGAGAGGTTGAGTTCGAATTCACTCTAAAACATTACTAATGTTGGATTATTTTAGAAAAACAAATGTTTCGTTTATAAATGATATTATCGTTTTTAATTTAATAATTTAAAATTGTTGACTTAATACAAATTTGACTTTGGGTGGATGGCTCTTAGACAGACGACCTAAATTTAAAGCATGAGAATAATCTTTGTTGTTGTGATGTGAAATTTGATTGTCGTTGTCTGATTGCCAAATTACATTCTTGAAAATGATACTTCCAATAATTTAATTAGGTTACCTAATAATTAATTTGACCATGCACGAAACTCTCCATCATAAGAAACAAAAAAACATGACAAAATATGGTTTGGATACTGAACATAAATGTATAACTTTAGGCAAAATTATAAATGTGTACTTTTTTTATGGATCACTATATTTGATAAGTCGTCTTAGTCATTCCACTATTATTATTTATTGAAATAATTACAGGGCTCCATTTTTCTTCTCTTTGACTACGAAACATATCACACAAACACAAATATTTATTTCCTCATTATAATACGAAGAAGATGATGGCATACTTTGACTATGTTTGATACATAACAGTACGGTAATAAGTTGGTAGGAAATGTTATATATCATAAGCAACTCTATAGTATATCAATACCATGGATGGGGAACAAGTTTTCATTTCATTTGAATATTTCTAAAATCCATTTTTTATTTTCCATACAACTAAAAAAAAAAAAATTCAACTGTGGTTGCAACAACTCTACGGAGGGTTGAACTAATATTTTTTATTTTTCCAGCAAAATAAAATAATTAAAATCAAAGCTATTCGACCAACCCTCTCTCTTGTATTCTTTTTGTATAAAAAGGACGACAAACTCAAAGCTATATAGCTCATTAACACATCGTTCTGTAATAACCTCTTAGCATCTACGACGCCGTTTTGTCCGAGAAAGCTAGAACCGCAAGAATCGTGTCGACGCCCGTCGTGCGAAACCATGGCGCTATCGTGGCTCGTCTACTGCGGCTTTTTGAGTATTCTTACGGGCGCGATTTCGAGGATTGTGGATGCCAGAGTTCATTACCATGACTTTGTTGTGAGTTTGATCGCATAGTTTAATTTAATGTCAATTTACATATATACGAAGTCCCTACGTAATAGGTCAAGTAGTCGAACCCTTGATATCTCTCGATGGAGGTCGAAAATTAAATTCCACTTGAATTCCTTGAATATGTCAGTCTGTGTGGACTTGGGACGATACACACAGGTTAGGAAATTAGTCTCGCGCCGACAATGAAGTTCAGATTTGACTCATACTGAACTTAGTCGGAGGGTGGAGACAACAGTGACGCTGAATGCGGATACCTCATGGCTGAGGCAGACCAATATAAATGTACGTTTATACGCATGTGTGCTTTAACTTATTGTCTGGAACTCAAACCACCGCAGGTTCAGGCGACGCCGGTAAAGAGACTCTGCAAGACTCACAACACCATCACCGTCAACGGGATGTTTCCCGGGCCCACGTTGGAAGTCAACAACGGCGACACTCTCGTAGTCAACGTCGTTAATCGAGCGCGCTACAACGTAACGATTCACTGGTACGTTTTGTTGGATTGGGTAATATATGTAGACGTATATGTATTCACGATATGCATATCGGCTCGAGAATTTGACGTCTCTCTTTTTGGCGTAGGCATGGTGTAAGGCAGCTACGAACGGGATGGGCCGACGGGCCCGAATTCGTTACCCAATGCCCTATTAGACCGGGCGGAAGCTACACATACCGATTCACTATTCAAGGTCAAGAAGGCACATTGTGGTGGCACGCGCATAGCTCTTGGCTCAGAGCCACCGTCTATGGCGCTCTCATCATACGCCCCAAGGAAGGCGACTCGTATCCGTTTCCCCATCCCAAGAGAGAAACACCGATCCTTCTCGGTAATAAATTCACACACACATACCATCGATAGACCTAGCTAATTTTTGGGTTCGAACTCATCAAGCTTTTGTTTCCATGAGCTCGAGCCTCCAGTTCGAGTTTGAGGCCCGATTAAGTATAAAAAAAACTCACTTGAGGAAGCTCGAGCTCAACAAATATGAGCTTGGACTTGCATGATTTGCACATGCTCGAGCTGAGCTTTAGTCAAATCGGCTTGACTCATTTTACACCTATTCACCGAAGTATATTTATATCTTAAACATGAAAATGTACCGTTCGGTCAAATGGTTAGGTGAATGGTGGGATGCAAATCCAATCGACGTCGTGAGGCAAGCGACGAGGACCGGGGCGGCACCCAACATCTCCGATGCTTATACCATCAACGGCCAGCCGGGCGATCTTTATAACTGCTCCAGCCAAGGTTCGACTTTTTTTAAATAAATTGTTATATATCTTGTTAAGAAAATGTAGCGAAAACCCTAAATAATTCTTACACGATGCAGATACCGTAATAGTCCCGATAGACTCGGGAGAGACGAACCTCATGCGGGTCGTGAACTCGGCCATGAACCAACAGCTCTTCTTCAAAGTCGCCAACCACAAGATGACCGTGGTGGGAGCGGACGCGTCGTATGTAAAGCCCTTCACGACCACGGTGCTCATGCTTGGGCCGGGCCAGACGACCGACGTCCTGATCGCCGGAGACCAGCCCGCGGCCCGTTACTACATAGCCGCACGGGCGTACGCGAGCGCTCAGGGCGCGCCGTTCGACAACACCACCACGACGGCCATTCTCGAGTACAAGGCTGCCCCTTGTCCGGCCAAGGGGGTGGTGATTGGGCCCGTGATGCCAAGGATGCCGGCTTTTAACGATACGAACACGGCCACGGCTTTCGGCGCGAGCTTTCGGAGCCCGCAGAAGGTGCCCGTGCCTACGAAGATCGATCACGATTTGTTCTTCACCATCGGCTTGGGCCTCAATTCATGTCCGCCGGGTACGAATCGAGTTTGAGATTAACGTCGACATATAATATTTCACTAAAAATTGATCCAATATTTAAACTTTAATTTTGCGAAAAAATGATAGTTTAATACGGTATTAGGCCAAGATATTGATACTAAAAAATCGGTATACCATCATCCTAGACCAAAATCAAAATGAACCTATATACTGATTTTTTTTTATCTAACCTTACACGAGTACATTTTTTAAAGCTATAGGCTACAGTTGATATGAGAAATTAGATAAGGAAAAAAAAAAGAAAGGTGTAAAGATATAATAATTGAAGCGTGGAGTACAATTGTTTTATGCGATGATTTAGTTTTCTGTCTTTCTTTTCACACACGAATTTGTTATACCAAACACACCCTTAAGTTCTAGGAATCAGCTCATTCTTATATTTATATATTGTATTTCCCATAAAACGTTTAAAAAAAAGATAATTATTCAACATTTAACAATCTGATTTTCGTTCGAATTTTCATCGACCGTAGGTTCGATGCCCGGAAATTGCCAGGGCCCAAACGGGACCCGCTTCACCGCGAGCATGAACAACGCCTCCTTCGTGCTTCCGTCGATTTTCTCGCTATTACAAGCGCATCAAAAGGGAATCCCGGGAGTTTTCACCCTCGACTTTCCCGGGACGCCCCCGACGAAATTCGACTACACGGGCAACGTCAGCCGATCCATGTGGCAGCCCGTCCAAGGGACGAAGCTTTACAAGCTAAAGTACGGAGAGGCCGTGCAGCTAGTGCTTCAAGGGACGGCCATCTTCACCGCGGAGAACCACCCCATCCACCTTCACGGCTACGACTTCTACATAATCGCCGAAGGGTTCGGGAATTTCAACCCTAGCGGCGACACGGCTAAGTTCAATCTCGTCGACCCGCCCGTGAGGAACACGGCGAGCGTGCCCGTGGGCGGGTGGTCCGTGATTCGGTTCGTCGCGGACAATCCGGGTAGGTGAAATGATCCATCCCTAAATAAATATATTTATATTGAAATTTAGTTACTATATATATATATATATATACATACATTATTACAGGCGTGTGGCTATTGCATTGTCACTTGGATGTGCACATAACTTGGGGATTGGCTATGGCTTTCTTGGTAGAGAATGGAGTTGGTGAGCTCGAAACGTTGGAGCCGCCGCCGGCTGATCTTCCTCTATGTTGATTTAGGGAAAAAATGATTAATTGTGTACCGATTTTAATGTTTTGTTTTATTTATTTTTTATTTTTTTAAGAATCATTTCTTATGGTTATATATAATTGTACGTGAGAGTGTAGCTGAAAAAGCATATCATTTTTTTTTCTTACAATAATGGGGGAGTTGTCCATGTGGTCTTATACATGGTCCCATAGCCAACAGGACATGGATTACATAATTGGCTTAGTTTGCAAGTTATTGCGCTAGCCATCGGGTTTACCTGGTCCCACAGCTAGGGTTGTGCATTCGGTACGAACCTTTCGGTTCGGTATTCGGTTTTTACCAAATTTTAAATCGGTTTTTTCGGTTTGTACCGAATTAACCAAAATTTCATAAAATAAATAGTAAAAAAGAAAAAAAAAACACGCCAATCCATCTGCCTAAGTATTTTTTTAATATTTGTAAATTTAATATATTTTAATAAATTTAAAAAAAAATTGGTAATTCCGTCGGTTCGATAAACCGAACCAGTATATCGAAACCGAACCGAATTACAGAATTTAAAAAAAATAAAAATCAATACCGAACCGAAATTTTTGTTCGGTATTCGATTTGTACCGAATTTTTGGTTTTTCGGTCGGTTCGATCAGTTTACCGAACTGTCAACACCCCTACCCACATGTTAGCACACACGGACATGTCCTAGTGTGGAAGATTGACGTATTAGTTTGTAAGCTATTGCGTTAGCCATCGGGGTTTACCTAGTCTCACAGGTCAGCACACACGAACATATAGTTTGCATGCTATTGCGTTAGTCGTCGAAGTTTACATAATTCCACATGCAAGCACACATGGACGTGTCGTTGTGTGGATTGCATAATTGACGTAGTATCATATTTCCCCATTATACCGAAAAATTAATAATGTGGAAATTTCATATTATATTTGTCAAGGTATTCTGTATTTGTTATAAAATTAATGAACTCGACATAAATTATTAACTATATATGATTTGATGAGTACTATTATACTACCCCCGAGTCTATGGAATATATATCGAACAAACATTGATTGTAAAATCAAATTACAATCTTTTTGCAACCCCATAAAATGAAAGTCGTTTCCTTCTAAATGACGATAGATGCTATGATATTAATCTACTTAGGTTCCAATTATTTAATCTTATTTCATTAACTATGTAATAATAATTACAATATATATCTTTTGCAGTGCCCTACGAAATAATCGAATCTAACAACCAAAAACAACGATCCTTACCCACATACAACGTTAGTGAAAGCTATTGGCAACTGATCGATTCATTCTCTCTCTGCTTATCTATATACATATATATACATATATATACATATATATATTTATATCTATATATCTATGTGTGTATATGTGTGTGTTTCTCCTAGGATGACTCCGCCGAAGCACACTAGGATGAACTGCTTTTGGCCGGAAGTAATGCCCGGCCGGGCCCTCCGCCACCACGCCCACGAAGAAGCGGGACCCACCCGATGCTCCGACGTGGTCGTCCAGCACATCCGCGCGCCGGCCGACTCGGTGTGGGCCTTGGTCCGCCGGTTCGACCGGCCCCACGAGTACAAGCGCTTCCTCAGGAGCTGCCGGGTCATCTCGGGCCATGGAGACCCCTGCCGAGTCGGCGCCGTCAGGGAGGTTCGGGTCGTGTCGGGCCTGCCCGCCTGCACCAGCGTGGAGAGGCTCGACGTCATTGACGAAGACGAGATGGTGGTGGGGTTCAGCGTCGTGGGCGGGGACCACAGGCTGAGGAACTACAGGTCGGTGACCACCGTGCATGAGTCGGCGGCGTGCGGAGAGACGCTGGTGGTGGAGTCGTACGAGGTGGACGTGCCGGAGGGGAACACGACGGAGGAGACGCGGGCGTTCGTGGAGACGATCGTAAGGTGTAATTTGCAGTCGCTAGCGGACATAACTGAGAAACAATATTAAATAGAATTAATTAATGAATTCCCACAATTTTCTTTTGTTTTTTTTTATTTTTAATTATGATGCAGTTGCAGACTAAGGTATTAATTATATTTCCCGTTTGTTATTTCTTGGGTTGTTGGTATATATGTATATATTTTTTTCTGTATATATATATATATTTTTTTTTTTGCGGAAAATGATAATTTTATTTAATAATATCAATATATATAATTTTATAATGAAATCAATTAACGATGAAAGAATTTGAATTACGTTTTTAATATCTTTGTTTTTTTCTTTACCCATGCCACAAGAAAACTTTTGGGCTTATAGGGCCTAAAGATGAAAAATTACTTTACATTGTTAAAAAAAATGATAAAATTCTAAATTTGGAAAAATAAATATACTAGTTTTCGATTTTCGGTAGCTGCATTCGATAAAAATTAAATAAATAAATAAGTCGCTAACTTTATTTTTCGAAATAAATTTAAGTATCAGATCATTTTTCTGACAAAATAAGCCGGAATCGCATTTCAAATCAGCAAGCAAGTTGAGAAAAAATATTTCAAGTCAATATGTAGGATTTTCCGACTAATCTTGTTGGAAAAATAATCGAAGGCCTATTACATTCCAACAGAGGAATTCAACGACCTATTTTTACAATTTTCAAATAAAATGACCAAGAATCTAAAAATATTTATAACTAATGGCCCTAATTTATAAATGGCCAAAAAAATAATAATCGTTATGATTATTGATTGATATAAACAATTGATTTGAATATGATAATTACTATAATAAATCATCGTTCATATTGTCAAATGTCAAACGTGCATGGTTCGATTCATGTTGATGCAATAAAAAAACATTTGAATAAAAAAAAGACAATAATTTTTTGTACACAAATCTCAATACGACCAAGTAAATGCGTTTTTTCAAAACCAACTCCCATTAACTTCGATCTATAGATCCGTATGTTTTCTTTGACAATCTTTAGCTCAAGCTACCACTTTATTATATTGTATTTCTACTAACTAGGCGTCTTTATAATATATATATATATATATGTATATATTAAGAGGACAAAGATATGGAAACTAAATGGTTTGGCAATAATAATAATAATACTAATAAATAACCTAATGTTGTGTTTGGGAGTATTTACACCTCGAGCCCGCCATAAAGAGACGAAAATTTCAAGGTTGATTGATATAATCAGAAAATAATTTGTCTTAACATCACATTTTCAATGAACTATTATGTTAATTAATTTATTTATATTTTGGCTTTATGTTATATTCAACTTGTTTGACCTACTATTACCCTTTTTTCACATCATGTATTTGGTAGTTTAATCATTTTCCAACGGTTATCACTTTCACCCCCACTTTAGAATTTTTCTTAGTAAATGATTTGAAGTAAACATAAGTAGTCTTCACACACACACACATTGTTTTTTGGACAACACCATAGTTTCCACTTCGATTTATTACGGTCTGAATCAACCACAGACTTCACTATTGACTATGGGACAATCACTGGCTTTCAGCGGGACTTAATTAGGTTTATACTTTCCGTCTCAAGTCCACACAGACAAATGATATTAAATGCGATTAAGTGGAATTCGACTCGAACATCTCCTTTGGAGTTATTACGCCTCGACCACTTGGCCAATCTTATGGGACATATAAATATAAATATTCATTTTTTATTTAATGGTATGAAAGAATGAATGAGATCGTGAGAAATAATGGTCAATAGAAGTTTGTGATTGTCGAATAATAATTTACCATTTACCTATACTATTGTCGGATGAAGAAAGACTAAAGAACCCTTTTTTTTTTTAAATTACAATTAACTATAATATTATACATATATATATATATATGGATAAAATTCAAAATGGTCTCCAATGTTTACCATATGGACTAATTTAGTTCCCGATGTTTCGCCTGAACCAATTTAGTCCCCAATGTTGTCAATTTAGGACCAATTTAGTCATTCTGTCACGATAAACGGAAATCTCGCATGTGTCCCATACTAAATCATGTATGGATCGAATTTTGGAATGTTTGCAAGATTTGGGGGTTCGTACTGTTTTATTCTAATGTCTATGAAGCTTGATGAAGCAGACGATCTAGAGCTCATGTTCGGATTTTAGAAGAGAAATTTTTAGTTTCGTAATTTCAATAACCACTTCAATTTTATCGATCCGGGCCTGATTCATTGTGAGGCACGTGTGAGATTTCCGTTAAAATTTACGTTTATCACAACGGAAGGACCAAATTGGTCCAAATCGACTATTATTGAGACTAAATTGGTTCATGCGAAACATCATAGACTAAATTGATTAATGGAGTAGGTTTTATATATATATAATATATACACTAATATACTCCTGACTTTTTCTAAATACCACATGGGTAGGGTTGACTAAAAATCATCTAAACCTTGTTTCTCGACATCGACTTCTTAATTATTTATAATAGTCATCGCTTTTAAAGTTAAGAATTTTATATTTTTATTCATATGATATGATGCACACACGAGGAAAGATTCCGAGAAAAACCCCACTGATATACTCTTTTAATTTGTATTTATTGTACAATTATTATTACTAAGTTGGACATGGAATTTATATCTATATGATATGTATTTTCTTATAGATATATATATATATATATATATATATATCAATCATATATTTAAATAAAATCAAGTGGAAATAAGTTCGAGGATTCTATTCTAACACAGAAAAACGGTAATAATTTTGTGTTGACCAAAATACATTATGCCGACAACATTTGTCCTAAAATTAAAACTCGTCCCATGAATCACTTAGGGTTACCAAAAAAAAAAAAAAAAAAAAACATAAACCAAAAAAGCCATTCACCTCTTCGATAAAATGAACTCACAAGAAAATCACATCAAGTCCTCCATGGAGACAATAGAGCCCTCTTTCTTGTAAGAATATCCATCGTCGTACACCGCACTGAAATCGAACAACCGACGCTGCATCCCAATCGAGTCGCCGTCGTCGTCATTGTCGAGCAACGGGCCCGTGCTTGCGGTCGAGCCGGGCTCATGGTGGCCGTGGACCATTTGAGCGTATAGCAACATCTCGGCTTGAGCCACGGCTAGCTGCATCTGTAGCTGCAAAACTTGGTCTTGAAGGTACGATATGGCTCCTACGCAGCCGTAGATTGGATCTCTCACGCGGGCATTCGCCTCGTACACTAAGCTGCTCACGGCGTCGGCCCTTTGTTCCAAAGGAAGCTCCTTTTAATAAAAAAATTAAATCATATGTTATTGCATGAATAAATCATCATAAAAAAAAAAATTAAAGTAGAATATTAATAAAGGAAAACATACATGCAGCATTTTGCTGACATTGCTTGCCCCGAAGACCTTGTGGACAATGGCGAACTTGTGGGGATCGTCGGGCGGGAAATGAGGCGCAAAAATGCAGTCCTTCGAGCATCGCCGTCGAAGCAACTTGCATGAGGCGCATGGCGAATTGCAACCCATATTTCTTTTAATTTTTTTTTTGTCAAAAAAAAAAAATGAAATGTGAATTATTTGCTATTTGATGATGGTGATGAATGAAAATTAATGGCGAGTGTTGTATTTATAATGGATGGGAAAGAGGTGTGTGAAAGAAGTGGTAGACAATAGTATAGTTCGTAACGTATTAAAAATTGGAAAGTGATAAGGTTGGTAATAAAATATTTTGTCTTTGTAATTAATGTGGTTATAATTATAATATCTCAGTTGGGAATGGGTTTGAAACCTTTTTTTTTCTCTAGTCAAAGAATGATCAGTGCTTACTGCTTAGTGGAAAAAACGAAGTTACTTTCAAATGCCTTTTATATATATTTATATTTATATATAGAGATATAACTCAAAATGGTCCACATTGTTTATCATATGAACTAATTTAGTATTCAGATGTTTTCTCTGAACCAATTTAGTCCCCAATGTTGTCGATTTTGGACTAATTTGGTCCTTCTGTTATGATAACGGTCAATTTTACCGGGAAATCTCGCACGTGACTCACAATAAATCATGTATCGATCGATAAAATTGAAAGGATTACTGAAATCAGGGCACGAAACTAAAAATTTCTCCTCCAAAGTATTGAACACGAGCTCTAGATCGTCTGTTTTGTCGAGCTTCATTGACACCAGAAGAAAACAGTACGAACCCACAAACCATGCAAATGTTCAAAATTCGATCCAGACATAATTTAGTTTGGGGCACTTGCGAGATTTCCGCTAAAATTGACGTTAATCGTGACGAAAGGATCAAATTGGTCCAAAATCGAGAACATCGAGGACTAAATTGGTTCATGCAAAATATTGGGGACTAAATTGGTCCACATGATAAATGTTGGGGAATATTTTGGATTTTCTCCTTTTAAATATATATATATATATATATAATCATTGTTTATTTATCTTTTTATTTCATTATTACAAATCAACTAGGGTTTTGTTTCATTCTCATTTAATACGAAGTTTGGCATATTATTTCAGTATTATTGTGAAGCCAAAAGTTATCATCAAATTGCTTCGACTGCCGTGTTAACTATGATTGATCAATAATGACATGACTAATAACGCAATTAATATATTAACAAATAAATGTTATAAAAATCACGCATTTGATATATCTCTATTCTATACAACGAAAATAAGGTAAAATTATAAATTTGCATATACTGATTTTTCATTTTTGTTCATTACCTATAATCATAAAATAATATTATTTAGAATAGAGATCAAATGCGTTATTTTATGCCAGTAGCTGAGTAGGAATGACCAAACATCAAAATTTATTGAAATATATAAAATTATGACGAATATTAAATTAAGTGATCCAAATTGAAAATAATTTTTCCCAACAAAATATTTTGGAAGTAAATTATATCAGCAATGCAAAAACGTAAACATCTATGATTGATATAGCGGCCATATAATATTTACTTGTTTTTTGACGCTCCATATAAAATGTGATAGAAAATATAAATTATTGAACTCTAAAGTGTTGACTGCCGCCAAAATATTGAAAATAATATAGACTATCATTATATAAAATTGTGTTGTTTTGTCCCACCACGTCGTTCTTCTTCTACATAGGGACTCGGAAGTTTACAAGGAATTAAATTATACATATATATTCAAGAACCATCGATTTAATTGAATTAAATATAATAATATTTCCCCCTCAAAATCTTCAGTAAAAAAAGCTCTCTACACAAAAAAAACCCTAATTTGTTTTCTTCTCCGCCGGGAGCCATGATCTACTGTCACAATGGTCGTTGGCGGATCGGGTTGGAGCACACATAATTTATCAATCTCTTTCGCAATTTCTTTATTATATATTCTATATTATGGTTAAATGAGAGTTTTCTTTCTCTCGTATTAGAGTCTTTCTTCTCTCGTATGAGAGTATTTCTCTTTGAATAATAGTTTGCAATGATATTATAAAATAGATATGAGAATTAGACATCGTGCTGCATCGGTGATTCAAACAATGGAGTTATAGATCTTGATTGAATAATATCAAAAATGCTTGAAGCTGGCATTAAAATTAATGATATTATTTGAAGAATGGATTTCAATTGGTGATACTAGTTTATCTTCTTTTTTGTCATTCATTCATGTTCTTCTGTAGTTTTATATATTAATTTCATTGTAAAATTTTGTACCATCCATATTATGGAATAAAAATTATTCTTTTAAAAAAAAATTAATAATATTTCAGGAACCATCGCGAGAGTTAATATTATGAATTAAATAATATATATTCCGCAACCATCTATTTAAAAAAAAAACATAGTAATGAAATGAATATTCAAGAACGGTCGATTTACATGATTAGGACTTAGGAGAAGCAGCTCAAATTTGAATATTCATAAAAAAGAAAAAAAGAAAAAAAAAAACATTCACGTGAGTCTACATTCAATTAATGGTCCTTTGGGCCCCAAAATACTATGCAACTTTATTACAAACAACGGTCATAAAATATTCTAGTACGAGATTTTATATTTATCTTTTATAACTAAATGCTAATAATAGATCAGGAATATAAATCCAAGAAAGTGAAAGCACTCACTAGTTGTGCATTCAATTTGGAAGAATATCGAAACATAATAACTATATATATAAAAGATGTATTTTAAACTTATTATAAATGAAGATTTTGATTTTGATAGCAATTAAATTAGCAAATCAGTTCACGAGGTGGTCTGCATTTAACCATGCACGTGAATTGTGACAAATTAAATATGTGCAATCCAAAATTATAAGGGTCGATTTAGTATATAATTAAGCTCGACTTCAAAACTTGAAAAAAATATTAAATTTCGAGTAAAAATTGAATATATATATATATATATATATATATTACAAGCAGACTTATCTTTTTTTTCCCCTTAATTTCTTTTTTCCCCATTATTTACTATTAAGTCCTTTCGCGACTCATTGTGTATATTTCTATTAGAAACATGTACTTTAGAAATAGACGAACTACTTAAGAAGAAATAATTGAAAAAAAAAAAGCAATGAATCAATAAGCTCCAAATTGCCTTAATCATCCCGTGAAAGTTGAAACCATCCATCAAAATGTTACTTCCCAAGAAATAATAATAATAATAATAATAATAATAATAATAATAATAATAATAATAAAATAATAATAATAATAATAATAATAACAACAACTAAAAATTAATTGATGTCTAAAGCATGGCTAAGTTTTTAACCGGTGATCAATTTTTATTTTACGTTTGCCCAACATGGCTAAGTTACTAATACACGCAGAATTTACGTTTGCCCGACATTCCCACGGCCATGGACATCCTTCCTTGTCAGAGACTGTGGATCGCGGCAGTTTCTCTATATTCAGTTGTAATGAAATTTAGCTCCAAGTAGGAAGGAACCCTTCTAGGCCCTTTTACGGTTATATATAAAAGAACAATCTGTTGGTCCGTGGACGTAGACTCAATTTCGAGTTGAAGCACGTAAATTCTCGTGTTTTCTATCTATCTTAGTTTTGAGCGTTTTACACATTAAGATTTTTGACTTGGTAATCACACACCCACGAAAGTACTGTTGGGCTTAGGCCCATTTGTGCCTTTGTTTTCTATCCCACATCGGTCGGGAAAGAAAGGCATGGGGGTTCCTCTCCTATATCAGGAGGGATATACCCTGAGTTTATATACACCAACTCAATAGAAAGTTAATTTGTGTTAACAATTAACTCTAGGAAAATTCCCTTGTGGTGAGAGTTTGGGTTAGCAGGTAGAATTACTTTCTGGTTGTGGGTTGTGGGTTTGGGTGTAGGCGAGCGTAGAAGAATTGTGTGATTGTAATTTTTCACATAGTGGATTTTCTGCGGCCTTGTTGACCGGGTGGTTTTTCCCTCTTTGTTAAAATAGGGTTTTCCACGTTAAACTTTGTGTTCTCCAGTTTTAATATTTCCAGCGGATCTTGGGCGGAGTTTCGGTGCGGTCGAAATTCCCAACAAGTACATCGAGTCCCGAATCTCCTAACGCTGATTTCTCAACAAAGATGCGGATCCCCACTATGTTCACTGTCGTGGAGGGTGAAGTACCCGCCCGTGGACGCTAATCGACCTCATTTAAATATTCCAAATTTTGTATTTTGTTAGTTCCGATTTATTAGGGATTTGTTTGAGTAGATTAAATATGTTTTCTCCTATAAAGGAAAGGCATTAGTAGCATAATCTGTATGTTTTGGTCAATTGATCTTTGAGGGCCGGAGTTTCTAACTCTCGGTTTGGCTATTAAGAAAGCTATTAGGAAGGCTACTAGTTCATTTTATCTTTATTCCACGTCCGTTTTTTATTAATAAAAGCGTTTTAATTTTGATTTTCACGTTTATCACCGTCTTAACTCCAACAGATTACCCCTACCGGCGACAACTCCGCCGCAGTTATTCCTCCTCTGCAGAGCTCCCACCTCAGGGAAAAAGACAACCATGGGCCGAGGTCGGGCCGTATAGAAACCCCGCAGTCTTGGAATCACGGGTCCGTCCTTCGATGTCTTGACTCACAAAACAAAAAAGGGACATGATCAAATGTTTCAATAGTCATATGTCTCAAACAAACTCTATAAATCAACCTCAATTATGTACATCCAAAAAGAAAAAAAAAATGCCTCTTTTCATTCTATCCTATCTACAAGATGTTTCCCATCTCAAACCTCACTTTCTCTTGCATCATAATCTTTCTACTTCAAAGAGTGCCATTATGCTAATATATTCAGTAATAATCGAGACGAACGAAAAAGCACGACGACGCCCATCGAAGATTCGTTACTCTCTTCGCCATTAACGACCATTCTCATCGATAGATTCTACTAGTCTGCGGCGAATGAGCAGCTTTTTACCTCGATATTTCTCTTTTGCATGGCTTATATATATATTCCTTGAATTTACGCCTTGGCCAAGTGTGCGTCCGTGAGCGAGGAGTTGAGGTCCTCCCGGGATTGAGACCGCCTACTTTGGAGGCGCATCTGACCTCTGTGCGGGGCCCAGTAAGAACCGAGGTTGTTGCTGTCGAATTGCATCTGCCCTAAGCTGCCCGAGGAATAACTGTGCGATACGCTGCTAGACGAAGAATATAGAGACGTCTCGGCGAATTGGACATTGCCTCCGCTGCTAAAGGCCGAGCCCACGTCGAACAAGCGCTGCTGCATGCTCGCAACGGTCGGGCTCAGAGGCATCTTCGGGCCGTCTCCTGAAAAGGTACAAGTTTGCGGTTTAATCTTTTTTTAAAGAAGTGTGGGACGAAAATAAGGCCAAATCTTAGTATAAGAAAAACCGTAGAATTTGTCAAAATTGCGAAGAAAATATGGTATTCCTGATTTTAGACACCTATTCCAGCGAGAAATGTAAAATGACCAAAATATCCTTGATCTTTTTTTTTCGGAGGTAAATAAATCGAGAATAAAAAAAATCTTTATAAAGTCGGACAAAAAAACAACAAGGGTAAATATTAATATGAAAAATAATTTAAAAAAAAAACCCCTCTAAAATTCGTCCAAATAGGAAAAATAATACGGTATTCCCGATTTTAAACCCCTACTCCGGCGAGAAATGGGAAATGACCAAAATATCCTTTATCCTTTTTTTCGGAGGTAAACTAATTGAGAATAAAAAATAAAGAAACAACATCAACAGCAACAACAACAACTTCAATGGCTCGCAAAACGTGTCAAATTGTTCAGAATCAAACGGGTTTACGATCACTCCTTCCAAAACAACAAATTTCCAAGGGATTTTTCCAAGCGATTGACAAGGTCAGAGTCGCATTCAAAGAATATTGAAGGAGTAAAAACGGCCTTTAACGCAACATTTTCACTAGCGAAAGCATATTCTGAAGCCCGAATTGTTTAGGGAGTTATTTGATATAAGTTCAGCCAAAATTAGGACGGTTTTTGCTATTTTCCGAGCTACAAGGTTGCGTTTGGTATGTAGATATACTTCACGAGGATTTCTGATATTCACCCACCGGAAAAAAAAAAGAAAAAAAGAAAAGCAAATCGAAAGCATGTAAGAGAAACGAAAGATAACCTGTACTTATACGACTCCACCGTCTGAAACGGAACGGGGCGGGAATACTGAGCACCGACGCGGATGCCCCGCTACTATGCCTAAAGAGCGGGAGATAAGACTTCCTCAAAAACTTCGGCGCCCACCAATTTCCGACGCACAGAAATGCGCAAACCAGCACGCATGCTGAAGAAAAAACGAGAACGAACAAAACGAAAGCATTCGGCCTAACCCTCAAAATTTCGTAGCCTTGAAACCTCCCCCAGCGAGGAAAAGCCTTGCCCGATTCGTACAGAGCCACCCCGAGCGTCCAAGTGATGCTTCCCGACCCGATTATTACATTTCGGTCGGTTATATGAAGCCCTTCCCTCAGCAAAAGGGCGATGTAAGGAGCCCTGAAGCAGTACTGCTCGATGAAGGGCTGAGGAGCTACGCTCTTCCTCGCAGCATCCCATGGTTTCTTGCAAAACTCACGACCCCTTTCTAACACGTCGTCTAAGGTAGCATCGGGAGACAAGTTGAAGAATTGGTACACCACGAAGAAGCCCGACATGGCGTAGAACTGCCCGACTGGCCGGGGCAGGTTCGGCGTAAGAGCGCACGGCTGCACGTCGCAGTTCATTCCCGGGATGCTGTTGGACCACTCGGAGAGGTTCACAGTGGTTTTAGCAAGTTTATTGCACTCGTCCCATTTCGGGGCTCCTATGAGTTGAATCGAGACGGCATTCTTAGCTCCTTTGGCTGATTTCTTACCTTCGATTGGAGGGTTCCCATCGTTTGGGTCAAGAAGCGAAGCACAATGGGAACATGTGCATTGCTCTTTATAACCAGAATTCAGACAAGGGTGGTTGATCTCAACTTTGCCTCTAACAAGATCGGCGTAACTAACTTTAGGAACCCTATTGTTGACGAGGTAAGTCACCGATTTGTCGAAAGCATCGTTCAGGCCGTAGCCAGCTAGGGAATAAGCGCTCAGGCGATGGTTGACCCGTCCTATGCTGAGCTCCAAGTTTGTCTCGTCATTACCGCTCGGTTGGCCTTCGAAGGTAACTTGTAAGGACGAGCCACCTAAGTCAAGGGCACCGTAAGTTTCTTTCTTGGGCATGGAACCTAAGACCCGTGTGTGATAATTCAACGCTATCCACCCGAAGTAAGCTTCTTCTGTGCCCGAGATAATCTTCACCCACTCCTTCCTGCAAGTAAAAGGAGAGCTCTTAAGAATCGACCAGGCGTTGTCAAGGATCCACTTGGAGTCCGAGCTCGGCAGCCTTCGAACTCCGGCTGTGGCGTATAGAAAGAGAGAAGCCGTCTTATGGGATCTCTCCGGGATTTGCTTCTCAGCCCATTTGATGAGAGGTTCCATGGCTTTCCTCAGCCCGGATGCATTACGGACCAGCTTGTCTAGCCCGGGCTCGGTCTCCATCCTATTGTAGGCCCGACCGCTCTGCGAGCCGGGGTTCAAGCTAAACCCCTCGGGCAACGATTTCAATGAGATGGGAAGCAATTCCTCTTTTCGGCGATTGAGAAACGCCTCGTATACGTAAACCCTAGTCCCCGTGCTGCCACAGTCGAGAACGATGTAGTACTTGGAGGACCCTTTAGCCCAGTTAGAATAGAGATGGTGGACGGAAAAACCGAGGCAACCAACCAACAGTAGTAAGAAGAGAATACAGAGAAATCGAACCCATTTTCTTCTATGTATGGGTGAAGAAGTTATTTTCTCCTTCGAAAAGCTCGACAGGCCATTTTCTTTAGTTAATATGGGCGGCGGTAGTGGAGGTAGGTCGTGGCTCGACGCTCTATCTACTGCAGGGATTTCTGGATCGAGCTGGCGGTATATAGACAGATCTTGAAGAGACGAGGAGAGCCTCATATGATTCTTCTTTCCCGGGATTGAATAGTCTTGAACGTATTCAGCACCGGGGAAAGGAGGCAAGCCAGTTGTTTCATACGGACGATTTGTTTTCGAAGAAAAAAACTCAGTAAATTTACTGAAGACCATTGCTGAGTTGTGACAAAGCTCAACTGACTACGTTTTCTGATGACTTAAAAAGAGTCCTGCAAATCGATAATAGAGATAAGGAGATGTAAATGCAGCTTGTAAAAGACACTGATCAAACTATTACGGAAAAAAAAGGACAATCTAAGACAGTTAACATAGCGAATTGCGCAAGAAAAGTACTAAACAGGGAAATTCCTAGATCAGCTACACTATCTCACTGATCAACTGGGAGTTGATGTAAGAAACCGAAAACTACGATGTTACTTAAACCTCACTTGATCGATTGAGCATGCAAACTATTTCTGATGATTATCCACGAGAAAACTTCGGATAAATCGACATGGCGAACACTAACATTTACACATTTTAGGTGAATTTTTCACTCATAATTCCCAATAACGTCTCTAATTCAAATTCATCGATTTTGAACGACGACCCCCATCCTTCGAAATCCATTCGAAACAACAAAACCAAACTGAAACATACTGAGAATTAGCAAATTCTATGGAGTCCCAGGATCACAATACACTGCCAAATGCACAAACCCTAAAAAATATACACAGATCTCGCAGAACCAACACGAAAGAAAAGAAAGAACATATCAACTAATCACACTTCATTACACATTGTAGGTCAAGGTTTTTCCGACATACCATCAGATACGCAGAAGGGTGTCTTTTCTTTCCCCTTTTCAGAAGATTGAAATTGCAGAGGAGAAGGAAAATATTGAATCTTCAACCGCTTAAAAATCATAACCCAACTGAGTCTGGGCGTTGGACTACGCCGCCGTTTTTCGATGTTCTTTTGTGGGGTGATTGAATTAAACGGTAGTTGAATTGGATCTGAAGTCTTCTCTCACACCTTTATGTACAAACTACAAAGTTTAAAAACCTTTTCGATTTTCTCTCATTTTCTTTGTTTTTGTTGTTGTTTTATTATTATTATTATTATTATTATTATTATTATTATTATTATTATTATTATTATTATTATTCTATAGAACTATTAATTAATTCTTGGTTTCTTGGGACAAATCAAAGTATAACTTATTCATGATATTGATAATACTCTAAACTTTCTTATTTAATCATTTCTTTCAATTGTCAATCTTATTTCAAGAATTGATTTTGACAAAGAATTGTGTGACAAAGACAATGATAATCTAACAGCTGTTTTAAGCGTTGTCATCAATTTTTATATAAATATAAATAATATTGTTTCCTTATTTTAATTTAAAATATTAATATATGAAATAATTAAATTTCAATTTTGTATTAATTTTAAATATTTAATAAAAATTAATTTATGAAGATATAATTAGAATAAATAAAAAAAATGAATGATAAAATGATAATTTAACCTGACATACTAAATTACTCAAGAGATGATTAGTCTTTCTATTTTATTATTGTAGAAACTGCTTTGGTGTGTCAATTTTAATTTTAAAGCAGTTGTTACTTACTTTTTACATTTATTATAATTATACCCTTAAAAATCAATTTAATCTTTTAAAATACCAAAAATAATATATAATTAAATTTTAAATTATAATTCCATCTATTAAATATTTTAAATTACAATTATATTATATATATTGATATATTTATCAAACACATCCAGTATGCGTAAAAGTGCTAGTTTTTACTATGGTAGCGCTGTTTATACAATAGATTAGATAATTTGAAATATTTCATTCACAAAAAATATACTTATATACTTAGAGATTATAAGTTCAATATACCAAACTTCACTTGAAAATAATTATTGAATTTGATGGGCAAATCAAGTCGTCCAATATTGGCGGCGGAGACAAATCGTAATTGAATAAAGACATTAGTTAAAATGTGTTTATCATCACGTAATTTTTTTACATTCACGTCAACTTCTACTTCAAAAGTGGTTCGTGTAATAATCCCAAAAAAAAAAAAATAAAGAGAGAGAGTTAAGAAAAGAAAGAAATATCAAAACCACAAGTCTTTAGTCTTATACGAAGATGAAAAATACAAATATAAAATGTACCCTTCTCAGCTTTCAACCTAAAAACTGCAACAAATATATCTCCTCCTCAGCTAAGACTGATTATTACAAAGAAACACACACCATATCATTCATTAACAAAAAAAGATTAGAGGACTCGGCAAGGCCCGGCCCGGCTCGGAAATATCCGCACAAGTGAAGAAGTTTTTTAAAAAACAGACACACCAGAAAATGAAAGAGAAGTCCAACCAAAAGTCGTATGTTGTTTTCTCACGCTGAGCAACGTACAAAGGTGAAATTATATCGTACCGATCAGTAAGAGCCCATTGGCGGCATGCCAAAGGGTTGCATTGGAGGCATGCCCATGCCGCCCATACCCATCGGTGGTGGCGGCGGCGGACCATAGCCACCGCCCATGCCTGGTGGTGCGGGTAATGCAAGAGGTAGCAACTGAGCATACATATTCTGCAGCAAACGGTCAAACCAATCATCATTAATGGTCGGTCAATCTATTTAGTAAACCTTTACATTCTTTGCAATCTTAGCTTTTTTGTGTATCGAAAACTGATTAATCAAGAAGAAGAATAGTACCTGTTGCATAACGACATCTTTCTCTTCGTTCTCTTTAGCTTTCTCTTCCTTTTGGGCTTCAATCTTGTCCTTTATCAGGTCATCAACCTTTCCCGTATATTCTCGTATGAACTTGTAAGGAAATATTAAAAAGAAGCATTTTTTCAATGCAGGTGATTTATGTGAAATCAATAATTAAAGGAAAATATAGAATGCAATTAATTACCTGTAATAGATAGGGGAAGGCAAAGTCAAGCATGTTGTTCATCCACGCGAGTTCTAAGGCGACGTCCGGGCGTATCAGGTCATAGCAAACAAATAGGCATGAAGCAAAGCACTCCTTTTTACCCTGTGTTAAAAGCATATATAATTAACACTTCAGCAATCATCAATGGTCCCCTATTTCCACCATAAATATCATTAAACAAAATTATATCCAACGATTTCCGTGGCAGCTGAGATAAGATATGGGTCAATATATCATTACTGAAACATGGAAAAACAGTTCTTGCAGATTGGGCATGTGTACGCCGACCAATTTTGACCACAAAACCGCTGGTTATTGCTATTAACAGCAAAGCTGCGTAGCAACTAGGTACGCAATATGATAAAAAAAAATCAAACTTTCAACTAAATAGATAACTAACACGATATCAACAATATGTGAAATCTCATCATCAATTGTACCTGTTCAATGAAGTACACAAGCAGCTCTTCAGCAAGTTCACGATCACCCGATTGTGAGGCAGTCTCCATTGCATCTTTGTAAAGGTTGTCTTTCTTTGACAACGCAATTGATAGCTTCCATCTTCCAGCCTTCTTGTAAATGTAGGCTGCAACACGCCTCATCTCAAGCAGCTCGTGTTTCTCAATCTGCTCAGGGGTGATGGAAAAGTTATAAACTGGTCCCAGCATACACAAGATACTCCGTCTATAAATAGCAATTAGAATTTCACCTTTTGAGCAAGTCCAATCTGATCAAAGCTATCGTGCAAATCTATTGATTCACGTAATCTATCATAATCTTCCTCTTCCACATAAATCTCATTAAGAGCTTCATTAACTGCAGACACATTGTTGCTTTGAACTGCTACCATGTAGGGTTTAACAAGACGTAAGTGCCCCGCCTGAATAAAAATATGAATTGTCACACAAATATGAAATATTAGGGCGATAATGATGAAGATCAAATCAAGATAAAAGTGAACCTTTCTCATTATGTCAACAACACGAGTGTGATCAACACGAAGAGCAAGGACGTTCAAGACATCGTTGATAAGATCAGGGTGCTCTTGTAAATAGAAGTGCACGGCCTTGTAGTAAAGCTCCACATTTGCAACTTTGACAATAATATCTTTGAATTGCATATGTTCCCATGCTTCTGGTGAATGATTCATGACTGTTGTGGCGGCATTGTCAAACTCATCATACTGAATGTACAAGTAAGTCAGTTCTTGCCAGTGTTGCTGTTCATCACAAGCGCGGATTAGCTTTGGAATATTGAGACGGGTGGAAAATAATTTGATGTGTTCCATGAGCTTCTCATGTCGGTATCTAGCATAAAGAACACCAAGCTCTGTGAAGATTCCCATGTGTGCACGCTCTAATCCTAAGCCACTCTCCATCAGAGAGATGAGCTCATTAAAGCAACCTCTGTTTTGATAGTACTCACTGACCTCTTCCAAATCATCAACCTATGATCACAAATGAAGCAACGACAATTATCGTCAAAAATCGATAAATTTTGCATTGAAAGGAAATTGCTAGCATTGGAGCCTACCGTCCTACAGGGCATATACCTGGACAATAACGTTAAGACCACAAATCTGAGCCAACCGAAATTCCTCAGCATCAACACAGGCAAAGCAGACTTCCTTCCATGTCTTTGCGCTGTTAGCTTTCCGCGCAGCATCAACAGCACCTTGGAACTGTTTCAACTTCACCAATGTGCTTGCCAACTTGCCCCAGTTTGAAATAAAAGCAAAAATGATCTTGGCAGCCTCATATAAACCTTCATCAAACAAGCGATCGCCAACGTTAGGCAGATTGGCAACATTTGGCATGAGAATGAACTCTTCTATTTCACCAAGCCTGTCAATCTTGGCATACGCATAGATAAGCTCACTGTCCACTCTGGGCTCTTTCGTTTTCTGTCTAACCATGAGAAGATACTTAACCAGATCATGATAAGCTTCTCCATCCGCAGCAGCTTTAATGACTTCCAGAAATTGAGTTGCATCATCAGCACGAATAAATGATTCAATTGCATCGCTAACAAGTCCTTCCCTGAGTTGAGCTTTAGCAACTTGACTCCAAACAGCATCTTCTTCAACACGGAATGCAAATTCTACAGCACGGTTTATGTCCCTTATGTTATCCAACAACACATTAACAGCCTGGACATTCAAATTGAACTTCTTGAAAATAGCATAAGCTTCTTCGTATAATTGAGCTTCCACAGCAACTTCTCCAACTGCTGGTCCGTCAAAGTTATCTAGTCTGTTAACATAATCCATAACCCTCGATGGATCTGCTTTGATCGCAGTTAAAATTAGAAGATTTTGCAAGTTGAAGTTTCCACTGAAAGCCGAGTTTTGAAGCACGATCTTTTCGAGCAACTCAATAAGTTCATGTGGAAGATCAGCTGTCATAAAAGCCTTAACAGCAGCAGAAACCTGCTCAGGGCTTTTGCTCTCCGGCAGAGCAGTAGATACAACTTGATCAATGAGCAACCTCCTGAATTCATTTTCAGGGTCCAGAACCTTGTCCCACAAATCGCCATCCATCCTCTCAACCACATAACTGAAATGTGAAAAGCAGGACATGAGCTCTTACGAAAGGCACGTAACTGAAACTGGAAACACTAAGCAATGAATAACAAAGTTACAAACCGGGCTTGCAGCTTGAATAATGAATTCTTGTTGGTCACGTTGATAAGCTCTTCATCACACTGCCCTCTTCGGTATGCAACAACAGCAAGTGTAGGATCACGCTTCTCACAATACTTACCCACAACACGCGAATCATAGTACGGATTGGTGGTGAGAAAATGCTCTGGATTGTTGTTGCTATCTATTATGATTTTACCCAACGCATTGTGTACATGCACATCTTGGCTTCCTTCACTCACAAGATGCTCCAAAAATTGTGTAAGCAACCGAAGTCGGTTCCTGCATCACATGTCATACATGAGAATCTGATAGTAAAACCCCCCATCCCCAGGCAAGTGACGAGCGAACAGAGGACGCACCTTTTTTCACATTCCTCCACCAGAGGTTCAACTGGAAGGAGCGAACGAACAGAAAGGATTAGACCCTTTATGAAATCTTCAGGACACTCATCATCTAAAAGTTGTCCAACAACTAATGGAGCGTTTCCGGGATTGACCTGCTCATCACGAAGACGTCTTAATTGAGAGCAAAATGCTATTTGGCATTGATAAGATAGAAAGAGAGAAAATGAACCTTCTGCACGTAGCCTTCAATATAGCGGAGCATGTTGTTGGTATACAAGTAGTGAGTGAGGTCAGGAACAAAACCAAAGCGATCACACACATTAATCAGGGGCCGTGCATCAGGAAGTTTTGCTTCCATTAAGAAGTTCTTGGTCTTCTCAGCATCATAGAAATTTGATTCTCTCGTAACACGTTCAACTTCTTTAATTTGTCCGGTCTTTGCAGCAGCCTCAATGTACTTGAAGTGGATTTCAGGATCCTCACTAACAGATAACAATTATTAGTAAAAATACTAAAAAGCTTTTAGGATGATTGACCATTCCAAGGCAACTAGGAGCCCAGTGCTCATACAATAAACTACCTGGAGCTCAAATATGAACCCAAGAAGAAATACAACCCTTCGTATGACTTAAATTGTTCAAATAGCTTGATGCACGCGTCGACGCCCAGCTGCTCACAGTATTCTTTAGCAACCTACATAAAACTTCAGTCAGTACAGTTCCGTAGTTGAGTAATAAAGTAAGCATGAAAAACAAGTTTAATTCCAGCCTACTTGGACAATTATCTGAAGATTTCCTCGTAAATTGACTAGTAAAAGATCTTTCATGCACTCAAGTGCCCACTCCTTCGAAAGTGTCCCAAAAAATTCCACAAGCGCCTGAAATCAATTAACCATAAATCACCATGAATTTACATGCTCATAAAGGAAAAGAAAAAGTGAATATGATCAGAAACTAACCTGTGGCTCAATGGCATGAGTATTCACGATAACACGCTTGATATCAGGCAGTTCAGAGTAATGCTGCAAGCACAAAATATAACACGCCATGTCAACATACACACAGACACACATACGGAGCGAGATAGCATGAATATGTAATATAAACATAGATGTACTCGAGTAAAAGTTAACCTGCAATGCTCGCACATAAAGACCGGCTTTTTCACAGAGTTGGGCAATCCGTGGCCTGTCATAGTGGCTAAACATACCATTTGCCAAAATGGCGTCTGCCACATTAGGAAAAGTGACAAGGTTGATTTCCAAGACCTGGAGTGAGGAAAAATTTTAGAAAATGCATAATAAGCCAAAATGCATTATGCAAGGACGTTTATATAGAAAACAGATAACGTGACACCAACCTTAGTTTGAAGGAATGCATGCTCTGGTAGATTTGGTTTCAAAACATCCAACAAAAATGCAGTTGCTTCGCGGATCATGTTCCTCTGGGAGAAAATGGAATGAAGAATAAAGAATCTTAAGAATGCTTACTATAAAAATATCCAGCAAATAATGAATTCAGTCAAATACATCGCCAAAATTCACATATCGAGTGAGAGGTCCATACAAATGAGCCCAAACAAAATGAACGTAGACATAAAAGTTTCATACCTGAAGAAATAGATCTGTGATGGTATTGTAGTCAACAGGACAACCTCCCTCCATTTGGGACATCATGAGAGCAAAATTAACAGCTCCCTGGGTACCCCAAACAAAAATTAATAAGTTATCACAAATACCAAATCATCTAACACAAGAGCTAGTACTCATAGTTATAAAATCAACAACAATAGAAGCATACCTGGGGATCTGATCGTAGAATGGTTTGCAGGAGGAAGAGATAATCAGGAGTGTACCCAACCTGTATAAAAGTAACCAGAATTTTCAGGTCAAATCCACTACATGATGGTTTAAAGATGAATAAACTTTTCAGAAAGGTAAAGATATCTCTTCAAATTCAAAAATAGGTTGAGCTATACTAAAATAAATAAGGAGAACTGTCCGAAACGTATAAATGACCTGCTTTGAGTATATCAAGATCTTGTCGAATTCCCGACGCTCAGCAAAAGCTGCCACGACTTTTGGCGTAGCTCTGGCTTTGATATATATCTTCAGTGCAAGGTCATTATCAACAGTCTACAAACGAGACAAGAAAGCAATTTAGTAGGAACAGTAAATGTTGAACGCTAAACAAGAATGACAGTCAGATCTTAAAATTTTTTGATTTAGGATGGATGTAAGTCTAACCTTCACAAGGTCTCCGAGTTCTTCACTACATTCTAATTTATCTTCAGCCAACCAGTTCTCCAATAGATTCTTCTTGTTCTGGTTAACAACAAGACGAGACAACTCCAGTGACTCAAAGGCATTCAGCTTTCCTTTGGTTAACAATGTTCCAAAATATTGCAGCAAAGGTGGCGTCTGGCCAGCTTGAACAGGAACACTCTGGATAGGGCAAGTTATAAGTATTTTAGTAGGAATATATAAAATTAAACAAATTCCAGCAAAATCGAAAGAATGCCTAGAATCCTAATCGCCATCATATCACATAGACGAATAAGTGACATATGGAGGATTTAAGGAAAAACATACCTGAAATTTAGCAACAGTGTCAGGTGTCCGGAGGATGCCTTGTGGAGACTCTGCAGCGAGCTCCGCAGCTTCCTTATACTTTGTCTGAGCAAATAACTCTTGAAAGCGCTGGACAACCTATGATATTTCAAGAAAAAGAAATGCAAAAAATCCGCACTTAGTACCATTTATAAAATAATTATGACTCCATCAAGAAACAAAAGTTGGTATAATGATTGAGAACACCGATGAAGTGAAACTTATTATTTCAAGAACACGATGCATTGGTTACAGATGAAATCAGACACTGAGACAAGAAACTCAGCCGTCAGGGTAAAAATAAAATCAGCATATAACAGATCTGTTCTCTTCTCACATGAGGTGAAAAAAATAACCACTGCTCCCTCAAACAATGACAATATATCTCATAAGTGTCCTCCGAGGGAAATTTCATGGCTCCTCCATAACAGAAATTAATCAATAACTAAAATAAGTTGAAAAAGAATCTTTATTCAAGAGAATATGCTCCCAACACAACAATTCATGGAAAGCAGTAATGTTTAAGAGCACACATCACTTACCAAATTTTCAGCTCCAGGAAGATTTCCTCTTTTGGCCAGATTGACAGCAAGCTCCAGATTGTTTAACTGGCAATACCAGAAGCAGTGTGTGTAATGAAAAGTTTCTGAAGAGACTAGTTCATATTAGTGATAAAAAAGCTAAAATACCTGTCCACTGACAAAAGGCACGATTGTGGCTTCATTAACTGTAGCAAGCAGAACCTGGCCTCGTCTGTTAATCGCATAGAAACCTCCAACAGATGAAGCTTCGGATGTCAAAAAAATGGGATCTGGACTGATCCTGTTTCTGTACACAGCTGTAGCACTTTCCAGATCGTATACAAAGAGTAACCCAAGCTTGGTTATAACATAGATAAGACCATATTTATGAGATATCTGCAGAATCATTAGAAATTAGTCAGAAGTATAGAATTCTGAAACTACATAAAACAATATTTTAAGAGGATAAATGAAGCTTAATCTGATTTGTATGACCTGCATGGCAACAGGAAAATCATCGGCAAAATCAGGAGGGAAGAAAAGATCTGCTTGCTTTTTGGTAAAAGATGGTTTCCCTACAAAATTTACCAGGAGGTAAGACAACCAAAAAGAGCCAACATAACAATGCCAAATTGCAGGATACAAGCAGAAATTACTAATAAGCTATATAAAATAGATAAATCACCTGGCTGAGCACCAAGCTCAATTACATGCAATTTAGATGTGATTTGACCAGCATTAGATGATTTCGTCGCAAAAGAAATTAGAATTGAATCTTTGTCATTCCCCGGAACCTATGTAAAATAATGTATGTAAAATCAGTCATGCATCAAAATTTGCATGTATAGCAGAGAAATGTTGAAGAACCAAAGCTTACTCTAAGAGTGGCAAATGAAGCAGCATGAGCTTCGAGGGCTTGACTGCGTTGCTGATCCACTGAATACAATTGCATATTTCCTTTGACCAGTTGGGGCCGCTATAAAGGAAATTTAATATCCGTAAGATTTTTGAGATGGACAAAAAACTAGTACGGTAAATCCAACAGATAAAGAAACTGAAGAAGAGCCAACACCCACTAAAACTACGTATATCACGTCTAACAAGAGTAAAACCGGAAAACAGTATATATAAAAGATTTCAGGGGTAGATAAAACCTAGTAGCATAATTTTTAATACAAAGAATAAGATATCGACGAGAAGCACAGGTGTGTGTAAAACATAAGCAGTTTCTCACATTTTCCCAGAATGATGCAAAATCTTTGAAACGCAGCTTTGAGAGCTATTTCAATCAAGAAGGGAGAACCCGGATTTGGTCTCAATACAAAAAAGTTCATTCAGATAAAAATCCCACTTTCGCCTTCAAGAACAAATGTGCTACATGGCCCCATTTCAGCATGACTACGTCATCAGTTTGAAGTAGTTGGCAATGTAACAAGTTACTCAAAAAAGGAAGTGTGGCACAGCAAGGGTCACAAAAAAAAAAAAAAGAAATGATGCGTACACATCATGCCCGCAGGTGATACATAATATTCGATAACCATATTTTTGCCTCTCTCACCATACATTGTAGTTTGTTATTGTTATGCCTCATGCACATATTTTGTATACACACCAATATCAAATTAACTTCAGCAAAGAGAAGATAAGATACTAACCTCAGGTGACCCAGGAGCAATTCCAATAAGAACCAGCCACTTCTCCGAAGGATCACACTTATAGTTGATTACTTGGTTGTTTGCCAAGTTAGCAGTTCTATCAAACATCTTTACTGGTTCAGAATCACCTACACAAAAAGTATAACAAAGCTAAATAAGGGAAGAAAATGCATAGATTAACAAATAAGTAAAACCACAGGTATATAGCAGTGCATACTTACCTTCAATTGACCAATGATAAACTGACGACTGTGTAACTAAACCCAGCATCTTTGGACTAATCCACTTCCAAAACACCACCTGGACAAAAACATTAAGTTACGATAAGTCGACTCTAATACCAAAAGTTTATCATAAAAACGCGATATCCATCGCAAGTATTTAAGGCATCCACGCAACTGACAGTTATAAAAACTTGCCTGCTCAGGCATCTGATGGGATTTGATCTTTGCTTTTGCCTCAATATTAAATATTTGCAAATGATCTTGTGTGGTCCCAGGAAGTTGAGCTACAATTACAAAGCAAGATAAACTTTCAGTATTCGAATTTATACGGGACAAGTGATTAGTATAGTGCTGCATTAACTAGACCAACTCAATAACTCAACAAAAACATAAGATATTGGGCCATGCAGCAACATCGTTAAGATGCTGTTGGTGAAATGTGAGCGAAGGACACTTTCACATATAACAAAAACACTAACTTTTCAATTAGCTATGAAACATGTCCTAATCTTAATGTCATTACCTAAAAGTATTCTGCCAAGAAATAACATAACATTAAATTACAATAGAAAATGCAGCATATATTTCCAAGGAAACAATTGATTGACAGTAGGTACATGTTAATCATCCTAAAGAGAAACATTTACGCATCATCCTGACAGGATAACGACATTGAAGGATACTGGATGGCGGCATTACGAGATGATCTGCCCTTGGTTTCTGTGGATTTCCAAAATTTCCCCCATTCTGTATTTATGAGATCCTTCAGATACTAATTACTGAGGTATTGAGTGGTCACACATTAGATCCTTTAAGGTTTTGGTTGCGGATTGCATGAATCGTGAGGACAAGACTTCATCACCTCGTTCTAAGGCATGCTCCTCAAGCAAAAATACTATTTAATTAAATCAGGGAAAGCTTTCATTATTATAAGATTCCAATGTTGCAGTAAACGTATATTAATCAAAATCTCAAAAGATGATTTCTTTCCCCCACACGAACCATCTTAGAAAGGCAGCCGTATTCGAACTGACGACTTCTCTTTCAACAGCCGAGACAGTCTTCACTTAGAATCTAGCATATTTTACCATACCAGTAATTTTCCATATATACCAAACATTAATAAAAAAAAATAGTAAAAATCAATACTATGAATACACCTCCAAGGCTACACATGACAGATATCTAAAAAGCCTTTCATATGTGATCGTGATTTATATCTCATATCTACCTTCTCATATCTCGAAGGCTATTCTGCAATAGCCGCATCTACCAACAAAACCGCATATACCATTTACATAGCAGCAGAATGCAATGATAACAGAAAATACAGGATTAAAGATCCTGATTTCCTCGCAACAGTTGATCAATCTGCCTATCGATTACAAGCAACATCGAGAAAAAGAAAAAGGATATCTAAAACCACTATATAGAATATTATCATTCACCTTTCAGAGCCAAAATCCTTGTGTTCGGATTCATAAGGGCAGAATCTGCAGTGATAGGCCGTCTCAGTGGCTGCATCGGCATGGTCATATCGATAATTACCACACTATTCTGTGGTGCCGTCTCACGAACACATATGTACTTGTCAGATTCCATTGTCACATTTGTAAAAGTGATGAACTGCGGATTGATCCCTAAACTAGTCAACTGCAATCACAACATAAGAAGTCGAATGAAACATCAATTATGCCAACAGAAAACTCAAATCACAAAAAAATACAACAAATGGAATAGATCTGTAACCACACAAATAGCCTGAAATACAACCCAACTAATCGAAACCGAACCAAGTTACCCAAAGATGATCGATCAATGATACATCAACAACATTTGTCAGTTGCATAAGGCAATCCAATCGCTCCAAACCTCTCACTTCCAAACAAGCTCAGAAAAATAAAAATAAAAATAAAAATACACGAGATCTAAACCTAAACCCCTCAATTCAGCAAAATTAAAAACTACCAAAGGATAAAAAGAAATCATGAGACGAGAATTCAATCAATTAGTTACGAACTCCGAACAAGCCATATTAACGACAGAATCGCGTGAGCGAGTGAACTAAAGGGTTACCGTTAGGGCTTCCTTCATAGTGATCGGAGCGTTCGCGGCCGCCATGACTGGTCGCGACGAGTATACGATTCGGATCTAAATGACGAAGACCCAAAAAAAGGACGGCGGATCAGATCGGATGGCAATTTACGAATCTGACAGTACCTCGAACCCTCCGAAAGTGATGCAGATGAGATCTAGAGAGAGATTGACGGAGTAGGAGGGACGTCGCGGTGGAGTTCTAGAGAGAGAAACCTAGGTATCAAGAATCAGTGCATATGATTGTGATGGCGAAGACTGAAGATTTTCGTTTCGTCGAGAGATCTTAATATGTAAAACTGTTCTATGGTGGGGGAGGGATTGTCTAATGTTTGCTACTGCCAGTAACAAATACTCGTTAAATGTCAATAATGCCCCTGAGATCTCCATTTTTTTTAATGGGCCTTTTAAGTTAACCATCTTTTTTATTTAGGCTTAAAATTGGAGAATTATTATATTAAATAATAGGATTGAACCGAAAATTTGGTGCTTATATTATGTAAAAATCTCATCATTAGTGCTCAAAGTTTTAAATGCGTTTGTTTTGAATAGGTTAAAAGAACAAAAAAGGAACTGAGTGTATGAATCAAAACTGCACATTTTAAAAGTTTGAGCGTCGATATTGAGACTTGTGTATAGTATAAGCACCAAATTTAACGTTCACTCTTTTAATTATAAAAATGACAGATTTGCCCCGAGTTTTGGATGGTTAAGAGAATCAAAATAATGGTTTTGCAAAGTTCAGTAATCAGAACGACGTATTTAAAAATTTGATCACCAGACTTTTGTAGATTATAAACACCAAATTTGTGTTTATTCTAATAGTAATATACGTTTACCATTATTTATCGCATTTTAAAACTATTTTGACAGTTTTACCATTAAATAATATATGTTAGTAAGAAACTATTATACTTCTTCACATAGTAGATTTTTTAAGGTCTTGATTACCCAAGTAGTTTTCCTCTTCTCGTGTTTAATATTTTCGAAATAGATTGTGGGGGAATTTTGAAGTGGCAAAAATTCTCAGCGAGTGGTAAAAAAATGGCATTTTTACAGGCTTTTTCGAGAATCGTTGAACTAGCGAGGCAACTCGGATACACGAGCGGCAACGGAGGGCAACATGTCATGGAATCGGCCATCGATCAATTCCAAGAATCCATGGAAGCTTTAGTCGAGAAAATAGGTGATGAGCTCGTGGAAACTTTTAATGAGCTCGTGGAGGCAACTCATGTTCTTATGAAGATGAATTTATTTTCTAACATCACCAGTTTGTTGTGTAAGGTGATAAGTTTAACATTGGATTAAAAAATTTATTTTGGAGCGAAAAGAGACGAAGTATATGTACGATGTTCACGCTAATTGCAACGGTAGTTGTACATATATATATATATATATATATATATATATATTCCTTATACCTATTCCTTTCTATTTATTTATTCATTTGAAACATGCATGACTTACCAGTATGGTTGATTCTTCTTTTAAATTTAAATATCTCCCACAACAACACTTAAGTTTATCACGATCACAAGTAGATATGGAACATTCACTGACTTTCATCGGACTAATCTCCTCAAATTCATATTTTCCGTCCCAAATAAACACAAACAACAATAATAAATCGACCAAGCAAGTTTGTTTCTTCCGTTAAATTTAAATATCTCCCACAATAACCCCGAATTACAATACGATTTAAATCAACCTCGAACCTCACAATAAATTATGGAACATTCACGGACTTCCATGAGATAATCTACTCAGTTTCGTCTTTTCCATCCCAAATAAACACAAACAACAATAATAAAGCGATCAAATAAGTTTATTTCTTCTGTCAAATTTAAATATCTCCCATCACGAAACTAAATTTCAATACGATCTGAATCAACGCCGAACCTCACAATCAGTTATAGAACATTCATTAACTTCCATCGGACTAATCTCCTCAAATTCATACTTTTCATCCAAATAAACACAGACAACAATAATAAAGCGACAGAAGTAAATTAGAGGAGCCATCAACCACTTGATCGATCCTCTTGAATAAAAACCGATTTTTTATCCATGTCCATGCAATGGACCACAACCAACGAGGTTATGTGGCAGAACCAAATTAATGTCAATAAGATCACAAAGTACATTAAAATAATATTAAAAAAGGACCAAATATCTATGATCATTCAATCAAACAAATATGGAAGATGAGTAACAGAAAGGTACTCCGTAATGGGATTTTGTAAACAAGAATGGTCTGAGGTTTATATTCCTTCCTAAGGTGTCAGGAATATAAATTTATTAAAATCTTCAAAGTATAATAATCAAATTATGGGGATATTATCATATCCCAAAAAGAATCAGTGTCTATTTTCTTGTTCCTTCTCCTCAGTCTTCACAACGTCAAAGTTTTCTGAAGCTTCAGCAGCCATAAAGCAACCTGCATACCAAACAGCCGAATCTCTATCCGAAGCTTCTCAAGCCAAACACCGAGCCTAGATAGAATGGATCTGTTCTCTAATAACTTCGACTCGAGGATTGCTTCGGAGGAAACTTTTCCGACGATAAAAAACGACTCTAGGGAAGAGCCATCGACCTGCCGAAGAGTCACAATTATAAGGTCTCATCTTAAAATCCAATAGGCAATACTGAGTAATCTCATTAGCAAACTCAAATTGGGTTAGTTCCAAAAAATCAATTTGTCGTATAGCCGAAAAACTTCTCCAATGATTGCCCAATGGTAATAGAGACACACACGGGAAATATAAGAAGGGGATGTAATAAACAGAGCAATGGCTAAAGGGTATGGCGTGTGAGGAACTAACCAGTGCTCTATTAACTGTCCGTAAGCAATCGTTTGTTTTCAGCATTAGAAGAATAACACGAGGGAGACTCCTGAGAAGTTCAGATATCTGAGGAAAATATTGCGAAGCGTACATCTGAAAAAGATAGGAAAGAAAATGATAGTAAGATAAGTACAAAAATCATAGGCATGCCTACACGTTAAGAAATATCTTTTTGATAGCGTTACAACACACCATAGTGAGTGTTTTGTTATGGCTTCTTTTGTCTTTTGTTTACAAATATCAGTTGAAAAGAAAAATGTAGAGTAATAAATCAAATTTTGTCATGAAATTAAGTATATATTTAGCATATGTTCGAATGTACTATTTCCTATGGTATAAAACAATATAATTACTCAAGAACCTACAGACACAAAAGTAATCCTAAACAATATAATCCACTGAACTTAATCCTTCGAAACAATCAGAAAACAATAAAAAAGGTTACCTGGAGTTCTTCACTATCGCTGCCCTTGACAACGAGATGATCCACAGAGCGGTCGATAACTTTGTTCCATGGTCTCATGGTAAGTACACCAGCAAATATCACATACAGATCCTCTCCGGCACCCAATTTCTTACTATTTTCTTTAATGGCGTCGACATCAGAAAATATTAATCCCTGCAAATATGCCATGATATGCATCAAAAAAGGAAAGAATAGAGAGAAAAAGAAAGAAGACTGTAGACAACGCAATGAACCTGCCAAAGGGAAGCATAGTTTATACGAGTGGAGAAGTCAAGATCCTTGTATAAACCATGGTCCAGCAATACCAACTGTGGTTTTTTCATTCCTGAATGTGAGAAATGAAGATTTTTTGTTATTAAACCAGTGAATATGGCGGACAAATTGAATCTTAATGCTCATAGTGCATAAACACGTGAAAGAAACAAATAGACGAGCAATTGATGGGTACGACGCAAAGAAGCCTATACAACAACAAACAAAACACATTTTCTGAATCAAGAACCAAACGGAATGCTATTTCTCACAGGTGCATGTGATTTTTAAAGGAAATCTATTCTGCTTTCTGCATAGGATATACAAGAAGAAGAAGAAGAAGAAAGAACTAAACCAATAGCTAAAGGTGAACGACCTTACTTAAGTTTCTTACCAAAGATGTTTCTGTGGCCTGAAGGTAAAGGGCGAACCAACACATTTGCAGCATGTGGATCACAGTGAACAAACCCATGTTTAAACATCATCTCAGCAAATGCTCGACTTAGCTGCATGGAGTTAAACATTCATCTACTATAAATTACGCAAAAAGGAAAAAAAAAAAAAAAGGTAAAGAACTTTGAAGATGATGCAAAATAAACTTCTCTATGACTGACTTTAAGGTTTATAATCAAACCAATGGCAATGTTAAATTATCAATCAATAAATTTTGAACCGTAAAATTCAAGTGCAGTGCTATCAAGCCTTTTCACGAAGTTAAAAATGGAAACATGACTAACACATAATCTTAGAAAATACTGTTTGAGAAAAAAACTATTTAGTTCCACATAACAAAGAACTTGATGAAGACAACGTGAACATACCAAGTTTGAGACATCAGTCGGCCTGATTCCGAGCTTTTGGATGGCTTTCCGATCATTTACTTCAGGTCCATCAATAAACTCCATAACCAACAATTTGGAGGTACTCAAGTTCCAAAATACTTTAGGAGCATAAATATATTCTGCAATATGCGGCGAGAACCTCCGAAAGTTATCAATACATCTAACGCTGTTTTTGGCCTCAATCAAGAAATCTAATTCCTGAGACAATCATTGGAACTTATAAAGGTTTGTTTTCCCCTAGTTTTGGGCATTTTGCAGTCATTATTAATTATCATCACATGAGTAGAAAACAGGCATTTCAGAGTGCACAAATAACCATTGAATGGACTTTGGTAATGTTACATTTTAAGTGGAGATAATGAAGAAACCACAAGTGCAAAACAATAATGGAACCCAATAGGCTCTCTCAATCGATATTTTTCCTACATACCCTGCAATGTGTATTATTGCCCAAACCGCCACACTTTACAGATGTTCCGTCAATAATTCAATTTAGGAAATTTTATAAACAGTTGGCAGTAAAATCCAGCTTTATTTATACCATCAATGATACCAAAGAGCCTGGTTGAGGAACTTCACATAACGAAATTGTGCCATTTACATAGTGATGCAAAGAGGAGACTTGGGTCATGTAAAGACCAGGGAAAATAACATCTAAAAAATTATGACCTATATGGCAAAAAACCTCTAACACAGAAATATAAATAGTGATATATATTAGGACAAACCTTTGGTAAACTTTCTCGCATTTCATCAATCAACCACCTGCAGAAAAAATAAAATGACGAATATGTCTGATATTATCTCTACAACATTGAAAAACAAAACTAGGAAAGTAATCACACTAAATAAGGAAAAGGGAATGCAAGATACATAAAAAATTGAAGGGCCCTCCAACTATATTGAAACTTAAGAAAATTGTAGATATGTTTATACCTATAATCAAAAGAAGGAAACATCCGATGCAAAGTGTATACAATTAGCTCCACCGTGGCATGGTCTGCTGCCGCAGTATCTGTCATGTGAGTATGTTGGACCTGAAATTGAAGAGAGTGGAATATAATTAAAAAAAGTTTATGACAGACTAAAATATCTAGTACAAATGATAAAAAGATTTCCCACCTTCACAGCAACCTTTTGTCCATCGTGAGTCCTAGCAACATGAACCTGAGCTAAAGAAGCACTTGCTATGGGAACAGGATCAAATTCATCAAATATCTGCCGAATACAAATCATGGATTAGCTATAAGATTTAAGAATCGCGACAGCACTTCGGAACCAAGAATTTTATGTTACACATTTGTACTGAACCAAAGGTCAACGATGGTGTATCATGAACAGCAACAAAACATTTTATCAAGGAGGTCTTACTTCATCAGGCGTCCCACCTAGCTCTTTCTTTATAACTTCTGCCACTTGATCATAAGATGAAACTGGGCACCTATTCAACATTGACTGCCGCATTACTCGTACATACTCATCGGGAACAAGGTATTCCTGGAAAAGGTAACACGTGAACTTCTGTATACATTAAAATGGGGAGAAAATAGGACATCATAAAAAATGCATACCAACTGACAAAGATGTTGGCCCAGCTTGATATATAGCCCACCATTTTTAAAGCAAAGCTCTTGAAGTCTAATTGCACTCCTGGTGTGAACTTCACGCTTAACTTTTTCCCTTTCTTTGCTACCCTCCGGCAACCCCATGAGAGAGTACTCATAATCTAAGAAAACAAACAACAGTAAGATCTTAGAATTATACTTCAGAGAGAATCTGATACCTAATTACCAGTAATGCCATCATGAAAAGTACGTTAAGCCTTGACTAAATTAATAAGATAAAGAATCAATATTCATCTACGTGATGACCAATGTCTCTGTGCTCAAGCTCCACAATCAAATGGTTTTGACATTATAAGGTCTCATATGAAGCTCTTTTCAGATCAAATTCATAACAACATTTTTGTGAAGAAAACTACAAAAAGCAAATCATTCTAAGACTACGAGTATCCAAATAGGTTATGCCAGTTAACGTAATTTGCAATAAGATGCTTGGAAACTGATGATGAAGATAGATCAATGGAATTTGAGGCTGAGCTCCAATAGGACCTCAACAACCGTGAACATCAATTTTTATACAGCTTTGTATGAAATTCACAGATCTAATCATCACTTCAATTCCCCTGATAGACACACATCAACTCAAACTCCGTTATACTTAGACCATCTCCAACCGAAAAACTCATTTTCAAACTCAAACTCATTCTCAAACTCAAAATGCAGTGATTCTTCTCCAACCATTAAACTCATTCTCAAACTCAAAAGAATATTCTCGAAATATTCGTTACTACACCAACTTTTACAACTTTTCAATATACCTATTTATTTTACAAGTTTACAAATTAGACCACGATAGTATTTTAAATTCGATTACGACAATATTTAATAAAATATAATAATAAAAATTTTATTTGTACATATAAAAAAATCTCAAAAAAATATTACACAAAAATTAAACTACAAGAGAAAAAAAAATTGAGATAAACATAAAAAATCATTCGTACAAATAAAACTAAGATAATTTTCAAGTTTCGAAATTGGTCTAATCCTCTCATATCATCTTTATTTCTAATTTTTTAAATTATATAGTTGCGGTCAAATTAATATTTAACTATTATATTACATATAAATAAAATATAATAACTAAATAATAAGATAAAAATAATTACTAAAAATAAATAAAGAGCACTGCTATATTGATATTTTTTTTTTTACAATTTTTTAATTATAAATTATTAATACAAAATCACTTTTTATATATTTTAATTTATTTTTTATTAGTTGCACAGGGATGTTTTAATAATTAAATATAAGTAAAATGACTTATTTGTAATTTTCAAACATCAAACTCATTTTTTTTTTTTATTCAAACGACAAATTTGGGTTTGAAAGAGGAGAGAAACCCAAAAACTCATTTTGAGTTTGCGTTTAGGGTACGGTTGTAACAAATTTACTCCGTTGAGTTTTTAGGTTCGGGTGGAGATGCTCTTAGTACACGACAATGAAAGTGGGTATCTATTCGCCTAAAAAATGCAGCATCATCCCCAATAAATCAGAGCACGGAGTTAGAAATTAGGGTTTAAGTAACGGCAGTACCGAACACGATGGTAGCGGCCGTAAGTGCGTCGCGGAAGAGGCGTATGGGGACGGCGGTGGAGAGCTTCAGGCTTGAGGCCGGGTCATCCGACGTCGCGATCACAGCGGCACCAGCACCAACTCCAGCGGCCGCCGTGGCGGCGAAAAGCACCCTCGCTTTGGACCGCAGGAATGATCTAGCTGCCATTTCTCCTTGGTCTTCGTATTTCTTAATTTTGTTGACTATTTTCTTCTTATTTTTATTTTTAAGTTTTGGAGGGTAATATTGGGATTCTCGCCTAGGGTTTTCTGGCAGTCTAATTACAATTTTTGTCCTTTGACTTTCACTATTTACGCATTTGTCCATTCTGATTAAAAAGCGAATTTACACATTTTGATTTTTAAATTTCATCACTGGTGCCTTGGGAGTTTTGTGTACAATATTGAAACTGAAAATTTATATTAAGAATATTTTGATATTATTACTTTGACTTGTATTTTTTGCAAACTCAACTGCGTGTGCTCTAATATATAAATATGTAATATAATTTTATATTCTAAGTTATTTATAATTCATGATGTTTGATATATATGAAATTATAACTTTAATTTTAATTGTTTATAAATTTGAATATATAAATAAAAGCTAACTTGTGATGATATAATTAAATAAATTAATATATTGATGGGTAAAATTGGTAATTGCAATAGATATACTAATTAATTTGAAGTTAGTTACTATAAATAAGGGTATAGATAAATCACAACAGTTCAATATAAATAAAATTAATGGCTCATATTTCAATTGAATGTCATACCAATAAGGTATTTAGGCTTTATATAAAGGTATAGATAACATAACTTCTAACATTAAAGAAAAAAATTAAGAGATAAAAGTATGAAATATTATTTTAGTTTCTATGACAATACAACTCTAACTAATAAAATTTCACTATTACAACTAATTTTATAGCATTTAGTACGATAATATCATCAGTCATCTATATAACTTTATCAACATTCATTATAGGTAAATTTATCAATATTTAAAACATCCACAGTCATAATATAAATTATTTTTTTATCCTTCAATTATTTAAACAAAACGAGCAATGAATGACCAAAGAAAAGAATTCAAATATATTACATCTATTGCCAAACTTCAATCATTAAAATTGAGGAGATAAAAAAATTTATAATGGACTGTTTTGAAATAATTGAATAAGTTATGGATCGGATAATAATTTTCCTTTGACATTCGCCGAACAAAGTAAAGTACCACCGAGTTTCTTGGAAGCTGTCTCTGTCTATAACTGAGCCACCAAAAATGTATAAAGTAATAACATAATCTATAAATTCCCATTAAATTCCTTGTAATAATAGAGTTATCTCACTGGCATACGTACATATACATACACACCAAACAAAAAGAAGTAACCTTAAATTTATTAAGATAGGGGAAAAAAAAGTTCGGACTAGTAGAGAAGTTAAAACGGGCCGGCCCGAAACCCAGCAAATCCCGCTATTTGGCAGGGCGTGGCGGGCCTAGGAAATGGAGGCTCGCCATGTCTCGCCGGCGGGGCCTGGCCCGCCTGCAGCTAGAAATATATATATATATATATTATTGTTAATTAAAATTTTTATTGTTTTTATTTTCTTTAATTATTCCTTTATTAATTATTACAAAATCCTTTAATTTTCCAATATTTTTAATGTTATTTTATTATTAAAAATATATTTTTAAATACTAGACGGGCTGACCCGCCTCGCCCGTCAAAGCCCGTGGCCCGCACGTGCTAGCCCGCTCCCTGGCGGGCCTAAAAAATCCCAGCCCAACCCGCCCCTCTGGCGGGGCGGGGCGGGCAGTTCTACATCTTATGTAAAGACAGTTGTAAAATGGAGATCCAACAATTCATAACCTTTTTTTTGCAGAAAAGAAATTAACTAATCAACATAGTTACTAAGTATTCAATAGTCAATACTAAGAATTCAAGAAGTTGCTTAGTGAGTGATGGATGTTTCATTTCACATCTTATATTCTATACATTTTAAATTCATTTTTTTTTAATTTTTCTATATAATATATATGCATTGCATGCATCATGTTAAACCCTTATTATAAGACACATTTATTAGATTTAAACATAAATTTCAAAGTTCTTTTGGATAAGTAGGAAATCAAGTTTGAGTAATAAAGCATGTGATCTATAACAAATCATGAGAAGAAAATTGTTATAAATATATGAGAAAATCGAGCGATTTAATATGCGGCTACTCCATTTGGGAAACGTCAAACAAAAAAAAAATAAAAAAATAGGACGAATTTGATGAAATAATTATGAATTAAATCAAAATCTAAAGTCAATGGTATCATATGCAGATACATAGTATTTAAGTCAGAATAAGACGATGATATAATTTATTATGTCACAATCCAACACGATTAATAATAAATAACCACATACTAAATTAATATATTTTTAACTATTTAAACTTAATGTGTCTATTACCTATCAAGCTTTGAATTTTATATTAAATTTGACTTGCGATAAAAAAATATTGTTGTATATAGCCACGTACATACATGTTTTCATTCATTTATTACAAATTTATATATTTCCTTAACACATTCATCTTTGTCCATCCAAAATCCAACCCGCCTCAAGACGTTGAGACCTCAGCCTCGACCACTAATTCAATATATCATTGGTTGAATCTCCATTAATTTTATTTATATCATAATCCTAAAAAAATATAGTAGTAGTGATATTGCATTTAAGGTCACTCATGGATAATAATATTTCTCAAAATTTATAGCAATGCTAATGAACCCAATTTAAATACAAATCTAATGCTTTTAAAAATACAATATGAACCCTCCATTTAAATACAAAATGAATTCATACTAAAAAAAAAAAAAGATCATCATTATGTTACCCACGCGCGAATGAAACAATGCTTTTTAAAAAAAATAGAAATAAGAAGATGACGTCATGCATGACGCATATTCCCAGCTTAAAGAAATAAATGTAGGCCTTAACCAAGACAACAAACCGTACGATGATAACATGCCACTTATGCACTTTTAATATTAACCACATACTAAATTAAGATAATTTTATAAGTTAAGGCGGAAAGTGGATTTAAACTACTCAAACTAAGTTGGAAAGTAGCTTTCATTAACTTTTGTAAACTTAATTGGGTAATAATTTCTACTAATTTCAAGTACAACTATCTACTATTATTTAAAATTTTCTACAACAAAGACAATCCCAATATTTAACTGGTGACTGTATATTTGCTTTTTTTACAATTAAAGTGAAAATTTAAGCAAATATTTTATGTCAATTCAGAAGGACAAAGCTTCTGATATCTTCGGATGGAGGTCAATGGTTGTACTTCATTTAAACCTCATTGATTATCGTAGCTTGTGTGGATTTGAGACAGTACAGCAGACCATGATGAATAGTCCCGCTGAAAGTCGAGATCGTCTCATAACCGACAATGCGGTTCAAATTCGACTTAAACTAAAATAAGTCAAAGTGTACTCCTTAACTATCGTAGTTTATGTAGACTTGAGACAGTACATGCAGACCATGAAGGATGGTCCCGCCGAAAGCCGACGTCATCCCTTAACAAAAAATGTGGTTCAAATTCGACTCAGACTGAATTTAGTCGGAATGTGGGAAGCGGACTACGATGGGTTGCGTGTAAATACATCCATGACAGTGCTATAGCGGACAATGCAATTTAAAAGAGTAAAATTGAACCATTCAAATTCATGTGTGTAAATACAGTCAACTCACAAATTTTTTATGGATTCATTTAGTTCTTTTGAGTCTTGCTCGATCCGGATGATAAAAACTTATCATGTCCGGTTCCATCGGGGGATGAATTTATAAGAATTCACCTATCCCAATAAAAACCTGATTTGAGATTCAACTAAGGCTGAACTCAGTCAAAATATACTGCTCGACTATCGTAATTTGTATGGACATAGGACAGTACATACAGACCACGAGGAATAGTTCCGCTAGAAGGTAAATTAGCCGACAATGTGATTAGATTTCACTCAGTTGAACTTAATCGAAGTGTAAAATGAAAACTACGATGTGTTATGTAGAAATACATCCATGACAAAAAAATAATAATAATTTAGAGTGAAAACAACTTGCTTGACTCTACTTTAGTCACTATTATTATTTATGATATATTTACTAAAATGACAATATTCAATTCATTCTAGTTGAGAATGTGACCATTTCCAAACAAGATTGGTAGAACATACTTAAATATATAAATAAACTGTAAATAATAATTAAATGCTATAAATTAAGATTATTTAATTAAACAATAAAATTCTCAGTGTTCTTTCTGGTTCCTTTTATTCCGTGAAGTACTTTACTACTCAAAATCTTTCTCGACAGTGCTAATCAAGGCCGACGAATGACGTCATCGCCGCTATAAGGCCTCGCCGTCGCACCTCTCGCACGATCGACACTTCCCGGACTATTCTCTGCGGGCTGGACGCGGCGGTGACTCACTAGCAGCACGTCGCATTTTCCTCCACGAGATTAGTTTTTTTCTTTTGAGGAATTTTGAGCTCGTTCGTGTTGTATGGTATAAGGAGATAGATTGCCGGCGGCATATAATGACGACAGTGAGGACGAGCCTCTTCAACCGTCGGACGATAAGACAAGGAGCTCTGTCGGCCGTTGGATCGTCGGCGATTATTAAATTGTTGCTCGCGTGTTGCGTCGCCTTCACTTTAATCGCTCTCGGAGTTCTTACGCCGTCATTTTTTGGGTGGAGACAGCAGGCTAAGCCGCTGCATCAATCGAGTGCACAGAGGTACTTTTATCTTCTTCTTTTTTTTTTTTTAATTATTTTGTGCAACAATGATCGGATTTTGGTTGCATCAATGACGAATTAATCGTTAGACTAGTCCATTAAATGCGAAGGATCTCAACTATTTATTATTTTTGGTAATGTTATTTACAATCATCTGATGATTATGAGCTAGATTCTCTCTTCTTTTGGCAATTTTCTGGTTACCTTCCCCAAAATAGGTGGAATTAATGCGTTAGGGCGAAATGAAAATCAAGATTTATTGAAGATTTTTATCCTGCTGTAAGAGAAAACGATAATTTGATCTCATTTACTATCTGTATTTTTTCCGTCAGTGCTATTATGGGCGTTGCCGTATGAGATGCTAATTCTTGTTGTCTTCTGAAAAGAGGAATTTGCTCTTTTCGCTGGTCTTCTTGTCACTGCTAATAGAAGATTTGTTTGATTACAAAGCTCACCATGGACGATAATAGTCTTCAGTAGGAGGATCAGTTCTAGCGTCTTGATGGAGTACTGAATTTTGCAGGGAAAAACATCAATAGGAGTGTATTTAGTTTGATTTCTTGTTTTTCAGTGAAAGTTTTGGACTACCATGTTCTTTTACAATTCCAGTTTTTTGTCTGAAATTATTGTTTATGCGTAGGGTTTTCTATGTGTTGTTCTGTTTCCTGAAGCCTGCATTTGGGAAAAAAAAATAATTCTTTGGATGCATTATTTTACTTTGAAATTATCTTAGTTGGCAAAGTTCCTCAACAAGAGGTATATTTTCATTTAAGTAATTAAATACAGGGCAGTTAATGCAACCTGATTTGTTTTTTGGTTCAGTTGGTCTAGGAGCTTGTAACTTCATTTGGAAGAATATTTTAGATGCTTATAATGGAGTGTTACGCTCGTGAACTCCATATTTAATGATTTACCTCGCAAGATTTGTTGGGCTAATGATTTGATAAGTCTCTATTTGGTTCAGCAATTATGTTCCGACTTGTAAAATTTGTTTAGAGGGGAAGTTATCTAAACATCGTACTTGTACAGGAAAGGATATACCTTGTTGATTAACACGTGGAAAAGATACGATCTTTTGAAGCGATCGTTATCCCATTATACATCGTGCCCTGGCCTCAACTCCATACACATTGTCTGGAGTGAACCTGACCCTCCTTCCAATTCTCTTACCACCTTCCTAGACCATGCCGTCAAGTCGAATGCCAAAGGCGGGCGAGAAATCGAGCTGAAGTTTGACATTAACAGTGAAGACAGTTTGAACAACAGATTTAAAGAAATCAAGGATTTGAAGACTGATGTAGTCTTTTCGATAGATGACGACATTATATTCCCTTGCGATACCGTAGAACTGGCTTTTACCGTATGGCTAAGTGCACCAGATGCAATGGTTGGATTTGTGCCGCGTATTCACTGGGTCGATAAGTCGGTAAGTGCCTTTAATTTAGCAGCTTTTTTTCTTTTTTTTAAGTCTTATGCAAAAAATCTTGGGTTCATGTGGCTCTTGTTCGATTTTCTTTCAGGAGGGTAATAAAGATAAGTACGTGTATAGTGGGTGGTGGTCGGTTTGGTGGACGGGAACTTATAGCATGATTCTCAGCAAAGCTGCATTTTTCCATAAGAAATATCTTAGCATGTACTCTTACGACATGCCTTCATCAATTCGGGACTATGTGACGAAAAACAGGTTGATCTTTACTTCAACGTTATATGTCGTCAACTTTTTCACCTTGCTCTTGCCTTCTTATCATTGTCCCGTCTCTTTCGACTCTAACCAAACATGGTTTTCCGATCTTGCAATGTACCAGAAATTGTGAAGATATTGCAATGTCATTCCTTGTTGCAAATGCGACTGGCGCTCCTCCCATTTGGGTGAAAGGTAACACTCTTGTCCGTCAACCTTACCTTGTTATTCCCATTCTTCTTTTGTGCCCTTGCTTCTAAGCTAAATTTTTTCGTTTCCTCTCTCACCTATCCCGTCATATGTTTCTTTTGGAGTTGTTCATTGTAGTTTTTCTTGTTTCCTTCATGAGATACTCTTTCAAGTTTTAATATGGATATCCCAAACTTTTGCTAGGATTAGGTAGAGTGGTTGCTTAACATGATATTAGATTTAGGACTAAGAGGTCATGCGTACAAATCTTCACGACCACTTGTAGAAAAAAAAAATCAATCCCAAAGGGTAGATAAAAAAGAAGTCATCCTAAAGGTGGCGTCTTAAAAATAAAATATTTAAAATTAAAAATATGACTTAATCCCTACTAGATTAAACTTTTAGGTAAAGTGTTCGTTTAACAAAAATAAATAATTTTACATTCCTATATATTTCTACCAATTAGGAATCAATGTTTCCTTCTCCTGGTACTGCTTTTTTTTTCTTTTTTTCTACCTTCTTGTCATGGAGAATCTCAACTTTAAAAAGCCCCTTTTATAGCCCTATGGATATACTCTTTGAAAGTTTTCACTGAACAATTCTGAGGTTATTTCTCTACAAAACTGTGATTGATCGATCGATCGACAGACTCGACCCTCAGACGTGTTCGTGCTAGTGATTGATTGATATACCTTTGTTGCATCTATGACAACATGCCTTTTGAGTTAATCCATGGCATATACTTTCCCCGCCTTACATTTTAACGTAGAAACACATATCTTTACGTATATCTTTGAACCTCAACGTCAAGGTAAAATTTACGAGATTGGCTCGACTGGAATAAGTAGCTTGGGAGGTCACAACGAAAAGAGGTCGGAGTGTGTTAATCTATTCGCAGCCGAGTATAGACGCATGCCTTTAGTATCAACCGCGGTCAAGGCCGTCGATAGCCGAGTAAGCTGGTTTTGGTAACTAAAGCTCTGCCTTTGTTTTTTTTTTTTTCCACTGGCATATTTTCCACTTCAAACTTTTTAGGAACTCTTAAGCCCTTTGTAATGTATTATTGTGTAGTATGTAATAGTAATCGAAATACTTAACTACTATATAGGTTTAGGTTTCAGTGTTGTATGAATGTCAAAGGATTTGTTGTGTTTGTGTTCTAACCTTTGGCATCACTTACACTGAATAGTGTAAGATAAATTAGATGCAATATGAGCATTTGTTTTAGCTTCATACTTCCTCCGTTCCTAAATATATATCGTTTTAAAATTTTTTTTGTTTTAAAAAGAAAGTCGTTTTGCTAGTTTCAAAAATATTATTATGTATATTTCTAATTTTACCCATAAAAAGGCTAATTAAGTGGGTGATCAATTAACATATATGATTAGTTGATGATATAAAAGAGATTTTATTTTATTTCTTAATATACGTTTAGAAACTTTAATCTGTCTTTAGGAACAGAGGGAGTATATAATAATAATAATAATAATAATAATAATAATAATAATAATAAAAGCCAAAAAAATCCATCTGTCATCTAATTGGAAAAAAATGTCTACCGAGAGAGTTAACATCAAATAAAAAACCAAAATAAAGAAAAAGAATATTTAAAGTTTGAATAAGAAAAACTATAAATATCAGTAATACATCAATTTATGTCTAAAACTCCACAACAACGACCATTAAGTTCAAATATATAGTATTATTTATTTTCTTTCGTATTTAACCTTAAAAACCAATCTTATCCAGAAATGACGCTCTCACTTCAAAAAGTCGATCTTCTTAAAAAATGACAATCTCACGAAGGAATAAACAAACTCTTATAAAAGTAGACAAAAACTCTCAGAAATGAAAAGACGATGAATAAAGATAGCAAAAAATAGAGACAGTTTACTCTTATAAATATCAGTAATACATCAATTTATGTCTAAAACTCCACAACAACGACCATTAAGTTCAAATATATAGTATTATTTATTTTCTTTCGTATTTAACCTTAAAAACCAATCTTATCCAGAAATGACGCTCTCACTTCAAAAAGTCGATCTTCTTAAAAAATGACAATCTCACGAAGGAATAAACAAACTCTTATAAAAGTAGACAAAAACTCTCAGAAATGAAAAGACGATGAATAAAGATAGCAAAAAATAGAGACAGTTTACTCATACATCCTTAATAATTGTGGAAAAATGAATGATAGAGAAGAAGGATTTTAGTTTTAGGTTGTGTTTGGAACGAGAAAAATGGTGAGGAAAAGAAAACTAAAGAAAATTATTTTCACATGCTTTTCATTTCTTTTTCTCATCATTTGGCGAAAAAATTGATTGTTCATGGTTTTAGCTTTAAGTTTAATTTAAATTTTCTTTTTTTCCTCATATGTGTATATCTCTAATCAATCAACTATAATTATTAGTTTTCCTTTTTCATTCTTTTTTTCTCTTCTCTCACTAAATTCCTTAAACCAAACACACCATTTTTTTAGTTTTATAAGGAGAATGATGAGAATTATAGTAAGGGGAAAGTTTATTTCCAAGAAATTATTTCAAGGTAGCCTTTAGACTTTATTTACCGACAACCCTTTTCATCCCAAGAAAATTCCAAGAAGAAAAAGTCATAATCCATAGTCACTTTATCCGTCGAGCCCTCAAAACTATCTAAAAATTAAAAATAAAAATGTGCGATAAATCAACTCATAACTTTGGAAGATATGTTTTGTAATTTTCTTTACCAAAGTCACATATGTCACATTCACATTATCCATCTATTTATCTCATCTACGCCATTGACGCCCTGTGATTTGTGCGCTCCTTGTTCGATCCATTATCTCTTTTGCTTTTTAATTATTCTAAATAAATTATTAAAAAATATCAATAAAAAAAAAAGTTGACCTTTTCACTAACGTACATAGCAATAATCTCCTTAATTTACTCCATCCAAACCTTTTGTAATTGACTAACTTCAATCGAAATCTCATACTCAGTTGTGGCCTGATCAAAAACTTTCAGGGGAACTAATCCTTCTGATCCAACTAGGAATCGAATCCATTACCTCCACATGGAGAGTTATATGTCGGACCATTTGACCTATCCATCGATGACTGTCTTTGCAGTTCTATTGCTTGAATGATTTTTGTCTAAATCCTCCTAGCCTTGTGTTCCGTCCCAAATCCATAATAGACAGCAATCTCAAGAAGTTCAAGTGGAAATATGACCTTGTGCAGTTTCATTGCTAGAATGATTTTACCTAGAAATAAATTCAACAACTTGATAAGATTAACTTTACTACAATAAAACTTTGGGGCAATGCTCCTATAATGTCTATATGCATAAATGGTAACTGTAAAAACTACCACCCTTCACTAAAACAAAGCAATGGAAAAAGTGCACATTCTTTGTTCTTGCAATAGCAAAGGTTTACCTTACCCTCTATGTACAATCATGGAATTCAATAGATTTCAAGAAAAAACACACACACACACAAGTATGCTTAATTCTTCTGTGTGTCTGCCCTTTTAACCTAACTTATTTCTAATCTTTTTTTTTTTAATTGATTTATTTTTCTCTTACAAGAACTGATATACCAGAAACTTCAATCCAATCTTCATCGCCTTAGCCAAGACAACCTTAATCTCTCCGAAAAAGACGAGCTTTTTTTTTTCATTACTGCGCTTCCGTGCTGGCGGGGAAGCACGTTTCTTCGCCGCCAGTGCTCCACAAGAAGTTAGCGTACTTCGAAGCGTAGTAAGAATTTTGGGGCTCCAAAGCCAAAGCCTGCAAGAACCTTTCTTCCGCCCCAGACAAATCCCTCCTTACGGCCCACATAAAATTCGCATATCGGCTCAACGCCTCGGCGTCGGGCGGAGTCGCTTGCACCGCCTTCTTGAAACACTCCTCCGCCCTGCAAATGAACACAATAAACATCATCTATATATATATATATATATATATATATATATATAATATCGAATCGTAATAGATCGAACAAACCTGTCGTAATCCTTGGCGACGAGGTGTAAGAACTGCGCATAGTTGCACAGAAGCAGCGAATTCCCCGGCTCGAAGGACAAGTTCATCTGATAGATCAGATCGGTCCTATGATACTCATCGTAGTTGTCCCCTTCGATCTCGACAGAGACGGGCGAAATCGAATACTTTTCGACGCCTACGCTTATAAGCTTCGACGCATCGCTCACCATAGAGCCCCACAGCTTCAACTCAGCCGCATCGTCCAGTCGGTTATTATTACCACCGTCGTAGCGATGGGCGCTCGACTGATCATCGATCTGAGGCGCCCTTTTTGCGAATTCCGAGGATGTAATGACGCCGGCCGGCGCGGCCCCGATTTCTCGAACATGGGACGCGGAGTATACGCTGAAGTCGGCCAAGAGGGTCATTACGTCGAGCATCAGCATAGGCGTTCGGGAGAAGACTTGCTGGAACAGCCAGACGAACGACGAGTGCATCTCCTTCTGAACCTTCGACGTAATAACGTCGAGATCTTCGGCGCAGATGGCTTCCCTCATCTGCAGGGCGGCGCTTTGGAGCTCGATGACGATGAATGCCATCGAGGCGAAGGCCGCCTTAATGGAACAGTACGACGACGGCGACGACGACGACGGGCCTTTGTTATTACAGTCGGCGAGCTCTTCACTCTGAAGCTTCTTCTTGATCATACGGAGGGAGAGAGGGATGTCAAGGCTCTTGGCCTTCCGCTCGACGGTGGCCCACACGTCGGTTCCCCGGTCGGGCCAGCCGGGCGGCGACTCGGGCTTTATCCCGAGCATCATGGGCTCCAAGAAATCGAGCCGGGCCTCCAAGAACGAGTCCCGCCGGGCCTGAGGCGGGCTTTCGCGGGAGGTGGCGCAATAATGCAGCTTCTTTTTCTTACCAAACCCTCCTTTGTTCTTGCCGCCGAAGCCGCCTTCTTCGTCGGGGGTTTTCGCCGAGCCTCTTACGCGGAAGGACGGCTCGTTTTCGACGGGTTTTTCGTCCGAATTCGAGGCCGGCGATCGTCGGATTCTTGAAACTTTGTCGTAGAAATTCCGAGACTTCAAGAGAGTTATAGATGATGATGATGATGATGGCATCAATGGGGCAAAGGCTTTGAGGGCGGCGTAGTGTGAACATTCCACAGCTTCGAGCCTCATATTTGATGGATGGTAATAATCAGAAAATGGATTATAGAAAGGCTAAACTAAAGCAAGGAAAAGATTAAATTTTTATTACACCCCAAAAAAAAAAAAAGTCAAAAGAATACAACGGAAAATCCGTGTAATAAAAAGGGTCTTTTTGCTTTGCTGTAATATGAATTTAAAGATGGGATCTTGGGAGGGTTCTAGATTTTGCTGCAGCACTAATCTTCATAATCTGTGGAAAAATTCATAATAAATTAATAAAAGTTTATAATAATTAAAAAAAAAAGATGATGATTAATAGATTATAGGAAGCAAAGATCTGTCATTAAAAAGTGCAAAATTGAGATCTCATATGTTGAAAATCCCTACGCATAACATCATTGCATGCACTTAGCAATAAACCCTAAGCCATGTAATAAAAAGAAATGCATAAATTGAACCATAAAAGATTATATTTTTTTTTGAAGAGGGCTAATGAAGAAAGAAAGAAAGAAAGAAGCTCACTCACCATGCTTGAAGCAATATCTCAAAGATGGCTATTTTCTAGCTGAGGTCTCTATATATATACATGTAATAATTTTGCAAAATAAATGGATAGATGATTGAAAGATAGATAAACTATGGTGATGAGATCAGAAGGATGATATTTATTGAGCACCCATTAAAATAAAAATATTAAAAAATAATAATAAAAACAGTGCACTTTTAGGACCAGTGAGTGCAGTGGGGTTTGATGGGATTGCAGATCAGACCAAAACACGTGTCACCATCACTAGGGCTAGTGATAAAGTCTTTTTATTTTTTTAATTAAGGTAATCGATCATTCATAAGAGTCATAAGAGAAAAAAATATAATCTTTCCTTAAATTCGTTGATAGGTGATAGAATTATAATTCAATTTTTTTGGAAATAAAGGGAATGAAATTGAAAATGTATTACACTCTCTATAAGCTTACATTTCCTTGGCGAATTAGTCGTTTAATATGGAACTTTAGGGCAAGAGGTTATGTGTATGAATCAGACTAGGCACAAGTGAAATAGTTGAGAAATCACATATAAAATTAAAATATGATCTGACGTGAGGGGTCAAGAAGTCGAAAATACGAATCATATTAGACGTGAGGAGTATGTTGGAAATAAAATATGTAAAATTAAAATGAAATTAAAACATATAAAATTGAAATAGGATGGACTCCGTAATTAAATTAGTCTATAAAAAAGTTTTTTATATAAACTTAAAATATGATTTATATAATTTATTTTAATATAATTTTTTTTATTGTCACAAAGTCTTGTGAAACATGTCATGTCCCTTACCTTGTCCTTAGCCAAAGGATACGTGTGATTTCTTTATTCATTGGAGGTCATTACCACGTGGTAAGTTGCTTGACCTAAACTTTCTTTTCTATAAAAAAAAAAAAAAAAAAAGATTGCAATGCATGTGAATACTATAAATATTACATTGATTTCTTGTTGAAGTTTTAATTGATTTGAGGGATGAGTAATATTTAATTCTTTTTTTTTCCCTTTCGAGATGTATCCACGCTACTATTGTCATCACATTCAAACTAATTTCAGTATCAAGCAAATTTGAATCTCAATGTTGGGTATGGAACGATCCCAACTTTCAGTGAGAATAATCTTCTTAATTTGTGTGTACCGTTGTAAGTCCCTGAAATATTTATACAACCCATGCCAATAAAATATATAGTTTTATTTGTTATAATGGACTATTCGAATATTAAGCATATCATATTATGTTATATATATATATATATATATAGTTATAAACATTTATAGTTGGGTAAAAACTGTTAATTTGGACTGTAAATTGTAATTACTACATTATACTCTTTTATTTTTTATGATTTTAATTTAAGTAATTAATATTCTACCCTTCAAATTTTTTATTATTATAATTATATCTCTACAAATCAATTTTTTTCTTTTTTTATCACAAAATATATAGTAATATTATAGATAATATATCACACTCATCGAATTTATATAAAATACTTGTATATTTAATCAGCTAGAATTCAAATAATAATAACAATATATGTGGGAGGTCAAAAAAGTGAGCTTGCATTATATGTCATAACACAACCTAGTACATGTATGTACTTGCTTGGCATCTAATATTTGATTTTGCATATGCATGTGCTTAGCTTAGGTACACCTGAATAAAGTGTTAATTATTGCTTTAATCACAAATATTAGATGAAGTTAGGAATAAAATTAGACATCGATAGTGACTTAAATCTTACTAAAAGTTGTTAGCATGCAATGAAGGCTTTTCTCACATGTCTGCATCTGCTTGTTTATTATCCTGCAGAAAGAGAAGCATGTAATAACAAAAAAACATAAGCTTTATTCATCACTTTAATAATTATTGCACCATGTGAGTGTCATGGGGGTGATGAGTCTTGTCACTACCTTGTCATCGCAATCTTCATACTCCAACTAAGTTTAGTTTGAAACGAATCTGAATTTCACTGCCGGCTATGGAACGATCTGACTTTCAGTGGGACTAATATTCCAGATACGTCTGTACCATCCCTAGTCCACTCACTGTCGGCTATGCGACAATCTTAGCTTTCGGTTGAACAATTCTTCTTGCGCCACGTTTGGCCCGACATATATTATTTATGATCAAGTTCATGATAATTTTCATCACTCATCTCACTCACTTTATCTATATTCAAGCCAATGGTCTAATAGTGGGCTGTCTATTAATATCGAGTTGGAATTAAAGAAATCAAACACAATATAGTGAGTTATTATTTATATTATATGGTATAATATTGGACAGTAAATGGACCCATGATATGTGTGCCCCTACCTAAGTCCAGAGGAATATCGAAAGTCAAGGAGTTTGAGTAGAATCGAATCCATGATGTCATTGAGGAGATATCATGAATCGACCACTTGACCGATCCGTTGAAAGTCAAGGATCTGAATCCATAAAATAATAAAAGTTAAAATACTATAATTTTATCATGAAATAATTAGATGTTGATGTTTTTATATTGATAACATTAGTTGTACTATTAAAGAAATTATTGCATTAAATGTTGATAAGATTAGTTGGATGATTGATGATATCATTATTTTAGATGTTGATTTTGTAATTGTGAATTTTTAGTATAATAAACAAGTGATTAGAGTTGTATTATAAATCACACCAAAATATTGAATTAAATTTTATACTTTATCTCTTTAATATTTCTTTTTAGCTATATTATCATAATAATATCATAATATTCTTAATATTATATAATAATAATAATAATATTTTTATAACAACAATAACATTTTTTTTTCTGTTAATAGAATTATGAAACATAGTTCCTGACCTAGCGGTTCGGTCCCTGACCTTTCAAGCGGGAGATCTGAGTTGTTTGTGGGATCTTGGCGTGAGTATCATGGACCAGGGAGGATTAATTCAGATGGAAGTCGTGGTCGTCCAATAGCCGACAATGATGTTCGAATTCGATTCAGATCAAACCTAGTCGGAGTGTGAGACTACGGTGGCATTATGGGAAGATACATATTAATCGAAATTTTTTATTTTTTTTTTATGAAATATAGGATTAGGCATTTGATATTATGGGCCTTTATCCCACATAGAAAATCTGAACTTCTTTACATACAATACATATAATAAGCCCACACAAAATTTGACATGCGAAAACATGAACCCACCCTTGAGCCCACTTAAAAGTGGCCAATAGCTCGCCGGAGGACGAGGCCAAGGCCTCTGCATGGTGCGGGCCATCGAGCCCATTTCTAACGTCTCATGTCAGACGAATCAATTATTTCAATAGAAATTAATTATTGGTAAAAAAAAAATTGAAAATTTAATAATAGTAAAAAAATAAAAAAGGAAAAAAGAAAGAAGAAAACCCATTCTCTTAAAAAGTTCCTCTTCAATCATAAAACTAAAATTGTTATAAAAATATTAATTGTGATTAATATTATATTAAGATTATTTTGTTATAATTATACTTATATTAAGATTATAATGATAATATAGCTTATAATATAAAGAGAGAGAGATTAAGTATTTCAATACTTGGTGTGATTTACAATGAACTCTAATAACCTATTTATACTACTAATAATTCACTATTACAACTAATCACATTAATTACAATTATACACCTCACACTAAAATACAAACTCTTCAATTAAACACCTCATCTTTTTTTTTTTTTTTGGAGGAATAAACACCTCATCTTATCATCTTATCACATTATCATCATTTAATATAATACTTCCAAATCATCAAAAATTTAACTAATATTATTATTTAAAACATCCACATTTAATTATTTCATAATACTCCCCCTTGGATGTTTTTAAAGAATATGCCTCGTTAAAACCTTATTAGGAAAAACCCAATGGGATAAAAACCTAATGAAGGAAAAAGAGTACATGATTCTTTGAGATACGCTTTCGATTGTTGCCTCATTAAAAAACCTTACTGGAAAAACCACATGGGAAAAACCTCAGTGAAGGGAAAAAGAGTGCAACGCGTATTTACTCCCCCTGATGATGACATCATTTAAGATCTCGAAGTTTTCGAACTCCAATTGAATATACCAATCTTTTGAAAATTATTGGGGGAAGTGCTTTCGTGAATAAATCTGCAAGATTTTCACTTGATCGCACTTGTTGTACATCAATATCACCATTTTTCTCTAAATCATGTGTAAAGAAAAATTTTGGTGAAATATGCTTTGTTCTATCTCCCTTAATATATCCTTCCTTTAATTGGGCAATGCATGCAGCATTATCTTCATATAAAATCGTAGGAAGTAACTTTTTCGATACTAGCCCACTGGTTTGTTGTATATGCTCAATTATCGATCGCAACCAAACACATTCTCGGCTAGCTTCATGAATAGCTAAAATTTCCGCATGATTAGAAGAAGTAGCCGTTAAACTTTGTTTAACTGACCGCCATGAAATAGCGGTTCCGCCATGTGTAAATAAATAGCCCGTTTGCGATCGAGCATTATGTGGGTCAGATAGAAAACCAGCATCTGCATACCCAATCAAATCTGTTTTTGATTCATTAGAATAGAACAATCCATATCAGTTGTTCCTTGAAGGTATCGAAAAATTCGCTTAATTCCATTCCAATGTCTACGAGTCGGTGACGAACTATATCTCGCCAATAGATTCACAGCGAACGCTATATCAGGTCGCGTATGACTCGTTAAATACATTAGGGCTCCAATAGCACTGAGATATGGTACTTCAGGACCAAGTAATTCTTCATCGTTTTCGCAAGGTCTAAACGGATCTTTATTCACATCTAAAGATCGAACAATCATTGGAGTATCCAATGGATGAGCTTTATCCATATAAAATCTTTTCAATACCTTTTTCGTATAAGTCTCTTGATGTACGAATATCCCATTCTTTAAATATTCAATTTGCAGTCCAAGACAAAATTTCGTTTTACCGAGATCTTTCATTTCAAACTCTTTTTTCAAACAATTAACGGCTTTTGATAACTCTTCAGGAGTTCCAATTATGTTAATATCATCAACATAAACTGAAATGATGACAAATTCATTTCCAGATCTTTTCATAAATATGCACGGGCAAGTTTGATCATTTTTATACCCCTCTTTCGATAAATATTCACTTAGGCGATTATACCACATACGCCCAGATTGCTTTAATCCATAAAGCGATTTATTTAGCTTGATTGAGTACTCATTTCGGGGCCCTGAATTTTCAGGTAACTGAAATCCCTCGGGAAGTTTCATATATATATCACTATCAAGTGATCCATATAAATAAGCGGTGACAACATCCATTAGACGCATATCGAGTCCTTCACGTACTGCCAGACTAATTAAATAACGAAAAGTCGTTGCATCCATCACAGGAGAATACATCTCCTCATAATCAATACCAGGTCGTTGTGAAAAGCCTTGTGCAACAAGCCGTGCTTTGTATCTCACAATTTCACCGTTTCATTTCTCTTTCTGATGAAAACCCATTTATATCCAACCGGCTTTACATTTTCTGGTATGCGGACTACAGGTCCGAAAACTTTTCGTTTCTCAAGTGATTTTAATTCTGCCTCGATTGCATCTTTCCATTTTGGCCAATCATTTCTTTGGCTGCATTCTTTTACAGACCCTGGTTCATGATCCTCATTCTCATTTATCTCATTCATTTCATGTAGCGCTACGTTAAATGAGAATTTATTGTCAACGTTGACTTTTTCTCGGTTCCATCTAATTCCATTTTGAGCATAATTTATCGAGATCTCTTCATTATCATTATTCTCAAAAATTTCAGGTACCTGATTTCCATTATCATAATCATTAATGCCCATTGACTCTTCTAGAGTCGATAAATCCTCGACTGGACCATTCTTATTATTTGCTCCTTTTCTTTTTCGAGGATTTTTATCTTTGGAACCCGAGGGCCTACCACGTTTTAGTTGTGGTTTAGGCTCGATCATTATATGTTCTCCAGGAACATTAACTTTTGCAGGAGCATTAACAGCTGGTATATGTGACTTAGTCACTCTTTTAAGGTCAGTAAAGCTATCTGGCAGTTGATTAGCTAATCCTTGTAAATGAATTATCTTTTGAACTTCTAGTTCACATTCTTTCGTTCGAGGATCATAATGATTTAGCGATAATTCATTCCAACTAATACTCATTTCCAGCTGTTTCTTTTCTCCCCCTAATGTCGGAAAATTCGATTCATCGAAATGACAATCGGCAAATCTAGCCGTAAATAAATCTCCAGTTAGAGGTTCTAAATATTTTATTATCGATGGAGATTCAAATCCGACTATATTCCCAACTTCCTTTGAGGTCCCATCTTCGTGCGTTGTGGTGGAGCAATTGGAACATATACCGCACATCCAAAAATTCTCAGATGGGAAATATTTGGTTCCTGACCATAAACCATTTGTATCGGGGAGATATCATTATAACTTGTTGGCCTGATGCGGATTAGTGCCGCTGCATGTAATATAGCATGTCCCCAATAAGAAGAGGGAAGTTTCGACTTCATTAATAATGGTCTTGCAATTAATTGCAACCTTTTAATCAACGATTCTGCAAGACCGTTTTGCGTATGGACATGTGGCACGGGGTGCTCAACATCAATTCCAATAGACATGCAATATTCATTAAATGCCTTGGAAGTAAATTCACCAGCATTATCAAGGCGTATTTTCTTTATTGGATAATCCGGAAAATGTGCTCTTAATCGAATCAACTGAGCAAGCAATCTCGCAAAAGCTACATTCCGCGTTGATAACAAACATACATGAGACCATCTAGTTGATGCATCAATCAATACCATGAAATATCTAAATGGTCCACACGATGGATGTATCGGTCCACAAATATCACCTTGTATACGTTCCAAAAATCTTATAGATTCATTCTTTATTTTTATTGGTGATGGACGAATAATCAACTTCCCTTTAGAGCAAGCAACACATGATAATTCATTCGATTGAAGAATCTTCTGGTTCTTCATTAAATGTCCACGTGAATTTTGAATTATTCTCCGCATCATAATTGAACCGGGATGGCCCAACCGGTCATGCCAAACAACAAATGTATTATCATTAGTAAACTTCTGGTTTACGATAGCATGTGATTCAATTGTTTTAAGATATGTGTAATATAGCCCAGAGTCAAAAGATGGTAATATTTCCACAATTCTTTTGTCATTCGATATCACTTTTGTAATATGCAAATATTCAATATCTCCTTTTTCTGCAGTCTCAATATGATATCCGTTATGTCGAATAGCTTTAAAGCTTAATAAATTTCTTTGAGACTTAGGAGAATATAAAGCATTTTCAATTATCAGCCTTGTTCCTCTGGGCAGTAAAACATTAGCTCTTCCGGAGCCCTCAATTATATTCGTGCTACCCGATATAGTAATAACACTGGCTTCTTTCATATCAAGATGATCGAAATATTTCTTATTTTTTAGAATCGTATTCGTCGTTGCACAGTCTGCAAGACACAATTCTTCATTGCACATGCCCGCATCCATCAAATAATATCCTTTATAAACAAACACATAATATTTATTATTGAAAAAGAAATATTGCATTACAAACATATAGATAACTTAAAACAACGATATATAATAAAACACACAATAGTAAATCATAATGCATAAATAAAATCATAGCAGATTAATTTTCATCGATCAGAAAATCCGCAGCTTCCAAATGAGCATTTTCATCATTGGCATCAGAGGTAGAGGCGAATTCACCCTGAACAAAATTCATTTCGATTTTCTTTCCTTTGCCCTTTTGAGATTCCTGATATAGCTCAACAAGATGTTTGGGCGTACGACAATTGCGCGACCAGTGGCCAGAACCACCGCAACGATAACATTTTTCATCATTCTTTTGTTCAGTTTGCCTCTTCTCATCTTTATTATCAAAACTTTTCCTCTTCTGGGGAATATTTTGATGACCGCCACGATAATTATGATAACCACCACGGAAATATTGATAACCACCACCATAATATCCTCGGCCACGACCACGGCCTTGACCACGACCTTGACCACGACCACGTCCACGGCCGCGATATCCACCACGTCCACGTCCACGATCATTACCTCGACTGTTGTCATTATTAACTTTGACTGCATTCGCTTCAGGGAGTGCAGTAGAACCAGTCGTTCGGGATTCGTGATTTTTCACCAGCAATTCATTATTTTGCTCAGCCAAAAGTAAGCAAGAAATTAGATCTGAATACTTTTTAAATTTTCTCTCCCGATATTGCTGTTGTAATATCATATTCTGTGGATGAAATGTGGTGAATGTTTTCTCCAGCATATCGTTATCAGTAATTGTCTCTCCACATAATTTCAACGTGGAAGTAACTCTATAAACGGCAGAATTATATTCACTTACCGACGTAAAATCCTGCAATCGTAAATTCAGCCATTCGTACTTTGCATTGGGGAGAATAACAGTTGTCAAGTGGCCATATCGTTCTTTCAGGTTTTTCCACAACTCAGCTGGATTCTTTTCTGTTAAGTATTCAACTTTCAGATTTTCGTGAATGTGGTGGCGAAGAAAAATCATAGCTTTCGCCTTGTCTTGTTCAGTTGTGGTTTTCGTGGGATCAATGGTGTCACTAGTACCCAAGGTAAATAATTTTTTCCAGTGATATCGAGTGCAACAAACTCAAGGCTCGCCAAGTTCGACATATTACTATAATAAAATACAAAACATGTTATTAAAACTTTACATAATAAAAAAAAACTTATAATTAATCTTCTTTTAAATCTTCTTTTGTATCTTCTTTTGTAAAAGTTCTTATAAAAAATGATATCCACATCCAGATCAGTGTCGCCGTAATCATAATCATAAGTAAAAGATCAAACATCGGACATAGCGACATCCTTCAAAATAAAATATATTTCAGTAATTATAATATTAAAGAAATTACAATTAATAATTATATTTTAAAAACATTGGTAAAAATATTATCCACATAGCGGAAATGATCACCGTAAATAATGTAAGGAGTAGAAGATCCATCTTTGTATAAAACGACATTTTTTTCTTATTAAAGAAAGATTAATAATATGCCGCTACTGAGGTTGGGATTACCGCAGGACCTCGTGGGCTTGTGTTGTGTACGTGCATAAATAAAAAAAATCACACGCCTCCACGGGGATCGAAACCTGGACCTCTCGTCACTTGTAGTGAACGATATTTCGCGAAACCACTCGGGTATTGGCGTTTAGTTATAAAACCTTTAAATAATACTTTTATAATATATATTTTTAAATTAATCACAATTAATATATGATTAGTATAAATTAAAAGTTAAATTACCATACCTTGACTAAACTCGTACGAGATCTTCGACGGAGGTTGATCTTGACGACGGAGAGCGGTCGTGCTGATAACGTGTTATAAAAATATTAATTGTGATTAATATTATATTAAGATTATTTTGTTATAATTATACTTATATTAAGATTATAATGATAATATAGCTTATAATATAAAGAGAGAGAGATTAGAGAGAGATTAAGTATTTCAATACTTGGTGTGATTTACAATGAACTCTAATCACCTATTTATACTACTAATAATTCACTATTACAACTAATCACATTAATTACAATTATACACCTCACACTAAAATACAAACTCTTCAATTAAACACCTCATCTTATCATCTTATCACATTATCATCATTTAATATAATACTTCCAAATCATCAATAATTTAACTAATATTATTATTTAAAACATCCACATTTAATTATTTCATAATAAAAATATCCGTTTTTCACCATCTTGTTTTTATTTATAATAAGTTTTTAGTTTTGATTTGAAAACTTATTTTTTATAATTTTTTTCCTTTTGATTTTTTTTTTATTTGTTGTTTGATTTTTTTTCCTACTATTTGATAGGTTGTTTTCGTATAGATGGTCTTAGCTATTTAGTCGCTTATAAATATTTTTTCATTTATGAAAAGTTATCTAAAAAAAATCAATTTTTTAAAGATTTTATTTAATTTTGATGTGATTATTAAACTTCGGCCGTCACGTATAAATGTTTTTTTAGATAACTATGCGAAAAAGATGGCATGGCATTTATTTCATAGGGCATGTTTTCTAAATTGGTATTTAATTTAATTTCTATAAGCCAAAATGTGGACCTTCCTCTACATAATCTCCCTTCCCTTCCTTCCATCATTTTTATTATTACTAAATCATTAATGAAATGTAACGAAAATAAATTAAAATCTCAAATAAAAATAAAAATAAAATTGTAAGTTACAGTAGTAAAGCTATGTCTGACGCTTTGATCAACGGCCTCGCCGGCGCAGGCGGTGGAATCATCGCTCAGCTCATCACCTACCCTCTACAAACGGTATGGTTCTCTTTTTTCCGATTATCGATCTCCCAATGTTTGTTGTTCATCCTTTCGTTTCCGTTATTTTCTTTTCTTTCGGGTGTGATCTTCGTACGTTTTTTAGGTTAACACAAGGCAGCAAACAGAGAGAGGTAGGGCGAAGGAAAAGAGGAAACTTACTACCCTGGAGCAAATGTGTCAGGTTAATTAACCTTTTGTTGGTTGAATTTAATTTCCAATTTTTATTTTTTTTTTCGTATTTTTTAGATTTTCGGTTTGTTTTGTGTTAGGTTGTAAAGCAAGAAGGTTGGGATCGCCTGTACGGTGGCTTAGGTCCGTCGCTCGTCGGCACCGCCGCGTCTCAGGTGAGCTGTTTTATGCACCGACTATACTCTTTTTTGGGCCAATTACTAGCTGACACGTGGCATCTGAACTCAGTGTGCGCTCGATTGATTTTCACGTACTTAATTTTGTAGCTATTGGTATTATTCTGAAAAGGGTTTGATTTGCTTTTAACTGAGATAAAGTAATTTCTTAGATAAGTAAAATTTTTCTTGTGGTGATAATGTTGTCTTCCAACGTGGGTTGAGTGTAGCTGTTGTTGACATGGTGGTTGTTTCATTGGATCATTGATGTAAGATATATGTGCGAAGCAAAATGAGAAGTAAAATATTAAGGATAAAGAACAAGGCACAGAGTTTTAACTTTTGCACGTTAAAAGCTCTCTTTAATTGATCTTGGCTTTGTTATATAAGGTGGATGAGGCTTATAAAACCTTATTATATGGTGACAAAATTACTGTTACTTTCCATGTGAGAAAATATACTTGATCAGCTCTTCTATTCGAGGGTTTCTGATGTTGATGTTCTTGTTTTAATAATTTATGTATATATATACGTTAAACACTTTGTATCATTTGTCTATGATGTGATGTTTAACTGGAAACTTGAATGTTAGGGAGCATGGTGGTCCCTCAACATAGGAAGGTGTGCCACTAGCTGATAGATTTTTCTACGCTTTATTTTTTGGTTGTTTCATGTCATGGTCATCCTCATTTAATAGAGAATAATTCCACTGCTAAATTTTCAAGGATATATTAATGTGCTTAACAATCCGATGGCATCTTTCTTACAGCGTTGCATTGATGAACTATATCAATATTATGAACATTGGACTTTCCCCTTGAGATAATAAGGCATGCATAGATATACATATGCATTGTGTCTCATTATCTTTTTGAGTGTTATTTTCTTTGTTTGAAGTTTTTAATGAATGAATGTAATTTTTTACTCCACAGAGCGACCTGAGTAATATAATTCTTCGAGAATTTTCTAAGGATGATACCGTCGTCAATGCTTTGAATCAATCATCAGTTCATGATTGATACTTTAGAGGAATAAAATTTCAATAGTTTTGCTCATTAGCAGCGTTGGGACGTCAGAGATTGTTCTTACCCGTAAATTTAGTAAGACTGGAATAGTTTCGGTGATGTTTGACAGTTTTCAAGCATATCCTATATAGAGAATCATAAATTAACATTTTAGCAATGCCTAAACAGTTAGCATTTAACAATCATTTGTTGCTTCATCTGCCTCGTTGTATTATATACCTCTTCTTCTTTTGATTTCCTCGATAGCTGCATATAAGATTGATATCCTGGTTCTTATGCAACTGTATCTTTCATCTTACAGGGTGTTTACTATTACTTTTATCAAATATTCAGGACCAAGGCTGAGACTGCTGCCATTGAACGTAAAAATAAAGGCATTGGTGATGGATCAGTCGGAATGATCGCATCACTTGTTGTGGCTGCTCTGTCTGGGTAATATTCTCCTTCACATAGTCCGTTTCTGCACCCCGATTAACTTCAATGACCAGTGATTATTGTTAGTCACTCATTTCTCATCTGTGGTCAAACGTGTTGCACCAATCATACAATTTATATTTCTGTTGCGCCAAGAATAGACGTCATTTTCAAGCACCGATCAAAGGTGTTGACTGCTTTTCATTTTCTGTAGGTGTGTGAATGTGCTGCTAACAAATCCCATATGGGTGGTTGTGACACGCATGCAGGTAATATATGTATAGATATGTATTTTTTTTTTCATGTGTATGTGTGTTAGTGTGTGCATTTTGGGAAGCTAGCTGTTTTTAGATATAGATTACTGTGGATGAATATAATAGGCTAAGACTCGTCGCTTACAAAAATAAGATAAAAATTACTCGAAGGAACTGACCAAAAAAACTATCTATTACAGTTGAAAGCTGAGAATAGAATACTGAGGATTTCATGCGCATCTCACAGTTCGTTGTCGTTGATTTTCTTGCAGACTCACACTAAGAAAAGCAAGCCAGATCGCACTGCTCCATTAACTTCTGAAGAAATAATTCTCGCTGCTGTGGATCCTCCTCCCTTTGGTACTGGTCATGCGGTATGCAATAAAGTTCTAACCAAATAAATGCAAAGTATTGCTGGCAGAAAGAAATAGCCGTGCTGTGCTAAATTTATCATTCGATAATCCATACTACCAATATATTTGCCGGTAGAATGAAATTCATCTAATCATCTTCGTTTGATGGTCATTTGGGTTGTAGAATTTCCAAGGTGAGAATTTCACACCAAATTTGTGCTTCTTGGAAATCTGCTGCAGGATGACTTGTCATACATATGCAGTCGTTGGGGGAAAAAAAAAACCCTCAGACTCAATGTACTTCATCTTCTTCATTGTCATAATTATAATTATTCCCAATCTGCAGATTCAGGAAGTTTACGATGAGTCAGGTGTATTGGGATTTTGGAGAGGTGTTTTCCCCACACTGATCATGGTATGTGGAAGGTTTCTCTTGGTAATAAGGTTGTTAATTTATGCGACGTTGATGATACATGTTGATCATAGGTAAGTAATCCAGCGATACAATTTATGTTGTATGAGACTCTCTTGAAGAAGCTGAAGAGAAGGCGCAGTTCAACCAACGAGGCTGGCCACAACGTAACTGCTTTAGAGGTGATGTTCTCTTATACATATACACACACACACACATATATATATATATATATATCAAGTAAGGATGACGAGACACAGAGATTGCTTTATTTAGTACCGAGATTTATCTAACTCTAATTTAACCAACGAAAGATGATTTGATTTATTAACACTAAAGAAAATATATTACACATTGTTTCATTAAATAGTATTTCATCACAGTTGTTATTGTCTCTTGATGCTAATTGCTGTTACATGCATACAATTATATCTCATTCCCAGATATTTCTGCTTGGAGCTTTAGCAAAACTCGGAGCAACAGTAGTCACTTATCCTCTTCTTGTCGTGAAGGTTAAGATTTCTCTCCTTCTCGTCGACTATTCTATATAACTCATTTCTTCTTTGCCGGCCTAGTCGAGTTCCTTTTTCCCTTGTGCTTTGTTTTGAGCTTTCATTATTCATTCATCACAGTCAAGACTTCAAGCAAAACAAGTAGCAGGTGGAGACAAGAGGCATCATTACAGAGGTACTACATTGTTTGTGTGATAATATACCCTTCCACTACGAAGGCATCGTTAAGCTTGAATTGAGATTTTCAGGGACGTTGGATGCTATATTGAAGATGATAACGTACGAAGGCATTTACGGTTTCTACAAGGGAATGGGGACGAAAATCGTGCAGAGCGTTCTCGCAGCTGCCGTGCTCTTCATGGTTAAGGAAGAACTCGTTAGGGGAAGCAGATGGCTGCTGATGGGTCCCGCAAAAGCGAAGCCTCGTCGCAAGTAGTGATCGAGTCGAAAAACTAAGGGTAATTGAATAAATACGACAAACCGAAAAGTTAGTTATATTTTTACTAATTCTGAATACATGTGAAAAAAATCTATATGCATTTTAAATCCTTTTCTTCTGCTTTGTGTAACTTTAATGATATTACAATTTGTTGAAGTTCACATTTTGTGTTTCACCATTAATAAATAATGAACTCAGTTCTATATTTCTCTCTTGAGATGTTAAGAGAGAGAACTACTCGTTTTCTAGGTTCGAGCTCGAAAATTTAATACTCGAAAATAAATTATTAAACTTGAGCTTGGTTTGTGCCTCAATGAGCGGAGTAGATTACAAAAATTAAATAAAATAAATATTACAGGAGGAATTCAATAAATTAATACTCGTTGATTTAATAAATTATTTAAAATAATATTTTTGGATGATCCCAATTCGGGGATATGATTCTAAATTAATAATTCGTTAAAATTATAATAAAATACATTTTTGATCATTTCTTTAGGCACTATATATAATATAAATTAATAATGATTTATGAAGATTTCTTATAGAAAGACCAAATTGAATTTTCTTTTTTAAATTAATTTAATCTTTAATCTGGTCTCTAATAAGGTGGGAGATTGAAAAATTCTTTCTAATTAGGCCCTTAATTTGATATATGTACTTAATACAATAATTAAGTGGAAGTTTCAAAGGTGTTTGTAAATTGAATATTCATTAGAAATTAATAAAATATTAATTAATATAATAATTAATTTATTTATTAATTAATAACTTTTTTAATTAATAAATTTTGGTGGTCCATAATGTACTAATTTATAGAATTTATACTATAAATTAATAACAAGCTGACAAAATGGGGAGGAATTATTCCCTATCCCTACGGATATCTATCAGGGTTCATTTTCCCACATGATTTTTTTTTCCGCGATTATGGAGTATATCATTTAATCGACTATGGGTTTGCACTACAAACTTTGACGATGTAATTAATCTTCAGGGACCGGATGAATATGTCTCAAAGTCAGTCAATATGACGATCATCTAATGGGTGAAATATCATCCCAAGCCATTAGGCCAACCCCATCCAGACACAAGATGGATTTTTGCCCCACACCTTGTTTAGTATATTATTTTTGGTTTTCTACTACATAAATTTAAACAATAAAATAATAAAATTCATTCAAAGTACCATAAAACATTGTTTAAACATATGTATGATATTCAGATTATGGAAAACACAGAGAAATGTTAAAAAAAATTGAAGTTAAAAAAATTAATAAGAATAGTTCAATAATTTAGCGAACCAAATTCCCACAAAGAACGGAGCATGGTCCTGGTCGCCGCTTCTCCGCCAACAGAGAGAAAATTTCCCGAACTCCATCGATGAAAAAAGAAAAACGGAGAATTCCTGCCCTACCTCACTGGGACATGGTTTTTTTTTTTTCGGCCAGGTATGTATCCCCACAAAACGTCATCGTAGTCTCAAACTCCGACTAGGTTTGATCTTAATCGAATCCGAACCTCATCATCGGCTATGGAACGACCACGACTTCAAGCGAGAATAATCCTCCCTGATCCATGAGACTCATCCCAAAATTCCACAAACAACGATAATCAAGATTTTTAGATGATTCGAATCCCTGACTTCCCGCTTGAAAGGTCATGGACCGAACCACTAGGTGAAGCCCTTATGGACTTACTAGTTTGTTAGCCATACATTGTGACATAGGCGGGCCACGCAGCTGCCAGTGGGTCCCACTCTTCTGTTTGAATATTCTTCCCTTAGCAAGAATCACGATTCTCATCCAATTATTGTAGGATTAATTAGGAATAAAATAATTAATACAAAATTAAGCCATTAACTCCATTAAAAATCCCAACGTCACCACTTTCTATATAATCGTAATTAACAATCTTAATCATAATTAACAAATCTTAGCTGTCATATGAAGAGGGTCACATGTCTCCTCATGGATAATAATGAATGTCTTCACCTCTCCTGCCCTGCAGTTGTGCTGAAGAAAAACTCCTCTGAATCTTAGTCAAGATTCACTTTTTCCTTTTTCCTTTCATCCCTCCGAGAATGCTAGAGAAACACAAGCTTGTAGTAGCAGCTTATTACACCTTCGTCCTGGGCCAATCTGTGACTCGCCGCCCAAACTAGGTTTGAATATTGTTTGAATGGTTTTTTTTATTGAGTATTGTCCCATCTTCCGCCTGGGTTTTTGTCTATAGTTTAGATGCTGTATTGGGTTGATAAGATTTCGTTTTGTAATAAGGAAGATCGTTGACTTCATCTGCAATTCTTTGGTTCAGTTCTTACCATATGTATGTATGGCAGAGGCTTGAGCTATGTAATGTAATGTTTCTGTATAAAACTGTGCAGTTCCAATGTGTTTTAAAAGCTTACAGACGATGATGATCTAAAGGAAGTATCATAAGATGAATTCATTCATTCTCTGACAAGTGATACTTTTGATCTACAAAGCAAAACGAGGATGTCTTCAAATGGACAAGAAATGGAAAGGGATCTCCTCTCCGATTCCTCTCCGAGCCTTGCGAGTCGAAGAGGTTCATCAGGTGATCGATCGTAAATCGTCGTAAATATACATAGCAATATCTATCATGAGTGCATATAAAATGAATTGCAGATATGAATGAAATTATGTGTGTTTGAGAATGTGATTTTTGCCCAATAATTATTATCTCCTTTGTTACATTTGGGACTATTTTTGCAGAAATGGGCAGCAATTACTCCACGGAAAATGGAGTTTTCATGTCGAGCTTCGCGGCGATAGCGTTCTTGTCGGGGGCGGTGACACTTGGCGTGTCCTTGATATCTCTTATCATCGCATTAACGGTGATGCTACAGTCCTGCCAGAAAAACAATGCCGGGATTATCGAAAGATATTCAGACAATTACGATTATTGCAAGAACTGGGCTTTTCACGCAGAGTTGAACAGTTTGGGTCCGAACGATATCTGCAAGGATGCTAACGTAGAATACATCGAAAAGGGTCAGTACGTAAGGGACTTGAACCACTCGATTCTCATAGCCGAAGACTTCTTGACCGGCCCGAGACAGCCTCGGGATGACAGCAGAGACGACTATGTAGTAATGATGGATGCTGAGGACTTTGTCTTCGACGCTACATTCGATTCCCAGCTGACGAATGGGCATGACAACATCGTTCTAGAATCATATTACTTGAAATACTCATCCATGGTGAAGCTGTACCTCAAGCTTCGATCGCACGGATGGCCTTTGGTATTGTTCTCGAGGAAACCCGAGGGACTGAGGAATGCTACCGTCGAGCTTCTTACATCGGCGGGATGCCATAAATGGACTTCGCTGGTAATGAGGTATTTTCCCGAGATTAAGTGCGTTTTTTCTTTTCTTTTTTACTATTCTCAAACTGCTACAACACATACGGCAGGACGCAGAATGAGATGGACATGAATTACGAAGAAAGCCTATCGAGAGAAAAGGTAAGACTGCACGGCGAAGGACGTCGAATCGTAGCTGTCATCAGCAGTCAAATGGACGCTCTAAGGACTCGGCGGTTCGGCGAAAGGTTTTTCAAGATTCCAAACCCTATCTTCTTCTTACCGTACGAGGTTCAACATCGTCAAGCCCAGAAAATGTAGTAACATATACAAGAGAGTATAGGCATGCGTATATATACGCAGAAAAGATGTACTAAATTCATCTCTGAAAAGATCAATACAAGAGTGATGACCTTCGCAAGAACGACTAACTAAGCTAAGCAGTCATTGTTAGAAATCATCGCCGCAGCCCTAATCACTAAGAATCGAAAGTCAAGACACTAACCAAGCCAAGAACCAATGTTGCCATAAACGTCGTAAAGCTCTCGCCGATCATAGTCGAACCCGAGATATCGAAGCCCTTATACTTCCTCGTCAAGTTGGGGTACAAAATTCCCCACTTCTTCCCAGCTCTCGCCGTCGTACCGTTTTCATCGTCCTCGTTTGTGCCGAGCTCGTCGTTGCTGTCGTCGAACATCTGGTATAAGTACGCCTCGGCCACGCCTTCCCTCCTCAGCGGCGTCCCTTGGCCGGACCTCAGATGCCTGACCAAGCCCTTGAGGTACGTTTCGGCGAATTCGCCGTTGCTCCCGTCGTCGCTTGGCCACCCAGTTTCTGCCACCACCACCGGGATATTCTCATGGCCGGAGACAGCCATGGCGGCGATGATGGCGTCCACCATCACGTCGAACAGATTTCTGTACCTCACGCCGGTGACGACGTCGTCTCTGAAGTTGAAGGGGGTTTCTTGGAACAGCGCGAAGCCCACTGGGATTTGGGAGCTGATTCTGTAGGCGTCGTAAGGGTGGAGGTTGATTTGGAAGGAGGTGTTCGTCTCCGAGAGAAGCTGGAGGAGTGGGCGGAGGACCAGCCTGGCGGTGGGCTCTTGAAATTCGGCGGCGGAAGGTGGGAAGAAGGTGGTCATGATGGAGACGAAGGAGAAGGTCGTGGAGACTGGGATTTCTTCGAGTCCTAGGTCGCGGAGGGCGGCTCTGAGGTTTCTCACGGCGCGGAGGAGGGTGGTGGAGGCGTTTCTGCCGGTGGTCGGGGGGTCGTTTCCGGCGGAGATGAGGCAGATTCTGGTGCGTGGGTGGAAGGGGAGCACGGTGTAAGAGAGGAATAGGGTGGCTGAGGAACGGTTTGCGGCGAAATAAGGGAGGTAGTGGTTGGGGACTGTGAGGAGGACGGAGATGTTGGTGTAGGCGAAGGCCTCGACGGCCGCCGGAAGTGGGTGGAGGATGCGGACGGCGGTGATGCGTTTGGTGAGTAGGGTGTGGACGATGAGTCCCGGCGACGGGAGGTTTGGGATGCTTGGGTCGTAGTTGACTCCGACGAGGGTGGCGGAGGCGCTGGTGGCGGCGGAGAGGAGGAGGAGCAAGAGGGCGACGAGCGTCGTCATTTTCGCGTGTGAGAGAGAGAGAGAGAGAATGGAAAAATGGTTATGGGTTTGTTTTTATGGGTTCTTTCGAGCGGGAAAATTCAGCTGACAGTTGATGGCCCGACCCGTATTTCTCGGATCGGGTCAGGCTCATTATGCAATTTAACTATATATAATATAAATATAACGAACGCTCTTTAAAAACTGATGTAACTTTAATTAAAATAATTTCCCTAATTTTTTTTGTCATTTCAATTTTACCATTTATGTTTTTCAATTTTATCCTTTCAATTTTTTTTAATTCCAATTTTATATATTTATATTTTATCGTACATGTTTTTAAATATTAGTATTAGTCTATTAATGGTAAGGGTGTAAAGTAAATTCCTCCGATCAATCTGTTGACCTTTTTGGTCCTATGCTTATGAGAGTTTTGATTATTCCAAGTAATTATGTAAATTGTGGGGTACATGTTAGAAAACTCGATATGTATGATTTCTGATGTTTAAGTATGTATGAATATTCGACTAAGTGCTTAAATGTGAATTAATTATTAGATAGTCGAATATATGTGATCTTGTGCATTACTGGAATATTACTGTGATCACCTGAATATGAACGTTTCGTATGAATGGAATATCATCATGTGCTAAATATGGAAAATTGTTATGCTCTACATGGAATATATGATATTCTGTTTATTTTAGGAATAAAGTATTAATTGATATCTCACATGTCACACTGTGCTTATATGGAAATTCCGTGTGCTATATATAGAATCATTCTGTGACATGAATGGAATCACACTGTGTGCTATATATGGAAAATATATTCTGTCAAATGTGATATATGAGCTGTATATGAGATCAATCTATTTTAGGAAAGAATTTCTTGAGATATCCGTTTGAATGCATCTTGATTGACTTAAAAATCAGAAGATCAATTACGTATCTTTCCTTGTGCGTATTGGTTTTCATATTATGGAAAGTAGTTAATTGATTGGACTTATTATGGTAAGATGTTGACTGGAACTATATATGGAATGTGTTTTGAATCGGATGAGATCACCATGCGCGGTAAGTAGTTCCTGTAAATATGGTAAGAGATCATGCATGACCGTTGTGCTTTATTGGTTTATTCTTGGCATGATCTTATGAAGTTAATGCACGTTATTCTTGAGCATATCTTTGCATATTCTATGTGATTAACTTTCTATGTGGAGTGACGAAGCTATAATCGGCTATAAGAAGAGGATCACTTCACGTCAAGGGTAGAGACAAGACGATTAAGCCGAAGAACGAATTCCTTTGAGTGTTGAGCGTTAACTTGTGAATTATTCGTTGTTCTGCTAGAGCTTAAATTTGCGAAATCCATACCCTTGAGCGATTACCTTAGAAACCTTCTGAAAATCTGTCTTCGGACTTGTTGATCGCACAAGGAGGCACGAGTGGAGTCTTCTGCACGCGAAGGAAAGAATCGGTGGATTCGGGGGTCCTTCGATAGCAAGCTGTGTCCAGTCGGGGAGTGGTGATTCCCAGGGAAACGACGTGGAACGAAACTCGGCGTGTAGCAGCCTAGATGGTCTAGTATTCATCGTGCTTCGGTTGTGTAAGGGTGTCAATCTCTTTGTAACCATAAACGGTAATATCTTAGTGATTGACTTGAAATCTTGAGGGACGAACCTCAAGGACTGGGGTAAACCCCTGTTGGGGATATAACCAGTATAAAAATCCCGTCTCACTTTACTTTCTGTCATTTACTTTCTGTGAGACAAACCCGAAACGTTTTTCAAAAACCACGTGATATCTTTGAAACGTTTTTAAAGGATAAGGAGATAACCTTGATACTGATCTGTTTTTCAAGTGATAACCATTTTGCAGTCTAATTGATATCTTCTTAAAGAAAGGTATTTTCAAACAAGAAAAAACCATAAGTTTTATAAGCCTAATTCCCCCCCCCCCCACCCCCCATAGGCATATTTTGTACTTCAAATACAATGTCATGAAAAATTACCATATTGCATTTTAGTATTTTGATTTATTCTAATTATATCCTCAAAAATTGATTTTTTTTTCTTTATACATAACAATAATACACAAGTAAAATTGACCCATCTACTAAACATTCTATACTACAAATAACTCAAAATATAAAAAGATAATATATATATGATCACACACATCGATTTCGAATGTGTATAAAATACTAGTCGAAATTGCATCGTTAGCTTCTCAATTAGAAAAAAAGAAAAAGGAAAAAAACTATTATACCTTAGTAACTGTAATGTATGTAATATATACGAAGCCTTTAAAAGCTATCAATGTTTGTGTGGTCAGTTATTGAAGTAATTGATTATATGGTTAAAATTAGAGCTATCAAACGGGTCGACCTGCCCCGCTCCGCCATGACCCACCATTAAACAGGACGGGCCAACCCACCAACATATTGGGCTACTAAACAGGCTAGCGGGCCAACCCACGAAATTTGAAAATTAAGCTATATGTTAATAAATTTTGAACACATTCCAAATAATTCATATAAAAATATATTTTAAGTAATATATTAATTACTATTAAATATATTTTAAGTAATATATTAATCATCATCAGCAGATCTCAACTTCATAATCTTCAGGCAAATAGATTAATCTGTGTACAGAATAGTGAGTTTGATGCATAAAAAAACCTAATGGTTTAACTATACCAATCAAGAAACAGAACAGCAAATGTAAGGACAAACAGAAAAAGCAGAAGAAACGTTCTGCTACTGCTATTCCTCTGAATCGCCTGGGTCAGCTCTTTATTCCCGAGCTCCACGTTCTTTGTCGCCTCAACTGCCTGTTAGAATTCAAATAAGCAATCAAATGCATTGACACGAATAACACGAGGCAAAGTAACAACAAGGAGGGTGCGTAAAGGTTCGAACTTTTTTTTGTGTTGATTTACAAGGGAAGTGGGTGGATTTTGTTCGTGTTTATATTTTCGGCTGTATCATCGAAATGTCATAAGGCGTAGGTGATAGTGATAAAGCAAGCAGATTTATGGTGAGCAGCCCTTATTCCCGAGTGCCCATAAAACTAAATTGCAAATTCCTGACCTGCTCGTACAGATGCTCTATCTGTTGTGCCTGTTGCAAGACGTGGGTGGACATTAAATGATTCAACGCAGACATCTCGACCATCTTTGTCTCGGTTTCTTGAACGGCGTCTAACATGCTGGCCAATTCAAACTGCATCAACAAAGCAAAGGGATATGACGATTTTAGAATGATATAAGAGAAGGGTTTGCTCGAGCATTGTGAAAATAAAATATGGTCAAAGTGGCTTGCCTGAAGGGCACGTGTCTCATCGTCGACTAGTTGCTGTTGGAGTCTAATTGGCTCTGATTGAACTTCGGTTGTTTTCCTTTCTTCGGAGTTATCTATATCTCTGTCGTCTTGTATATTTGAAGAGGCAGAGCTTGATATAGGATGAGGTTTTTCATCTTGTTTTCGTTTTCTTCGTGGGGTTACACGGTTGATTGCATCTTGGAAGCGCAGAGCTCTGAGCTGATCAAACTGTGATGTCACTGAATGAAGCTTTTCACTTAAAATCAATACCTGAGTTTATCAGTGTGTGGGTCGTTAGAAACGCACAAAAAAAAAAAGACCATGTCAAAGACTTAGAAACACATGTCATACCACTCCGTGTTTGTGTGCGATAGTGTCTGCATTTCTGTTGTCATTTTTCATAGAAAGCCATCCTTTTGAACTAGCTTCGTCGTCGGTTATGCTATTTTTAAGAATATCTATTTGCTCTTTGCATGCTTTGACGAACACAGCGACCTGCATATCATAGATTTTGTGCTAGAGAATCGATGCCAATTGAACAAAGCTGCAAATAAAAATCTCCACCGAACAACATACATTTATGGAAAGTAAACAACCTCAAAGAAAATGAATGAACAATCATTTGAAAACGGAAAAGGTAAACGGTGGACACAATAAGCTCTAATTAATTCATACAAATTGTCCTAACTGATAATGAACCAGATTGATTAACCAGCAGCAGCTAACAAATTAAAGGGGGTTTTATATCCAGAGAACAGCAGGGAGGAAGTGACGCTATTTAGAGATGCCCCGCCAATTACAGAAGTTCTAATTTTATACTTGCTTCATGAGGTAAGTAAAGAAACGAACAGACATAAAATAGAGATAATCAAAGCATTCAAAGCCATTAGATTCGTCATTTCAAAGCTTCCCAGTTACTGGATTCTCCAAAATCCTACTGATAGTGAAATATCATAAAGTTACTACAACTAATCCACAATGCATATAGGAAAACACACTACATTGAATCAGCAATCACAATCAATCAACTTTTGATCAAAATTCTAACTATGTATCTCTGTCGAGTAGCTAACTATGTCTTTAACAGAAAGAAGTACGGAGATAAAGAAGTGAATCTTACTTCATGCTCAATGCTATCTCTCTCTTGTTCAGTGGTACGATGTAGATCCACATAATCCTTCTTATGCTTCACAAGGAACTGTTCCAAAGCCGCAATGCTTTCAAGCTGGAATATGTATGTGCAATTGCAACATATATATCAGCCAATCGAAAGCAATGAGTGTTAAATAAGCAGTCCAAAACATTGATCTTAATCGAATTTCGTGAGATATCAGAATCAAATATACCGTTTTGAGAGCAGTTTTGGTGAAAGATGATCTCTCCTGGCTCTTATGCATGATAAAAGACGCCATTATTGTTGCAATTTTCGACTGCCCATACACAATCAACACTCAGAGGGGGAAAAATAAGGGTTTTCGACAATCATCAAAAGCCCATTAGATAAATCAACTTCAAACAAATGAAGAACTGTATTTGCATAATCAATCATCAAGAACTAAGGAAAAAACTAATGAAATTGACCGTGGAAAAACCTCATTAAGCCCCAGATTCAAAGCCGAACGACGCGCAGAGTCCTTAAAATCCTCGGTTCTATCCCTCACTTTTGACATTTCTGATATCTTCAAACCCCCCAATTCAGCTGGTATAGATCAAAATCCTCGATTGAGGTCTATATCTTCACCTAAAATAAGAACGATAAAGATGGATCACATAATCATCAACAAAAAGTAGTCAACATTAACCAAAACCTAAAGTTACAGGCGTTGAGGAGCTACTAGCTCGATTGAAATTTTCTGAATGACGGAGTTGAAGGAAGATGTATCAGAAGGAAGAAACTTCAGATGCTAGGGGTCAATCTGAAAATAAAGCAAACGTGAAGGGTATTCAAGTAATTTCAAGTTATGAAACTCCTTTTTATTATTACCCCCTAAACATTGGCTTAATCATTATCGAAACCCTCTATAAGAGTTCTCTCCTACTGTTTTCTTCCCATCTCACCGCCATATTCACAAAGTCTCGCCACCGCCGGAGAACATAGGTCAGACTTGATCGATTGAGGTATGCGATGCTTCGATCCCTTTTCTCAATCTTTTGCTCTTCTTTCCATCTAGGAATTTCAGCGAATTGATAGTTTACTGCTCATGCTACTGTGATCTTCTTCCCCAATTTGGGCAATTGAAGAAATCTCTTCTCTGAAGAACACAATACGAGCTCGTGAACTAGGATTCGATATCATCAGAAAACGATTTGTTCTTCATGGAAACCGATGGATCTGTTCATAATCGCCGTAATAATTAGGTTGTTCTATCAAAAGTTTTGAGAAATTCTTCTTACATACGTACGGTTCAGGGAAATGGGGTTGTGGACGCTGCTCGAAGGCTGCCTCCTACTTGCGAATGCCTTGGCTATACTAAACGAAGATCGATTTCTAACGCCGAGAGGCTGGAGCTTCCAGGAGTACTCCGGCGTGAAGAGGAACTCGATAAAGGGGCAGATCCTCGGGATGATATATGCCACTCAGTACTTGAGGGTTCCACTCATTCTTCTCAACTTGCTCTGCATTGTCGTAAAAGTAGTCTCTGGTTGATGGCTTCTAACTAAGCAGCTCTCTCTCCGTGTCTTCTCCATTGATCTGGTTAGTGAGCTCTGTCCCTTTGTGTGATGAACTGAATCGCAATGGTTAATGATCAGTTTCGGTGTAATATTATTGCTTTGGTTTGGTTTGTGTATGAGTAGGATTCGTTTCTTCGTCTGGGCTGTGTCGATTACGTTCTATCTGCAGATGGTTTGTTTTTGTTATTCTGATCTTTCAGCAGGATTTGTTCTATTGTTCTTCGGGGCATAATATAGATACTTGATATAATTATGTGGGATTTCATTATGTTAGGGATATATTTCGTCGGCTGCGAGATTTGTCGATGTTTGTCTTTCTCAAGCAATGTTCTTGATCTATTTCGAAAGTGGTTGCTCGGCTTGAATCGCCTCGATCTTGCCTTTTCAAGTTCTTCGATTTACGTCTCGAGTTTTTGTTTCTCGTACTAATCTTCTTGTAATGGGGGTTAATCCACATCCCCGTCCAACACTTATCGGGGGATTCCCGCCTCGTCCCCGCGAAGCAAACGGGGAAAACCCCCTCCCCATCCCCATCCCTGCGGGGTTTTTTTCCCGCGGAGAATCCCCGTCGAGCGTCCTTCTTTTAGACTATAATATTATTGTTATTATGCAACGGTGGAGCCGACGAAAAACAGTGGGACAAATTTGTCGTGTATTGTCGTAGGAATGGAAGTGAGTGAACAAAAGTTAAACATATGTTTGTGAAAACCTTAACGAACATGAAAAAGGGGGAAGATAGATGAAAAAAAGAAAGTAATATTACAATTAATTTTGAATATCAATAAGGGTAATTTAGTATTAACTTTATATCGGATCCATGCGGGGAACGGGGCGGAGAGTACGATACATGTCTTTGCCCCGTTCCCACCAACAGGGAGAATATTCCCCGTCTCCACCTCACATGGAATAAAAAACGGGGAATCTCCGCCCCATTGTCAAACCTAGGATAGGTCATGGGTTCGAATTAGGATGTAAATGAAGTGAGCCGAGATCCTCTCATTTTCTGCACTCGAGGTCGAGCCCATTTATTTGAGCTTGAGCACATCGAGCTCTTTTGCTCTGAGCTCGAGTTCGAATAGGAGCTCGTAGTCGAGCTTGAGCTCTATGTTAAAAAAAAAATTAAAATAAAATAAAATAAAATAAAGCTTGTAAGTTTTTGAACACTCATTGAAACATTGGCAAATGGATTAGTCTTGTCGGAATTTGAGGTCGTTTTATAGCCAACAGTGAGATTCAGATTCACTAGAAGATGAACTTAATCGAAGTGTGAGGATTATGAGGTAATCGATAATTACTGATCGGGCTGGGCTTGGGTTTCTACATACGATGAGAAAAATAAAAATGGGACTATAAAATTTAAAAGCCCAAATTCAAGGCCCAAACCAAGCAAGAATAGGCCCATTTGATTTTTATAAGCCCAAATCTCATTGTTTGCTATATTCTCGCAATTTCCAGAAAAAGAATAAAAAGAAATAAGAAAAAAGGAAAAAAGAAAAGCCGCGAATGATCTAGAACAAGCTCTTCCAATATAAATCTCAGTGAAAGCAGAAGAAAACTCACAAATTAAGCGAATAAGCGTTCGTCGACGTCATCATCATCATCATCATCAATCCGCAATCTAAATCGAAGATGTCTCTGATCCCAAGCTTCTTCGGCGGCAACCGCCGGAGCAACGTGTTCGATCCGTTCTCCCTAGACGTATGGGATCCGTTCGAAGGATTCCCCAATTTCTCGAGCTCACTGGCCAATTTCCCCTCCTCAACCTCCGCCAGAGAAACCAGCGCCATTGCCAGCGCTCGAATCGACTGGAAGGAGACGCCGGAGGCTCACGTGTTCAAGGCTGACGTCCCCGGCCTGAAGGAGGAGGTCAAGGTTGAGATCGAGGACGGCAACGTCCTTCAGATCAGCGGCGAGCGCAGCAGGGAGAAGGAGGAGAAGAGCGACACGTGGCACCGCGTGGAGAGGAGCTCCGGGAGGTTCGTGAGGCGGTTCAGGCTCCCTGAGAATGCCAAGGCGGACCGCGTCAAGGCTGCTATGGAGAACGGCGTGCTGACCGTGACTGTGCCCAAAGAGGAAGCGAAGAAGGCTGATGTCAAATCGATTGAGATCCACGGCTGAGCCAGGTTGGTCTGTTTTATGAAATTCTCAGTATTGCGTCTGTGCATGATGAGTATATCCTATCCTTGTAGTAGTGATTCTGTTGCATAAAACCTTGTTGTAGTGCTCCATTTCTGAATATGAAGTGTGTCTCAACTCAACTATGTTGGTCTGTGCATAAAACCTTGTAGTAATGCTCCATTTCTGAATATGAAGTGTTTCTCAACTATGTTTGTCTCTGTATATCGATCTCTTATATCCCTTTTATGTGAAGATTTAGGTTACCTTTTACTATTATGAATTGTCGATTGGTGGCTTACGGGAAAACCTACAAGTGTTCGGCGAGGCCCTCTCCAATCATTCCTATGTATATAGAGTTGTTACACCGTCGATTTTTATATTTAGAGTTTGAATAGCATCATCATATTCTAACCATTTCCTTATATAATTATTTCCTACATATATTGATTTATATTATTTTTTTTCAAAAAAATATTATTATATTATTATCTAGTTAAATAAAATTATTGCAACATAATAAAATATTTGGCGGTTGATTAATGTATGCATAAGTTTACTATCCTTGAACTAAAAAACTAGGAATTAAAAATAATAATTACGTCAAAAAAAAAAAAGAATTAAAAAACTAATTATAACTAATTTCATAGTCTAATGGTATTTTGTTGGAATTTTTAATAAGTTTATGGGTATAGTTAAAATCGATCAAATCTCCCCAATTTTTCAATCATGTCATCGTCCTTCGTCTTCTTCGTGAGGTCTGTTGTGAATAACACAAAAACACAGAATCAAAAATCGAAGTTGCTCAAATCGAAAATACAAATGTTGCCAATTATTTATTGCTTCCTCTAGCTATAGCAACGTTCTTGGCATCCAACGCTAGAAATGTAGATACGTTGGAGATGCTCTGAGGAGAACCTATTTGGAATTTTTGCATGAAAAGACAAGGAAAATAACATTAGTGGACCATATGGGAAAAGAAGAAATGAAAAAAAGAAAAGTTTGATGTTTGGTGATTAGCGATGAGATAGATGAGAAAAGAAAAGAAAAGAAAATTTAAAATAAGTTTATAGTTAAATTATGGAAAATTAATTTTTTTATTTATCAAGTGATGAGAAAAAAAAGAATGAAAAAGTAAATTATTTACTCTTTTAGTTGCCGTTAATCCGTAGTTTAAAAAATAAATACTAAAACTCTTATTGTTTGTAAATAACATAAATACTCTTGTGATTTATTTAACAACGAAATACTTGTCATTTTTACCTCATAATTGACGATATAATGTTGTATTTTAGACACCATATGAGGTACAATTTTAAGTGTTAGATAGAATATGAGAGTTTCACGCAATAAAAATATTATAGAGTAGTAATGTGCGTAAAGCATAATTTATCTTCTTTTTTTCTCTTTTTTTTTTCACTATCTTTCGATCCAAACAAACCGTTTCAAGTTTTGTACCATTTAATTATTTTATTATTATTATTTTTATTTCACATCGATATCTTTATACATTAGTGCATCTTGACGTCAAGCTCAAGCTATATTTTGTTTAACTAAAGAAAATTGAGGGACATAATAACAAATATAAAAAGATATGGGGGGCTTTTCGAGAATTGAACTCGGGACCTCTCGCATCCACCTATGGGTGGCAAAATTTCCGCGGTGAACCATCTCCGTTGGGACCCGAGGTTATTGGAACGGGAAATTCCCGGCCAAAACGGGGATGGGGAGTTGACGGTGATTTTCCGTCGGTGAAATGCGGGGATGGTATTGATGCTTCTCACCAATCTCCGACCCCGTTTGAGTCAAACGGTGATTTTCCGTTTTCCAATTATATTTATTAATAAATAATATAAAATAATACATTTGTTAATAAATAATATAAAATAATACATTTGAACAGAAATTTTTTTAATGATTAGTATTTTTCTTTTAAATTTTCATATTGGTTTTCAAAACCAAAAGTAACTCTAAATTAAACATTATTATAATTAATTTTTTATATTTTTATTTAAAAAATAAAATTAAAACAAAACTTAACCCTAAAAAAATATATGTAGTAATTTATCGCAATTTCTTTTATCGTGAATGTTTCGTTATTGTTAACATCTGTTTTATCGATGTTACTTAATTTATTTATTTGCTGCAAAATTTTTTTTTTGGATATATATGAAAATGGGGAACCGAATCCCCCGCGGGAACCCGATCCCCGAACGGTGATTTCCCTTCCCCGAACCAATTCTTCATAAATGGTGAATAATCGGGGACGGTATTTGAAATAAAGATTTAGTATTGGGAAGTATTTCCAATAGCCCCGAACCCGCCCATTGACAGCCTTGACCCACTAGACCAAATGCCTATTTTGTCTGTATATATACAAAATCATATTATATTTAGTTTACCATAAAAAAAAAAAAAAACTATTTATTATCAAGTTGCCTAAATGGATCTCCAATTCCACTTGCACAAGTATTTAACTGTTTCTTTTTCAAAGTGCTTCTCCTCATAATTACCGTCCGTCCAATCAAAAGCTCCCCGTACCCCATTATCCCAAATAGTAAATTTAATATAATCAAACATTCATTTTAAGATAACATTATCAAGATATCTCTGCAATAAAATAAAAATAAAAATCTTGTTTTTTCATCATTTATGCTCATCCCACTAATATTGCGGCTCATATAATATAAACCATAATGCCTATTATCACTATTAACTGTCTCAAAACCCTTCTTCACCCCTAAAAAACCCTCAAACCATGCATCACTTTCATGCAGTATACAAACTAAAGAAAGAAGAAAAGAAGAGAGAAAGAAATGGCATACACATCAAACCCTAACTACTACGTCCTTTTCATCCTCGGGCTCATCCTTGTCTCCGCCGATGCCTCCGGCGAGTGCCCCAAATCCTCGCCGGACAGGGAGGCGTTCAAGCTCCTCCCTTGCGACCCGGCGGCCAAGGACGCCAACGCAGCCGTGCCCGAGAAGTGCTGCACTCAGGTGAAGAGGTTAGGGCAAAACCCTAAGTGCCTATGCGCCATCGTACTCTCCAACACGGCTAAGATGTCGGGCGTCAACTCAGAGATTGCCCTCACCATCCCCAAGCGCTGTAACCTCATCGACAGGCCCATCGGCTACAAATGCGGGCGTGAGTTTTTTTTTTTCGATCGGTCTTTTTTATTTAATTGGTTTCTAATAGTCTTTTTTTTTGTGGGACAAACTTTGCAGCATACACATTGCCGAGGATGTAATAACTCATGCAAGAAAGGGCTTCGAGTCAGCTGCATATATGATGATGATGTGTTGTGATATTATTATTATGATGATATGTTTGTATTATGTCCCTTCGAACAAGTTGGGAGCTACATGTGTTGAATGCTTATGACTTACTACAAATGTAATATTATTATCTCTATTTCTGATCTTATTATATATTGTGATGATCCTATAATATGGTGATATTACTAAATTTCGAGAGAGAGAGAGAGAGAGTATTTATCATATTTATTAGGTATGCGATTGTGCTTTGGGGAGAAAAATGTCAATTAGTTAGGAACTGTCCTAATAATAACTAGTATTTTACGCATACTCGATGCGTGTGCTATAATATAATATAATTGTAATTTAAAATATTTAATAGATGAAATTATAATCTAAAATTTAATTATATATTATTTTTTATATGTAAAAAGATTAAATTGATTTGTAAGGATATAATTATAGTAAATTATAAATTTGAAAGGATAATTTTTTGAATTAAAATAAATAATTAAAATAAGGGTAATATAGTAATTATTCAAATTAAATTGACACACCAAAGCAGTTATTATAGGGTCATGACCAATAATAAAATAGAAAGATGATAGCAAATAGTAACTCAATGTAAAGGTAAAATGCCATAATTTGTTGCTTAAAATTTGGGCTTGCTGGGGTATAATTGTTTTTTTTTTGTCATCATTATCTCAATGTGGGGGCCTATTGGGTTATGTTTTATTGGGTAATAAACAAGAAACTATAAAACTATCTATAACTACGTAAATATTTACAAATGGACTTACCATTCGAAGAAAGTACATTTTTATGTAAGAGTTCTCTGAGTTGTTGAATGAAATTGGAATATTTTAATCTTTGACTTTGGGAATTCGTCTCATCCTCGTAGTGTATGGGCGTCAGTGCATAACCGATCGAGGGGATACCTCCTCGGAATGAGAGAAAAAACTTTCATAATAATGATGTATTCTACATTTTATTTAACTCAATTATATTTATAAATGAATTGCCCTTATTATTTTTAGTTCTATTATTTTTTCTTCTTATCTAAGAAAAGAGAAAATAAAAACATATTTGAAAATACAAAATGAATATATGTTTGTTTACAAATAATATGGGGTAAATTAGTCAATATTCTTTTAAGTAAATAGCAATTTCATTATAGATCGTGGCATGAATTAACAAAAAAAAAAAAATGTAACCAAAAGTCATGTGAGAGGACAATAGTAGGTGTTTGTTTTTTTTTAAATACCAAAGATTAATTAATTCCAATGAACAAATGATATTATAATTAGGTTCATTTCACCTGTCCTATGTATCAAGTCCTTTTAAAACTGAAATCTAACTTTCTCTCTCAATGAGTGTCTCCCCTCTCTCATGAGTGTCTTTTCCCCCCTCAATGAGGTTTTTTCAAAGTCTTGGCCCTACCAACCATGCACGTATCTCAATTCAGATTAGATCAGAAGCCCTGTCGATCAATGAATCTGCAGCAATCTCGCCTTGTCGATCCGTTCTTCTCCCATAATATCGGATGCCCTTATTTCCTGCTCAATAATACATCCTCTAATAATTTTTTCTTTATTTCTTTCTTGTTTTTACCCTTGTTAATCCCTTGTTTTTCTTTCACTTTTACGGTTGTCTGCTTGTTCTTTTTGTAGTATTGTTGGGATCGTCTTCATTCAGAACTGCAAGTTTTCGTCAAAGCCGGTGCTTTGAATAGCTATAGCAATAATGGATCCGAAGGATATAGATCTAACAGAGAAGGAATTGAACTGCGTTCGTATTTCTGATCCTGGCAATCTGTCAAGGGTACACCACGAAACCTTCGCAGCAGTTGGGCGAATTATATCGAGGAAGTCATTTAACTTTGAGGCGATGAAACAAACCCTCGCTGCATCCTTTAATACAGTGAAAGGATTGGAGATGAAGAAGATTGACGATCTCCGGTTCCTTGTTCTGTTTAATCACAAAGTTGACAGATTGCGGGTTCTAAAGGCTTCTCCGTGGGCTTTCGAGAAGCATCTTGTGGTCCTTAATGAGCTAGATGGCACGAATGATCCCGATAATGTTGATATGGATAAGTGCGAGTTCTATATCCGAGCGCTTAATCTACCATTCTGGGCGCATACCAAGGAGATTATATCAAATATTGGCAACAATTTGGGGGAGTTCATCGAATATGATAATAGCAGAACATCTCATGGGCTTCCTTATGTTCGCATTAGGTGTCGTATTGATGTGACGCAACCACTTAGAAGAATGATGAAACTACTGGTGGAAGGCAGGGAGGAATTCCAAATCAAGTTTACGTACGAACGCCTCCCAAATTTCTGTTATTGGTGTGGGTTTCTGGATCATATATCAGCTACGTGTGAAATGCAATTCGATGCAGACTTTGTGGATCCTGGCGATAACGTACCGTATGGTCCTTGCCTTCGAGCAACGCGATATGTGGCATCGATGGATAGGATTAAAGGTTCAGCAATCTCGAAGTCTGGTTTTTCCGAAGATGTTCGCCGGAAATTCTCGCCCCAAGCTACGACTCAGCCAATCCCGACCCCCGAAATGAGGAGTTACCGATGGAAACAGATCCCCCTAATTGCGTCACCAAAGCTCCTAATCCTCTCGTTTCATATCAAACCCCGCCAAATCAGACCCTAGCCAAAAGTCACTTTCCACCAATTACCTCTTCTCATCCCCCAATTAGCTCTCCTTATCCGTATCAGCTGAGCCTAACAAGTAAGGATACCATAATTATTGATCACGATTTTGGCCAATCCCACAAAGTCCACTCTATTCCTAAAAATACTCATGCAATCATATCCACTCCAGATTGTGCTACTCCTTTCCAAAAGGACCCACTGATCCATTCCTGTGACACCCACGGATTAAGAAAACCGACCCATATATCTCAAAATGTCCTGGCGAAAAAAGAGTCTCCATTGAACCTACCTAATATGGCTTTAATTCCTCAAACAAGTCCGCCAAATCCTACGATTCTCAACCCACCCGAAATCCATGAACCAACCCTACTAAACCCTAGCCGCGACGTCTCTAAGCCCTCTCTTAACCCTAATCTCACACTGAAACCCAAACGACCAAACCCTCCCAGCCTTAACCCTAATATTTCAAAACCAACTTTACTGAACCCAAACCCTAATATCCCTAAAACCTCTCTAAAACATGACCCGACTCTCTCCATGAACCCACCTAAAATAAAGATCACAGATTTTATACCCGAATATGATCCGCCTGCCTCTGTTAAAGATATCCTCCAGAAGCATGACACAACCACCACCTCGAGTACCATAACATCTGTGGCTCACAATCCTACTGTAACTTCTATGTCACCTCTTCTCCCGGTTAAGCAGGAACCAAATGTTACTGGCGCAAAACCCAAGAGGACCAGTCTCAAGGTCCTGCCTCGTTCTCGAATCTCTTCATCTGAACCCCCTAATGGTTCAAATGATACTCTTAATAAGAAGAGGAAATGCGATACCACCGACGTTAGTATAGCAGCAAAACGGCTCATGCTTTCGCCTGTGGTTTTTATGGACACATTGGATGTATTGGCGGAGGCTGCGGTGCAGCCCCGCCGTGAGCAATGAGTCTGTTAAGTTGGAACTGTAGGGGCTTGGGAGGAGCCTCTACAGTTCATGAGATGGAGAAACTCGTCCGTTGTTACCGCCCGGACGTGTTTTTCCTTATTGAAACAAAATGCGGTAAGGCTAGGTTTGAGTTTGTTAAACGAAGATTGGCTATGCATGGAATATGTGTGGAGGCTGATGGTTCTAAGGGGGGCTTAATCATGCTTTGGCGACGGGATCTTAATGTCTCTCTTCAATCTTACTCGAGGTACCATATCGATGTGTTGATTAAGAGTAAGTGTTCTGACGACTGGTGGCGGCTAACAGGGTTTTATGGCGACCCGAGTACATGCTTACGTAAGAACAGTTGGAAGCTTCTCTCGAGACTAAGCGAGCAACGAACCCACAAGTGGCTTTGTTTTGGTGACTTTAATGAAATCCTTGAATCAAGAGATAAAATTGGGGGTCGATCTCGTCCATCGTGGCAGATATCAGACTTTCGAGAGTGCTTGTTAAGGTGCGATCTGTCTGACCTGGGATTCACGGGTCGTCGCTTTACTTGGTCGGATCGCACGCTAGCTCCGAATACTATATATGAACGTCTCGATCGAGCTTGCGCTTCATCGGAGTGGATTAATTTGTACCCTGATTCAATTGTTCGCCACATTCCTACCTTTTCGTCGGATCATAGCGCCTTGGTCGTTGAGCTGAGCCCAGTTTCGACCCGAACATCATCCCATAAACGAAGGTTCAGGTTTGAAGCAAAATGGTTACTTGAGCAAGAATGCGAGCATATAATTCGAGATTGTTGGGATGTGGGATCAAGGACAATGGAGACATGTCGTGTTTGGGAGTTGTTGCAGCATAGCAGAGAAAAATTATCAGAATGGAGTCACATGCATGAAAAGCAAATGTATGCAAGGAAAGTTCAGATTGAGAAGGAACTCTTGCATGTCAATCAAATGACGGTTACAGAAGGATCCCGGGAACATGAATCAAGATTGCGAATGGAACTTAATAAGTTACTTAAACAAGAGGAGCTTCATTGGCGTCAACGGAGTAAGAGTGAATGGCTGCGAAATGGTGATAGAAATACGAGGTATTTTCACCGATTTGCTTCGGTGAGGCAGCGAGCGAATTATGTTCGGAGAATCAGGAACGAGAATGGAGAGTGGTGTGAGAGGAATGAAGATATTGAAAGAACTGTTACTGACTATTTTCACAATCTGTTTCGATCTAGTGTCCCATCGAATTCCGATATTGATATAGCTATTCGGGCGATCGAGCCGCGCGTTACGGCGGAGATGAATGAGATGCTTCTTCAACCCTATACAAAGGAGGACATCGAAACAGCCCTATCTGGTATGTTCCCGTATAAATCCCCTGGGCCTGACAAAAATATTGGGAGTTAGTCGGGGAGGAAACATCTAACTTTATTCTTGATTTTCTAAATAAGGGCATTACTTTACCTGTTTTTCATGAGACCCACATAGTGCTTATACCTAAATGTAAAAATCCTGAGAATCTTACCCAATTTCGCCCTATTAGCTTATGTAATGTCATTTATCGCATCTCATCCAAATGCATTACTAATAGGCTTAAGCAGTATATGGATCAGCTTATTTCTCCAACCCAATCCGCTTTTATACCGCATCGGTTAATAACTGATAATATCCTTATCGCTTTCGAAACTAACCATGCGCTGAGACAAAAGAAGACAGGGCGAGAGGGATTTTGCTCCCTTAAACTGGATATGAGCAAAACTTACGATAGGGTGGAATGGCCTTTTCTGGAAAGGGTTTTGTGTAAGTTGGGATTTCATGCTTCTTTCATTAAACTCATAATGTTATGTGTTTCCTCACTTGAATATTCGTTTGTACTCAACGGTCATTGCTTTGGTCGTATATTTCCCGAGAGGGGATTACGACAAGGAGACCCGTTATCTCCATACTTATTCCTCTTTTGTACGGAGGCGTTTAGCAGCTTATTATCAGAAGCCGAAACAAATCAAGAATTGCAAGGGCTCGCGGTATGTCGAGGAGCTCCATCTATTTCTCATCTCTTTTTTGCAGATGATACACTTATATTCACAAGGTCCACTGTTGAGAGCATGCAAGCAATACGAGGTATACTCGAGACGTATGAACGGGCGTCCGGTCAAACGGTGAATTTATCGAAATCATCCGCTGTGTTCTCACCAAACGTCGATGAGCAAACCATAACTCTCTGCTGCGCAACCCTTGGTATTAATAGGGAAGCTCGGCATGATTTATATCTTGGCCTGCCGTCGGCTATTGGAAGAAGTAAAAAGGAGGTTTTTAATCATATACGAGATCGGGTATGGAATCGAGTGCGAGGTTGGTCGAAGAAGATGCTCTCACAGGCCGGAAGAGAGGTCCTTATCAAAGCAGTGCTACAGGCGATCCCAACATATACAATGAGCGTGTTCCAACTGCCTACATCAACGATTCGGGATATCCAAAAACTAATCTCAATTTTTTGGTGGAGTTCGTCGGGCAAACATAAGCTTCATTGGGTCTCTTGGGACAAGATGTGCAAACCTAAATCTGATGGAGGTATGGACTTTCGTGATATTAAACTATTTAATACAGCTCTTCTTGCTAAACAGACGTGGAGAATATTATCGAAGCCTGAGAGTCTGTTGAGCCGTGTGTTAAAAGCAAAATACTTCCCTAACGGATCCGTCTTCGACGCTGTTCTTGGGAGAAAGCCATCAGCAACTTGGCGAGCGATATATTCGGCGAGGCGCATCATACAAGCGGGAACTCGATGGCAGATTGGGAGTGGGCGGGAGATCAATGTCTGGTCTGATCCTTGGTTACCGCGGCCGTGGTCATTTAAAGTCGTTACTCCCACCCGAGATCATCTTGAGAACTTGAAGGTATCAGACCTCCGTTCGTCACCAATGGGGGACTGGTCGGTTAACTTTATACGATCGATATTCCTACCTATCGATGCAAGCTTGATCTTGGGTTGTCCTTTGAGCATGACGAACGTTCCGGATAAATTAGTATGGCATTATACGAAGCATGGGTCGTTCACGGTGAAATCAGCATATTATGTGGCACGAGATATCGTTCAGCGGGACCAAGCAAGTTCGAGCGTAATTCGGAATACATGGAGTTTCTTGTGGAATGCAAAGGTTCTGCCCAAAGTTAAGATTTTCGCTTGGCGACTATGTTTAAATGCACTTCCGACGGCGACTAATCTGGTTGCACGGAATTGTCTCGTCCAGCCGATGTGCCAAACATGTGGCGCCCCACAGGAAGATGATCGGCACATATTCACGGTTTGCCCGGCTGCGAAAGCGATTTGGAAGGCTGCTAGTTTCCCGTCTCAATTAATCCGTAGTTGGGTCTTCTCAGCTAAAGATTGGTTGTTGGACCTCCATGATCAACTGAGTTCGCCGAGTTTGATCTTATTCTTACGATGTGCTGGAGTATTTGGCACGCTCGCAATAAATGGGTCATGGAGAGTGTCATCGTCTTGTCGGGGAGTGTTCTCCAAAGAGCTCGTGAGGGGCTTTCGAACTCTGACACGTTTGTTGATACATTGCCTTTTCATAATGGTGCAGATTATACTTCTTGGCACTGTCCGACTTATGGGGTGATCAAGCTCAATTTCGATGGAGCAATCCATAAGGCACGTAATGGGGCAGCGTTTGGCGTAATAGCTCGGAACAGTGAAGGAGCGTGTGTGTTGGGTGGTGGGTTAAATCCTTCTTGGGAGAGTTTGATCCGGAGGTTATCGAGGCAATGGGAGCTCGATGGGCGCTTGTCGTTGCAAAGGTGAACAATTGGCATGCAATTGAGATTGAAGGGATTGCGCCGAAATTATTACGAAACTCAAGCGGAGCGGGACGGATGCTACACTGACGGGAAGCATTCTTAAAGATTGCTTGGAATTTGCAAAAGGCTTTGAGAATATTTCATATAGCTTGGTTATGCGTAATTGTAACGCGGTTGCCCATTTTCTTGCCAAAATCCTTGGAGTTGATGGAGAGGGACGCTCCCCACCATCCCAAGTTATGGCTGATTTGTTATCTTCTGACCTTCGCCATGATGGAATATAATTATCTTTTGATTTCAAAAAAAAAAAAATGTATCAAGTCCTTTTCTTTATTATACTTTGTGCCAAAATGCTCCTTTTTTTCTCGATGTATTTAATAATTTAATTAATTCGATACGTGGCACTTACTTGGTGGGTTGTAGGCCAATAATTATTTTATTATATTAAAATATAAAACTACACTGAAATTCTGGCTAAATAAAATATGGTGTGGTCATTTTTTTTTTCTATCTTTTGATATTACTTATTATATTACTGTGGCAAATGGGGAATCTAAATTCACGGAACTTGGATAGTTATTGAACGAATAAATTTATATAATCATGAAGATATCATAATAAATTTTTGAAATATAAATTATTTATTAAACTTTCCGTTTTTGGATATAAACTATGTTCAATATTATTTTTCTTTTCTCTGAAATAAATTTTATAATTAATAAAATTCCCAGAAAGTAATTCCCCATTTATTTATTATTTAATTATTTTTTTTTCTAGTAATTTCATTACATAAAAGTTGAAGTTATGAAACATCACAGTTTATGATCTTACAAAAGGTCCACCAAATCTTGTTGGAAAAATAAACTGAGGGGGCTGAGAGGCTGTGATTGAGTGTAATGAGGACCACCGAATTATGCTGTGGCCTCACCAAATGAGCTCTCAATTATTAAATAATTCAATGGTAAGTCGTGACTTGTGACAGTGACAATAAAAAAATAGGATTCATATCTCAAGTGGGGCCCAAAAATATCTTACTATTCTACTTTATTATTATATTTTTATTGCTATTATTGTTATGATAATTCGAAAGTGCGGAAATACTTAGTTTATTTAGTTAGTTGAGTTGCATGTAATAAGGGCCACTCATTAATTACAAAAATATCTAATCTTAGGAGATAAAAAAAAAATATTCTTATCGTAAGAAAAATAAGTATTGACCACCGAATATTTTAGAACATAAAAATATTTTATTCGAAGAAAACGTATACCCTCCACGTGTCCTGCGTTTTTGGAACTCTAATACATATATTATTATTTTGCTATGTTATTTTCTCAAGAAATTAAATATGCGCTTTATAGATAACTATGGTATCAAAATGGTGTTCAATGTTTTATCTCATGGATCAATTTAGTCCCCGATATTTCGCCCGAATCAATTTAGTTCTCAAGGTTGTCGATTTTGAACCAATATGGTCATTTCGTTACGATAAATGTCAATTTTAATGAAAATCTCACACATGTCTCACAATAAATAATGTTTGAATCGATAAAATTGAAATGATTATTGAAATTAGTTAATGAAAATAAAAATTTCTCCTTCAAAAAATCTAAATATGAACTAAATCTAAATATGAACTATGGATCATCTGCTTCGTCGATATTCATTGACAGTACAATACGAATCCCCTCAAATTCTGCAAATATTCCAAAATTTGATCCATACAAGTTTTAATATGAGCCACGTGTAAAATTTTCGTTAAAATTAACGTTTATCGTGACGAAAGTTGGTCCAAATTCGACAACACTGAAAAATTCACGCGAAACATCGGAAACTAAATTAATTCATAGGATAAAGTTGAGAACCATTTTGAGTTTTATATAATTTAAATTTATAGAAGGCTCTTTCTTATAGACAACTGTATAAATAGGGCTCTACTAATGAAATTTGAAATAAATTTACTACTTCCGAATAACTATGTCGCTTGCGCTAAATTAGACATAGAACTGACTAATAATTTAATACATTCGTGTTATATATTTACTAATAAAAATGCCAAACCTCAGAAATTACCAATATCATACTTTAAAACATTATTACCCTCTCTGACGTGAATTTTCTCGTCCAAAAAAACAAAAAAAAAAAAATTAGTGGACCCCACGACTCTTCACGGCATCCTCCTCAGATCCACCACGACGACGCTGACGTTGTCAACGCTCTGGCGAGCCAGGGCCAGCTTGGTCAGAAGAATCGACGCGTCAGAACACGCCTTGTCGGAACTCTCGGCGGTCTCCGCCACGTCGCCTCCCGGAGAACGCGGCGGCGACGGCGGCTTCCGCGACTGTATGCACATACGCGCCACCCCGCACGCCGTCTCGTTCGAGACCACGTCCCACAGGCCGTCGCTCGCGAGGATCAGACACTCGTCGTCGTGGGTTCGGGTCGTGACCGTTACTTCCGGGTCGGATATTACGTACGGCTTCAGATAATTGTCGCCTGCAAGAGAAATTCGAATTATTACAAAACGGAGCTTATCTCTCGGATCGGGTCGGAAATGGGTAGAAAGAGATTACTCACCGATGGCCCTAGACATGGCTAGGACTCCGAGAACCCTCGGAGCATCCCAGTAAATGACCCGCCCGCCCGCTTCTTCTATCCGGGTCAGCTCGTCGGGTCGATCCGGCTGCAACCCACGAATAAACCGGGTAAGATTCGGGTCAAAATCGAATCGACCAAACCGATCGGAGAATGGTTTTTAAGTATTTCCCACCTTATGATCTTGCGAGAGGGGAACGGCCACGCCGTTGCGGCAGAGCACGGCCCTCGAGTCGCCGCAGTTAGAGACGATGATCTTGTCCGGCGTCACGACGGCAACCACCGCCGTTGACCCCACGGCGTCGCACTGAGGTGTCTGTAGTTCGCAGCGGCAGGATGACGTTGATGCGTTGTGCCTCGAAGCGCCTTGGGCGGCGGCTCCGCCGTTACTGCTCCAGGCGACGACTTCTTGATCCATCCTGGCGAAGCTTTCCGACAGGGTACCTTCCCACGCCGATGGTTCCCTGCGGTGCTGTTCGAACTCGTCTCGGACTATCTCGTGCATCCTCTCCTTGCATCGAGCGGCGACCTGAAATAAGAATAAAAAAAACCTCGGATTATTACATCAAACAAAAGTGACGTCTACTGATGAGATCTTCGCCGTTCTTACATGTGAGCAGCCATGGCCGTCGTACACTCCGAAGAAGTGGAGCCCACCCGACGCACCGCCGCAGAACCAAGGATGAATCGCCACAGCGTCTTCCATGTCCCTTCTCCTCCCACAAACCGACGTCACGCCAAACTTCGGGCAAACAACCGGCGCCGCCTCAGCAGCCTCGGCTCCCGACGCTGACTCCGAACCCTCACGCGCCGGCGACGCCGTCTCACGACACCCCAACTCGTCACCGTCCAGAGCCCTCTGACTCTCCTTACACATCTCTCTCGCCTTCGGCGGAGCCACCGCCGCTGCGTAGGACTCCATCTTCCGGCGCTTGATCCTTCCACCTTCGATCGGAGGCGCCACCGCTGAATCGGTCGGGGCGAAGTTGAAGCGGTGGATTTCCATCCTCCTCCTCCTCGCCGACTTCGAACTAGACTCAACCGGCGTGCTCGCCTCCGTTTCGCCGCCGCTGTTAACCCCACAGCACATACCCGCCATGAATATTATCTCCTCGATTCAATTTAGCTGCCAAAATGACGTATAGAAAGATTTTCGTGGGAATATGAATGATTGAGGAATATATTGAGACAGAGAGATGAGGGTTACGTGGCACGGGCAGCTGACCGTCCACCGTTTCGGGCAGGGGGTAGGGGGAAAGGTAAATGTATATCCGACAGACAGACACGGTTGGTGTGACGTAGAAATGTTTTGTTCTTTTTTTTTTTATTTGAATAAGGATCGATCTGAGCCGTTGAATTCTGATCTGTCTGTTAGTAGGCACGTGGGCCAATGAGGAATCGACAACGCAACAGAGAGGTAATAGAGGAGGGCTTTGCTTTAATGACACGCATGTGGGTCTTTACATGGGAGTAGAAAAAGAAAAGGAAAATAGAAAAAAGAAAGTGTTTGTTCATTGATTATTTGATTTTGTTATAAATGCTCTTTTTTTTTATTATTTTTATGTTTATTTTTTTATTAGGTCGTTGTCTGATTAATAGGATTCCGACACGTGGCGGCATCGTGGTGTTGGGGTTTGTGGCGTTTGGCCATTTTCTTCACGCGCTATTTTGGAGCGTGCAATATAATCATGTTCTAGATGCAATCATGCAATTTCCCACCCTAAGATTAATCCTATTTTTTAAGTTTTTAGAAAAATTAATACGTAACTTATTTTTTATACATAAATCTACTTATTATATAAGTGATATTAATGAAAAACAAACTTACAATTATATTCTCCATATAAAACTAAAAACATTTATTTAGATTTATAAGAAATATATAAATAAACAATACAAAGAAAAACTGAAAGCACATATAAAATAACTAGTAAGGAAAAAGATTACATATAAATTTCAAAAAGTTTGTTTTGGTTTTATGGATTTTAGGTGTTCATCTCATGTAAGTACTTTGCGTGGACATCTGTTAATGTGGCACTGATTTGTCTCATATCAACATGTCACATTAATATTAGAGTTGATGTGACACTAATTGACATCTTTTAGGTGACATGAATCGATACACTGATGCTGATGTGGCATGTTGACGTGACATAGATCAATGTCATACACCAGGTGCCACATAAGAGTCAATATGCCACATCAGCATCAGGTGTCGATCAGTGGCACCTATAAGGCGTCAACTAATGCACATCACATCTGATGTCGATGTGACATGTTGATCTGATACGAATTAGTGCCACATTAACAGGTGTCCGTACAATGTGGTCACATAAGGTGGACACCATAAAATTCCTCGATAATAATTTAAAATGTTTTAATTTAATTAAAATATATCTTTAAATTAAAATTAAAAATTAAAATTAAAATTTAAAAATTAACATTCTTACCTACCCTATTTTTAGTTGATAAAAAAAATTAATTTTGCAAGAAATTTATATTTATCACTATTTTTTTTGAGGAAAACGATAATTTTATTCGATAATATCAACTTGACAAAAGTTTACAATGGAATCAATAAATAAAACTGCCGAAAAATATGAAAGAAAAACATAAAAGATAGATATAAATGTATTATCAATTATAGTCTCTTCTTCAAATAGTATCATTAGTTGTAATAGTCTCTTCAAACACTTTTGACATTATCCAATAAAGATTTGTAACTCCCTTGTTTGAATAACTAATGTGAACACAATGTCTACTTTTTAGAGTTTTTTTATAAGATCATTGTAGATTCTTATGTAAGAGAATATATAATCAAGATCTTTAATCACTATTTTCTATTTTTGAACCGCAGGGTATATTGACCAACAAGCATGAGGTCAGATGTTCGATTCATATTCGGAAACTTGATTGTCGTCGTTTTTGGAATCTTGTGGTGGGTCCCATGGATCATGGAGGACTAGTTCTGCTATAAGTCGTGATCGCTCCATAGGCGACGATGAGGTTAAGATCCAATTAAGACTGAACCTAATCGAAGTGTGAGTCTACTGATGACGTTTTGGGATACCTAAATCGAAATATAGTAGTATTTTAAAGGAAATGTAGCTGAGGGCGCGTGAGAAAGTGCGAGAGTGGGGGAATGAAAGTGTTTTCATCGGTTAACAATTGCAATAAAGGCAAGGCAAGGAAAGGGGAGATTAGTACACGTAGTTAGTCTTACTTCTGCATGGGGAAACAGATGTCACGTCGATGGCTTTGTTGAGGTTTGTGGGGCCCAGCTAAGTGTACACGCGTCGCAAGGCTGACGTGGATCCTAAGCTGCACTGCAATAAAGTACACGTTTCACCAACTTGGGGAAGGTGCCGGCCACGCTCCCTATTTCTATTTGTTTGTCCTAAAAATATCACTTTTACTTAATAATTTAAAAAGTAATTAACTGCTTTAATGGTGGTAATCTATAATCTAATAATGTAAGTAAGTAGTAACATTTGATATACAAATAATTAAATTGGATGGAAAAGGAATTTCACCACTTTACCATGCTTGGCCGGTAGGAGGTGGTCGACCGCCCCAATTCTTTGAAAATTTGGTCTTGGAAGAAAATATATATATTTTAGCAAAAAAGAAAATATATTAAACTCAACGGCATTTTATAGAATTAAACGTATATCGTTGCACCAAAAATTATAATTTATTACGATAGTGTAATTCTACGGTTCGATTGCTCACTTAACAGAGACAATTATTATTCCTCCACAATCTCCCTTAAATTGTTCTCCTCGTAATATCTGAGAATCGACTCACTTAGCAGAGATAATTATTATTCATCAATAATTTTCTCCGATTATTGCACTCCGCGCAATATCTGTAATCGAACTCTGTGTTAATTTTAGGATCAAGTTAAGTCTCTGCCGCTGCGCTAAAAGCTATAACTGGTGATGAGGGTGCAGTGCAATGCTTATCTCTTAAGCTAAGCACCAGCCAACGCCACAGTTAGATTTCTCTCTCAGCAGAGACAATTATTTCTCCTCAACACATCGCTTTATACTCTGACTAAATTCAAGCTGAGATTACTTTAACCCGATAATTCCAACTTCTAACGAGATTAACCACACTAACTGGCGAAATTTTTGCATATTACAATAGTTAAGGAGTACAAATGGGATCGACTCCTTGACCACTCTCTATAGATGTGTGAGGAGTAAACATTGATTCTCAAGTGCTTAAGGTCTAAACTAGTTTTCAATTTATTTAGTCTTTTTAATAAATATGAATAAAAAGCTTTATATTATGAAATAATTAAATGTGGATGTTTTAAATAATAATATTAGTTAAATTATTGATGATTTGGAAGTATTATATTAAATGATGATAATGTGATAAGATGATAAGATGAGGTGTTTAATTGAAGAGTTTGTATTTTAGTGTGAGGTGTATAATTGTAATTAATGTGATTAGTTGTAATAGTGAATTATTAGTAGTATAAATAGGTGATTAGAGTTCATTGTAAAACACACCAAGTATTGAAATACTTAATCTCTCTCTTTATTATTATAAGCTATATTATCATTATAATTCAATATAAGTATCATTATAATAAAATAATCTTAATATAATATTAATCACAATTAATATTTTTATAACACGTTATCAGCACGACCGCTCTCCGTCGTCAAGATCAACCTCCGTCGAAGATCTCGTACGAGTTTAGTCGAGGTACGGTAATTTAATATTTAATTTATACTAATCATATATTAATTGTGATTAATTTAAAAATATATATTATAAAAGTATATTTTAAAAGTTTTATAACTAAACGCCAATACCCGAGTGGTTTCGCGGAATATCGTTCACTATAAGTGACGAGAGGTCCAGATTTCCATACCCCGTGGTGGTGTGTGGAATTTTTATTTACGATTTTTTTTTTATATATTCACGTACACAACACCAAAAGCCCACGAGGTCTTGTGGTTATCCCCACCTCAGTAGCGGCATATTATTGATTTTTTGATTGAACAATCTTGAAGTAATTATTGGACCGAATAGTTTTGGACACTGGACAAATTTTATTACCGCAACCTTATCGGAGCTTGGACAATAATTATGAAATAATAAAGAACGAGTTTCATAAAACAATTCATATATTTTATCATTGATTTATATGTTATCTGATTATTATGTTCTTTTTCATGTTATAGAATCATGACATTTTATACAAAGATGGATCTTCTGTTGCTTACTTTATTTACGGTGATCCTTACGGCTATGTGGATAATGTTTTTACCAATGTTTTTAAAATATAATTATTAATTATAATTTTTCTTTAATATTATAATTACTGAAATATATTTTATTTTGAAGGATGACGCTTTGTCCGATGTTTGATCTATTACTTATGATTATTATTACGGCGACAGTTATTTGGATGTGGATATCGTTTTTCATTAGAACTTTTACAAAAGAAGATATAAAAGAAGATTAATTATAATTTTTCCTTTTAATATTTTAATGATGATTTTATTTTTATGATATCAATATATTGAATTTGGCAAACTTTGATTTATCACTCTCGATTTTATACTTGCTAGTGATTTACGCAATTACTTCGGTATATTATAAAGCATTCACCACGTTCAGTCCATCGGATATAATACGAATAAATATCGTGAGAAAATGATCAGAAAATATTATGATGGATGAATGAAAAACATAAGTCCGACTAAATGATTATGTTGCATTCCCTGAAGTGAATGTATGCGCAAATAATAAAAGTGGTCGTGAACATTATATTTACCGTGGTTATTATTAATATTTCCCCCGAAGTGGACAACTAGTATATGATTGAGAAAGATGTATTGAGCAATATAAAGATTATTATATATTATCGTTGGTTATTATTCGCACCCAAAGATCCCGTTGATCTTTATAAAGAGCAATTAAAAGTGAAGTGTCGATGAAATTAAATTTTGCTCAAGATTACGATATTTCAGAAAATTGGTGCTAGATCCTATGCCCATTTGAATATTTTGGTTTTTGTTAAAGATCCAAATAAAGAAAACTAAAGTGTCGTTATAAATTTTATTTAAGCATTATTTATTTATTATTTTATCTTTATATATATAATTTTATTTTGACGCTTATTTATTTAATAATTCTAGTTATTATATATTTATCAATACAATGGATACAAGCATGTGCAATGGAGAGTTATGTCTTGCAGATTGTGCAACGACTAATACGATTCTAAGAAATAAGAAATATTTCTCCCATCTTGAAATGAAAGAAACAAGTGTTATCACTATATCGGGTAGCACAAATATAATTGAGGGCTCCGGAAGAGCCAATGTTATACTGCCCAGAGGGACAAGGCTAATAATTGATAATGCCTTATATTCTCCTAAGTCTCAAAGAAATTTATTGAGCTTTAAAGCTATTCGACATAATGGATATCACATTGAGACTGCAGAAAAGAGAAATATTGAATATTTGCACATTACAAAAGTGGTTTCGAATGATAAACGAGTTGTTGAAATATTACATTCATTTGACTCTGGATTGTATTATACGTATGTTAAAACAATTGAATCGCATGCTATCGTAAACCAGAAGTTTACTAATGATAATACATTTGTTGTTTGGCATGACCGGTTGGGCCATCCCGGTTCAATTATGATGCGGAGAATAATTCAAAATTCACGTGGACATTTAATGAAGAACCAGAAGATTCTTCAATCTAATGAATTATCATGTGCTGCTTGCTCTAAAGGGAAGTTGATTATTCGTCCATCACAAGTAAAAATAAAGAATGAATCCATAAGATTTTTGGAGCGTATACAAGGTGATATTTGTGGACCGATACATCCATCGTGTGGACCATTTAGATATTTCATGGTATTGATTGATGCATCAACTAGATGGTCTCATGTGTGTTTGTTATCAACACGGAATGTAGCTTTTGCGAGATTGCTTGCTCAGTTGATTCGATTAAGAGCACATTTTCCGGACTTTCCAATAAAGAAAATACGCCTTGATAATGCTGGTGAATTTACTTCCAAGGCATTTAATGAATATTGCATGTCTATTGGAATTGATGTTGAGCACCCCGTGCCACATGTACATACGCAAAACGGTCTTGCAGAATCGTTGATTAAAAGGCTGCAATTAATTGCAAGACCATTATTAATGAAGTCGAAACTTCATTCATCTTGTTGGGGACATGCTATATTACATGCAGCGGCACTAATCCGCATCAGGCCAACAAGTTATAACGATATCTCCCCGATACAAATGGTTTATGGTCAGGAACCAAATATTTCCCATCTGAGAATTTTTGGATGTGCGGTATATGTTCCAATTGCTCCACCACAACGCACTAAGATGGGACCTCAAAGGAGGTTGGGATATATGTCGGATTTGAATCTCCATCGATAATAAAATATTTAGAACCTCTAACTGGAGATTTATTTACGGCTAGATTTGCCGATTGTCATTTCGATGAATCGAATTTTCCGACATTAGGGGGAGAAAAGAAACAGCTGGAAATGAGTATTAGTGGAATGAATTATCGCTAAATCATTATGATCCTCGAACGAAAGAATGTGAAGTAGAAGTTCAAAAGATAATTCATTTACAAGGATTAGCTAATCAACTGCCAGATAGCTTTACTGACCTTAAAAGAGTGACTAAGTCACATATACCAGCTGTTAATGCTCCTGCAAAAGTTAATGTTCCTGGAGAACATATAATGATCGAGCCTAAGCCACAACTAAAACGTGGTAGGCCCTCGGGTTCCAAAGATAAAAATCCTCGAAAAAGAAAAGGAGCAATAATAAGAATGGTCCAGTCGAGGATTTATCGACTCTAGAAGAGTCAATGGGCATTAATGATTATGATAATGGAAATCAGGTACCTGAAATTTTTGAGAATAATGATAATGAAGAGATCTCGATAAATTATGCCAAAATGGAATTAGATGGAACCGAGAAAAAGTCAACGTTGACAATAAATTCTCATTTAACGTAGCGCTACATGAAATGAATGAGATAAATGAGAATGAGGATCATGAACCAGGGTCTGTAAAAGAATGCAGACAAAGAAATGATTGGCCAAAATGGAAAGATGCAATCGAGGCAGAATTAAAATCACTTGAGAAACGAAAAGTTTTCGGACCTGTAGTCCGCATACCAGAAAATGTAAAGCCGGTTGGATATAAATGGTTTTCATTAGAAAGAGAAATGAAAACGGTGAAATTGTGAGATACAAAGCACGGCTTGTTGCACAAGGCTTTTCACAACGACCTGGTATTGATTATGAGGAGACGTATTCTCCTGTGGTGGATGCAACTACTTTTCGTTATTTAATTAGTCTGGCAGTACGTGAAGGACTCGATATGCGTCTAATGGATGTTGTCACCGCTTATTTATATGGATCACTTGATAGTGATATATATATGAAACTTCCCGAGGGATTTCAGTTACCTGAAAATTCAGGGCCCCGAAATGAGTACTCAATCAAGCTAAATAAATCGCTTTATGGATTAAAGCAATCTGGGCGTATGTGGTATAATCGCCTAAGTGAATATTTATCGAAAGAGGGGTATAAAAATGATCAAACTTGCCCGTGCATATTTATGAAAAGATCTGGAAATGAATTTGTCATCATTTCAGTTTATGTTGATGATATTAACATAATTGGAACTCCTGAAGAGTTATCAAAAGCCGTTAATTGTTTGAAAAAAGAGTTTGAAATGAAAGATCTCGGTAAAACGAAATTTTGTCTTGGACTGCAAATTGAATATTTAAAGAATGGGATATTCGTACATCAAGAGACTTATACGAAAAAGGTATTGAAAAGATTTTATATGGATAAAGCTCATCCATTGGATACTCCAATGATTGTTCGATCTTTAGATGTGAATAAAGATCCGTTTAGACCTTGCGAAAACGATGAAGAATACTTGGTCCTGAAGTACCATATCTCAGTGCTATTGGAGCCCTAATGTATTTAACGAGTCATACGCGACCTGATATAGCGTTCGCTGTAATCTATTGGCGAGATATAGTTCGTCACCGACTCGTAGACATTGGAATGGAATTAAGCGAATTTTTCGATACCTTCAAGGAACAACTGATATGGGATTGTTCTATTCTAATGAATCAAAAACAGATTTGATTGGGTATGCAGATGCTGGTTTTCTATCTGACCCACATAATGCTCGATCGCAAACGGGCTATTTATTTACACATGGCGGAACCGCTATTTCATGGCGGTCAGTTAAACAAAGTTTAACGGCTACTTCTTCTAATCATGCGGAAATTTTAGCTATTCATGAAGCTAGCCGAGAATGTGTTTGGTTGCGATCGATAATTGAGCATATACAACAAACAGTGGGCTAGTATCGAAAAAGTTACTTCCTACGATTTTATATGAAGATAATGCTGCATGCATTGCCCAATTAAAGGAAGGATATATTAAGGGAGATAGAACAAAGCATATTTCACCAAAAATTTTCTTTACACACGATTTAGAGAAAAATGGTGATATTGATGTACAACAAGTGCGATCAAGTGAAAATCTTGCAGATTTATTCACGAAAGCACTTCCCCCAATAATTTTCAAAAGATTGGTATATTCAATTGGAGTTCGAAAACTTCGAGATCTTAAATGATGTCATCATCAGGGGGAGTAAATGCGCGTTGCACTCTTTTTCCCTTCACTGAGGTTTTTCCCATGTGGTTTTCCCAGTAAGGTTTTTAATGAGGCAACAATCGAAAGCGTATCTAAAAGAATCATGTACTCTTTTTCCTTCATTAGGTTTTTATCCCATTGGGTTTTTCCTAATAAGGTTTTAACGAGGCATATTCTTTGAAAACATCCAAGGGGGAGTATTATGAAATATTAAATGTGGATGTTTTAAATAATAATATTAGTTAAATTATTGATGATTTGGAAGTATTATATTAAATGATGATAATGTGATAAGATGATAAGATGAGGTGTTTAATTGAAGAGTTTGTATTTTAGTGTGAGGTGTATAATTGTAATTAATGTGATTAGTTGTAATAGTGAATTATTAGTAGTATAAATAGGTGATTAGAGTTCATTGTAAAACACACCAAGTATTGAAATACTTAATCTCTCTCTCTTTATTATTATAAGCTATATTATCATTATAATTCAATATAAGTATCATTATAATAAAATAATCTTAATATAATATTAATCACAATTAATATTTTTATAACACTTTACTATTTTTTAGACTGCATCAAATTGTAAGATGTCATTGGGTCAAAAGTCGGCCACTTAGGGAGGCCCAATGTCTCGTTGGCCATTATAAAAAAAAAAAACTATTATTATTTTGAAAAAATATCACTATATTAGATTTTCTTCTACGTTTCAAAACTAATTTTAAACTCATCACTGACGGAGTTTGATATGAACAATAATTATAATTATAGTATATTTTACTTGTCATATTGCAAATAAATTTTGAAGCTAGTTAGAATTTGTAAGATGCCATCAGATTAAGGACAATTCGGCATTTTATTGGAGGTATTTTTGTATTAAACACAAATAATTACAGTACAAGTTGGTGATGTTCCGTCAAAATTTTAATATGTGCTTATGTCTCGTTAATACAACTCAGTACACTACTCAAGGTGGTAACGTTTCTTGATAATAAAGGTTGGCACGTAAAAGATGCACTAAAGACTTGATAAATTAATACTCGATTATTTAATAAACCCTATATATAATATTTTTTACCGGTCTCGACTTGGGAATAACGTATTAAATTAATAAACTCTTTAAAATTACAAGATAATACATTTTTGATAATTTCTATAGACCACATTTAAAATATAAATTAATAATTTTCTATATATTACATATTATAATATGAATGAATTGCGAAAGTTTTTTCTGTTGAGATGTCATGTGTATAGGATTTGTTTGTGTTATCAAATTTAATAGACCCTTCAATCTCAGAAATATTTTTTAATGTCCATAAAGTAAAATCGAGAATATAAAAGCATAATAAGATGTGAGATTTAAGAGTTCTTTTACATTTGGTCATTAATTTAGTTTACGTATATGAAAAAATAATTAAGTGGATGTTTGAAATGTATTTTTAAATTGAATATTTCATTATAAATTAATAAATTATTAATTAATATATAAATTAATAATTATATTAATTAATAACTTTTTTAATTAATAAAATTTAATAGTCCCAAGACTATTAATTTATAGAGTTTCTATAGTATTAAAGACCCTATTAAATGATACCAAAGATAATAATAATAATAATAATAATAATAATAATAATAATAATAATAATAATAATAATAATAATAATAAATGTACGAGGAGGATAATGAATGGACAAAACCCCATAATTTTCAAGATTCTAAACCATACAGAATTACCAATGAAGATAGAATTTAATTAAATTTCAGTCACACATTTTAAATTTCAATCCAATCCAAAAAAAAAAAAACAGACCTAGGATCTCCACAAGCTTCACATTCCTCATCTCCATACTTACCAATAACTAAAATTACCCAAAAAAAATAAATATAAATAAATATAAAATAAAAAAAATTTAAGTGGAGAAGAGTAACCCTAACATCCGAACCTCAAAATCCATCCTTTAGGCTTGAATTATTAAGGTTTTCACCTCATCGATCATCCATAGCCCGCCACGTGTCACAAAACCCTATCTTCGTTATGTGGCCAATAAGCTCTCAATCTTCCATATCTTCATAAGTAATAAATAACGTACATATTATTGTAATGATTACTATATAAAGTGCTTCCACACAACATATGCCACACCACTTCAATAGTACACACATCAGTGAAGCTCCGCCGCTTAAAAACAGCCACTCTAACTAATGGCCGCCGCCGTCTCAACCGTCGGAGCTGTCAACCGCCTACCGGTAAATATTTATTCTTTCTTGATTAATTCTTACATGGAATCTTAAGACTAACCAATAATGGATTGCACAATTTGATATGCAGTTGAAGTTGAATGGGGCGGGCTCGGCAGTTTCGGTCCCTAGCTCCTCGTTCCTCGGCTCGGGCTTGACGAGGGTCGGCTACTCGGTCGTCCCGAAGGCATCGCCGGGCTCGAACAGCAACGGCTCGTTTAAGATTGTCGCCTACGACGAGGATAAGCAGACGAAGCAAGACAGATGGAAGGGGCTGACGGAGGACATATCGGACGACCAACAAGACATCACGAGGGGGAAGGGTATGGTCAACTCCCTCTTCCAAGCCCCGTCCGGCATGGGAACGCACGACCCCGTCCTAAGTTCGTACGAATACCTCAGCCAAGGACTCAAAACGTAATAATAATGATAAAATTCTCGGGCTCTTTAATTTTGTCGTCGTTGTTATTACATTGCCGAGCCGTCCAATCCGCCGGCGATGATATGTTTATGGTGGATTTATTTTAGGTACAACCTCGACAACACGATCGACGGGCTCTACATCGCCCCGGCGTTCATGGACAAGCTCGTGGTTCACCTTGCGAAGAACTTCATGAAGTTGCCTAACATCAAGGTCGTTTTTTTAGTTTCTTCTAGAAGCTTCGCCGGGAGTATTGTTTCGTATTTATTTTCGAACCTTTTGCCGGTTGGGTCGAGGTTGAGGTCAAAACCTAGGACGTGATGTAGACCCGACTCTGATACCATGCTGAATAGATAACCCTAATTAGTTGGAAACCCTAGTAAATCGGCATTCGTTAACCCTTAAAAGCCGCTATTATGGCCTGACTCTGATACCATGTTGAATAGATAACCCTAGTAAGTCGGAAACCCTAGTAAAGTGAACTTCGATAACCGTAATAAATCGTTCGAATTCTATTACCAGGTTCCGCTTATCTTGGGTCTATGGGGAGGAAAAGGACAGGGAAAATCGTTCCAGTGCGAGCTCGTCTTCGCCAAGATGGGAATCAAGTGAGCGTTTTCGTATATACGTAATAAAATGTTTTCTTTTAAATACAAATAAAAAAAATAGCTGACCGGGAAATCAACGGGCAGCCCGATCATGATGAGTGCGGGAGAGCTCGAGTCGGGCAGCGCCGGCGAGCCCGCGAAGCTCATCAGGCAGAGGTACCGCGAGGCAGCCGACATCATCGGCAAGGGCAAGATGTGCTGCCTCTTCATCAACGACCTCGACGCCGGGGCGGGCCGGATGGGCGGGACCACCCAGTACACGGTCAACAACCAGATGGTCAACGCCACGCTCATGAACATAGCCGACAACCCGACGAACGTGCAGCTCCCCGGGATGTACAACAAGCAGGAGAACCCCCGCGTGCCCATCATAGTGACGGGAAATGACTTCTCTACCCTTTACGCCCCGTTGATCCGTGACGGCCGTATGGAGAAGTTCTACTGGGCCCCGACCCGCGAGGATCGGATCGGAGTGTGCAAGGGCATCTTTAGGACCGACTCTGTGCCCGAGGAGCACATCGTTACCCTCGTCGACAAGTTCCCCGGGCAGTCCATCGGTCAGTAAGATTTTCTGGCAGTTGGGCTTATGCCTTTATCTGTCGATGCGTAATAAAATAATAATAATAACCCAACTCCATTTGGATGTGTGCAGACTTCTTCGGTGCACTTAGGGCTAGGGTTTACGACGATGAGGTGAGGAAGTGGGCCGAGGGCGTTGGGGTCGAGAACATCGGTAAGAACCTCGTGAACTCGAGGAGGGGCCCGCCAACGTTCGAGCAGCCGAGGATGACCCTCGAGAAGCTCTTGGAGTACGGAAACATGCTCGTGGCCGAGCAAGAGAACGTCAAGAGGGTTCAACTGGCCGACAAGTACTTGAGCGAGGCCGCCCTCGGCGAGGCCAACAAGGACGCCATCGACCGCGGCGTTTTCTAAATCCGTTATTAAAGAATTTATGTGTTTATATTCTTGTTTTGAAAGCCGTTTCCGATCAACTGAAAATGGGAAAGGAAACTAACTTGGCTGCAAGAAGTTATTGATAGATAATAATATTGTAATTTTTTTTTTGTCTCTCTATAAATCGTGGTTTTGTAATTTATATATTTTGTGGTTTTCCTGTCATTATCGTGTTATATAAATATGATAAAAAATGGTATTGTTTCCTTAATTTATTTCTACAATTACACTTCAATTTTCTTGCTTAATTATTCAAATTCAAGTTCTCTACCATTATTACAATCAATTGACAATCTCTTAAAAGGGAAGAGTTCATTTATTCAGAAAATGCAAGTGTGCTATCAAAATAGTAACACATTTGCGAATGATATATTAAACCTAGCCCTTTTTGCAAGTTTGCTTGTAATAAATAAGCTTATTCTTGGAGAAGTTTGATAAATGGTAAGAATAATAATCCATTTTTTTATTTTTTTTTCGTTATGGAAGTATTAATGATCGCAAAAATCATTTTAAAAAAAAATAGTTTTGCTAATAGGCCCATCGATCTCATATTGAAGTCATAATAGTTTTGGGCTTCTCATCGATATATGTTATTACAATTTGAACATGAATATGCGAAATTATTTTTACATATTTATAGTTATGTAAAAATTAGTCCAATAATGTGATGAATAAATCCCGAAGAACTCAGTTGCTGCTCATTGCTAATATTCTCATTACATACATTATTATTTGTATTGTAACATCTCGAAACGACAACGTTTGACAGTAACCTAAACACATTCCAAGAAAACCCTACAATACTGTCCAAGAAGCTTATACAAATATGCAATTCACATGTCGTAAAATCGTAAAGATTTAAGGGTTTTTAAGCTTTCACATGTCGACAATCATAAGATATACCAAAAGGTGAGATCAGTATATATATATATATATATATATATATATAATCATTAGTGTGACAAGGAGAGAATTTTTGCTATTTATATAAAAAAAAACAAAGAATAAAAATTGATGCTTACCAAGGTATCATATATCATCATCATCATCATCATAGTGATGTCTCGCCGGCATAAGATCCTACCAAACCACATGAAATAATTAGCCATGTTTGCTGCCACTGCAGCATCATCAAGATTCTCATATCTTTGCTTTCTCTCCTGCCCATAAAAAGGGCTACTATATATTTTATTTTATTTTTTTAAAAAAAGAATTATTAGAAATATTTTGGCCTATATGAGCCCTATTAATAAGAGAAGCAAATATGTGAATCTTGATGATGCTCCAGCAGCAAATAACTGACTTGATGTCTTCCTCCAGCAAAAAAAAATTACAAGCATGTAATAAGGGACAAAGCTAACCCTCCAAGACAAAACCCTAACTTGGGTTTTCTTACACAAATGTTGAGATAGATTCATTTGGTTAAAACGCTTAGATGAATAGGGTTCGAACAAAATAAAATGATGAATAAAAAAAACAAACATTTGAGAGAGAGAGAGAGAGAGGGAGAGAGATGGATGAATGAAGAAGCTTTAAATAGGGTTCTTATTTATAGAGAGTGAAGGGAGGAATTACAACAGTTGAACCCGAAATTTTAGGACAAGCTGTTTGTGAATGAACTTTCACACACAAACACACACAGAAAACACACTAAAACACACACACACACACAATATAATATGTAATAGAGAGGGATAGATATACAGAATATTGTGGAGTAGTGAGAGAGACGAAACTTAGCTGTAACAGTTAAGCATCGCAATCTCAGGGACCAAAGCTTTATTACATACTGTGCAGAAGCTACAGATATCAGTGGAAAGTTACTTAATATCATATCTCAAAATAGAAAATTTTTAGGCAGCATTAATAGATTTGTGGGTGTGATTTGTTGCGTCCTGCAAACACTTTTTTTTTTCAGAGAATTAGGCGGAAAATAATTATAATAATAATAATAAAAATAAATGCAAATTTGACATTTGATTGATTTGATATGTAAGAGGCTGAGATGGGCATTTAGGGTTTTCTCTTGAGACTTAGAAATATTAAAACCAATATTGCATATATATATATATATATATATATATATATATATATATTTGTATATGAGCGGGTATCTCAACGCCATCGTAGTCATCACACTTCGAATTAAGTTCGTCTTATGCGAATCTGAAACTCACTTTCGACCGTAGGACGACATCAGCTTCTAACGAGACTAATCTCTATGGCCTACTTTGTACTATTCCAAGTCCTCATAGAGAAAGATATTTTATATTTTTTAAATAATAACTAAAATAGGAATTGTTAGAACTATTTTCTATTTTCAAATTTACTACTTTTAAATTGAGACTCATCAATTGCAGTGTGTAAAAGTGTGTTGTTTGTCTACCATTAATATTCACTATATAATCATGCGTATCATAACTCTGGCAGTGTTGACCAATTTTGATTTTTTAAATATTTTTATTTAATGTTTTTGTTTTTTTTTTTTAATTTAATGTTTTTGCTTTTTTTTTTTTAAGTTCACTGGAAAAATAGAAAAATATTAAAAATAAAATACCTCAACTATAAGATTACGATCAATTAATTGTAAGGGCTTTAATAATTTTTATTTGATACAAATCCTTCGTTGAAAATAATATATATATATATACTATATATTCCTAAATCCCACAACCCATTCCTTCACTAATACAAAAATATAGTTTTGAAACATATATATCATATAAAAATAATTAATTAGGACATGAAGATTGTAAGTTACATATTTAAGTGGGAGTACCTTTATGTTTCTATATTAATTAATGAAATATCCTTTTTAGTGTTATATCAATTGATTTCGAGGGATCAGACCGATATAAGTCAGAGCACGAGCTCCGTTGAATACGGGATAGTTGTCGGGAGAGAGTTCACACTTACATAATTAAAAATAAAATAAAAAAAATGTCGTATTTTTGTTTTTATTTATTTTTGTAATATATATATATATATATACATAATTATTATTTTTATTTAATTTAATCCAAGTCATCCTCGTATCATCAGATTCGAGATCGAGAGAAAGGCAGGCCTTGATTGCGCAACTCCCATGTACTTTTTACTTTAATGCTTGAATCTTATTAATTTGTTAATAATATTATTTTTTAAATTTAGTTTGACTACATTTATACATGAAATAGAAGATCTATCAAATAAAACATATAAGCATAGTGTGTGCAATAATAAATAAATATATATTATTTTATAGTATAAGATTTATTTAAATTTAATTAATATTTGAAATTATTATTTATTTTAACGGTGTATTAATTAAAAATAAAAAATAACTTATGAGGATATAAGTGAAATAAATAATAAAATGAAGGATCAAATTGTAAATTTTCATCCAAACTTACATCCAAATTGATACATCAAAATTGACAATTTTAAAGCTGTCATCACCCTTAATATATAAAAACATATGCTACGAGTATTAAAGGGTTTAATTATAATTGTACAAAAGTAAAGGAGTCGACTGCAATTGTTTGTATCAAATCAATTATATAATAAGATCTCTTGGTATCAAACATAATCAAATTATGTATATGTATTTTATGTTGGTCTAACGGTAAACGATGCGAACATTAGGTTAAGGAAATTCCGAGTTTGTGCGAGGCACAATTTCCTCTGATTTATAGGTCTGTCTCCTAGGATATGTCGGAAGAAAGTGACTTCGTCGTGCACTGAAGAAATCACCGGCGAACTTGTGAACTTTGAATGATTTTTCTCACTGATTTCCAGGTTTATTTATAGGGAACATGCGAACTTGAACAAGAACTTTTGAACTTTGAATGATTTTTCTCACTGATTTCCATGTTTATTTATAGGGAACAGTAGGTTAAGGAAATTTCGAGTTTGTGCGAGGCACAATTTCCTCTGATTTATAGGTCTGTCTCCCAGGATATGTCGGAAGAACGTGACTCCATCGTGCACTGAAGAAATCACCGGCGAACTTGAACAAGAACTTTTGCGAACTTGAACAAGAACTTTTGAACGGTAGAGCAGAAGACGATAAGCCTTTGAATGTTTTTCCTCACTGATTTTTAGGTTTATTTATAGGGAGCATATACCCTTTCAAGAGGCATGCAACCCTTTGAAGCCAACATGTTCTGTCCGAAATGCAGGTTGATCAGACCCGCTCGTTTTTGGTCCGGCATTCGTGTGCGCAGGTCGCGCGCTCGCTCACAAGTCGGCTGGATTTGCACCCCCTGCGTGCGCACGCCAGCGACATAGTTTATGTATAATATTGCTACCATTTTTTATACAATAAAATACACAACTATATATAAGGTGCTCAAAACCTCTTGTTCCAACCAATGTGAGACAACAACTTTTATTTTTCCATTCTTTTTATTTTATTTCCCAAGCTAAGCCCAAATCTCATTCAAGCCCAATACTAATAAGTCCAACATTTTATACCTAAATAATAATATTAAGACCATCTTCAACCGAAACATTAATTTTCAAACCCAAACTCATTCTCAAACTCAAAATGCAGTAATTCATCTCCAACCGTTAAACTCATTCTCAAACTCAAAAGTATATTCTCGTAATATTCACTTTCACGCCAATTTTTGTAACTTTTCAATTCTACCTACATATTTAATAACTTTACAAAATAATATTTAATTTTTGTATTATATATAAATGAAATATAAAAAATAAATAATATGATATAATATATCTTAATTATTAATAAATAACTAAGCAATATATTTTTATTTATTATTTTATTTTTATTTATGGTTGATTTAGTAATTAAAAATAAATAAAGGACTCTAAAGCAATTATAAAAGTACAAACCCAAAAAACGAGTTCAAACGCAAAAATGGGTTTATATAGGAGAGAGAAAGTAAAAAAAATCATTTTGAGTTTGAGTTTCAATTACGATTGGGACCATTTTATCCCATTTTTTAAGTTTTGGGGTACAGTTGGAGATGGTCTAATAATAATGACAGGAAAAAAAAAAAAACAAACATCAAAGCCTATCTATGTAATGTTGCGAAGGTCTTGACAAACCTAAGGCATTTCAGACAAATACCAAGGCGCCTCCAAAATGGTACAAGGTTTTATAGGTTTATGATATGACGTATCATTCATATATTAAATTTATGTTCCCGTGACTTTATTATTATTATTATTATTATTATTGTTATTATTTTCCTTTTTATTTATAATTTTTATTCATTCTGTGTCATCGAGGAGAGTTCGAATAGCTAATTTTCGAAGCTCCATCTCAATAATAATCTCTCGAGATTGGCTCATGAAGTCGTTTACTCAACAAATCATGCTCGACCTTAATGTTAAAAACTTTAAATTTAGATTAAATTTTCTAAAAAAATTAAAAATATTAATAAATGCCAAAGAGCCAACAACTTTCGAACAATTACGACGAAGCTCGAGCTCAACTCGACAATCATGAGCACGAGCGAAATTGGTTCATCGAATATGTGAGCTGACAACAACAGCAACAACAACAACAATAATAATAATAATATAATAATAATAATAATAATAGTAATAATAATAATAATAATAATAATAATAATAATAATAATAATATCTATTACCTTACTTTACACAAACGGTTAAAATTTCCGATAAAATTGACGTTAATCATGACGGAAGGATCAAATTGGTCCAAAATCGACAACATCAGAAACTAAATTGGTTCAAACAAAAGATCAAAGACTAAATTGGTCCGCATGGTAAACATTGAGGACCATTTTGAATTTTCTCTCGTTATTTGGGATGGTGTCGAATTGATATAACTGAGAAGCCCAAATATGCCCATTAATGTAAGCCTTAAAAAGTACAGGCCCACTTTTTTTTTTTTTTTCTTCTTATTTTTTCCCAGAACAAAGTTGTCTGACTGTCCCCTATCAAAAAACGACGCCGTGTAGATCAAATCGAAACACGAAAAATGCTGACGAATTTTGGGGCAACGGCCGATTCGTTGAGCAAGGCCTCGACGATGGTGCTGCGGTTCGGTACGGACGCGCACCTTTACGATGATCCGGATGACGTCAGCATCGGTCCGCTTTTGGACAGCAAGTTCGACTCTGACAAGTGCGAAGCCCTCAAGCGTCTCCTCGCTCTCATAGCCCAGGGCTTCGATGTCTCCAACTACTTCCCTCAGGTTTTGATATTTCAAATAATTAGATTGTGGATTGTGTTGATGGTTGGGGTTGGAGTTGCATTTTCCGTGGCGGCATATATGATATCTATTTCAAGTCTGACGAGCTTGTATTGGGGCGTTTTGCGTTTAATCGAGTTTTACGAACTGAGTTTGAGTTTTGGAGGAGACCGATCAGATTTCATTTATATTTATTATTGCTTATCGAGCTCAATCGAATCGAGTTTGACTTTTTTTTTACAATCTATTTGGTTATCAGTCGGGTGATACTTAAATGAGCTTTTCTTAGCTTGTATACGCAAACGAGTTCATCTTGAGTAGCTTCATTTTTCATATCTTTGATGATAGTTTAGTTAGTTGAGCTTCCATTGTCATCTGTAGTAAAAATGTGGTTTCAGTTGATGTAGTTTCCATTAAACTGAGCTTTAGCAAACATCAAATAGTGTAGTTTGATACCCTACATTTTCTTACGCGATGGTATATTTTTTTTTTTTTCAAAATCTAATATATTGGTTGAAACAACAGGTAGTGAAGAACGTGGCATCACAGTCACTGGAAGTGAAGAAATTAGTTTATGTGTACTTGCTACATTATGCTGAGAAGTATGTTTAGCAAAATCTATTAATTTTCCTCATAATTTAATTAAGTTCCATTCTTCCAACAATATATTGTTTTGGGGCGAAAATTGTTGTAGGGAGGCAAAAAAAATTGTTGTGTTGTATTGGTATTGATGTCAAAGAAATGTTGTTTCTTTTTCAATTATTTGTAGGAGGCCCAATGAGGCATTGCTGTCCATAAATTACTTTCAGAAGGATTTAGGTGACCCAAACCCTTTGGTGAGGGCTTGGGCTCTCCGTACGATGGCTGGTATTCGCCTGCACACTATTGCTCCCATAGTCTTGATGGCCGTGGGGAAATGTGCACGCGACCCAACTGTCTACGTTAGGAAGTGTGCTGCCACTGCACTGCCAAAGTTGCACGATTTGCGTTTGGAGGAACACACAGCTGCCATTGAAGAGGTTGGTTTTGAAACTTTCTTTTTGTATTTTTTTTAATATGTGATTGTTGAAGTCATAGATCTTCATGATGTGAGTATGGGAATGCTATGCTCTGCATGTTCTTTTGAGCACGAGCAAGTACTTTGTCTGGTAAGTGGATAATGGATATTTGGCAAGTCAAAATGGCTGACTTCTGTTGTTATTTAAGTGATGAAGTGTCTTAAAATGAAAATTTTATCAATATCAGTTTGTATAAGTTGAACTCTCAGCAGTACTTCTCACTTTTTATTTATAATATATGATTACTTAACTGTTATTCTAATATGGGTTTGACCTGCGAAGGCAGATCTAGGAGAGAGTCTTTGAAGAAAGATTTGTGAAACACGATACTATTTGCGAATATCAATTTTCCATGTTCCATGTTTCGTTCTTTTTCTGTTGCTGAGTTATGATGTACATACTGTCTGCATGGCTCAATTGTACAATATCATGCAGATTGTAGGGATTTTACTGAAAGACAACTCTCCTAGCGTTGTTGGTTCAGCTGCAGGTGCTTTTGCTTCTATCTGCCCAAATAATTTCTCTCTCATCGGAAAAAATTACAGAAAACTTTGCGAGACTCTTCCTGATATAGAAGAATGGGGACAAATTGTTTTAGTTGAAATTCTTCTACGCTATGTAATTGCAAAACACGGTTTGGTTGAGGACTCTCTATTGGCTCCTCTCAGTGCTTCAGCGAAGAGTGGCTTACAAAAGGACGATATGGAACCTGATCTTGAGATGAATCGTCACCTCAGTGATTCTAGTCTCTACATTTGTCCTGAGATAGTAGATATAGTTCGCAGAAGCTACCTTGAAGGCCCAGACAAGTATTTGTCACAGTTGGGGGATATTAAGAGTGATTCTTTTACACCAGATCCTTCACATGTTACATCTCCCAAAAGCAATGATGATATTAGGCTCCTGTTGCAATGCACATCACCATTATTATGGAGTTATAATAGTGCTGTGGTGCTTGCCGCTTCTGGCGTTCACTGGATTATGGCACCAAAGGAGGACGTTGTTAAAATTGTTAAGCCTTTGCTATTCCTGCTGAGGTCATCTGGCTCCTCGAAATATGTGGTACGTAATTGCCTCGATAAAAAATTATGATATGTAATGTTGATAGATTAACATTTATGTACCGAAAAATATCAGAGATTTGGCCTTCTTAAGTAATATTATATTTTCCCGTTACCTGTCCTTGTTTTCATATAGATATTCCCTTTATTATATATGTGGTGAATGTGTGTAATATATTTATTGCACTTATGTGATTAGTTTATTTATTTTTTGCCCTGTTTGTGAATGTAGTGGTCTGATGGTTTCCTGTTAATTTTTGTTTTATTTTTACAATAAAAGGAGGTCATTGTATTTGTTCACTGTACTGCTGCTTGATTGCAATCATGGATTCATAAATTCTACTACGACCTTCTCAAAGAAGATTTTTCTTTAATTTCCCGTAGTGGTGTTTTTGGCTTGAAGCCTTTGTGTTACTATCTTCAAAATTTATTAGTTCTAAAATCATAGTCATGCTGGCATCAAAGAGTCTCTCGATAATATCTGTAGATGCGTCTTTGTAAGATATGAAACAACTTTACTTTTGGTTGTGCAGGTTCTTTGCAATATCCAGGTGTTTTCCAGAGCCATGCCGTCTTTATTTTCTCCATACTTCGAGGACTTCTTCATCAGTTCTTCAGATGCTTATCAAATCAAAACTCTGAAGCTTGAAATACTCTCTTGTATAGTCACATCCTCTTCAGTTTCTTCAGTTTTCCTGGAATTTCAGGTACCTTCATTTTGTAATTTTTATTCCTTTTTTACTTTTGTTTTCTTTAGTTTATTATGTTTCTTAGACAATAAATAAGATTCATTTCTGTCAATTACGTTGTTTTTTCTCCACTGTAGTTGATAGAACCTGGTATGTTGTTGAACTTTTCATAATTTAACATGTAAAACCTGAGGTCTCTTCGTGGTCTTAGATGGTCTCTCTAAAACTAATAATCACTGTTCTGTATGTGGCATCCGTGAGATGATTCAGAATTTTCACCACACTCCTAGACTTATTCATGCAAACAAATAATCCAAGGAATATATAAATCATGATAATTTTGTCAAGCTTAAAATCGTTGAAATGAGAATTAAGGATTTTGGGCGTTCACATTCTTTATTTTATTCACGGAGCCTCTTGGCCCAATTGCTGTAACCAATTACTGTTAAGAGATGCTTATAATTTTTGTTCATTTATAGGATTATATCAGAGATCCAGACCGAAGGTTTGCTGCTGATGTTGTTTCTGCCATTGGTTTATGTGCACAACACATTCCGGATGTTGCTAATACGTGTTTGGAAGCGCTATTGGTCTTAGCTTTATCAGGTATATGTATTATTTCATGAAATTTTTTGTTATGGTTATCTTGCCTTTTTTTAAAAAAAAATAATCCTACCTCTAATTTGAAATTCTTATATATGTTATGAAATTTCAGAATCTTCACATAGCAACCCAGGTTCATCGAGTGAAGAAGAAATTGTTCTGGTGCAAGCAATAAAGTCTATAAAGGCAATTATAAAACACGATCCTCCCAGTCATGAGAATGTGAATATTTCAATCTCTTCTTCGTTTTATGCTTTTTATTTTGTTCATATTTTATTACTCTCAGCACAACACTTGAGTCTACATACATGTCTGTTTGTGAGACATATGCCTCATTCGATTTATGATCATACAGTGCCTTTATTCAAGATTGATACGTACAATGGTGATTTAGAAAAGTAGTTTCAGCGATGCCTATTGGAAGAGAAAATTTATCTGACATTCTTCATCATTTCAAGGTAATTGTTCACTTGATCCGAAGCTTGGATTCAATTAAGGCACCGCCGGCACGTGCTATGGTTATATGGATGATGGGTGAATATAGTGACATTGGGGATCTCATTCCTAAGATGATACCGATACTATTTAAGTACCTTGCTCATTGGTTTACTTCAGAAGCAGTTGAAACAAAGCTTCAGATTATTAATGCCTCCATCAAGGTAATTAATGAGAATTTTTCGCATCTCACTTTGCTACTGAAACATTTTTCATCCCCATTTAGGTTATTGATTGAAGTAGCTTGTCTAGGATGGTTGATGAAGATTTTTTCTGTGAAATCTAAATCTACGAAAGGTGTATTAGCAATTTCGTTTTGATTAATATCACCTCGTGTCTTTAAAGGTCCTGTTACATGCCAAAGGGGACGACGTTTCTCAACTGCATAAAGCGGTTATTTATGTACTTGAACTAGCCAAGTGTGACCCAAGTTATGACGTTCGAGACCGTGGTTCTTTTTTGAAGAATCTTCTCACTCAGTGTGTGGGGACACATGCTCTAGAAGAAGCGACGGACCAAAAAGAGAACAAAGATCTAAAGCATGTCCTCTCCGAACATATATTTGGGCGAAAAACAAAAGTACTATCGGAACCATCAAGCTATCGATTTTATCTTCCCGGGTCACTCTCTCAAATCGTTCTTCATGCAGCTCCTGGATATGAACCTCTTCCAGAGCCTTGTAGTTTAGTCGATGATGAGACCAATGAGTCCCAAAACTACATACCAAGAGCAAACGCAAGTGAACGCAATGGAATTGGTAATTCTGAATCTCTCGACGAAGAGGATACATCTGGCTACAGTTCTAATGGGTCCGCGACTGCTTCGGAGGATAGCTATGACAGTACATCAGTTAGTGATGGAAACAGTGAAGCCGGCGAGTTGATTCATCTCTCCGATGGGGCTTCAGCTTCGAGAAATCAAACTCGGGGCTCAGAAGATTATAATTCGTCTGACTTGAATGATTTCGGTGAATTGATGTCAAAAAAGGCGCTTGAGTCTTGGTTGGACGAAAGCCCTGGTCCGAGCCATGATTCATCCGACGTAGCTCAAGTGCAAAGATCACTTGCCAGAATCTCAATCAAGGATATGAGCCAACTGATCAAACCCAAGTCGTATAAACTCGTGGATCCTTCAAGTCAGGATGGGTTAAGTGCGAGCTACTCCTTTTTGCCCGAGGCTTCTAGCATATCATCTCATCTGATATGCTTAGAGGTGTCCTTTCAAAATTGTTCGAACGAGCACCTCTCTCATATATATCTCGCCGAAGATGAATCCGAAAAAGGCTCAGATTCTTTAGAACAATCAGAATCATCAAGTGAAAGAAGGTATAAATGTACTATCTGAAAGTCCCAAGTACTTTCCCATTATTTTCTGCACGTCCTAAACTAGGTTTACGATCTTCTTACCCATCTGACTAACCTTTGATTTTATAGTTTGGCGTCTCATGGCGAAATTTCAACGATGGTCCCTATGGAAGAGATAAGCAGCCTCGAACCTGGCCAAACAGTAACACGAACAGTTCATGTTCGGTTCGAACACCATCTCTTGCCCTTGAAGCTTGTCTTATGGTGTAACGGCAGAAAACAATCGGTCAAGTTAAGACCCAACATTGGTTATTTCATAAAACCTCTTCCAATGGACGTCGAAACGTTTACAAACAAGGAGTCCCAACTTCCCGGGATGTTGGAGTACACAAGAAGGTCAGTCTCTTTTCGAATTAAAAAACAGCCTTAGATCTTAGAATCACTCTTACAATTCCCCCCCCCCCCGTCCCCGTACTTTCTTTCTCTTGCAACAACAGGTGTACCTTTTCAGACCACATAAGCGACGTAAATGACAAGAACGAGCATTTGCAGACGAAAGACAACTTCTTGATAATATGCGAGAAACTGGCCTTGAAGATGCTCAGCAATGCGAACCTTTTCCTCATATCTGTAGACATCCCCGTGGCTTCGAACCTCAACGAAGTGTCCGGTCTGTGCCTTCGGTTCAGCGGCGAGATTCTGAGCAGCTCGTTTCCTTGTTTGATAAAGCTCACGCTCGAAGGTAACTGCGATCAACCGCTCGATGTCTTGGTGAAGATGAACTGTGAAGAGACTGTGTTTGGTATGAATCTTTTGAATAAGGTTGTCAATTTCTTGGCTGAAGAACCATCTGTGTAAACTAAGGTTTTGGATAACAAAAAAAAAAAGGAAAAAGAAAAATCAGTGTGTAATTTGGTCAAATATCGAGTTTTTTTTTCTTCCACGTGATTAATTTTTGCTATATGCTTTTATCTATATACTACATATAATTGGAGAACAATTCATAGTAATTGTCTTCAAATTGTTTTGGTATGATAATAATAATTATTATTTTATTCTTAGTTTTTAAATATATTTCAATTATATCCTTCAAAATTGTTTTTTATGTATACTTAAAAATAATATATATTGATATTATAATTTCATCTATTAACTTAATATAGTAATTAATATTATATATATTTATATATTAAAGCACAAATACTAGTTATTATTATTGGCGTTGTTCTATCTCTAAATTGCTTATGTAGTAAGCTTGAGGGACAAATGTTTGGACAATAAAAATCGAGCTTGGCCGATGAGGTCTACATTATTTGAGTGGGAGATCAGATGATCGAATTTTTCTTACGAGCAAATACCTTGAATAATTAAGTCTATCACATATGGATGTATCCTACTGTAGATTACTTAGTTGGTAGTGTATTGTGCTTGTTCTCGGGATTTACCTGGTCCAAGAGTCCAGAATTCTTGGAATCTAAAAAGGAAAAAAATAAAAAAACGAGCTTGAAATAATATAATATTGGTGATGCGAAAGTGATTCTAAGGATCCTCTTCAAAGAAATGACATAGTGATTAGATAACATTAGGACCAATGATGCTTTGATGGAATGATGGTATGGTAATTAGGTGCAATGTAATGACAATTAATTATTAAAGATAGAATATTAACAACATCCAATTTTGATGTATAAAGCTCATCTCCCGGTAAAAATTGTGTCAAATCAGTTAGTATTAATGTAAAAAAAAAAGTTAATTAGGTTTCAGTCCTTTCAAAATATTGTCCAGACCCTTCAGAAAAAAATTTATTTCAAATGACTCAATTTCGGTAAAACTTATCAATAATAACATAAACTTACAAAAGTGTTATAGAAGAGATATCAGGAGTACTTTTTGTGTTACAAACTTACAATATATTATTATTGCAATATAATAAAGTATTACTATAAAAATACGGGTCCTTGAAACTTTTTTTTTTTTCTGAAAGTGTTTGGATACTAAATTTATTTTCTGACCTCACTTGAAACAAAATTTGCCAAAAAAAAAATTAAAACCAAAGAAAAAAAAACATTTATTACACTACAAACTAGTGTCGTCACCTACACAGATAATAACGTGAACTAACTCTCAAAAAGGAAAAAAAAAATGACCGAAAACTAAATAGAAATAAGAAAAATAAATATCATCCGCACAGCACAGCAGAAGCAGCTCTGCTCTCAAGCTCAACAACCACTCATGGACGGCCAAAAGAAACCCAAACCCAGCCCAAAAGCGGCCGCCGCCGCCGCAGCGGACCTCTCCTTCAAACCCTCCTCCGCCGTGAAAGGCCTACGGTTCGGCGGCCAGCAATTTATAGTCAAGTCCTTCACCATCCGCCGCTCCAAACCCCACGAGTTCTCCCACCTCATAAACCTCCCAAGTTATACCACCAACAACGACGCCTCCGATCAACCGCCGCCGCCGCCACTAGCCTCCACGTCCGCGTACATCCCCACCAACTTCACCATCCTCGCCCACCGCGCGTGGCACACTCTCACCCTCGGCCTGGGCACCAAGAAGTCGAAGGTCGTCGCCTTCGTGTTCGAGTCCGTACAGCTCAAGTCGCAGGTGGAGAGGCGGTGGCCGGCGGAGGTCACGCTCGGCGAGGTGAACAAGAAGATGGTCCGAGGGATCGACGGCTGCGAGCTGGCGAGGTTCAAGTTCAGAAAGGGCTGCGTTACGTTCTATGTCTACGCCGTGAGGAGGATTGGGAATATAGCTTTCGGAAAAGTCGAGGATCTGAGGTGTGTGTTGGAATGTGTGGTGGCCCTCAAGGATTTCGTGGATCACACGGCGTTGCTCGCCTTGCCGGAGCAGAGGAGTATAGGCTGCGCGCCGCCGATGGCGGTGGCGCATTGATTGTCCTTCCCTTTGCTTTGCTGGTGCCTTTTTCTAATTTTCGGTATTTTTCCTTTTTTTTTTATACTATTATTCGACATTATTTTCCTTTTCTTGATTTTGAATCTTTTGACAGGCGACGTCATATAATTTTTACGGGATAAAAGTACCCCATGTTTACCCTATATACTAATTTAGTCTTCGATGTTTTACATGAACCAATTTAGTCCCAAATATTATCAATTTCGGACCAATTTTGTCTTTCCGTCACGATAAACGTCAATTTTGACGGAAATTTCACACGTGCCTCATAATAAATCAGGATTTGAGGGTTCGTACTGTTTTCTTCTAATGTCAATGAAGCTCGACGAAATAGATGATTTAGTGCTCATATTCGGATTCGGATTTTAGAGGAGAAATTTTTAGTTTCGTGCTTTAATTTCAGTAACCATTTCAATTTTATCGATCCAGACATAATTTATTGTGAGACACGTGTGTGATTTTCGTTAAAATTGACGTTTATCATGACAGATTGCCAAATTGGTCCAAAATCGACAATATAGAGGACTAAATTGGTTCAGACAAAACATCGATGTCTAAATTGGTTCATGGGGTAAACATCGATGATCATTTTGTATTTTATCCTAATTTTTACTAATTGAATTAGATATTATTTTATTTTGAAGATTTAATAAATTGAATATATATACATAGATGAAATAGGATTTATTCGACAATTCTATGTGAGATGTATATATTTTTGGTTGTATTGTTGAGACGTGAGATATAAAAATTCGGTTATGTCCTATTATTATTAAAAAATTGGTGTAGGTTCATTTTCTTTGCTTTTTAATAATTGAAATATTGGTAAGTATAATTAATATAATGTGTGACATCGAATAAATGTTTTAACAATCTTTCGGAGAAAGCTTAACATATAGAACCGCACAATTAATGCTATCCTTTTTTTAAGCCTATTAATTGTATATTAAGTTCAGTTAAAAACGAATCTAAATATAATTGTCCACTATGAGACGATAGATGACTAATTGTAAAATTTCGTTAATAGGCCTACGCGCACGAGCCCACGTAAGAGGAGAGTTGACCGCATAAGATTTGAGACTCCATCCTAAAATCAATTGGTGATAGTCAATCTCTCCAATTTTAATCGACGTGGGATGATATATGTGTTATGTTCCTTAACACTCCCCCTCATATGCGAACATTTTTTTTTAATCGGACGGAAACACCACTCTTTTTCGAATTCGTCGTATTTTTTTTAAATAGAGTCGGATAAGAAACGTCATTCTTTTCGAACTTCACTAATCATTAGGATCTTCCGCTCTGATACCATGCGAAATTTCGTTATTGGGCATACGCACACGGGCCTGCATAGGAGGAGAGTGGACCTCATAAGCTTTGAATTTTCATCCTAAAAATAATTGGTGATAAGTGGAGTGACCCATCAATTTATATGATAGTCAATCTATCCATTTTTAATCGATGTGGCATACATATGAGTTATGTTATTTAACACTAATACCAGATTTATATATCACGTTCTAGTCCACATAAACTACGATAAATTAAAGGAGTGATTCAAACCTATAACCTCCTACTCTTGATGCCATCATCATTGCTCATTCTTTTATTTATTTTAATTAGTTACTATTAATCCTAATAACGAATAATTGCAATTAATTAGTTGATGGTCCCACCTAACTAATGATACATTCCACATGCTTTTATTACATTATTATATACTCGCGGCACGAGTCACATGAAGAAGTAATTATTTGCTTGATCGGTATTTGTTTATAATGTCAAACCTTAGTGTTTTAAATTAAAATACTTTATGGTTTTATACATATAATATCAAGAAAATCAATTGTTCTTCGAATATTATACACAAAATGTGATGTGATGCTTGTGACTTCTTTTGCTTTTGTATGTGTTTGATGATTGATGGACATGGTAAGGCCCATCACACCACCCTTTGTTCCCTCTAACATCAACGAGTGTACCCCCTTTTTGCTGGCTTCTTACATTTGTTTTAGGGGAGAATGTCTAAAATGGTCCCCCATTGTTTATTATGTGGACCAAATTTAGTCTTTGATGTTTTGTCTGAACCAATTTAGTCCCCAATGTTATCGATTTTGGACCAATTTGGTCATTCCGTCATGATTAACGTTAATTTTAGCGGGAATTTTGCATGTGCCCCACAGTAAAGCATGTCTGGATCGAATTTTAGAATATTTGTAGGATTTGGAGGATTTGTACTGTTTTCTTCTACTGTCAATGAAGCTCGACGAATCAGACGATCTAGAGCTCATATTCGAATTTTGGAGGAGAAATTTTTGGTTTAGTGCCCTAATTTCATGAACCATTTCAATTTTATTGATCGAGGCATGATTTGTGAGATTTTCGTTAAAATTGACGTTTATCGTGGCAGAAAGACCAAATTGGTTCAAAATCGACAACATTGAGGACTAAATTGATTCAGACAAAACATCGGGTACTAAATTGGTCCGTGGGATAAACATCATGGACTATTTTGTATTTTATCCCTTTGTTTTAGTATTCATTTTTCATAGTTAGACAATTTGATAAATGCTATATTAATTTTGTTGCTAGGTGTTTATTTTTTTTTCCATCTTATGTTTAATGTTGGAGTTGGTTTTTTATGTTAATCAAACTAAATTATTTCTTGGAAAAGAAAAATATCACAACTCATAAATTGTGCTGACCAGGGGTGTAAATGATTGAACTCGTAAGCTCGAACTCGGTTCGTGAGCACGTTTACTCGACGAACCAAGTTCGTGTTCGAAGCTCGAAACTTTTAAATTTGATTCAAATCAAGTTATAAAAATATCTATTTTTTAAAAAAATAATAAAAAAATCACTACATTGCTCGTGAACTTTCAGACAGTCGGCGCAAAACTCGAGATCAGCTCATTGAGGAATGCTCGGCTACGAGCTCAATAGTTATGAGTTGAAGTTGAGTTTTAGTCGAGCCGACTATGATTCATCTTCCCTTCCCTCCTACCAACCCCTAAATATTAGAAAAAAATAAAATGAACCTGATCTTTAATTTGGGCCACATAATTGTGTTAAATAAGAGGATAAGAAAATATTATTAATCCTTAATTATATAGTATTTATTAAGACTATTTAAACAATCTTGTGTTGATCTTGGAACTTACAAAAGCGCAATTACACTTCTTAAACAAAGCCCGGCCCAAAACAAGTTATAAAATCGAAATCGAATAATCCCAAAGAAAAAAAAAAAAAAAAAAAAAGACGCTCGGCGAAGGAAGAAGGAACTTAATATTCTAGAAAATGAGTCGAGGTTGACTCGTTTACACGCCTAATTGTTTGTGACGGAATGTGTGGAGGTTGAACTTCGAACATCGGGAGAATCTTAAAAACTGAAGTCCTCTTACTTTTCATTGTCTTTTAGATCAAACCCTTAACATGTATTTCTTGTCGGGAAAGTATACACAGGCAGACAAATTAGTTTTGCTGAACGTCGGGATTGCCCCATAGTCAAGACTCAAGAGTGAAGGTTAAATTCATTTCACACTGAACATAGTCGAAGTGTATGGCCTACGACGACGTTGCAAAAAAAAAAAATGATCTAGATAAAAAGCGATTATTCAATTTCTTTGAGAGGAAACTCACATGTTGAAAGTATTGTAATGACATAATTCAAGTAATAGTGTCCTTACTAAAGCATGTACGTCACAACTCACGGTAATAAAGCAGCGTTGAAAATTTGTTATTTATTCATTTTAATTATTGACAAGGCAATTATAATTAACATACCATGATCCTGAATGAAAGTAGTGTGGTTCTAGACGAATAATAAATATTTGACTGAAAATTAATTATAATTCGATTGGTCATACTTATGTACTACATTTATAATATACTATATAAAAATGAAATCAAAAGATAAACAATCAAGAAAGGTAAAATATCAAAATATATTACATCGTGAAGTCTCCATCAATAACTAATATAATATATAAAGTCTAATAAGCAAAGCTCATGTTGATATATCTTACACGTCGTTTCTTTTATTTGACTTCATTGCTTTCCCTTCAAAAACGTTAGCTATGGCTTGACAAAAACTACATACAAGATCAAATCAAACATCACAACTAGCAAGAACTAATCTATATATATTATATATATATATATATATATATATATATATATATAACTTTTAGTTCTTACATTTCTCTCATTACCAAAACCCTAAAAAAAACTACATCTCTAAGCGTCCGCCTTATCGCAATTAATATGTCGATGAAAAGAAGTCGAGAAGGCGAGGAGATAACGACCATGCCCACCTCTTTGCTACTCATCTCCACCGTGCCATCGTCGTCGTCGTCGTCATACGAATACTCAGACAAGAACGATAGCCACCGCACGTTCACGTGTAAGACGTGCGACAAGAAATTCCCGTCCTTCCAAGCCCTAGGAGGCCACCGTGCGAGCCATAAGAAGCCGAGATTTGTAGACGACGGTCGAGTTACGGCGCACCAGCCTCCTAAGCCGAAAGTACACGAGTGTTCGATTTGTGGGCTCGAGTTTTCGATAGGGCAGGCTTTGGGAGGGCACATGAGAAGGCATAGGCAGGCAAGGAATCCTCTTGATGGCGACGAGGAGACGGTCTTGTCTTTATCTCCGCCGAATTATTACGATGAAACTAGGGTTTTGAAGAAGAAGAAGGTGAATGGTATTAGGGTTTTGTGTCTTGATTTGAATCTTACTCCATCTGAGAATCAGTTTGTGTTTGGCCAAACCGCTTCATTGATCTGTTGATTTATCTCCTTTCATATCCTTTTTTTTTTTGGCTGTTAGTTGAATTATTTTTTGCTATTTATAAGTTTTCAATAATATTAGAGTTTGTTCATATATAATACTCATATAGATTTATTAAGTTGTATTTATACACTCACAAATGGTTTCTTGCAAGTTTAATTAATATTTGATACATACGTTTTCCTCTTTCATTTTTCTTCTCATTTTTATGAAGTTATATCAGTAACATCCATATAAATAATTATGATTAAGTCATCAATTTTTGGCATCTATCTACTTTATTATTGAATATTGAAGAGCACCTTAGAGTAACGGTAACTAAATTGATTTGGTATGACATTTACAATTATCATTTTATCCTTAACTTTTGTATTAATTACAGTTATACTCTCTAAATCAATTTTTTAATATATTTAAAAATAATACACAATTATAAATAAAATTATAATTTTATTTATTAAAAATGACTCAAAATATTAAATAATACTATAAATTTATATATTAAAGTACACGCATCGAGTGTCCGAAATACTAGTATCTATTATACATCCATAAACATTTTAGAAAAACTTGTCATACTTTCTTACATGAAGCATCGAATGAAACCTTAGTACACAAAAAGAACACATATATTCTCCAGACTGATGGCTTCATATACAACCTAACATGTTCTTTACTTTCGTCTTTCTTTCGAAGCGAAAAATTCCAATATATTCTTTAAGTCCCGGCCGGGCTTCTTTGGGCATTCGTGCGTGGCGATAGTCGAAGCTTTTCTTCGTCGCCACTTAGGGTATCTTACGAGGGCAAGCATGTTTACAAGTCGATAAAGGATCAAAGGGCTAGAGCGAGCCCGAAAAAAGGCAGTCGAGCTTAATCATTGGAGAGGTGCATCCAAGGTTAAGAGACATCAAGCGACGAGGATGACGACGATCTCTCCTATTTTATAAAGAGCGAAGGCATTGTATAAACGATCTAAATCGGTATATCAATCTTGATTTTTGAAAAATAAATAATAAAGTTAATATAAAAATAAAATTACTCATTGGACTCAACTCTATTACATGAAAATCACACACTACCTATTAAAGTAATTAAAAAAAATTATTTTAATATAATAATAATAAAATATTTATTTTAATTCACAGTGATATAGATTATTATAGCGAAAATATAATTTATAATTTTAGTACACTACAATTTACTATCGTGTAACTGTTCTTGGATTCTTCAATTATAATTTTTTTTTGTTAGATCCAAATATTATTGCGCAGACATCGAGTGTGCACGGGTGGCTAATACATATTAATGATCATTCTTATAAAAAATAGCTCGTTTCATAAATGTGCCTTTTTTTCCTTTATGTAAGTAAGTAATGAGTAACATTTGTCCTCAAAGACCATGTCAAGTGGTCGGATAATGATATCTTCAAATGAAGATAATAAGTTCGAATCCATTTAAATTCCTGAATAATCGTAGTCGATGTGAATTTGAAATGGTAATCACACCAAGAGTATTAGTCATGCTGGAAGTCAGGATCGTCCCATAACCGACAATGAATTTCATATTGGGTTTACATTTACTTCTGACTGAATTTAATCGAAGTATGAGGAATACAATAACGTTGTTTGGGGGTATCTCCCAATATGACAAAAAAAAAAAAGAAGGAAATATATTTAAATATGTGTAGGATTTGCAATTTCATGACTCGATCACATTCTTTCAAAATGATTTTGAGTACATTAGATAAACATTGCAATGTACTGATTAACTGTATTTATAAGATAATTTCTTTTTTTTTTTTAACCCTTTATCGTCCTTTTTTTTTAAATTAATGCATACTTTTCTATTATTTTTTTAATTAATATTTCCACAATTATATAAACAATCATTACATATTTACCGAAATTCCACAAAAACCTAGTTATTACACATTACACGCCAATTAGAAAAAAAGGAAAACGAAGGAGAAAGAATCAGTCAACGGAATCGATGAGCCGTCAAGCTACGAGACTGATCGGAAACCTATCGCGGCGGCTGCAGCATCAGCAGCTCCGTAATTTCGGATCTCCGCCGCCTCCTCCGGCGGTGTTCGTGGACAAGAACACCCGCGTCATATGTCAAGGAATAACCGGAAAGAACGGCACTTTTCACACCGAACAGGCGATCGAGTACGGAACTAAAATGGTAAACGGCTGATCCTTTTCTCTCATTTCTACGATTTCATGAGGCAGCTGCGTTGTATTAGCTGATTTAAGGTTTTATTCGGAAAATGATGATGCTTCTTTTAGGGTTAACGATCCGAAAAATTGTTTAGGACGCAGCGTTATTTGTTCGTTAGGAGAAATTGTGTTTTTGCTCGCTTTAGGATATTTCTGTACTTTGTTATTACATTCGTGTTCGTCCGTGTAAATCCTTGATTTGTAGGGAATAAACTGAGGTGTAGTTACGCTGATGTAACATCTGGGCTGTTTTCACTTTGTCTTATTCTCGGTGAAATTACCGATCTTATTACCTTGGGAGTAAGTTGTGTCATGAAACTAACATGTTAGTTTTGCCACTGTAATGGGCTTCATCCATTTTTTATTTCTTGAAATCTTATAGGTTGGTGGAGTTACACCTAAAAAAGGTGGAACCGAGCACTTGGGGCTTGCCGTGTTTAACTCTGTAGCTGAAGCAAAAGCTGAAACCAAGGCCAATGCATCCGTGATTTATGTCCCACCTTCTTTTGCCGCCAAAGCTATTATGGAGGCAATCGAGGCTGAACTAGACTTGGCTGTTTGCATTACAGAGGGAATACCACAACACGACATGGTAATAACTGTGTTTGGTCAGAATGCTTGATCTTCTGCTTCTCGCGATGCAACGTGTAATTTTGGAATGAATTAGTGATTCTTCATGAACTTGCATTCATAGTAACCTATCTTATTGCGTGATTTGAACATATAAACACAAAGTTTACCATTAAATGTCTTAGCTTGATGTCTTCTTTCTGACTATTCCTATATATTGGGATGGCATAACTACTCACAAAATTTGTGGTATATTTTTCCATGTTAGCTTAAGTTTTATGTTCATATGCTAATCATTCACATTTTTTTTTGTCCATGAAATGCAGGTTCGGGTGAAGGCTGCTCTCAACAGCCAATCAAAAACTCGGCTCATTGGTCCAAATTGTCCTGGCATTATCAAGCCAGGGGAATGTAAGATTGGAATTATGCCTGGATATATTCACAAACCTGGACGAATAGGAATTGTTTCACGGTCTGGCACATTGACTTATGAAGCGGTAAATTAAATTTCATCATACCACTACTTCTTGCCGATAAATATTTGCTGATATATACCTGCATTTCATTAATTTATTTACCCTTTGACTGTTACTTCATTCGTGTGCCAAATCCAAGAGTTATGCAGTTGTAACTTGAACCATGGGTTTCTTTACATCGGTTGAGAGAAATCATGTTCTGATTTCATTCACTCTCTCATATATTTGTTTTCCAATTCAGGGGTGAGAATTATTTAGACATACTCACTGAAACTATTGGGCTTATGCTAAATGTGTTATTTCGTTTTAGGTTTACCAAACAACTGCTGTCGGCCTTGGCCAGTCGACCTGTGTTGGAATTGGTGGGGATCCTTTTAATGGAACGAATTTCGTTGATTGCATAGAGAAGTTTCTTGTCGATCCACAAACAGAAGGTAAAAGATATTCAAAATATTTTTGTTTACTACTTCTGTTTCTCTTATGATGGTAGCATACTTTATTTAAATTACTGTTTATATGTATGTGCCAATTACAGTACTCTCTGATAACCTTTTCACATTCTATAACCGTCTGATTTCATTGTAATAAAAAAATTGTTTTTTATTGCACGACATTGATAAGTCTAATGAATCCGTCCATGCACTCATGTTTTAGGTATCATTCTTATTGGCGAGATAGGTGGCACTGCTGAGGAAGATGCTGCGACTCTTATAAAGGTTTGGACGGACTAACTAGACCTGAGTTAGTGTTGAGTTTGCCACTCTGAAATATATCCATGTGGAATTTCGATAGTTACTTACTGATTACTGAATAAGCTCGACCTCTTACATAGGTGTATGAGTCACTTAGCGAACAAATCACAAAAGTCCTTGCAGTTACTGTTTTTCCGAAAAGTAATAATAGTTGGTAATGAATTTGCTATTCTTTTTTAGGAAAGTGGCACTGATAAGCCCGTCGTTGCCTTTATCGCCGGGCTCACTGCTCCTCCTGGTCGAAGAATGGGTCACGCAGGAGGTATAGTATTATACGGCATACTCTTACTATAGTTTAATTATTCTTTGGTTGATCGTCTGCTTGATACGAAAAAGAAATAGATTTAATGTTTCCCTCGTCACCTTACAATGTGTGATGTGATGTAAGAATACTCTTCATGTAATTTTACAGCTATTGTGTCTGGAGGGAAAGGCACGGCGCAAGACAAGATCAAAACCTTAAAGGAGGCCGGCGTCACTGTAGTCGAGTCGCCTGCTAAGATAGGCGTTGCAATGCTTGAAGTCTTCAAACAGAGAGGCCTCGTTTGAGATCATACCGAGATTTTCATCTAAGTGATAATTTTTCTTGTTTTTCCGTGTTTGGCCGAGAACAGTCTATCCTTTTTCCCCGCCATTTACGCCATTACGGCGAATAATTACGAACACGGTGTTTGTGAATCTATTTCGTGTTGTCCGAGGATCAATGGGCTTTACGTTCTTGAATCTGTTTGCATTGTTAGAACAATCTATGTAATGATTGATCCATGAATGTTGAAAATCTTGTTTGAAGAAAATCAAACTCAAATTAACTTTTGGTCATATCCAAACATCCAAAAACTGAAAAAAAGTATAGAAGCATTTTTGTTAGTTTCACTGATTTAGGCAAAAAGCTGCTAAGATAGGAGAGTAGCTACACTTCGGTTGATGACGTAGCATCGTCTTTGTGCTTGATCATGCCCGAATCGACGAGGATCGGGATTTCAGCTGCAAGCCACGGTGCAAGCCCCAAGCAAAGTGCATGGGCTATGCCAAACCTCGGACTGAAAAATTAATACAAAGACACGAATAAGGTCAAAATAAGAACTAACCACTCACCATACAAACTTGCACAAAAAGAGTGTTACTACATGAAAATGAAAACGCAGTTAAGCATACAAGAAAATGTCCATATAACAGCTAAAGAACGATAATCCTTTTGTATTACATTTACTTAAAGAGAAATCATCGACACCTAATATCAGCAACTGTTCAACGTTTGAATGTTTTGGATTTTTATCACTGATCAATCGGGTGAGGGCAATACTATCTTAAACTCTGCTTCAGTTTACCACAAGATATCGATTGGAGGTCAAAACTCAAGTGAACATCTAAATATTAATTCAACATACACTCTGCCCCGTGTAATTCAGTCTATCGAGAATATAATGCAACGGTTTCTTTTTCATCTCTTCCCCGAAGGAGAGTGAATAACTTCTAAAACGATCGAAAGTTCAAAGCTTTCGATGAGCCACATCTAACAATCATAATCAATATTGTCAATCTACTAATCCATTCCTAGAATAGCAAAATCTCAGCATCAGCCCAGAAACCCAATATTGATATCGATGATCGAAGAGCACTACAACAATCTACGAGGATGAAGAAATGGTTTTTACCTATTTTTAGCCCACAAGGGCTTGAAATGCACGGTCAGACATATCTTCCCTCCTCTGTACATCTAATAACATCCAAAAATAAACGAATAGATAAATAAACAAACAGTTTCAATTTCGAATTAAGGGTTCAACAAATTGGGAAAATCGCATAAACCCTAAATTGATCACCTTTTGGGTTTTCCCATCCAATTCAGGCAATTCAATCTCAGGCGCAGTAGCTGGGTAGGTCACGGGGATATCAAACTGCAGATCGAACTCATATTTGAGCAGATTATGAACGTACCAGCACTTGCCGGTCCACCGCGTCCCCTCAGGGTTTGCAGCTGAGATTCTGAACCAATCGTTGTCGTTGGACTTGTTCATCGACGTGTAGGCGATCAGAGCTTTGTACTCCTCCTTCAATCGCTGCGTCCACGCGCCTCCGTCGCGTGGGCCGGCTTTGACGGTGAGCAGAGGGATTTGGGTGAGGGTCGATTTCGTCGATGGGTCCCAACCTTCCATTTTGGATTCTTTGGACGGAAAACGAAATGTCAAAGTTTTGAAAGTTTGTAATAAAAATATAATAATTAATTTCGTTTGCTTGGAATATAATATATTAATATTAGCTTGGAAGGTATATTTTTCTCAATTAGAGAATTTCTTGTATGCGAAAATCAATTATTTAATCTAGAAATATGTAATTTACCACAATTATTAATAAATTAATAGTTATTAAGGTTGAGGGTGTATTATATAGTAAGTATCTCAAATTCGATCGCTATGTCATGCATAATTATAATTTTACCTTTATTTTTTTTATTCCAATTATATTCGTATAAACTTTTACGTACTTAAAAATAATTCACAATGAAAATTATGATTTTATTTATTAAACATTTTAAATTAAAAATTAATCTTAAAATATAAAATAATATTTTATATATTTATATATTAGAGCATTCGATGGGCTTAAAATACTAGTATTTCATAAGTTAAGATGTGTCAATAATAAGGCTTGTTAGAGCTTATAATCTCGTTCCAAATGGATAGGTCAAGTGGCCGAGCTCCGACATCTCCAAATGAAGGTCAAAGTTTCAATAACATATGTATTCTAATTGATTATCGTAATTTGTATGGACTTGGGACGGTACCATAGCTAACAAAGAATAAATTTCAGATTCGCTTCATATTGAAATAGCCGATAAATTAAATTTAAGTTCGCTTTAGACTGAACTTAGCTGGATGTCGAGATTACAGTGCGTTAAGACTCGAGAAAAAAAAGAGTCCATTTTCTGATTATGGGCCTATTTCAACAAATGATCATGGGCCAAAACATCAAACCCATCTATTAAATTATATTTCTTTTTTGAGTGAGATTTATTACCTAATTCTTCTTTCTATCTTTAATATTCTTTTAAATTATTTATCTAAAATATAGAACTAAAAGGTGGGCTTTTCATACCAATAGTATAGTAACTACAAGTCTTGCGACTTTCATTTTCTTATACTAATATTTTTTTCCTGACTCGGAATATTCCCACTCGATCGATTATGGACTTGCATCATACACTACATGCCTGTTGCCCGCTATGCGCTCGCGCCACTAACTCCAAGCCCTAGAGAGTTAGCTATGGGTAGGCTTGGCAAGGGGAGGGTATTCTCTGTTCCCCGCAGGGATCCATCCTGATTGGAGCAAGGATTCCTCGTTTTCATTCCCTGTGGGGTGGGAACGGGGAAAATTTTCTCCTCGTTAGCGAGAATGGAGTGGGGACGGAAATCTTACTTCCCGTCCCATGGGAATCCTCGCCTCGTTCCCCGTGGAAATTTGGTATATTAAATTATTCTTATTAATATTCTAAACACTTCTATTTCTTCAATGTTTCGCTCCTTTTTTTCAATTTTCTCACGGTCATGAATGTTATACTTAAGTTATATGACAATTTTCTCGAAAGAATTTAATTTTTATTATTGTTTAACTTATTATATCAAAAAATAAAAATATTATATAGTAAAAAAACTTAGGTAAGGATTTCTCTGTTTGCTTTGCGGGGACGGGGTGGGGATTCCCTGATAAGTGACGGGGTGGAGATGTGGATTAATCCCTAGTTGTTATAAATACGTATTTATTGTTTGTAGTTATTATATTTTATGAGACGAAGGAAAATTATAGCAAGCAATGATTGTGGTTTGCAGAAGAAACAAATAATGGCTATTGCAATAACACAAAAAAATTGTAGTAGATAAATTTATTAAATAAGAAATAATAGAAAAAATAATTACATTACGACACATATTGAGAAATTTCTTGAAGTAGGTCAAAGTAAAATATAGCTAGCTGAGAAAAAACCTGCACGAAGAGAAGAGGATAAGAAAGGTTGAGATGAAAGGTATTCAAAAGGAACTCTAAGCTTTTATTTATTTATTTTTTCCTTTTAAATTTAAAATTTCTGCCTTTTGTAATCAATAATTATAGGGTATGTATGTATAGCTTTGAGTATTTTTATTTCGAATTTTATAGAGGAGAATTGAATTTCCTAGAATGTGGATATGCTTGTGAGAAATATTATCTCAATTGAACAATATTGGAAATACTTTATATGGACGTACCATAATATTTAAGGGAAAACTAGGAAATTGCATTAATTTATAAGTTCTATTATTGAAAGGTGATATAGGCATATATATATATATATAAATATATATTATGTACAATTATTGAAACACATGAAATGATAGCCTTATGCTTTATTCAATCACATCTAGGAAGGCTTTTCTATAGGCACAGCTACTGAGATTAAACAGTGTATCAAATTATATATCATATAATTCAAATAGAAATGTCACCGCAAGGAAAACAATTGGACTATAATATATATATATATATATATATCTTGATTAATAAAAAATAAATTTATGATAAACAACTACTACGATTACTGCCATCGTGGTCCAAAATTTTGAATATTTTCGAAAAAAATTAAATGTCACAATTATTTTCTTTCTGTTTCTGCAATGAAAGACAACTATAGTTTTGAATCTCATAAATTTTCAAGTAAAAAGAAAAAACTATATCCTTGAGATTTAAATTCGTTTCAAACTCAATCTAGTCGGAGATGAGAATTATAATCGCTTTTTATTAGGATACTTATTGACTAAAAAAAAAAAAACCCTTAATATTATTCATTGAATTGAATTATAAAACCCTCAATTATTCATTAAATTAAATTAAGTACAACATTAATGCTACTCTTCCTAAATGTCTTGTTAGGACCAAATAACACACGAAAACGACACGAGTGGTCCGAACATTCTTAATGAAGATCATTAAAAACAAAAACCCTTTTCAACAAAATCTCAAACATATTAATATAAAAAAATATATTTAAAAAATTCAACAAACTAAAATTAATAAAAAAACCTCTATCTAAGTTAAATAATCCAAGGCTGTTTCTCCAAAAGTAGGCATTAAGTGTACTTGCAAGAAACACATACAAACAAAACAGTATTGCAAGAGTTCTGACACATTAATTTTCGTAATAACAGAGACTGATGTGTATGCTTTTGTATACATGCACATATATATATAATGAAATATATATATATTATATAAAGATTGTGGGGGTCTGTGGAAAAATGGTGCGCAGAGTCACAGCTTCAGTCTTTTGTCATGGTAAGAAGCAGACACAGACTCTCACAGCTGGAATATTTTGTTTCTTCAATGGAAACCATGGCCCTCCTCCCTTTGTATTTCTTCTCACATATATATATATATAATATATATTTATGTGTATATATATTATTATTTTTAATATTTAGAAATACACAGACACACACGCACACAGAGGTTCTGACCTCTGAGCTTTTACAGTATCCAATTATATAGAAGATGCATATGCATGGCCTTGGTGTTTGTTTCCCATTTGGACACATATATATAATAGAGACAATTTCCTTGAATATATATATACATATTATATATATATGAGCAATAAATAAATACAATATAAGACGTGTCCATTAAAAATGTGTAACAATTTGTATGAACTGCGTGTTCAATTCTTTATCATGGGTTATATATTGCTACATATCTACAGCTTTAGTTAGACTACGGTGTAATGAAAATATCACATTTGAAATTTATTTTTTTTATGAATATTTATTTACTAATTTAATGGGGTAACAATATGTTTCGCGAGAGGTTGATGAACTGTAATATAATATTAAAAACAAGGGCATTGTGGAGTGCTTCATATAAATATAACTAGAGAGATTTTTTTTTTAATGATTTATTTCTTTTAATGACAAGTGAGTTTTATCAAAGTAGAACTAATTAAAAAAAGGTGGCAAGTGATACATTTGATGCCAAAGAGAAACTTCAAAAAATTTCTTGATATATAGAGAAGTCAATATGTTATATATGATCGATTATCAGAAAACTGGAAAAGAAAATGTTAATAATATATCCATCATGATCAAATGCATAATATCATTGAATTAAAAGAATATTCGCTTTATAATTAATTAATCTATGGTCATGCAAAGAAAGTTGATGTTAACATAAAAGGGCCTTTTATATCATAACTATCCCTTATGATAAATTGAATGAAAGAAAAGTTTGGAAAGTGACGATATAATAATGGTAATAAATAGAATCTGATAACACTATTAAATTTGATAAATCATTTATCAATGGGACCAATTTAATTATTTTTTTCAAGAACTAATAAGCTTTCCAAATATTAAAAGCATATAATTCACGTGGTTGCAATTATTGGTGGAGAAAATAAAACATATCTAATATACTAAAAATTCCATTTTAAGGTGGAGATATTGGAACCTAATATGGAACGGAACAAGAAAAAGAGCCTCTACAACACAACAACCGACAACTTAACTTTATTTATTTTTTAATTAAATACTTACTATGATTATTTAATTTTTTTTATATATATAATCTCTATAATATATGGATTGAACTGCCAAAAAAAAGCAATTACTATTGTTTCTATTATTTGATGTATTTCGATTACACTCGTGCATGTTTTGAAAAGTCATATCTTGCGTGCGCAGTTTTAGTTTTTTACAATGTCGTATATATTTAGAAACCTATTTAAATTATTAAATTGAATTTCATATCATGTATATACTTAATCACCACTTTGTTACGAATATATAATTCATGTGAATACTAATTTCATATGCCTTAGATTAATTTTATTTTATTTTTTCTAACTTGAGGTAACCTTTCGAAATCTAATATATAATATTTACATAAAAAAACTTAATTTTTTTATAACTTTCTTTTTTCTGTAAAGGGTATCTCCATACTAATTTCATATGCCTTAGATTAATTTTTTTTTTTTTTCTAACTTGAGGTAATCTTTCGAAATATAATATATAATATTTACATAAAAAAATTAATTTTCTTATAACTTTCTTTTTTGTGTAAAGGGTATCTCCATACAATATCATCATGCACAGTCCCACAATCTTATTAAGTTCAGTATAAGTTGAATATAAACCTCATTATCGGATATGGAATGACCCCGACTTAAATTCCATGATCTGTATATACAATTAATTCTAAGTCCACACTTACGATAATAGTTAAGAAGTCCAACTGAAATCGAACAATTCGCCTCCCTCCGAAGACCGGGGGAATTCGACCAATGTCTATCATCGTAGAAGAAAAAAAGAAGTAATAATACAATAAATAGGATTAAAATTTTAATTTTTTTTAAACAACTTTTTTACATCACGATCATAGCCTCTTACAACATTCAACAACAACAAAATAAAAAAAAATAAAAAACAAATGACTTGAAGTACATAAACCTTCAAGCCTTAACCCTACTAACTAGACCTAACTCATAATTAATTTAACTAAGGCAAATCAACCTTAGTTATGAGAGGATCCGACTCAACCTCAACCTCATCATTCTCACATAAAATCTCATCAAGATCAACAACGTTGTCGCCATTACCGTTATTACAAGAACCACCGTCGGGACCACCGCCGCTAGTGAGCTCGGCAGCTCTTCGAACCTGCAAGACCCAATCCGTTCTAAAAAGAACCACCATCATCATCAAAGCGCACGAGCCCTGAGCCGCCAGCAGCCCGAGCCACAGCCCTTCGAACCCGACCTTGAGCACGAACCCCATTACGAAAGCCACGGGGATGCCCACGACGTAGAACGAGCCTAGGTTTATGTTGGCTCCAATGGTGGGCCTCGCGCTGCCCCTCAAGACTCCACAGCCCGTCGTCTGCGGGCAGTTGCCGAGCTCGCAGAGGCCGACGATAGGCAATGCAACCCTAGTTAGCTCGAGAATCTCACTGTCCGAAGCGAAAAACCTAGCCCATCTGTCCCTCATCAGTGTAGTAAAGCACATGGCTAGGAGACCTAACCCTACCGCAAGCCAAAGGGAGACCATCATCGAAAACCTAGCCCTGCCCGGCTTTCGGGCTCCTAGGTTGTTGCTCACCCTCGTGGAGACGCCGAGGCTAAGAGAGGAAGGGAAGACGTAGACCAACGAGGTTGTCTGAATGAGTATCCCCATGGAAGCTATGGTGGCTTTGGGGTTTGATAGCAGCCCACAAAGCATTATCATGAGCTCGTACCACCACCACTCCAAGCACACCGCCACGCACGTCGGGACGGCTAAAGAGACGAGCGACGACCAGCCCTTAAAGCAGTCGGCGCTCGGCGGGACCCACGACTCCTTGTAGACGCCGGAGAAGTATACGAAGCAGCCGAGGAAGAGAACCACGTTGAGGTTCGTCAGAGCCATCGCTAGAGCCACGCCGGCGATGCCCATGTCGAGGTACTTAACGAGGAAGAAGTTCAACGGTATGTGCAGCAAAACGGAGGCGAAGGAGCAGTATGTCAACGGCAATGTGACGCCCTGCGCCCTAAGGTATATCCTCAGAGGATGAAGAAGAGATAGGAAGAACAAGTCAGGGATGGCGAAGAGTATGAAAGTCTGAGCCATGGCTGAGATCTCCTCGTCTTGGTTGCACCACATGAGCATCCTCTTCATGTTGAGCCACATGAGGGAGATCGGCAGGCAAGCGGCGAGGAGGAGGAGGATGGTTCGTTGGAGGGTTAGCCCGAGGAGCTTCATCTGCTTCGCGCCGTAGGCTTGACCACAGATTGGCTCCATCCCCATGGCTAACCCTGAGATCACCGAGTAGCCCGTTATGTTCGCCATGCCCATCGACAGCGAGCCGCCCGCCAGCTCGAGCTCGCCGAGGTGTCCCAGAAAGAGCATCGAGATCATGGCCCGTGAGTAGAGTATCAGCCCTGTGATAGCCGTTGGCACTGATATTTTTCCTATCTCCTTCATTTCTTCAAGGGCCTGTGCATATACATATATATATGTATTTAACAATATATATATATATAGCTTTATTTCATTGAATATTTTGATTAGTTTAAATACCTCAGAAGTAGTAGGCCACCTTCGAAGCTCCTCACAGTCATCATCATCAAGGGCAAGAGACATATTAGTCTTATTAGGGACGACCAAGAAATGGTTTTTCTTGTTATTACAAGTGGGGAGGAAGGAAGAAGAAGGAGGCGTAGACGGCTTTGGGTTGCACATAGCTCTACTAAATTCTCTCGGCCAATGAGATGTTAATAATTTATATCAATAGGTGATGTAATAATATAGCAGAAAGCTTTGGAAGTAGGAATATATATATATATATATATATAATAAGTAAAATGGAATCTTGGTCGAGTTGGGTTTTTCTTTCTCAGAAAAAGCTAACACATGAATGGAAATGAAGGCATGCAATAAAATGTCCCATATGTGTATGTATATATAGTTGTTTGGAAAGATAGAGTCTGATGGTAATAACTAATAAGGCACACACACAATATATGTTTTTGGACGTGTCGACAAGGAAACTACTTCAGTTGTCTGAAAATGGGAGGTTTTAAATGCGAGTGGGCGTGGGGGCCTATCCTATCTTTTTTTTTTTTTTTCTTTTTAACCACTTTCCAATGCATAAACCACACAAAGATAATGATAATAATAATATAAAATAATACTTATATGCTTGAAAAGAATAGTTTATGGTGATCTTACAACATCTGTTATTACATTTCGAGTTTTATATATGTGTTGAACTGACAGTTTGAATCTCTTTTCTTTTTTTATATTTTTATGTGTTTTAAGTGAAGTTGGGTTGTTCTTTTTTTTAATGTTATCTGTGTAAAGATCAAACTTTTTTTAAATTATATCATGATTGGTCGGTTTTACTTCATTAATCTTTTCGAAAAAATTTGATCTTTCCGCTAAGTCAAAGACACTTGGGATTAGTTTCGCAATAATCTATGTCGTTTGTGCGGTTTTACTTTCTTTCTTTGTTTCAAAGAGAATAAAAAGATTATCCTTTTGGTGTTAAGTGGAGGGATTTGAATGGAATGCAAAATTAACGATCAAAAACAATTTTTGGTTTCTTTATTAGTTTTGTCGCACTCAAAAAATGATGCAAGAAGTGATGAAAACTTTGAAGAAATTGATGTTGGGTAAATTTTCAGTATATATGTCGATCGTATACGCGAGACGCAAAATTAATTTTATTGTCCAGGAATAGCATTGAACATTATGTCCTTAAAATGATATTATCCCCTCATATAGTGCTTACTGAATGCGACAATTGTTCTTCAAGAAATAACAACAAACGTCTCGTTATAGGAGTGCTCCAAATTCTGAGATCAGAGCAATGCGTTTTGAACTCTCACACATGAGTTTTGGACATAAGATATTTCACAATGAGATAAAGGAGAAATGCTCTAAGATTTCTACTATGACGAGTAGGATCTTGAAAATAAAGAATGATGATTCATATTTATACATTGGATAGGCTGGCAATGGGGTGAGGATTCCTCGTTCGCCGCAGGTATCCGCCCTGAATGGGGCGGGGAATCCTCATTTTTCCCCCGGGGATCCGATTTATAAAATTATTAAATTACGTTTTTAAATCCCACTATTTCTTATATTTATTCAATAAGTGTTGGGGCGGGGATGAGGATTAAGTCCTCCATTGCCAAACATATAGATGGAGGTTGTAATCCGTTGGAAAGTTGTGACTAATTATGATTGCTAATTTTTTTTTTATCTTTTCATAGATAACTTTTGGCCTAACTATATTAATTTTCTATTTGATTTTTCCAAGAACAAATACCCAACTAACAATACATTATACAAATCAAATACATACTTACCCAAATTGAAAAGCATGGCCATGTAAATTCTTGGTATATTCTAAAGGGAACTACAAAGCCATGTCATACATATTTCTCATACACATAATTACTTAACTGTAATAAGGACATTAACTCACAAACATGTCCGCTCATGGCAACTTGCACCTTTTTTTTGAGGTTAGATATGCAATGTTTTTCATTCATTTTCTGTTGTTTCTTTCGATAGCTTCAACACCCACATATATAAATATATATATATATATATAGCTATAAATATAAACAACATTAAGGCTGTTGAATATAAAAGATGAAAACACGAAATTGAATGAGAGAATCTGCTTACAATGGTCCACACGTTGTTTTTTTGGTTTTTGTCAATGAAACAACTAAGAATTTTAATTTTATTTGTTTGTTTCTTCCATTTATTTGTAATTGTTTGTTGCTATTCTTTCGAAAAATAGACAAAAGTACACTATTCCATTCCATGTTAGGTGGGACGATCTTCCCTTCTTTTTTTGTTTTAAGTCCTATTTTTCCACGAGCGCTAATTATCTTATAATTGAAGGTTTAGTTTTAAATTCATCGAACATAGTTTTTTTTGGGACTGACATGCGTAAATATGTTGATGGAAGTAATGAAAAATAAAGAATATTAAGAGACATTTAACTTTGAAAATCCAATTCGAGAAAACCCTAAACCCTAACAGTAAAAGAATTCTACTCACCAAACTCTAACATATAAATGCATTTCTGCATTATAATAATAACTGTTATTATAATTATTATTAGAATTTAAAAGGGACCACTTACATAATGGTATAGTGTGACACATGATGGCTGTATGTAATAAGCAGCAGCAGATGGGGTGATAGGAAACACACAAATAATAAATAAATATTAATAACAGTAATAATAATAATAATAATAATAATAATAATAATTTACTGTTTGCTGAATTTTCAACTGCATTTACTTTGTATCCTATTCTCACAACAATAAGATGATATCAAAAAGCTTTGCATAAAAGTGGGGGCATATTCATTCTTTCATTATTACACAGATCCACCCAAAGTCTTTGTCTTGCCACTGTCTCTCTGCACTGCAACACACACACACACACACACTCAAAATAATAATAATACAGAAAAAAAAAAAGTAACAGAGAAAACCCTTTTATTATTGTTCATGCACTGAAACAATGAGCACACTGGAATGTCTGTTTGTTTTCTAGACACATTATTTTCCTATGCAACAGTTCTGAGAGCAAAAATACAAAAAAGAAAAAGAAAAGAAGAGGGTTTTATTAATATTATTACAAATACAATGTCATTTAAATAAAAAAGATGGTCGAAGTATTATTACAAAATAAGATGGTGGTTTTCGTGTCAGCGCAATAAGATTGCCAGTCGATAGAGGTCTTGCAGCTGCTGCACTGTTAAGTTTCTGCAGATTAAAATGAGAAAATAAAAAAAAAATATATATATATGGAAAAAAAATTATTCTTGATTAGTATATTATCAAGTGAGGAATCAATCCTCGGGAGTTTTAGAGTACTTAAATCGCATGCATTTATACATATTTAATTTGTGAGATTTTGATGATAGAACAATATATATATGTATAGTATTCTGATAATATTTCATGTCGCTTGTGAAGTCCACCTCAAAAAAGAAAATAAAGAATCATATATATATATATATATATTCCACCACATTAACTCTTGCTTCACATATAGTGCTGTCTGAATGTTAAGCATCTGAGAAATGCAATGTTTCAATTATGCAACACATCCCTTTTCAAGAAACAGTCGCAAAAAAAAAAAAAAGAAAAAAAAACAAGAAAAAAAGAAAAAAAGGATTCCAAGAAAAAAAACAGTAATAATTATCACGGACACTTTCTCTTTTTGATATGCTTACAATTTTTTTTTTCAGAAATGTATAATCATATACATTAAATATAGACATTAATTAAAAATAATTATTTGGACATATACCAGACATTGTAAGAAGGTGAGACAGTCTTGTAGGAGATGCCATGCTGTAATGTGATTGAAAATAAGACATTAGAATCAATTCCCCCAAAATTAATATAATTTATATATATAATAACTTTCATGGGCTATCACACAAATTGCATAAGATTCGACGAAGTAACGTTATATCATCACAACTTAATATAAAGAAATTATGAAAAGGTAAATGAAGAACAAATTCGAGCTATAACCTGCAATTATCTCTTTATATTTCCATTTTTTAAGATAGAAAAATAAAAGAAAACAAAGCTTCTTGGAAAATATCTCTTATGACAACACAGATTAGCTTGCAAGAGAAAAAATATCCATATTTGAAAATTCCAATATTTTTCATGCATAGATCGATCGATCAGCCTCATAATGTGATCCTTCACAGACTTCTTGATATATCCACCACACATTGTCTGTGTTAATATATGTAGTTGACCAATGAGATATATATAAATACATATATATAGATATATAGATTGATATTATATTATTAACTATAAAAAAATAGATATTGTGGTTCTACCATATTAGGACCATAGCCTGTGTGTGAGTTTTCAGAATTCTTGCAATATAATTTATGTTATATATATATATATATATATATATATATATATATATATATATATTTATGTCCAAGGCCTGCAACGATTATAACCTCAGCCCAAATAATTTTGTTACGATGTTAATAGTTGCTGCCTTGAATCCATTTATATTATCCAAACATTGAAAAATAATTATTTACGCAACTTTTTTTATGAATATTCCAAGATTCGATCCACACATAATTCAGTGTGGCGCACGCGCGAAATTCCCGCTAAAATTGACGTTAATCATGACGGAAGGACCAAATTGGTTCAAAATCGACAACATCGCGGACTAAATTGGTTCAAGCAAAACGTCGAAAATTAACTTGATGCATAGGATAAACGTTGAGAATCATTTTAGGGTTTATCCCATCAATTATCCTTAGACGACTACATAGGTTATTGAATGAGCACCAATTAACCCTCTTAAAAAAATAGAAATTTCGTAGAGCTGCATTAATACTTTTTGTCACATCGCAAAATAGAAATTAAACGTGTTTTAAAAATTAAATAAAGTGTCTATATTATATGAATGTATCCAAAAAAAAAAAAATAGAAGGATAAAGAGGAAGGCAAAGGAGTCAAAGTTGGGTGGCCATGTGAAGTTTCCTTAGAAGCATCGACCTTCTTTGAATGTTTGCTAGAAGACATATTATACATATGGTAAGCTTTGGCTCTAAATTAAATATGGTGTGAGTTTTAATGTCCAATAACATTTAATTCAATGATTGATGATGAAAGGTGGCGGAATATATATGACCTTGTACTTATTGCATAATCATGACTTATGTCTTGGGACAATGATGTACCTTTTTTTGCTTCTAACCACAATTATTTATTTTTCAATCAGTTTCCATTTAAATTTGGACTAACTTGGTAGGCTGGAATTGTACTTATATAGTTAAAGGAGAGACAAACATGCATATCCAAGTTTGACTATTCTTTGTGTGATATACTATAATATATATCACATGTCATAAAATGTTTATTGTTCCTAAATGATAGCTCAAGTGGCTGAATATATGATTTTTCTACGTGGATGTAATATGTTATATCTTACTTAGACTCATTGATTATTGATTTTCGTTGTGTGTCTGCATTTAGGATCACATTGCAAGTTTAAATTTACTTCAAACTGAATTTAATTTTAGATGGTGTTGTTATGTGTTGATATATCTTCAAAGACAAAATAAATAAAAGTTTTAGGACGATCAAATTCGTTGTTTGTCTATCTGGACTTGAAACAGTATAATGTAACAAATTCAGATTTGCTTCACACTGAATTTAGCCATAGCATAAAAACTACGATTGCAATGTGTTGTGATAATTCTTATTGCATGCCCAAGTTTGACTATTAGTTAGTTATTTACTATTCTTTAAATAACTCATATAGTAAATTGTCTCGGAACTAGTAAAAATTTGAATAAGAAAAATAAGACATTAGAAATTTATAATACATTTTTTTTAGTATATTTCATCACTAACGTATTTTATCTTTTATATTTTCAATTATCAAATATGGGTACTATGCATTATAAATCAATTTTAGAATTTATTCAATCATGCAAACAAGTCAAAATCAAAATATAAATTAACGAAAGAAGACATACATAACACGTACCAACCTCACTTTAATGAATACATCCAAAAAATAATGATTTTTTTTTTATCAATTTAATTAAAATAAAATAAACAAATCTCAATCATTATCCCACGAGAATATAATATATAACCTTAAATATCATATCAAGAGAATGTCTTATTAAAATTTAGCCCACCACTCAACGACGACAACGATTCAAATTTCCCACACAGTCAAAGTGCCTCCCATGGCGGCAACGACGACCACCGTCCTCCTCCGCCTCATCTCCGCCGTCAGCCTCCTATCCCTATCCACCTCCGACGACCTCCAATCTCTACTATCTCTGAAAGCCTCCTTCGAACCCAACGCAGTGTTCGATTCATGGACCGACAAAAACCCGCCGTGCAGCTTCGCCGGCGTAGCCTGCGGCTCCAACGGCTCCGTGAAAGAGATCGAACTTTCCGGCCAAAACCTCACCGGCGATTCCCTTCCTCTAACGTCCATCTGCGACCTCAAATCCTTACATAAGCTGTCCCTCGGCTCTAACAACATCCACGGCGGCGTGTCCGAAGATTTGAAAAACTGCGCAAACCTCAACTACTTAGACCTCGGTAATAACTTCTTCTCCGGCGAGTTCCCCGACGTATCGCCCCTTAAAGATTTGGCCACGCTCCATGCGAATAACAGCGGGTTTTCGGGGAATTTCCCGTGGGATTCCCTCAAGAACATGAGCGAAAATCTCCGAGTGCTGTCCCTCGGCGACAACCCTTTCGATCCGACGGCTGAGTTTCCGTCGGCGATCCTCAATCTGACGAGGCTGAGCTGGCTTTACTTGTCCAACTGCAGCATCGTCGGGACGATCCCCGACGGCATAGGCAACCTCGTCGAGCTGTCCGAGCTCGAGCTGTCTCAGAATTACCTGACCGGCGAGATCCCCGGCTCGATCGCACGGCTCGGCAAGCTGCGGCAGTTGGAGCTCTACGGAAACTACCTCACGGGGGAACTTCCGCGGGGCCTCGGGAATTTGACCGCCCTCGAGTTCTTCGACGCTTCGAACAATTCCCTTCGCGGCAACTTATCGGAGGTTAGGAGCCTGAGCAAGCTCAACAGCCTGCAGCTTTACGCTAATCGGCTCGCCGGCGAAGTCCCAGCCGAGGTTGGGGAGTTCAAGAATCTCGTGGTGTTGTCACTCTTCAAGAACGAGCTGACGGGCCGGCTCCCACGAGCCCTCGGCTCGTGGGCCCGCTTCGACTTCATCGACGTGTCTGAAAATTATCTGTCCGGCCCGATCCCGCCCGACATGTGCAAGAACGGCGCCATGACGAAGCTGCTGATGGTAAACAATGATTTCAGCGGCGAAATGCCGAAGGGCTACGGCGGCTGCGAGTCTTTGGTGCGCGTCCGCCTGACGGGAAATGCGCTTTCCGGGGAAATCCCGAGGGGGATGTGGGGTTTGCCTAACGTGGATTTCTTAGATTTCGGCGATAATAACTTTGAGGGCGCTATTGCGCCGTATATTGCTAACGCTAAGTCTTTAACTCAGCTTCGCCTCGGTAATAATAAGTTCGCCGGCGCTTTGCCACGTGAGATTTCTCGGGCTTCGTCTCTCGCCGTAATCGAACTCAGGAACAATAGGTTCGAGGGCGAATTGCCGGGCAGCCTCGGCGATTTAGGGCAGCTAACGAGCCTTCAGTTGCAGGGTAATAATTTTTCCGGCCCTATCCCTAATTCGTTAGCCTCTTGCAAGTCGTTAAACGACGTCAACATGGCTTCGAATGCTTTCTCCGGCGAAATCCCGGCGTCTATAGGCTCGTTGCCGACCCTAAATTTCTTGAACCTGTCAGGCAATCGCCTCTCCGGCGAAATCCCGCGGGCACTTTCGTCGTTGCGCCTTAACCTCCTCGACCTCTCGAACAACCGACTGGCGGGCTCCATACCCGACTCTCTCTTATCTGAGGCTCAAGCTTCGAGCTTCTCGGGCAATGTCGGGCTTTGCAGCGGGAAAATCCAAGGATTCCCAAAATGTTCGAAAAATCATGACGACAAGTCCCATCGTGCAAGGATGGTGTTATTACCGCTCCTCGCCGGTCTTCTTGCAATGATGGGCTCGATATACGCCTTTTGTCGCTTGAAAAGGAAACGGTCGCTTCTCGGCGAACGGCGGCCCCTGGGGAACGAATCTTGGGACGTCAAATCCTTCCACGTGTTGGCTTTCACCGAGGGCGAGATCGTCGACTCGATCAAGCAAGAGAATCTCATAGGCAAAGGCGGCTCGGGCAATGTCTACCGCGTAACCCTAGGCAACGGCAACGTAAAACTAGCGGTTAAACACATATGGCACGACGGCGATCATCTTCGCCGCGACAAGAAAATGGCTAGTTCCACTCCGATGTTGTTCGAGCATGGTAATAATCGTCGTTGTAAGGAGTTCGAAGCCGAGGTTAGGACGCTGAGTTCGATACGGCACGTAAACATAGTAAAGCTGTATTGCACCATCACTAGCGAAGACTCGAGCCTGCTCGTATACGAGTACATGCCTAACAGGAGTTTGTGGGACCGACTGCATCCTTGTAATAAGAAGCGTACGCTCGGTTGGGCGAGTAGGTATGGTATAGCGCTCGGGTCGGCTAAAGGGTTGGAATATTTACACCACGGATGCGATAAACCCGTGATACACCGTGATGTGAAGTCGAGCAACATCCTCTTGGATGAAAATTTGAGGCCTCGGATAGCGGATTTCGGGCTCGCTAAGGTTGTCCAAACCAATTCTTCGAACGGATCGACGACTCGCGTTATTGCCGGGACACACGGATATATAGCTCCAGGTAATATATGTGTTGCTGGATAAATTTTCCGTACGTGCGTTTACATATTTATATATAAATTAATTTTTCGTACACAAAATGCAAAATTAATTATATTGTCGATGATAGCGTTAAACGCAGTGTTCTTAGAATGAGCCCCACTCACGGTGCTTACGGAATACATCGATTGTTCTTCAAGATATAATAGCAAACTTCTCGTACTATTAGCACCTGAATTGCGAGATCATCGAATTTATTCGATGCTTTTCGGACTCTCGGATAAGTTTGAATATGAAATATACTAAATATATTTCATGACGAGAGAAAGAAGAATCCTACGTGATTTCTAATATTTTCTGGGGTTCCAAAAGATGTTTCGATGAGTAGAAAAAAAAAAGAATGAGACTTCCTATTTCTAGATGGAGGCTGGAATATACTGAAAAGTTGTGATCAATCATGATTAGTGACAACATTTTATCTATAAAAAATGGTATAATTTTTGTGAACTTTTACTTTTGTAAGCAAGTTTTACGTCTTTTCACTATAGTATGTGTATTGATCGTACTATTTCCATTTAGAGCGACTAATTATTTACCGATGTTATGGAATTCTCAGAGTATGCCTACACAAACAAGGTGAACGAAAAGAGCGACGTGTACAGCTTCGGGGTCGTGCTGATGGAGCTTGTGACGGGGAAGAGACCCATCGAGCCTGAGTTTGGAGAGAACAACGATGTCGTAAGTTGGGTGTGTAGTAAGTTGAAGACGAGGGAAGATGTAATGAGCGTCGTGGATTTGGAAATTCCCGAGTATTATAGGGATAACGCCGTCGAGATTTTGAGGGTGGCTATCCGTTGCACGGCGAGGCTACCGCCGTCGAGGCCGACGATGAGGTCGGTCGTCCGAATGCTTGAGGATGCTAAGCCCTACAATGTGCTTGACGATGTTGTTGTTGCTCAAGAAGGCAGTGTTTAGATTCTTATTAGCTGCAAAGTTGTCTGAATTTCTTGAAATTTGATGAAAGATTAGTGTGTTTTGTTTCTTGGTTCTTGATAATTAATTGTAAATAGTTATTAATTATGAAATACTCACTTTGAACTTTCAATATAAATAAATACATGGATTTCGAGACTCATTAGTTATAAAGTTTACATATATTTAAAAATAGAATTATATAGTTTCGGTAGAAAATATCAAAATTATTCGAAGAGGTTTCAGAAATTTCTCTTACATTTTATTTTTTGAAACGTGATGGAAACCCAAACTTCAATCAGCGTTCATAATGTCGGAAGATCGACGGTAAAAATACCACGTGTGAACTTCGAAAATCATCACATTTTGTCATTATATATAAAATTCAAGAAAATATAATTGAAAATAATTACTATGGCGTGACGGGACAAGGAATTAGCTAGCTAGTTACGTCATTAACTATGTTTATCATATTGTTTTTTATAATTTAAATTTTACAATGCCTCCAATTTATAGATTGAATAATAATGATTTTATCTATGACACAAAGCATTGTAGTTCTCACACTTCAACTAAATTCAGTCCGAAGCGAATTCGAAATTCATTGTCGGCTGCTACGAAATGATATCGGCGTCCACCGAAACTAATCATCCTAGCATGTGTAGCGTCTTAAATCCATACAAACTACGATGGTCAAATACTCGACGGACCAGAATGAATGCTATTTAATCAACAAATATATAAATAAATAAATAAATGAAACATAGCATATTTGGCCACTTTGTTACCACCAATATTGGTATGTAATGGTTCAGCCTCACAGGTGGTGAAAATGGGTTATGTAATTATTATAGCAAATCTAAGTCAAACTAAATAATGTAATTTTAATATTAAATATTAGTTAATGACTACACACACAACCTTGTAGCTAGGCTATGATTGAACACTTTTTCTCCCATTCATTGCAAGCTTTTTACCTACACTAATTGTAATAATAATTCAGACTTCCCGGAAGCCCGACCCGACTCAGCCCAGCCCGAGTACTAAATCTAAAGAGTATTCTAATATATTTTATACCTTCTTGATATAATTCGCATGTTTGATTGGAATCTATTATGTTTTAAGCTTTATTACATATGACTTTATTCAGATGTTTAAAAACTATAAAATAAGGATATATTCTAATCTAATAGAACTAGGCTGTCGATTATTGTAGCAAAATCAATCCACAGGATATAGTTCTATTATTTTATTTATTTTTTTATGATTATTATTGAATAATTCAGTGCATTATTGGTCTTCAATGGGTTCTCTACTTTTATAATGGACATTCCACCCAAAGCTAAAAATGCTTGCTTTGATGAATCTAATTCTTTTCCTTTTTTTTTTTTCTTTTTTAATGTGGGGATGTGCTTTTATTCAAACGTGCAATTAATTTCTTTTTAGATCGTGACTATGGTTAGGGAAAACTATATGTCAATTAAAAGTCAAACGTTAGTGTTAATGATCCTCAGAATAATGAAAATAAAAAAATAAAAATCTTTTGACTCAGTTTTTTGGAATTATTTAGTAGGATAGGGAAAATGATGGAAGACCAAATTTTGTTATCAAATAATTATATCAAAAATTGATATATTTAGTGATCCAAATTTATAATTTTATCTTAATAATAAAAAATAATCGTTAAATTTCCACCACCGCAGTAAATTGGCACGGACACAAATATTATAGAAAAGAAATATTCCAACCACAAAATCATCCAATTGAGAATATTAGATTTCACATATATATGAAAGAAAAAAATAATTAATTTTTAAATAAGAAGAAAATAAAGATAATTATCCCATAATCTTGGTAGCTGCTTTTTTTATTAGGTTAAGTTACTCAAATAAAAGGCAAAGAAATGTTCTTAATCAATCTTTTCCTTTCTTTTCTTTTGACAAAAAAATGCCAATCAATCTTTGCCGTCAATTTCATTCTTTTCCAATACATTATTGCCAAAAATAATGACAATAATAATACAAAAATAATCATACTGTAATGTAATAAACACATCATTTTCAATTCAGAATCAGAAACCCCACTTTCATGCAAATATATTTATGTTCTCCGAATCAAACCATTCCACATATCTTTCTTTAAATAAAGAGAATAAAAACAAGAAAAAAAAAAAGCTAGCTAGAACTTTTATTTGTCTTTTTTTCTTATGCTGATGCTATTCGTTGCGTTACCATAAAGCAGTACTATATATATGTTAATATATATATATATATATATATATTATATATATTAAAGTTCAAAATCGTCTAAGTCAAAGTGGTTGAGGTTCGAAAGTCACTGATTCGATCTCGTTTAAACTCTTTGATTATTACAGTTTGCATGAACTTGGAACATTATGCACTGATGAGAATTAGTCCCAGAGATAAACTTATTTATAGTGTGGAGACAACTATTGCATTGTGTAGTGTAGGACAAAAAAAATGTAAAGTTCAAACCCTAAAAATATATTATTACATATTTACAAAAAAAAAAAAAAAAAAAAAAGTGGGACATATTCTTACTCATGCAAAGTAGCTCTTGGTGGACTAATTCCTACATACCTTTAACTTATGTAACATAAAAAAGCATCCCACATTTTAATTACCCTAAAAAAACATCATAAAATATATTATATATATATATATATATATATATATCACACATCGAATTGATCCTTAACATCCTCGATGGCAAACTTATTGCAGCAGTTAAACTTGCACGGATCGGCCTCGGCGAGCATCTGTACGACCTCGTTCATCGTCGGCCTCAATCCCGGCGCCTTGCTCGTGCAGCGTATCGCTATTTTGAGCGCTTTGATCATATCTTCCCTGTAAGAAACCGAGACCCTCTTGTCCAAGACGTCGTTCGCTCCTTCCTTGGTCTCGACCTTTGTCGACACCCAGTATATGATGTTTTTGTTCTCGCCGAACTCGGGCTCGACGGGCTTTTTCCCTGTTATTAGTTCCATCAGGACGACCCCAAAACTGTACACGTCGCACTTCGTCGTCGCCTTCGAGGAGTATGCGTACTCTGTCGCCAAAAGCGTTGCCAAGTGTTAGCACGCAATCGCCATTGTAAGAAAATAATAATTAAAAAAAAAAACTATATGGATCGTAATCAATATTCGAATTCGCAATTGACTACGCCGATCAGGTTCGAAATAGAATATGTAAAATTAAAGTATGATATACTTCAGTTAACATGATATTAGAGTTCAGGTCAAGAGGTCATGGATAGAAAATTTCACTGTCTAAGGCTAGATTAGAAAGAAATCAGCATGTGAGGGGGACACGTTGGAAATATAATATATAAGATACGAATACGATACACTTTCTTCAAGCTTAAGTTTTAAGGTAAAGTGGTAATTTAGCAAAACTCTATTTTCCGCTAGGTATATAATTAGGGATGACAAAAATGCTCATTAAAGATCAATTAAATCTTCAAATAGATATGGATTTAGACCCACTTAGACCAAGACCTTTGCTGGAAGAGTGTACGTGGCGGCACCGTAGAAGGTCTGGGTCTAAGTGGGTCTAGATTCATACCCATTTGAAGATCCAATGGACATTTAATGGGCATTTTTGTCATCCCTATATAGATATGATATGTATACCTGGCGCAAGGTAACCGTATGTCCCGACGATGTCGGTCATGCTCGAGTAGTCCTTCGATCCTCGGGCTTGCAAAACCTTGGCGATCCCAAAATCGGCGACCTTGGGATGATAGTCCACGTCCAACAATATGTTGGTCGACTTGATGTCCCTATGAACGATCGGCGGCATGAGATCGTGGTGGAGATAGGCCAAACCCTGGGCGATTCCGAGGGCAATCCCATGCCTCGTGGGCCAGTCGAGGACGCCCTTCTCCCGATGGAGCGTGTCGCAAAGGTTGCCGTTCGTCATGTACTCGTAAACGAGGAGGCTGCAGTCCAAGCTCGAGAAGTAGCAATAGAGCTTCACTATGTTCTTATGCCTTATGCTCCCTAGGGTTTCGACCTCTGTCTTCAGCTCCTTGTCCAAGGTCATCTCATCGCCCGACGACAGACCGCTGGTTAGGGGTGGGGCCATGTCCTTGGTGGCCTTGCGGCTCCATAGCTTCTTGACCGCCACGACGTCGCCGTTGTTGAGCTCGATCTTGTACACCGTGCCCGACCCGCCGTACCCGACTATGTTCTTGTCGACCATGGACTCGATGATCTCCCGCTGGTCGAAGCTCAGCCTATGGAAGCTCTTGACGTCGTATGAGAAGAAAGAAGACGAAAGGGACTCCTCGCCTTCGGACACTGCCTTGTCCTTATGCAACCACCTCTTGAGGAACAAGACGGTCCCAACTACTACGATCCCGACCGATATGCCTATGAGCCAGATGCAGTTCACCTTCTTACGGTCGTAGGACTGCGGGCAGACGGCCAGGTCCGAGGCGGGCGGGTCGGCGTTCGCGGGCACGCAAAGGCCAGGGTTCCCCGAGAAGCTCTCCAAGACCCCACCTTTCACGAACGAGAGGGGGACGGGGCCCACGAGGCGGTTGTTCGAGAAGTTTAAGGAGTTGGGCAATAAGCCGCCCAAGCTCTCAGGGATCGTCCCGGTCAGACGGTTGCCCGAGAGGTCGAGGAGGTTGATGGACTTCAAGTTGGCGAGCGACTTAGGGATCGAAGAGTCGAGCTCGTTGTTCGCCAGCATCAAGACGTTGAGCAGCCTTAGGTCTCCGACCTCCGACGGGATCGGACCCGAGAGGAGATTGTTGCTTAGGTCGATCTTCACTAGGTTGCCCGCCTTCGATATCTCGGGCGGTAATAACCCCGAAACCCTATTCCCTTGCATGAACAGCTGCGATAGGTTTCGAGCGTACTGAATGGACTTCGAAACCGCGCCGCTCAGCTTATTATTCGAGACGTCGACGATCGAAACGTGCGGGAGGGAAAAGATCCCCTCGGGAATTTCGCCGGACAAATTGTTGTCGTTGATGCGAAAACGAATCAGCGAGTCGCAAGCCTCGTAGCTCCGAGGGATCTCCCCCGAGAAGTTGTTCTGAAGGAGGAGGAGATAGTTCAGCTTCTTACCGCTGCATAAACCTTCGGGCAACCCTCCGTAGAGCTGATTCTCCGACAAGTCGAGGCCCACTAGCTCGGACGACTCTCCGAGGTTCCTCGGGACTTCGCCCGTAAGAAAGTTGCTGTATAGAGACACGGTCTTGAGCGTCGTCGAGTTGGCGATAACCGCCGGGATTTCGCCGGTCAGGCTGTTGTTGTAAAGCTGGAAAACCCTAATCCTCGGGAGGCCGCAGATGGTCTCGGGGATTTCGCCGGTGAATCTGTTGACCGACATGTCCAAGTCGGTGAGCCGAGTCAGATTCCCGAGCTCCCTCGGGATCTCGCCGTCGAGCTCGTTGTAATAAAGCTCGAGCTGTACGAGGTTCTCCAGCATCCCGAGCTCCCGCGGGACCCGCCCCGTGAGGTAATTCCCGCTGAGCTCGAGGTCGACGAGCGATGTCATGTTGCCTATCGACGGTGGGATTTCGCCGTAAAGCATGCACGACGTCAGGATCATGTACTTGAGCCTGGTCAGGCCCGAGAAACCTTCCGGAAGCTTCCACTTGTTGAACTTTCCGTTCTCGTTGAGGCTGAGGAACTCGAGGGCGGTGAGGTTGACGATTGAGGGCGGGAAGTCGCCGGAGAAGAGGTTGTAAGAGAGGTCGAGGACCTTCAGGGACCTCATCGGAGATAAGTCCGGCAAGGGGCCGGCGAGGTACAGGCGGCTCATGTTGAGCTCCTGCAAGGAGGTGCAGCCGGCGAGCCCGCGGGGAAACCCTCCGGCGAAGCTGTTCGACCCGAGGCGGAGGACCCGAAGGTACGGAAGGTAAGCGCAGCTTTCGGCCGGGATTACGCCGGACAGGGACCAGCCCGATACGTCGACCTTCCATACGTTGCCTTCTCCGTCGCAGGCCACGCCGCTGTAGTTGCAGTAGGGTTTTATTACACTATTACTGCCCGAATTATCGGCCGGCCAGTTAGACAGCGAAGCGCCAGATAGGGTTTTCCTCGCAAGGTCGAAGAACTCATCGGCAGATTGAGTGGCAGCCATTGCAGACTGGCCATGGTTGTAGAAGGTAAGCAAGAGGAGCAAAATAAGGTAAAGCTTCTGCCTTTTTAAGGCCATGGGAAGGAGAAGCATTGCTGCTGCTACTGCTATATATTATTACAGCAATGGAAGAAAAGGGTTGGTCAGAGGTTTAGGAGAAGAAAGAGAATGGTTTGTCTGATGTACTAAAGATGGAGAAGGTAAGAAGAGATATATAAGTGGGATGAGTGATGGGATCATTTGGCTGTGCAGTAAAAGCAATAACAGTGCAGAGGATTAATCCATGGTGATGATGAAGATGATGGGAGAGATAAAGAGAGAAGTGCATATCTTTGCATAAAGAAGCTTTATTATTATTATTATTATTTTTATTTTTTTTAATGTATTATACTCTTCCACTAAGAAGTATCAACTTTGTATGAAAATTCGAAATAAAAAAAAAAAGATAAGATGGTTTGTTCCAAAATTTGAGTGATGTGTATTGGATCCTTTTTAGCCTCTTTGGATGGTGTGTGTCAAGTGATGAATACTTGTTTTTTTATGAAAAAAAAATAAATGAAATAAATAAATAAATAAATAAAAGTTCTTGATTCTATATAGGAGAGTATTTGAGCATTTCTTTTTTTGGATTTGGCTCTATAACATCATGGAAAGATGTCTTTTACCTTTAATGTCATTATTTAGCTTGTGGGTCCAATTTAAAATCAATTGAAATTTCGGGAAGAATAAATATGAATTATCATGTTGAATTTTGATATTTTTATCGGACAATGTCGAGGTTTTTTTTTTTTTTTCGATGGAATGTATCCCTGATAATGTCACCGTAGCTTGACTAAGTTCAGTCTGAGTTACATTTGAACCCGACAATGTCGATTTTTATCAATTTTCCTTCTACAAAATTTAAGATTTTTTTTTTTTGAAGTTCCCAATATGTTTGATGGGTTTTGTTGAAAGTTAATTTTTTATTTTTAATATAATTAATCATGACTTTTGAAGTTACAATCACTTTTTTTTTTTCAATAAATCGAAAATCTAAAATTTGCAATATTTTAGTAGAGTTACCTATACGAGCTTTATTTTCAAATTTTTTAACTATGGTATAAGGTTATAATATCAACATGTCAAATGGATCAAATCGTGTTAAATAAGTTACATACATAAGGGTTTTTTTTTTTTTTTTTCTAAATACAAATTAATTAGGAGAATCAAGTTTTAATAACCTTATCAAGTTAAATTATAATATTAATTGTCGAGTAAAGAAATGCTGTTGACATTCAGAAAGAATGGAAAACATAAATAATTATGAATAAATAATTTCAAAATCTAATTGGATAACTACACTAACTAACCCTTAAATAATAAATAATTGCAAAAATTTCGTTGGAATAGATTTTACAATAACAATAGTTATATATGTAATGTGCTCGAATCGAATATCATAGTAGCTTTATTAAGTTCTCATCTATTTGTAGTGGGAATATATATATATATATATATATATATATATATATAATATTGACCGTACACTTGCCCGCAAGTACGTTTAGCAAGTCATAATCATAAAATTAAAAGATTTATCATCATTAACTTTTTTAGTTAGGTAGATATCATATTTCATATAACAATGGTCTGAAAATGAGTAGAGCCTGGTCGGCTGGAACTCTGCTCGAGCTTATGACAGTCGAGCTCAAGCTTTACCATAACTGATAAAAAATTTAATGGCTGAAAGATGAGCCAAGCCAACTCGATCGAAACTCAACTCGAGCTTGATCCGCTGATCAAAAATTCGAGCCAATATGTGAGCTTTTCTTACCTTAGATTTAAAAATTTCGAGCTTCAAACTCGAGCTCGAGTTCAAGCCTAAAAAAATGAGCTGAGTTCAGACTCATTTACTCCCTTAGCTATAAAATCGGAGCTTACTTTAAAAAATATTCTACTAAGCACATAGTTTGAGTATTTTTATTTTTCTTTCATATCCAATGAATTTTATTAGACTTAATTATTCTTTTGTCAGGTATATTGGGGTGGTGGCGTTATAGAGACATCTAAATTAAAAGGTTATAATTTTAGGTCAATAACTTTTAAAATTGAAGCAATTTTAGGACACTTTTATTAAATGTTGCAATTTTTGGATAGTTAGTTTCAAATTGAACCAATTTTAGGACAATTATCGTCAAAATTATGAAAGTAATGTCTTCAAATTGCTTCAATTTTAAAACTTTATTTCGTTAAATTGTTTCAATATTTAAATTTATTATCCTGAAATTGGAACGCTTAATTTCTTATATTGCTTTAATTTCAAAACTTATTGTCCTGAAATTGTCACTCCCTAATTTAGGTGTTATCAAAATGTTCCTCCAAATATTTTTTTTCTCCAACGATAGCTCGCTATCTCATTAATCAAAAGATAAGTACGTGAGATAAACAACCTGATAGGTCATTGCGGCAACAATGAACAAACCGGTAAAGACAAAGGCGCACTAAACGAGCAAACAACCAAGCTAAAACACTCAAAATCTAATCACAAACAAAATAAACACAAATAATAAGACCACTCAACTATTCGACAGTAAAAACGTGAACTTCCATTACATCAACATGAACTTAAAACTCCATGACGAAGATGACTAATAAATCCTCAATTGTATTAGGCTACACGCTTTTTACCGATGAATAAAAGAACCCCAACGAGTAGGTACTTTTTGGTTGAAGAATGTACCTCTTTGATTAGAGATCTTCAAACTTTCCCAAAACACTCAAGCAACCAAAGAAACTCTTCGCACTCACCGAAGAAGAAAAGTTTCCAACAATGTAAATGAGTTCTAAAAGGAATGAAAAGCCCCAAAAAGGGGAAGAAGCCTTACAAAGGAGGACGATGCCCCACGAAGGGAGAAAATAAACTCCCAAAACTGGAAAACACAAGCTCCCACAAGGGAAGAAGAAAGAAAAACATGAAAGACACTAAGATAGAAGAAGGGAATGAAAAAAAAAAATGAAAAGGAAACTTTTCCAACCTCCATTAATGGAGGAAGGGAAAGATGTGTATTTTAGATTTAGAGTTTTTGTAGTGAGAGGTAGGAGAAAATAGGTAAAGAAAGGTAGGATACAATGATCTTGTAAAATGTTTCTCAAAATATACCGAAATAAATAAAAATAATAATTAAGCCAGTGTTATTGGGAATTTTTGAAAAGAGGAGTGGGTATGTTATTACATTACAGTTGCCCAAGGTATTTCTCAATACTAGTATTTTCCTGCATACTCGATGCGTGTGCCTACTATATAAACAAAATATAAAATTACTTTTATAATATGAAATTATAATATTAATTTTAATTAAAAAATATTTTTTATAAATTAAAAATAGGATTTTTGGGGTATAATTGAAATAAATTTGAAGATTAAGAATAAAATGATAATTAATAGTGTCATAACAAATCAATTTGAATTTATCACACCATTAATGCCCTCACCAATTATACGAAGGTAGAGATTAGCCATAAGGCTCATTAATTATTGGGCTTCTCAAGGCCCATTTAATTTCCGTTATATAGTAAATGGATTCAACGGCAATAAACGTATCCACATAAATAAACGATAAAAAGAAATTCTATCTTATCATCTCTTACATTTCATCTGAACCAAAACCTATCGATATAGAAAAAAATGTCGGTCTCGGCCATATTCGGCGCAAGGCTAGCAATCCCCCTCAAGCCCACCACCTACTCCGCCGCCACTAAGGCGGCGCCTCCCTCCAGACTTCCCGTCGGCGACGTGGGCTTGACGATTGAGTGCTCGTCGAGGCCGCAGAAGAAGGCGACCAAGCACCACATGAAGAGTCGTCCACGCAAGTCCAACCCCTCCGACATCCGACGCGGGCCCACCGTCTACCCACCGCTCCCTCCCATGCCGCCGGAGTGGTCCTTCGTCGCCGAATCCGACGGAACTGCGGTGGAGGAGGCGCCGCAAGAGGCAGTAGAGCCTCAGTGATTCTTCTGCTGCTGTTGTTGTTGCCTGATTAGTCTGATCTCTTTACATTGTTATTTTCGTTGTTGTGCTGCAAATTGCTGTTGTTATTACCATAATCATGTCCTGATTTTGAGCTCCATGCGATTGTCTTCCCTATAAATGTTCATTTGCAAACTTAGGAAGGATAATTGGTATAAATTTCAACTCATTCATATGTTAAAAATCGAATCTTTTTTCACTCATCACAAGTATTTCTTTTTCTATGTTTTAATATATATATTATATATATAATGATTGAGTTTGTAGATTTTTTAATGGTATTATTCTTTTGTAAGTAGGATACAATTTATTGGAAATTAAATTTGATTTATTTTGAAAGCTATGTTCGTTTATAATTTGATGTTTGATTTAGGACCAAGTTTTAAATTCTACCAATTTTCTTTTACAAGGATTTGAAATTGAGCTTTCGAATCAGATAAAAAAATTTAGTGATTTAAGGTCTAATTATTTAATCGCTTTAAAATTAGAGGGTTTACAAATAAAAAAAAAAAATTGAAACTAATACAATGATTAATACAAGCGATTATACCACAATCAAATCTGGATAAAATCGATTTTTTTGTCTTAGTTGCGGTTTAACGATCCGATCAGTCAGTTCGGTCTAGTTTTTAAAACCTATTTTTTTTAGATATATACAGAAGAAATTAAAAGTTAAAGCTCATAATCTCATTTAGACATAGCAATGTTTGGTTATAAGTCCCAATATAGAGGCCGAGATAAATAATTTATAATTAAGCTCGTTATATTTTATCTTATTCATTTTAATCAGACTATTTATGCTCAAATCCGTCATATTTTAGTGGGATTTCTATTAATCTCATGCTGAAAAAAAAAAACTATACAGAACAAAATGGGTTATTATTAATTAGTTTTATGTGGTCTAATCTAGAACAACAAACAGCCCTATTTTATTATTTTGATGGATTTTTTAGACTAGTAAATATGTATTTTCAAAATACATTATTAATCTTAATTTAAAATCTCAAATTAATTATGAGTGAAAAATATCTTGGAAATATTGAATAATTATTCCCACTTTATCTACTATGCCATGCCATGCCCTTCTACACGAACCGGCCCGGTTTAAGAACCTTGAACAAACCGGTTGAACATTGAACTAACTCGGTTCTCTTAAGAGAATCAATCGGTTTAAATTCTGACCGGCTGGCTCTTATTAGGGTTTATTATATTACTTCCTCTCATAACGTTAACAATCTCCAATTTCGCTGAATCAACTCTGCTGAGAAATCCCCGAATCAGAGATTTAGTCTCCCGCGGAGGTGAAAATCTGATTTTATGTAATGTGGTGGTGATTCATTCCGATTAATCAGTTATATTTTGCTGTCAGGTTCTGCAAGTTTGAGCGAGGCTATAATTTTTTGGGGTTCCGAATGTTGTTTTATTTCGAATTTCAATGCTTGTTGCGTTGTGGTTTTTTAATCTCGCCGTGTGTTAGGAAGAACGAATCTTTCTACTCTTACTGACTCTTTTTTGGTTTTGCTGCTCTTTAATTTTTATGTGTGATAAGTTGGGAGCATTCTTGTACGGCCATGGCGAGCAACCCGCCGCCATCTGGTTCACAGGTGTTTGCAATTTTCCAGCATTTCAGTTTTTTTTTACCCTTCGGTATTCAATTATTACCTTGTGTGGTTAGTTCTTGAATAATTCTTGTCTTGGTCAAGTGGAAGTCTTGGGTGGTATGTAGGGTTTAAGTATTTGCTTCTGTATTTGCATGTTTCAGCTATCAAGCGTGTTAATAAGAGGACAGTTCTTATTTGACCTTGGAGAAATTTGTCAAATTTATTAATGAAATTGAGTGAGAGAAAATAGATACTCATGAATTGCTTATAAGAATGTACAAACGGTTAACGGGTTTTCTGGTACCGTACGTAACTTTCCTTATGAGTTTTAAATAGTTAATTCGAAGAGTCTTGGCCTTTTCTTGACTGATCATAGGAATTTTTGTTCATAAGCGTTTAATTTATATGATTGATACACACATGATCGATTTTAATGTGTGCACACTTATCACAGTGGCCACCTCTAGCCTCTGGATCAATGGCTCCTCAGAGTTTTGTTCCTCCCTATCCCGTGCAGGTAAGCAATTTAGTTTAATCTTCTCCAAGAATTGATTTTTCGAGATTCAGACAAGTAATCTTGCTGAATTTTCGTCATCTCAGTACCGTCCAGGGGTGTCACCACAGCAGGTACAGGCATTTATTCCTTCTCCAGCTCCTCAGCAATTTCATCAGCCGGGTCAGTTACCAAGTCATAGCATGCCTTCTGGTCCAACTCAACCTCCATTTCCTCAAACCACGCAACAAAGTTTGGCAAGACCTGCCCAACCAGGGAATCCTGCACAATCTTCGTATCCTCAACCTGGTGCGCATGTCCCATCAAGCATGCCACAGCATCCGTCAACTGCCCCAAGCCATGGAGTGTCGTTCTCATCATCGTATACTGTAAGAAATTGGCACCTTTTAATTTTTATTGAGGGGACAATCTTGGCATTTTAATATGTATTTTAATCCTTTCCATTCCAGTTTGCGCAACCTTCGTTTGGGTTGCCACAGGGTAGCGTTAGTATGTATTCCCAATTCCAGCCTTCAAGCCAAATGTCAGTATCTGTTAGTGCGGTGCAGCCTTGGTTGCAGTCGACTCAAAGTACACAGGTTGTTTCACCGTTTCAACAAGCTAGTCAACCAGCCATTTCTGCAATTGCCACAGTTACGGTAAGTATTATGTTCAGTCGTTTTTTCTGGATATGCTGATTTGGTTTTCATCCATCTATCTTCTTTAAGAAACTAACCTAGAACCAGATGCAGTTGGTCGTTTATTTCTCCCGTTTGCATTTTTTTCTCATTCAGTGACTGAATTATGTCATACTTTTTATTTGAAGTGACAAAAATTTCGTGGATAGGGATATTTGTTAATTCTTTTATCATGCTTTGCATTCTGTTTTTCCCCTCTGAGAGCGAATTACATTTTGTACATCGCCTTTTTATATTTTAGTGTCAATCTCAAGGCAAATGACATGCTGCTGCTAGCTTAACTCACTCATGTCACACTTTTTTGTTTGAAAAATTGTGGACTTGATACTAACCGTCTTCTCTTTTTCCATGGATTTTTTTTATTATTATTCAGGTAAGCAGCGATTCTGTCAGGGCACAACCGACTGCTTCTGATTGGCAAGAGTTCGAAGCTGCTGATGGGAGAAGGTGAATGTTTTATATGATTTTTGTGGATCATCCCCATTTACTATTAAAAAAGTTGAACTTATTGGTTGTTAAAGAAGGCACCGTTTACCATGTGGCATGTTCTATGAATTTGTGGGTTTGTTTATCGTCTGGGACCACTTAATTCTAAGTTGTACTGGCATTCTTTGGGTTTAATAAATCTGGTCAGGTACTATTATAACAAGGTCACAAAGCAGTCAAGTTGGGAGAAGCCTCTTGAGTTGATGACTCCGCTTGAGGTGAGTAACAATTTTGAGAAAGGTTTCGATGCTTGCTGGGGTGTTGCATCATGAAAGTCTGTAAACTGTTGTTATTGGGGGTAAACTAGTGACTTCTCTGAATTATGCAATACCTTTTATGCCCATTTGCATGTCTTTCCAGTGGTGGAAAAAATTCCTGGGAAAAAATCCAGTGATTACAATGGATGCGTTAGAATGACTACCACATTTATTTGACAATGGATGCATAAAAAAAATTTCACGAATGCTTTATATGTTAGGCGATAACATAATTTTATAGTACACTTTTATATGTTTGTATTTGAATTTTGAGGGCATTTATTTATTATTTACTTTTTGATTTGACAGAGAGCTGATGCATCAACTGTTTGGAAAGAATTCACGACTCCTGAGGGTAGAAAGTGCGTAAATTGCCTGTTTTGATTGTTAAATGCCGACAACTTACTTTAACATAATCATTAAAAAAAAAATCGCTATATATATCTTACCTGAATTTCCATATAATTTCAATTTTTCGGAACTCATGCAGGTACTATTACAACAAGGAAACCAAACAATCTAAATGGACGATACCTGATGAACTGAAGGTATATTCCGAGAATTGTTTGTCGATTGATTCCTTGATGACAATTGCTAGATCTTTAAACTTAACATTGGCCATGTGTTTCAGTTGGCTCGTGAACAGGCGGAAAGGGCTGCTGCTGTAGCACATTCAGAAATAAATGCCTCCTCAAATATTCCAACCTCAACCAGTGCCTCTTCCATGGAGCAACCATCTCCTGTCATTGTCTCTGATGCTCCAACAAATAAGGTTACTGAACCTCCAGTAGTCACTGTGGTACAGAGTGAGACTGCAAGCATGACTGAGGTAACCTCAGCTGGGGAAACAGCTGCTTCTATTCCTTCTGAAATTACGGGAAGTTCTGGTGCTCCAGTTTCAACATCAGTGTATGAAGTCCTCTTCTAAACTCGATAAACTCTGTTTTGATGCTTACAATGGCTTCGCTGATGTTTATGAGATGATTGTTGTTGATCAGTGTGGAAAATATAGCATCTCATGTTGTGGCTAGTCCTTCCAGGGGAAATTCTGTTCCAGATGGTGAGGTATGGCTAGTGGACAAATACATTTGCCCTTTTTTCTGTCCGTCAGCATATCATTTAGTTGAAATATAGTCTTGAAACTTTGCCTCTCCCTCATTTTGTGTCCTCATCCCCATACTCTGCCACACCACTCTGCCTGTTCTCCCTGTTATATGCACACTACTGTTTTACTATTATTTTTGCTATAATCATTTGAAGTAATTTTGTGATTTTAACCATACTGCTGCAAAATGCCTGAAGCTTGTTGTATATGAAGATGCAAGGGATCTGCTGCACTATAATAGGATTAACATATTAGGGATAAATTGTTTTGCAAATAATGCTCTGCTGTGATTTGCAGGATGCGAAGAAAGGGATGGATGTTGCTGCCAAACCGAATGCAAACCAATCAGACGAGAAAACAATTGATGATGGACCCTTAACATATGCAACCAAACAGGTAGATCTTGAGTGTTTTATTAATATTATTTAACTCTGGGAATTCGAGTCTCATTTTTTTTCACGTTTAGGAGGCCAAAAATGCATTTAAAGCACTGTTAGAATCTTTGAATGTCGAGGCTGATTGGACTTGGGACCAGGTAATTCTAATATAACATCCCAGCATCTAACATGTGTTCTTTAATAGATGAGTTCTCATATTTAAATATAAATTGTATCAGGCCATGCGAGTAGCAATAAATGACAAACGTTACGGTGCTCTTAAAACTCTTGGCGAACGGAAACAAGCATTTAATGAGGTGGTTCATCTTTTATGCATTATATAATATACCCACAAATCTTCTAAAAATTATAAACTTTGAATTTCAATTATGACTTGATATCGCTTTTCACTCGTTTTCATCGGATATATGCTCTACAGTATATAATGCAACGGAAAAAGGTGGAGGCTGAGGAGAGACGTATCAGGCAGAGAAAAGCCAAGGAGGAGTTTGTAAAAATGTTGGAAGTAAGTATGAAATCTTTTAAGTGTTCCTCTTGCAAGTGACATGCTTCTTTGTTCCCATTGCAGTCGTTGAGTGTTTCAGCTTGTTGTATTCACCTTTCTAATGATCCCAGGATTTGAGTTAATTATATTGCTATTTGTAGAACTTTCATACTTCAGTCTCTTACACTTGTTGTGGATAGTATTTTTGCAGTACTGTACTTTGCTTTCATGTGAAGTAATACAACCATTTAATTTTATTTTAGGAATCCGAGGAGCTCACGTCGTCTATGCGTTGGAGGTTGTTTTCTCCCCCTATTTTTATGGTGCGCTTATGTGTGTGAAATTTTCTTATTAAAAAATTAGTTCGTTATCCAGCAAAGCCGTGGCAATGTTTGAAGATGATCAACGTTTCAAGGCTGTTGAGCTTGACGCAGATCGTGAGGATCTGTTTAGAAACTACATGGTAGACCTTTATAAAAAGGTAAACAGAACCAACCCACCCTTAATTGGTCTTTTAGACACGGGTATGGCATGTTTGGTCATTTTGCTTGCCCTTGAACAAAATTATTAGATCAACCAGATAATGCGAAACATATAAGCTGCAGTTTTTGTGCTTCATTTCATGGGTTGGAAAAGCAGTGCTTCATAGTGTTATACAATTTAAATCTCTTTTCAAAAAATCATCATTGACTATTATGGAAAGTGTTTTGTGGATGCTAAATTTAAATACCTATAAACATCTTGTCAAAGAGGTATTTGGTTTTATGCTACTTGTAGTCCGTTTATGCATATATACTTCTCATGTATTTGCCCTCTGGAACTGGATTAAGCAGTTGCATCTCCTGTGTTGTATCCTTGCAGCCACACTTAAGTTTTTTCGTCTTTTCTGTACAACTTGTATCGTTCCTAGGAAGGGTGCTTCTGTTAAAAATTTAAACAATTAAACATTCAAAATTATGTTCTGACCTTCTTGAGGTTGATTAGGCTGCCATTTATAATTTTTCAGGAAAGAGCAAAAGCTCAGGAGGAAGCACACCGAAACAGGCTTGAATTTAGACAGTTCCTGGAATCCTGTAGTTTTATCAAGGTGTGCTGTGTCTGAGAATTCACCTTTCATATCTACGCTCTTCTCCTCCATTCTCACAGTGCCTGACTGCTATGACTAATGTGTTCTCAATTTCTGCTGTATAGGTGGATAGCCAATGGCGTAAGGTTCAAGATCTCCTGGAAGACGATGAAAGGTGCACACGTCTTGACAAATTGGACCGGCTGGATATATTTCAGGTCAGCTGGTGCTGTAGTGTACTTCTGTCTGTGTCCCCAGCATGTCTCTAGTTTCCATTTTTTTCTCATCAACATTTGGACTCCTCAGCCTAATTACCTCTTGGGCACATCAAGTTAATCCTTGGTTGTTGCTGCAGGATTATATTCGTGACTTGGAGAAAGAGGAGGAGGAGCAGAAAAAGAGACAAAAGGAACAAATGCGACGTGTCGAGCGTAAAAATCGTGATGCATTTCGCAGCATGATGGATGAGCATATAGCTTCTGGCACTCTTACTGCTAAAACTCTGTGGCGGGACTATTGTCCGAGAGTACGTTATCCTCTACAGTTGTATTGGAATTATATATCAGAATGCTTTCCTCTTTGATAAATGCATGTACTAGTTTATATACTATTTTCTCGTATATATCTTAGCTAATATGTTCTGCTATCTGTGTATAGGTTAAGGATTCTGAATTTTATGAGTCTGTTGCCTTAAACACTTCTGGTTCCACCCCGAGGGATCTTTTCGAGTATGCTGTTGAAGAATTGGAGACAAAGGTATGCATATGCGTAAAGCTCTCTTTGTTACATGTTTGGAGTCGAGGAAAGAAATTCAGAAACTGAAAACCATAAACGAACTACATATTTTACTTTGGCGAGTAATGTATTGAAGATATTCTATTTGAGTACATGAGTGCTAAACTATTATATTTGCACGTTCTTCTAAACCTCGAATGCTTTGACATTTGCAGACAGTTTGGATAAGGAAAATCTATGGCTGGTTCCGCACTTATCTTATTTGATAAAATTGCACTTTTAACCTCCTTAGACATTCTGCTTTATAGTCCTGATGCGAACTTTGAATGTTTGTGTGTGCTCAAGTATATGTGGACATGTTTCAGTTCCAATCATTTTGCAACCCTTTGCAACGTAATTTATTGAAATTTACAGTTGTATATTTCCCTGAAACTTAAGTTGACCCGTAACTGCTACCGTTCAGATGATACCTATGTTATAATAACTCTATTAATGCTGAACTTCTTTCTTTCTTGGCAGTATGATGAAGAGAAAGCTCGCATCAAGAATGCTTTGAAGATAGAACAGGTAGCATTTCGCCGCTTCTATATTCTAACACGTTAACATCCATTTGTATGTAAGTTTGGATAGGAACGTAAATGTTAATTAATTAATTTTTTTTTTTACAGGTCACAGTAGCGTCATCATGGACATATGATGACTTTAAATCAGTTATTGGGGAGGGTATTGGTTCTTCAGTGTCTGATATCAATTTACAGGTACTAATTTTCATTATTTACAAGGAAATCACTTCTCTGATCTCTTTGTTCTTATACTTGTTTATTTGCCTGTTAATTTATTATGTTTTCACCAAGGTTATTTCTGGACTTGAATTTTCTTGACCTCTTGTATGTATGGTAGCAGTAATATTTGAATGACTCTCTGCTTTCTAAATAATCATTTGCTTTTGAATTGCAGCTTATCTATGAGGATCTGATTGATAGAGCCAAGGAAAAGGAAGAGAAAGAGGCTAAGAAACGTAAACGTCTTGCCAAAGATTTCACTGATAGTCTGAGCACTATCAAAGTATGTGAAATATACTCGTCCATACAAATATATTTTCGTGTTTCATGATGTTGCCGAATGATGTATTTTAAACTGTTTGTTGAAGAGAATTTCATGCTGTACCTATTCTTTCAGGAGATAAATGGGCAGTCAAGTTGGGAGGAATGCAAACCACTTGTTGAGGACAGCTCAGAGTACAGGTATTAAATCTCTCTCAATTGGATAAGTAATGTAGCAACTTCTTATGAAAAAAAGAATGTACTGTGCTATAACTTTTCATTACTTCCCTCCATTCCTTCAGAGCTATCGGTGATGAAACCATCTGCAAGGAAATATTTGATGATTATATATCTCGATTGCAAGACAAGTTAAAGGAAAAGGAGCGCAAGCGAGAGGAGGAAAAGGTAAGTGATATCCCGTATAGAGAATTGTATTTTACTGATATTATTGACCCCATGGCTCTTGCCTTATTTTCGAAATGGCAAATGACATTTCTCTGCGTCATAATATCTTTTTTACATCTGAATTCCATTCATCTTCACCGGTGTATTGTTGCATTTATTAGGCTGCTACGTCATTTTTCTAGATTCATTATTTTTTTTTATTATTATTTGTGATATTGGTTCTCAAACTCTCAATGTGAATTGCTGCATTATGCTTCACTCTTGATGCCTTGTTCCTCCTATAATCCTATCTGTTCGCAAGATGGTGTAATTTGTCAAAGGGGTGTTCCGAGTTGATTTGAAATGGTAATAAGAAAGTGTTATCTGCTCTTGCATACTGGGAAAACGGAACTAACCATACTTTGAACTGTTAGTGAATCATTCCTTACGTTGGTAACACTTTTTCGTAATCTGCTATGGAGAGTTTTACCGTCGGTCATATCCTGCTTTCGTTGGTTATTTGCTATATATTCTACCATTTTTGAAACACCAAAAGCACATATCACTTTTTATTTATTTATGAGCCGAAGGTTTAAAAACATTTTTGTGTCAGTTTTTGTCTGGATATATTCGATTTTTTAGTTAATTTTGTTGGAATTGTACCTGTGGTGTGTTTGGAAACACTTAAGTATGTGATTATCTGCATTTACTTCGTTTATAAGGTTTTGCAAGCCCCATCCTGCTTAATTCCTACTTGGATGTTGACACTTGCATCATCCTGAATGCATAAATAATGCTACAGTTATTCAATTCTCTCATTTTCTGTTTGCCTCATTGCAGGCAAAGAAAGAGAAAGAAAGGGAGGAGAAAGATAAGAAAAAGGATAAAGATAGAAGGGAGAAAGAGAAGGGCAAGGATCGTGCGAGAGAGGACGAAGCAGAAACCGAGGATATGGACGTAGAAAGTTACAGGCACAGAGATGACAAAAGGAAGGAAAAGGGCAAAGATAGGAAACATAGGAAGAGGCACTCAAGCACAAATGATGACATTAGTTCTGATGATGACAGAGATGAGACTAAGAAGTCACACAGGCATAGCAGTGACCGTAAAAAGTCGAGAAAGGTACTTAATTTTCACCATGAACATTGTCTTTGCTCCCACGACTAAATAGGCTTTGAATCAAAAAAGAAAAAAAAAAGGCACTCTTTCACTTTTTAAGCCTCCTTTTCTAGTCCTATTCTGTTTACTAACAATTTTTCAATTAATGTCATTTCCATTGCAGCATGCACATTCACCTGATTCGGATGGTGAAAGTAGGCATAAAAGGCACAGAAGAGAGCGTAAGGATGGATCTAAACGCAGTGGTGGGCATGAGGAGCTTGAAGATGGTGAACTCGGCGAAGACGGAGAGATTCAGTAGTCCATCAAGCATTGGCTAGTTCTCACAACTCTCTACTACAAAACTTTGCATTAACTCATGGTACTTCAAGCAACAAAACCCTCTTTCCGTGCAAAGTAGCAATTACTTTCTCTTTCTCACCCCTTAGCTCTTACCATATAACATGAGAATGATGCGAAGCTATGATTTATAGTCTCGTGGAATTGAACAAAAACATGTTATGGTCTCAGATATTTATCTACTTACCCTGATGGATTTTGTCCCATACTTTCTTTGCCTGCGATCAGTTACTTCTAGGAGTAAATTGGGTCATAACCGTATCTGTTTATAGTTTGTTTGAGGATCACATATTGTTAGTTTGCATTCTCATATATTTTGTCGTCGCACGTCTTATGCAAAATAAGTAGCTTCTTATAGAGAGGAAGATTTGTAAACTTAGGACCATGTAATGGTAGTACTTATAATATACAATCCCATAGTGATTACATCGCCTTTTGCTAAGTACGCTGAGGTTCCTCTACCGTAGCTAATAGATAGATATACGTTGGATTACATGCATGAGGGTAGCTTTGTTTTATGCTCTCCAAGATTAGTTTGGCCCGTAAGAATTCGATCGATAGGGATGACTCATAACTATTCTATCCTCATGGCTGGTAATAGCATTCGGTTCAGACCAGCGAGTCTTTGTTGGAGGCAGATGGTTTCTGATAATAATCGGTTTGAGTCTCTTTGGACACCGAGGCAATGCTGAGTCAGCGCACACAGTCGGTTTTTGAGGTCCCGACTTTGTGCTTTGAGTCTGTATAGTTCGTTCTCGAGATCTTCCAACTGTTTCTTCTTTCTCAACCGCGATCTTCTCGCAGAGTCTCGATTGGACAAGGTTCGCCTTTGCCTTCGTTCTTTTATCTCCAATGTTGAACTATGAATGGACGGTTTCGAATTAAGTAGGCGGAATAATTCGTTGATCTCGTCGGGAGAGAAGGGGTGTTCGACTGCGGAAATCATAATTTCAGACATTTTCTTTAGAGTAGTTCTGTTTTTTTTTTAAAGGGCTTGAGAGGAGAAAATATGAGAAAAGGGAAGTATTAAGGTGTAGGAGAGGGGTATTTATGGAGTGAGGGTCATATGAATTATGGGACCCTTTCTATATATTTTTATTTTATTAAATTTCAAAAAGTATAGATCACATTTTGGTTATCTATCACAAAAGTGAATGAAATAAAGTGTGGGGAAAAAAGAATCTTTGGAAAATATGTATTTTTGGAGAAAGGGGTTGCATTGCATTGCATTGCATTGCATGGAGAGATGTATGGTTGGGAAATGACAGGCAACTATAATGCCATAATACATTTGAATGGGATTAAAAGTTTATGAACAATTTAATCTAAAATATTGAAATTTTCACAACCCACAAATAAATGATTTGTAATTTCAAAACTTGCATGAAAAATCATTTTTTTTTTCTTGGGAAATTATTCGAGAAAGCGTATAAAATCTTGAAAATAATTTTGAAGGGATTTTTCGATTTTGTTCGTCGGGGAATCAATCGAAGGCAAAACGTTGATAAATATCGAGGAGTACTTGTGGATCATCCCTAAGGTCATGTTATTACACAGTTTTAAGTTCAATGAATTAGGGAAAAGCTAACTATGTCGACTTACTACTAACTATTTGATTTTAATGACAAAGTTCATGTAATGTTAGACCATTTGTTACAACATTTCTATATGTGGATGACATCAATTGGTTCTATGCCTACATTGCTCAAGAAGGTTTACCAACCAAAATTATTGAGACATCTTTTTGGATACGAGGATGTGACATGACTTTGATTTTGGCATGCCATAATTTAAATATAATATATATATATATTATATATATATATAGGTGTGTATTTTTACTTATAATTTTGGAGGTGCATATTTGTATTATTATTATTAACTCAAGGGGAAAGGGGGTAACAACATATTCCATATAAAAAATTAATTGATAAAAAAAGAAGCACAAGTTAACCATTCCAAGGCGACGAGATTTTTACTTAGTGGTCAAGGCTGATGCTTAAGGTCTTTGGCGTAAGATTATACTATCGAATCTCTCTAACTACCAAATACCTTGACTGAACGTATTATGGATATGTTCTAACGTGGATTTATGTGCTTGGCGTAGCTGACATGCTACTGCGCTAATCTTCGGGATCTACCTGGTCGCTGGGGCAAGTGTTTTCGGGATTTTTTTAAAAAAAATATTAACCATTCCAAAAACCCAAAATTATTCAAGTCATTCACAAAAGCTTGAATTGAAAATTTCCATAATCCAAAAAGGAGTCATTTAACAATCTATCTTGGAAAGCATATATTCAAACTCCATAACTAGAATATATATATATATATATATATATATTATATATATATATATATAATATTTAACCATTTATGTGAATAGTGGGAAGTTAGTTGATAGGCCATTGTCTGCTTTATTGTTCAGGTGGGGGCTCTGTGTACAGAACTAAGATTACAAGCAAATATTCATTTAGCTTAATGGCGAAGAATATGCTAAAACAGCCAAACAACAAATCAGATTAGGTTATCATTTTTTGCAAAAATGAAAAAAAAAAAAAAAGAAGAAAATCACATTATATCTTATCTTAGCACACACACACACATATATATATATATATATACACACACACCAAGGGTCCAAGACAATGAAAGGGCCATGTGGAATAACAGTTATTTACGTAGATATATTTTCTTCTTCCTTTATTTTTCCATTTTTTCCATGTTTTAAGAGAAAAGATTGAAAAGCTATCTTAAGAAATAGTAATATACGATAATAATTTGTATTTTTTTTTTTGTTTAATATATGAATTGTTTGGCTATAGAAAATACTTGTGTCGGGCTTTCGTTTTTAACTTATTAAGTAAATTGTTACTTGTTTATTTTGTTTATAAAATAATTGGTAGTTAAACTTCGATTTTATTGGCAGTTAGTTACTTTTTGTTCTTTATTAGGGATCAGCCGACAGTGGAGACTAACATGCATTGCCATTGCCATTGCCTCTTTAATTTTTAAATTGTTTCTAAACAAATATATTATGAATAATTATAAATATATGTATATATAAATTTAGATTAAAATACAATTATCTTCGTTTGATTATAAAAGTTTGAAGCATGTGCTTTCACTTGGGCACTCAAAAGTCAAAAGAACCTACAAAATTAAAGTTCAAACTTCATTGCGTGGATTATAAAAACTAATATTTTATACACACCCGATATATATGCATTAATATATAAATATGTATAATATTAATTTTTTAAATTATTTATCTTATAATAGATGATGTTCAACTTCATATCAAAATTTGGTAGTGGTAGTTATCTATTATAATTAATTAAATAACTAAAACAAGCAAATTGACATACAAATTGGCCGAATGGTTAGAGGAAATTGTTAAATTCCCTTGTAAACCCATGGCCGCCGATGTTTGTATGGTTTGAGGTTGGTCATATGTTGCAAGATGATTAGTCCCGCTGGAAGTCAGAGTTCTATAGACGACAGTTTGTTCAGATTTACTTCATACTGAACTGCGTCAGAGTGTTGTATACCTCCTAATAAAAAAAAATAGAGCTCATCACTTAGGCTCAATTTGGTATAAAGATTTAGATATGAAAGAAAAGGAAACGAAAAAGTGTAAAGGTACGATACTCAAAACGTGACGTATCATTGCTTGATACAATAACATTGTGTTTTCCTTCGTCTTTTCCACGTAAAAATTCCATGTATCAAATAAAGGGTTAGTGATTCCAACGAAGTGAAACAAATGTGTACTCTCTATTTTTAATGCTTGATTATGTGCTTTGGCAATATAACTACAATTATTATGTAATTCATATTACCTTTGTTGTAGCAAATGAAGTGATATTACAATGATGAAGTGGCGAGTAGTATCTTTATGTTCATAGTTCCATTTGACAATGCTCAAAATATTACAACCTCTGTTCATAGCAATTACATACCATTTCACAACACTGAGAAGACGGAAAAAGACGATTAAAAAAAAAACGAAAAAAGTCAGACGATTAGAAGGTCCTCGAAAATTTTCTAATCTCATACATTATGGAAGAGATGGAGACCAAGTCGCGGTTCAGGGCGGCCCCGCCGGGTATCTTCTTGATGAAGTCCGAGAGCCTCGTGTAATAAAGAAGCAGCTGCGTTAGTGCAGCCCTGAGAATCTCCATACCGCATAAAAAGTTGCTGAACGAAGTGATTACGCTGTTGTGCATCAGTTCGATGGCACCTTTCCACCTGCTCGCAAAGTCCTTGACTATGGGCTCCACTTCGCTGATGGTCGCTGGGTTCTCCGAGCTCGGATCCTCGGCTGAGAGATTCAAAAAAATTTCGAAAATTTGGCAAATTAAATCACATTAGGCATGGAAATATATGAGAGAGAGAGAGAGAGAGAGACGTACAAGCTCTTGTCTTTACGAACTTGATCAGGCTGCCAAAGTGCTCAGCAAGAAGCTCCTCCTGCATTTAGCATCGTTGTTTGGAATCGAGGCAATGTCTCGATGGTTAGAATAGTAAAGAATGATAATTTCGAAGTCTTGGATGTTCGTTTCGAAGATAGTCTTGATTATTACCACGTAAATGGCTGTATTGTTCTTCAGTAACTCTTCGAAATGCATTTGAATTTTTGCCCCGTCAGGACCAGCTTCCTGAAACATAAACGGGCAATATTTGTCGATAACACATCATGGCCACAGTTTTTAAAATGCGTTGTAATAACATTCAAATTCTGAATAATTTTCTACAGTGGTTATTACGTACCTTCAACACCGCGATTGTCATGTCATAGTTATTTATCAAGAATACAGTCTGTAGCTTCGGTTTTGGGAACAGTTTGGCAAGCTTGACGAGTAGATCGTCTATAGCCATTCGCAATCTCTCTAAGTTGAGCTCAATCTGTGGAGTTTAGCATGTTACAAGAGAAATCGAGAAGTCTAAGGTAGCTGTGAGCTTTCATGTGATTCTCTAACCTGACCATCTCCATAGTCGACATTAAGCTGGATTAGTGAAGCTGTAAACTCGGCATAGCGCCTCATGACATAATGGGGATGTACGTCTTCTTCCCACAATGCCCTGACGTTGGCGTTCCTTAGACTGTTGAGGTGCATGTCGAATACCATCTTAAACCTCGGCCACAAAGCAATATTAACCTGCAGAGAATCATAGGCTAGTGTAATAAATTCGAATTCGTATAACATGAATTTGAGGGATCAAATAACTGATGTTCAAATTCTTAAAACATATGCAGTCAGCTAACTTAATAGCACGAGGACATTAATTGGGAAAAGAAAATCACTAGTTCCCGCCATAGAAGACTGCCTGAGCTAGTTTATCGAGATCTTAAGTTAACAATTAACACACGACAGATTGTATCAACATGAAAAAGGATAGCCAGCCGCTTACAGGGTAAAAATGTAATAACACATAAAATGAGAAATAGCAGGTTGATCATCCGTCGAGGATACAACGAAATGATGTTGATAATGCTTACCTTGTCCAAATACGAATCTAGACATGGGATACGGCGACGGGACATTATAAGCTGAGAGAAAAGAAAAAAAATGAAATAAAAAACTGAATTAGCATTACCACAAAGAGAATGTGCATACACTTATAAACACATATGGCAGGTAGTGACGTGAGCCAAGAACTGTATCTCCATTTGACGCTATGGAAAGATATAGGGAAGGATTGACTCATGAATCATGACTCTCGTATAAATAGCTCAAAAGATTTCTTCAGAAGAAATACCAAAACACGAAAAAAAAGATCAAAACAAGCACGGTACCTGGTGTTGATATACAATGCGAATCATAAGCATGACACCAATAGCATCATAACAGTTTGGGAGAATCGTATTTAAGTGTTCATCAATTACTGAGAAGGGCCCTGTTAATAGAGATATCAAATGAGTATTAGATATCATGATTGTGGAAAAAAAAACGTCTTTGTAGATATTTGGATCAAATGATGTGCTCTTGGTTATAAATATTGATGAAAATATTTTGTCATCATATCAATTATTTGATATAATAACCACTGACTATGACTTATCAAGATAAAATTCAAATACCTGCAAATATGTCATAAAACATTGATTCTTCATCAAAGAACTCGTCGCAGAAAAGGTACCTATAACATAGGAACAAGTAAAAAAAAAATAATCTAATTAGATTCAGAACATAATGATCAAGAACGAAGTCATTATCCAGAATACAAGAGTTTTCTAGTACTCAGAAGCAGCAGTATCCATAAGCAGCTTGTGCAAGCTCCTGAAAAGTACTTCATAAGGATACTTTTTAGAGCTGGCTTCAGCAATATGCGGAATCAATGCAGGCTCATCAATTTCCTGCCATAAAGAAAGAACAGTTATAGAAATCACAGTCAGATGCTGAAATGAACAAGTCACATAGCACGAGGATATCTTCAAGATACGACATTGTCCCAAGATTTCTTGAATTATATGAAAGCATGAAGAGAATGAAGTTCAAAGGGAATAGTTTAATTATAATCTCTTCAAGAACCATTCCATTGACATTGACAAAATCACATCCCGGGAAATTTCTACATGCCTGTAGAATACATTGTTTAGCATTTCCAATCATATGTCTCAGTTCATCACAGGACATATATCAAGATAGTTGTGTGCTTCTGAATTAAATCTTGAAAGCAAGCCTAATTGAGATTATTTAATATATTTTTTGGAAAGGAAATTTGCTAAAGATAACGCAGGACAGCCACTACTACCTAGCAAAAAGTACAATTATTCATATGTTAATATTGAGAATAAAGTGCAGGATTAGGAAAGAGAAGTTAGTTCAATTCAGTATTACCTTGAGAATATTTATCCTTTCCCCCAAAGCAAACACAGAAGATCGATTTTTCAAAGGTTCCTTTCCTCTTGAGAAAAGACTAAAGCTTCTAGTATCAATACCAATCAAATCACTAGCTGTTGCAATATCCAACTGCAACTTCTCTAGTGCTTGAATATATGCTCCGATTTTTGAACTTAAAACCTGAAAAAAGAAAAAGAAACAGCAACCTGAATATATGGTTAAATAAAGGCTTTCTTGCAGCAGGAACAAAATGCAACAAGCCAAACAACGTTATATGCTACTATCGGTCTCGCAACTGAAATCTTGGAATCCCCGTGGGTCACCATATTCAGGTAAAAGTCTTGAATGACCAACTAATGATACTTCAAGGTGAGTTTAATTTCTCTCTGACAACAGGCACTTAGATGATGAACATGGCTCTTCATTGAAATATTGTAAAATCAAGATTCAGAAGCCTGATCTTTCTCCCAAGGCAACAGCGATATGAGAATATCAAAAGTGGTTTACAGAGGGCTGGAATGCTTTTTATCGCAGAAGGGGTGACTTATATTTCAAGGTATAAATGCAGACTTATCAATGTAACTGAAAGTGAAGAAAATGACAAAACGAACAAATAGAAAAATTCGAGAAAATGGGACTCTCAAGTAACTATGAATAAGAATAAGGTATACCTTATTCATGGTGTCAATATATGCCGCACGGACCTCGGCATATACTTCTTTCCCTTGCTCCTTGAGAAACAAAATCGCATATCTGCAAGTTTTGAATCATTTAATGTTTATATATTGTCTTTGAGGCTTGAGAACACAGAAAATTTCATCAACTATAACTGCAGGCCCTCGATGGAAAAGTAGAGCAGAAAAATTTCAATCTCAAGGAAAACAAAAACAACAAGATCCTAGTACCAGCAAAGTAGCACAGGCTTCGAGAATAAGTTGTCGGTCAGTAAATACTATATGTCCCAAAGTTTCCAAATGGGCTAGAAAATGATTTCACAATATCATTGGACCATTGTTTGAGCATGAATCAATTTTTTTTTCTGCACCTAAGACTTACTTGTATTTTAGAAGAACACTCTGTTGAAGGATCTGAACATTGGTCTTGGGTTTCCTCAACGCATTAAGTTTTTGGATCATGAAGTCAAATATCTATTGCATGGACGCCAAAAAGAACAAAAAAATGGTTAGAAGAGGCATCTCTGTCATGAATCAATAAAATCGAATATAAATGAGAGCAAGTAGTAAAAGAAAGTATTAAAAAAAGACCATACATATACACTTACCTCCCCTACATAATGATATATTTGGTTCTCAAGAAATATTAGAGTGAAAAATGCTGAAAATCAGTTACCACAAGTCTAGAATCATAGCAATGCCAAATTACTCTTTAAGCAAGCTATATATACCTTGGAAACTGCTTTCTGACGAAGTTTTTCTAGTTCAGGCTGAACATCTATCAAAGCTTTTGAAGTCTTCACCATGGTATCATTTTCAACAAACTTAAGCTTTTTACTTAGAATCTCAAGTGTCTTCATGTATTCCTCATTAACCTGAAATATGTCCGTTAACTGAACCATGATAGACTACGGTAAACCGAATGTTTTATATTTTCAGACTTAATCAAGTACCTCTCCATCAACAATTATGTCTATCATTCTTGGTGGGACGATGATGTCCTCAACAAATTTAGCCAATTTTGATTCGGCAACCTGATAAAGTACATAAACAAGCATGACTCAAGACATATCAGTGGCACATAGATGCAAACTCCAATGACTCTTCATATCTATAATCTAACGAGGTCTCATTATCAGAAATCGGTGCAACGTGTTGCCCAAATCATTTAAGATTTTCCTTGTAAAGAACGGGTGGTCAAATAAAGTTACCTTTCGATTCTTCAGCTTTAGTCCCATATCCATTGATTTTTCTTGAAGAATCTTTATATCTGAACTTATCGAACCTATCTCTGCCTACCACAGAAAAATATTTAGAGCACTGACTAGTAAAACAATATTTAAAGATGTTTTGGTTCCCATGCAACAGCAATGACCCAGTTGTGCAGCTCCAAAATTCGAAGAACACAATAGAGTTAAGCAAGTCATTCCTTTTCCCTTTTTCTAAATTTATTAGCATTCTAGTAGAACAAATCCAGAAGTTTCATAATCCAATCCCCTCTTCCCGAATAACAAAAGATAAACAGAAGCAAAAACCCATGCGATGTCATAAGGTTGCGAGTAACAATTAACAGTATTTCAAAGAGTATCCTGACTTGGAATTCTGAGTGCTCACATTTCAGAAAAGCCAAGAGACAGCTTATCAATCGATAACTTAACATAAGATGTCATACCTGAAATCCACTTAAAAGATTCTCCATTTGTGAGAGGATATTGTCGCAGTCATGAATTTGATCATGTAACGAGACTAGATTATCGCTTTCTTTGATGTAATCCTGACAAGGAACAAAAAGTACAATCAGATCCAAAGCCCAAACACATACCATAGACCAGTCTTGGTGAATAGGGGAATTTAAGCTCTTAAGAAACCATACACCAAAAAAATGGTACAAGCACAAAATCAACCTATCGATAATAGGAAATGGGATAATATTCCAAGAATAACAAGCGAAAAGCAAAATACTAGAGAGGCTTTATGCAATCTGAAACCTCAATCGATTCAAGCTCAATTTGCCGTAAGTTGTTCTCTACATCCTTAGTGTAGTCCCGCAGCTTCGTTCCTTTAGACAATATCATCGCAACGACCTTCAATTCGAAAACCACCATGGAAATCGCTTAACATATTGCGACTATCATCGACACAAAAGGGTAAAAAGTTTCTGTCATACGTACATCATCAGTTTTACAATCTTCCAGCTCTTGCTCTAATCCCTCCAGTGAAATATCATCACTGCTACCATAATACCAAAGAGAGTACATCTAATCAATCACACCACCAAATCACACCAGAACAACCAAAAAAATGAAAAAAAAAAAAAAAGCAGAACCTTGGTTCAACTTCATCATCTTCGACCATGGTTCGCCGTCGCGGAGATATCTCGGCCGTCGCGGCCGTACCGGAGCGGGATCGGCCCTCACCGCGCCGGAGATACGGGTTGGTGCGGTTACGGTTCTGTCGCGGGCGATTCATCGGCGTTGCGGCGAAATCTCGGAATGAAGCGAACGATATATTGGCTTACCGGCCGGAATATCGGATTTTCGATCTATAACGTGTGGGTTGAAGGTCGTGAACGTATGGATATTTTTTTTTTTTGGGTTTTTTTTAATGATAAAAAGCTCTAGTGTCACCTTTTTGGGTATTTTTTGTAATTGGGCTTATTTTTTATAATTGGGCTTATTTTTTTGGGCTTATATATTTTTGGACTTATTTAATGTGGGCTATTAATTAATTGAAGAATGGATCAATTAATTTTATGATTAGGCTGCAAATGGACTATAATTTCAGAGAGAATAACACAATTAGTGTTATTTTTAATATCACTATTATAAAACTAGATAACATTTGCATGCTATTACAAAACTAATCAACTTTTCCGTTTTAATTATTATTATTTTTATTTTTTCCCACAAATCTTTTCAAAATTATTTTTTTTCAACATCATTATCTCAATTTCTCAACATAATTATTAATAATTATCTTTTTAACCACAAACTTTCTTAACAACTCCATACGATTTTAATAAGAAATTTACCTTTCAAATAAAATATGATCGAAATCATTAGTTCGACAATAATATCATCATTGGGATAAAAAAGTTACAAAATATTATGTTCGCCCATACAAGACGGTTACTATGACACGACTGTTATTTCTCTAGGTAAACCAGGTCGTCGTAATCGAATTCATCATGTCAATCTCAAATATTATTCTGGTACGTGTGGAATGCATGTACAACAACAACAACAACAACAACAACAACAATAATAATAATAATAATAATAATAATAACAATAATGATAATAATAACAATAATAATAATGTTGATGAATCAGTGTTTTAAATAGCGTAATATAGCGCCCGACGTAGCGTAAAATAGCGTAAATTTATTCGAAAACGCGTTAAAGCTCATGAAATAGCGTTTTTTTCCTCGAAAGCGTTTTATTTTGCGCAATTTAGCGTGATTTAGTGCAATTTAGCATAATTTAACACAATTTGTGTATTTTAAGTTATATATGTGCACAAACCTGAAAAAAATTTACTAAAAGATGTTTTAACATTTTAAATATTTATTGTCACATATATCTGCTATATGGTAGTATTTTAATAAAATATACATAAGAAATTTTTACATGTCTTTTTCTTCAGAGACATAAAATGAAAGAACGAATAAAACAAAACAAAAGTATATCATAATTGCTTGTGTGGTCGTATATTATGTTTTTGGTGTTGTAAGTGGCTTGTGCATAATACCCACGCAATATGCTACGCTATTTACGCTACGCAACATCGGAACTAAAACACAACACATTACGCAATACGCTTTTTAAAATATTGTGATTAACAAAATAAAAGTTATCGCCTCGAGTAACATTTTGTTAATAAAAAAATGATTAAAAATATATATCTGCTATATGGTAGTATTTTAATTAAATATACATAAGAAATTTTTACATATATTTTTCTTCAGAGACATAAAATGAAAGAACGAATAAAACAAAACAAAAGTATATCATAATTGCTTGTGTGGTCGTATATTATGTTTTTGGTGTTGTAAGTGGCTTGTCCATAATACCCACGCAATACGCTACGCTATTTACGCTACACAACATCGGAACTAAAACGCAACACATTACGCAATACGCTTTTTAAAACATTGTGATGAACAAAATAAAAGTTATCGCCTCGAGTAACATTTTGTTAATAAAAAAATGATTAAAAATATATATCTGCTATATGGTAGTATTTTAATTAAATATATATAAGAAATTTTTACATGTCTTTTTCTTCAGAGACATAAAATGAAAGAACGAATAAAACAAAACAAAAGTATATCATAATTGCTTGTGTGATCGTATATTATGTTTTTGGTGTTGTAAGTGGCTTGTGCATAATACCCACGCAATACGCTACGCTATTTACGCTACGCAACATCGGAACTAAAACACAACACATTACGCAATACGCTTTTTAAAACATTGTGATGAACAAAATAAAAGTTATCGCCTCGAGTAACATTTTGTTAATAAAAAAATGATTAAAAATATATATCTGCTATATGGTAGTATTTTAATTAAATATACATAAGAAATTTTTACATATCTTTTTCTTCAGAGACATAAAATGAAAGAACGAATAAAACAAAACAAAAGTATATCATAATTGCTTGTGTGGTCGTATATTATGTTTTTGGTGTTGTAAGTGGCTTGTCCATAATACCCACGCAATACGCTACGCTATTTACGCTACACAACATCGGAACTAAAACGCAACACATTACGCAATACGCTTTTTAAAACATTGTGATGAACAAAATAAAAGTTATCGCCTCGAGTAACATTTTGTTAATAAAAAAATGATTAAAAATATATATCTGCTATATGGTAGTATTTTAATTAAATATATATAAGAAATTTTTACGTGTCTTTTTCTTCAGAGACATAAAATGAAAGAACGAATAAAACAAAACAAAAGTATATCATAATTGCTTGTGTGGTCGTATATTATGTTTTTGGTGTTGTAAGTGACTTGTCCATAATACCCACGCAATACGCTACGCTATTTACGCTGCGCAACATCGGAACTAAAACGCAACACATTACGCAATACGCTTTTTAAAATATTGTGATGAACAAAATAAAAGTTATCGCCTCGAGTAACATTTTGTTAATAAAAAAATGATTAAAAATATATATCTGCTATATGGTAATATTTTAATTAAATATACATAAGAAATTTTTACATGTCTTTTTTTTCAGAGACATAAAATGAAAGAACGAATAAAACAAAATAAAAGTATATCATAATTGCTTGTGTGGTCGTATATTATGTTTTTTGTGTTGTAAGAGGCTTGTCCATAATACTCACGCAATACGCTACGCTATTTACGCTACGCAACATCGGAACTAAAACGCAACACATTACGCAATATGCTTTTTAAAACATTGTGATGAACAAAATAAAAGTTATCGCCTCGAGTAACATTTTGTTAATAAAAAATGATTAAAAATGAATTAGTCTAGCAACCATTGCATCACAAGATATGCTGAATTTTAATTCTTTCTATGGGTTTTAACAATTCATTATAAAATCGTCGATTTTCTTTCAACAATGAAGGTGGATGTGAGATGAAAATCGATGAACATATACATCGAAAAAATCCAAAGAGTTTGGACTTGAAAGAAAGTTTGTTGATATACATGCTATAACGAGAGTATGTCATGTACGACGGATTCACATCTAATAAATGGAGATGATTACAAAAATAATGATTAAAAATGAATTGTGGTTAAAAGTATAATTATAAGCAACTATTTTGTTTATTTGAAATAATAATGGTGAAAAAGGTAATTTTAAAAAGATTTGTGGAAAAAAAAATAAAAATAATAATAATTAAAATAAAAAATGTGATTAGTTTTGTAATAGTATGAAAATGTTATCTAATTTTGTAATAATGGTATTAAAAATATAACTAATTCCCAAATAATAATTACGGATCATCGAATAACACAAATAATATCGATTATCGAGGATTTGGATACTACTATCGTGACATATCGTTTTGTCAGCCATATCAGTCTAGTGATGGATTATCAAGACCTTATCCCAATTTTTATCAATATAATGAAGATATTGATGACTTTGTACCGCCACGTCACTCTACATAGAATTAAATATTTGTAGAAAACATTTGTAGTATATGTAATATAGACTTGTGTTTTAACATTTGTATAATTGCAGAAAAACTAATATATTTTATAATTTTTTAAAAAAATGCGTATCGTCCGCGACCGCGCCGTGACAATGCAACGTATCCGTATCGCTCGTGTCCGCATCGATGTCCGCATCCGCAACGGCGAACCATGTCTTTGACAGTCAAATCACCAATAAACGACTTCAAATCCAAGACGGAATCGTTAGCCTAAAAAAAGCATAAGACAGATCGCAAGCTCACATTCAGCTAAACAACATAATCATAACAGCAACATCAACGAATTAATCAATTTCGCGATCATAAATCAATCCGCAGCTACCTTGTCAGTCGTCATTTCCTCTGTTGCAAGCTGAATCTCTCTCCGCAGCGATTCGTTAGATATAATGTACGCAAAAAGTATTGGAATTCAGAAAATTCACTGCCCAGATCTCAGCTCAGAGTCGAATCTTCTCCTCTCCCTCAACGTAAATATTATCTATTTTCAGAAAATATATCAGAAAAATTAACGATAGGCCCAGCCCACCATCAGAAAACTAATACTTGCTTGACCAGCCCATAATAAGCCCACTATCATGTTGGACCAATCAGACAGCCCATATTAGAAAACTAAGTTGTTAGGTGAAATGTGAGCCGAGCCAGATCATGAGCTCGATGAGCCGGCTCAACCGAAGCTCAGCTCGGCTCATAATGTGGAGCTCAAGTTTGGTCGTGAGTGAACTTATGATCGAAAGCTCACGAGATGGCTCGTAAGTTTTTTTTTTCTATACCTAATCGAGCTTAATTAATTACTAGTAATTGACTGTGCAATTAAAAAAATTAATTATAATAATAACTATAATTAAAAATTTATTTTTTAATTAAATTGTAGGGTATTTTGTGAATTTAATTTTATTTTAAATTGTAAATTCAATTTTTATTACAAATTAATTAAGAGTTGGTTATTACTACCCTACGTATTATTGTAAGAAAAAATATGTTAAGGTTGTGGGGTAAAGACTTTTCTATTAGTGGGTGGTTTTTATAAAGGGTTAATTATTTTTGACACGATAGCATAGACTTTATCCTTAACTATTAATTTTAGAATAAAACTTGATTAGTTAATAGTGACCCATCAAATGACGGTTTCTATGAGGGTCTCACTAATAATATAATAGAATGATGATCGAGCTCAAGAAAAAAAAAAAGCTAACAGAGCACGATCTCGAGCCCAAAAAATGGTTCGTGCTCGGTTTATAGGCCTAGATTAAGGTGGTTCAAAATAGGGGTATAAATGAATCGAGCTCCGACCGAGCTCGACTCATTTCTACCCTCGAGTTCAGGCTCGAAAATTTTATGCTAGCATCGAGCTCGGCCCGTGGGCTCGTTTATTGCTCGAGCTCGATCTTAATGCTCGAAAAATTTAAAAAGATCAATAAATAATAAAAAAATTAATAAAAGCTCATGAGTCGACTCGTGTGCATTCGGACAGTTAATCACGAGTTGGAGCTCGACAATCAAGTTCGATAATCAGGGCCAGAGCCAAGGAGCTTTAGTCGAGCCAGCTCAACTCACCTTTCATTCCTAGTTCAAAATGAAATTAATGTAGTACACCGAGATATATTATATAATACTAGTATTTAAGCACGTTTAATGCATGTGCAATAAAATATAAGTATATAATATTAATTTATATTTTTAGATTTGTTATTGATTTAAAATGTTTCAATGAAGGATAAATTGGAATTAAAAAAAATTGAAGGGTACATTTATTAAAAAAAAAAATTATTTATAAAAATATAATTGAAATAAATAATAAAATGAAAGGTAAAACAATAAATATATATGACATATCAAATTGATTGATTTGGAGTCAGTTTTCAATTTTTTTTTTGGATTCTATTAATAGTATGTCATAGCGTATAAAATTGAAATAAATAATAAAATAAAAAACAAAACAATAAATTTATATGACATGTCAAATTGATTGATTGAGCTAGTTTTTAAATGGCTGATTATATATAGTATTTAAGGGGTATAATGTAGTTTACTCAAATGATTAATAACATATATTACTAGTTATCATCAATACTATTTATTAAGGGAGAACGATGATTAAAAACGGTTAATTTGGTCGGTTTAATTTCACAATTTTAAACACATTTTGTGTTGTTACCTTCCTCGTGCCGTCATTAATGACGTGTCCTATATTTCCCGAAATTAAATACAAACATAATACAGACAGGCACTAATCTGATTAGTTATAATTGTCCGTTTAATTTCATTATTTACAAAGCAATTTCCTTACAGTAATACATTTCATATATCACAATTCACAACAGCACACATTTCAGAGAACATTGGAAGCATTCAAACGCTTGCCGAAGCCCTAAACGTAGACAATATAGCCTCATTTTATCGATCGATCTTCGCGAGTTCAATTGGATCTGCGTTCCATCCAGTTGTTTATTATTGGAACCTCTGATTTTCATCGTGTTCCGCGACGTTGATTTGCTTTCAGGGTGGGAAGAGATCGATGGAGGCGATCGAGGAATTGGCGCAGCTCTCTGAATCGATTCGGCAGGCCTCGGCTCTTCTTGCGGACGAGGATCCTGATGAAACGACGTCATCTTCTTCTTCGTTGTCGTCGTCGAGGCGTGGGTCGACTTTTCTCAATGTTGTTGCGCTTGGAAACACTGTGAGTATCATTGATAATGATGATCCGCTACTGAACTTTCTGTTTCGGTGATTCACTTTTTTTTTGCTGCTGTTCTGTTGGAAATCGTCGGACGGTAAATCTTAAACGTGCATTTCGTGGCTGTTGGGGACTTGAGCATGCACTTTTGGGTGCTGTCTTTTGTATTGTCTGCTAATGATTGGGAATCTCATGGATTTTCGTTGTGGGAAATTGTATATGTATCTTGTACTGCCGTTTATTCATCTGTTTTGATTTCTGATCGGGATAAGTGCTCAGGGACTAGTGTTTGGTTAAGATGATAACCTACTATGAAGTGTTTTGGTTGAGGTTATTATAAATATTCACTTTGCTTTCCTTCAGGTAGATTGAGCTTTTTTTTTCCCTTTCTTTTTGGAGTTGAGCAGGAAATTCTTCTTTTCTACTGTTATGTTAAAAATTGAACACTGTGAGGTTTGCATATGAGAGCAGATTGTGTGTTTTCTTTGTATTCCGGTTTGATATCCATAAATTAAGGATTCTTGGTTATCTTAATATTTCATCAACGTGTCATAATAACCTTCTATATGTAGTTATGTTCCGTGAATATTATTTTTGAATGTGATGTCTGTTATCAGGGTGCAGGTAAATCTGCTGTCATGAATAGCCTAATTGGGCATCCTGCATTGGTAAGTACCCACGGCTTTTGGATTCTGTACTTGACTGCAATTTTAATCTGAAATTAGCCGGTTGATTTCTAAATATACAGCCAACGGGAGAAGGTGGTGCCACGCGGGCTCCAATATGCATTGATCTAACAAGAGATTCATCCCTGAGCAGCAAATCTATTATTCTTCAGATTGATAGTAAATCTCAACAAGTATCTGCAAGTGAGGCCATTTTCTGAACCTTAAACCTGAGTTCTGAGTCCATCAATGTTGATTAGGAAATATTTACAATGTTATGGTCTGATTTCTTGCATTTTGCTTCCATGTTTTGGTCTGCAATAGGTGCTCTTAGGCATTCATTACAGGACAGATTGAGCAAGGTTTCAGGCAAGAGTCGTGATGAGATTTATTTGAAGCTCAGAACAAGTACTGGTGAGTCTCAAGATAAATCTTTTGTTGTAAAAATTATCCTGTTCAGCGTTCCATTTACTCGTCATTAACCATCTTGCCTTGCTGAAATATGTTTTTACATTGATGTGTAATCTCCTTTAATTTTATGGACATGTTCTCATATTTATTTTGTTTCTGCAGGTCCACCGTTGAAAATGATAGATTTGCCTGGGGTTGATAAAGGCAGTATTGATGATTCATTGGTGAGTGCATTATGAAAGGCTTCTAAAGTTCTGCTTTTTTCGCATTTAATCATCATAATACCTTTAGTTCTCTCTCTCTCTCTCTCTCTCTCTCTGTATATATATAATATATATCACTCACTCTCTCTCTCTCTCTCTCTCTCTCTCTCATCCCTCTGCCTCTCTCCCTTTTAGGGGGAGGTTCCAAGACACTTCAGGGAATGGGGATATTTCTTATTGTAGGCCGGCTTAATTAAATTTGGTTAATGGCCACGGGGAACTCTGTGATATTCGTACTTTGCATCATGATTAGTGCACTCTATTGGTCTATGCAAACCCTGAAGAGTTCTTAGTCTTTTATCTTTGTCTAATGGCTTTTTGCAGAGCCAGTATGCAGAACACAGTGATGCAATATTGTTGGTCGTGATTCCTGCTTCCCAGGCACCAGAAGTGGCATCAGCCAAAGCTATCAGAATAGCAAAGGAGCTCGATGGGGAATGTACGTCTTCCATGCTGATTTTGTCTTCTTTTTCAAGTCCAGAAGATCAGGAATCATATTGTTTGTACTTACCCAGTTGTTCAGTATGGATTTTAACAATATCGGCTTATTAGGTACAAGGACTGTTGGAGTTATTAGCAAGATAGACCAAGCATCTTCAGAACCGAAACTTCTTGCTGCTGTGCAGGCTCTTTTGTCAAATAAGGGTCCTCGAAGTACTGCTGACATCCCTTGGGTTGCTTTAATAGGGCAGTCTGTGTCACTAGCATCTGCCCAATCAGGGAGTGATAATTCTTTGCAAACAGCATGGCGAGCAGAGAGTGAGAGTTTAAAATCTATACTTCCAGGAGCTCCTGAAAGCAAGTTGGGGAGATTGGCTCTGGTAGAAACTCTTGGCGAACAGATTAGAAATCGCATGGAACTCAGGCTCCCAAATCTCCTGTCTGGGTAAGCTTGTGTTTTTGTATTATTTTATGGATGGTTTTTCACTGGTAGTTAATTGAGGACAAACTTGTGGTCTAATTTAGGAGTTAGGACTTTGTTTCTCACAGTAAGTCAACCTAAACTACTTTTAGTTTTTCTTTTCAGCAACATATTTATGTCTTATATTTGCCAGAATATGTTTTGACCTGGTTCATTCTCGAATGATCAACTGTCAACTTATTTTATTAACTTTTCCATGAATACCTTGGTTATACTATACCTCTCCTTTTTTTAATCCTGAAGCATCCATATATCCACTCTGTTCTCATACAGCTGAATTTATATTTCCTGTAGATATGCTAATCGTGATGTACGGGGTTCCATTCTTGTAGATTGTGCATTTTCCATTTGCTTGCTTTGGAATGTTGTTTCTTCCATTTGTTTAATCTATTGTTATTTTATTATTATCACGTTCAGGCTTCAAGGGAAATCCCAAATAGTACAGGATGAACTATTTAAACTTGGCGAGCAAATGGTTCAGAGTCCTGAGGGTACCAGGGCTTTGGCTTTAGAGCTTTGCCGTGAATTTGAGGACAAGTTCCTCCAGCACATCACAACAGGAGAGGTAGTACCGAGTAAAAATTTCACTTGTTTTCATATGCTATTGGTATATATGGAATTTTATCCTTGACAATACTTGCCTCACCTCTTGGTTTAGTGTACAGTGAACGCATTACTTTTAGTTCAATGACAGTTGTCTTCAAATTATCTCAATTGTTATTGTTAAACCATGCATGAATCTGAATGCGGTCCCAGATAGTGAGGATAAAGTAGAAGTGGGGTAGTTGATGGGAAATTGATCTTTTTTCCTGCATTCGTCGACTTTTCTAGAGATTGCGTTATTGCAGATTGGTGTATCGTGTCCTTGGAACCATTGCCTCATTGCCTCATATATGGAACCATTGCAATTGTTCGTTCTTTAATTGTTCTGTTGATGAAATCCTGTATTTATGCATTTTTCATACCTTTGGGATGTTCTCTTCTGTAAGCTTATTTATATTGGAGTTATGAAAATAATCTGAATTACAATGTTACTTCAGGGCGGCGGGTGGAAGGTTGTTGCTTCATTTGAAGGGAATTTCCCCAATAGAATCAAGCAACTCCCTTTAGATAGGCATTTTGACATCAAGAACGTTAAAAGGGTAAGTCATCAACCACTTAGCCTCACATATTTGGCATATCTGTGACTATGCTTTATTCTGATGATATGGTATGTTCAGATCGTGCTTGAAGCAGACGGTTATCAACCTTATCTTATCTCTCCTGAGAAAGGGTTGAGGTCGTTGATTAAGGGTGTCTTAGAGTTAGCAAAAGAACCTTCAAGCCTTTGTGTAGATGAGGTAAACAGTAATTTCGTCCAAAATTTTTCCTGAATATTCATGTCTTCTTTGTGTGTGTTCTTGTTATATGTACTTATCCTTTTAATGATTACCCATAATTTTTAAAGACAAGTTTTTGCTGAATAATTTGTTTATCCACTATCAGGTGCTACCACTTTGAGATTGTTAAAATAAGTCTAGAATTCAGAGATTTCTAGTGGCATTGTCTATAAACTGTATTATCAGACCATCTCTTGTTGTTTGTGATCCTTTATTTAATTTCTAATTATGTGTTTATCAAATTAGGTACATCGGGTACTCGTTGAAATCGTCTCAGCAGCTGCAAATGCCACACCTGGCCTTGGAAAATATCCTCCTTTTAAGCGAGAGGTCAGTTCTGTGGTTTTAGCTGGAGTTGTTTGAGTAAATGCATGCTTCACAAACATGTTAATTTTATTACCAATCTGTCTTCAGGTTCTGGCAATTGCCACAGCTGCACTGGAAGGATTCAAGAATGAAGCAAAAAACATGGTGGTAGCGCTTGTTGATATGGAACGGGCATTTGTTCCTCCACAACATTTTATACGTTTGGTGCAGCGCCGGTAAGTTGATTAATCTGATTTAATAGTGCATGCATGATGCATTGAATATTTGAATTTTTGACTAATCTTGTAGTCATGGTCTTTCTCTTTCATAGGATGGATAGGCAACGGCGTGAAGAGGAGCTTAAAGGTGGTCAATCGTCTAAAAGGGCACTAGATGCAGAGCAGTCCATAATGAATAGGGTGCAGAGTCTAATTTATTAAACTTCTATTTTGTATTTAATGATATAACTCGTGTTCTTCTGGATCGTGTTAATTGTGACTTTGTGTGTATTTTGAATTTGAACAATAGTTTATCTTGCATGTTATGCACTTATCTAAGTTGCTTGATTCAGGCCACTAGTCCCCAGGCAGGAGGCCAACAAAGTGGGGGAAGCTTAAAATCGACTAAAGATGGTAAATCTAACCAACAAGAAAAAGAGAAAGATGCGCAGGAAGGATCGGGTTTGAAAACTGCTGGACCAGAAGGGGAGATAACAGCAGGTTCACGTTCACATCTGCCTTGTTATCTTCCTTGTATTTAATTATTTTCTCGAACGATTTGGGTCTCCTGAACAAAATTTGGAAAGCGACTTAATTTATATTTATTCATTTTATTAACATCTTTAATTTCAACAAAATTGCTGTTATGTTATCCATTTAGTACAGACCTGCATAGTGGAAACTAGTGTCAGGCCATCTGTTCTAGTTTCATGTGGGACGGGTGTGTAATGGGCTGAAATGAGGAAGCATTAGGATTGTGTATTAAACGTCATTCCTGACATGTGCAATAATTTCTACAAGAGTGCCTTTTACGACTGTTAACAGTTTCTTTTTGAAAATTAAGTCCTTCCTTTAAAATTGTCTTTTCACAGTTTTAGCTTTGGTGGGATAAGATGTTACCTGTGTTGGGATTGTTTTTTGGCATGGCCTTAAAGCCTGTATTCATTCTGCAGGTTTCCTATTGAAGAAAAGTGCAAAAACTAATGGGTGGAGTAAAAGGTGGTTCGTCTTGAATGAAAAAACAGGAAAAGTGAGAACCTTAAGACTTTAGAAAGTCATCGATAGATGATTTGGTTTCTTGATAGATTGGGCTTGCTTTTATGTGATAAGTGCTTAACATACTACGTATTCTTTTATGAAATTATGCTTCCATTTCTTGTTTATTTGAATCTTAAGATTTTAACATGCTTCCTTTTGTTCAACGCCAATTCATTCTGATATTCATTATTCTGAATCTTTCCGCTTCAATCCTGTTTATTATCAATGTTGTCAAAGGATTACTGCGGTGACGATGTTCTAATAACTGGTCAAATACAAATATGACCTTTGTATTGTTATGATGATTTCTGCTGCTTTTGTCCAAACTTAGTGTCCAGCTAATTACTTTTCATCTTATGTGGTTCTTTGAATGCAGCTTGGGTACACTAAGAAACAAGAAGAGCGTCATTTTCGTGGTGTCATCAGTTTGGAGGTATTAAACATACTATGCAGTCCATACGCACTATTTTATATAATAAGAGTAAGTTATAGAGCCTTTGTATATTAGTCCGAGGGTTAGTCACTGAAGCCAAGGTTGCCGAAATCAGAAATTTTCAAGTCAAAAAGCATTGTCATTTGGAACATTGTGGTTGGATTTTCAACAAATGATCAAGTTTATGTAGACCTTAAGGCTATGTACTTTGACAAAATAATAAAAGAAAAAGTAGTACTCAAAAGACAGAGAACGCTTTACTTTCAGATATTTTTGGTCTATTAATTAGGAAATAAGGCTGTATGGTCTCAAATTAAGCCCTGACCAGGCTGATGAAACCAAATCCACTAAGGTGTGAAGGCCTCAAGGTTATCACTCTTTATGTGATCTTTGCCACTCAACCACTCTTTTCATTTAAGATATCATAGGCATTTAGTCATGCAGATTCTAGCTGCTGGCTGGCTAAGGTATATGCTACTTATAGCAGTTTGAACATGTTCTCTATTATAACATTGCAGTTGTGAGATTGACATCTGGGTTTTGTTTCTTAACAGCTGTCTTATAGGCTCTAGTTGGCTTATGAAAACGCTCACCTTATGAAATGTGTTTGAAATTACCAGGAATGTAATCTCGAAGAAGTTCCTGAAGAAGACGAATCATCTTCAAAAAGTTTGAAAGATAAAAAAGCAAACGGGCCCGATAAGGAAAAGCCTCTCAGTCTTGTATTCAAGATAACTAGCAGAGTACCTTATAAGACCGTTCTTAAAGGTTCTTCCTAAATCAGTTTATCTCTTGGGAAGCCCAAAATCCTCAAAAGTTATTTTGGTTTACTGGAAAGCATTAACTATTGGTTTACTTATACCTGCAGCCCACAGCGCTGTTCTTTTGAAAGCGGAGAGTGTGGCAGATAAGACAGAGTGGATAAACAAATTAAGAAATGTCATCACTTCCAAAGGAGGTCTAGTGAAGACTGATATGGGTCCTGTGCGACAGAGTCTTTCTGATGGTTCTCTGGTATGTTTTCCACAGATTCAGGTCCCACAAAATTTTTGGTGTGTTTCTTTTTTTAATAGCGATAGGAGCTTTAGAAACCTTTATATGTTTTGCTCTTTCATATATGAGGATTGTTTCCTGTAGTGTCTAATCCATTTGTTCTACGAGATGCTTTCTTTTAGTATGTGAATTCTATTTTAGTTAGCTGTGCTGTGTTTCACATGTTTAACGATGTGTCGGTGTGTTTGCTTGTGTTTGATTGGCCTATTCAGGACAAGATGGCCCGGAAACCTGCTGATCCAGAGGAAGAACTTCGATGGATGGCTCAAGAAGTGCGTGGTTACGTTGAAGCTGTTCTTAACAGTCTTGCAGCCAATGTGCCAAAGGTCTTGTTTGATTGAAGATCCTTCTTCTTATCTTTGATTAATCTGTTGCATTTTCTCTGAATTATCTTAATTTGATAACAGGCGGTCGTTCTTTGCCAAGTCGAGAAGGCTAAAGAAGACATGCTTAATAAGCTGTACAGTTCTGTGAGGTTAGCTTCATTTCTTGCATCTAATTATGCAGTCTTGTAGAATGTTCATCATTTTCCATCAACCTTGGAATTCTCTTGAAAAGAGAGATATTAGCTTTGTGGTTTGCGGAGTCTATAACCTAGTATTCCATCTATTAGTAGCTATTACAACATTGAACACAAACACAGTATTCTCTCCTGCCAATTCTTAATGTTCTCATCTTTTTCTTTATATGAACTTTAGTGCCCAAAGTCCATCGAAAATAGAAGAGCTACTTCATGAAGACCCGAACGTGAAGCGCCGGAGAGAGCGCTTCCAGAAACAATCCTCCCTTCTTTCCAAACTCTCGAGGCAATTGAGCGTCCATGATAATCGTGCGCCCATAACCTCCGACCCCAGTGGAGGTAAGTTTAATCTCTTTCTCAAATTTCTCATGATTAGGACATTATCGTACATCAAACTTATGTTCGATAAAAGTAACTAAATGGAACCATACCCCATTTAATTTAACATGTTATCCCATATTGAAAGTTTACGTCCAGTCCATCTTAACACCAATTAGTCTTAGGATGGAACATTAAAAGTTAGCAACTTATTCATGGTTGAGAAAGCTATATAACCTTTATTTATAATCATTCACTCAATTTTATAATTTTCTTTTTCAAAAAAATAAGCAGACGGTGGTAGCCCAGTTCCGAGCAGCCCATCATCAGGCGATGATTGGAGGTCAGCATTCGACGCAGCTGCAAACGGGCCAACCGACTCATATTCTCGGTCCAACAGCTATAGTCGCCGCCACAGCGACTCGGGCCAAAACGGCGATGCGAGCTCGAATAGCCGACGCACTCCCACCAGGTTACCTCCTGCTCCTCCACCATCTGGTTATAGATTCTAGAGCTCATGGGAAATAACTTTTTTTTTTTTACTTTTATCATCAATGATTCTTGCGATTTATTTGATGACCTATTTTTGATAAAGATGTTTTAATCGAGGGATAATATATACATACATATATCTATATATATGATTTTGTAGTTTAAAATCTTGATGTTGAAAGCGTCTTGTCTTGTTGCTTAGCTATCTTTCAAAGCTACTATCTATGGACTTGTGAGCTTTATAACAAAGTAACAAATAATAGAAATAGAAAAGGATTATAATGTGTTCTACTTCTAGTTGACTAGAAGATTAGAGGCATGGTGTTTGTATATTGTAATAACAGTATTAGGGTTCACTAATACAGTTTACTTTGCGCGAATTAGAGTCGTAATGACTAATGTAGAAGTGATAATGGGACTGATTTAAATAATTAGGTTTGAATTTGGCTCGAAACTTAGAAGAATAATAATTAGTCATGACGTAGCTCGAGGTCGAGCTCGAGTCGATTTGGCTCGTCGAGTTCGTAAGCCCCTTCGACCCATCTTTCACCCATGTGGTGGAATTTCGGCTTTCTTTCAAAATTTCTGCCGAGAATCTTTCTCCACCGGTTAGAAAGGGTGTGTGCTCCACATTGGCCTGTGGGCTTTGCATAGGAATTCACCCTTGGATAAGTGGGACCCACGAGGTTAGGTGAGATCCATACATGAATTATTGCGATAAAAATAAAATTACCGTAAAGTAAGAAACTTCATAATTTTTAAGTGGAAGATCTTCTGTTAACGACAAGGAAAAAACAATGGTTGAGTCAGCAAAATTTTCACTATAGTAAGAAATTACAACACTCAGTTTCTCGATATCTCACAATTTTTACCACTTGTACTTTATATCACAATTCTAAGTGGATGTGGAACTTAAACATCATTATTCACTCGCAGTAAAAATTATTTTGAAATACATAGCTACATAACATGCTTTCAATTGATTTGTTTTAAACGTCATTATGGAAAAACCAAAATTTGTTTTTCCTTTAATATTTTGAGATAGTAAAACATTATTCTTTTTGAAAAACTCGAGTCACATGAATGAATATTACGTTGAAAGTGATGTGATCTATTCCATATAATTCACGCTGGGACCACAATACTTAATAAATGCTATTTCTTTGGTGGAATTACTACTAATAGAAATATATTAATTTTTCGTTTCATATGTGCAATGCAAGCAAATCGAATTTACTTGGGCACTCTTTCGTAGGAAGGCTTACAAGTGAATAATAATATTAGTAGAACGACTTTGGTATTGTCTTAAATTTAATATTAATTAGTTATAAAGCCGAAGCCTATAATTTGAAGATTTAGTTGAACTCAACACATATACACATTTTTTAACCCGTAATTAACAAAACTAATTTTAATCTAATAAATAGATTTAGAGTATGTCTGACATGCCATAAATATTATTGTTACTAGCTTTATTTTCTTAAGATAACCTCACAAATATATATTAAATGAATATATAATAAGGTTATAATACAAACATTAGCTATTTTTTCTAACAATTTGTTTGTTTATTTACTTTATATATTGAAATTTAAAATCGTAGTAGCCTCACGAACTTAATGTCTTAGTATTCTTGTCTCCTAGCCCTACGTTTATTACATTCCGTACATGTGATTACCTCTTCGTTAAAATGCAATCAAGACAATAAGACAAAGATTAATTAAAACTCCATGTTCTTATTATTAACTCAAACAAAATTGGGCTTGAAATAGATAAAAGAAAAGAAAAAGATGCTTTTTTTTTTATATGATCACTTCCTTTAATAAAAGTTTCTCATACAAATCACCAGGGGCAGAATTAGAGGGGGGTCAAGAGGGGTCGTCTGACCCTCCGGTCATAGTTGGATGTAGAATTATAGGATCAGTTTAGGTTAATGATCATATTGAGCTCAAAATATGTACAAATATATATATATATATATATATATATATAAAGATTTATTTTCTAACATAAAGTATTTATAGCATATTGATTTGTCTTAATATTTTTATATGAGAGATACTACGGATTGATTCCTCTATGACGTGAACACGATATTTCTCATTACTTTTGTCTCAAAAGTATTTTTCGACCCCCCAAACAAAGTATTTTTTTCGACCCAAAAACTATAAATTCCGATTTCGTCAATACAAACCCACACACATGTACAATATACATACGTATGTCATGTGTATATATTACCTAACGTATAATATATGTACAACTGCACAGATGAATACATTACTACGTACCTCAAATGTTTCTGTGAGAACAAACCCTAACTTTGATCATGTCAGTTTCAAGCCACCTGCAAGATTCGTAATCGACAAAAGATCTAAAATGGATATGCTTTTATCAAAAGGGTAGATACGTCATTCCCCAAACAAGGGCAAACTCCATTCATATTGCCATTTTCAGATAGAGTCCTCCTTTCAGAGTTTCAAATCATAAGTTGCCCATAATTTAAAGCATGGCTCATATCTAGCAAAAAATTACGTCTTTTTCATGGCCAGCTCTTTCACAACAGAAACCATATATATAATATATATATATATATATATATAGAGAGAGAGAGAGAGAGAGAGAATATATAGTATACATCACATAGGACTATAGTCTCTTACAAGTAGCTGCTAGGGCTTTATAACATAGAAAGAAAGAGAGGATACAAATAAGGGTACTCTCTGTAGTAATTGAAGGGCTAATTAAGTCTTCAGAGGTTTGGAAAATCGTGCTCAAGAAAAGCTCTCTTCAGCTCTCAGTCGCCAAGAAATAGAAATATTTGCCTAAGGAATAGAGGTTTGTGTATTGTTATAACATAGGCTGAGATCATCTTAGAACAAGAAATTAAACCAGGAAACATATGTATTTATTTAGAAAAAAAAAATACTATTTTTTTTTTAATTTCAAATGAGTATTTGGGGCTTATTTTCTTACCACCGCGTTCAATGCTAGGGCACTATTTTCAAAGATGTTATAATAATGGCAAGAGAGAGTTTGAACTTGACTTTAGTTGCATGTATAATACTAAATGTAGTTTTTTTCGACCCTTTTCTTACATTGATTTTAGCTCCCAAGAACGCATATTTCCAAGATTTTTCTTTTATTTTTTTAACTGTATGATCCATACAAGGCCCTTAGATCGTTCTCTTCGTTGTGGTAAGATCAAGAAATTCAATATTGTTTCTTGGGCTGATTCTTTTCTATGGTCTTCAAGAAGTTCTACTTATGTATCACACTATATAATGTTCTTCTTGCATCATTGTCATCATATGAGGAAAGAAATTCATAGTTATTACTAGCATTAAGATTAACGATCTTTTGTTATGAATGATGAAAGGGCTTAGAAATATGGGGAGAGGAAAGATCGAAATCAAGAGGATCGAGAACAACACGAATCGCCAGGTGACGTTTTGCAAGCGGAGGAACGGACTTCTGAAGAAGGCTTATGAGCTATCCATTCTCTGCGAAGCTGAAGTTGCGCTCATCGTCTTCTCTAGCCGTGGGCGTGTCTACGAGTATGCTAACAACAAGTAATAATAACAATAATTTCTTTCAACCTTAATAATTATAAAAAGCTTTCTTTTTCACAGATAAATTGCAACCATATACATATATAATATATACCCCTTCTGTGAGTGTCTTGATATTTTGATTTATATTACTATTCCGTGTTAGCTGTCTTTTGGGAAGTTTAAGGAAGAGTGATTCTGTAAATCTTTTGGGTCAATATCTTACTTTAGGGTTTCATTACAGTTTTTATGTTTAGTTTTGCTTGAGTAACTCTTGGGATCTGATCTTGTCTTCATCCTCTTAGAACCCTAATTGTTCATACATTCTTGGAACTTAATGTCTCAGAAAAATTATATAATAGTAGAAAACTTAACTTTGCAACATCTATATATACCTGCCCTTTGTTGTTTTCCATAATTTATATGTTTTTCTAAATACAATTTAATTTCCCTTGCTTGTGCAGCATCAGGTCGACAATAGATAGGTACAGAAAGTCAACTTCAGATAGTTCATGTTCTTACACCACTCAAGAGATCAATGCTCAGGTTAGTATTGTTAGGATTCAGACCAAAAATGTAATAAACATACTTTATGATAGAGTAGGTGCAACTAATAATTTGGTCCTCTTAAGTTTCACGAAAATCGCTTTTAGTCCTATAACTAAAAGCGATTTTCGGGACTAAAGGCGATTTTGGGGACCAAACTATAAGTTACTCCCAATATGGTATATAAAATTAAATACGACGAAAATGATTTAGGAGTATTAATAAGAAGCTTGGCTTATTTTCTAATTTGCTTTTTGCAGTATTATCAGCAAGAGTCCAAGAAACTGGGCCAGCAGATTCAGATGCTTCAGAACTCCAACAAGTAAATATAACATTAGGGAATCATGAATATACACATGAATATATATATATATATATACACACACACACATAATGCACATATATGTTCTTAGAACCTTGAAAGACAATCATCTTTTGGAAATGATTTTGTACATATATTGTTCGTCGTTCTTATTTGAATCGACAGCCATCTCATAGGAGACTGCTTGAGCTCCCTCAACGTGAAGGAGATGAAGCAGCTCGAAAATAGGCTCGAGCGAGGCATATCGAGGATTAGGGCTAAGAAGGTAACTTTACACGCAATCGTATTATATAACACGACAGTAAATCCCATCGTTCCAATTCTTGAGGTTAATTTCACTCTCTTACAAAACGCTTCGAAACAGCACGAGATGATACTTGCCGAAACTGAGAACTTGCAGAAGAGAGTAAGCTAACTCATCCCAACTTCCCTTACATCTATCTCTCTTATAATCCTCACTACATAAACTAATTAAGACAAATGATTTCGAAATGGACCATAATGTTGTTTGCGCTCTTTTAGGAATATCAGCTGGAGCAGGAAAATGCATGCCTCAGATCAAAGGTAATAAGTAATCGAAAAACATGCAGCATAAACTATGCGGCGGGCATATCGTAAAACCTTTTTTCGTCGTCGTTTTTTTTTTCTTGCAAAAGGAATGAAAAATGGTTGTTAATATACTGTATGATTCAGATAGCTGAGAGTGAGAAGCTACAGCAGCTGAGCATGATGCCGGGCGGACAAGACGACTACGCAGTGGAGGCTTATCTCGCCGGTAATAATATGCTTCAACTCAACACGATGGAACAGACGACTTCCTATAATGCAATGACAGACAATATGTCTCTTCAACTAGGGTAATAATCGAAATCAATATATATATATATATTATATATATACATATACATATACATAGTTTTTAATAGATTTTCTCTTACATGGGTTGCCCTCCTTTGTCAATTGCAGGTGAATGATATTCATGCCCTCTAGAAAGTGTCTTGATGAATGTCTGAAAAAATAAACGGTTTATATTATATATATATATATATATATATTATATGTTCTTTATTTCCAGACTATGTTTGTGTGTTGTTTTAAGTTGTATGAATCTTTGATGATGACGCAAGATTGTGACTCATAACCTAACTTCTATTTTTTTTAAGGCGTATGATTTATTAGTCGTCCGAGTACTTTGTGACTTCAACGTCGTTTGTTTAGTTATGTGAGTTATCGTAGTTTTGTAGAATTTTGTGGAACTTTGCGAGTTGTATTATTAGTTTGTGGATTAGTTGAATATTTTATGTATTGAAATTTGTTTGTTAGATTGTATGATTGTGTGGAGAAAAATTGTTGGGTTGATTAGATGTTTGATGGGATATCGTAAAAACCGTCACCCATATTATACTATAGGCGACGATTGTTAACGTAATTATAGGCGACGGTTTAAGCTAACAATCGTCGCATACAGTATAATATAGGCGACCGTTGATTTGATAATCGTCGCCTATGAATCGAGTATGTGCGTCGGGGCTCTGAGCATCGCCGTGAAACCGTCGCCCATACCCCATAAAAATCGTCGCCTATTCCAGTTTCTGTACTAGTGTCGGTCATAGACTGATTTCGGCGGGGATGTTCCCCGCCATAAAATTAAAAAATCAATGACTTTAGCGAAATAGTGAGCAATAGAATTAAGGAAAACGCTTCAAAACTAAAATCAAGGGAAAATAATGAAGCGCAAATCATGGATATGCGGTCATCATTAATTGATCCCGATAGAGCCGAGTCGGTAGACTTTAGCCAGAGCATTCGGAAAATGAGCAAACAAATCTCCTTCGATCACGACGCATCGCCGAAAGGTTACCATTGTCTACGAGATCATCCCCATCAGTAGGAAACAACAATAATGTATAATGATATTTGTATTTCTTTATATGCATTAGAAAGGGAGAATGCAGTTTTTGATCCCTAATGTTTGGGGGTATGGACGTTTTTTATCCTCATGTTTTGATGTCACTTTTTGTTTTCAATGTTATCGATTTTGGGTCGTTTTAATTACCGATTAATTTATTAGTAAGTTTTGACGGAATTTAACACGTGAGACGCACACAATTTTTATTTTAGCCGACTTAATTCGTGAGGCTTATGTGCCAGATGACTCAGATGAGTTGCTCAATTTTATTTTTTTTTGGAGGAATCATTTTCGGCTCTGCTTGTGCCTATACTATCAAATTTTATGGCCTAATTCTCCCCAAATCTTTCATCACATGTTGAATAAGATGAGGTTCATCGTTTAAGTCGACTAAAATGAAATTATGTGCGTCTCACGTGTTAAATTCCTTCGAAACTAACGATTAAATTAACCGGGGGACTAAAGTGACCCAAAATCTGGAATGTACTTCGTCTTCACCCAAAGCGTCTCACGTGTTAAATTCCTTTCGGCAACGTCTTTATCGAAATGTACTTCGTCTTCACCTCATTCTGGAATTACAAAGTAACTCCCGCCGCTCCCTTTCACTCGCTCGCCTGTATATTAGTGGCAACTATTGAATCGGATAAAGATTCTCCGGTTCTTTAGGAAAACAGCCTTTGACCGAAAATGGTTTTAAAAAACTATTATACCATTAGTAATAGGCTATGTTAAACGGGTAATATTTAAGAGTAGTAGGCGGGGGTGTAGAACAATAGTCTGTCATCTATGTAATAATCATGGGTTTAAATTTTTATTACAATAATATTTTATAGGGGTTCTCCACTAGCTGAGGACCCCTTTACTCTAACAGGGTCCTCTGCTGTATAATCGGTTTTAGCTTTTAATTTTTGACCTTTTTTAACCACTAGTGAACCCTGCTATTTTTCTATAAAATGAAAAAAATACCCTTAAATTTAAGGCCACCGACCGAAAAGTTAAACTTATTCTTCAAAATCCTTTTTGGTCGAAGGCTATTACCCAATATTTTAGCAAATTGTTTTCGAATTTTACAACGAAATAATACGAAGGCCGGCCCGACTTAATTCGACGGAGCCGCCGAGCCGCTGTAACCATAAGTGTGTTTCGATTGTTGTTTGTCTGTTGTGATAGGTATACTACGTCTACGGATTTACGCTGCTCGTTTTCGTAATACTGATCATCATCACCGTGTGCTTCTTGCTGAACACCGAGAACTACCATGGGCAGTGGACTTCGTTCTTCTCCGCCGCGTCCACCGCTCTCTACGTCTACCTCTATTCGATCTACTACTACCACGTCAAGACGAAGATGTCGGGCTTCTTTCAGACGAGCTTCTACTTCGGCTACACCGTGATGTTCTGCCTCGGCTTAGGCACACTCAAGTCGTCGAATTTTCGATCCCCTTTTAAGCATCGATCCATCTGTTCATTTTTACGCCTCATTCTTCGGTTTTTTAGGTGCCGTAATGCCCAAACTTGTTTGTGAGGAGTGTTGGAATGAGTTAAGCCCGATCACAGAAGACGAAAAGCAGAGTTTGACCGAAGGAATAACGAAGGGACATCTTTGTAGTTTGTTTATGTTTTATTGCTACATAGTTTTAAGAGTTTGACTAGACTATTCCATAAGCATAATATAAATATGCTAATGTAATCGTATGCTCATCCAGAATGAAGAGAATGAATATTATAATGGAATAAATCTCAGCACACATTCTTCTCCAATTTCTCAACCTATACACATATGAACTCACATTAAAATCAACAAGGAGAATTTATAGGAACATCTAAGAAAAAGTGTGCCATTATGTTTTGTTTTTATTACGCTAGATAGGGCAACAAGGAGACAACATTAATATTCACAAACACAACATACATACACCATTTAGTACGGAGAGGAAACCTTAAAAACTATGTACTTAACAAAGGAAACCTTAAATACTATGTACTTAACAGACACGGTGAAGATTCTTTCCGAGGTACACTAAATGCCAGGTGAGCGATGTGAGGGCGGCGACGTTGAGTAGAGACGAATATGAGTTCAACCGACGAAGGCTATCGCCGACCGGGCCCGTTGCTGGGGCGGCTTCGGCCTTCTTCGTTTTTGCCTCGGTGGTCGTCTCTTTGGGAGGTGCTACCTCGCCCATCGGTTTGACGGGCTCTTCCCCTTGTTGCTTCGCACTTCCTTCTTCCTTCTCCTTCTTCATTCTCTCGAACATCACCTGCCGATTGGGAGAACGACGTTAGAAAATAAAGTACATAAAACTAAAATAGCTTTTAAGTAGGAGTTAGCATTCAATATGATATTAAAAACACCAATTATTAAAAAATTTCGCTAGATTGTTATAAAATTCAGTTAGATAATAAAGAAATCAGCCTATTACTAATTATTAGAAAATCTTGGTAGATAAAAAAAAATTAGAAAATTCAACTAGATAAAGAAAGAAATTAACCTACCACCAATTATTAGAAGCCTACCACCAATTATTAGAAAATTCCGATAAAGAAGAAGAAAAATCAGCTAGATAAGAAATAAATTAACATATAATGCTAAGGTTAGTGGAAAATAAAAAATAAATATATGAAGGTAAAATGATAAAGTTAAGCTTTTAAGCTAAATGCTACATTGTATGGCCAACCTTTGTGGTGCGAGGCTCCAAGAACAGCAAGTTAGCCATAGTCATGAGTAGAGAAGAAGCCAACATAGCTATACTCATCCTCGAGAACATCTTCCTCGGGCCCATCATATGCCCGAGCATGGCTAGCCCGACGCTCGAGCCCATGGCCCTGAAGTACAATGGATATATCTTGCTCTGCACCATGGCGAATTGGGTCCGAGGCAGCGCATTGGCCAAGACGTAGCTCGACGCAAAGGTCACCCAAAGGCTCGTGCCGTAGGCCACCGAAAACCCCAGGAGATGAAGCACGCCCGTCGCCGAAGCCATCGTCTTCCATGGGACAAGGTAGGAGAGGACGCCGGCCGCACGGCGGAGGACCACCCTAAAGCCCTTCTTCCCTTCCCTTGCTCCGTGCTTAGCCCTTTCTTTCGCATCCTCTTTAACTTCGCCGGCGGTTTGTTTTGCCTCGTGGGCTATGTCGTACGCCTTGTCCTTGACCTTCCCATAAGCATCTTTCATGGCAGCTTCCGACATGCCTTGGGCCTTGTCGGAAGCCTCACGAGCCTTGCCTGTGACCTTGTCCGTCGCCTGGCTAAGAACATCCTTGGCTCCTTCGGCCTTCTCCGCAGCCTCGTGGGCCGTCTCCTTCACGGCTTCCTTGGTCTGACCTAAGACAGTCGCCACCTTGTGCTTGCACTTGCCGTAGGCGTCGCAGACGAGCTCTCTCGGGCTAAACCTAACGTGTTCTTCTTCTTTTCCTCCGCCGGGCGATGCCTCTTTTAGCTTCTTCTTCGCACCTTCGATAGTCTCTGACAACTTCTCCTTGGCCTGCGAGAGGCGAGACGAACCCTCTCCGTCGTCGTCACGGCCGTCGGCGGCGTGGGTTTGATCGTCGTCTTGCGGTGAGATGGAGACCTTCGTGCTTCCATCATCTTCTTTCTCGAACTCGACCTTGACTCCTTCTTGGCCATGCTTCAGCACTGTTGACGATGCCTTTGGGGTGAAGAAGCCAGCGTTTGCGAGGGTTGTTAGGGTAAGTAGTAAGCACAGAGCTGCCATCGTTGGTCTTATCTTCATTTTCATTTCCATGGCGGTAAGTTATATTATTACAGCGTACGGTTTTAGTTTGGGATGTGAAAACTGAAAAGTACAGTTGAGATCTTCTATGTTTTTGAGTTGAGTGGAACTTTATAGAAGGGAGTTTTCTTACGTGGCCACGTGGCATCCTGAGATGCAACGCGTGGCATGACGCGTGTTGTTGCGACGGCCTTTGGCCCATCTCTCCATTCCATATTTCCATGGTAGTGTTTGGAATAAGGTTTTGTAATTATCTGGTTTCTTAATTATTTTTTTACTTCATATAGAATCATATAGAAGAAAATGATAATTCTTTTCATATAATAAGTTAAGTTGAAAGCTTTAAAAAATTCATTAATTCCAACGATCCGATTAAGTGGAGTAAATCTGAATCTCAACATAGACCATTGGGCGATTTCGACATTAATCGTCTCAGTATGTGATGTTCGAAGTTCGCATTAATAATGAAAATCAATGAATCTAAGTGAAATTAAACATAGAGAGATCATAGTACTCCCTTGCTTAGCCTATTCCTTGAACAAGAAAATGATAATTGTTTTTTTATTTGCCTTCTCGATGTAACTCTATATTGTCGGAGTATAAGCTTATGTCAGAACTACAAACTTCTAGTGATGAGACTAATCACTGGGCCATGTGATTATGTTTCAAATTCATCCGACGTCGGAATTCATGGAATTTTTTCCAACATCGAAATCTGTAGAATTATTAAAAAATAATTTTCGACGATTCGGGGATATCTCCATCCAACTAGCATACCTCGGAGATCGGACTAATCTCCAGAAGTTAGGTAATTTAGTTCCATTCTCCATCTAATACGATAATTCAAAGTGGAATTCAAATTTAATACCAATGGTTTGAAAATTCACCATTTCATCCGCTAGTCGTCTTTTGCCCAAAGATATTAATGGGATTTGAAGGGATAAAACTAAAAATGGTCCACAATATTTACCATTTGGATCAATTTAGTCCCTGATGTTTCACTTGAACCAATTTAGTCCCCAATGTTGTCAATTTTGGATCAATTTGGTCCTTTCGTCACGATAAACGTCAATTTTAACGGAAATATCACACGTGCCTCACAATAAATCATGTCTGGATCGATAAAATTGAAATAATTACTTAAATTAGAGTACGAAACTGAAAATTTATCCTCTAAAATTCGAATATGAACTCTAGATCATCTGCTTCATCGAGCTTCATTGACAGTAGAAGAAAACAGTACGAACCCCCCAAATCCTTCAAATATTCCAAAATTTGATCCATACATGATTTAACACGGCCCACGTGTGAGATTTCCGTTAAAATTGACGTTTATCGTGACAGGAGGATCAAATTGGTCCAAAATCGACAACATTGGAGACTAAATTGGTTCAGGCGAAACATCGTAGACTAAATTGATCCATAGAGCAAATATTGAGGATCATTTTGAGTTTTATCCCGGATTTTGAATGATTGAAAAACTTTTTCACAAATGGGCCAACCTGGTGGAGCTAGAAAATGGCTTTTTTAATTAAATAATCAGTTTTTTAATTTTTATTTATAAAATAAGTGAAAAAAAATACTTATTAATAAAATAAGTATTTTCGTAAGTTTTACATACGAGTTATAACTCGTATGTCGGGAATACGAGTTATAACTCGTAACTCTGACATACGAGTTATAAATCGTATGTTCAAGATACGAGTTATATTACTCGTATTTCCAACATACGCGTTAGATCTACCGACACCGACAAACTCTGCAACCAACAAACTCTGACAAAAACTCTGCTAGCTCGTATCTTCAAGATACGAGTTACTCTTTCTCGTATGTTTCAAGTACGAGTGTATATAACTCGTATCTCACAGGTACGAGTAATATCCCTATAAATTCAACCATTTCAAACGAAATATTATATCAAACACATCACTGATCACTCACATCACATACAAAAATGGTGTCCAATAATATACAAGTGTTAGTTTATTTCGGTGGTGAAATTATTCACACATCTAATTCAACCATCAAATACAGTATTGATCCTATAGGGTACCGGCGAATTCGTCGTTCTACCAATTTTTCCGAATTTCTGTCATTGTTGTTTGAAATTACGGGTGCTGATAGCAGTTCTTGTTCGTTGATTGTTTATGGCAAGAATGAATACTTTCAACATTCTCGCATATTTCATCAATTACTACAGATTTCCAACGACAGCGACTTATCATTCTTCATACACCCTGATTCCGAATTCAACCATTTTGAGGTTTTTGTTGAAAAAAATGAATACGACAATTTTGATCTCAATGAAGATTCTCATCCAAATTTTGAAGACAGAAGTGGGTTTCAGCAATTTGAATTTGGTTCATCGAGTCATGCTTGTCCAGAGATGCCTGATGTAGTCACAGTTACAAGAGGGTTCGAAAATGTGTCAATTGATGTTCCTATATTAGACGTGCCGGAAGCCGAGCAGGAAGATGAGCCAGAAGGTGAGCAAGAAGTCGAGCCAGAAGTCGATGTCAGTGATTCTGTAGCAGACGATGAAAATCTCTTGTCCGAGTTTCCAGATCCCAACGATCCTGAAGCTGTCAACGACGATGAGAATCCACCTGATGCCACTGCACCAGTAGATGGTCCCCGAGCAATGTACCAGTCTGTTCCCTTTAATCATACATATCAAATGCCACCTCCCGATGTTGATGAGTACGGTGGATGCGGGGACTTTTATGATCAAGAAACTCCCACATTTTGTCGAGGTATGATTTTTCAAAGTAAAGAAGATTTACAACATGCTGTAGAAGATTATTCGATCAGGGTAGTTAGGCGAGAGTATCATGTTAAAGAAAGCAGCAACGCCGTTTGGAGTGTCCAATGCAATCACAACAACGAATGCCCTTAGAGACTTAGAGCCAGCTTGAAGCGTAAAGAAGGTTACTGGAAAGTGATAAAATATGGAGAGCCACACGCATGCTACATGACTGAGTTGTCCACTACTTATCGAAATATTTCTCGGAACGTGATTGCGGAGAAGCTTGTTGGCGTTGTAAAGACAGACCATCACTTCCTACCCAAAAATGTACAGCAGCTCATAAAAGATAAATTTGGCTACGATATCTCGTACATACAAGCCTGGTATGGACTCAATAGAGCTATGGAAAATGTTTATGGCACGTGGGAAGATTCCGTAAAGAAGCTTTCCATTTTTATGAAAGCGTTACAACATTACAATCCAGGAACAATCGTGAAGTGGTTGCACATTCGCACGAACACGCCTGGAGAACATAAGCTTGGGTACGTTTTTTGGGCATTTAAACCAAGTGTTGACGGTTTTCGACATTGCCGTAAAGTTGTTTGTGTTGATGGTACGCAATTATACTCAAAATATCAACACAAAATGTTGATTGTTACATCACTCGACGCCAATCAGAACGTCTTCCCCCTAGCCTTCTCCATTGTCACCGAAGAAAGTGAACATTCTTGGAAATGGTTTCTTAACAATCTAAATACACATGTTCTGCAGAACCAGTCTGTTTGCCTTATTTCCGATCGTCATCCAGGTTTGTCTTTCACCAAGTTACTCAGATAAAGATTATATGTATCTTTAGTTGTATAAATTTTATTTATAATTTGTAAATATCGTCTTGTAGGTCTTATGGCTGCAGTAAGAGCGACGACTGCTTTTAGGCCCCCACATGGAGTACATCGTTTCTGTCTGCGGCATATAAAATCCAACTTTTACAAGAAATTCAAAAGCCAACATCTGAAAGATTTATGTCACAGAGCTGGAACTGCGCATACGTTGAACAAATTCGACCGCATTATGAATCAGATTCAATTGATTGATATAGAAGCCGAGCAATGGTTGAGAAATGTAGGCGTAGAGCAGTGGACTTTTGTTCACGATAGTGGCACTCGATGTGGTGTTATGACGACTAACATTCCTGAGGGTCTTAATGGTGTATTAAAGGGGGCACGATTGCTACCGCCGCGAGCTATCGTCGATTTCACTTTTCATAGGTGCGTACAGTATTGACGTGACCGGTATCAGGAAGTTGCGGTAGCAATGGACAATACTGAAACAGATTGGTCACGCTATGCAACAAGAATGTTTCAAAACTGGACGAGGCAATCTTGGGATCATGCTGTCTATCGATTTGATGTCCGACAATATACGGCCGAAGTTGTAACATCTGGCGTTCATGCACAAACACATGTAGTGAATATTAGTGCTGGAACATGTTCGTGTGGAAATTGGAGCATGTACAAGATCCCCTGCTCTCACGCACAAGCGGCATGTCGTCATTGGCAACTCCAGTCCGGTCAATATGTCGCGCCATATTACAACAAAGTCTCGTATTCAGCCACATATCAGGGTGTTTTCGAGCCACTACACGATGAATGTTATTGGGCTGAAGCAGATTTTAATGTAGAACCCGCTTTGGATAATGTAGTTTGACGATATTGAAAAAGATCAAAGGGCACGTCGAACGACAACCTAATGGCAGACAGTCGGGAGGTAACGACTCAATCTCCGGTAAAGAAAAGTCGTACGGGGACCACACAAATTGCGACATCTGCATCATATCGAGCATCTCGCGCATAGTGCGTATATTCGAACGCGTCGAACTGGTATGATCCAATCGAGCATTCCACCTACGAAACAATAATAATTTACTAGTGTTCGATAAAATAAATAATTTACTACATGTATATAAGTATATATAATAAATTAATTCTAATACCTTGCAGCATTTGGTGGCATCGGCAGCTCAAACCCGTCAATAACTTGGGGCGACATATGGATGCGCTCCACTACACGAACGGGCTGTAAAGGCATGATTCTCACCCACGCCCACACCTGCAAAAAAATATTACATTATGATTACGAAAACATAAAATTCAAATTTATTTGAATTTTATAAATTATTACCTGCAACAGCCGTAGAGGTCCGCCTATATTAAGTTTTTTCGGCTGACATGCCGAACAAAGCTCTCTATACAAAAAGGCGAGTACTGCACTGCCCCAACTATAAGTGCGCACGTCATCGATGTTCTCCAATAACTGGAGGAATGTGAGCGAGACGGTGTTGGCGCTACAATCGGGGAACATAACTGCACCAAATAACAGCATCGCATATCCACGTGCAGCTTGCTCGACTTGTACTTCCTCGCTGTGATCTGTGACTGGATTGGCTATATACCAATCCGCTAGAGCCCTCATCGCTAACGCCGTCCCCTTAAGTTTGTCTTGTGGTGGTCGATATCCAAGCAACCGCTCACACTCGTCCTGCCACTGCGACGTCGTCCTGGACTGGATCACACCCGAAACGCACTCACCATCTATCGGCAACCTCCATAGAATACCGACGTCCGCTAGCGTAACAGTCGCCTCCCCAACAAAAAAGTGAAACGTATGCGTCTCTTTCCTCCATCGCTCTACTAACGCCGTAATCAAGTGGGGGTCTACCTTATGCGACATGCAGCTGTATACGCCGTACAATCCCATCTCATCCAACTTCTTCACCAGACGGCCGTGTAGAATTATAGGCTGCTCTTTCGTACCCCATACAACGTTTTCTAACGATCTAATCTTGATCGTTTTATCGATCACGTCCACATCCAGCAGGACATCACGAGATCGATGATTCGACTGCGTCGTCAACACCGAATCATCGAAAGGGCCGTACAAAGTCGCGTCATCCATCCTAGGAAGAACAACACAATACAACGCAAACGAACGACAAAAACATCAACAAAAATACGAATAAATCCAAACGCATTAAATACGAACGACAAAAACACGCGTTAATCCCAACACAAATATTCTTAATTATACTAATAATTCAACAAAAATTATCCTCAACCCTAAACAAACAATCATCAATTCTTCAAAATCAATAAATAATCTCCCAACAATTTCATACAAAATCAACAAACGAACGAAAAAACCACGTGGTTAATAACTCGTACCTCTAAGCTACGAAATACCTTCGCGTCGTCTCCTCGCGCCGTCGCCGTCGTCGTCTTCGTCGTTCGTCGTCTGTCTCTTTCCTTCGTGCGCTGTTCGTATATTAGATCTAACTCGTATCTCTAAGATACGAGTTATAACTCGTAAGTTAGAGTTACGAGTTAGATCTCGTATCTGTATCATACGAGTTATAAATCGTAACTTTAAAGTACGATTTATAACTCGTATGATATAAATACGAAAATACTTATTTTATTAATAAGTATTTTTTTAACTTATTTTATAAATAAAAATTACAAAACTAATTATTTAATTAAAAAAGCCCTAGAAAATAATAATAAAAGTTACCGTGCAAATTTGTAATAAAAAATATTATATAATAATTAAAAACAATTTAATTCACGTTGAATGGAAGAAAGATTAGTAAAAGTGGGATTAGGCATATATTTCCTTTTTTATTAAGTTTTATATTAAACTAAAAATTATTATAATAAGCTCTTCAAGTTTGTGGTTCCTATCAATACACAACGCTCAACTTTCAACCAGCTTCTGCAATTCCTCTAACACCATCGTCGATATACTTCCAAATTTAGGATAAAATTCCTTCTTTTTTTCTTTTTCAAAATTGGGTTCATCTCAAGCTTGAAGCATTCAATCTCAGACGCCATCCAGGTATGCATTTCTCCCTTATTATTGTAAGTGGGATGACGAATTATGATATTTCGTTAGAATTCTCGACACTGATCCTATGTTCTGCCTTCACTGTAATTTGTTTCTATCCACTTTGCTGATCTCGCCGAGCGTTGAACAATAACGGGATGACTGCATTGGGATTTGGGCCTTAGGGTATTTGATTTTTTTTTAGGTTTCAAGTGCAATTGATTCGTAGTTGATTGCTTTGAATAGTAAATTTGGATGTTGTTTGATATGGATGTGCTGCTACTCTATGATACCTTTTTTCTCCCTGAAACTACGAATCTTGCTTGAAATTTAAGTCAGATATGGATTTTCTTTGTTATTATTATTATTATTTTTTTTTTTGGGGTTAATGCAGGTGAATAGTATCAAATGGGAGCTGTAAACCCAGAGCTTGAGGAGTTGTATACTGAGAAAAAACGCATTAGGAATCCTTTGGTCCCCATTGGTTTGTTCTTTCTTCTTCTATCTTGGCTTCAGTCTTACATCAGTTGCTGTTTTTTTTTTTTTTCTATTACAAGTATCGAACCGTTTATCATTTGGGGTTCTATGTAGAAAGATCAGCTCACCTAATGAAATGTGTTTCCTCAGTTTGTATGTCGATGAAAGTACGTACTCAGATCCTCATTCCCCAATTGGTATCAAAATGTTAGGCTCAAAAGTTGAATGCTCATTGTCAAATTTGCTTGTCAAAGAGTTATTCTCTTCTTGTTCGTTGGTTCGTTCGAATGACCTAGGAGGGTAGTAGTTCGTGCCCCCAATTATTACATAAAACGTGCCTCAAAGATGCATATATCTTTTACATTGGTTCTTCATGCTGATCGTCTCTGATTTGTGTTTTGGATATGATTGTTCTTTCGCAGGTGCGTTGATCACTGCTGGCGTGCTAACGGCAGGTCTGATAAGTTTCAGACAGGGAAAGTCTCACTTGGGGCAGAAACTCATGCGGGCCCGTGTGGTCGCACAAGGCGGCACCGTTGCGATAATGGTCGGAACGGCGTATTACTACGGCGAAGAATTCGGACGATCCAAGTCATGAAAAGAGGCTGCTGGTCGAAGGGAAGGATGTTTTTATGTATTCATGTTGTTTTGTGAACGGCAATAATAATGCTACATGAGATAGTGAAAAATATGGGCCTGTATGGTTTTGGCCCATTTAACTTTAATAGCCCAATATCTTATATGGGCTCGATTTGGTTTGGGCCGTATAGATCAATTTCTCTACGTTAAATTTTTTTCTATTTCTAAAAAAACGTGACCTAGTGGTAGAGTTTGTGGACTTTCAAATTAGATGTCGAATGTTCGATTATTACTGGCGACTTTGATTATTGTTATTTTATGGGGAGTGTGACCTTCTCATCTGATCTCGGAGGATTAGTATCATCCCAGAAGTGTTTGGCACAAGCTTATAGTGGGTTTATTGAGAATATTTTCGGATCGACAAAAAAAAAAAATTATATCTTACTCTTTTTTTTTATTATTTTTAAATATTATAATTTCATTATATTAATTGATGTACCATAAAATTATATTTTAAAAGAGCTAGCGGTTGGGGATAGTCGTTAAATTTTCTTAGTTTACGGATTGAATCCTGTGGAATTGTCACATGAATCAGGATGATTAGTCATGTTGGAAGTCGGGATCATCTTATAGTTGACAGTGAGATTCAAATTCACATGAAATTGAATTTAATCGGAGCGTTAGAATGATGTTGGTGTGTGAAAATATTGAAAATGGTGAGATTAGGTGTAATTTCAAAAAAGTTAAACAAAAAAAAAGATATAATAATGAATATAGTAAGCAAAGCAGCCATAAATTTTCAAATTAAAATATGTGGAATTATGAATACAAATTAAAGTGATGAATGACGCTCGTCTCAAGTCTTCCAAAATAATAGTGTTATGTTATCCACATTATTTTATATTTTATTGTAATGTCCGTTCGAATATTTATGGAGAAGCATATGATGAGGTGTTAATACCCATTTTTTCTTGCTTGTCGCGCGAATATTGGATTATTCTATAATATTCTATTTAATTATTCACGTAGGCATTTGTCGGGTATGTTCACTTTTAAATATTTTTAATCTCGATTATTTAATCGCCCCAAAATTCATAATGATAAATAAATATAAGAAAAATAAATTAGTCATCAAGCAAAAATGAAAATAACAAATAATAAGAAAAATGAATTAGACGATGAACACGGTCAAAATGACCTGCAAACAAGTAAAATTTATTACGATTGTATATAAAAAATAGCTTTTGCGACTGAGATTAAGGATTAAGAATATGCCGATAAGAAGTTCGAATAATATCCTTTCGAATATATTCATTAAGAGAGCTAACAATAATAATTTAGGAAGAGAAAAGAACTTGCCTTGTGTTATTTTGAATTTTCCTTCGTGTGTATTTATAGCTGAAATTATGTGAATTGAACAAATCTTGAATGTGCCCTCATATCATTTAAATCATACATGATACTACCCAACAAAAATAATACTAAAGTCACAAGATACTACCCAACAAAAATAATACTAAAATAACAAGATAGAATAACAAATTTATTCTGAAAGCAGAAGCACTAATATATTATATATATATATTACAATATGGTTAAAATATTATCAAAAGACATGTGAATCATTATACATTATGTCTTTGAATGTTGTCAATAATGACGGCCAGTGCTTTGATTTAACATGCTAATATAATATAATAATGAGCACGTTAAAGGCCACCCTAGATATTATATTACCTTGCCCTCTTCATGATTCGTTTTTTAATTAAATCTTACTTTGAAACTTTCATCTTTGAGCAATGAAATTAATTATAAAATCGTAAATTTTATTTATTTATTTATTATTGTTGTTATTATTACATTTTATTGTAAAATTTTGTTATTGGGCCTACGCCCACGGATCCGCATAGGAGGAGAGTTGACCGCATAAGTTGTAGGCTTCCATCCTAAAACCAATTGGTGATAGGTGGAGTGACCCAACAACTTATATGCTAGTTAACTTCTCCCGAATTAGTCGTGGGATGACATGTGAGTTATTATCTTAATGCTCCCCCTCACATGTGATCCCATTTTTTTTTAATCGGACGGGAACACCACTCTTTTTTTCGAACCCGCCGTATATATTTTTTTTTCAACTAGAGTCGGATGAGGAACGCCATTCTTTTCGAACCTCACGACCTATAGTAGGATCTTTTCGCTCTGATACCATGTAAAATTTCGTTATTGGGCCTACGCACACGGGCCCGCATAGGAGGAAAGTTGACCGCATAAGTTGTGGGCTTTCATCCTAACGGTCAACTCTCCTCCTATGCGGGCCCGTGTGCGTAGGTCCGATGCCGAATTTAACATTTATTGATATCAAATAGAGAAATAAATAAGATTAAATTCATTTCTCGTATATAGTTTATATATTGCATTATTAAACACTACAAATTTAAGATAAATCCCATGTAGTCCCAGCGAGCACAGTGTTTTAATATTTTATTTTTAGACTGAGCTCTCATACCATACCATGTTAGACGATGTATAATATTTAATGTTATATATTTATTCCAACACTACGTTTTTAAAAAATTTAATATTAAATTTTATATTAATGCAGCTGATAGTCAATTACGAACGCAAAGATTTACTTTAGACAAGAAAAAAAATGAACGACAAAAAAACATAGAATATAATATAAATCACGCATGCAAATGAAAATACTATCAAACATTAGTAACAACTCATCTTCTAACACAGAAAGAAGAAAAAAGGTAGCTGTAAGAAAAAAAAGAAGAACAATGGCTTCAAAGCTCATCATAAACCCTATTGTTCTTATTCTCATGCATCTTATCTCAGCCTCATCAGCCCTTCATAACTTTACAATAGCCAAACAAAACTGTAGAGATAGCTGTGGAGACATACAAATCCCATATCCATTCGGGGCAGGCGAGGGCTGCTACCATAGCTACAGCTTCTTAACCACCTGCAATGAAACCGACCCCGCCGGCTCGACCAAGCTGTTCTTACAAGACACTTCGATCGAAATCACAGACATATCCCTCGACGGTCAGCTCACGCTGCTGCAGTACATATCCCACGAGTGTTATAGCCGCAATCGCACTAGGGTTTCGGACGGCTCTCCTTTCATCTCGCTGCCTATATCTCTTACCGTAAACAACACGGCCAACAAGTTCACCATCATCGGGTGCGACACTTATGGGTTCGTCGCGGGCCGTAGGCTGGACCGCGACTACCAGACGGGGTGCACCGCCATGTGTTATGCGAAGGACGATCTGATCGAAGGGTCGTGCACGGGCCTAGGGTGCTGCCAGACTTCGATACCTAAAGACGTTTGGAAGGTTGAGTTGAGCTTGAGTAGCTACGACAATTACAGTCGTGTTTGGGATTTCAACAACTGTGGTTACGCTTTTGTTGTTCAAGAAAGCGCCTTTAGTTTCTCGGCGGATAACCTTACTAGCTTGGGGAACGTCGAAAGGCTTCCCATGGTTGCTGATTGGGCTATGGGGAATGGGACATGTGAGGAGGCGAAGGCGAATCGTTCGAGCTATGCGTGTAAGAGCGAGTATTCCGAGTGTTATAAGCCGGACAATGGATATGGCTATAGATGTTCTTGCTTGAAGGGTTATGAGGGAAATCCATATCTAACCAATGGTTGTAAAGGTATGATTTTTCTCGAGTTTTCGATCAGTTAGGATGTGTTTGGGATGTGGAATTCGGTAAGGAAAAGAAAAGAAAAGGTGTAGAGGTACACAGGTCGAGGCGTGACGTACAATTGTTTGATGCGTTAACTTGGTTTTCCGTCGTGCTTTCCGCACATGAATTCTGCATACCAAACGCACCCTTAATATGCGGCCTCGGCCCTTTTTTTTTTGTTTTTTTGTGTTGTTTTACCAAGCATCAAGGCGACTATTGTTTTTGCAGATATAAACGAATGCGAACGGAATCTACATAACTGCGGAGAGAATGAGTATTGTAAGAACGAGCCGGGCAGTTTTAGCTGTAAATGTCGAGACGGATACCATGGAGATGGAATTCAAGGCGGGAGAGGTTGTTATCGCGACGAATCGCTTGTATTCAAACTCGTAGCAGGTTAGTTAGGGATTCAACCTGCCCGGGAAATTCTTGCAAGAAAGATGTTTAATTTGTCCTAATCTTATAAATATATATATATATATATATATATATAGGGATTGCAGTAGGAATGGTTATGCTGATGCTAGCAGCTTGTTTCTTGCACATGGGACTCAAGCGAAGAAGGTTGATAAGAAAAAGACAGAAATTCTTTCGCCGAAACGGCGGGACATTGCTGCAAGAACAGCTCGCCCGAAGAGAAAGAACCCCAGGCAACATGAGGATATTCACCGAAACCGAGCTACAAAAGGCAACAAACCATTTCCACAAAAGCATGATCATCGGCCAGGGAGGGTTTGGGACCGTCTACAAAGGCCTCCTACCCGAAAATAATCAAGTCGTAGCCATAAAAAAATCCAAACAAGTCGAACCGAAGCAAGCGAAGCAGTTCGTGAATGAGGTGATGATCCTCTCCCAAATCAACCACCGAAACGTCGTCAAGTTCCTCGGCTGCTGCGTCGAAACTCCAGTCCCTCTGCTGGTGTATGAGTTCGTCGCAAATGGCACGCTCTTCGAACACATACACGACAAGGAAAGGTCCCGCTTTATTACATGGGACGTCCGTTTAAGGATAGCAACCGAGGCTGCCAATGTGCTTTCTTACCTACACTCCTCGGCTTCTACGCCGATCATACACAGAGACGTGAAGTCTGCGAACATACTTCTCGACCATACGTTCGCCGCTAAGGTCTCAGACTTTGGCGCTTCGAAATTGGTCCCTTTAGATCAGATGCAGCTGACCACTATGGTTCAAGGGACTTGGGGTTACTTAGATCCCGAGTACATGCAAACGGGCCAATTGACCGAGAAGAGCGACGTGTACAGCTTTGGGGTCGTACTCATCGAGCTTTTAACGGGGATGAAGGCGCTGAACTTCGACAGGGAAGATATGGAACAAAACTTAGCCTACTTTTTCCTTTCCAAGATGAGGCAAGACAATTTATTCCACGTACTCGATGATAGCATTATTACCGAAGGAAATGAAGAGCAGATAATGCGAGTCGCTTCGCTCGCGAGGAGCTGCTTGTGCGTGAGAGGCGAAGATAGGCCGAGCATGAAGGACGTGGCCATGGAGCTCGAAGGACTGAGACGGCGCGACGGATCGAAACACTCGTGGGATCACAGTTGTAATAAGGATGAGAATGAGATGGACTCTTTGCTAGGGTTTAGCAGCAATAATGCCACAACTGCTTCGTTTGATGGCATTCGGAGTTATTACACCGACACGACGCTTGAAGGAGACTGTAGTAGCAATGTCTTCTCGTCAAGTATCGACTCGAGTCTCTTTCGGCGTCATGATGCTCAAATATGTAATATCGAACATGATGATATTATATAATAGTGAACACGTTGACGGCTACCCTAGATATTACGTGGAAGCGAACTTTAAAACTTGGTCTTTGGACAATGAAATCCATCAGAAAAATCGATTGTGTTCTCGTATTTCCGTTACAAATATATGATTTATGGAAGAATTTATAGTTTTGGCCGTAACATATTGCTGAGAAACTGGCGCCTTTTGATTCATCTTCCAACGTATGTATATTCATGGGTTGTACCGTTATCGAGTTGAAAGGCCGATCTTTAGGGTGTAAACATACGAAAAACAGAGATGTAAAACATTGAAAAACAGAAGAATTTTATATGGTTCGACTCGAGATTGCGTCTACGTCCACGGGCCAAAAGTTAACACTTTTATTGAAACGGTTGCAGAGATTTCAAGTACAAAGCTTACTCTCTCACTTTTATATAGGGATATCTAAGGCCTAGAAGGTTTACTTGGAGCTGAAATTCAGTTACAACAGAAACAAGAAACTGCACGCGCTTCGATTTTGCATTCTGCCTCATTTCAGCCGAGTTCCACGGCCGTGGAGCTAGCGGGCAATGCATCAGTTCGATCATCAGGTGGGCTCCACGGCCATGGAGCTCGTCTAGCAACACCATTTCGGTCCAAGTTCGTTCTGATCCATTTTTTACCAATTTGTTCGAGTTTTTGGGTCATCAATCCTAACACACATTATCAAATTCCATGACAAATCAATGAAATTTTTTGTAGTGCATGTGGAAGTCCTAAAATGGCACAAAACCCTGAAAACCAAATAAGCTGATTACGTTCGTAAGATTTCGAATGTAATATGACATTTTGTTTATTATTTTGAGTAGCATCATCTTATTGGTAATATATATGTTATTCGCTCCTCCAAAAGTATGAAAATCTGGAGGATTTTTATTGGTAAAATATCCGGCGATTGATCGAAACGGTGAGATACGTCCTCGGAAAAAATATGCCTCATCGGATAATTGCCTGAGGAAGACCTTGACAAGGAAATGCTCGGATATTGGAGTAAACAGAGTTTTGGGGAAATAGGAGATTTTAGTAGCGATGCCTTCTCATATCAAGTATCGACTCTGTTAGGTATCAAACTCAATCCCACATCGAGTAATTCAAAGTTGGATCACTAGTTTATAAGCTTGTGGGCTACTCCCTCTATTGTCAATTGGTTTTAGAGTGGAACCCCGCAAGGCTTATAGGGTTGGGGCGGTTCGGGGTTGATTCGATCCTTTACAAATGGTGCGGTGAGCGCATGATTAAGAAATCGATCGTGGATCTAGAATCAAGTAACCGAAGGAAAGCCCGCGGATGGTCCTTGCAATAACGATTGGATGATTATCGTTGAAAGGGGGGCCTGCTCGGTGGTCTTGAGTTTGAGGGGAGGATTATTTGGTATCAAACTCAATCCCACATCGGGTAATTCGAAGATGGGTCAATTGCTTATAAGCTTGTGGGCCACTCCCTCTATTGCCAATTGGTTTTAGAGTGGAACCCCACAAGGCTTATAGGATTGGGGCGGTTCGGGGTTGATTCGATCCTTTACAGACTCGAGTCTCTAGCAAGGTGATATTATAATATGTTCTATTTGTTTTATATCTATTTGTGTTTTTTATGTTTCAACTATTCATTGTAGCTAAATGGTATTGATTAATTTTTTTTCATTGGAGTATTATAGAGATGCATTGAAAAAAATCGGGCGCAACGGAAGTTGATTTCGACGCTACACTTATTTGTGGTTGTCAGATTAAATATATATAAAGCATAAATTACACGAGATAGAATACAAGAATATTCAAATAACTATATAAAGTCAATATTACACGGTATAAACTAACGCTTGTGTGGCTCCTTATCCAGCCAGATAATGTATTTATACATTCTCACAACACATCGTTAAAGTTAACTCATTGCATTTTTTTCGCTGATTTTTCGAGGCAATATACCAAATTTCAATGTGGACTGGCATTAGTTCACACTCCACGATGGGTTTTTGTTTTTTTTTTCATTGACACAAAAAGAATATAGCGTAGGTATTGTATTGCTCAATCCCCATTCATGATCGATCTATGTCTTAGACTAAGGCCAAGACTTTTTGCACTAAACTTTGTGGTTCTTTAAACTGAAAAATGAATAAGGAGGTGGGCATAGGTATTAACTAGAAGGATTAGAACATTCGTGGGATCAGAATATTCAAATTTATAGTACTAGTCAAGTTGTACACGATTACCTTGTTTTAATGTTAGCATTTTCATACTATATATCCAACTTGGTGATGTTAAAAATACTTTGATTCAAGTCAACATGACTATTGATTGGTTTTGTTGGAAACATATAAAATTAAAACATTGAAACCCTTCAAGCTTAACTTTTTGTCATACTTGGTGAAGTTTATCAAAGCATGGAGCGGTAATTAATTGCAACAAAAAGACAGTAAAATTCCATTTAACTGGAGAAGAGTCTTTCACTTTTTCAGGAGTTGCAAAAAGTTATAAAATTTCTAAAATATTCGTATTAAAGGCTTGGCGGTTGGTAGGTGCTAATTGTGAGGCTTATCTCATTTACGCAATGAAATCAGAGGAACAAAGTCGATCGAAAAAGGACTATCAAGACATATTTTCGGTCTATCACTTGATTAGGAGATATAGTTTTCTATTGAATAATTGTCTGGTACGACTCCAATATCCAAAAGCTCCATATCAAATGGCTAGCTCCGACCGAACTAAAAGAATTGAAGGTACGTCTATAAGAACTACTCGATAAAGGTTTTAATCAACCTAACTTTTGACATTGGAGCGCACCAATCCTATTTTACTAAAGAACGATCGTTCAATGAGGTTATGCATCACTTATCAAGAGTTCTTTTGACTTTTTTTAGGGTATTTTCGATTAGTTTTAAACGGAACTCACACTTTTATTTTCATAAATTCATATTGTTAGTATCTTTTGGACGTGTTTGGGGTGGTCATCACACTTTTAGATAAAGAGATCAATTAACATGGTATCAAAACTCGGGTCAAGTGATTTTATGTATGAATCCTCACGACCAGCCATAAAAAAGATACACGTGAGGGGCTTGTTGAAAATAAAATGTATAAAATGATCATAAAATACATAAAATTAAAATATGATAAGACTTCTACAAGCCTCAACTTTCACGTGAAGTGTCGTTTAATAAGCTTTGAATTAGAGTACCAACTTCTATGAATGCATAACGAGTTGGTCTTTGATTTTTCAAATGGGTATAGTTACCAGAGTTCTTGTTTATTTAGGGTGCATTTGGTATGCGAAATTCGTGTGTGGAAAGCACGACGGAAAACTAAGTTAGCGCACGAAAAATGACCACCCCAATGGTCTTCGCCGATAAGTCTCGAGCTTCTCCTTCGGCAAAGTCTTCGTCAACATGTCTGATCCGTTCTCGCTAGTATGTACCTTCGCCAAATACAGTTGCTTCGATTCGAGCACATCTCGAACCCAATGGTATCTGACGTCGATATGTTTGGATCTCGAATGGAATGACGAGTTCTTGGAGAGGTGGATAGCACTTTGACTATCGCTGTAGACGACATACTTTTCTTGTCGTATGCCAAGTTCTTCAAGAAATTTCTTCATCCACAAAGCTTCCTTGCAACCCTCAGTGATTGCAATGTATTCCGCTTCTGTGGTGGATAGCGCAACGCACTTCTGCAACTTCGACTGCCATGACACAGCTCCCCCTGCAAAAGTCATCAAAAAACCCGAAATAGATTTTCTGGAGTCAATATCACATGCCATGAATCGGTATATCCAACTAGAATGGGCTCTCCGCTGCCAAAACACAAACACGTCTTGGAAGTGCCTCTGAGATATCTCAATATCCACTTCACGGCTTCCCAATGCTCCTTTACAGGATTAGAGAGAAAACGGCTAACCACTCCGACGGCATGAGCAATATCGAGTCGAGTACAAACCATGGCATACATCAAACTACCGACCGCAGACTGATAAGAAACTCTGCTCATGTCGGCCTTTTCTTTCTCACTTTTCGGGCATTGCTCAGAAGTGAGCTTGAAGTGACCCGCAAGTGGAGTACAAACCGCTTTAGCTTTACTCATGTGAAACCTCTCGAGAACTTTCTCAATGTAATCTTCTTGAGATAACCACAACTTCCGATTTTTCCTGCCACGAGAAATCTTCATGCCGAGAATTTTCTTCACCGCTCCCAAGTCCTTCATCGCAAAAGACTTGCTCAACTCTATCTTCAACGCCGCAATCTTGCTAGTATCATGGCCGATGATCAACATGTCATCAACGTACAAGAGAAGAATAATATAATCTTCATCGGAGTATTTCTTAACAAATACGCAGTGATCCGATGAAGTTCTATTATAACCGTGCCTCGTCATAAAGGAGTCGAACTTCTTGTACCATTGTCGTGGAGCTTGTTTCAGGCCGTACAAACTCTTGTTCAACTTGCAAACAAGATGCTCATTTCCTTTGACTTTGAATCCCTCGGGCTGCTCCATGTAAATGTCTTCTTCAAGGTTACCATGAAGAAATGCAGTCTTCACGTCAAGGTGTTCAATCTCCAAGTTCAAACGCGCCGCCAAACCAAGAGCAACTCGGATCGAGGACATCTTCACCACATGTGAGAATATATCTTCAAAGTCAATGCCTTTCTTCTGACCGAAGCCTTTCACGACCAACCGAGCTTTGTACCGTGGCCGAGAATTATTTTCTTCAATCTTCAGTCGATAAACCCATCGATTCTTGAGAGCTTTCTTTCCTCGAGGTAGCTCTACCAAATCATAAGTGTGATTATCATGAAGAGATCGCATCTCTTCCACCATAGCTTTCATCCACTCATTCTTGTCGTCAACAGAAATAGCATCTTGGTAATTCTCAGGCTCTCCCGCATCTGTTAGCATCACGTACTCATCTGACGGATACCTCGTGGATGAACGATGCTCCCTAGCAGATCTTCTCAACTGAGGTTCAACCGAAGGTTCTTGAAAAGCTTCATCAACAGGTTCTGTTGGCTCAACATCATCAGTTGCAGGAGTTTCATCGTTACCGACATCGCTAGAGTCTGCATCAGCTCCCCCATGATCAGGATATGCTACACGTGCAGGCGGTGGATCTAAGTCAGTGAGATCACCGCTGGACTTCACAATAGGCTTCTCTTTGTGGATGTCTCGTATGTACTGATCTTCGATAAACACAGCATCTCGGCTTCTAATAAGCTTCTTCTGCACGGGGTCATAAAACCTGTATCCGAACTCATCTTGCCCATAGCCGATGAATACACACGGTCTTGTCTTCACATCAATCTTCGACCTCTCGTCTTTCGGGATGTGAACAAAGGCTTTGCACCCAAACACGCGCAAGTGATCATACGAGACTTCCTTTCCCGACCAAATCTTGTCTGGTACCTCAAATCTCAAAGGAACACAAGGTGTGAGATTTAAGACATGGACAACTGTATTTAACGCCTCACCCCAAAAAGAATTCGGCAACTGCGACTGTGATAGCAAACATCTCACTCTCTCGATCAGTGTTCTGTTCATCCTCTCAACTAAGCCATTTAACTGAGGTGTCTTCGGAGTTGTCTTTTGATGTCGAATACCGTATCTCTTGCAATACTCGTCAAAAGGACCACAATATTCTCCTCCGTTGTCTGTGCGAATACACTTGAGCTTTTTGTTGGTCTGCCTCTCCACCAAAGCGTGAAACTGTTTGAAAACATCTAGCACTTGGTCCTTGGACTTCAGTGTATAAGCCCAGATCTTCCTCGAATGATCATCTACAAAAGTGACAAAATACACAGCACCACCAAGTGTTCTTGTTTTCATATGACCACAAACATCGGAGTGAATTAAATCGAGAGTACCTGATTTCGGCGAGTGAGTGATGTTCTTGAACGCGACTCGGGTCTGCTTTCCAGCCAAGCAATGATCACATCTTCCTAACGAAGGATTCTTCACAGCAGATAGAAGATTCTTCTTGGCTAGTATCATCAGTCCCTTTTCGCTCATGTGACTGAGTCTATTATGCCAAAGCTCCGTTGCACCACCATCGTCGATTGCATTCACGGTAGAATCTGCAATCTTTGCTTGCGTCACATATAACTGAGATGAAGTCTTTTCTCCTTTCGCCACGATCAAGGAGCCTTTAGTGAGCTTCCATTTCCCATCTCCAAAGTGACTGTGAAAACCTTCATCGTCGAGCTTCCCTGTGGACATCAAACTCATGCGAAGTTCTGGAACATGCTTCACGGCCTTCAAAATCAATATATTGCCGTTCTCCGTCTGCAAGCGCACGTCGCCGATACCGATGGCTCTAGCAACGCCATCGTCTCCCATAATAACTCGTCCAAAATCACCAGAGGTATATGAGGTAAAGAAATCCCGTCGCGGTGTAGCATGTATCGTAGCACCGCTATCGATCACCCAACTAGTCTCATGACTAGTTAGATTAACAGCATCGTCGTCGCGCACAATAAAGAAATCTGCCGTGACTGCGGTAACCTTGTCAACCTTATCAGCATCCGTCGTCTGATGATCTTGACTCTTCGCATTCTTGTTCTCTCTCAGGAACTTCCGACAAAATCTTTTAATGTGCCCCTTCTTGCCACAATAATGACACTCGATGCTAGCATACTTTCCGGACTTACTTTTACTTCTACTTCAATCACCTGGGCCTCGACTCTTGCTCCTCCCCCTGTTCTCCGTGACTAGGACATCGGCCTGCGTAGAAGAACCCTGCGACTTTCTTCCCATCTCTTCGTTGAGCACACTGCTTTTAACCAATTCCATTGAACAGATCCCATTTGGAGCCGAATTAGACAGTGACATCCTGAATGTCTCCCATGAGTCTGGCAACGTACCAAGAAGCCACAAACCCTGCACTTCATCGTCGAACTTGATTCCCATTCCAGCTAGTTGATTAAGGATTCCTTGGAATGTGTTCAAGTGATCAGACATGATGCTCCCTTCTTGATACTTCAAACTCATCATTTGCTTTATCAGAAAAAGCTTGTTGTTCCCGGTCTTTCGAGCGTATAACTGCTCAAGCTTGCTCCATAAGGTCCTCGCATGTTTCTCGTCGCTTATGTGGTTGAGAACATTATCGTCGACCCACTATCGAATAAAGCCGCAAACCTGACGATGGATCAATTCTCATTCCTTGTCGCTTTTATCTTGCGGTTTCTCCAACTCGAACACGGGCGAATAATAATCTTTTACATATAAAAGATCCTCCATCTTCCCTTTCCAAATATGATAGTTCGAGCCGTTCAACATAACCATCCGACTAGAATTGCCCTCCATGATTTCGAACACAACAGCGCGATTCAACCTCGCTCTGATACCACTTTGTTGGGGTGTTCGGAAATAACGAGCAATAATATCTTTGTTGGGGTGTCGAAATCACGACCAAATAAACGGCAATTGATTAACGGAAGCGAAAATAACACGGCAATTTTTAACGTGGAAAACCCGAACGGGAAAAACCACGGGATCGATCTCCCGATCCAAGGAAACAATCCACTATATACCGAGTTCGACGGATACAACGGACAACACCTCTCGAGAACGTCTCGAGGTAATCAACAATCCAACAACACATCCCAAACAACAACACCGACAAGGTGAGCAAACAATACGTCGAGTTACAAACTCGGAACACCAATAATCTCGAGCTACAAGCTCGGAATACCAAAAGAGGTTAAAGCGGATTACCAACGAAAACGTGAGGAACCGAACGATCCAAGCCGGTAGATGCGTAGAGCACGTCGAGATGAATCTCCCTCCGAAGTTTGAACAAGATCGGAGCACCGGATCGACGGGATCGAACCTTTTTCTTCCCACTTTCTTTCTTCCCTTTTTTCTCTCTTTTCTTCTTTTGCTCTCTGCCTTTTTTCCTCGCTTCTGCTTGCGTGCGTGAGTTGTGTGTAGTGTATCTATCTATTTTTTTTTTAATATTATGTACATGGATCAACCCAATAAGTATGGGCCGGACCCAACAAATTTTGGGCCTAAGCCCAACAACCTCCACCTTGTGACTTTGTCCGCCTTGACACCTTCACTTGATGAGGATCCACATAGAAATAACCTTGCTGAAATCTACTCGGAATCGCATCCAAGCATTTCTTCGGCCCATGTCGAAATAACCTTGCTGAAATCTATGGTGCGACTTCCACGTTTGGCTTGCCAGGAAGTTCATCAGCCCTCTACACGAAATTTCCACCACACCTTGCATCAACGCCAAACCAATGCATGTGTGTAACTGTGGACCCGCTAATAGTAACACGCCCTCTCTCATGACACTTAGCGACATGCCATAAGGACGCCCTTGTCTCTCTTAGAAAAATTCATCCGTGGAGAGAGAGACAAAATTAGCGTCTTTCTCAGTATCTCCACTTACCGACTTGGAGCTATTTGCCGAACCTGCTTCCCCTTTCGGACAATTTCTTTTCACGTGCCCAGATTGTCCACACGTCCAACAAATCGCAGCTTGTTTCCCCCTGGAGTTCCTCTTCTTTCCCCCACCGACGAGCAAAGCTTGATCTTCTGGTGAATTGTTCCGTCCACCATCTAGCCTTCTCTCCTCCGCGAGAAGTTTACCGGTGACTTCGGAAAATACAATCTTCTCCTTCCCATCAATCAAGATCGGCTTCATGTGCTCATAGGAAGGTGGAAGAGACCAGATGAGTCTCAGGGCCTGATCCTCATCGTCAATCTTCACTCCAATGGATTCCAGCTCCGAGACGATCCCGTTGAGAACGTTTAAGTGATCTGAGATGCTTTGACCTTCAGCCATCCTCAATGTATGAAATTGCTCCTTCCGATACACCCGATTTGAGACGCCTTTAGTCTGATACAACTCTTCGAGCTTTTCCCACAACGCTTTTGCCTCCGAGATTCCATGCACATTTGCAAGGACATTCTTAGCCAGACACAGTCGTATCGCACTTGCCGCTCTCAAATCCAGTTCCTCCCAATCATCATCGCTTACTCCCGAATTGCTCGCACCAGCAGTTTTCTCAGTGCTGCTGGTAGCACTGCCTTTGGGAACTTCCTTGCCCTTCAAAGCCTTGTGTAACCCCGACTGAATCAATACATCCTTGACTTGCACTTGCCACAAGCCGAAGTTGATTCTTCCGTCAAACTTCTCCACATCAAATCTCACCAGATTTGAAAACTTAATTCCTGACATCTCCGTCTGTGCCTTTGGATCAGCAAATGATACCCCGTGCAGAAATCAGACAGCAACCTTGAATAGTACTGATCAGATAAATTCTTAGGGAGAGTAGCGACCTGCCCCCTAAAGAATCACCCTTCTAAGTAAGCTCCCAGGAAAGGCTGGTGGGGTCACAACGGTCCCACTTAAAAACCAGTCTCCTAGACAGAACCTACTTACACAACACCTATTCCCGTTACTGAACAGAACCTTGACCCTGCTGCAACAAGCTCCACCGCACAGACAACCCAAGATAATCTTTTCTGATGTGGAAGATCAGACAAAGCTGCAACCACAGAGTATACTCAGAATTACCCAGCCTCTGATACCACTTGTTGGGAATTCCGACCGCACCGAAACTCCGCCCAAGATTCGTCGGAAATATTAAAATTGGAGAACACAAAGTTTAACGTGGAAAACCCTCTGTTAACGAAGAGGGAAAAACCATCCGGGCAACAAGGCAGTAGAAAATCCACTATGTGAATATTACAATCACACAATTCTTCTACGCTCGCCTAACCCAAAACCCGACTACAACAACCCGAAATTAATTTTACCCGCTAACCTAAACTCTCACCCAAAGGGAATTTTCTTAGAGTTAAATGTTAACACAAATAACTTTCTATTTGTTGATGTATATAAAATAAAGGGTATACTCCTCCTTATATAGGAGGGAAAACCCACATGCCTTTGTATCCTAACCAATGTGGGATACCAACAAAGGCACAATTTTGGGCCTACGTCCAACAACCTCCACCTTGTGACTTTGTCCGCCTTGACACCTTCACTTGATGAAGATCCACATAGCTTTCGCTACCATGCTCCACCATAAAAGCATATCCACTCGGAATCGCATCCAAGCATTTCTTCGGCCCATGTCGAAATAGCCTTGCTGAAATCTATGGTGCGACTTCCACGTTTGGCTTGCTAGGAAGTTCATCAGCCCTCTACACGAAATTTCCACCACACCTTGCATCAACGCCAAACCAATGTCTGTGTGTAACTGTGGACCCGCTAATAGTAACACGCCATCTCTCATGACACTTAGCGACATGCCATAAGGACGCCCTTGTCTCTCTTAGAAAAATTCATCCGTGGAGAGAGAGACAAAATTAGCGTCTTTTTCAGTATCTCCACTTACCGAGTTGGAGCTATTTGCCGAACCTGCTCCCCCTTTCGGACAATTTCTTTTCACGTGCTCAGATTGTCCACATGTCCAACAAATCGCAGCTCGTTTCCCCCTGGAGTTCCTCTTCTTTCCCCCACCGACGAGCAAAGCTTGATCTTCTGGTGAATTGTTCCGTCCACCATCTAGCCTTCTCTCCTCCGCAAGAAGTTTACCGGTGACTTCGGAAAATAGAATCTTCTCCTTCCCATGAATCAAGATCGGCTTCATATATTCATAAGAAGGTGGAAGAGACCAGATGAGTCTCAGGGCCTGATCCTCATCGTCAATCTTCACTCCAATGGATTCCAGCTCCGAGACGATCCCGTTGAGAACGCTTAAGTGATCTGAGATGCTTTGACCTTCAGCCATCCTCAATGTATGAAATTGCTCCTTCAGATACACCCGATTTGAGACGCCTTTAGTCTGATACAACTCTTCGAGCTTTTCCCACGACGCTTTTGCCTCCGAGATTCCATGCACATTTGCAAGGACATTCTTGGCCAGACACAGTCGTATCGCACTTGCCACTCTCAAATCCAGTTCCTCCCAATCATCATCGCTTACTCCCGATTTGTTCGCACCAGCAGTTTCCTCAGTGCTGCTGGTAGCACTGCCTTTGGGAACTTCCTTGCCCTTCAAAGCCTTGTGTAACCCCGACTAAATCAATACATCATTGACTTGCACTTGCCACAAGCCGAAGTTAATTCTTCCGTCGAACTTCTCCACATCAAATCTCGCCAGATTCGAAAACTTATTTCCTGACATCTCCGTCTGTGCCTTTGGATCAGCAAATGATACCCCGTGCAGAAATCAGACAACAACCTTGAATAGAACTGATCAGATAAATTCTTAGAGAGGGTAGCGACCTACCCCCTAAAGAATCACCCTTCTAAGTAAGCTCCCAGGAAAGGCTGGTGGGGTCACAGCGGTCCCACTTAAAAACCAGTCTCCTAGACAGAACCTACTTACACAGCACCTATTCCCATTACTGGACAGAACCCCGACCCTGCTGCAACAAGCTCCACTGCCGCACTAGCTCCACCGCACAGACAACCCAATATAATCTTTTCTGATGTGGAAGATCAGACAAAGCTGCAACCACAGAGCATACTCAGAATTACCCAGGCTCTGATACCACTTGTTGGGAATTCCGACCGCACCGAAACTCCGCCCAAGATCCGCCGGAAATATTAAAACTGGAGAACACAAAGTTTAACGTGGAAAACCCTCTGTTAACGAAGAGGGAAAAACCACCCGGGCAACAAGGCCGCAGAAAATCCACTATGTGAATATTACAATCACACAATTCTTCTACGCTCGCCTAACCCAAAACCCGACTACAACAACCCGAAAGTAATTTTACCCGCTAACCTAAACTCTCACCCAAAGGGAATTTTCTTAGAGTTAAATGTTAACACAAATAACTTTCTATTTTTTGGTGTATCTAAAATGAAGGGTATACTCCTCCTTATATAGGAGAGAAAACCCACATGCCTTTGTATCCTAACCAATGTGGGATACCAACAAAGGCACAATTTTGGGCCTAAGCCTAACAACCTCCACCTTGTGACTTTGTCCGCCTTGACACCTTCACTTGATGAAGATCCACATAGCTTTCGCTACCATGCTCCACCATAAAAGCATATCCACTCGGAATCGCATCCAAGCATTTCTTCGGCCCATGTCGAAATTGTTGGGGTGAGCCCGTATCGACCGACGGCGGGCCCCCGAACAGCGCGACGTGGACTTAGCGGAAGCGAAAACGATCCCGTAGTGTATGTGCCGAATTTTAAATTTTTTATCATTTAAACTCGCACGAACGCGTCCCGGGAGGTACCCGAGGACCCGAGCACCCCGGCCCGAGCCCTCGGGAGACCATGGCAGCTCTCTGCCATGGTCCACGGTCTGAGACACCACGGCCGTGGGTCAGACTTGGCCGAGAGTGGCAGCAAGCGGAAGTGGTCCACGGTCTGGACCACCTTGGTCCACGGCCGTGGACCTCTTCGAGCCTCTGCCCACGGCCAGAACCACCACGGTCCACGGCCGTGGGTCATGATCAGGCTCTGCCCACGGCCATGACCACCCTGGTCCACGGCCGTGGGTCGGGGTTCATTCCTAGCCCAGCCCAGGTCCATGGCCGTGGGACTTCATGTCTCAGGCGGTGGACCTCGGCCGATAGCCGAAATCTCTTGTTTCGAACCCCGAAATGATTTCCGATCAATTCCAAACTTTATACCATGACTCCATACAAGTTTAAGACATTATAATGGATCATTCGAGGTCATTCAAGACCTTTTCGAGATTGATCAAATCAACCTAATCTAAAGGTTCGAAACCTTACCCTTGTTGCGCGTGGCTATATCGTCGCAGCACGGCGTTTGAAAACGCGAAGCTTGAGCAAATCCTTCTTCGTCTCGGACTGATCCGAGCAAGTTCGAAACGCCGACACGCACTCTTTGGCACCTCGGAGCAACCCACGGATGGCTAGAGTTGCTAGGAGGAGGTTCAAACTTAGCTTTGAAGCTTAAGTTGAACTTGGACCAAACTTTTCTTTTTCACTCAAGATCCTTGATCTTTTTTCTCTAAGAAAACTTCTTTCTTTTTCTCTCTTGCAGTCATCTAATGAGCCATTTTCGTTCTAAACATAAGGAGAAAGAATAGGAATCAAATCCATGGACAAAATGACACAATGTCACTCTCATAGTTGAAAAATCAAGACCAAGTCATTTTCTCTCAACCAATATTTCGTTTTTGTCCATTAAAGTAGGTTAGTGACACTTTAATAAACCTTTAAATAAGTGTAGGCCATGCCAACATTTAAGGTTTTGCAATTGAGCCCTTGGAAAAATCGAATAAGTTCGATTGAGTCCAAATGATTATAATTTGATCAAATAGATCCAATCCAATTAATCTAAATTCTAATCAAGCCCAAACTTAGTTAATTAATTAAGTACTTGATCCAATCACAAGTCTTAATTATTCCCGAGATTAAATTCGGAATTTAACTAAGTGTCTATACCCCGTATAGACGTGCCACTGCGTCAACGAATTCTCAATTCGTTACGCACCTTTGAAAAGTTTGTCCCGACCAATAGAGATTGTTATCCTTTTTAAGCGTGACTCACTTGGTTCGTCTCAATTAGCACGGGAGGTATTCGCGAGTCCGGTATTCGCCTAACCAATCCCGCGGTACCGGACAGATCCTAATTGAGAACGAATTTTGATCCAATCTAAATTCTGTCGAACCGACTATAGATATTCATTTAATATTCTTACGCCCTCCACCTTCGTCCCGGTCGAGTGAGAATCATGGTTAATGTCAAACTCACTAAACTCGACTCTATGTTATAATCGAGACTGTCGTGATTACGAAACTACGCTCCGTGTCTCACACGAGCTAGTTTATATTGCTCCGGCCGGAGGCTTAGTAATCACCGTCCTCAATTATTTCATAGGACGTTAACCTCGTTAATGAGGCAGTGAATCCCAAGAGCACTCAAAGCCCGGCAATCATCTCCGTAAAACCGGCTGCGTTTTGCCGCTGGTCCATGCCCTTTATTAGAGCATTTAACGGGCCTAGCAAACTAGCGTCAAACCGGAATCGCGGAAACAAATCCGTCGATGAGCCTAACGGTCTAAGGCTGCTATAGTCTTCGTTCGATCGTTGACATCCCCGCGTTAAGCCACGCGATTGAAACGAATATCGAGCCATGTGTTCGAATACTCCAATGCCCCGATCGGTAATATTTCCGTCACGACCTCCCATCTTCCCAAGATGAACGATTGACACAATCGTTGCATTGGAGCCGTCAACGGACAAGTCATAATCGGTAATCTAGTCACCCCACTAGATTCCTAAGACTTGCGAACAATTATTTAGTGCAGAGAATAAGATCCGATCGGTGTCGCCTCTCTCATCCCATGAGAATCGATCGATCAACTCGTGCACAAGGGTTTTATTTATTTACCGCACTACCGAAAGCTAGTAGACTTTAAACTCGATAAATAAATAATAAATGTCTCAAATTAATATAATACAATATTTTATTAATTAATGGTTACAATAAACCATTAACATTTTTCGAACTTATACAACATGGGTCACCCCATTCATCTCAGTCCTCTGAACGGCATTCCGAGGGCATACCACCTAACAGAAATAACCTTGCTGAAATCTATGGTGCAACTTTCACGTTTGGCTTGCCAGGAAGTTCATCAGCCCTCGACACGAAATTTTCACCACACCTTGCATCAACGCCAAACCAATGCCTGTGTGTAACTGTGGACCCGCTAATAGTAACACGCCCTCTCTCATGACACTTAGCGACATGCCATAAGGACGCCCTTGTCTCTCTTAGAAAAATTCATCAGCGGCGAGAGAGACAAAATTAGCGTCTTTCTCAGTATCTCCACTTACCGACTTGGAGCTATTTGCCGAACCTGCTCCCCCTTTCGGACAATTTCTTTTCACGTGCCCAGATTGTCCACACGTCCAGCAAATCGCAGCTTGTTTCCCCCTGGAGTTCCTCTTCTTTCCCCCACCGACGAGCAAAGCTTGATCTTCTGGTGAATTGTTCCGTCCACCATCTAGCCTTCTCTCCTCCGCAAGAAGTTTACCGGTGACTTCGGAAAATAGAATCTTCTCCTTCCCATGAATCAAGATCGGCTTCATATGTTCATAAGAAGGTGGAAGAGACCAGATGAGTCTCAGGGCCTGATCCTCATCGTCAATCTTCACTCCAATGGATTCCAGCTCCGAGACGATCCCGTTGAGAACGCTTAAGTGATCTGAGATGCTTTGACCTTCAGCCATCCTCAATGTATGAAATTGCTCCTTCAGATACACCCGATTTGAGACGCCTTCAGTCTGATACAACTCTTCGAGCTTTTCCCACAACGCTTTTGCCTCCGAGATTCCATGCACATTTGCAAGGACATTCTTGGCCAGACACAGTCGTATCGCACTTGCCGCTCTCAAATCCAGTTCCTCCCAATCATCATCGCTTACTCCCGATTTGCTCGCACCAGCAGTTTTCTCAGTGCTGCTGGTAGCACTGCCTTTGGGAACTTCCTTGCCCTTCAAAGCCTTGTGTAACCCCGACTGAATCAATACATCCTTGACTTGCACTTGCCACAAGCCGAAGTTGATTCTTCCGTCGAACTTCTCCACATCAAATCTCGCCAGATTCGAAAACTTAATTCCTGACATCTCCGTCTGTGCCTTTGGATCAGCAAATGATACCCCGTGCAGAAATCAGACAGCAACCTTGAATAGTACTGATCAGATAAATTCTTAGGGAGGGTAGCGACATGCCCCCTAAAGAATTATCCTTCTAAGTAAGCTCCCAGGAAAGGCTGGTGGGGTCACAACGGTCCCACTTAAAAACCAGTCTCCTAGACAGAACCTACTTACACAGCACCTATTCCCGTTACTAGACAGAACCATGACCCTGCTGCAACAAGCTCCACTGCCGCACTAGCTCCACCGCACAGACAACCCAAGATAATCTTTTCTGATGTGGAAGATCAGACAAAGCTGCAACCACAGAGCATACTCAGAATTACCCAGGCTCTGATACCACTTGTTGGGAATTCCGGTCGTACCGAAAGTCCGCCCAAGATCCGCCGGAAATAATAAAACTGGAGAACACAAAGTTTAACGTGGAAAACCCTCTGTTAACGAAGAGGGAAAAACCACCAGGGCAACAAGGCCGCAGAAAATCCACTATGTGAATATTACAATCACACAATGCTTCTACGCTCGCCTAACCCAAAACCCGACTACAACAACCCGAAAGTAATTTTTCCCGCTAACCTAAACTCTCACCCAAAGGGAATTTTCTTAGAGTTAAATGTTAACACAAATAACTTTCTATTTGTTGGTGTATCTAAAATGAAGGGTATACTCCTCCTTATATAGGAGGGAAAACCCACATGCCTTTGTATCCTAACCAATGTGGGATACCAACAAAGGCACAATTTTGGGCCTAAGCCCAACAGATACAACTCTATTAATATGAATATAAAAATTTAGAATTTAAAGATTGAGCTCGACGAGTAAATAATTAAGCCCAACCTCGGGCTTAATTATATATATTAAGAGCTCGACTCGTTTATACTCATAACTCACCCTATGTTTAATATATCTTAAACAATCATTAGCATTTTTTTGTCAACGAGGCTATAATAAATTCTGTATAAATAATTGAACCAAGATTGAAGGCTAAGGAAGTATTTCACTTTATAGCTTTTGAATGACAATAAGTAATTTACATAATAGCCAAGTTATTTAACCAAAGTCCTCCTAGCTCTTAGTTAATGTACTTGCACTTGTCCTCTTCTCAATCTCAATGCTAACTTCAGTCACGTGCATTTCTGAAATAATTCTTACATCACGTATACTTCCAAAGGTAATATCACATGAAATCTAGAAAGAATATACTGTTAAATTTCCGATTTTATTCAATATTTGTGACAAATATGATATGCATATACGTTCTTTTCCAATGCATAAAATATTAATACTATTATTTTATCCAAGTTGTGCCGATCCCAACAATTTTAAATTAATTGGAAACATTATTTTGACGTTGACGAGATAAATCTTAATTTAAAAAAAAAAAAGGTAAGTTGAATGCCGTCCACATATGTTCATAGTAATGTATATTTTTAATAGTAAAAAAAGTTTAAACTTTTCTGAATAATTTCATCCAATAATATCAACTTTTGATCTTATAAACTCCTTAATAAGATAATACAAAACAGTCAACTAATTATGCATATAATCCCATTAAAAAAAAAGGAATTAAAAATAAGAAAGAGAAATAATTCCAACAACGCTCCTTTGTCTAAGGCACCTATAAGGATTTTAGTTAAGCATCAATAATGGCGATTAAGAAGGTAATGAGGGCGTGGCTTCACTGGTACATAAACAGTCGAATCTGAGACATCACAAGCACTCTTGCAAGAAGCATAAACGTTGACTAAGCCAAGTCTCTCACTTAAGCTCCTCGTACTAAAGCCATTCATGGAACTGCCCTTGCCCTTCAACGTCTTATTACCAAGATCATCATCATCATCATCATCTTGATCCTTTGAACACTCAACTAATGCCGCAAAGAATGGATCTTTACTCAACTTGCTATACTTTCTGAGTGGGTTCATCAGCTCTTGACCGTTGCTAACATGCAGCGACTTCACCGGCGGCAATGGAAGAAGAAGATGGCGGCGGCGGTGGTCGTCTGCGGCTGAACTTTTCTCTCTCTTGATGATCTTGAAGCTTCGAGCCTTTGGAACTCCAGGGTTTTCTTCCCAGGAAAATGGGATCATCCCTTTGAACTTGAGAGGTGTTTTCGGGCTGTAATTAGTGGCAAAGTCTTCCTCGTTGAAAGAAAATGAAGACGTTGAATCGTACGAATTCGATCGAGACGAAGCTGAGGAAAACGATGGAGTTCGAGGGATTCTGGGCTTGAATCTTTGTCGGGAGATGGAGCTGTCTTGGTCTTTGGTTTGTGTTGGTGTGTTAGAACTTGAAGCCATTGATGCCTTTCTTGAGGAGAGAGAGAGAGAGAGAGGAAAGAGATAAGTGGATTTAGTTAATGTGTGGTGTTTGAGTTATGGTGTTGATTTATGTGGAAGTTTTTAAATATATAGTAATTATTATAAATTAATTATTAATGGGGATGTTCTAAACAATACTATTAGTTACAATAGTGATGATTTGGAAGTATTTTATTAAACGATAAAGATGATAAGATAGAGTTGTGTAATTGAAAAGATAGTATCTTAGTGTGAGATGTATAATTATATTTAATATAATTAGTTGTTATAGTGAATTTTTAGCAGTATAAATAGGTGATTAGATATGTATCATATATTACATCAAGTATTAGAAAGATCTCTCTCTAATCTTTATCTTTAATATCATAAGCTATATTATCATAATAATCTTAATATAAGTATAATTATAATAAAATAATCTTGATATAATATTAATTATAATTAATATTTTTATAACAAAGAAACAACAATTATGCATGATTTATTTTGATTTCTTAGCTCATGTCCCGTAGTTATTTCTAAAAATATATATGCATGTATTTCCCGAATAAGAGATGTTTTTGACTTCCAGCGAAATTAATCTCATTGCTGACTTTTATATATTGTCCTAAATTCATACATATTACAATAATTAAGGAGTACAAATCAGATCAAAGTCGAACCATTGACCTACATTAGATAGATGTCAAAAGCGACAACTAAAAAGCTTTGCCTATAATAGCTATAAAAATGTAACATAATAATTGAAATTAACCTTATATAAGTTCGCATAGGTAGAAATATCGTAGATTTTTAAATAAATTTGGTGGAAATTATTACATAATGTCACGTACAAGAAGGATGGCATAAAGTGACAAACTGGAAAATTAATAATTGGAGTTGAATTATTGCGGACAATATTATTAATATATTGAGAAAGGGGGGACATATCACATCGACGTGACTCGGAGGACAAAAGTTTTTATTATTATTTACGAATCTTCGAAAATTTATTTTACGCTTATGAACCAAGAAAATTGTTTCAAATAAGCATATCTATGTATTAAGGACTTTGGGTAGATTGAAATTGTAATGAAGATGCAAACAAGTGTCTTGAATGCTTAGGTTTCAAAACCAAAAGTTATTTTGAGATTTGATTTGCGTCTCATTTTAATGTTATTTGATATGCAATACAACAATCTTAACCTAGATATCATAGAGCTATTATAAACTAGGCCACCCTGTGCTCGAAAATTATATATTACGCAGGGCTCGAACTCAAGCTCGACGGTTCGATTATTTTAGGTTAAGCTCGTTTACTCAACGAATTGAGCGCAAGTTTGGAGCTCAAATTTTTTTAAATACGGATTAAAAAGTTTATAAAATTTAATAAAAATGCGAGCTTTCGAATTGAATCTTGAGCTCGAACTGAGCTATAAAACAATACATATATACTAGGATTGTCTCATAGCCTACAGTAAGGTTCATATTAACTTCAGTCAAAATTATCTCATAATATAAGGACTATGGTGACGTTGTGTACGATACATCTGACAAATAAAAATGAAATAGAAAAATTGCATATATATCAGCATTGTGTGAAAACTATACAAAAAAAACGTGTCTATACATTAAGATCGCCTCTCTTTTCAATTGCTCAAGAATATACAAATGACCAAAATAAATGCATATATATATATATTGAACCATTACATCATGATCATTAGTAGACAAGATGATGAGTAGTCCATTGCTGTATAGCTTGGTGAGCTTCATGCTTCCCTTGCTTCAACGACGTCACATGAGAGCAATCGTCGTAACAATTCCCTCGCTTCTGCGACTTCTTACACGGCAACGACCCATTTCCGCAACCTTCGGGCCCACGAAACCCGTAAGGGTGGGCCCCACTTCGGGCAGACCACTGGTCAGGGACGCTCAAGAAGTGCGTATTTACAAACTTTCGAAACCGTTTTTTGTACTCTATGGGAGATATTATCGTAGGCAGTTGGTTTTTGGGAACGACGAGGGACGACTTGACCCAATTCTCGAGCTGCTTGTCCCAAGTGTACTGCCTGAGGTAGTCTATGATTCCACACGACATGTCGTTCCGCCGCGTGTCGACTCCGACGAGTAGGGAGTAGTCCATCACGTTGATCGACTGATAAAAAAAATATATCGAATTGTTCGAAATTTATTGGGATTTTTGATGAAATGTTGTATAATGCGACTCAAACTCACATTGAGGAAATTTGTGTCGTTGTACACCGCCCGCTGTAGGTTTCGCTTCGAGGTGCTGCTTATGTAGAGCGGCAGAGAGTTGACGTCGTTGACGAAGTTTTGGTCGAGGAGGACTTCGCCAAAGTCGTTTTCGCAGGCGTTGAGCCGAGCGTGGAGGGCGCCTTTGAGGTCGTATTGCCTGCATGGGCTTCGGCCGAAGGAAAGATTCTCCATCACCACGAGGTTGTGCCGCGTTTCCTTTGCATTGTTCGTCGCCCTTATAACAACCTTAGATGAAGTGGGAAATGTGAAGGATAAGATAATTAAAGGAAGGCTTAAATACTTTTTTCGTCTTATAACGGGCGGCCCTTTCAAGACCCCAACTTACGGGGTGGCAATTTAATGACACTAACTTTCAAAATTGAAGCAATTTTAGGGCACAATGCGCCGAAAATCTATTTTTTTTGCTGGAACTTTGACATGTGATCCGCATATGTCAAATAATTTGGGAATAAATCGTACGCAGCATTGGAGTTGCTTACTTAGTATAAATCCTACGCGGCAGTTTCAGGACACCAAACTTACGAGTTTGCAATTTAAGAACACTAACTTTCAAGATTAAACAATTTAAGGAAACAAATAAGTTCTGGCGCATTGTGTCTTTATATTGCTTCAATTTTCAAAGATTTTGTCCTTAAATTGCAACTCGTAAGTTAAAACGTCACCCCTTAACTTGCGCGACGAAAAAAGTACTTAATCCGAAAAAAAAAAGGAAAACGTAACAAAGCTCACCTGATATGTGCCGAGAATCTTGGCGAGGCAAGTCTGATTCCCCAGCTCGTAGCACTGATCCATGTACTCAAAGTAGCTCGCGGCGAACTTCATGAAGGAGTCGAACTCTATCCTTTTGATGCCCTTGATGATGAAACGATCGTCCAGCGTTTTAGCGAAGAACGACCCGCTCTTACCGCCTTTCGCGTCCCAGTTCTTGCAGCGGCTCAGGCATGCGATAAAATCGACTTCAGAGGCGCAAAAGCGCTCCCGCAGCTTTCGGAACTCACTAGCGTAGAGGCAAACCACGGAATACTTCCTCTTCGTCGGATACTTCGAAAATCCAATCGAGATTTCTGGGTGATCAGCGCCGTTTGAAACAGACGAAGGGTCCAAATATTCTATGCCGTCAAAACTCGAAGCGTCGGAGGTATCAGACCGAGAAGTCAGTGAGAATATCCGTGTTAGGCTCTTCGAACCAGCGTCTAACTTCGAAGCATCGTTTCCTCTCTCTTTCATCGTACAGTCGACTAGGTTATGCTCGGAAGTTACTACGTCTTTCAACAGCGCCAATGCACAGGCGATTATGCTTGATAGTTGGCCTTCGTAGTCAGAAACGACGCAGTCTTTATTACCACAGAGAGGGATGTGTAGCCTCGAGCTTTCCTCGTCGATTAGCTTCTGAACCGAAGAGTCCGAAGCGTAGCTGCCGAAAGACTCGATTTTCGGTAGATACCCTCTTCGTAAAACTTCCATATACTCACTTCTGATCTCTTCGAAAGGCGCCCAGATTCTTCTTTTATCGTCTTCATCGTCTGAGTAAGGACAAGAGAGTTCATTACCGCCTGGCACTGTCTTGTCTGCTGCTCGTGATTCAATGGAAGAAACAAGGCCATCATCATTTGAACTCGTCTGAATTAGTATATCATGAAACTCCTGGACTTGGAGGGATAAAGGCGAATCATTTTCAAACTGCGGAGAATTTTCGCCATCGACGTATTCAATGGCGACATTCTCCTCCTCGGAGATAAAGTTGTGTTCTTCTCGAAGGAACGAATCAGAAGATTCGATCACCTTGGAATCGGAGGACAACAGCATATGTATTCGTCGGTCCCATACGTAAGCTTCGAGGAGAAGATCGAGCCTAGTTCGGTTCAAGTTTACGACTTTATGCACGGAATCATCCTTAGCGTCATCTTTCAGTTTCAGCGCAAATCGGGACCTTTCGTTTGCCAGCATCAGCAAAATGTCTCGAAACTCCTTGATCGAGCCCTGAATGTCGAGCTTTGCCCCGACGTACCGAGAGCTTAGGTCCCTCAGACAATTTTCTATGTCAAGAAACATCGAAATCCCGTCCGTAAATACCCCGTCGAAATCGTCCTTGAGAAGCTCGTCTCGAATATTCGAGTCGAAATCCATCTTCTGGGGCGGTAGAGAGATCGAATGAGTCGCAACTGGCGAATACTTGAACATTGCGACCGTCGGGCCAAGTCTGCACATTACAGCAACATGTAATAAAAGTACGCCTTCACAGAATGGTGTCGAAAATAAAATTCGAAACATACCCGAAGAAGTAGAAGAAATCCCGATGAAAAGAGTGTTCGAAGTTTGTGAAGCTCAGCTCCAAGAACTTCCCGAACGATAGCCTCTCGGCAGCGGACGATAGCAACACTCTCTTTGCGAGCTTCGTGCTTGCGCTTTCTTGGAAGGTAAAATGACCGAAACGGCCCCACATCCAAATCTTTCCCCCGGGCAGACATTTGCTCGTCGGAAGCTGTCTGACTTTGACGGTCAGCTGCTTATCGTGATGTGCGTAGTGAAAAACGTGGGACTCACTCGATTCCCCGCATATCTTGCAATGGAACCTCTGCAGCCAAAGAAAAAGAAATGATTTAATCTTCGGTTTTTTTCCTGCAATAACAACGCCGAAGAAAGCTTAGGATTCTAACAGTAACCTGATTCAGAAAATGGTCACGTAGGAGCTTTCCGAGGGGAACGTCGAAGCTTCTGTAGAACTTAATGTGAGAGAAATGGCTCTGCTCGCATATAGCGCCTCTTGCAGCATTTCGAGTGGACATTACAACCAAAATACTGTCTGAACTGCCTATCGTATTACCGCATATCTCCTTCCCATCAGTCATATGCTGTTCAACACTATCATTCTGGTCCCACACGTCAGAAGACATCGGATTATCTATCTGCTCATCGTTAACCATATTTTCTTCATCATATCCAAGTTTTGGCTTGCCATGATCCTCATCATCGACCTCTGCCTTAAATCCACCTCTTCGGTTTATTACATTCGAAGCAACTGGACAGCGAACGGTCCCAGAAGAGGACGGAGATAAATCTTGATACGCAATAACTGAGTTGCATGACTCAGACGAAGACGATGAATCGTTTTCGACTGCATCGTTCGGTCCTATTTCATCAGTACCGTCAGTAATGGGAACGTTGCATATAGACAGTTCATCGATGTCTCCATCGAATACAGACGATTTCTTTCCAAAAGCTAGATTGATCACCTCAGAGGGATAAATCGAAGAAAACATCGCACTTTGATCCATAAGAAAAGAAGTCACGAGGATCGAGTGATAAGCCATGTTCACTGTAAGTCGAACTATACGTTTGATTCTTTTCAGCTCGCTGCTTCTGCCCCCCATCAGCAGAATCTGTAGAAAACAATCAGTAAATCAATCATAGCCTTATTTTTGAAAAAAAAGATTGCTCGATGATCGCCATCGTAGACAAAAGCTGACTTACCGTGCAGACATGCTTACTAGGAGAGCCCTCGAGGAACATCAAAGTCTTGATCGGCTTCTTACCTCCTTCTGTAATAAAATCGTGCTCTTCCACATAACGTTCGACGTAAAAGGATTCACACTGCCTTAGCTGCTGGCCCGACACAGCTTCTGACGACGGGATAGCAGAGCCTATGCAGCTCGCAACTCTCTGCTGTCGGCGGAGCTTCATATCGAAGATTAAAGTCATCCCTTTTGCGAGGATAGATTCTTGAATATCGCGGGAAACAGACTTCTCAACTAAGACAACGTTCGGATGGTCCTTTTCTATCATCTGCATTATGGGCCTTAAACTGTCTTTTTCCTGCCAGATGGAACTATTACATGTCAGGAACAAAATAAAAAAGTAGCTTTACTTTCTCTTTTTCTTTTTATTACCTGATTTATCGATCTAAAAGACGATAATCCATCGGACGAAAGATCGAGCGAGCCATTGATCAGAAGCAACCTCGGGTTTCGATAGCTTGTGGGCATGTGTTTGTGAGAGGCGTGCTTCTTGAAGACGAGGCCTTTGATCACTTTACTGCCCCGATCGATGCACGTTAGATTTCGACAGAAAAATTCGAACTTCATAGTAAAAAGATGGTAATAAAACGAATTGTACCTTTGAGAAGGCAGCCCAATCGCTACGCATTTGATCTTCACACATCCCTCGGGATCCATTGCATGGCCCTCGGGTTCATCGCTGGGCCTCACGAAAGAAGCAGCTTCCCACGACAAAGAGGTCACTTTATCGACCCAATTCTCGCCGTAAAATCCAAGAAAATCAACGCCCGCTGATCGAAACAGCCGGCCTACGAGGCCCTTAAACCTCCCATTCTTAACATTATCCAAAGCTCTGGCCTTTTCCTCCTTAAACTCGAGCTTTCGAGCGCCTAACGCATCTACATCATCATCGTAATCTGCTACACTATTGATGACATCATCTTCTTCATTTTCGGGCTCGGGCGGAAGCCAAAATTCGACGTCCAACTCATCGTTCAGATGGAATTTCAAAGAGTCTCCGTTCAACGGTCCAAGTGTTTCAGCCTTGAAAGCTGCTCCTATATCGGCATCTTTAGGCTTAACTGACAGGTCCAAGTCGAGCACTCTCGACGGAGAGCTCGAGCTCGAGTCCTCAAAGCTACTCTCGTCCGTGAAATCTCTGTAATATTCGAGAAATAGATTTTAAGTAAAAGCCCGATGAAATACATGGTCAAGATCTTTTAAACGAACCATTGACGAAATGATTCTTACCTATCACAAGAGCTTGCCTCAACTGAAATTTCACCTGGCAATGAAAAGGAGATGTAAGAAACTGAGGAATATACCAGAAAAAGAAAAGCAAGGAGAACGAAAGCTAACTGCAACTCGAGACAGAGCTATCGCTGCTTCTGAGCGACGAAGAAGGGCTAGTCGACGACATCTTGAAGCTGAAGCAATCGTAAGACTTGGACAAGTAATTCCTAAGCTACTTGAGTTTGCGAAGTAAGTATGTTGTCACGACGGTCAAGGCAAGTATTAGATAGGATGTCTCTGCGTCTGCAAATTCAATTGAAATAACTTCAAAAGCTCGATCCATTCGAACAGAAAGTGATCCCCATGGCTTCTGCAAAGGAAAACGAATAGTTCGAAATCTAAGAAATTCGTACAACATTTGCATTCGCCGAAAACCAAAACAGAAGACATTAAGCCCAACAATGCGATCTTTCACCTCGTCGACTCCAATATCTTTCAGTTCACACGGCCAAGACCACCATTTGCAGATGTAATAAGAGATTTCGTAACTTCGAACGAAAAACTATCTTAAATAAGCCAAATTCTTGTAATAGAAAAGCAGAGAAAAGAACCAACTACCAAGAACTTCACCAAGAGCAAGCTGATGACATTGATTCACAATAATCTTAGAAAATAAGAAAAAATATAAAGAAACTTCCTTCAGCATCGTTTCAAGCACATATTTAAGCTCCCAAACACATTTCGAAGAATTAAATAGAAAAAAAAAAAAGATGATTTTGGTAACTTACTGCTAAATACATCCGATGAAGAAGCAATCATGACCCTCCAAAGACTGCAAAGAATATTATCTACACAAACAATCGTCAGAGCCCAGATGGCATATTCTTCTTCAAGAAACAGAGATTTAGAAATCTCGGACATTCAAGAGCTCAAAAGGGTGGGTTATGGAGAAAGCAAAGTATGTTTATGTTGGATAAATTTCAAGAAAATAAATGGTAAAAACGAATAAAGAAATAATAAAGACAGGAAGGCAAAGTAATGCAAAATTATACTCGTCTCCAAACTGGGGTTCCCATTTATAAGTGTTTAGCTTCTTCTTCACAAAAAAAAATGATAAAAATTGAATTTTTCTTGCAACTCATCAAAGATTAACAAGTAATGTCTTAACGTAGATTGACATGTATATGACACATGGTAATAGGCTAGTAGCTCCTTTGTTTTTGTATAACAAAGTCAAAATTTTGAAAAAAAAAAAATATATAATAAATTAAAATTATTTAAATTACGTGTATGATTAAAATTTTATAACGTTTGGTTTAACAACTTAAATTAAATCACCTTCAAATAGAGTGAATATTGAGGGGGGAAAAGGAAGATAAAAGCATAGTATTGGTTGTTGGGTAATCTTTTTAGTAGATACGTTTATATTTATATATATACTAGTATTTTCCGCACACTCGATGCGTGTGTTTAAAATATAAGCAAAATATAAAATTATTTTAATTATATGAAGTTGTAATATTAATTTTAAGGGAGAACTTCACTTAAATCCCTAAAGACCTAAAATTATATCACATAACTCCCCTGTCAGAAATTTATTTCGTTTAAGGACCAACTGCAAACATTTAATACACATGAGGACCAACTTTTAAGGAAAGACGATTTTGCCCTTGGTTTTTAATTTTTTATTTAACATTTCTTTTTTAAATAAAACACAACGTGGAGAAGAAATAGAAACAGTGAAGAAGAACAAAAACAGGGAAGAAAGAAGAAGAAAAAAAAAAGAAAAGAAAAGAACGCGAGCCAATTCAGATCAAGCTAACGTGGTTTTTAATTTCAGTGTGAGTTTCTCATAGAAGGCGAAAAGAAAAGAAAAAACAGAAATGGGGGAGAAAAAAGAACGATAGTAGGAATCGACGATCCAGTCATGTGTAATTTGCTCGATCCAAGTAAGTCAATAGTGGGCTTTTTAAATTTATTGAGAATTGTCGGAAAATGAAATTGAAATTATCATAATTCTTCGTGGGTTTCTTAATTTCGGTCAGATCTTCATGAGTTTGCCTTAATGCGGTGGTTTACACAGTTCCTTGTGGTTTCCCGCTGAAATAGAACTTCTAACGACGAGAAAAATTATTGAACGATGACCTGAAGAAAACACGATTGAACTTGGATGTTGTTGGCTCAAGAATTCTGGTTTTTATGCAGGTAAAGCATTCTAGGCATTGAACTGGAAGTGTGATTTATTTGTTTTTGCTAGTAAATGACGTCAATTTCTCGAAAATCTTAATTTCATATACGAATATTATGTAGTATCAATTATAGCTATTATAAAGATGGATGGTTTTGCTGTTATATTTAGCAATGAGCTTAAGCAGTAGTTCTTCTCTAAGTGCTTAGTTGATCTGTGATTTTATAGGATAATGCTACAATGCCCTTCTGAATTTGTTAATGCATTAATCAATCTTCTTGAGATGCAACCTTATGTAGTCAGTGCTTTTATCTTCATTTGTCCCAGTGTATTCAATCATTAGTGTCTTTAGACATAATAAAATGAAGAATTTCGTATTGTCTATTTCAGGACATAGAGGTAGTTCAAAGCAATGCAAGTTTACACATATTTGGATATTGTGTACCTTTAAACCTTTGGTCAGGGTACCATGTTACTTTATATAATGTATATTTTAATGTATCGGTATGGTAACTTTTTTTTTAGCTTTTTTTGTTCAGATGGTGGTGTCATCATTTTTTGGGTGCATATAGGTTGATTCATTTTTGGATATTAAGATAACAGACAGTGTTATGGCTAAAATTATATTTGTTATGCATGTAATTTTTAGTACCGTAACAATGTTAAAAAATGTACGGTAACCGAATGTACAAGTTACATAAAAAAACCAATTAAATGATACGCTAAATGCATTAAATCAGTACGCTATATTAATATCCGTAAAAATTACATGATAAATACAAAAGTCAGCTTATTTTTGGAACAAAGTCTGACAATTCAAAACAACTTTGGTATCTGACAGAAACCTGACAATAACATTATCTGACATGTCATAAAATAAATCTGGAATAGATGCCCTTGTTAGAAATTGTATATGTCAACTCATGTCTTTCTTAATTTTGGTACGATAAACTACTTAATTGTGGTACAATATATATCCACAATAAGGTACAATCACAAACTGCACAATGATACATTATACATGATATATTTGGTACAACTTATTAGTGTGCGTATTTTTTGTCGCAATTCGATTTTTTTTGTTGGGAAAACTATATTTTTATATGTATATCTGTTATATGTTTAACTTATTATCAAATTTGAGGAAGTAACCCCTACACTCATGAGTTTATATTATAAACCCCAAGTTTCACTAGAGGATGATGAACAATGTTAGAACAACTTACTACAACATAGTATAGATGTTTGTTAAACTCAAAATGTTTAACTTTATTATAGATGTTTTGTTTAATATTCTATTTATTTATTATTTTAGGGCTACACATTTAATAGTTGACTCTGTGGACTCGTAATTTTACATATTATGTGTTTCGATAAAACTTGGTACAATATCAATACTTATCTTAGTGCGATTAAATACGTGAATGCGGTACAATATATGTTCATTATAAAGTACAGCCACATACTGCTCAATGATACATTATATACGATATATTTGGTACAACTTATTAGGGTAATCGTTTTTCGTCACGTTTTACGTTAGCTTCGATGCAAAAATATTTTAATTATACATAAATATTTTATAAGTTTCATTTCGTATCATATTTAATGGTTAACCCTCAAAATCATGGATTTGTAGTTTAAACTCAATCTTCAATAATAAGATGTTCTTATAAAGATCATCCTCTTATTATGAAACTTGGGATTTGGAATATAAAAACATGTGTATAAGGGTTAAACCATCAAACTTGGTATCAAATGAAATATATAATATGCATACGTATAGTATAACAATTTCACAAGAAAAAATAATTCGAACAGTCACGAAAAACGCTTACCCTACTAAGTTGTATCAAATATAGGATGTATATTGTATCATTGAATAACATGTGATTGTACCTTATTGGTGAGATTTAATGTACCACAATTAAATAGCTTGTCGTACCAAAATGAAGAAAGACAAGAGCTGACATAGTACAATTTCTGACATGAGAATTTTCTATGCGTGTCAGATAATATCAGAATTTATACCAGCATTTATATCTCACATGTCAGATACCATTAAAAAAGTTTCTGACCTATCAATATTTTTGTACTCTTTATCACTTTTACGAATATTAATATGACGTACCATTTTAATGTGTTTAGCGTACTATTACGCTGGCGTTTGATGTACCTTGTATATATGTTTACCATATCTTTTTTAACATTGTTAGCGTACCAAAAATTTCACGCATAACATACAATATTTTAGCCATAACAATTGAAAAATCTGTCTGTAATCAAAATACATCCACTAATAATACACCAAAAATATGCACATAACGTATCAAAAAAATGCAATATCAATCTAAAGAATATTGTTTGTTACCAAATTACAATATCATGTTCAAATGCAATACCAATCTACAGAAAGATAGCGTACCATTATAATGCACATACAGTATTAAAAACATGCATATAACGTACCAAAAACATACATATCACGCACCAAATAAAAGACAGTTACAGAATCAAAGTTTAGCTCCAATAGACCTAAGGGAAACCTAAATCAGTAGGGTTTCCTGGTTTCGGACTAAAAACAGCAATTGTTGAAGTGATTTCTTTGGAGAACAACTCCGCAATCGACTTTTAGAATCCTTGTATGTTTTAGCCTGAAAATTTCCAAGGTCAACAATGAAATTATGATAATGATGAGGATGAAATGGAACAACAACTATCTTATTTCAAAATGTAAGAAAATTCAAGTTTGCAAACTTCTCCTACCTTTTCCTTTCCCACTTCGTGACTTTGTTATTGTCGACAGTATGTTAATGACTTTTATAATATTCAACTTTGTACTCTTCGGATTCAACGAGAATCTAGATCAACATTTTTTTTCTTTACTATCCTTCTCCTCCACCTAATTACATCATCAGTCACACATAAATGACTATAATCACCATAATCAAGCTTTTGACATAAGAAACCAAATGACACATAAATAACCCCCATCAATGATCGGGAACACATGCAGAAACAATACAGAGGTATTCAATTGGGTCTCTAACCTGAGTGGGTGATGATTAAAGCTAAAATTCTGTTAAAACATGCAGTACCAATCTACATATACATACCGTATCATTATAATTCATATACTGTACGAAATTTGCAAGCACAGTGTTCCAAAAATAAACGCCTAATGTATCAAATATATGACGAAATCCCTAATTGAAAACCTAAAGAACCACAAAAAACGATCTTAAAAGACCCAATTTAAACTTAAAAAATCCCTAATCGAACAACCTAAAAAGTCCCAAATTAAGCATAAAAACGACATAATCGAGACCATAATAATCCCAACCGAGCAATTAAACGAAAGTTAACACAAAATTACCAATTTATAGACGACGATGATTTGGTTCGGACAATTGGGGACAGACATTTTGAAATGCAAATAACAAATACCATGATCGAATGAGAGAGGAGATCACAAATGACTTCTTGGAGGTGGTAATTTTTCATGGGCATTTTGTTTGGGCGTTCGATTTGGAGTATTTTTCATTCGATTTGGTGATGTATCTCATTGCAATTCTTTCTCGTTAACTTGAAAGTGTTATTTTGTTTTTTTTATTATTTAAATTAAAAATCCTGGTAAAATTGTAATATTGTAAGTTCTCCGGGGTATTTTCGTCCAATTAGTCCTTAAGTGTAAGAAAAGTTTCAAACTGGTCCTTAAAAGAAATAAAATCTGACATGGGGAGTTATGTGATAGAAATTTATCCTGATAGGGATTTATGTAAAATTACACCTAATTTTAATTGCAAAATATTTTTTATAAATCAAAAATATGATTTTTAGGGTATAATTGGAATAAATTTGAAGATTAAGGGTAAAATGATAATTAGTAATGACATACCAAATCAATTTGACGGTAGTTATAGATAAGAGAGAAGATATAGATAAATGAATTAATAAGTTAAATCACAACGGTCCACTTAATCATGATTGAAAGTCCAGATTTCAATTGAATTTGTCACACCACTAAGGCCCTCACTAATTATATAAAGGTATAGATAATATATATATATATGTTATCGAACGTAAATATATATATATATATATATATATATATATATACGTGTATGCTAAACTGATTTTATTGTCGAGGTTAGCATATTCTTCGAACGACATTGTCCTGCTCACGGTACTTACGGGATATGACAATTATTTTCAAATACAGACAAATGTCTCGTAATAGGAGCACACACAATTCTAAGACCAACAAACTTATTCAATGATGTTCGGACCCTCATACAAGTTTGAATATGAAATATACTAAATTTGATTTAGTACAAGAGAAATAATAATTAATTTAAAATTTCTATGATTTTATTGGATTCCAAAGGATGTCTAGTTATTATAAACGCCAAACTAGACTTCTAATTTATAGATGGGACATTATCATACTTAAGAGTTTTATCTAATCTTGATTGATAATAATCTTTTAACTCATTAGATAGATTTTTTGACAGACATATATTTCATAGAGTTATAACATCTAACTAATAGGAATGATTTCTATTTAACATTTATTTTCCAACCTTGGCGAGATTACTTTGTAAATAATTAAATATATTCTCATGGGGTCTACGAAAATAAATACATATATAACTTAACGTGCAATTTTGGAAAATTGGACGAAATTATATATATATATATTAAGATTGAAAAAAAAATATCAATTTCATTGCATTACTTAGGCAGCATACGCTGAAGTTGTAGTATTTCGCTTTCTTGCTTTTATATTTTGGGTTCTTTTCTTAGCCTTTGATAATATTGTTTTTTTATAGATATGTTAATATTGTAATGATTGATTTTAAATCGCTTTTCATTGTCGTCTATGATTCATGATTAGCTTTTAATGTAAAATCCGTTGACAGCAATTGGTATTGCATTGCTGGCAAGAGATTTATGTAATGAGTCATATGTATGGTCTAAACAAATATAAATATATATAGATATATGTATGTATATTCCACGATATTAATTGCTTGAATCATTGCACGATAAGTATCTTCTTTAATATTCCTCATATTAAAAAAAATATATGATGATTGTGCTAATCATATATTGACTTGTCAATGTGGCGAATAAATGAATACCACTTGTTATCTTAAACAAGAAATATACGTGGATAGAGTTTGTTTGCATGATTGATGCATTTGTTTTTGTGAACAATTATATTTTATGTTTCATCTTTTTATTTATTTTATATTCAAGCTCTCCAATCATTTTTTCGAGAAAATAATTTATTTTTTTTTCGGGTTAATCACACAATGAATTTTGATTCATACGTTGCTTTCGATTTTGTATCAACATATTTGATGGTGGTAAAATATATTACTACATATTTTGATCTTATTCTCCGAACTTTTTTTTTTTTTTCCGAACAAAATAAGTCGGAAATTCTACTTTACTGCTGACGCAGATTAGTTTCTACCCATTTGGCTGATAACATGGAGTACTGCCATCAGTGGCGGAGCTAGAAATTTCGGCACTGGGGTCCACCTCCAAGTTAACGTAAATATATATATATATATATAATTATTCAGTGGAGTACATTTTCATTATAATAAATAAATTATAATGTTTATTATTTTGTTTTCTATTAAAATTTATAAAAGAAAAAAAATTCAGTGGAATCCATGAATCCACACTGCCACGAAGGATTTTCGACTTATTTTGTGAAAAAAAAATGATCGGATGCCCAAATTTATTCCGATATTTGTCGATGAGGAGGTATCCCCACACAACGACATCGTAACATCTCCACTCCAATTAAGTTAATTCTAAAGTGATTTCAAACCGACATATCAAGTTAGTGGAATTATTTTTGTAATCATCAAATATACTATAACCCAAACGTATAATTTTTACAATATGTAAAAAGTTATTACGCACTAACTTTAATTCATCGTATATAAAAATAGGGCAAATATTCATATTCTCTTCTCACACGTTATTGATGCCGAGGAATTAAAGCATTGTATTAATAATTCAAGATTCCCATGACGCGTATGTAACAAAGATCTTATTAAGGATCGAAATTAATTTAGAATAAAAATGACATATATATGGATAAGGTATGATAATCAGTGATCAAATAAATACAACATATTCGAATGTTAGATTGTGAGAAAAATGACGTGACTACGTATGACACGTTGTAATATGATAATCTTGCTACATCTCAGCATATTAATTGCCCACGTGTATATATATAATTAATCAAATATGTGGCTGATATTTTAGGGGATTATCTACGAATAAATGGCAACGTAATATAATAAAATAGAATATAATAATATTAAATTTTTAAATCAACATTGTGGTGAATTTAGTGGATCTTTTTACTAAAATAGTAATATTATAAACTCGTAACTTTCAAACTTTTATTTGAAAAATATATTTTGGAAAAGTGGATTTAAAGCGAACACTGTTTGGTTGCTATGTCAAAATTTAAGGATGCTGACAAACTATCTAATTTGAAAAACACCCTCTCATCATAATATTGGTAAATAATAATAATAATAATAATAATAATAATAATAATAATAATAATAATAATAATAATAATAATAATAATGGGTTTATTACCTGGTAATTTGAACTCGGGTCTATTTTAGAATTATGGGCTGTAACAGTTAAATCTCAAGTTATCAATACTCTGGCCCAATCATATTTAAATTTCATTGGGTTGTAAATTACATTAAACACACATCATATATATGTGTATTTAGGAAAATGATAATTTGACCATAATATCAATTGTACAAAATTTTACAATGAAATCAATAAAAAAAAATGTTGAATAATATGCAAGAACAACAAAAAAGATATATATACTAAAATTTTATACATAAATATTATCATCGACTGCAGTCCCTTCTTAAAATTTTTTTACATTATCCAATAAAGATCCATAAATTAATTATTTAACTCACTAATCCCAGCACAATATTTATTTATATTATCCATTTTATAAGACCATTGCAAACACGTATTTAAGAGAAAAAAAATACTCTCATACGAGAGAAATAAAACTCTTGTACGAGAAAATAAATAAAATATAAAATAGAAATTAAGGAAATTGATAAAGATAATGAGTACTCCAATCTGATCCGCCGACCATCATAGTGGCAGTAGATATGTGTCCGCCGGCAGAGCAGAAAAACAAATTATGATTTTTGTGGGAGAGAGCTTTATGTAGAGAGGTTTTTGAAATTTCACATCAACTAATTACATATATGATTGTATTATCATTTTTACTAGCTAATAAATACATAATATATTTTCTTTGAAGTGACTATAGTATTTTGAATTATAGCAAAGAGTGATGTGATTTTATTCACTAAGGCCCCTATCAATCAATGCATGTTGTAATAATATTTTCTTCAAACATATATTATCTATGTCTAGGGTTGTAAAAGAGAGATCGAGTTTCGAGCTCGAATTCGAAATTATATACTAGACCTAGCTTGAGCTCGACAAATTATTTACTTTAAAGGTTATGGTTTTGAATCCTCTGGGGATCTTGACTATCGTTGCTTGTGGGATTTTGGGATGGGTCTCATGTACCAAGAAGGATTAGTCTTGCTGGAAGCCGTGGTCGTCTCATTGCCGACGAAGAGGTTCATATTCGATTTAGACCAAACTTATTCGGAGTGTGGGGACTACGGTGGCGTTGTGTTGGGATACCTAACTGACTGAAAAAAAAGGTTGAGCTCGAGCATATAATAAATAATTAAACTCGAGATTGTCTCCTCGTTTACTAGACCAATTGAGCTCAAACTTGAAGCTGAAAAAAATTAAATTTAGATAATAATAATAATAATAATAATAATAATAATAATAATAACTCACGAATCCACTCGTGAGTTTCCAAACTGTTATGACGAAGCTCGGACTTGATTCACTGAACCCATATAGGAGTGAAATACGAGCCAAATCGATTAGTTCGATAATCATGAGTTCGAGAAGAACTTCATTAAAAGAAAAAATTAAAAGAAATACGTAGTAATACACATTTATAGGGAATTTTAGTTATTCATTAAAAGAAAAATTAAATATTGTAATAATACGTAATTAAAATGAAATCTCTGACGCGTATTTATGGCCCGTAAGCTACGATGAGCCGTCAAAGCTAAAGAAGTTATTTTTTTTTGGGTTATTGAATTTTTTTTTAGCTTTTGTGAAGGTACGAAAATTCCCATGCACATGTATAGGTTGGCGATTTGAGCTTTGAGCCCCTTCTTTAATTAATTTTGCTACCTTTTTATTTATTTATTTATTTATTTTTTCTGATATGAATGAGTTGAATGCTAGCCAGCTTTTATTTGGCGGCGTTATCCTATATTTTATAATTTAATTAAAATGTTGTTTTCATGGAAGGGCATTTTTTTTTTTGTACACAAGTATATTGTAAATCAATTACGATTATTGTTATTAATGTTATTCATATAGAAATTATTATAATAAAACATTCTAATGGGTAATAAAGAAGGATCAAAAAGTATATATAGCATCTAGTCAAAACATTATTTGGTGGAGGGAGAAAATCTATTTTAACCTTCATATTCTAAAATAATATATTAAATTCATAAATAGTAAAAATATATAAATATAAGTTAAAAAAAAAGGACATCGATTTTTATTTCTAGTTTTCAAGAATGCGAAAGGAAGTATAAGATGCGGTTGGGAAAAAAAATATTACAAAAATAATAGTAAATGTAAATAAGAACCTTTAAAGATCTTAGCTCTAATTTTCATTGCGTGCATTCATTATAATTGGTGTAACAGAAGAATTATTCCATTGTGGGCTACATAAAAGCCTGAAAAGCCCCTAAATCTATTTATTACTTACACCTTCCTTTTCTATATTATAAAGAGAATTTTATGGGTGAGCACCTTATATGATTTAAGGGAATTTTATGGTGCTCACACCTTTCGTGGACATCAGTTGATGTGATACTGATTCGTGTCATATCAATATGTCACATCAACATCAGAGGTAATATGACTTTAGTTGATACATCTTAGGTGCAATTTATAGACACATATGATACTGGCATGTTGACATAATATATATCAGTATTACAAACCGGGCAACATAAGGCGTCAACATGCCACATCAGCATCATATGTGTCTATAAATTTCACCTAGAATGTGTCAATTAATGTCATATTACCTCCGATGTTGATATGACATGTTGATATGACACGAATCAGTGCCACATCAACTGATGTCCACGCAAGATGCTCACATAAGATGAGCACCATAAAATTCCTCATTATATAATATATATATATATATATATATATATATATATTAGCCTCGACCCAACTTAAGTCATTTTCTAAACTTAGAACTCGAAGTCAAAAATTTAATAAAATGCTCAAGCTTATGGCCGACAAGGTATATCTTTCATCTTTTGAATTTAAAGCTCGAAATTTTATTTAGTTTAAAAAATTGAATAAAAATTAAAAATAATAATAACATAATTTAACTCCGACTCATGAGCTTTCGAACAATTGCACGAAACTCAAACTCGACGGTCGTAAGCTCGATGCGAACTTCACTTGAGTCGACTCGATTCATTTTTCATCCCTAATTATATATATATATATATATATATATATTTATGTATCTTTATATATTATTTTTAAATATATAAAGTTATATATATGCGCATATAAAGTGACAAGCATGGCTAAGTGTACGTCTTTGTTATAATTGTTTGTCCTAAATTAGAAAATGCATGCATATCATTACAAAGCGACAGCTGTCAGTGCATCGATTTAATCTATAGCTTACTGTCTTGAAATTGTTAGCTACTAATTGATTGTTATGTAATAATTAACTTTAATTCTAATACCACTTTATTAGCTAATTGTTTCGTATAAATTTTAATTACTAATACAACACATTTGCCACGTACGTTCTATTCTAAAGCCAAATGCTACTAAATATTCGTTAAAAAAATATATATTTTTTCTATCACAATCTCGCCCCAACTTAGTAATATAAATAGCCCTTTTGTAATATAAATTTCTTTACTCCAAATTTAATTAATAAATGGAACCTTCTTCCTCCTCCGTTAATGGCTTCCACAAATTTCTCACAAAAGGCCTCGACGACCTTAGAAGCGTCGTCGCCTCCGACGATTTCATGTCCGTCGAGTTCTTACAGAGAGTTCTGACGCTATTGAGGTTATCCCACTCCCACCTGACCCACCTCGCCCAGAAACTCCGCCTCCCCGCCGGCGAGAGGTGGCTCGGCGAGTACATTGATGAGAGCTCGAGGATTTGGGAAATCTGCAAGGTAATAAAGGTCGGAGTTTCGAAGATCGAAGGCTACTGTTCTTCAGGTCTCAACGCCATGGCTATGCTTGATGGGCATAGAGCTTTGAATCCTCAGATTCTCAGACAGGCAACGAATTTATCTCTCTTTTTTTTTTTTTGAAAAAAAAAAGGTTGGATTTTTATTTGAATTTTCTCAACAGCTTCGCCGCGAGCTATCGAACTGCACCATGCGAGCATCGAACCTCGAGTACGACAACCGAGCTCTAATGGAGGCAAGAATCGACCTTATTACAACCTTAAACCTCGACGAAAAACCTACGACGGAGTCGAAGCTCAACGGCTTCAACGGTTTCCGAGGAGCCCTCTACGCTATGAGAAACGTCGCCTCGCTTCTCCTCATTATCCTCCTCAGCGGGTTAGTCTCGTCGTCGTCGTCGTCGTCGTCCTTCAAGACGTCCTCCGCCGCAGCAGACGGATGCGCCGTCATGGGATCGAGCTTCATGGCCTCGGCGGCGAGGTTGCATTGTGAGGTTGTCGGTCGGACGATGCGTGAGGCGAGTGGGGCGGTGCTGCTGCAAGAGTTTAGGAGGTCGAAGGCCGGCGTGGAGGAGCTGGTGGCTGAGATCGACCGGAGGTCGCCGTGTCGTGGCGGCGTGAGGGAGGGAGCTGAGAGGTTGAAGGGCTTGTTTGGGGCTTTGAAGGGAGAGAGTGAGGGTTTAGTGTCTGAGTTGGATGATTTTTATGATGAGATCGTTGAATCTAGGAAGAAGTTGCTTGATATGTGCAAGTCATAGGCTCGTAGGTAATAAGATTAGAGCAAGATTTAGGTAGTAGGTGTAATTTTTTTTAAGGTTGTTTTGTTTATTGTTCTTTTATAATTTATGACGTGATTGGTAAGGATTAATTATTTTTTTAGTGCTGTAATTTAGTACCTATGTCATTATAGGGATAATGAATTTATGGAATAACATTATACGGATAATAACATTCAAAATTAAGTAATTTTGAGACATTATACGTCGGAACCCTAAATTTTGCCCAAAATTTTAGGATTTAAATGTATAATTTAAGGTTCCGGCAAATTTAGTAGTAGCATTTATGGACAATAACTTTTAAAATTAAGTAATTTTATGACAAAATTTAGGGTTCCAGCGTATAATGTCTAAAATTACATTTTAAAAATTATTGTCCGTATAATGTCACACTGCCAATTTTATATTCCAATAATGTCACATCCCTTGAATTACAAGACTTAAAAAGTAATAAACATGATTTTTAAACAATGAATCTATATACATAAAATGAAGAGTTGAACCATCTCAACATTTTGATGTGTCCATGTTTTAATATTTGTTACTTTCAAAAGCCACATAAACTTTGAACCTTAATTAGGTAATATCTAATTCAGAACTTATCATAAGTGGAACACTCTACTATATACTCTACTATATGTCCAAGTAAAGAAAGAAATATCGATTTACTTGAACATTGAAGACGATTGCCCTTCTAACGTATTTTTTCGTGATGTTTCAGGAATTAGATAGGGGTGGCTCAGATGGATTGATTGATTTTCAACACATCGTTGAGGCAAATTATTTTTTTTTTCTGACGTATTAGTATTGATATCTAAACTAAAATGAGTAAATAGCCACCAACAATGCCACTAAAATTTTATTTATTTCTTTATTTATTTATTATTGTTATTATTATGGATTCAAATTTAAATTTTGCAATATAACTTAGAATCAATCCCATAAAAGAAAAAAAAAAACATGTAGGAATCTTTAAAAATATATACATAGCTTCAATTAGCTGTATTGCAAATTAAAAAGGGGCAAAATTTCCAAGTTTCAACCAAGCATAAAAGCAGAATCTCTCTGTTTATGTTTCTGACTTCCTTTGAAATAAAGCAGCTATATATATATATATGTGTGTGTGTGGGGCAGAGACATAGTTAAGAATTTTTCTAAGATTTTGACTTGGTTAGTTTTTTAGTTTAAAGCAATAAGATTGTATTGACCCTCCTTTTCCAGGCAAAAGGACAACAAAGTATCAAACTAAAAATCATGTTTTTAAGGTTACTGTGGGAAATATAAGACATCATACAATGTGATACAGTTTCTTTCTTTGTAAATTAATGAAGACATTGGAATAAATAAATATATTAAGGCGCTTTTGGTACAAGAATTTCAGTTAGGACAAAAAAAAATTAACGGTGTGAGCGAGTACAACAGTTGAAATGTAAAGTATTGTTATTTAATGCATTTACTTAGTTTTTCATCATGCTTTTTACACCCGAATTACATGAGTGATCATGGTGTAGATATTTCAAATAATTATACAGATATTAAATTATTAATAATAGGACGTTGTACTGTACCATATTTCTTTATTTATTTAGAACTAGTCTCATTTAAAACCCAACCCATTGGCTAAAAAGCACATAGTTTCATAAGGGCCAAAAATTCATGTTTTCCCCTTAAAACTTTAAAAAGCCCATTCACAAAGCCTTTTCTTTGACATACAATGACTCTCTTGTCCAAACTTAGGCTTGGCAAGAAACTCATAGGGAATCTCCGTTTCGTTTGCTTAGCCATCCCCGCGGCGATTCTCGGGATTTTTTTCTCACGGAAAATTCCCATCCTACGCATTTTTTAGTGTATTTTGATATAATAACTTAGAGAATAAATATTAAAAAATGCTTTGGACTATTATATAGATATTAATGTGGATGTTCATAATCAATAAATAGGTATGTGTGCCCATACAATTAATGTAGCAGCTGTAAGTTTGCCTATAAATAGGCCTATTAGTTTCTCTGATAAAAAATACATAAGATATTACAAAGCATTGTTTCTCGACTCATACTGCCACTCTCTTTGCTTCGTATAAGATATATATTATAATAATATAATATATAATATACAAATTAAGGATTTCTATATATATATACTATAAAGTAAATATTTTATAACATGAACAAAATTATCTTACAACGTAAATAAAAATATAGGCATACCATTCATGATTGTGGAAATTATGACAGACATGAAATTGTAAGGAGTAAAAAAAGGGTCGGGGCGGATCTTCGCGGGGAACTCAAAATCCCCGCCCAATTGCAAACCCTAATTCAAACAAAGCTTTAGCTCAAAACAAATTAGAATCTTTCCTCTAACAAAAACAAACGTGTGAAGCTGTCGCTTTCGAGGAGGTACCACTTTGTCAATTTATTACAGTTGTGTGTCTTTCTCAGTCTTTATGCGAAATAGATGCATCCCAACTACTTTCAACATGCATTAACACACAAACCATTATTATCATTATCATATTATTATTCAAAGTTATCTTTGTATACATCGTCAAGACCGAAAGATTGATAGATACCCTCTATACATTCCCATCATGGAAAAATCTTCCTTCTTCTTCATCTTCTTCATAGCTCTATTCATACTACTAAACCATGGCTGCTCCCAAAGACCTCTATCAAGCCAATCCACAGACCAAGAAGCTCTACTAACCTTCAGAAACTCAATAACCTCGGACCCTTTCGAAGTCCTATCCAAGAATTGGTCCGTAAATTCCTCCATATGCACATGGATCGGCGTAGCTTGCAGCCATCGAAGAGTTACGTCGCTGAACTTCTCGGGCTTCGACCTCGAAGCCCCGCTCGACCCGACCCTCGGGAACTTATCTCGGCTAGCTTCGTTGGACCTCACCTCTAACCGACTCAAAGGGATCATACCTCGTCAGTTCGCCAACTTACGCCGTCTGAAGGAGATGAACCTGGGATTCAACGCCCTAACCGGCAAGGTCCCGCCGTGGCTCGGCGCCTTGCCCGAGCTCGAAGCCATTTTCTTGAACAAAAACAACTTATCGGGCGAAATCCCGCCGTCGATATGTAATAACACGAGGCTGAGGACACTAAATTTGAATAGTAATCTCCTCACGGGGAATATCCCGCCGGAGATTGGTAATATTAGTTCTTTACGGTCGTTAGATCTCAAGTATAACGAACTGACGGGTACTATACCGTATGGAATCTTCAACTTGTCTGTCCTGGAAAGCATTGATCTCACGGGCAATAGCTTGTCGGGCGATTTGCCGGGGGATATGTGCGATCGTACGCCGAACTTTGTCGGCCTTTATATATCTGCGAATCAGCTCAGCGGGCGGATTCCTTTCGGTATCTACAAGTGTAGCAATCTGCAAGGCTTGTCCTTGTCGTATAACCATTTTAACGGAAGCATACCGAGTTCGATCGGGATGCTGAAGGAGCTCACGACGTTGTACATCGGAATAAACGAATTCAGCGGTGCGCATCGATTGTAGTCTTTTTTCCTTACGTCGCGATTTCAAACGTCTTTCGTTTGCGTCGATCGTATTGATTGTCGAATGACCACTTCAACTAAAAGTTTAACCTTATAGTGATTGCGCCATATTTTAATTTTATATATATTATTTCTATCACGCTCCTCTTAAGTTTAAGTTGATTTATTTGTTTATCTAACCGTAGATGTGTAATTTTTTTTTAAATGAGTGATCGTGAGTATTCGTACGCAATGAACTCTTGGCCTAAGATCTGATAAAATGTTGAATAATCACTTCACCTAAAAGCTTACGCTTATATGAAATGTATTAGATTTTAATTTTATATATATTATTTCCAATACGCCTTCGCCTAGGCTGATTTCATTCTTTATCTAGCCTTAGGCGTTGAGTTTCATTGTAATGGGTGGTCGTAAGTATATGTACACATGACCTCTTGGCCTACGCTCTGATGCCATTGTTGAATTCAAATAAAAGCTTAAGCTTATAGGGAGTGTGTATAATATTTATTGGCTATACTTTTTTGTGTGATCTCAGGCGAAGTTCCGTCGAGCTTAGGCAATCTTTCGAAGCTGGAGATACTCAACCTTCGAGGATCGTCTCTGACGGGAAGAATCCCGCCTTTCATCTTCAACATATCGTCTCTAAAAGCGATCGATTTGTCCAACAACAGCTTATCGGGGAGCCTCCCGACGAATGCGTGCGACAATCTTTACAATCTCGAGGAGCTTTCTCTCAACGATAATCAGCTCTCGGGTCGGATTTTGGACAGCGTATGGAACTGCAGATCGCTTTGGTACTTGTCCTTAGCGACGAACAATTTCTCGGGCAACATTCCTAAGCGGCTCGGGAATCTTACAGCGCTCGAGTATCTCTTTCTTCCCAACAACAAATTCGTAGGTATGTCGAAAACCATCTGAACTACTGCTTTTATTTATTACAGTTGCAACGACATAAATGGTAATAAATAACAGGTGAACTGCCATCAGAGGTTGGGAAACTTAATCTTGTGAAGATTAACGTCCGTAATAACGGACTATCTGGTCCCATCCCGTCGTCGATCTTCAACGTATCGACGGTAACAATGTTAGAGCTTTCTCAGAATTATTTCTCGGGAAAACTTCCGTCGACTTTCGGGATTTTTCTTCCCAGCCTACAAGAGCTATACTTGGCTGATAACGAGCTCGGCGGTTCGATCCCAGCTTCTATCAGCAATGCTACGAATCTGACGATCATAGAGATGGGTAGTAATTCTTTCGCGGGATCGATCCCTGACTTAAGCAACTTAAAGTTATTGCAGCGAGTTTTTCTCGGTATGAACAACCTAACGGGAGAATCTCCCGGCCAAGAGCTTCGGTTTCTAACTTCGTTAACTAACTGTCGCCAGCTTCGACAGATTGAAGTGTCACTCAATCAGCTAAACGGCGTTTTGCCGTCTGCTATAGGAAATTTCTCTAGTTCGCTTCAGGTTTTTCGGGCATTCGGGAGCCAAATAAAAGGCTCTATCCCCGAAGAAATAGGCAACTTGACGAGCTTGAACGATTTGTACTTGGATAATAACGAGTTGATGTCGTTAATACCAAGAACACTAGGGAACCTAGACAACCTCGTACGCGTCTACCTCGAGCACAACAACCTCGAAGGGAACATCCCGAGCGAGCTTTGCAGGCTGAGCAACTTAGGGGATTTATATTTGAGTGGTAATAATCTGAACGGATCGATTCCTTCGTGCTTCGGCGAGTTCAAAAACATCAGGGGATTGTACTTAGATTCGAACAGCTTGGATTCTAGCGTGCCTTCGGGCCTGTGGAATCTTGGGGATCTGTTGGCCTTAAACTTGTCTACGAACAAGCTGAGCGGTTCATTACCATCTGACATCGGGCATCTACGCGCGGTAAGAGAATTGGACTTGTCGATGAATCGTTTCTCCGGCGACATCCCGAGTTCTATAGACAAAGCCGAGTCGTTGGTTTTGTTTTCTTTGGCGCACAATGCGCTTCAAGGGCCTATCCCATCGACGCTCGGAAACATAAAAGGCTTAGAATCGTTGGATCTCTCATTCAACAATCTTTCTGGTAATATCCCGGATTCACTCAGAGGACTCGTATATCTGCGGTATTTTAACGTTTCTTACAATAGTTTAAAAGGGATGATCCCTAATTTAAATTTTACGGCTCAATCTTATCTTAACAACCCGAATTTATGCGGCGATGCCCGTCTACAAGTACCTCCTTGCGAAGAATTACGAACGAATAAAAGCTCGAGAAAAAAAGCCAAGATTTTTTTGAAGTACGTCTTACCTCCCGCTGTGCTATTCATCATCGTGGTAATAACCGCGCTGATCCTACTAATGAGAAGACGAAAATCGAGGAGGGGCCAAACCAAGGTTGAAGCTTCATCAGCCAGCAGTGTATGGAAAGGAAGTTCTTACGTAGAACTTTCGCGCGCGACTAACGGTTTTAGTGCAAGCAACATTCTAGGAAGTGGAAGCTTTGGCTCCGTGTACAAAGGGACGCTATCTGACGGGTCAAATGTTGCGATAAAAGTCTTCGATCTTCGCTCGGAGAGAGTCTCCAAGAGCTTCGACACTGAGGTCGAAGTTCTCCGAAACATCAGACATAGGAATTTGATAAAGATCGTAGGATGCTCGAGCAGCCCCGATTTTAAAGCTTTGGTTTTGGAATACATGCCGAACGGTAGCTTAGAGGGTTGGTTACATTCTTCGGAAAACGACTTATTTTTGGATTTGAAGCAAAGATTGAACGTAGCGATGGACGTAGCTTCGGCCATTGAATATCTTCATCTGGGCTTCGATTTTCCGATCATCCACTGCGATTTGAAGCCCAGCAACATCCTTTTGGACAAAGAGATGACTGCTCATGTTAGTGACTTCGGCATTTCGAAGCTCTTCGATGAAGATGAGTTTATGACTCGGACGAAGACCTTAGGGACTATCGGGTACATGGCGCCAGGTAATGCTTGAACCGAGCTTGAATCTATGCGTAATTTTTTAGTCATGCCACGTCTTAATTTGCCGTTCGCAATTATTAGCTACAATCGTTTTTTTTTTTTTTTTTTTTTGTATCAGAATATGGGAGTGAAGGTATCGTGTCGACCTGCTGCGATATATACAGTTTCGGGATAATGCTTCTCGAGATGTGCACGAGAAAGAAGCCGACGGATGAAATATTCGGCGACGGAGCGGACTTGAAGGGTTGGGTGAGCGACGCTTTACGCGAAGATAAAGCAACCGAAGTTGCGGAACCGCGCTTGCTCGACAGTGAAGTCGATGAAAAGGAAAAAGATAGCGATTTTACGGCGAAAAAGAAGTGCCTTACGTCGTTTATGAGCATTGCAATGGAGTGTTTGAACGCTTCGTCTTCGGATAGGATTCGAATAAGTGAAGTTGTCGCCAAGCTCGAAAAGATCAGAACGGCATTCTTAGCGGAAACAAAACGATGAGCAAAGGCGATCCACGACTTCGATTTATTCGACTCGGGTTTATGGAAATCGTTGGTCGAAGAAAATGTCGAGCGTTCGCACACTGGACAAGCATTGTGCAACTTGGACGAACCGTTGAGGCTATAAACAAAAATATAAATTTAGTATAAACTAAAAAGAACTAAATTTGAGTTTGAATTACTTGGTATTTAAAATTCCAGCTTAAATCTTTTTTCGTAAAAAAATTATCTTCACAAAACGTCACTGCACTCCCCACATTTAAAAGGGTAAATTATGATATACATCTGCGTAGAAATACTGAAATCTACGTTACTACTTTATATTTTTTTTATCGCGTGAAACTTCCTTGTGATATCTAAAACTTAGCATTGTACCCTCGATGGTGTATAAAACTTAGCTTTTTACCTCCAATTAGGGGGTGTAAACGACAATGAATACATGATTAAATAAACCACGATAGTGTTTTAATGCAATCGACAAACAAGTGCGATTTTAATATTTATTTTTTAAACGAGCGAATTATATGAAATGTATCCTTAATCAAACACATTATGAGCAATGTAATGATCCTCACATTATGATAAATGATAATAAAAAAAGTCAAGTGGCCTGAGAATATGAGGTGGAGATCTATTTTATTACAACTATTTTGACTTGTGTAATAAATGTGAAATTCAAAAACGATCGACTGTTACAAAAGCCCATATTTTTTTCCTCGGATATCGATAAATGATAACGCAATTAGTTGACAAATATATATTATTTTTGTTTCCCTTTGATGCTTTCACATGTCCACTAACATTATTTTATTAAATACATGTAAGAAGTCGGACCCAATATTTCTTTCAAATTCATTTGACTCAAATTGGTCTTCTAACAGCTAAGATTGAATATCACTTCTGTCTCTATTCTTGACAATTCTTCTTTATCTGCTACTCAGTTGCTTCCTTTGAAAATACAAAGAGATGAGATATCCTTCTTGATATTACTATCTCTATGGGACTTAAACTAAACACATGAATTCATTTCATAGCCGACAATTAAGTTCAAATTTCATTCACACCGAATATAATCAAAATATAAGTACTACGGTGACAGACGTTTCTTCTTGAAAAAAAAAAAGCGTTTCTTAGCCATTATAAAAAAAAACGCGTATGTTAAAAGATCATTTCGCTTAAAAGCTTAAAATTACCGAGCGAATAATATTTTAATTTTATATTTTTATTCTAATCCCCACGCAGAGACGTTGATTTTATTTTTTATTCGTACACATGACCACTTAGTCGGACCCCTTATACCAATGGATAGCTTTTAATGTTAAAAACATTAATTCCTTCCCTTTGAAAAAAACCATCACTTTTCAATAGCAATACTAAGCAAGCATCTATCATGGTGAATTCTCACTTCTTCTTCATTGCACTAATCATTCTACTTGAACATAACTACTCTCAGACAGCTCCATCAAACAAAAGCACAGATCAAGAAACCCTTGTAGCCTTTAGAAACTCGATAACCTCGGACCCTTACAAAATCTCAGCCAAGAACTGGTCTGTAAATTCGTCTGTCTGCAGTTGGATAGGCGTAAGTTGCACCGACCAAAGAGTAACATCGCTGAACTTCTCGGGTTTCGGCTTCGAAGCCACGCTCGATCCAAACCTCGGCAACTTAACTAATCTGTCTTCATTAGACCTCAGCTCCAACCAATTCAAAGGGAGCATACCTGATGAGCTTGCTGGCTTACAACGTCTGAAGGAGATTAACCTCGGATTCAATGCCCTAACCGGCGGAATCCCGGCATGGTTCGGTGCCTCACCCGAGCTCGAAGCCATTTTCTTGAATAACAACAACTTATCGGGCCCAATCCCGCCATCGTTATGCAGCAACCCGAGGGTGAGAGTGCTGAATATCTCACATAATCTGCTCGACGGCGATATCCCGCGAGAGATTGGCAATATGACTTCATTACAGTCGTTAGATCTCAAGTATAACGAGCTGGCGGGTAATATTCCATATGGGATCTTCAACTTGTCTGAGATTGAGTCTATTGATCTCACTGGTAATAGCTTGTCAGGCGTTTTGCCTGAGGATATGTGTGATCATATGCTCAGAGTTAGTTCCATTCGTATGTCCGAAAATCTGCTTAGCGGGCAGATTCCTTATGGTATTTACAAGTGCAGCAATCTGAAAGTCTTTTCCATGTCGTATAACCATTTTAACGGAAGCATGCCGAGATCGATAGGGTTGTTGAAGGATCTTACAACCTTGTATCTCGGAGTAAACGAATTCCACGGTACGTATCTGTTATGATAAATAAAAATTTTCCGTTCTGCCGACCATTTTGCTAAGTTATACTGTGTTCTCCGTGGTCGTTCGCAGGTGAAATGCCATCAAGCTTAGGCAATCTTTCGAAGCTAGAGATACTCAGCTTTCCAGGGTTGTCTTTGAAAGGGCAAATCCCGCCCTTTATCTTCAACATGTCAACTTTAAAGTCGATAGATTTATCCAACAACAGCTTATCAGGGAACCTTCCGAAGAACGTGTGCGAAAACCTTCATGACCTCGAGTGGCTTAACCTCGGCGAAAATCAGCTTACGGGCCCGATTTCAGGCAACATGTGGAACTGCAAGTCGCTTCGGTACTTGTCGTTGTCGACGAACAATTTCACTGGCAACGTACCTAAGCAGTTCGGCAATCTTACAGCGCTAACGCATCTGTTTCTAGAGTATAACAATCTTACGGGTATGTTAGAAGTCATCTAAACTGCTATACGATGATACATATTCGTCTTCGGGATTTTAAGCAAATGAGTTTATGTATGTACTGTTCGCAGGTGAACTGCCAACAGAGATTGGAAGTCTTAATCTTGTGGAGTTTAACGTCGGTGTAAATAGACTTTCAGGCCGCATACCGCCGTCGATCTTCAACATATCTACGTTAACGAAGTTGGGCCTAACTCAAAACTATTTCTCGGGTCAGCTTCCTTCGACTTTCGGGAATTCTCTTCCAAGCCTACAAGTGCTATATTTAGGCGACAACAAGCTCAGCGGTTCGATCCCAAGTTCTATCAGCAATGCCTCAAATCTAATGGTCTTATATATGAGTACGAATCCTTTCACGGGATCATTCCCGAGCCTCGGAAACCTAAAATCCTTGCAGCGGCTATATCTCGGCATGACCAACCTGACAGGAGAATCTCCCAATGAAGAGCTTCGGTTTCTGACTTCATTAACAAACTGTCGCCAGCTTGAGTTGATAGAAGTGTCGCTTAATCAGCTAAACGGTGTTTTACCGCCTTCTATAGGAAACTTCTCTAGTTCGCTTAGGGTTTTTCGAGCATTCGGAAGTCAAATAAGAGGTTCTATTCCCGACGAAATTGGCAACTTGACAAGCTTGAACGATTTGTACTTGGATAATAACGAGTTAACATCCGTATTACCAAGAACGCTAGGGAATCTAGAGAATCTCGTACGCATATATCTCGAGCACAACAACCTCGAAGGGAGCATCCCGAGTGATCTTTGCAAGATGATAAATTTAGGGGATATGTATTTGAGTGGTAATAACCTGAACGGCTCGATACCTTCGTGCTTCGGTGAGTTCAAATACGTCAGAGGACTGTACTTAGATTCAAACAACTTGGATTCCACCGTGCCTTCGAGCCTGTGGAATCTTGACGATCTCTTGGCCTTAAACTTGTCGACGAACAAGTTGAGCGGCTCATTACCATCCGATATTGGGAATCTGCGCGGTTTAAGAGAATTAGACTTGTCTGTGAATCGTTTCTCAGGCGATATCCCGAGCTCTATCGACAAAGCGGAGTCGTTGGTTTTGCTGTCTTTGGAGCACAACGCATTTCAAGGGCCTATTCCGTCGTCTCTTGGGAAAATAAGTAGCTTAGAATCATTGGACTTCTCCTTCAACAACCTTTCTGGAAATATCCCGGATTCGCTCCAAGGACTCGCATATCTGCGATATTTCAACGTTTCTTACAATAATTTAGAAGGGAAGATCCCCTCTTTGAACTTTACTGCGCAATCTTATCTGAACAATCCTAAGTTATGTGGAGATGCCAGTTTTCGACTACCTCCTTGTGAAGAACAGCGAATGAAGAAAAGCTCGAGAAGAAAGGCCACCACTTTCTTGAAATACATCTTACCTCCTATCATAGCAGCTATTACCGTGGTAATAATCGCGTTTATCCTGCTAATGAGAAGACGAAAATCGAGGAAGGACGATGAAGCTTTATTAGTTAGCAGTGGTTGGAAAGGAAGTTCTTACATAGAACTCTCTCGCGCGACGGACGGTTTTAGCACAAGCAACATGCTGGGAAGTGGAAGCTTTGGCTCGGTGTACAAAGGAACGCTGTCTGACGGCTCAAATGTTGCGATAAAAGTCTTCGATCTTCGCTCGGAGAGAGTAGCCGTGAGCTTCGACACTGAGATCGAAGTGCTCCGAAACATCAGACATAGGAATTTGATAAAGATCGTAGGATGTTCTTACAGCCCCGATTTTAAAGCTTTGGTTTTGGAATACATGCCAAACGGTAGCTTGGAAAATTGGCTACATTCTTCGCAAAAGGATTTATTTTTGGATCTGAAGCAAAGACTGAACGTAGCGATTGACGTAGCTTCGGCTTTACAGTATCTTCATATGGGCTTCGATTTCCCGATCATTCACTGCGATTTGAAGCCAAGCAACGTGCTTTTGGACAAAGATATGACTGCTCGTGTTGGTGATTTCGGCATTGCGAAGCTCTTCGACGAAGGCCAGTTCATGACTCATACGAAGACGTTAGGGACTATTGGATACATGGCGCCAGGTAATGTCCGAAACCGACCTCAAATCTACTTAATTATAACTTTCAGTATGTCATGTCCTAATTCGTCCTTAGCCATTATTAGCTGCGATCATATTGTTAAATGACCATTTGAAGGGGATTTATCATATTTTAATTTTATATATATTATTTCAAACACGTCCCCTCACGCCTAGGCTGATTTTTTCTTATCTAACTAGTCTTAGACGTAAAATTTTCTTTTAATGGGTGGTCATGCGGATTCGTACCCATAATATCTTGACATGAGCTCTGATACCATGTTAAATGATCATGTCACCTAAAACCTTAAGATTAAGTTTAAAGGGAGTGCATCATATTTTAATTTTATATATTTTATTTCCAACACATATATTACTATCATTACGATATTTCTTTATTTGCTTCTCTGACTCAGAATATGGGACTCACGGCATCGTGTCGACCAGTTGCGACGTATACAGTCTCGGGATTATGCTTCTCGAAATGTGTACGGGAAAAAAGCCCACCGACGGAATATTCAGCGATGGAACGGACTTGAGGAGTTGGGTGAGCGCTATGTTACGCCGTGATAACATAACCGAAGCTGCTTATCCAAGTTTGCTCGATGAAGAAGAGAGAAATGACGTTTTTAACGCGAAGAAGAAATGTGTTGCGTCTCTTGTGAATTTGGCGATGGAGTGTTCGAGCAGTTCAGCTTCGGATCGGATTCGGATAGACGAAGCTGTGGTAAAACTGAAAATGATCAGAACATCATTTATAGCTGAAACGGACGAGCAATAGATACATATATTTCTTCTTCATGTCGAGAATATAAATTGTTTGTCTCGAATTTTCCGTCATTACTGACTTTTTCATTTAGACATTCTCTATGTTCAAAACTCGGGTGAAAGATGAGTCGCGCCGGCTCGACTGAAGCTCGGCTCGAGCTCTTGACAGTCGAGCTCGAGTTCATGACTGTTGAGTTGAGCTTCAATCGAGTCGAGCTCGAGCGTTGTCGTGACTGATCGAAAGCTTGCGCCAACTCATTTGTTTTTTCATTTTTATTTTATACCTTAAATTTAAAAATTCCGAGCTTAATTATTTATAGTCGACCTCGCGCTCGAGCTAATACACACATTTCAACTTCGTTTTTGAGCCAAGAAAATGGAGAATGAGCCAAGCTCGACGATATTTACGGCCCCTATTCAAAACATTAATAGTTTTACAAAAGAAAAAAAACAGGAATAGAGATAGTCGATCGATCATTCTCTTCCACTCAACACAGCTTTCTTTCGTCGCTGTCCTCGGTCAGCCTCGCCGTCTATTCTGTCTACCTTCGAAGCGCATATTTCTTCCTTAAGCTCAGCTTGCGATTTTTCTGCGGTTCAAATCCAACCGAGACTCCTAATTATTCGGAACCACCGTCGATCCTCGCGATTTATCTTGGCGAGTGAGGCAGTTACTGAGGCGACTGAAAATTACAGACGTAATATACAGAAAGCATCGATCGAAGATTACTGTCCGAGAGTTTGCGCTACTTCATCTATACTCTAACGCATTGATCATTTGCCACCACCGACGAGGCGATCATCGACATATATGTGAAAACAGGCGTATTCGCTTTTACCAGCAGTTTATCAACTATCCATAATAACCAATGAATCAAACTTATTAGAAGATTGCGTGACAGCTGGAATATAGGTTCTTAAAGCTCGGCTTGGAAGAACACTTCACCTAAAATTATAACATGATATCAGAGTTTACGTCAAGAGGTTTATGAGTACAAATCTTACGACCGTCCGTGAAAGAATTAACGTCTAAGGTTATCTAAGACAGATAAGATACATTTCGAACATGGTTAAGCTTCTAGAGACAAAATTAAAATTATAGGTCACTAAGTATGCTTATTTTCGTTTTTGGGTCACTATGTTTTATAATTGCAAAAGTAGGTCACTAACTTTGTATGTCAAAACAATTTTGGGTTATGTTTTCAATTTTGGGTCACTAAGTATATATTTTTCGATTTTGGGTTACTAAGTATCAATTTTTCAATTTTGGGTCAATTTTTAATAAGCCAAATGAGTGACCCAAAATTCAAAAATTGATACTTAGTGACCCAAAATCGAAAAATATATACTTAGTGACCCAAAATTGAAAACATAACCCAAAATTATTTTGACATACAAAGTTAGTGACCTATTTTTGCAATTATCAAACATAGTGACCCAAAAACGAAAACATGTATACTTAGTGACCAAATTTCATAATTTTGCCGGCTTATAGACGAATAGATACTTGATGAAATGAACTATAACCGATATTATGTTGAACAAATAATACCATTTGAGGCTATTATATAAACACGATCAAAATTTAGCATAAAAAAAGTAAAATTTGACTTTGAATTACCTCATCTTAACGTCATACTTTCCTCAGGTTATTTTATCAGCGTAACGATATTATAAATAATATAAAGTCAGAATACTCAGTGTGAAAAGTCTTGGATTCACATTGGCCTTTTCACGACTAAGATTTTTAGTCTTCTCTCTGCCTTAATCATTGACAATCCATTCTTCTTTGTTGCGCTACTGCTGACGAAGCTTCCTTTGAAGAAGAATCACACCGTACTTAAACATGTTATGCTGTCGCTTTCGAGGACTTACCAAGTTGTGTCTGAATGCATGCAGTTGACCAAGTTTTCTCAGTCTTCATTACAAACTGTGCCTTTCAATATTATAAAGAAATATCAATAGCGATAATGCATCTAATACAGTTCTATCATGGAGAAACCTTTCTTCTTCTTCATCGCTCTGTTCATACTGCTTGAGCATGGCTGCTCTCAGACAGATCAAGAAACCCTTACAGCCTTCAGAAAATCGATAACTTCAGACCCTTATGATATCTTAGCCAAGAATTGGTCTGTGAATTCGTCTGTCTGCAGGTGGATAGGCGTAAGTTGCACCGACCAAAGAGTAACCTCGCTGAACTTCTCGGGTTTCGGCTTCGAAGCCACGCTCGATCCAAACCTCGGCAGCTTAACTAATCTTTCGTCGTTAGACCTCAGCTCCAACCAATTCATAGGGAGCATACCTGATGAGTTTGCTGGTTTGCTACGTCTCAAGGAGATTAACCTCGGATCCAATGCCCTAACCGGCGGAATCCCGCCGTGGTTCGGCGCCTTGCCTGAGCTTGACGCCATTTTCTTGAACAATAACAACTTGTCCGGCCCAATCCCGCCGTCGTTATGCAGCAACCCGAGGGTGAGAGTGCTAAATATCGCCTATAATTTCCTCGAGGGTAATATCCCCGAAGAGATTGCCAATATGACTTCTTTGCAGTTGTTAGATCTCAAGTACAATGGGTTGGCAGGAGATATACCATATGGGATCTTCAACTTGTCGGCTATCGAATCGATTGACCTCACTCGCAATAGCCTGTCGGGCATTTTGCCTGATGATATGTGCGATCGTATACCGAGAGTTAGTTCCATTCGTATATCTGCAAATCTGCTAAGTGGGGAGTTTCCTTTCGATATTTACAAGTGCAGAAATCTACAAGTCTTGTCCGCTTCGTATAACCATTTTAACGGAAGTATACCGAGTTCGATCGGGCTGTTGAGTGAGCTCAGATCGTTGTATCTCGGCGTAAACGAATTCAACGGTATGTTTACGGCCTTTTCTTTAGGTTATATATCGGTATATCGATGATATGTTTGCTGATATTATATCATGTTTTTGCGTGGTCTCAGGCGAAGTTCCGTCGAGCTTAGGCAATCTTTCGAAGCTAGACACGCTCAGCTTTCGAGGATCGTCTTTGGAAGGGCAAATCCCGCCTTTTATCTTCAACATATCGTCTTTAAAGTTGATCGATTTGTCGAACAACAGCCTGTCGGGGAACTTTCCGAAGCGCGTCTGCGAAAGTCTTTACAATCTCGAGCAGCTTTTTCTCAACGACAATCAGCTTTCGGGTCCGATTCCAGACAACACGTGGAACTGCAAAGAGCTTTGGGTCTTGTCGTTGTCGACGAACAATATCTCGGGCGACATTCCGAAGCAATTCGGGAATCTTACCTCGCTTAGGTATCTTTATCTAGACAATAACAACTTCACAGGTATGTTAGAAGTCCTCTGAACTGCTTGTGTTTATTGCATTATAGGATTTGGGATTGAAAGAAAATGAATTTATCCATGCTAAATTGCATATAAATCGCATGTGGTTTAAAAACTAAGTACTAAAACCTCTCTGATTTGTAAATATTTGCGTAAAACATTCTCGTGATTTATTTCATCGTGCGCTCCTTTCCGTTTACACATTCTGACCGGGGGATACAGTGCTAAGTTTTAGATAACACGGGAGTTTCGCGCAATAGAAAAAAAAAAAACCATAGGGCAGTAACGTGCACTTCATTGTATCCACGTGGAAGTATAGCATAATTTACCCATTTATAATTGTTGGCAGGCAAATTACCAGCGGAGATTGGGAAACTTAATCTCGAGGAGATTAACGTTCATAACAACGGGCTATTCGGTCCCGTCCCATCGTCGTTCTTCAACATATCTACGCTAACCATGTTAGAGCTCTCTCAAAATTCTTTCTCAGGACAACTTCCCGCCACTTTCGGGATTACGCTTCCGAGCCTACAGCAGCTATATTTAGCTAATAACAAGTTCAGTGGTCCAATCCCAAGTTCTATCAGCAACGCCACGAATCTCACGATCATCGACATGGGCTACAATTCTTTCGCGGGAACGATACCAAACCTTAGCGGTTTAAAGTCATTGAAGCGAATTTTTCTCGGTCTGAACAACCTAACGGGAGAATCTCCCGGCAAGGAGCTTCAGTTTCTGACATCATTAACAAGTTGTCGTCAGCTCGAGGTGATGGAAGTGTCGCAAAATCAGCTAAACGGCGTTTTGCCGCCCTCCATAGGAAACTTCTCTAGTTCGCTTAGGGTTTTTCGAGCTTTCGGTAGTCAACTAAAGGGTTCTATTCCTAGCGAAATCGGTAAGTTGACGAGCTTGAACGACTTGTACTTGGATAACAACGAGCTAACGTCGGTAATACCGAGCACACTAGGGAACCTAGACAACCTCGTACGCATATATCTCGAGCACAACAACCTCGAAGGGAACATCCCGAGCGAGCTTTGCAAGCTGAGCAACTTGGGGGATTTGTATTTGAGCGGTAATATGATGAACGGTTCAATACCTTCGTGCTTCGGCGAGTTCAAGAACATAAGGGGATTGTACTTAGATTCGAACAGCTTCGATTCTACCGTGCCTTCGAGCCTGTGGAATCTCGACGGTCTCTTGGCCTTAAACTTGTCTACAAACAAGCTGACGGGTTCATTACCGTCTGATATTGGGAATCTACGCGTGGTAAGAAATTTGGACTTGTCCGTGAATCTCTTCTCGGGCGATATCCCGAGTTCCATCGACAAAGCGCAGTCGCTGGTTTTGCTGTCTTTGGCGCACAATGCGTTTCAAGGGCCGATCCCGCCGTCTCTCGGGAACATTAAAAGCTTAGAATCGTTGGATCTCTCCTCCAACAACCTTTCTGGTAATATTCCCGATTCGCTCGAAGGGCTCGACTATTTGCGGTTCTTTAACGTTTCTTACAATGATTTAAAAGGGAAGATACCTACTTTGAATTTTACGGCTCAGTCTTATCTTGACAACCCTAATTTATGCGGCGAGGCCCGTCTTCAAGTACGTCCCTGCGAAGAACAGCGAACGAAGAAAAGCTCGGGAAGAAAAGCAACCACTTTCTTGAAATACATCTTACCTCCTATTATAGTAGTCACTATCGTGGTAATAATCGCGTTTATCCTACTAATGAGGCGACGGAAATCAAGGAAGGGCCAACCCAAGGTTGAAGATGCAATAGCTAACGGTGGGTGGAAAGGAAGTTCTTACGTAGAACTTTCGAACGCAACGGACAGTTTTAGCCCGGGCCACATGCTAGGAAGCGGAAGCTTTGGTTCTGTGTACAAAGGAAAGCTATCCGACGGGTCAAACGTTGCGATAAAAGTCTTCGACCTCCGCTCGGAGAGAGTATCCAAGAGCTTCGACACTGAGGTCGAAGTTCTCCGAAACATCAGACATAGGAACTTGATAAAGATCCTAGGATGTTCGAGCAGCCCTGATTTTAAAGCCTTGGTTTTGGAATACATGCCTAACGGCAGCTTAGCAGATTGGTTGCATTCTTCGAAAAAAGATTTATTCCTAGATTTGAAGCAAAGATTGAACGTAGCGATGGACGTAGCTTCGGCTATAGAATATCTTCACCAAGGCTTCGATTTCCCGATCGTTCACTGCGATTTGAAGCCGAGCAATGTGCTTTTGGACAAAGACATGACGGCTCATGTTAGCGACTTTGGCATTGCGAAGCTCTTCGACGAAGGCGAGTTTATGACTCGGACGAAGACCTTAGGGACTATCGGGTACATGGCGCCAGGTAATGCTCGAATCTACAACTCAAATCTACCATATTCGTCGTTCAACGTTAAATTGCGCACAAATTATTATTTTTAATTTATTTCTTCCTTTTTCGACGCAGAATATGGGAATCGTGGCATCGTATCGACCCGTTGCGATATATATAGTTTCGGGATAATGCTTCTCGAGATGGGCACGAGAAAGAATCCGACGGACGAAATATTCGGCGATGGAACGGACTTGAGGGGTTGGGTGAGTGACTCTTTAAGCCGAGATAATGTCGCTGAAGTCGTGGATGTACGTTTGCTCGGCGAAGAGGACAAAGATTCCGACTATACTGCGAAAAAGAAGTGCGTTACGTCTCTCATGAGTCTGGCGATGGAGTGCTCGACGACTTCGCCTTTGGATAGGGTTCGTATAAGAGAAGTCGTGGCCAAGCTTGAAAAGATCAGAACAACGTTTGAAGCTGAAACTAGCAAGTAAATAAGTAGCAAAGATATGCAAAGAAAATGCCACAATAGTTAAAAATCAAATCGAAAAATACCATATTCTATTCGCTTTCAGTTATCCTATCGAATATTCTTATTTGATTGTTATTAGAATCCTAAAATCGATTCGAATATATTTAAAGATATTGGATTCAAATATCGAATATATATTTAAATTTTTTCTCTTTTTTCCACAAAATCTGTTTAATAAAAAAATATAAACAATATTATATTTAAAAAAACAATTTTTATTCTAATTCGATATTTGAATATTTTGAACTCGAACCGACCCAAGAAAATTCAATTAATTTGCAACCCTAATAGCTGCTACTAATATATGAAAAATTATAGAGTAGAGCAATATCAAGAAAACTGCAGCTCAAAAAAAAGAATAGAGTACCAAATGGATCAGCGATCGAATTTGATCATAGCGGGAGACTCGTGTGGCAGCCCGGGACAGAAGCAGCATGAAAGCAAATAATGTCGAGTTGAAGTCTAAATTGCAGTTCAATGCTAGAACGCAATCCCACGCCTTTTCTTCACAACTCGTAGGCAGCGTTTTCTATCGAAGAGGTTGCGAATGTCACAATGCAAAGTCTCAAACAAGGACAAGGGGCCATCTTCTGTTATTTCCGTCCCGTGGCTACCAAACACAGTCGAGTTCCCGCTCAAACCTTTTACTTTATGCCATCATTTCCATTTCTTCCCCCCAAAAAAAACAACGCTAAAGAGTTGAACAGATAAGTAAGAGACGTACGATGCAAAACCAATCATAATCCCAAATGGTAATACTTCGGCAGAATAGCATGGAAATCAACAGAAGTCTGCACCAAAGAGAAAGACCAAACACAGTATTCGACGCAATAGGACTACCATGTCATGACTTTAAAAACAAACCAGATGCTTAAACATCCTCACGATAAAGATTAATAAAACACGGAAAACATCCTTATTATTTGCCTGAAGTTAGAATTTCTTATCTCTCCCACATAAACCATGGCCAGTGGATCCCTAGAATAAGAGAGAATGAACTGTAAGGATAGCATCAATCATTCTATGAGCCAATCAAACATGCATTTCACAGACAAAGAACGATGCATTGACTACCACTTGAAAAAGAAAAAAAAAAACAACAAACAAAACAGATACCTGAGACAATACAACTTAGCGGCATACCCTTAAGCGGCGCATCGATTCGCGAGCCCTTGCGCAGTGGCGCCGGCCGGCCGCTCAACTCCGGCGCCAGAATCGGTGAAGTTGGCTGATTGCTATTCAGAATCTTCGTACACGCCTTCACCGTCGGAGAGGTCATCAAAAGTACGCACATCCAGCTGATAGCGGAGTATTCCGCCGATACCTCCAAAGCCCCTGCAGAACTGAGATCCCTCCTGGGACTTGTTGGTGACGAACTCAAGAGTGCATCCAAATTTTCTGTACTCATTGGCAAACCACTCGAGGAGGGACATTTTCTCGACAACCTCCAATTCAGCTTTAGTCTCCTGGTCCCGGAAATTGCTCTGATCAGATTCCTGCTCCTTGTTAAAGTGTTTTATCAAGACTTCGCCGGTAGTAGCATTTTTAAGAACATATCGAGTCACGTCCAGATTTTCCCACACGATTAGGGTCTCGACGGCCCCCATTTCCAGCACTTTCAGCGTATCATCAATGCCAAACACATACTTGCCAGTGTCCTGACTAATCTCCTCAAAGTACTTGCCTATCAGGCGTTTCTCCTGTATGAATTTCACGTTGGCTAGGATCTCAGAGGACAGCTCGATTGCTTGGTTGAACCCATTTTCCCCTCCGTAAGAAACATCCACTACATTCAATATCTTTGCCTGAAGACGAGGATCAAACATATCAGACTGGCTCAGTTCTGTCTTAAAATCAGCTGACCCGGCGAGGATAAGTCCTGCAACATTCGGCTGGCTAGTCTGAGGATTGATGAAATACTGGGTAGCAAGCTCAGCGGTCTTCCTCACATAGTTGTGGCGCTTCTCCATACGCAGACGAGCAAAACGGAGAGCAGATTGTCCTCCTCTTCCGTGCTTCTTGGGAAGGTCAACAGTGAACTTGTGAAGAATTTCCCTAGTGTTACCGCTCAACGTTCCGAAAAGTGTTCCATTACCATCCATTACGATGAAGCCAAACTTGTCATCAGATTCCAAGAGTTCGTTAAGTGCCTCGGTATGGAACTTGTTGTCGCAGAGATAGAGTGATGCGTTTATAGGCTTGAAAGGCTCGAAGTCGATTGTGATTTTCTTTTCCTTCCCATCCTCCGTAACAATAGTTCCGGTGTAAAGCACGAGGCCATTTGGAGGAACTTTACTGTACAGTTTCAGCCTCTGCTGAGCAGAAGTAATGGCGCCAAGGACAGATTGGCGATTTACCCTACTCTTGATGTTGGAAGCAGTTCCATATTCATCTCCAAGCATCTTCGTAACACGTGCAACTTGGTCGCGTGGAGGCATGATGAGAGAGATCATGCTGGTACCATTACCTCGAGCAGCCTCAAGTGCCTTAATGAGCTTCTTGATTTTCCACAACTCAATGTTCTTGTCGGTATCATGAGCATCCGCCATTGCTTGCTGATTGTAAAACTGACGCTGCACAAGGGTGAATAGGATAAACGACCGACGACTAATAAAACACAACTATCATGGTAAAGTAAAACGATAAAATCATATCAAGGATAACAGTCAAAAGGGAAGAAAATAAAATTCTCACATCATGATCGATAGCATATACAAGAAGAATACAGAAGCACATCACTGTGATAACATAAAAGTTCAAACAAAAGCACCAGTGTAATTCATTATGAAAAAAAAAAAAATAGAAAGATGTATCTTAGATAAACAATTCATGCCATGGATGGATCGCCTTTCAAAACATAGCAATAAAATCGAAATATCAGTAAAACCCCCGAAATTTCGACCAGAATCACTAGCAATTTACACCAACGAATTCCAAACCCAATTAAAAGATAACCTCGTTCGATAAGACGTATTCTAGGGCACGAATCAATCCATCAATTAACACAAAGGACAGAAAATACTAATCGTTTACAGCAAACTAATCGAATCTACTCAATGATTCTCGATCGAAGCAGCAATCAAGAACAGGCGCTAGAAAGAGAAAGAGATATACCTTGGACGATGAGAGCAAAACCTAGCGGCACGGCAGCTGCTTGAGAATTATTTGTGAAATAATAAAAAGAAATAGCCAATCAGTAATATTTATATACGAAGGGTAAAATTGGAAATCCAAGGTTGGACTTGGAGCCCTAAGTGGATACACTCTTTGTTGGGCTTCCTATGGGGTTGTTGTAAACGGGCCGGGCTTAGATTTGGGCTCGAGCTCGGCTCGTAAGCTTTCGATTACACGACTACGTTGAGCCGAGCTTGCCTCATTTTTTAGACCCGAGCTCGATGAATTTTATCTTTTCAAGCTTAAGCTCGAGCTCGGCTCATGAAGTTTCGATTAAGACGTTAGATATGCTGATTTGTTCCGGCTGGTGCGTGAGCCACTGGGTTTACTTGGTCCAAAAGACGAGATTTACTGGGTTACTAAAAAAAGATATACTAATTTTTTGTATTATTATTATGGATCAATATAGATAATACAAAATTAGGTTACGAACTTTATATGTAGGAACAAATTTGGATTTTGGATTATTTTTCTGGCAAAAAAAGAATTCAGTATCAGAAGCCAAAATTGGCAGGAAATATTCAACGTCAGCAGTCAAGTATAATTTTCGACTTATTTTTATCGAAAAATAATCGGAGATTCAAATTTGTTCCAACATACGAAGTTAGTGACAAAATTTTGTAATTATCAAATATAACAAGCTAAAATTGAAAACTTCTATACTTACTAATCCAAATTTATAACTATGCCTTACTATATTCATGAAGTGTTTAATATCATCACATAATAGAATCAAACACTTTATACACATTCAACACAAAAGATTTAAGTTATATTCTCCTATATTTAAAAAAACAAAAATTAAAATATCCCTTTTATTTTCAGGAACAATTCAGTTATACATTCATCTAAACTCTCACTCTAACCATTACCATTCTACTACACATTCCATTGTCATGAGATATAAGTGGTATCTATAACATAATATCAGAATTGACAAATCTTCCACAAATTCAAATTAGCTCGTAGGTCCTAATTAACAATAATACATCATATAAATCAAAAAAAGATCAAACATCATGGTATTCATTTCTTTTTTCTTAATAAAAATCAGTCCAAAACTTGATCAGAAGGTATCTGACCGAAAATATCCGGGCAGCCTTCCCAAGCGCCTCGTTCACGAGCCTCCCAATACCCGCCGACGTAACGGTAAGTCTCCGACCCTTTGCCCTTCGCAAACCAACGCGGCTTCCAACCGCTCTCTTGCATCTTCCGAGCCTATTTTGCGACGTGTAATAAACATAAATGTCTGCCCGTAATGACTTGAAAAAAAAGTCGTGTTTTTTTCTTCTGGGGCAATTTCGATACGTAACATCTTTATGGGGACTGAATTATAATTTTTACCTGACGTTGACGTTGTTCTAGCCTCAATTTTTCGGAGTTTGCCATCTCGAACTCTCCGTTCTCCAGGCACCTTTGATCGGGCCTTAATCTCGAATCTGTCGGCGGCAATGTTTCCTGCCAATGAAACGTATCGTATCAGTATGTTTCGTTACTTTGGAAAGCTTAAATAATTTTCTCCGTCATGTAAGTTGAGAGGGCGGCACTTTCAGGACACCTAACTTAAGGGGTTGCAATTTTAGGGCACTAAATTTCAAAATCGAAGCTTTACAACACGTCGTCAGAAGGGGTGACGTGGCGTCCACTTGACGTCTGATGTCTTTATATTGCTTCAATTTTGAAAGTTCCCTTAAGTTGGTTGTCCTGAAAGTGTCGCATCTCTTCACTTACAGGCCTAGCAAAAATAATTACGCCTACTTCGAATCTGCGTCTTAACTCAATGGTATTGAAGTTAATTTTACCTTTAGCCCGGGCAGTAGCTCGTTTAGCGTGATGGCAAAGCGGGTCAGATTATAACGTGTAGGGAACTTCGGAGGTTTGCTACGTTTCCACAGAAGCTTAGCTTGGGAGAATGATTCTTGGCATTTCCCTTTGGACGAGCAGTCTCCATTAACGTAGTGAATGCTTTCGTTCCATTTTCCAAATACAGTTGCAACTGTTTTGCCACCGTGATCTTGCACAAATCCTTGCACCTGCAAGTATTTAGGGTTTCTTTTATTACAATAATCGACCCAATTATCAGCCCGAGAACGCATTTGAAAGAAAAAAAAAAAAACCGAGTTATTACCTGATGAGGATTTCTGTCCATGATGGACTGTTCCTTAAACTTCAGCTTGCAAGAGTAGCCATGGTTTCCTTGTATTTGCATCGTACCGTAGTGATCGCAGTATAGCTTTCCCAGAATGAGATTATATATAGACGTCGTTACCTTTCACAAAAAAAAAAAAAACGGTCCGCATTTTTTTCGGTTATTTCGAGCATAAAGGAGTAAGACAATCCCGACGCAAAGCAGAAGATGGATACCTTACTCCATTGAAAGACTTCACCATCGTCAAACTCAAGGGTTAAAACTCCGACTGGATCGAGCTGAATCGAACGGCCCCAGAATTTGCTTGTCAGATTGCTATCACCGTAGAATTTCCAGCCCGTGCCCTCACAGTGGCAAGCTACAACCATCGGATGATGACTCACCTGACATATTGTAATAAATGATATTACTAGTAGTGACAGCATATTAGTACACAACTGTCGATCTACCTAGTACCAGTTTTCTTACCCGTACGAAAAACATACAGATGTTCTAAGGAAGCAGAGACATTCGGAAAGAAGATAAAAAGTAAACCTTTTCTGAGAAAAATCGAAGGCCTTTATCAGGATAATCGGCTTCGTAAGTCTCTCCTAACAATGGATTAAATGGTTTGCAGGTTCTTCCTTCAGTGGAAGCATATCCAGAGACTGCAAACGCAGCCACGTTTAGAATCCTCATCAAGCTGTTACCCTATAAAAAATTTCATACGAAGAAAAACTTAGATTAGGAACAAAAAGGAAGAAACTATATGTAATAACCATTACAAACTTACTTTCTTTCCCCACTCGTAAGCTCGGTCCAGAAGATACGAATACTCTAAATCTTCGAAACACTTCTGCAGAGAAGAGAGGGGCTCATTGAAGTATACGGGAAGACATACTTTAGTAAGATCCTTGCCAATGTTGTCTTTGATCATCGACCACAAACTCACTCCTTTCTCTTTCTCTTTAGGGTCGGGCAATCTTTTTCTACGCTTTACATGTGTGAAGCTAACTCCAGCTGATTTTATAGCAGGGTCCATATTATCATCATCATCTTCGATTACGTTGCTATCATCTTCATCGGATGAGATTGACGATGTCCTACATTCGGAGGAGCCATTGCTTTTGAAAGAACTTGATGAAAGGAACTCCCTAGTGTCAAAGAAAGTGATGTCTTCTTCATCCGTATCGTCTTCTGCTGCTCCCGCTCGTTCAGTTTCATCTTCAGACTCAGTTGTGCTTTCTTTAAGAGGGTAGGGAGAAATGAGTGAGATAGACAGATAAACCAACATAAGTGAAAAACTATATGGATGTTAACAATTTTAGAGCAACTTACGTAGTAAATCAAGAAGAGCCAGAGTAAGCTTACCGCTGAATTTATCTTGTCTTGATCTACCAAATGCTCCGACATCATTCAACTGTCTTTGGCTTTCGTCAACCACCGTATTCTCCAGGTCTACCTTTTCTGTCTACATGAAAAAAAAAAACATTTTTTAGCCCCCTTATAGTGAAGCAGGAGAATTTTTCTTACAGAAATACAGAGAAGTGATAATGACACACCAAGCAGAGAAATAAGGATCAACTTGAAAAGACGTGTGAAAACATATACTTAAGAAGTGATCTGACTATGACTGAATAGTCACTAAACTATGATTATTGTAATGAAATTGGCTAAAGTGAATGAAAAAAAAAAACCAAGCATGCAATATCTTATGAAATTGCTTAATCAAGGAACGATTAAGAACTGATAGTAATGTTCTGCGATAAATTCCCATAATGATCTTACAAACCATCATTTAATCTCAATTACTCGTACCTCTAACTGTCTCAGTGTGTCCATCAATAGCCAGTGCTTCTGCTTCAAGATCATTAATTGATTTTGCAGTGATCCAAATTCATCTTTCACAATCTGTTCAATGTCCCGAATGGCAGAATCACTTAAACCTTCTTCTGACAATCTTTGCCTTAACCTTTCCATTGAGACAGAGACATTTTCCACAGGAGCCATTAACTCGCTGTTGGACATCCTCGGGAACATGTCTTTCACGGCCTGTAATGCTTCCATCCAAGCCATTCGATCCTCTCTGCTTTCAGCCCTCAGATGAAGCCTCTTTGTACCCGTGAAAATGGAGAATCTTCGATCATCTGATCTGCTCTCGCGAATTGAAGACACCTAAAAGATTACTAGACAAGAGTTAACTCCTAACGCAAGACCAGAAAAACAAAACAGCAGCAAGAAAGGAGATAAAGTAAAACCTACGACCATCCATGTACGAAAAAAATTACCAGTATATGAATCTTCCCCATAATCAGACAGGACAAAACTTTCGAAAGAAATTACATTGTAAAAATAGAGGAAAGAAACAAAGAAAAGCTTTCTCCATGTGAATCAAATTCTAGGAAAGATGATAACCTTCAAAGGAATATATCATGTTGCCACCACATAACTTCGGACATATATACCTCAGTGCTTATAACACTAACTAAAGATACGCTGAGCTCATCAACTAGAAAACATTCCAGAAAGGAACAAAGATTAAGGGGAATAATCCACAACAACATCAGAAAATCTCATTCAAAGCCAACACAAAAGACGAAATAATCCGACTAAACTTCCCATCATAGCTCGAACCTTTAAATGAACTTCGCCAACGGGCTTCCTCTGGTCGCTGTGATGAATATGATGACTACGCTTCCGCGACATTCTCTTCATCGATTCATCGCCGATCACTTTCGAACCCTTATCAGCCGCCTGATTCAGAATAATCCGATCAGGCCCGTGGATCTTGTAATAGCTCAAAACCCCATCTTGCAAGACGAACCACCTCGGCCTCCATCCTCTGCCGTAATTCACCCATTTGTACAGAATCCCGCTGACCCCATTCCCCACTATGTTATTAATCTTCAATTGGCTCTGCGCATGGCTGTGATTGTGATTGCCCGAACCGGCGCTGATCGGAGCGCCGGCGCTACCGGCATGGTGATCGGATCGCGCCGACGGAACCCTAGATATTTGGGGATTTTGGCTCCTCGTCAATGGATCGGCGCTGCTCTTCGTCGACATCTGTGATACGCAGCAGAAGGGACGCATCAGCCTGATTCATATAAACCAACGCAGGCATTACACATACATGGATCTACAGCAAGATCATCCTATGATAATCCCACAACTACGCCGATCGATTTCTTTCTTCTTCCCCTCTTTATTATATTGATTCTTTTTTGAGTATGTGAATGTATTAATTACGTGACAGAGTGTAAAGTAATTTTCAAATGTGAATTTGCGTGGATATATAAAAAGTTGTCTATGAGAGAGAGAGAGAGAGAGAGAGATCACGGCGAGGTGATGACGTGGCGACGGGCCGGCGATTCCCGGCGGCGGTCAGAGCGTGACGTGTGGGTGAAGCTTGTGAAGCAACGTGGCAATGTCCTAAATGGGGCGGCACTAGTGGATTTTATTACATAAGATAAGATATTCAGAAAATAATTAAATATCTAAAAGATAAATTAGAATAAGTAATATTCGAATTAATGAAATGTATATTATATTTCCAAGCTGGTCCTTTCATCGGTTGACTAAAAATTAAATTAAGACCCAAGACGTATACCGAACTTCAATAAATTGGGTTTAATATTGTAATTTATTAGTAAAATAATTAGGATAAAAAAAAAGATTTATTGAATTCTACCTATGTTTTCAAATTGGTAGTTAGATAGATGACCTAGGGCAATTTAATATTGTAGTGCATGTAGGGATCTCTTTTTGTTTATATAAATATAATATGATTCGATTAAAAAGATGAAATGTCATATTACATTTTATTCTATTAACATGCTAATTTTTATTATTGTTATTTTTTTTTTGGAAACAAAATTTATAAATATAGGCCACGCATACGGAGTAATGGATGTGCGTAATTATTTTGGGTTAAATAAAAAATGCACGTTTAAGTTTATTATGAAGTTCAGTTCGAGCTCATGACTAGTGAATATTCCAAAGCTCATGAACGGCTCGTAAGATTTTTATTATTAATTTTTTTTTAAAATTTAAAATAAATTTAAAAATTTCAAACTTCAGTCTCGAGCTCAAAATCAGTATGATAAGTAAACGATCTCACGATCTGAGTTCAAACCTAATTATTTATCACCGAGCTCAATCTTTATGTCTATCATATACTTTTCCTAAAAAAAATCATAATAAATCAACCCACCTTATCTTTTTAACTTTTTCTGATAAATTTTCCTATCCCAAGTTCAATAATACCAAATAACTATATTTAACATGGCGTGACAAAAGAATATTTTCTCCATTTTAAGAAAATGGTTTCCTTGGAATATCCGTACCACGCCATTCTTGTTTTAATGAGGTTTGTATTGCATTTAAAACGTATATTTTACTCATAAAGTCAGATCAATTACATATACTATATTTCCGATATTTAACATTTATGGCTTCAACTATATCAAAGATCGATTTTATTTTTTTTTTGAAAGAAAGACCTTTATAATATCAATGTCGGTCCGAGTACAAGATATCAGCCAAAGCTTGTATAGGTGGGGATCGCCCCTCCCGTTATAACCTAACTTTTTTGCTAGATAATGAGCCACTTCATTACCTGAACGCCGAACAAAAGCAAATGACACCGTAGTAAAATATCTACTAAGAGATACACAGTCTTGGATGATAGGAGCTGTTTGAGAGGATTCTGCATCATTCTTCATTAATTCATTGATAATCTTCTTGCAATCCCCTTTAAATATGACTCTCTCCCAATTTCATTGTAGAGCAAACTGAATCGCCCGAAGTCCCGCAAGTGCTTCGATAGTTTCAGCGTCAAACTCCCCCTTATAGAAATTTGAACACCAACCTAGGCATCTTCCCATATGATCCCGTGCAACAACTCCGACCGAAGCACCCAGCCGGGCATCAAATTAATTGCATAAATTGACAACTATTTATTTATTTATATTTTCTTTTTGTTGGAAACTTTGGAAAAGCTGTGCAACAAGATCATTCCTTGGAATATCCGAATTGGGATATTATAAAATCATTTTTAATAAAACGTCAAAGTCAATCATGGAAATTATGTTAAAGAACTAATTAAATGAAATATAGGGACCTCATACATGCGGAGAATCCGATTATTACTACATTGTTACAAATATAAAACATCAAAGTCAATATTGGAAACTAAGTGAGAACAAGCAAAAGCTACCACCGGCCACAACCACAAAAAAAAAAAAAAAATTATATATAATTCATAAAATTAAATAAATTCATATGTGGGGACAAATAATATGGAGAAAAAAAAAATATCCACCTAATAAAAACTAACGGTATATAACATATTCTATAAATAACTCGAGCGGCTTTCATATCATCATAGCAATTTTTTTTTCTTTTTTATCTTTTTTAATATATTATAATTATAATTATTCTTATTCTTCAATGTCCTTAAATCTATATAGAACAATGATGATTCATGGGCAGAGAAGACATAAATATATTACCGTGGTATTAGGGATATGTACATGATTTGTGGGGACTTAATTCATTATGAAAATCGTGTGGTTCTTTTCTTGTTTTGGCCCTTATAATTATGATGATCCTTTATTCTTGCATTTTAATAGTAGCTACGTTAATTTTATTTAATTTCTCTATATAGTCATATTTTGTTTCGGACCCATAACTTCATATATATATATATATATAGGTCAGAAAGAGACCTTATAATCATTTATCATCGGACCCATATGGTTAAAATGTACAATATCATGTCATGATTCATTAACCGTGCATGTGTAATAAAAATAAACTCTAGCAATTACTTTTAGGACAATTGATAAGTCATTTCTTGCTCATCTACAAAGCGTAAAGCACGTATATAAAGAGGTAACATAAAACTAAGCTAATGTCCCTATTGGTCCCTTTATTGTGGAATTGGAGATATTAAAAAAAAACCCTTTACAACGAGTCTCTAGCTTATGTGTATATTATATATATATATAATATATATATATATATATATATATATAAATGTTGGTGACGATGTGTGTTTCAGAATACCTGTAAGTCGAGGCATGTGTTTACCTCACTGTTTGTAAGACAAAATTGACTATTTGCCACAATCGTTTTCAAAATACATTGACTTCTATTTTGTTATCGTAGACAAATACAATAAAATTATTGGCGACCTACTTAATATTCGTGACTTTCATAATTATCGACGACCTACTTAATAATCATGACTTTCTTGCTCGAGGAGGATAGAAGATGTGTTATGCCATGTATGTTGAACGCTCGATTGCATTTAGGCGCGGACCTAGCCCCTGACTCGGGGGGCTCTAGTCCAGCCCCAAACCAGGCCTGACCTCTTCTCCAGGTTGATGACGGTATAACACTGAGGGGTAATCCGGTCGTTCGGAGGGTCAAGACCCTCCAACCCTAGTGTAGGTTCGTCTTTGGTTGCATTTTAAAGAACCCAACATATGGGGGCTCGATTTATAGGTTTCAAAGCGTGTGAGGAATCTATCGGAGAACAGTTACAACTTTCGGGCAAAGAGTTTTTTAAACTGCAAAATCATATCTCCAGGGGCAAAAAGAAAAAAAAAAAGGGTAGGATGTTATATCAAAGACAAGGGAAAAACAAACCCCCCATAGATCTAGCCTAGTGATTGAGAGGGTGCAATGTTATCCTCTTGGTCACGGATTTGAATTCTGCGACTATCGTTGTTTGTGAAATTTGGGGCATGTCACATGAACTAGGGAAGAATAGTCCCGCTGAAAGCCTTGGTCGTCTCATAGCTGACAATAAGGTTCGAATTCGTTTCAGACTGAACTTAGTCGAAGTGTGAGGACTACGAATACCTTCCTTATCGAAAAAAAAAAGGGAAAAAGATAAGGAGAAAACAAGGGGGCTTCTAGAAAATTACTATGTTAGAGACAATGCATTGAAAGATAGATAATGAATGATTGAATTGTGTTATATCAAGACAAAAGGCAAAACACATAGCTACGAAAGAATTACCATGTTAGAGATTATTAGAGACCATTCAATCATTCTGATGTAAACAAGACACTTACATTTTCATGCCAAGACAATTCGAATCCATGCAATAAAAAGGCAGTAAAAGTTCACTAGTCTATATATATATATTATTTTTTGTCCTTCCTAAGAATGACTTATTCAAATGACATGTTTGAATAACTGATTGGTAAGGTAACAAACTCATTGTCTTTGGAAATTCCTGTAGAAGTGATGCTGATAACACTTGAGGCAAAATTATTATCGTGGACCAGCAAATATGAGACTATAATTTATTTATTTATTACGTTTAATAATATCTAGGGTTTGGTACTATTGTTGACCAACAATTCCAATAATGTCATTAATGTTTCTACTTTTTTTTTCTTCTAAAAAAATTAAATATTATTCTCCAGTCTTTTCAATTTGTCATATTTTTATATCTTTTGTCGCATAGTTAATTGGAATATTTGGTTTTTATTCATTAATTTATACTTGATTTTCTTAATTTTAATTCATGAAAATAAATCATTTTACGTTAGTAATATTAGTCCTCTTCTCAATCCCTATTGATATTCTAAATTTTAAATTGAAATATTTCCTTAACGTTACTAATAGTAGCTTCTCCTCTCAATTCCTAATAATTCTCTAAATTATAATTTATCAAAAAAAAAATTAATTAATTTAGTATTTGTGATTTCTCCTCTGATTCCATATTGATTTTGTGAATTTTTATTTATTAATGTTTTGTAATAATATTTTCTTCGCTCAATCCCTATTAATTTTCAAGGATTTCAATTTATGAAAAATAATATTACGTTAGTAATAGTATCATCGATTTCGGATTGAATCTCTTTCCAAGTCGATTGAACTCGGTTAATATTGAATAAATAACATCAAAATGAAATTTTAAATAAATTTCTATTTAATACAATTGAACAAGCCAAATATAAGCTCGTGATTAAATTTTTTTCAGAAAAGTTCCTACCAACCTTCTACACATACAATAATGTTTACCTTGATATTTATTTTGACCAAATTATAAATTTATTTAAAAAGCATGAATCTCAAAACTGATAGCCCAAATCCCAAAGCCAATTGGAGTCCATTCATGAAAAGAAAATAGCCCAATAAATATGGTAAATATATATATATATAATGTTAAATTTGAAATCAATATTTAGGGATGTTAACGGACGAATTTGAAAAAGAAATCCAATCTCCATCTCCGTCCCTACCAAAGAACGGGGACAAAATTGTCACCATTTCCGTCCCCAAAATTTTATTTTAAAAATATTATTTATATTAAAATATATAAATTGAATACAATATTTAATGACATTCTAAATATTATATATATCATAATAATATAAATTTGATATTTTTGTAATTTACCGCATCAGATCCCCGCGAAAAACCGAGCAGAGAGTATAATCTCCATCCCCGCCCGCAGGGATAGAAAATCCGGGATTCTCCGTCCTGTTTGGGGTAAATCCCCACGATGATGGAGAATCTCTGCCCACTGACGATCTACCCATATCGTTCCATAAGACGACTCGACTTACAACGGAACTAACCCATTTTATCTGTGCTTATTATTTTAAAACCACATAAACTACGATTGTGAACGGTCGATCAAAATATCATAGTCCAACGACTTGAGATAACCCTCAATATACATACATTCCTATTATTAATATTCATTATAGTATTTGCTTATAATTCCACGCAAAGACGTAAAAAAGTATCACCAATCTGTAGAAAACAAAATTACGAATATGATTTTAAAAATAAATAAAGAAAAAGACTTAAAAAGTAAAAATAAAAAGAAATAAAATTGAGAGAAGAGATTATAAGTCGGTCGTCGGCTGATCTTAGCCTTCGCCGACCATATATAATCTTACGTACTTTCCCCATCTTTCTCCCTCATCCATAAAAGATACTCTTCTATATACACTCACAGCTTCACATTCTCATCTCCCTATTAACTTAGCCTTCGTCTTTCTTGATTTATTTGTTTCAATTTCCCCCTTTTTTTTCTGGGTTCTTCCGTGGAAACTTTTTGGTAAAAAAAGCGGGGGACCCCTTTTGTGTTGTTTGATTTTTATTTCTATAATCCGTAGTTCGATTACATCATGGGCTGTTTGATTGAATCGAGCACCGTTTCGACTCAGAGTGGGCAATTGTTTGTAGAGAGTGGGTACAGAGAGAATTTGCAGATTAAGAAAAAGAAGCGCAGATCCAAACAATCGAAGCAGAATTCTTCTCTTTCTGGTAATAATTTTCGTCTGTCTTGTCTGATGATTTCGATTTACGCTCTGCTTCAGTGTTTTAGTTGATATACGTTTTCTTAATGTGAATTTCGTTGGGCATCGTTTCATTTCATGTCGGTTGAAGGATAGGTCTTCGATGAATCGTGAAAAGGGGGATTTTTTTTTTTTTTTCTCTTTTGACTTAATTTTGCCAAGTTAATGTTTAGCTATGTTTACAGATTGGGAATGGATGTATTTAAGCTTATCATTCATTACTAAGCTGTTACGTCCAATTCTAACAGTGTAAAAGGAGAGTCTTGCTAAGATATGAAGCTTCGATCAATCATATTAGCCTTTTTGTTGTTTCTTAGTTTTGTTTCCTCACTTTTACACGCTTATGATTTCTATTTCAAGAGGATGGAAGTTACTGTTTTAGACATTCTCGATCGAATTGTGTATCAATCCAAGTGCTCTTCGAACGTTTGCATTTCAAGAATATATATATATGTATGTATATATATATATTATATACCTAAATCTATAAATTATATTGTTGCTTGACTGATTTGATCGATTCTTTTGGACCCTTTGTAGCTTGTAGTTCGGCGAGTGAAATATGTGTGGATGAGTCTTCTCCATTAGAACCTTGCTCATCATTTTCAACCGATGTGATTGTAAATGGAACTCAACCTTCAAGAGAGCAAAAAACAATTGTTAGTTCAGCAGCCGTGAAGGAACACGAAATGGGAAGTAATCTGCAAAACCAACAATCGTCTCCTTGTGAAGTTAATGATGTAATAATTACCAATCCAACCTCTGTGGTTGAAGTAAGAAAAGTGCCTGTGAGCTCTGTTATGTTGCGACGCCCAATCGATTCACGGAAGTATTATCCCGCTTATTGGTCTGAAGAAGCTGTCAGTAGAGCCGTTGAGGTGTGTTTGATATAAATATGACTGTGCTAACTGCTATGGATATACTGTTTCTATAGAAACTTTTTTACAGCGTTTTGATTAACTTCTTTCATCCACGTGCAGAAAGGTGAGGTGTTGATAGCGTTATTTCGCGTCAATGCTCACAACAAACTCGAGGTTCGTATTTTTCTCATCTCATCATCATTTATCTATGTATAACATATATATATATAGATATAGAGCTTAGATTTGACTGAGAATGAGGTCAATGATATCAGGCTTACTGCAAGATCGATGGACTTCAAACAGACGTGCTCATTAGTGGATTGAGCGCTCAAAACAGAGCAGTATGTTAAACCTCTTTCACCCATGTTTTGGCAGCTTGCACCCTTTCTATTTTCTGATACGATGTCTCCTATCAAACCCCTCTTGTTTGTTGGAGTTATTACATTGCATGATTTATCCCATTATATCTCTATCCATGTTATAATTTCTAGTACATATTTATGATAATTGCTATTTCTTGAACTGTTATTACAGATGGAAGGAGATACAGTAGCTATCGTCATCGATCATCCATCGTTGTGGCAGAAAATGAAAGGTGCTACCGAGACTTCGAGCAGTTCACCGTCACGCAGTAATTCTGGTGAAGATGCTACGGTTTTGAATAACTGCACGAGTTCTGTTGATGATGCTGCATTGTCCGAAAATGGACAATCAACTTCAGATAGTAATTACATAAATGGGGTCTCAAATAATCTTTGCATCAGTGATATTGACATCGAGTCTTTGAGTTCATTAGACAAGCTATGCGCCCTAACAAGTTCTCTCCCATCGAAGAGACCGACTGGTCGAGTCCTGGCGGTTATGGAATGGTCTCGACGCAGAGACAGAATAGTTGGTTTTCTTAACGTGAAGCAATGGATTTATAACAGGGAAAGCAGGAGAAAGAGCTCATCGAAGAACAGACCTCAGCATTCAGATCTTAACCATGGTTATGTTGTATTAAATCCAACTGACCCCAGATTTACCAAGGTCACTGTTTCCTTCGAAACCCTTCCGAAGAAGATCAAGAAACGTCTCGAATCCGGCGATCTAACGGTCGAAAATGAGCTGGTCGCTGCACGAGTCGTCGATTGGGCAGAAGAGTGTAATAATCCCGAGGGACAAGTCACTCGAGTTTTTGGCAAAGGTAGTGACGTTGAAGCCCAGATAGCATCCATTTTATTCGAGAATGCAGTCGAAGCTTCAGAATTTTCTCCCGAGGTGCTCTCTTGCCTGCCCTCGACTCCTTGGGCAGTGCCCGAACAAGAATTGAAGGCCCGAAGAGACTTGAGAAACATGTGTGTATTCACCATAGACCCTAAAACAGCTAGTGATCTAGATGACGCCCTTTCAGTTCAGAGGCTATCGGACGGTGTTTATAGGGTCGGAGTTCACATAGCTGACGTGTCGTACTTTGTCCTGCCCGAGACAGCTCTAGACGTGGATGCTCAGATTAGTTCGACAACTGTTTATTTATTACAGCGAAAGCTGCACATGTTGCCCCCCATGCTTTCAGACGATCTGGCATCACTTAATCCAGGAGTGGATAGGCTTTCTTTCTCTATTTTCTGGGATATTAGTGGCCATTCCGGCGCAGTTATAAACCGATGGATCGGTCGAACTGTAATAAAGTCTTGCTGCAAGCTCTCTTACGAGCATGCTCAGGAGATTATCGAAAATAAAGGCACCAACCTTACACATTCGCCTCCATTACACGGGCAGTTTCAGTGGTCAGATGTAGTGGAGTCTATTACAAACCTTCGTGAAATCGCAAGAATTTTAAGAGAGAATCGAGTTAAAAACGGTGCTTTGACGCTCGATTGCCCTAAAATAAGTTTCTTCTTTGACAAAGAAGGCCTACCATACGACAGCGCTATGTCCGAGCGTATCGATTCGAACTACTTAATGGAGGAGTTCATGCTGTTGGCTAACACTACAGTTGCAGAAGTTATTACCAGGGCATTCCCTACTTGTGCTTTACTGAGGAGACACCCCGAGCCTAACCCAAGAAAGCTTAAGGAGCTGCAGTCCTTTTGCAACAAGCACGGTCTGAATTTGGACATTTCATCCTCGGTGGCCATACGCCGCTCGTTCGAACTCATACGAGAGGAGCTCAGAAATGACTCCGTGCTGTTCGATATCCTCATGTCCTATGCTGCCAAGCCTATGCAGCTGGCGAGTTACTTCTGTAGCGGAGACTTCGACGACGAAGGAGATCGATCTCACTATTCTCTGGCGATTCCTCTCTACACTCACTTCACTTCTCCTCTTCGTAGATATTCAGACATTGTTGTGCATCGAACTTTAGCTGCTGCTTTAGAAGTAGAAGAGATCTACTCGAAAGTTGCATTGAGTGGCAGTAGATGCTTTACTGGGTTGTCTTTTGATAAAGATGTAATAGAATCCGTCGAGGCTCGAGAAGCTTTGATTATGGCTGCGTTGAAGCACGGTATACCTTGTGGTGAATCTTTGGCTGCCGTCGCTGCTCACTGTAATGAAAGGAAGCTGGCTTCGAGACACGTGCAGGATTCGATCGATAGGCTTTACATGTGGGCCCTGTTGAGGAGAAAAGAGGTATGTTAGTCTTTGTGCACGGAGGATTCGACCCTCTTTACTAACTTTAAAAAGGATAATTGCATAATCATCCTTCAACTTATACCCGATTTGCAATTGCATTGCATCACATTCTTTCAATTATACCAATTAATTGCATGGACTTCTCCAAAATAGACCAGCAGAGATTTCCGGCAAAGCCAACTTAAGACCGACCTCCAAAGTACACATGTTTACCATGTAAGCTTTTGGGTTGTCAAGCTGTCTTTTTTGTGTGCCATGTCAGCTGCCTTTGCGGGAAACCTATGCCGGTGTACTAAATTGCAAAAAAAAAAAATGGAAATTTCATGTAATTGATTGCGAGAATTGAAAGAATGCGATGCAAACGAACCCTTTTGAAATATTATTCTCAGATATCATGTTAATTTGATCGGTTTCCATTTCTTGATAGAATTGTGTGTTGATTTATATTTAATTCATTCGAACCTCTTCTTCTGCAGTTATTATTTACGAAGGCTAGGGTTCTTGGCCTCGGTCCACGGTTCATGTCTATATACATCCCAAAACTAGCCGTTAGTATTCTTTTTCCATTCTTTTTACACACACACACACACACATGCTTTTTCTTGACATTAAACACGGCTTATTTGTTTGTTGCTCAGATCGAACGGCGCATACACTACGATGAAGTTCAAGGCCTAAAAGTTGAGTGGCTCGATGCTACAACAACCCTTGTGCTGAGCCGACGTATAACTACTACTACGACTAATAGGGCTGCTAATTATAACAATAATAATAAGTGGGCCATGAGAAGGAACAGCCCCGACAAACTCAAAAGGACACTAGAAGAGGTTGCGCTGATTGTTAATCCATCCGAGCTCGATGACCAAGAAACTAGCGACGATTATGGCAATGAAGGAGGCGAAACAGATAATGTTTTTGAACCAGCATGTTTTCCTCTTACACTGAACGTCCTTTCGACCGTTTCGGTGGCTTTGCATGCCGTCGGTGGTGATGACGGGCCGCTCGATATCGTCCCGAGGTTGTACGTGTGCTCGTATCTCGATTGATTGGTTGGTTTTGTTTCTTTTCGTTTCGGCTGAGAGATAATGAAGTAATGTGGTGCTGATGGTGTCTTGTGTTATGATATTATTGTAATAACACCTGGTGTAAGGATCCTAGCTTTCTCCAGCTGTTTAGATCTTTTTATTTTAGTTTCTTTTTTTTTTTTCCGCCCGTTTTTTTGGATTTATTCTTGTCTACCAAGTGAGAAATTAACTCAACTTCGTTAGATTTCGATATGTCATGTTTCAACTCAATAGGATAGAGAAGAATGTGGGTTTTTTTTTTAATAATTTTAAATAAACTATCTTGAAAATATATAAATGGTCCCAAGAAGGGGATTATGGGTATGATTTTACTTGGTCACCTTGACATTAACTTTTGTTGTGGCTTGGGATGATACACACAGACTAAGATGATTCATTCTTGTTAGAACTTGGAGTCGTTCCGTAGCTGAGTTTAACTTCGATTCAGACTGGGCTTAATTGTCTGAACTTGGAACAATACACATTGATAAGAAAGATTAGTCTCACTGAAAGCCAAGATTGTCCTACAACAAGTTTATATTCGATTCAAACTGAATTTAATTATAGACTACATTGTGCATTATGTTCTAACGGCTAAAATATAATTCTCAATTCTCTTTTAAAAAGTGCTATCTCAAATCTCTTGAACAAAAAAAGGCCAATATATATTATATATAATTATATTTTTCCTAAAGTAGAGATCCCAAGGAAAATTAAATTATTTTCATGGAGATTGTATTGTACTAGTATAAAGTCAACGATACGAAAGCAAAGAGTCAAAGGCTTGCTCAGGTGCGCGTAGGAGACTACGTTATTTTCCAGAGGGCCTTTGTCTGAACTGGCCCAACATACGATGACGTGGCATGATATCATTGGCAGCTGCTAAACCTTGTTGCGTGGCGCTGATGACCTTCATCTCAAACCCCACTCGCACGCACCCACGCGCCTCCTTACACTCATATGTCAACGCCTTCCCATTTAAAAAAATAAATAACAAATCCTCTTTGGGAAAAAAAGACAACTGTGCTTGAGATTCTCAAATCATTATATATATATATTTTAATCTTTATTCATCTCTTCCCTTACGAAATCACCGAGATGAAAACCGCGAGCAAGTTATGGGCTTTGATGCTAGCGGCGGCGGCGGCGGCGGTCCTCCCGGCGGCGCGTGGGTTATGGATGGACTTGCCAAACTCAGGTCCGAAGTGCGTGTCCGAAGAATTGAACAGTAAAGTCGTCGTTATGGGCGACTATTACGCCTTCATTGGGGATCAAGACGATTGGAACAACACAATCAATCCCACAATCTCCGTTAAGGTTTGTGATTTTTTTCTTTTCTTTTTTTTTTTTTTATTTTATTACCAGCTTGTAATGTTTCTCCCATTTTTCCTTGGGCTCGAAGTGATTCTAAGCTATGGCGGATTTCTTATGGCGCGTTTGGTACGAAGAATTCATGTGTGGAAAGCACGACGAAAAATTAAGTTAGTGTATCGATAAATGACACTTTACGCTTCGACCGCCGTAGCTTCGCACCTTTCATTTTCTTTCTTTTTTATAACCGAAATCTGTATATCAAACGCAGTCTTAGTGGTTTGATTTTTTTTCAAGGGTTTGGGAACAAATTGAGTTGGTTTGAGTTTTGTGTAAGAAAACCTAAAGTACATTGTCTCTAGGAAACTGTATTACTGCGATTTTGTTATTGCATAAAAGCAGCTGTAATAACCTTCGAATTCGCTTGTCTCAGGTCAATTCTCCGTACGGGAACGAACTCCACCGCAGCGAGAAAACCCGCCATGGTCAGTTCGCCTTCACGACGACCGAAGCTGGCTCCTACATGGCGTGCTTTGCGGTCGATGGCGATAATCATGGTAATAAGAAGGTTACGGTTGGCATAGAATGGAGGGTCGGGATTTCCGCTAAGGATTGGGACTCGGTTGCAAAGAAGGAAAAGATTGAGGTGAGTTTTTTTCTTAGGCTCTTTGAGTTGATTATATCGTCTCCTCTCTTTGGCGTTTTCTCGATTTGATGTTTTCGTATGTCAAATATGCGCTTTGATTTTAGGGTTTGGAGCTCGAGTTCAAGAAGCTCGAAGAGAACGTTCAATCCATTCACGGGAGGCTCCTCGACCTGATGAACAAGTAAGCCCGAATTCAAACTTATATGTTCTTTTTCTCGCATTCGAAGTAAATTTAATTTTAGTCCTATAACTTTCACGTAATTCGCTTTCGTCCTCTGACTTGCCTCTGTCCAAAACTAGTCTCGTATGTTAACGCCATTTATCATAATTAGTCTTTTTTTTATAATTATTCAAATCGTTTTTCTATTGCGTCGGACAAGAAAAAATGCAATTATTTCAACAAGCACGTTCGTTAAATTTGTATAGAGTGAAAAGACTATTTATGATAAATGCTCGAAAAACTACAAAAATGACAATTTATAATAGATGGTGCAAACATACTTCACTACTTCTGGACATGGACAAATTAGAGGACGAAAAACAACGAATTTTGTGAAGTTTATAGGACTAGAATTTTAGTCACCGCTATACATACTGAACTAGTTTTGGACATGTATTAGTTAGAGCACAAAAGCGAATTTCGTGAAAGTTATAGAACTGAAATTTGAGTTATTCCACTCGCATTTCTTGCCTACGTCAAATCGGTTACTTGTTTTTTTTTTTTTTGTTTAAATTCGTTAGTTTCGTTCTAAAACACAACTAGATGACTGAACTCATGGTTCATCCCAACCCTATGATTTCTTCTTGAACTCAAATCAGACGACGGTGAGTCAAACAACATGCGATAGCACATGAGATCGAAGCTGCTTTTGTACCATGTTTGAAGCAAAACCAACATTAGGAAATCATGGTTTCGTCGGCCTAACGATAGTTGTACTTTCGTAATGGTATATATTTTTTTTTTGGAAGTTTTCTTACACTGACGTACATACAGAGAATGGGACATGAGCCAAGTGAGCGAAAAGACGAACGAAAGAGTGGCGAAGTACGGCATGATGTCCCTCGGAGTCTGCATCGTCGTTTCGGGCCTGCAGATATGGTACTTGAGAAGATACTTTAGGAAGAATAAGCTTATCTGAATGTTTTAGGGTAAGTAGCAAAGAGGGAGATAAAGATTGCACACACATTTCACAGTTGGGTAATAAAAATGGTGTGTAATATTTTCTTGGTACTATTGTCCATTACAGAGGGTGATCAAGTAACAAAATCGTACTATTTTAGTGTTTTTTTTTTTTTTTACTACGGTTCGGTTATGATTTGTCGAATCTGAAATAGTGAAGTTGCGGTCGAAACCGTCACTCAAATTTTATTTATTATTATAAAAAATATAGAATATGAACCATTGAAGTGGCTGTTGGAACCATTGGTTTTGGTTTATTATGGTTTTTCGACTATTTTTTTAAAAGAAAAAAAAAAAGTGAACCGTGAACTGACGATTTGAACCGAAATTAGAACCGAAATCTTTGGTTTCAAACCGTAAACCGTGAACTTTTTGTCGATGTCTATTTATTTATAATGACCCCAAGAGATTTTAAATAGTGCATTCCTTTAGTAAATTTTCTTCCCTAAAATGTGGCAAAATAACAACTAAATTATTTTAGATTTATTTAATTTTTTTTGTAAAAGAAAAGAAAAATGATAAAGGTGAATTCAGTGCACATTGCATCAGCTATGTCATGACTTATCATGACACACGAATATATGCCAAAAAAAAATATATATATATAATTAAAAAAAAAAAATATGTGTGATGATCACTCACGAGTAGCCGCGTAACATACAATAATTGTTTCATATATTTTACTATTTATTATAATCAGAAATTCTCAACGGTTCCATCTAATTAATTTGTGTGGAAAAAGTCTTAGCAAGTATGAAAGCACCTAAATTAAAATCATGGAAAAAAGAATCGTACCCTCTTTTAAGTATCAAAGAAAAATCTCACATATTCGCATAAACAGATTAGATATCGCAATATGTCATATTCTATAACTCTTCATCTTCCATATAGCAAGAAAAATTAAATATTCATATATATATATATATTATATAAATAGTTTGATGATTAAGCAACACAAAGGCATCTGATAGACAGACAAAGTGGTGCTTATTCAGATATTCGAACACCTGATACTAATAAATTGAGTCACGAGGCACTTTTACCTCTCAAGCAAAGTTTTGGCCGTCAAAGAAATCAAAACCCCACATTCATAAAATATTACATATAAATTAAAAAGACCTTTTTAAAGTATATATATATATATATTATATGTATAATATAAAAAAAAAAAAAAAAAAAAAAACAAGTGGTCGGCACATAATATCTCCTTAGGTCATGAATTAGATTCCACTTGGATTTCTTGACTTTCGTAGGCTGTGTGCATTTAAGACGTTACCCATATATCAGAAGGAGTAATCGTAATGGAAGGCTTTATTACTGAGGTTTAGATTCACTTCCGCTTGGAAGTCATGATCATCTCATACCCGACAATTGAGGTTTTGATTAAGTCTGATGGAAAGCCATGGTCGTCTCTATAACCGACGTTGGGGTTTAGATTCGTTTCACACTGAATTTAGTTAGAATGTTTCGACTATGATTTTGGAGAAGTAAAAAAAAAAAAAAATACATATATATATATATATATATATTTAAAATCTTAGTGTCCAAAATAACATAGATTCTTGTTTTAGTGAAAGCTAGAGCTACCATGCAAAATGTGTATAAAAGGCCATTCCTCTGTTCATTCATTCATTCCCATAGAACAAGCTTGGCAGAGAAAGAGAAGGAGAGAGAGATGAACTCAAAGTGTGCAGCCATTGCAGCAGCTATCAACAAGATGAAGCCATACATGGCTATGATATCACTACAGTTTGGCTACGCTGGAATGTACATAATTACCCTCATCTCTTTCAAGCATGGCTTCAGCCATTGGATCTTAGTCGTCTATCGCCACGCTTTTGCCGCTTTACTTTTCGCACCCGTCGCATATTTTCTCGAAAGGTACGTAGGCACAAGTTCGTCTTACGATCATTACCACTTTTTTTTTCGGACAACGCTCGCCGAATACGACGTCTCGTTTGTTTGTTGTCAGGAAAATACGACCTCGGATGACTAAATCGGTCTTCTCCAAGATAATGATTCTCGCCTTCTTGGAGTAATGTCCTAATCATCATCGATCACTTCGTCGTCGTAAATATATATAAGCGCCGGAAAATCGATAAATTCCTTTTATATATGTATATATATGTATGTATAGGCCTGTGTTGGACCAGAACTTGTACTACGTCGGACTTCAGTACACATCGGCGACCTTTGCGTCGGCCACGGTTAACATTCTCCCGGCCACTACGTTCATCATGGCCGTTATTTTCAGGTATAATATAGCGCATTTTAAGCGCTTAAAGGTAACTTAGCATCGAGGGGACACATTTCATACAGAAGCAAAAGTACGTAGTAGCAGGCTGAGTGACTTAGCAAGGCCAGGCCACTGTCGCGACCCCCTAATTATACTAAGGTTTTTTTTTTTTTTGCGTCTAAGTAGGAACTATCGTGCCGGGCAATGACCTACCCTCGCCCGCTGCTGTCCTAGTCAGCCTGCCGGCCCGGCCTCACTATATAGATAGTTTGAGTGATTGTACTTGATGTACATTAATATACATATATCCATATTTTTTTCAGGCTCGAAAAGCTTAACCTAAAAAGGATGCACAGCCTAGCCAAGATAATCGGCACGTCGATCACGGTCGCCGGAGCGATGATCATGACCTTGTACAAAGGCCCGGCGGTGGACATCCTATGGTACTCACACGGCGACAACCACCATGGAGCCGCCGCTGCCGCCTCCCCGATCGGCGGAGCCGATCAGCACTGGGCCGCCGGCACCGTCATGCTGCTCAGCTGTATCGTGGGCTGGTCGGCGTTCTTCATCTTACAGGTCGAATATTAATCACCGATATAATTCGAGTCGAACTAACGTGCATCACCTGAATATTAGTTAAAATAATCGTTATTTCTTACCTACTTACTACATGCCGCCAGAACAAGACGTTGGAAGAGTACCCCGCGCAGCTGTCGCTAGCGTCCTTAGTCTGCTTCATGGGAATGGTCGAAGGCGGGATCGTGGCTGTAATAATGGAGCGCAACCACGCAAGCGCTTGGGTTATCGGCTTCGATTCTAGGCTTCTTGCAGCTGCTTATTCCGTGAGTATATATGAATGCTCGAGATAAAAATATATAAAATTTAAATATTATACACTTCTTACAAGGTAAAATTTTTAGGTGAAATGGTCATTTAACATGGTATCAGAGCCCAATTTTCGTACGAATCCTCATGACCACCCATTTAAGAAAATTCTATGTTTAAGGTTAGATAAAAAAATCAGCTTAGACGTATGACACTAAAATATGGTCTATTATATCCTACCTAGTTGGATAATAACAAATAAACTCCATTGAGATGTTGATACAAAGGCCAAAAAAATTTTGTTTTGTTTATGTGTCACAATTTGGTGGAGTTGAGTAAGTGTATCAACATGGGTAGGATAATGGTGATTTTAAAATATATAAAATGAATATTTAATGTCTTCCCTACAACATTAACTTTTTAAGTGAAGTGGTCGTTTAACTATGAAGTTTCATTTTTTTATTTTTTTTTTGTTTTTATGAATGTTTATGTCGTTTGAATCGACTTTCTTCGCCTACCGCCGAACTAGGGAATCGTTTGCTCGGGAATAGCTTATTACGTACAAGGTAAGGTGAACAAGGTTCGAGGGCCCGTCTTCGTGACCGCCTTTAGCCCTTTGAGCATGGTGATCACCGCCGTTTCAGCGGCCGTGATCTTAGCCGAGCAAATCCATCTCGGAAGGTAATTATCGCGGCGAAGTTTATTATTCGAAGATTTTCGAGCAAGAATGCTTATTATTACATATTCGTACATTTGGTCGTTTTTTTCATTACAGCTTAGTCGGAGCAGTGATCATAGTCTTGGGGCTTTACGCTGTCGTTTGGGGCAAAAGCAACGAGAAATCTGCTTCAGACGAGCTTTCTCATGGAGAGAGTGGTGATGGCCGCCAACTGCCAGTTGTTGCTTGATTTTGTGTTGGACCGTAAGAGCATAATGGGCCGTATGGGCCCATTCTAAATAAATGCCTAAAGCCCAATAATTGTGGCTACTTGTTTTCCGCACGTGTCAAAATTTTCAATGGAGGAATTGGAGTCATTTCTTTTTCTTTTAACTTTGGTGCGTTTGATATGCAAAATTCGGTAATGAAAAGAAAAGAAAAGATGTAGCGGTACAACGTTTGGAGCGTGGAGTATAATTGTTTTATGCGCTAACTTAGTTTTCGTCGTGCTTTTCACATACGAATTTCGCATAAGAAACGTTATCTAAGATAAAAAAAAAAATTTGAAGGCAAACGACAAAAGATGTATTTTATTTACTCCAACGCATCATCATCATCATCATCATCATCTTTATTATTATTATTATTATTATTATTATTATTATTAGGCTAGTGATAGTTGTTATATTGGCACGTGTTCGAAATAGTTGTGGTCCTAAAATTAGTTCCAAAAATAAAAACCTTAAATTATTTCTAGTTCCATGTAAGCACGCTTCGATTAAGTTCATTCGTAACATAATCTGAACTTTATTATCGACTATGAGACGACTTCTAGCGAGACTAATCGCCCTTACTTGTAGTGTCTCATGTCCACAAAACTATAATAATCTAGGAGTTGAAGGAGGATTCACTTTTTTTTTTTATCCGAATGTACGATTCACTTTGACTCCATTAAATATATGGAGAACTCGACCACTTAACATATCACATGCTGACTTAAGTTTTTTTTTTTTTTCTTTTAAATTTATAGAGAAGGCAAGAACCCCAAGTGAATGCAACTCTAAAATTCATTTAAAAAATAAATAATAAACAAAAATTAAAAATAAAAATGAAAAAGACACACAGTGACACAAACTAAGGCCAAGGCCAAGTGCTAATTAGAGAAAGCAAAGCTTTTTTCGTGGATTCATCTCCTCCATCACATTGATATCCAAACTTGTGTGATTCTTAAACCATTTCAAATACTTATTATTACTCATCATCTCCCTTCAACAGTTTTTACCACTCACAGTGTTCTTCTTCTTCTTCAGACAGTAACAATGGCTGCTCAAGCTATGCTGCTCAGCAGCCATGTAAGAACAGCCGAAAACAAGCTCATCGACAGACTGAAACCAAAGCAGCAGCCCTTGACGTCTCAGTTTCGATCGCCGCCACGAAGCAACAGCCTTAATCCACCTTCATCTTCATCGTCGAGGACTCGGATTGTTTCCCTCTTCAAGCCGAAAACCAAGGCTGCTCCGCCCGTAAGTATATTACAAGAAGATCATCAGTTACTGTGTAATGACTTTTCACATTTCTGATCAGTAATTCAATTCATTTACACTACAGGCCAAAGAGGTGAAGCCGAAGCCTAAGGTCGAAGATGGCATCTTCGGAACCTCAGGTGGGATAGGCTTCACCAAGCAGAACGAACTCTTCGTCGGCCGCGTTGCTATGATCGGCTTTGCGGTTAGTTCATTTCATTTCATTTCATATTATGCTCATTTGTATGTTGTTAAATGATGATCTAACCTAAAAGCTGGCAGCGTAACATATTTTAATTTTATATATTTTACTTCCAACACGTCTCCTTTAGCTTTAAACGGAATTTTTTTCTTAGCCTTAGACGTGTATTTCTTATTTTTACGGATGGCCATAAGGTTTCGTATCCATAACCTCTTAGCCTGATGATACCATGTTAATTAAATGACTACATCACCTAAAATGTAAGTTTGCATGGAACATATTATATTTTAATTTTATATATTTTACTACGATTATATATCCATCTATATAAATATACATGCAGGCATCTCTACTCGGGGAAGCATTAACAGGAAAAGGCATACTATCACAGCTCAACTTAGAGACGGGAATCCCCATATACGAAGCCGAGCCTCTCCTTCTGTTCTTCATCTTATTCAATCTCCTCGGAGCCATCGGGGCTTTAGGAGACCGTGGTCGGTTCGTCGACGATCCTCCTTCGGGTCTGGAGAAGGCTGTTATAGCCCCGGGAAAAGGCTTTAGGGCAGCCCTCGGGCTCGGAGAATCTGGTAATGACAATCTAATAATCTAACTTAATTAGCCAAATGATGGTCGTGCATACGTATGTTGAGAGTATTTGTTATGGATTTACTAGTATGTTCGTCCCGTAAGTTCATCTAATTTACAAAATTGAAGTTTAAGGATACTAACTTTAAAAATTGAAGCAATTTAAGGGCAAAATGCGTCAGAAACCTAACTGTGTCCTTAACTTGCAATCAGTTTTGTAATTTAGTGCCCTTAAATTACAACTCCCTAAGTTAAGATGTCATGAAACTGTCACGTAGAATTAACCTCCAAATAAGAAGCACGTAGGCTTTATTCTCAAATTATTTGGTAATAGGGGACCACGTATCGAAATTCCGACAAAAAATTATGTTTCCAACGCATTGTTTCCTGAAATTGCTTCAATTTTGAAAGTTAGTATCCTTAAATTGCAACTCATAAGTCGGGATCCAGTGTCACTTCTCACACTTAAAAGAATGAAAAAAGTAGCTTAGTCATATGCTATTGTGTTCAGGGCCTTTGTTTGGATTCACAAAGTCAAACGAGCTGTTCGTCGGGAGGCTAGCCCAGCTCGGGATTGCGTTTTCGATCATAGGAGAGATTATTACGGGGAAAGGAGCACTCGCGCAGCTCAACATCGAGACAGGCGTCCCCATTAACGAGATCGAGCCTCTTCTTCTGTTTAATGTGGCTTTCTTCTTCTTTGCTGCTATTAATCCTGGTACTGGCAAATTCCTCACTGATGAGGAGGACAATTGAATGTAATAATGAAGAAAGAATATATATTGTATGTAAATTAGTGATACGGGCCTTTTTTTAATGTTTGTTTTAATGTTCGTAAAAATTTTCCATATTGGTGATTATAATGGGCTATTTAGCTCATCTGTATGTATTCTTCCAGAAATTTTATGTTAGTTTTTTTTTTTTTTAAAAAACGCTTTTTAGACATGTTATAATAGGTTTAAATATTTTTTTTACTCATGTAATTTAGGGGGATAAGCATTATAGACATCGAATTTAAGGGTTGGCATTATAGGAACATCAAATTTCAAAATTAAGCAATATAGGGCGTTGAAACCCTAGATTTTGCCCCCAATTCTTGAGTTTCAGCTTATAATCTAGGGTTCCGGCGAAATTTATGGTTGTCATTATACGGACAATAACTTTCTGAATTAAGCAATTTTGGAACAAAATCTGAAATTCTGACATATAATGTCTCAAAATTGGTTAGTTTTTAAAGTTATTGTCCGTATAATGTCACTCTAAATTTGATGTCCCTACAATGCCACCCTCCCTAAATTACTGGACTAAAAAAGTAATTAGGTATACTCCATATAACCAAAATGTTTCTCAGACATGCTCTCAAACCTCATACTCACACACAAACGAGAGACAGAGAGAGAGAGAGAGAGGAGAGAGAGAGAGAGATGCCTTTATAAAAGCCAATTGAGGCTAATGTTGCCGAGCCAAATCAAGAGTGGGAACTGAGCCAAGGCGATGAAGAGGAGAAGATAGTGATGCCTGCTCGAATCGTAACTCCTCACCTCTGCGAAAAGGACTCGCTTCATCGTCTTAACCAAGAAAATCCCCATGCACAAGCACGTCCACGGCAGAAGAAAGTAGTAAGCGTAGCCCCACAGTAGTTTTCCCAAGAGGGCGAGAGACAGCCCCGTGAATGTGTAGCCAGCGTACGCCACTATGTCGAGCAGAGGGGCCTCGCCGCTGCCCAATGAGAATAGCGTCATTTTCAGTAAGGCTACTTGGAAAGCCCATCCGACGACTCCCTTTGCAAATAGCCAGTTTAGAGCTTCCGGGCTAAACCTGCCGTGTTCAAATACACATATTACATTGCTTGGCATAGACGTTTATGTGATGAGCAAGTAAAGAAATGAATGAATGGTGGAAATATTAAAGAAGAATGCTCGCAGAAACTAGACAGAAGATTAGAATGATATAAGGTAGTATGTATAAATTCACATTATTGCTTACAAGAAGATATCAAGTGCAAAAGAGCGATTCGAAAAATATGAGAAAGCACGGAAAAATCAACTGAATACCTATAGAAGTTACTCCCAAGAACCAACCTAGATCTTGGAGTGGGGAAAATTTAATATCCTGAGAGAGAGAGAGAGAGAGGCTTACTTTCCATGAAAACCTAATGATAATCCCGCAAGAACCACGTAAGTGCCGAATGCCATGAATGGAATGTATAAGTCTGGAGCATTTATGTCGTAAATGGGGGGCTTGTATGAGAGTCTGCCACCAACTGGTTCTGTGATTCTTGTCCAATGGCCCTGAATAGTATTTTAAGATAGTAATACAACTGCCAACACATTGCCGCAAAGAAGAAGAGAGAACGGCTCGGCTATTAACTGAACAATAAAAAAGATATTCTTACCCGGTGAAGAAACGGGAAAAGAACGACCTTCAATTTGTTCTTCACATAATGGTCATTGACCTGGAAATAGTATTGAGGGTCGGAAAAGTACCTGCTGATCTGTTCGCAAAACAGGTTAGTGAGACAGCAAAACGATTTTATAGATAAAAAATTCATATTCGAGGGGAGATTTGTAAAAGAAGATCCCTCAGTCTAACGAGGACATCACAAACAATGCCTAATCATTAAACTTACATTACTCTGCACATATTCAGAGCTAGATCCTAAAATCTTCTCGCCATAAGCACCAAGTCCGCCTCTAATGAATCCTGAACTCCCACCATAGAAAGCATTACCAAAGGGGTTTTGCTGCGGATTAGGAGGACGAGGCACCCCGGGCTGTGCTCCAAGGTTATCATACATTTCTAACACAAATATGCCGAAGTCTGCATACAGACAATGACATCAGAGCAATACTATTTAGGCAGCAAGAAAGGTAGAAAAGCAATGAAAGAACCATATAAAACTCAATGATTGATCTCAAAATCGCTTTATTAGAAAAAGAAAGAAAATATATATGAAGGCTCTCCTTAAATAGCTAAAAGCACACCAGATCAAATTTCAAAGAGCTTAACCTGCGAAGATCGATAAACTTGATTAGAGAAAAACAAAAAAGATGATTCAGCTAACAAATGAGTTGAAAATATCCAAGATAATCTCGCTGATAGCACTGAGCTCAAATTCAACAGCAATCATGTTTGTTAAAACTGGACCCATTAATAATCAGAGATACGAAATACTACACTTTCAGCCCTACTTAGATCCAAACCCAACCAATCGAGCCGTCAGCTATCAAGAATATCTTTCAACAATTACTACAATCCGAGGATGAACGAAAAGCCAACCAGGATCTTTACATCGAGACCGAACATGATATTGCTAAGTGCATCGAGCCAACATGTAAAATTTGAAGCCGATCAAAACCTTCGATAGTTATACTTGCTTGTTCGCGAAGCTAAATACAGTGAAGTGAAATGTCCCAAATACATCCAACCGCAGAATAATCCTCAAACCAACCAAAAGTTGGATGAAGACGAAGCAGAAAATTCTAAACAAGAAAGCTCAACGCGAGAGGAAATTTACCGCCGTGCGACAGCCAAGGAACGCTTCGCTCGTCGTTGATGAGATTATAGGGAACTGCAATGCAACGAAATATCTCGAACAGATGCTTTTGAAGTAAGCTATTTAACCGGGTCGGGTCGGTTGCGATGGATCGGTCTATTGGATTTCATTTGGGTCTTTGCTTAGGAATCGGCAAGTGTTCGACAACGTTAGCTCATGTGATGTGTTGACATAGATCTTTCATGCAAGAAAATAAAAATCGAATGAATTTGTAGTAACTTAAATGGGTAATTTATCGTATGGAATCACAATTACAATTTCAAATTTAGATTAGTAAGATATATATATCATGTGAGAGGTACCCGCGGGTGGGCCAGCGTTTTCATCAAAGTGATGCCTATATGTAAGTAGCCTTTAAAATTTGACCCAAAAAATGTGGCTCAAGCCTTTAAAATTAAACTCTAAAATTGGATGGCCATGTGCAATATGTCATGATGTACGTGCCCAAATCCGGCCATGGGTACCCGCAACGCAACCGTAGCCCTCACGCTCTGATTATGTTTATTCTGAAGCAAATTCGAATTCCATTGTCTGCTATTGAACGACCCTGGCTTCCAACCAAACTTATATCATGGCCAATTTGTCAATGAGACCAAGCGAATTCGAACTCATGGCCTCTTTCGGGAAACAATATGGTACATTTTTTTAGTTGTCAGAAGCCTTCCACACATAACGTCACCATAAGTCCACATATTCCGATTAAGTTCAATTTTGTTAGGAATGGTGATCGATTGGAACACGCTTGGACGAGAATGGAGCTCACAGCCCACGTCCACCGACACGTGGATGGGGCTCCATGACCGTGGACCTCACCTGAGCAGAGGGAGATCTGAACTACCCATGCCCGACATATCGCCACCACCGTGGACATGCAATGTATCAGACGGTGGAGTTTAGTTGGTTCTCACACTAAAGGAGTCGGAAGCGAGTTCGAAGCGTGGTTGATGTCCACGGCCATGGACCTTTATGCACGAGGCCGTGGACGATACCAAAAGTTGAAGAAAACGGTTTCCCACTATCTCCACGGCCATGGAAGCCATGTTGGAGGCCATGGAGCGCGACAGTTTTCCTATTTCAGTTGCAACCGTTTCTTGATCCAAGGAACTTTTTAGGCCCTATTTCGTCTATAAATAAAGCATATGAGCTCGACCTTTGAACACGAAACATAGAGAGTAAACTTTATACTCGTAATCTCTGCGATCATTTGAATAAAAGAGTTAACCGTTGGTCCGTGGACGTCGACTCAATCTCGAGCTGAACCACGTAAAATTCCCTGTTTTTTTCGTTCCCAATTTCCGTGTTCTTCCGATGCTTGTATCGGTCTTTCAACCCGATCTTCACACAAACGTATAATCTACGTCGAGTGACGAACCTAACCGCGCTGGTTTCTCAACAAATTAAAACGAATCTGAACCTCAATGTCGGTTAGACGACTCTGGTTTCGGGCAAGAATAATCCACAAGCCTATGTACCCCGTCCCAAGCCCATACAAACCATAATTATCAAGAAATCCAAGAGGATTCGAATTCATGACCTCCACCTATAGATGTTATAACCCGACCACTTAACCTATCTTGGGGACAATAAGATGTTATATCAATCTTGCTTTATTGTAACTCAATTTATTAAATTTCATATCTGAATTTACAATACAACATACATCACTTATATATCAATATTGCATGCTACAAAACAATTAAGGAGATAGAGTGTAGGAACTTAATGCAGTTCCTCGGCACTGAACTTGGTCCAAGCTTCCTATTAAGACAGACACAAAGATCTCATATTACCAAACAACAATCTCAAACCGAAGATATATATATGTGTGTGTGTGTGTGTGTGTGTGTGCATACATACCTTGAGAAGATCGAAAACCTTCTCCGCGATATAACGTTGCTCGAGATTTGCTCCTTTCTGTTGAACTTTGTCGGGATGAACGAACAAGGTTGCCTTCTTATAAACCTTCTTGACTGAATCAGTTGTGATCATATCCGTTAATGAAACGGGCCGCCATCCACAATCTGACCACAATACCTGCGCAATTGCGTTTCCATACGATCGATCACGTGTAATAATAGGGTTAAGTTAATGTCGAAATAATAAGAACCCAAAAAGTAAAGATCATTACCAGCTGCAATGAAGACAGCAAAGCCCGCAAGTTCCCTTCTTTTCCCGAGGCCCAACGCTTTATGTCACCATCCAAGGTTTCTCCAAGTCTCTGGAGTACATTCAAGTAAGAAAAAGTAATGTAAGATTCCCGAGTGAATTAGTGGAATAATGAGGATTAATGATAAATCAAATATTCACGTGTTTCTCCTCTTGCTCGAGTTGGGTCTGAAGATCGCGTTGATTCTTTGCTGCAAGAGCTTCGGCCTAAAAAATAGAAATGTCTTAGCATAAGCGAAAACGACACTAAGGTTATAGATTTTATCCCAACAGTAGTTCCATAAAGCTGGCGTGCTCTTAAAAAGAAAATATAGGACATAAAGCTGATTAGAAACTGAGGAAACAGTATTAAGGCAACCACCTCTTCTGTTATCATATATTATGGCAACAATCCAATACAACAGAAAATAAAAGGTTGATGTACGGTTATAAAATCCAAATACAATGTGATGGGTTATCTGTCATACCATGCGTGCATTCATTCTCATGTGACGGCTAAGCCTAGCTCTTCGCCTTTCTTCAGGTTCCCCGTCGATTTCTTCAAACTCTCCAGAGGAAGTGGTGACATCTGTAAACATAGATTTCCACTCAGATACGCATTCAAAGAGCATTGTGAATTAAAAAGAGATGAAAGATAATGCAAAAAGAAAAGGCAAATGGCAATAGGTAAACGAAGCTTAGCAACTACATATAGTCGTAAGTTGGACATTGAGTTATGGATATTTCGTTTTTAACGATTGTCCGTACCTCCGAAAATTGAAGTAAAATCATCGCCTATATTTGTAGCAAAGAAAGAAGTTTTCATGCTAGATGCAGCTGATGATGATGACGAGGATGCTTGCTTGGTAGGTTCTTTGGCTTCGGGGAACAAGCTATCAAATAAGGGATCCTAGACAAATATAAAAATAAAATAAAATCATAAATCACGAAGCATCAACAAATGTCATAACATTTTGCCGAATTTTGGTCTTTCACCTGAGCCATAGAACTTCGTTTTGCCCTTGCATCGGGAACATTACCAAATATTGTGTCCAGGTCATTTACGTCTTCGAACACATTCGAAGCGGTATGAGAACTTGGCTTGTTAACTTTGGTCCCTAACCCATCAGCTTTCGAATTGCTTTGTACTCCACCCGTGAGAAAATCATCGAAGTCGTCGACTGAAGATCGAATCGGACCCTTCCCGGCATCTTTATTGAGGGGATCATCAAAAGGCCAGGAGGTTTCTGTGTGAGATACAGAAGCTGATTCGAAGGCTGAGAATGCATCATCTACTTGTACTCTGCCAATCGCAGAGAGAAAATAAGATACTTCCTAACTCAAAAAACATCAATATCTCTGCTTCACCGTATATGTAAAAGCAACACGGCCAACAAACAGATTATCACATACGAAAAGAAAAACAAAATTAATCAAAGAGAAACAACTTCATACTCATTCTTCGAAACGCTACTAGACTCCCCGAACCCAGGTATCAAATCGTCGGAACCCATGCCATTTTTTGCCTCTTTTACACTAAATCCTCCGAATAAATCATCAACACCACCATTCTGACTTACTTTTGACCCCAAGAGATCATCATAAACATCATTGCCCGTATAATCCCTAGAATCAGAATTGTTACTGTTGTTCTTTTGCCTATTCGAGCTTTCCCATAACGAATCCAGGTCATTCCCGGGAATCTGATTCGACCCACCAAAAACATCTTCGCTACCTATGAAATCGGGCGTTTGATTGCTTCTATTGATATTTAGGTTTGATCTGAAAATCCCATCCAGCTCATCGACGGGTAAAGAAGAAGAATCGTTCATCGCCGACGATGTGCTGACATTGCCGGAGGGAATAATGTTGGAATTAGGGTTAGACTTCGGCTTAGGCTTTGATTTCGCCATGGGAGCTGATCTTCCTTGGGCTTTGAATCCAATGCTCTCAACCAACACGCCAAATTCATCCATGTTTTTCCTGCAAAATCGAACCAATACGTAACAATTCGATATACGCCTCGCAAACAGCGTTTGATATGGATTGAATTCAACCGATGGGACGGACCTAAAAAGAATATAAAAAATAAACGAATAATTGCCAAAATGCGCCTGTCGGTAGATGGAAAGCAACGACAGTGTTTGGATTCTGTCGAGGAAAAATGTAAGACTAATTCTTGTTAATAGTATTTTGACTATAAAAAAAATATAAATATATATATATTAGAAATTTTGAGCCGCGCATACCCATATTTTTTCTTCAATAGAATATTATTTTTTATAAATATATTATTTAATATTCTAAATCGTAAATTTAGGTATTCTATAGTGCAACAAACTAATCAAATATGAAAATAAATTAGACAACTAAAATTTATATATTAGATAGAAAATCAATTCAAAAGACAAAAAGTTTACAAACTAAGAAAATCGTCAAATTTGTAAATACAATTTATCGTTATAAAATGATGTACAAATCAACAGCGAATGCTGCAAATGAAGATCAAACAAAGATTAAAACAAAAGCCTTACAATACTTCGATGTTTTGTATAGGACATATAAAAGTTATTAGACACCCACGGTTCCACAATGTGCATGTCCAGAGAAGGTAAACATCAAAGTTGTTTTCTCATCAGATTGGTCAAATACGAGAAATTTCTTGGAGGACAATAAAATGAATGTTCTCGAGCTCTTGTGCTGACCGTGCTCCTTGTAAGAAGTGTTTGATAGAGCAGCAAAAGCCTGAGAGGTTGGAAAAATGATCGAACCAATTAAGTGAGTTACTTGGTTTGCTTCGTCTAAACTGATAGAAGAGGATTCCATAATTTCATCGCATCAATTTCAAAATATTTTTATTATTTTTAAGGTGCAAATTGTAGTCCGATCGCTAACTTTCCAATTTGATTCGAAAACTCAATTTCAAAACCTTGGTTTAAAGAAAGAAATAAGCTTATTTAAAACGATTTGTAATAACAACAATATCTACAACAACGAATATATTATACATACGATTTAAGTACATCCAAATTACATAACAAATCACAACACAAACCATACCAAAAATCTTCATTACACAGCGAAACGGATTAACCTTATTACAACTCCAACATCTAACATTCCTATATTATATTATTAATAATGGATGTTACCTTGTTACATGCACACGCATCCGTGTGGGTGTGTGTGTGTGTGTGTGTGTGATAGAGAGCATAAGACCATTTATCAACGCTTTTGAGTGAATGTAAGAATAGAAAACACAGTCTGCGTACCTGTGAGCAAAAGCAGGACAAAGCCGGCGACGACGTAAACCGAAGCCCGCGTACCTTTACAGCGTCGAAGCTTCGCCGTGGCCAACCACTTATTACGCCTCGACTGAGAAAACATATTCACGCCCTCGAATACGTCGTAAAGATATGATTCTGACGACCTCACCACGTTCTGTCCCAACCTGACGAACATGAGACAGACCATCTCGTCGTCTCCCAGCCAATTACTGATAACCCCAGAGGTTCGAAGTATCTTCACGTCGTGCTTAGAATCTATGAGGCAGTGCATGAAGAAAGCATAGTCTGCGACGTAACTGTTTCGGTCGCACCGTAGTTGCTGCTCGTAAGCAATAAGGTTCCTCAAGAAAGACTCCGTCTGGTCGGATACTCTCAGCGTTGGGAGGTATAAAACCCCGTCGGAGAACGAAAGGTCGAATACAATGCTGTTTCCTTTCGACGGTTTGAACTTAATCCCAGCTTCGATTAGTTCTGAGGCATTGCTTATGTCCGCCGATGCTTCTTCTTTGTCGGCACGATCGGCTCTTCGAAGATTCTTGGCGGAAAAAGTGAAGTAGCTTTCGTATACTAAGCCTAAGAGATGATGGGTGCCGTAATTTCCAGATATTGAACGAGCCCATCTTGAGACATCCTTTCCAGAGGAATTTAAGTCGTCAATAAAAAATAGGACGAGGGATCGAAAGTTGTCTTCTGGGTCGCCAGACTTTGTCATGTCGAACAACTGTTCTAACACGAAGAGAGGCAGCTGATTCTCAAAAAGGATCAGATCGTGTCTTAACTGGCTGATGACCTGCTCGGAGTAGAATATGAGATCGTTCTTATCTCTCAAGTCGTCAAACCAGTGCTTTCTCACCAGCTCGACGACGAAACAGCCGTCAAGTAGCAGCATTTCCGTGAAATCGTCTCGATTTAGTAGGACGGGCGCTTCGTAGCATTGACGGGCGCTTTCTTCTAACCTCCTTAATTCTCTTACGTAATCTTCTACTGTAAGGTCGTCTCTTCTACGTAGGAGCTGTTGGAGGTAGATCACCTTGTGCTCTTCCATGTCTTTAAGGTGGTCTTTTCCGCGATGGATTGGACCGATCGAAACTATTTCTGGCTCGTAGCACCGTGCGTCCACTCGATGCAGTTGATTGTGTAGTTTGAATATGGTTGGCATTGATCGAGCGCCATTAGCTAATTGTCCCACCAGAGATTTTATGTTGACGACGACTCTGTCGCCTTCCTCGGACATCTAAAAATCATCTCGAAGATGTCAGAAATCTAACCATAAGATACACATTGTGAAGCAAGGAATTTGAAAATCTTACTATTCTCTAACATGAATTTTTATCAAGAGGATTATGTAATAAACAAATTGGCATTCTATTCTATCCAAGCATTAAAGAAAAGAAAAGGATTACCATAAAATTAAAGTTCTTACGTTCTCTTTCTAGAAATATACTCCGAGATTTGATAATTATAACAAATTATTCTTTATAATCTGAACTTCTCTAAAAGAAATGCATGGTTACCTATAGAACTTTTATAGTGAAGATGTGTCTTCGATGTGTAATGGTTTGGTAAATTCTTGTGCATGTCCAAGTAAACTTCAGGGAAATTTCCTGTCAGAAAAAGTATATGCAAGAAAAGACAAAATAAAGGATGAAGACTTTTGGGCAGTATTGAAAACAGAAGACCATAAGGTGGACCCAACAAAACTAGTAAGTTTACTAAAATTAATGTAAATTATTTTGAAACTTAAAATACCAGGAAGAAACGCGCATTAGACACGAAGAAGGGATAAGCTCATGGAAATCTCCATGACGATGCAGAGTAAATTTACTACAAGGAATAGTTTTTGAGCAAAAATGTAATAAAAGAATCATGAAGATCAGCACACAGCCCCATCACAAATTATAAATACCACCATAAGTTCAAGGAAGCTTCACCCCACTTTCCATACAAAAAAAAAAAAGACAAAACTGTTTATTTATAGTAATTATTATCTCGAGACCTTCATTCCAAAGCTATAATCAAGAAAATTCTCTTACTATGCAATGTGCTCTCCTCAGACCATATATCATTTCCCATCACCATGCCGAAAAATTCTCCCTCTTTTAATGATTGGATTATTATTATGCATACTTACAGAAAAAGCAGAATCTGTGGCAATAGCAAGCTGTTGCTGTCCTGAAGGTTACATTCATAACGGTCGCAAAAATGGAAGAGGTTGCCATCTCATAGAAATCATCAGCTGGCCATCTCTCAAAATGTTCCTTTTCATAGGTAATTTATCTTAAAGATCTTTATTATTAACACAAGACTATTCAAATTTCTATTTTCATTAAATCCCAGTTCTTGAATTTCTAACTCAGGTTCTATAGGAGGCTTGTCGCTTGCCTTGATACATGCTTGGGTTTACTCTACCAAAAACAGGAAACAAGAAATTCGAGCACAGTTCTTCGAGGATAATGGTGGGGAATTGTTGCGTAAGGAGCTAGACAAGCGTAAGAGATCATCTGACAACAGACCACTAATCAAAGTATACTCAGCCGAGGATATCAAGAGTGCAACAAGCAACTACAGTGACGATCGCATAATCATGAAAGAATCATGCAAGCCAGGGACCATCATATACCATGGAACAACATCAGACGATAACAATGACAACAATAATACAGATGTTATAATCATGAGAATAGAGAAAGTCCTATTACCTGAGATAAAGCAGTTCGTCAAGCAGCTCTTGTTTCTTTCTCAACCTCATCGAAATCTGGTGAGACTCATAGGCTGCTGCTTGGAGACTGAATTGCCTTTACTAGTCTACGAGCTTCACGGTGATGGGACTCGTACTCTTTTGGACCGAAAACAAGACCAGGGGTTTTCTTGTCAGAAGCGTCTAAAAGTTGCGTTGGATTCAGCAAGGGCTTTAAATCATCTGCATTGTAATAAAACCTCTGGTGCAATAGCACGTGTTCATGGAAATATGTGCAGCGCTAATATACTATTAGACAACTCTTACCACGCCAAGCTTTTCTACGCTTTTGATCAATACTCTCCAGGTCGAGGTGCGGCGATCAATGACAAGATTGACGTAGGTGGGTTCGGAACAGTGTTGACGGAAGTTCTAGGCTCTCCGAAGACATTTTCCCAACATCCTTCCATTGAATCACAAGTTCAGGAGCTGGCTAACAGATGTTTGAGCGAGAGAATGAAAAAAAGGCCTACGATGAAAGAAATCGAAAAAAGGCTGAGCAAATTGATTAGCAATGCTCTTCTGTAAAAAAATCGTAAACTTACCTTTTCCCCCATTCCTTACCACAAGAAACTATGTACGTAGTTAGGGATGTTTTAACTTCAGGGAGGAGACACGGCTGAATGAATATATCAAATATTCGGGAAGGAGATATGTCTGAATTTGTAATTAATCTGGTATGTAAACAACCTCGGATCATCGAACTCAAGCTCGTCTGCAATCTGCATCACGAGGTAATTGAGCTCATTGAGCCATCGTTCACTTCACTGAGCGAAGCAGCGATCAAAATAATGAAAATGCGTACATAAGTAGCACATAGTGCTACAGCAATCATGAACAGACAATGGTTTAGATTCACAACACCAAATAATACGGACGAGATAGAACACTAATGAAAGGAGAAATGAGATCACCGATTCATTATTCATCTCGAAACAGAATATCGGAAGAAATAAGGAAGCAAGGGTTCGTCCGAAATTCACCTCAATACTAACCCAAAGATCAATTCAGGAACTCGAAACAGCAGCCGATGAAAAGAGGGCCGGCGAAATCCCAGCACAGCCACCACGACAAAATTGAGACGACGCCAGCCAAGACAACCTCGAAGATCATGCCTGGGGATAGCAGCCGATAAGAGCAATAGAAGCGGCGGTGAAGAACGGATCGTTGGGGAGGGAGTGGTAGAGAAATAAAACTCCGATGGTCGGCGCGTGAAGAGCACGTATTTAACTAGTGCCTTCTATTGTTGGGATAAGCCCATTTAACTGGACCTGCTAAGTTCCTTAGGCCCAAACTTCGCCTTTGTCAAGCCCATGACATTATTTATTCAAATTCTTTGGACATAAAACCAAAATGATTCCAAAGTTTATCGGATCAATTTAGTCCACGATGTTGTCGATTTTGTATCAATTTGGTCATTTCGTCTTGATTAACGTCAATTTTAGCGGGAATCTCGCACGTGTCACACATTAAATCATGTCTGGATCGAATTTTATAGAAGATTTGGGGGTTAATACTGTTTTATACTACTGTTAATGAAGCTCGACCAAGCAAATGATCGAGTGTTATATTCGAATTTTGGAGGAGAAATTTTTAGTTTTGTGTCTTAATTTCAGTAACAATTTCAATTTTATCAATACAGACATGATATATTATGAGACACGTTTGAGATTTCCATTAATATTTCGGTTTAGCGTGGCGGAAAGACCTAATTGGTCCAAAATCGACAACATTGATGACTAAATTAGTTCAACGAAATATGAATGACTAAATTGATCCAAGCATTTTAAATTTTATTTGGATTCTTTGCATGCAATCTCAATTTTTAGTGGCCATGTCAAGCAGTGGCTTTTATGGAACAAAAGCTTTCAAGTTCTTGGAGATGAATTCAGTCGTGGAGAATCGAACTCAGCTACGGCTAAGAATCATTCCTTGGGAATCGTTGTGCATAGCTTTACGTAAGCTTAGGCATCAATGGTGTTGGTTTAATGTCTCCGTACTGTGTTCGACGAAATGTCCCAAAGAGGAGATGCCTTTGGTTGGAATACTGTGAGATGTTTTTAGTCAGTGCCCAAGTCCTTGTACATTTTCAGATATGATATTAGGAGGGAGCTTTGTGGGTATCTAAATTTAGTTCATTATGCTTTTTTCTTCGCAAAGAAGACAAAGCCATTCCAATTCCAACTTCCTCTCTATGTTCCAGCTGTTCGAGAAACTGAGTAAAACAAGAAGGTTCAACGAGGTTGTCGAAACAATGTCATTTTCTGTTACAACCTCTTGTTATCCGTTGAAAGGATTTGAACACGGTTGTGTCCGAAAATTCTTGTGTTAGTATTTGGTATCTTGAAAAGCCTAGGAAGTTCTTAGAATTCATCTACGATTGCTTTGAAAGTAGCTTAATTTTTGTCTTTCTTGATCGGAACTTTACTCTTCACATCGGCCACTATGCATCCTCGAATAGTCTCGTTTGTGCCACCTGTTACAAGAAAATTATAGCAGTACTTAGTTGTGGTTTGTTGAGCATCTCTTGCATTTATTTATTTGAATTCTTCTCTTCGGACATGAATTCATTAGCAGAAGTGGCATCTTTCTTGTTTAAGAATATCTGGAAAGGAATGGCTAAGGGAAGACTTTTCATTTCCAAGAATTGCTAGGAATCATATTATTGTCTTTTCCTGTTTAATGTTATACTTATAGCATTGTAAGGTTTGAAGTTCTTCAATTACCCAAAAAAAAAAAAAGGAAAGAAAAAACTGATTCTGGGATATCATCATATGTATTTATCAATGTCGCCGATCATCGAGGGGAGCAGCAGCAGCGGCGGAAGCAGAAGCAGTCGAATTATGATAGCTTTCGACGCGACTAAAAATCTCGATTTTCAGGAATTCCGGACTGTTATTTCGAACATAAAATTGACCGGTGACATGATTCAAGAAAGAGATACCATTGCAGTGTTCGGAGTATTACACAAAGCCCTCCATCCCTGTAAGTTGGCATATCTTATTGTGCTTTTTTGTGTGTGTATTACTTTACAACAAAATCTCTTGTGTATCAACATTAGAATTCTTACTACCTCAGTATGTATTTCTACAGTGGGATTTCATATCGAAATAGGCCGTCGATCTTTCGTTGGAGCTCACACGCGCGCAATCAAAGAAGAAGTCTCGAGAAAGGTTGATGCATGTGCGAAAATGCTTCAGCAGAGCGCCGAAGAACTTGAAAGCCAAAGGGTAATAATTCTGCTGTATTGTTCATTTTCAGTAAACAATTTTAAACAGCTTGTTAAATCATGTTTTTCATTAGCAAGTTTTATATTTTCTGTTTTTTTTGGCAACACAAATATATCATCTGCACAGATTGATATAGCAGTAAAGATTGTCGTTGGGTCTAATATGAAGAATATTGTCGTACGAGAAATTGCATCCTCGGGTGCAACGTGGGCTATTCTGGATAGGTACATTCAAATATCTACATATCTTAAAAGTCATTGCGAAATTGGTTTACTTTTTGCGTGTTAATTTTCTGCTAAAACAAAATAAATTATTACAACAGGAAGCTAAGAAAGGAATTGGATTTCTATCTTGAAAACGTCTCTTGCAAAGTGGCTATGGTGCATGATGACTTAAGCTTAGAAGTTCTGAGAAAATATAATCTGGAGATAAGCACTGAACCTGTCAAACAGAAGTTGTTTTATTCACTATCAAAATCTGTTTCATTACCGCTGGATGTAGGCAATGACCGCGTTAATCGCAGTATAATTTCTCTGTCGCCGAGTCCTCTCAAAACCATAGATCAACCAAAAAGTATTTTAAAAAAACCGAAGCCGCCCCAAAAGGAGAACAAAGTTGAGAAGAACGATGAAGCCGTGCCAAAAGTTCAACAAGAAGATTCAGGTCAGATATGACATAAGAACCCTTTTCTGGAATGTTTCATATTTTTATAAGAATGGACTCATTTGATCTCTACCTATAATCACTCTCTCTGTTGGTTTGCAACAGGAAACTGTGGTCAACTTGAAAAAGAATCTTGTAATAAATCTGATAAAGTAACGACGAAAGAAGAAAGTCGACAGAGCCATTCCGCACCATACGTTCCTTCTCCAGCATTTGAAATCCAAATAGATAAGGATTCAATCAGACAAAGTAATGCCGGGACACAGAGTTTATTACCAGATCAATCAGTTGTTGACTACAGAAACCAGACACATCCTGATGCATCAGCTATTGTAAATTTGGACAAGAAAAAGGTGTATTTTGACTCAGTGGGATGCAACTATTACGAGATACAAACTGCTACAGACAATTTTTCGCCAAGCAATATGCTCGGAGAAGATGACTATGGTGTTTTATACAAAGGTCAATTAGATAATGGGAAGCTTATACTTGCCAAGGTTCAAAAAGAAGGCAGCATCATGAAAGATTTTGCCGAATGTCATTCTAAATTGTACCTCCTCAGCTTAGTACGTCACAAGAACATCGTCCCGCTTCTCGGTTTCTGTGGCGAGGGAGATGTTAACATCTTGGTGTATGAATACATATGCAGCAAATCTCTGGAGTGGCATTTATTTGGTAAGCGCGGTATATCTCATTACTTTCTTATCTAAGTTTTACTTGGTGACCATTTTTAATTGATTTATTTATTTTATTTTTCATTTTCTTTAAATGAACCAGACAATATGGAAGCAGTACTCGGATGGTGCCAGAGACATTCCATAGCTATTGGAGTCGCAAAAGGGCTGCACTTTCTGCACGAAGAGTGTTGGTCGGGGCCTATTATTCATCGGGATATGAGGCCAAGCAATATATTGATTACACATGGCTGTGAACCATTGGTAAAACATTTTTGCAAGGTTAAACTATTATGATCGTCATGTTCGTAAGTAGTCCTAACGTCAACTTCTGTCATCTCTCCCTATTCATTGGCAGCTAGGCGACTTTGGCCTTTCACCATGTAAGAAAAATGATAAGCAGAATGGAATAATCAGCAATCTCGGGTAACTATTGACAACATCCCCACCGTTGTTCATAACAAAAGTTGAGCTCTCATGCCTTATGATGCAGATATACGGCGACGGAGTATGTTGAAAAAGATGGCACTTGCTCGTTACAACGAGATATCTACGCATTTGGGATTGTTCTGATACAGTTAATTTCAGGGAAGAAGGAAGTTACTTCCATGGAAGATAACGAAAAACACTCCCTGAAATCATGGGTAACCTTGCCTTTCTTTAACCTCTCTATTCAAGCTCGGCGTCTTTATCATATTTTTACACCTACCCAAAGTGATGACTTGGATCCAAATGACTCCATAGCCCACATTTCTAAGCTTAAAACTTTTCAGAAAGAATTTGAAATGTTATCCATAAACCACTATTAAATATCTTGTTTGCGTTCGTATATCCAAGTTTCGTTTGTTTGCTGATCGTATGAGCAAAATCTTGCCTTTGATTCCAGGCTTTGGAGATGATTGAGACGCTTGACTTCGACGAGTTTGTCGATCCTCGCCTTGGGAGTTCATACAGCAGATATGAAGTGTATAACATGTCTAGAGCAGTGTACATGTGTACTCAGACCAAACCAGAGGAACGGCCTACAATTAGCGAGGTAAAATTTTACGACGCTTTGCGCATTTTATTACATACGCTGTGTGGCGCTGCTTGTGTTGTGTCCTTATATTTCTTGATTTAGGTACTGCGTATTCTCGAGGGCGAAAATGATCATCGCCGCTACATAAAGGGCAATTTGTTCCCCATCATTATAACTCCAGATCTCAAACTCGATTGATGCAAGAAAGATGAGTTTTCGGACAGTTGATTTTTCGTATATTTCTCTTCTTTCACGAAATCCCGAACTTAATATTTAATGACGAGTTAAGACGATATTGTAATGTTTCAAGAGATGCAAATGTTCAAGACACAATTTCGTGTTTATTCTGTGTAATAAAATTGCATTGTCTTCTGCAACTAAACTTCTGTGCCACGGTCAAAACTACCAATACATATTATCTTATATAAATAGTTTCATTACATTGATGGAAATTTTAATTCAGAAAAATTTAAATGAAATGTGATCTACATAGGATTTCCTATCAGAACCTAGTTAAATTTGAAAAATGATTCCAATACAAAATTTAAAGAAATCTACTTCAGTTCGAGCCATCGAAACAGAACCACTTCAAAATTTGGCAGCATACACAAGAAATGCCATCACATTTTATAGCTTTGTTCATTCACGAATAGCTGAATTGCGAGAATAGTCTTCCACGGAGGTGAAGAATATGAAAACGTACCAGCAAATACGGCCTTATTTGCCCCTGCCTCTCTTACCGCCCTTTTTGCCGAATTTGTTTCCCTTCTTATGTTTGCTCTTAATGTAAGAAGCTTGGTCCGCTTTCTTTTGCCTTTCCTTACGAACTTGTTCGAGATCTTTGATCTCAGATTTGACGTGGGCATTAGGTACAAACTTGTGACCTTTTCTTCCCTTGAAACCCTTAAACCTATTGTCACCTTGGAACCGAGGGGTACCTATTGCAAAGAAAAGGCAGTATGACACAACAATAACTGATACATTTTTCTTGGTACTGATCTTGACAAGTATTTATTTTTAAACCACGATACTTATATATAGCTTTTCTGCAAATAAAAATGCATGAATTACTTGTTTCAAACAATGAGATTATTCTCGACGCAATAGAATCAATGTTGCCACTTATTAGCTACCAAACGAGCAGAGTTTACACTAAATTCATCAGTCTAATGTAATGTCCTAGTTCGTTCATTTAGTGTGATCTTGCCTAATTTGTGTCCTTTGAAATTCTAATGAATTGCATCTGAAGAAATACTGAAGATAAACAGCATCAGCAAAATTCTGTGAAGAATGAATCTTATAAGCAGACTGTATCTATAAATATTACCTGCTGAAACAGATCCTTCTGCAGCGTTTTCATCGTTTGATCTTCTGAGTGATACGCTCCTGTGTGATTGTTCTTTCCACTTCTTGTATATCCCAGTTTTCTTTGGTTTCAGTTTGGCTCCACTTTCATTCTTAATCTGCAACTCAAGATTAAAGCGATAAGAAACAAAAACAGAATAGAGCCAAAGATGTGCGGTAATTAGATAGCTGAGCAAAACAAGATCGCTCAGAATATCGCCGTAAGCATGAGGCATCCGTCATCGGACAAAGAGAATCCAAAATAAATCACGTACACCCATTCATGAGAACAGACCTTTCCCAAAAACAATATTCTACATTTCCATGATAGAGACAAGTGCAAAGGTTACATAAGTATGATTTCATTCATAGATGAATGATGAGTAATATAAAAATAGAGTATAGGCCATGAGGTTGCCTTGTACATTTTTCCAAAGACTAGTATGATTTCATACATAGAAATGCATTTAAAATAATAAAAAAAAACCCCTATCAACTCAACTGGAAGCAAAATAAACACAACAAAACACACCTTCCCACTGGCTGTCACCCTTTCTCCATTGTTTAGCTTGATATACTTTTTGCTCCTCTGTTCCCGAAATAGAAAAGAAAAAAGAACAATGGTAAGAAACTAAATTGCTGAATATTGGTTTTCAATGTTCCCCTGTCTGTGCCAGTGTGCATAGGATTTCAATAGCTTACGGTACCTTGTCCCAGTGATAAGTAGATTTCTGCTTCCGTAGTCCTGCTTTATCATCGGCATTTATATCAAATACAGCAGAATCCAACCTACTTATCAGCAGTAGTAGTCAGTTCCACTTCAATTTTAGGTAGTAAAGAAACAATTTCTAATAGTAGCTGTAGCTATAGCTAGTTGAGACAATACCTATTCGATTCACAATCCTGGTTGGCTTTCATGGAAAGCCCAGCTTCAAAATGCTGAAGTTAACATTATTAGCAAAGAGTTAATATGTGTATGTATAAAGAAGAGAAAGATCTGTCTTAAAGTCAAGCAGCAATACAGTGGAGTCCTACAAGATTAGAAAACCCATAAAAAATAACAACTCTAGAGGACAGGTCATAACTGCAGAGTGGATTCATCATTGGAAAAAGAAAGTTGTGAAGGCATGCAGGACAAGAATGTGTATTCACCTTATTTGCCGGAACTGAACTAATGAAGTATTCATCATCTTTGAAGCTCTGTGCTTTCCGTTTGGATCCAGAAACTAACATGGGAAAACAACAATATTGACGGTGTTAACTCTAATATGCTGATGTTTCTACGAAATCGATCATACAAAATGTTCCAGAAACCGCTTTGTCTAACATATCCCATATGATCTGGTAGTCAAGCAAGATGCTCGGCATTCATTCAGATACTTTTGACTAGGAATACATCTTTAAGTACACTACACAATCACACACCTTACAAATACACTATGCCTTTTGATTAAGATAAAACAGGACTCTAGTAGATTCTCGTAGTCAAGGATTTGCTTGTCACTAACCCTCATCATTTACAGCTAATTATTGCACGTGAAATTTTAGTGCTATCAGCTTCCAACTAGATGGATCAAGTCACCTTTCACAGTACTCTCTGGAGGATGTCTACTATGTAGTGCAACTTTAAAAACCAATCGATCGCTTGTAGAATCCTAATACTAGTTCCGAGCTTTCAACTAGATGGATCAAGTCACCTTTCATGAGGTGATGCCACATCTAAATACTACTCAGTTCACCTTCTCTCATTCACTACCCGTTCCTCCATGCTCTACACTTCTAGTTCAGGAGCCAGTATATTACACACACCAGGCTCAACATTAGCAGATAAACGCATTTGACGTTAACCCATCAAGGTGAGAATGAGGTTCAACTTTGAAACAGGTGATATGAGAGCACCAATTAAATTTACTCAGATGGATTGGCGTTGGACCACATGGAGCACCATAGAAGCACTTTTAAATCATGAGATTTGAAGACAAATGCAAATAAAAATGAAATTATGCACACCTTTTTTCTGCTTGCTCTTTGAAGGATTGTCTTCTGGTTCTTGTTCCTGTAAGATCAATGTCCCATTAAGGTAACAAAAACCCACAGAGAGAACAATGAAGTCTTATGTATGCCAACATGAGATTAATATTCACAATAAGATGGCTCGTGTAGTTTAATGCTATTGAACAGAGAACCTCTCTTATTGGTGGAGAGTATAATGAAATTTAGTTGAGATACTTCATATCTTGAAAAGTAGATATAGAGCAAAAAGAGATTTTTTTTTAAAAACCTACCTCCTCAACAGTATCCTTAAGACGCTGCTGCTGAAACTTATTGATCACCTCTTCATGAATTAGTCTTTTCTTCTTCATCACATCACTCCGTTGGCTAGAAGACTGAAATTATTTCTTTGTCATTCATTACCAACCAAAATGATAATCTCCATCTAGCAAGGCAAATCCAAAACCATAACTGATAATAACTTAGAAAATGGGAGATGGACACCTTTTGATTTGTAGACTTTAGGGCCTCGGCTTCACCTTCTAGAATGGTTTGCTTGGGTCTGGTAGAGGTAATACATGACATTAATAGTTAAATCACTCGTATTTCTGAGCTGCTAACGCTATATAACTACTCTGTAAAATTAAAGGTTGAAAATTCAGATGGACCGTCTTACCTAAATGATTTCAAGCGCTCAGAGAAGGCTATTGCAGTTAATTCATCACCACCCAAAGTGCTTATGAATGCTGGATGCAAACCTTCACGTCGCAAATCTTTGACTCTTTTCATGGACTCCTTAGATGGCTTTTCTTTTGTTTTCATGTACAGGCGAAAGGCATTTAACAAAGGTTTCTGCAAAGCAACCAGATCTGTTGAAGAATCAATGATTTCTCGAACTCTGTCTGAAAGTAAATCAATAGCTCTCTGAGGAAAACGTCCGTAAATAGTCTCTCCGTTTGCTAACGCTTGATCTACTTTGCTCAATACACCATCCCTATCTCTTAGGACTTCTTCCTCGATTGGAGCAGGCCTGAGTGGTTTTGATAGGAAGAGATGGAGATCCAAAACGTATGCCATGTCTTCTGGGGTAACAAAAGAAAAAGAAGTACCAGTACGACCAGCTCTTGCAGCACGTCCAACACGATGGACAAAAAGTTTAGGTTTCGGTGGAAAGTCAAAATTTATGACATTATCAAGCAAAGGGATGTCAATTCCCCTAGCAGCCACATCAGTAACAATCAGAAGCATAGTCTTTCTAGCCCTGAACTTTGAAACGTGAATCTTACGAGCATCGTGATCCATATCCCCATAACAAACCGAAGCCACAATACCCTCTTCCTGAAATAGAGTGTTCAGAAATTCAACATGGTATTTTGTGGAGACAAAAATCAGCGTTTGCTGCTCAGCGCTTATGTGTTCTCTTATCAAGTACAACAGTGCTGCAAATTTTTCCTCCTGTCTTAAAGTGAAGAAAGTAAGCTTCAAGTCAGGGCTAATTTTGGTCTCCAGATCAAGCCTGACTAATTGAGGATCCCGAAGACCAGCCTTGGCAAACTCAGCGAGGGCACTCGGTAAAGTGGCGCTAAAAAGTAAAGTTTGGCGATTCTCACTAAGCTGAGAGAGGATCTTGTGCAACTGCTCTGCAAACCCCATGCTAAAAAGGCAGTCAGCTTCATCGAATACCACATATTCCACAGTGCGTAAAGACATGTCATCAACCTCTTCCAAGTGGTGCATAAGCCTTCCGGGAGTAGCAATGATGCAGTCAGGACTCTGTGCTAGTTCCTCGAATTGGCTTTCCATACTATCACCACCAACCAGCAAACTGGCACGAAGATCTACAAAGAAAAATATAAAGGACCCCAAATTCACTGGAAATGTGATTTAATATATCATACTTCATGCATGACATCATTGGAACTTGTAGAAGCAATCCCTCAAGATTCAAAGCCAATAACGAACAACGACGATCATCGCACGCACACAAGTTCACAATATCAGTAAAAGCGCAAATAAATTTGAACAGACCTACTTAGTTAAACCCATCCATATCTATCGTTCACTTACAAATGAAACAAGTCCAAAAACTTAAACGTTCCAAATATTTACAAGATATCGAAAATCAAACACGCGAACCTCTAAGAATTCACTTAGATTATCACCCTTAACACCACACTATAAGCAACTCGAGAGATAGCGAGCTAATAAAATACACCTTCATCGATAAAGACAATAAGCAACGACAAGAAACTAATTAACACCAGCTCATACACATACCAGTGAATTTCCCAAGTTCTTTTGTGAACTTAAAAGTCTGCAACGCTAAATCTCTCGTTGGAGACAAAATCAATGCCCTGACACCAGCCTGCGGCACGTGTTGATGTAGCTTTTCCAGCATTGGAATCAAAAAAGCCGCCGTCTTCCCCGAACCCGTCCGAGCCATCGCGACGACGTCGTTTCCATTCAGAATCAAGGGCATCGTCTTGCGCTGAATCGGCGTCGGAACTCTGTAACCTTTCTTCTTCACGCCGTTGTAAATATTGGGGCTCAACCCCAGTGATTCGAATCCTCCTGATTTGGCTTTCTTCGGCTTCTTCCGGTTAACCTTTGTATATGATCCTCCTGCTTTGGCATCGCCCCCCGCCATTGCTGCGGTGGATGTGCCCGCGCGTTTGGGATATTGTTTAGGGTTTTGATAGAATTAGGGTTTAAAGTTACAGAATGGTCCCTTATTTTCTATTTTGTATCTGCCCATGAGTATCAGTATCTCACCATCTTAGATACTAGTTAAAACCTAATAAAATAGGGGATATATTAAACTTAGTCCTCATATTTATCCTATTGACCAATTTAATTTTCAATATTTTTTGTAGACTAATTTAGTCTCGACGTGGTCGAAATGAACCAAATTCGTCCTTTTATCATTGTGATCGTTAATTTAGATGGAAATGACCGTTTCATCACGCATCAATTTTGTTTTTTTATTGTTTTCATGCTTGTTGACACGTGCCATTTTTCGTCTAAATTGATGGCTATAGTGACGAAGGTCTAATTTGGTTCATTTTCGACAACATCATAAACTAAATTGGTTCACGAGAAATATTAAGAACTAAATTGATCCATAAGGTAAATATCGAGGGACCAGTTTAAGTACTTCCCCAATAAAATATAAGAAATATCGAATACGCGTAGCAGTTCCACGAAAGAATAACCCTTTATTTTATAGAATTATGTTTAGTATTATTTAATAAGTTTATGCTTTCCTACCCACTTAGGTAGCAACCCAACTCCGTTTGATTTTCTACACATCGTCTTCCTGTATGGGTAGGGTAGTGTAAATCTATTTAATACATATTATACATACTAATAAATAAAAGGTCCAATAAAATTGCATAACTCGTAAAACATAGTGAAATCCAATTCTATTGATGAAAATATTAGTTTATTTTTAATGTGCTGTACTAGCCTAAAAATAGTATTAGATTTTTTTTAAAAAAAATTAATTTTAAAACTTATTTTGATTAAATTTAACGTATTTTATATCATTGTAATAAAATTTAGATCCATTTTAAAGGAAATCTAAACGTTGATATTGTCTATGAATCGATCCCAACTTTCCGGAAAAAAAAAAAAAATATTAGCAATTTGATGTTATTATTAAATTTCTCCAACATTCTCACTTTTATTGTAGGCATTTGATACCAAATCAAATTTCATCAATATCCATATGTCCATCCATATTTTCGTGTCACAAAATTAAATTACGGATAGTTTTATTTCAGCCTTAACAACCTACACGGAGTTGAGTTTCTTCGAGAAGCATATAACAGTAAACACGTGAACGAAATTCTTAAGACAAAAGACCCCATATGTTAAGAACTGGAAATACACTGTCGAGAGAGAGAGAGAGAGAGAGAGATTTAGCAGCAACCGCCCGCCGACCCATCGCTTTCGGGTGGTTTCTGCTTGAAGATGTTCTTTTTAACTCCGGCCGAGCCTTCAGACAAGAGGCTTGGAGTCTCCAAGATCTGCAAATCGTATTCTTTATGCAAGAAAATAAATATCTCCGGAAGATGACAGAGATTTAAAACTCCCGATATTGAACTAACCTTCAGGACTAGTTCTTCGAAGCATTGCTCCACGTTGACTCGAGTCTTTGCACTGCATTCGATGAAGAGGCATCCATACTCTCTGGCAAAGTCGATTCCTTCTTTTTTGCTGACAACCCTCTCACCCTCCTGCGTAGGATTTGTGTGTTTGTTTTCATTCATGAGTAAGTGAGTGAGTGAGTGAATGCATGATGAGAACGAAGGCTTCGATCTGCCATGCGATTGACGTTCTATGGAACCACCTTATCGACTTTGTTCCCGACGAGCATCTTGATGCAGTCTTGATTTGTCGAGTAGAGGTCGATTTCCTTGGCCCAGATGTCAGATAGATTGGTGAAGGTGTCTCTGCGAGTCACGTCGTAGACTGTAATAAACATATGATTAAACGATGTAAGAGAGACAAACAAGAATGGCAATTGTATGGGATCCTCGGCTTTTATCTCCATAAATAGTTTATATGGTTCACTACAGAATCGAAATATGAACTAACACTTGAAAGATTGATATCGAAGCAATCCCATTAAACAACTCAAGCACTGAGGGAGAAATAAAGGTACCCATGATGATTCCTTGAGCTCCGCGGTAATAAGAGCTAGTCAAAGTCCTAAACCTTTCTTGTCCAGCTGCAGTAGGAGAATTAGCGAGCAACGCAAAAATTGCCTCATATCACGCATATTCAATACTTTCCGATTCTAATACCCTCACATTGATGGATTGAAAATTTTTCACAAACGGCAAAGCCGGCTGGGGCAGATCCTTACCAGTATCCCAGATTGCAAGCTTCAGCTTCTTCCCTCCAACAGTAACATACTTCACCTTGAAATCCACCCCTATTTAACAGCACATAACGAAAGAAATCTTAGTGCTCATCATTACCGTGATATCCAACGTTAAACTGGGCACATACACAAGTACGAAACATCATGTGTTTTATTACATCGAGGAACAGAGAAATACCAATGGTCGGCGATAAATCTTCGAAAGTATCAGATGTGAAACTGAGCAGAAGCGAACTCTTTCCAACCCCAGAATCTCCAATCAGCAGCAGCTTGAACAGATAATCAAACTCCGGCTGTGTCCCCGAAGATGATGCCATAATGTCCTTACCAACGTTCAATTTTTTTAACCTGGAAAATGGTGTCAAGGAAACAATAAAGGAATATCAAAACAAAAAAACAAATCCCAATTGAAACGTCTCTCACACAATCTCCGCAAGATAACCTAAAATCCCAAAATAAACACACAACCAATTCGATCGTCAGACACTCCATTTCAGAGCACATCGACAACAAATACAAGCTCGTGCATACCAATTGACTGATAAGCGGAAAAATATCGCCGACGGAAATTGATAAACAAGCATAACACAGATGGAGATAGTACCTTGAATCGGATTTCCAAAAGGCAAACAAGGTAGATAAAGCATTTCTACACACGAACTGTCACGTATACGCGTGTGAATTGTGCGGTGGAAGGGATGGAGTACGAATGAAGCAATCGGTTAATAAATGGAGATGGAGACCAAAGGTGATCGATCGATCAAGGATTATTGCAGAGACAAATATTACGTGCTAAGTGCTATAATATATAAATACTAATAATTTCGCAAAATCCATTGTCTTTCCAATTAAAAAAGTTAAATATAATACTGACTATAATTGAAAATTTAATTTTTTTTAATTAAATTATAGAGTATGATTGTAAATTTAATTTAATTAATTTTAGATAATTTCAGATATTAAACTATTATTGTAAATTCAATTTTTTTTTATAAATTAATTAAGAGTTAGTTATTATCATCCTAAGTAAGAAAAATCATATTAGAATTTTGGCTTACAAACTTTTTTATTAGTTGGTGGTTATTACAAAGGATTAACTGTTTTTGTCAATATTGACATATCAATCAAAGAGCGATCTTTTTCTTAATTATTAATTTTAGAAAAAAATTTGATTGGTTAATAGTGACACACCAAATGACGATTTGAATGAGGGTCTCGCTAATAATATAATAGAAAGACTTTTGTATAATTTAAAATATTTAATAGATGTAATCAACATTTAAATTTTAATTATATATATTTTAGGTATATAAAATGAAAAAAAATTAAGTTATAAGGATATAATTATAATAAATTAAAAATTTGAAGGATATGGTGATAATTATGTGAATTAAAATAAATAAATAAAATAAGTGTAAAATAGTAATTACTCAATAAAATTGAAATTGACAGACAATTACTATGATGCTAACGCTCTTAAGATAATAGAAGATAGATAGCACTTCTGGTCTGTCATTCAATTTTTTTATTCCAATTGGCTTAATTATTTGTTGGTCATGGCCGTGACATTGTAAGAAAATCTAAATTTATTGGGTACAATCTTAGGATAATAAGTTTTAAAATTAAAGCAATTCGAGGACAAATAAATTAAAGGTTGAAATTTTGGGACAATAAATTTCAATTTTTTTTTGAAACAAACTGTACTAAGAATTGTAACTTTTAACTTAAATATCTTTAAATTGTTTCAGTTTTGAAATTTTATATCCTAAACTTGTCATTCCCCTAATTTAGGCCCCTTAAAATATCACTCCCCTAAATATACACCATTAACAAAATAATTAAGTCATTCCAATTTTACCCTTTATTTTTTTTTTTTCAATTTTACCATTTTAAACATTTTAATTTAATAATTTAGCGCCCTTAAAATATCACTCCCCTAGGCGCTAATTCAGTCATGCTGGGCCTATACTATTGGGCCATTTAAATGGGCTCAAATGGCAAAACATGAAGCATTAGCTAATATCTACGATGAATCTGACTGAGAGTGATCGCTAATCGGATTTGTGTTAGCTGTCTGGATGATTTTGTCGATTGTTTATATATGCTGTTGGATGATATGTTAAATCGTTCGCTAGAAGTTTGAGTGATTCTCAATGAAGAACGGTAGTCTGATCCGTCCAGTGACAACGTGCCTGAAGTCAAACGAACTGTTTGGATTTCGTCGGAGGTCGCGGTGGCGTCTCTTGTGTCTCCGTCAGTCAGCTTTCCGTCGATTCTAGGTGTTGATTTCACTGTCTTGGTAATGAACTTCTCTTTCCGTGATTGCACACTGTGTGTTTGATGAAATGTGCCATGCAACAGTACTTGCGCTTTACGTGTATATGTTGTGCTGTCATGTGTGTGTGTGTGTGTGTGAAGGAGATTAATCAAGTTTATATCTTTGAGAGAGCCAATTATGAGATTATGTATTGAATTTCTGGATTTTCAACATGATGAACTCTGAAGTATTTCATGGATATTTAAGCATGCCTCATGTAATATTATATGTTTCTTTATCAAGTAGAGAATACTATTTCGGTTTCACTATGTTCTAGGTTACAAAAATCATTTTGACTTTATTGATTAGCACTTGTAACATTAAAGTGTATGTCTCAGACCTTTCATGAATGCTATTGCTGACTAATCCAATGGCCTAATTTTTCAACTGGACTTTAAAGATCAACATAATCCGATTACATCAATCATTCTTTGACTGCTTACGTTACTAAAGCAGCTATTCTACAAAAGGCCCTTTCTCTTCGTGCTTAAAGCACACTAGAAAAAGTTCGATGAAAGTCAAGGATATCTATTTGTAACGCTTCCGTGATTCGTTGCATGCATCCCATTCCGTGATTCGTTGCATGCATCCATGTATTGCATTCACATGAGCAGACAATGCATTCACAAGCATAGATTTCTGAGTGCTGTTTGTGTATATGCTCATGCAGTCAAGGAGATAAATTAATACTTTACAGGTACTTTGTTGGAAATAGAGAATTGAAATGACAGGTGGCTATGAGGAGAATTGAATGGCGGTGAACTTTGGAAAAGTGTCTTTCTTCTTTATGAGATTACGCAGAAGAGAAATGAAAGTGGCCGACCAAAGTTCAAAGTTGTAACGCACTCATGAACTGCTCGGCGTACTCCATCTATATATAATGTAAGAACTGATGATCCGACGCAAGTACATTTTTATACGCCATGTTTCAAGCTGCTGAGTATAGAAATAGTTGAGAGCTCTTGTGAGAAAAGGTAATCAAGTTAAGAAGCATATCTCGAGAGAATTTGGAAGCAAGAATTGGTTATGATCAGCCTTGTCTGGGTAGAATATATTTGAATCCGTAATAAGGTATTCTTTATTGACGGTATTAGATTCATGTACTCATGTCGAAATAAATGCAGTTAGGTTGTATTTCCTTACCTGTTATCGGTTCAATTGGGATTGCTGCTGGGATGATTAATCGAATGCCTTCTATGAATCGTTGATCTTCATTTTTGTCTTTTCACATCATCCTATGATGCGAGGTGACAAATTGTGTTTACCACAGTTCTCGGCATCAGGTGGCAATTACAAGCAGATTCTGGTTTTTGGAGGAGCTCGTGCCATCTAATAATCCACGAAGTGGTTCCATGTCATCTGATGATGCTGTTGCAGTCCATTTTGCTGATGATGATAGATGGAGCAAGATCAGACAAGCAGTTCCCGGGAAAACCGTCGAGGATCTAAAACTTCATTGCAAAGAATTGCATGACGAGGTGGTCGGCATTGTGTCTGATAAAGTGCCTTTGCCTTCTTATACAAGTAGTGATTCCTCTAAACATAAGCGCGAAGACAAGAAGAAATCACCCCGTAACATAAAACGAGGCCTTTTGTGGACAGAAAGTGAACACAGGTAATAGCTTTTTTATCCATTTCATGTATTTTAATAGTTCAATTTTTGCATATAATCATGGATTTAACTCTGCTAGCTACACGTTATTTCTTCAGCCTTTCTTATTTGATGCCGCTGATAATTTTTCAATGAGGTTCTTGTGATATATTTGATTCGTCTTTATGTGCTTTAGGCTATTCCTGTACGGTTTGAAGAAGTTCGGCAGAGGGGACTGGAAAAACATATCCAAATATTATGTAAAAAGCAAAACGAATAGCCAAGTTGCAAGCCACGCCCAAAAGTTTTACAATCGACAGAATTCACACAAGGCAGGAAAAAGAGCGAGTATCAACGACATAACAGTCGCCTACCCTTTGGAGGAGCCAACTGATACCATATGCTTTGACTTCAAGGAACCTTCATCTGATCCATGTAAACAAACTTTTCCTACAAATGACATCTGTGCCCCAGAATCTTCGAACAATCTGATGAGGGATTTTGGCTTTTGTAATAACAATTCAGTCCGGACCTGTGAACCTTCAACGGTTAAGGTGCCAAGCTTTGACGCTATTGCCCTGGCCCAAGTCTCGGGCTTTACTAGCCACATGGCTATGGACCCTACCCCGTCGCTGACTCGGGTGAACTTCAATAGGCACACGGTTACTGAATATGGTCCTTCGACGGTTCAGTTGCCACCATTTGACGTCTACGTCCCTGAGTCTAATCATGGTTTGAACTTTACTGGCTATATGATTACTGAATCTGTCCCTCCGATCAGAGATTTGAGCTCTGCTAGTACTGACTCAACTGTAGCCTTGGAACCTTCAAAAGCCCAGGTGCCAAGCTTCAACTCTATTGCCCTGGCATCTATGCCACAAGTCGAGGGCTTCTCGAGCCACACAGATACTGACCATGGCCCTTCGGCAGCTCAGTTGCCACCGTTCGACATCTACGCCCCTGAGCCAGCAAACGAGCCTAGCCAGGATTTGAACTTCATTGTCCCTTTGACTGCTGAACTGCCCTCATTTGACATTGGTGTCCCTTCATATTTGAACCAGCACATCCACGACTCAAATTTTGCTAGCCAGATCATTACAGATCCGATCACTTCAACAGTCGAATTGCCAACATTCGAAACATGTGTCCCTCTTACTAACGAGCCAATCCAAGGCTTGGACATGGGCACTAATTCTTCAACAGGTCTATCGCCAGCATTTTATGCTTATGCTCCATTGAAAGACGAGCAAACGCAATACATGGACTTGGCAAACATTGCTACCCCTCCAATGACAGATCAACCAATTCAATACGTGGGCTTGACAACAAACGAGTCGATTATAGACTCAGACTTCTCAACATCTCAATTATCAGAAAGTGACGATATCTACCTCTCTTTCCTATCCGAACCAATTGAAGACGCCGAGTTAGTTAGCCCTCTGGTTGCAGATCCTTTGGTGACTAGGTTGCAAAATTGTGAGGATTTCGCCACTAGAAGGTTCGACAGAGATGGTTAGTGCCATCTCTCCATTAATGGCAGGTAACAAAGAACCTATTTGCTGCTGCATTTAGTTTATGCTGTTTTAGACATATGAAGTTGCTTGCACTTATCATCTTTCTTTCACTGCATAAGATTTCTTGGTTATTTAGGTTGCATATAGCTAAGTGATTGGTGCAATGCCCTTTCAATGTAATACTGAGGTTGTGAACAGATTATAGTAATACATAGAACTGAAAGATTAGTCAAACTAGCTTGACTGCTCATGATTGTCGAGTTTGAACTTGTAATTGTCTGACTCGAGCTTTATGTGCTCTCTTTTTATTTCATTTTTTTTTTCACCTTAAACTCCTTTTTTAATTTCATTTTTTTACCTTAAATTTGAAATTTTCCAGCTTTGAGCTCGAGCGTAGAAAATGAGTGAGCTCAATTTTTATTTCATTTTTCTAACTTTAAATTTGAAAGTTCCGAGCTCGAGCCTAGAAAATGAACAGAATTAAACTCGATTATACCTCTAGCAATACATATGTTATGAATATCATTGAGCTTGTGAACAGAGGGAGAATAATAGCAATACTATCATATTCTAAATTTATTAGTCCAAGGAAAACCCTGAGCTCATATTATTTTATTACACACCTCTTTATTTATTCTATTCATTTTGCAAACTGAAACCATCTACTGATTCTCCATGGTGATGATGCATCGAAGGCTCTCCCCTTTGATCATGTACTCAAAAGCCTTGTTGATCTCCGAGAAGGTAACTCTATGTGTAATAAACTTGTCCAGCTCAAGCTCCTGAAAATACGTAAAAGACATCATCAACTAAGCCTCTTCGGAGTGTACGAGGAATAGATTCGACGACGAGAGTATGTAAGAAGATTTGAAACGAAAACTCGCCTTGTTCATGTATTTCTCCACGACGGACGGAATCTCGCTCCTCGGCTTGTAGTTTCCGAAGAACGTCCCCTTAAGGGTCCTCTCGTTAAGCACGTTGATCGGATGGGTTTTGAACGCGTCGTCTTTGTTCGGCACTCCCACGAGCACCGCCACGCCCCAACCCTACAAAAAAAAAAAAAGAAAAAATTATCGCAAGACGATGGTTAGCGATATTTGCGTGGTTCGGCCAGTATGTGCATTCACGGAGAGTCAAATTTCACTGTATTGAGAATGTCTTGGTACTAGATAATGCTCGTTTTTAACCCAACCCGAGACTCCTTTTATCCACTCGAACACTGTGTTTGCACTTACTCTCAGTGTCCTGGTAGAACTAACCCGCTCTCGTTCGGGATAAGCGGGACCCACGAGGTCGGGGGAGTTCCAATAGAAATAGAAGAAGAAAAAAAGATATTTTTGCATACGTCGTGAACGCATTCGAACGCAGATATCATCGCGTTGACATTCCCCGTGCACTCGATGCTGCGGTCGACTCCTCCGTCGGTCATCTCGGCTAGAACCTGGCGATAATGGTTAGCCCATTTTATGTCTCGAGTTTGTAAAATTTGAATTTAAATAAACCAAAATTTGATGCTATATTTCAACCTGTTGGACGGGCTTGTCGTGGTCCTTCGGGTTGACAAAATCAGTCACGCCGAATTTCTTCGCTGTAAGAGAAGCGAAAAAATTCACTAAACTCTCGAATTTACGATAATCTTAAACTGATTTCAACAACTTTCGGAAAAAAACTAAAACCTTCGTTGAAGCGACTCGGGTTTAAGTCGACACCGATGATCTTAGAAGCGCCGCTTATCCGTGCCCCTTCAGCAGCCTGACGAAAGACGAAGAATTTAAGGTTAAAATAGTAATAAAGAGAGACGTCGAAGCATTAGATAATATATACTCACAGCGAGACCAACGGCTCCAAGCCCAAAGATAGCTACGGTCGAACCAGGCGTCGGTTTTGCCACATTCAACGTCGCTCCGAGCCCTTTGAAAATTCAAAAATTGATAAAAAAAATAAAATGAAAACGGTTAGTATGAGTCAAAAGATTGTTTGCCCCACATTGGTAAACTATATACTCTACGTTATGACAATAATGGTTCGCCGAAACAGTCACGGACGTCGGAATGAATACAAGTATTTATGTTCCATTGTATTGTCGCGGAACGGCGCCAACACTATTTACCCACTCATTTCATTCCAAGTATCTTCCTAAAGCCTACAGCGACTAACAATGATAATCGTCGCTCGAAAAACAGAATCACTGTTATAATTCGACCGACATATCATGCAATCTATCATTACTGCACTGTTATAATCCGGCCGATATATTGCCGTTCCCGCCAATATATCCCCGTTCTGGCCGCGATATCAGCACCCACATTACAAAAACGCATCAAACCAAAAATTTTGGCACGGAGGTCGCCCTTCCCGTCCATTCCGGCGGAACCCTGAATAATAATTACGCCTACAAACAGACGAGAACTTGAGAGAGAAAAAAAGAACCTGTGGATAGGCCGCAGCTAACTATACAAACTTTATCCAACGGCGCGTCGGGGTTGATCTTGGCGATGCAGCCGACGTGCACGACGGTGTACTCGCTGAACGTTGACGTCCCGAGGAAGTGGTTGATGGACTTGCCGTCCTCGATCATCACCCCTCGGTCCGTGTTGATCCTCAGTAGGTCACACATGTTGCTCTCCGTCGACTTGCAGTGGCGGCACTCCCTGCACTCCCCCGTGAATATCGGGAGGACGTGGTCCCCCGGCTTGAGGTCCGTCACGCCTTCGCCTATGCTCTCGACTATCCTAAAATACACAAACAATATTAAAAAAAAAAAGACAATTAAATTCAAGTTTATTGAATTTAATATATATATATATATATATATATATATAGTATGAATCATTCATTACCTCCAGCTTCGTGTCCGAATATGCGTGGAAAAAGAGGCGTTTGTCCCTACAATTAAACAAACACATGAGATACAGTCATTTCATACTTATTACACTACAAAGAATCACAATATGCCCTTTTTTTTTTTAAAACCTAAATTACTATTTAGTATCGTTGACCAATTTAATTCTCGATGTCATCGAAAACAACTCAAATTGGTTCTTCTGTCGATGTGGCCATTAATTTAAATATAAAATGAAACGTGTCAGCACACGCCAATTTTATTTTATTTTTATTGCTTTCATCTGTGTTGACATGTGTTACTTTCCGTCGAGATTGACGATTAGACTGACAGAGGGATCAATTTGATTCATTTTCACACTATCGTAAACTAAATTAACTCATGCGAAGGACTAAATTGATCCATAAAATAAACAAGAAACTAATTTAGCCTTATTATATATATTGTATACCTTGGCTTCCCAGAAGTAGATATCAGTATGGCAAAGAGAAGTGAAGAGGATCTTCAGCCGGACTTCGTTCTTCTGCGGCGGCGCAACCTCAACTTCCTCGATGACAAGCGGTTTTCCGGCTTCCCACGCGACGGCAGCTGCAGTAAACAGTTCGAATAATCTATCAAATATATTCATTTATTTCTTTAAAAAAAAAAAAAACCACCATTGAAGTGCAAAGAGAAAAAAAAAAAAAAAGAAAATGAGAAACCTTTTCATCGAATCACTTGGCCTTGGGTGGTCGACATGATTGAGTGCTTCTTTTGATAGATTGATTAGCGTTGATGCGCAAAGTTTGGGATTTTTATATAGTGGGGCAGGGGCAATGAGGCATTGGCCTAATGGTCAAGGAGGAGGCTTTAAGGATTTATGAGTTAGGTCGTGGGATCGAATTTCTCCTCTCACAATTTCTCGAGTAGTCTCCATGTAATTTATTTTCCATGACTATCGTTGTCAGGTGGGTTTGAGACGTATTCATCTGACCCCGAGGATTAGTCCCGCCACTGGAGTGTGTGGCGCAGTTAAGCCTTCGTCAGGTCTGTGTGGCGCAAAGCCCACTCGCCGGTATTTAGGGGCTAGTTCGGGACTGTAAAAAATATATATATATATATAGTGGGGCAGGGCAGGGCAGCGTTGGGCAGATATCCTAGGAAATATTATGACACGACGACGCCTCCTTTTGTTGTAATAATATAATAATGAAATTAAATGTTAGAACTTTTGACAAATGTTAATGCTCCTTCTTTAATTAAAAGATTAGGTTGAAGCAGCACACATGTGTCACGCCTATATGCCTTAAAAGCTTATGTGAATTGATGTGTTGGTTGATGAACTTGATAGAGGCGTTCTTGCAAATTCTACCGTGTAATATGACTTCATCGTGTCACATTTACATGGGCAATCGGGTCGGGTTGGACCGTGTGATCTGATTTGATCATAGGGTCTCTTTGGTTTTTAGTCCAATCAGTAGCATGGTCCAAGCCCGAAAAAAAAGGGTAGTAATTGTCATAAGAAAAAGTAAGATAAAATAATATTGGAGTTTATTTGGGATAAATAATGGAAGATCCCAATATAACATGTGCGGGCTTTTTTATTTTTACGGGCTTCATCTAAGGAACCAAACATGAGAAAATGGGTTATTAATAATTTTGTAACCCATTTTATAGGTTTATCCAATAAACCAAACGCAGCCTAATAGGTAATATACTTTCATGACATGATAACATAAATTATCAAATAATAAAAAATAAAGATAGAAAAAGACACGTTAAGTCGGTTGAAGCCTTCTGTGTAATGGTTACACGCTTAATTCCTTACCATCACAATGAGATTAGATTGGAACTCGGTAGGGATTCTCTACCTTTTTTCTTGCCGTGGGCGAAAATACTGGAAATATTCTCTCCGTTTGGGTGAAAGATAAACCGAGTCGGCTCGACTAAAGCTCGGCTCAAGCTCGTGAATCGAGCTTGATCTCATTATTGTCGAGCTCGAGCTCGCTCGTGGACAATCGAAAGCTCGCGAGCCAACATTATATTTTTTATTATTATTATTATTTTTATATGTAATCGAACCTGAAAGGCCGAGCTCGAAAAAATAGCCGAGCTCGGCTTGTTTACATCCCTACAGAGGGTGTTCTCCGTCGGGATCCAGTACATTCAAATTACTAAATTTTTCATGTTCAAACTTAACGTTGAACTTATCTTTGAGGTCTAATATGAATATTTTACTTATGTTTTGATTTATATTTTATAGTAAAATTGTTTTTGTTATTGTATCAAAAAAAAGTTATCTAATAAAAGATACTCGGGCCTAAGGTTACTTGTGGAGACATGGATTCCAACATGGGAATGAGAATGTGGAGAAATTTCTCTCCACTTGCTTATTGGAGACGGAGCGGAAGTGTCGATTTCTTCCCATTTGTTTATCGAGACTGATCGTGGATTTCCCCATAAGTGTCGAGACAGAGATGGGGATTATCATCCGTCCGATTGCCAAGCCTAATTACACTTATTCCCTTATCTATATCATATTGAGATTCATAAAAGAAAAAAAGGACTTTTATTCATGACATTCAAACAATTAACAAACACACCATAGATGCAAATGTACATATTCTCAAAAGCCTCAACCTCAACATCACCATACACACACACACATACACACTTAACTTCTGTGCATTCCTTCAGCCCTTGTTAGTCGTCTTCCTGACGATATCTTCTTCGGTGTGCTTATCGTCGTCTATAGTAAGGACTAACGCCTTAGCACCGTGAGGACCGTCCACGTAATCGCCTTTCACGCTGACACGCTCGTCCCTGTGAATGACGTCGATCTCCCTCTCGCGCTTTCCATCTCTCCACAGCTTGATCAAGAGACACACGGCAACAACGCAGCAGCAGAAGAAGAAGAAGCTTCCGAAGACTCCAAAGACGAATATAACCACAGTTGGACCGTCGTTAAGAGAAGAAGTGAATTCCATTTTCTTTCTAAAAGCTGTCTGAAGAGTTTGACAGTCTTACTATGATATGATCACTCTGCGTTTAATTGCCTTATCTTCTTTCGAGGACGTATATATATATATATATATATATATATATATAAGATGATGTATACATAGCTCATTGTCTGGTTGGTGAGTGATGCTATTCTTGTAAGAATCCAAAGGCTTTGAAGAAAGGGGAAACTTAACTCGCTTGTTAAGTTTTTTGTTATGTTCTTTATGAAAATAGTTTCCATTTTGAAACGGGTTTTAAAAAATAGTCGTTGGCACGTGTAAGGACTATTTATATCTTTACAAACCCGGCAGCGCAGAATGTTGGGTTGTGTTTGATATACGAAATTCGTGTGTGAAAACAACGACGAAAAACTAAGTTACTGCTACTCTAAGCTTCAATCGTTGTACCCAGGGGCGTAGCCACCCTAAAGGCTGGGATGGGCTACAGCCCGGTCTTGATTCTGGCCCACTAGTAGTAATTAACCCATATATAAATTACAAATCAGAAAAAAAAAAACCCTAACTCTCAATTCTTTTGTGTTTAGTTCACGATAACAAGGACAAGGATAAAATTTCAATCTTTTCAGGTAATTATCTTCAATATCTCACTCTATTATTATTTAGATTCCTCGATCTTCACTCTTCTTGAACTATACAATGATGTGATTATAGTTTCTGTATTTTTGTTGTTGTTAATTGTGTTGTTGTGTGTGTATTATAGGTTGGTTTGCTAATGGAAACTCAAAGAGGCAAGAAGAAAACTATGCTATCGGTTTTTAAACCCAATGCAAGTACGTCAACAAGCTTGGAGCATTCCCCCTCCCCGACCAATGCTGAGACGTCAAATGATGCGCAACGTTCTACCAACTCTCAAAGAATTGATAGTGATGTTAGTAATTATGTTAAATTAGATCCAGCAGTACGCACTCCAATTTGGCAGTGTCCTGTCAACGAAAGAGATGCAATCAGACGAATTTATATCTTAAGAGGGCCGTATCAACCTGTAATGGAGTATCCACGAACCAAATTCAGAGATCAAGACCGACGATTTCAAAGATCATGGTTTGAGCAATTTCCATGGTTGGAATACTCACCTAGTAAAGATGTCGTCTTTTGCTTTCCATGTTTTCTTTTTCAAGAAAAAAGGGCTCGTTATCCTGCATTTACAGTTGATGGTTTTAGAGCTTGGAAAAGAGTCAATGATGGGCTTTTTTAATCCATGTGGGAGGCGTCACTTCACCACATAACAATGCCGTGCAAGCTATGGACGTTTTAATGAATTCAAGTGGCCATATCGATAAATTGATGGATGCACAGACATCAGAAGAAGTGAGAAATAATCGATTGAGGCTTACAGCTACAATTGAAAGCATCCGTTGGCTTTGTTTGCAAGGATGCGTCTTGAGAGGATATGATGAGTCTTCTTCTTCTAAAAATCAAGGTAATCTTATCGAGATGATAAAACTTATGGGAAAAATGGATGTTAACATTGGCAATGTCGTTTTAGAAAAAGCGCCAAAAAATGCTAAGTATACATCACCAGACATTCAGAAAGATCTTTTGTATATTCTTGCTAAAAGAGTTAGAAACAAAATACGCGAGGAGATTGGAAGTGCAAAATTTTGTCTCTTAGTCGATGAAGCTAAAGATATATCAGACAAAGAGCAGATGGCTATTGTATTGAGATATGTTGATTGTGATGGCTTTGTAATGGAGCGTTTCTTTGATATTGTCCAAGTTGGTGATACCACTGCAGTAACACTTAAAGAGGAAATATGTAATGTTCTTGGGAGACATAAATTGCATATCACAGATATTCGAGGACAGGGATACGATGGCGCTAGCAATATGCATGGCTCTTGGAATGGACTACAGGCTCTTTTTTTAAGAGATTCTCCTCAGGCATATTATATTCATTGTTTTGCACACAGACTTCAATTGGCATTGGTAGCGGCTGCTGAAAAGGAGAGTTCTATTTGGATGTTTTTCTCAAACTTGACTTCTATTTGCAACATTATTAAAGCGTCTTCAAAGCGTAACACTGAGTTGCAATCTGTCCAAGCCATTGAAATTGCAAATATGGTAGCTACTGGTATTCGCGAGACAGGTACTAACCTCGATCGTATAGTTTCTCATTAAATAAATTAATTTTTTATCATTGTTATTCATTTTTTGTTTGATTGTGACATAGGCACAGGACTCAATCAGATCGGTACTTTACAGCGAGCTGGTAAGACACGTTGGAGTTCTCATTTTGAGTCGATATGTAGCATGATAGATATGTATAGCTCTGTGGTTATCGTACTTGAGCATATGGTGGAAGAAGCATCTCTGAATTCTATACGGGGGGAAGCCACAGGTTTCTTGATTGTGCTGAGATCTTTTGATTTCATATTTATCTTATACTTGATGCATAAGATTATGGCTATAACAGATATGCTTTGTCGGGCTTTGCAAGAAAAGTCTATAGATATCTTGAATGCGATGGATCTTGTTTCAAGTACAAAAGCTTTACTTCATACTTTGAGAGCAGATGGATATGATGTTCTTTTGATGGTTGTGCAATCAGCTTGTGGTACTTATGGTATTGATATGCCAGATATGAATGCTTCTTATAGATCTGCTACGAGACGTTCTTGTCGAGAAAGAGATTCTGTTACATTTGAGCATCATTATCGTATTGATGTATTTAATGCAGTGATAGATTATCAAGTTGAAGAGCTAAATAGCAGATTCAACGACGAAGCTGTAGAACTTCTTAATCTCAGCACTGCTTTAGATCCTCGAGACAACTTTAAGTTATTTAATGCTGATAATATTTGCAATCTCGCAGAGAAGTTTTATCCCGAAGATTTCAAGGGACAAGAACTACATTATTTGAGAAGCCAATTAGACCATTATAAGTTTGATATAATTCATCATGAAAAGTTTCAGGGTATATCTACCGTTGCTCAATTATGTCGACGATTAGTGGAGACTGGAAAGACAAAGAACTATCACTTGATTGACAGGCTGATTCGTCTTATCTTAACGCTTCCAGTCTCTACCGCATCAACAGAACGATCATTCTCAGCTATGAAACTTCTCAAGACTTCTCTTCGGAACAAGATGGAAGAAGAATTTTTGTCAGATTCTATGATTATCTACATTGAAAGAGAATTTACGAAGAAGATTGACACTGATTCAGTGATTGATGAGTTCTACGCTATGAAAAACCGTCGAGCACATCTTAAATAATTGTTTTTGAGTTTTACTATGTAATATACTATATGTTAAATATAAAGATGTTATTTTATATTGTGTAGTCCAGGTTCGAATATTTTCCTGGCTACGCCCCTGGTTGTACCTAAACAGCTTTCCTTTTATTTTACTAACCGAAATTCGCGTACCAAACGCGGCTTTAAGGTTCGGTAGGTTGGTTTATATTTGGTTGTTAACCAGCCATCTAAATAATAGATTACATGTTCAAATCCTTATTACAATATGATCCTTAATAGACGCAGGGTATCTATGCAGAATTTTTCAGGGAAATGATCTCGATTCTAATGGGTTTAAAAAGTAGTCTTCAAATATGTAAATATCATTATAATTTATACACTTACTAATTGTGGCTCATATAACGAGTTAATCGATTATGTTAAACGCAACGTCTTTATGGGTGGGTGGATGGAGTGTATAACAGTGCATTCTGAGGCCCGTTGCAGATATTGCTACTCAGCTATCTAACGGGTACTCAGACCCGTTACATGTATTGCTGAGTACCCATTATTACAACGTGGGATGTAAAATTGTAAATATAAAAAAAAATATTAAAATTAAATTCATTGATTAAAAAGATAGGCCAAAGATGCTAATTTTAAAAACTTTTTTGGTCAAATAACAGATTTCATAGTTGACATCTCCTACTCTTGTTTTGACCAAGGATCCCTACCATTCAACTATAAAATAACAAAAATATTTTGAACTATTGAGAGCATGAAAAGTATGGTCATTTGACACTATTTTTTTTTTAATAAAGAATTAGAAAACATAATTGATTTGATGATTTAAAATACAAATAAAGTTCTTAGTGGGCTGGGCTGGATCTACTTATTGGGCCGAGGAAACATAAAAGGTTATAAACGTAATTTCCCCATTAGGGCTCAACCCTCGACTCCCCCCACTATATATATACCGTGGTGTTCTTCATCATTCGAGCTCAGAAAAGAGACTCGTCGTTTTTTTTTTTGCAATTAGGGCTTCGTCGATTTCATTTATGTTATCATTTTTTTTGGGGGGCTTTGATGAGATGTTAGAGAATGTCATGCACCACTCAGACGATCGATCGATCCATCGAGTGATGATAAATTCTCAATACCCATACAATTTCTGAGCCTCTCTCTTTTTTTTTTTTTTTTTTAAATTTTTGTATGTATATAGTTGGTGAAGAAGAAGAACCATATGATGGGAGCTTTCTTTCTTCAGAGGAAGTTCAAGCCATGATGCGGACCGTACCATAGCTTAAAGCTTCTGTCTGGGGATAAATTTTGGTTTCTGATGGTTCACTTTCTTTTTTCCATTTTTTTTTCTTTCATTTTTCGAAATGATTATTTTTTGTTTTATTGTTTTTAAATTAGCGACTTCTTCCGAATTCTTTTACATATTTTTATAGTATATTTATTAATTAATATATAATATATATTAGAAGGATATAAATTTAATTTTTTCCAAATAACACAGCACTCTATGCAAAAAAAAAAAGTTTATGCTTCTAACAAGCCCGCCATTAAATTTGGTATAACTTTTATATGCAAAAACATGGAAAGAAAAATGGTTATTTTGAACGATTAGTAATTATTTAGGAAAAGCCAATTTGCATTCTAATCACGATTTCCACCTAAAAATGATGTGAAGATACTAATACCTATTCCTTAGAAGACATTTCATATCCTTTTTAATGAAAGACTTCTAATATGAATGATAATCTTACTATTTTATTTGATATTCCACCATACCATATTTGGGTTTTTGTTTTTCTTTGAAAGTTCCATTGATAAAATGAATTTACAAGAGGCTAAAGGATCCAAATTATCATCCGACCATCCATAGGACTCGCAAAACAATGAAGAAAAAAGAACAATCTTAAATAGCACTCGAACGAATCAAAGAATGAGGAAGAACAATGTTAGAATTTACAAATAATATATTAATTTGTTGGTAGGGATGACAATGGGTAGATCCGCTTAGATATATATTCTGACTTGATCGACTCAATTAACTAATTGGTATAGATACGATTTATTAAATTAATTGTATCTATAGAATCGGATCTATTTAAGATCAACATGTCTTTAATATGCCTTTTTTTTACATCCCTATCTGTTGAAGGTCGGGATTATCACATAGACGACATGAAGTTCAAATTTTTTTCAGAATGAACATATTTGGAATGGGGACTATAAATGTATTGTATGGAGATACCTTCTTACCGATCCAAAAAAACATAAATAGTAAAAAATCTTGCTAATGGATAGTTTAAGCGTCGATCACATGGGTCTCCGCAGTAAGGTCATGTAGTGGCGTACCCACATTAGGGTTTGGAAGGTTCTTTGACCCCCCGATCAGAGATGGTTGGGGCTGAGTTAGAGCCCTCGAGTCTCCAGTCTCGAGGGTTCGGTCAACTCCGATGATTATGAATTTGATTTCACTTTTACTCAGGACACATAGACCAGAAAGATTAGTCTTATTTTTAAAAAAAAAAAACAATATTTCACTCAATATATTTCTCCAATTTCCCTTTACAACAAAAATCATTACATCAAACTCCAAAATTGAAGAATTACACATGACTTGAAGATACATAACTACGGCGGAGTTATCCATCTTGCTTTGCTTCGTGTTGGTATTTTAGCTCCGACACATTTCATATATACAAATAAATAAATTAAATACAAATTTTATTTTGCATGCTTGATGTAGGCAATTGGTCGGTAAGGAAAGAACTAACACATCCACGCAATAGGCTACAAATGTACGGTTCTTCAAGGCACTTGCCTTTTTTGTACTTTTTTTAATCTTTCATTTCATGTTATAAAAATCATCAAAGCAAATTCCTACACGTTTGCCAGCACATCAAATGAATATTGATGAGTTTGCATATTTCTTTAATATTAATTATTAAGTTTCCTAATTTTCATTCAAAAAAAAAAAGATAGAATAACACACGTCAATTACGTGGCGAATCAACATGCAATCGTCTATGCCTATATATATATACATGCAATTACAAAGCTTTATCTCTCACCATTCACTTCATTACCAATCTCTTCTTCATCGTACAATATCTTCATTATAGTAAACATCGTTTATTCAAGAAAAAATGGCCGATTCAGCTCAGCAACACAAGCTTCAAAACGAGGTCGTTTCGGTGTTATATATATATATATATTAATATAATTGCCATAGTTTATTAATCGTACTAATTCATGCATATATATAGATATGTCAATGATAATTGAATTGTATATATGTATTTGATATGCAGCAAAATGAGCAGAAGGGTTTAACGGAGAAGGTAAAGGAAACCCTCGCCGGACAGGGAACAGACGGAAAGGGGCTGACGGAGAAGGTCAAAGAAACGGTCGGCGGAGGGAAAAAGGAAGAGTTCTCCGCCGAGCAGCAAAAGGGAATCATCGATCAGATAAAGGAGAAGATTCCCGTCGGCGGAGGAGAGAATAGAGAGTACTCCGCCGAGGAGCAGAAGGGCATCATTGATCAGATCAAAGAGAAGCTTCCGGCCGTCGGCGGAGGAGGAGAGAAGAATAATGAGTGCTCCGACGCGCAGCAGCAGAAGGGCATCATGGATCAGATCAAGGAGAAGCTTCCCGTCGGCGCCGGAACGAAGCCCGGAGAGGGCGGAGCTCCGCCGGCGGAGGGTGGCAAAGGGGTTATGGATAAGATCAGAGAGAAGCTACCTGGGTACGGTACCGGCGGCGGCGGTGTTGAAGAGCAGCAAGGCAAGGAGGCCACCGGCAAGTAAAGAAAACTAAATATTTATTCTGAATATGTTTGCTTTTTATTATTTAAAGTGTGTCATCTTGTCTGTTTGTGTGAGCTGATGTATTGGGTTTGTATTACAGTATGTATACCGTTTCGTTGTTATGTTAATATATAATAGTAAATAATAATAATAATAATTTGTTGTTAATAGATTGTTAAGTGATGGTTTAATATTATAGATAAAGAATGATGAAGATATATGGAAAAACCTAAAACTTCAGATTTTGGGAACACGTAAGGTTTAGTTTGGTATGCAGAATTCGACAAGGAAAAGAACATGAAATGTGTAGAACTACAACGGTGGAAGCGTGAGTATAATTATTTGATGTGCTAACTTAATTTTTCTTGGTGATTTTCACGTATTAATTCCGCATATCAAACAAGCTCTAAATGATAAAAGAAAACTTATAGGGCTTCCTCTAATCCATGTAACTTCAAATTGAAGTGAATATGAACCTTATTAATATGATTGAACTCGACTTTCTTCGGACTAATCCCTTGATATGGGTATTGTTTCAAGTTTAAACAGACTCCAATTCAATGAATTCAAATAAGATTAAACCCTCTTTCAAATAATAATAATAATAATAATAATAATAAGATTAAACCCTTAACCTCCACCTCAAGAAGTATAGTCAGTTGACCTATCCATTAGGTAGGACATACCTATTGGGCCACAACCCTATCGATTATTTGGAGGTGAGTTCGAAAAGCCCAATTGTAAATGTGAGTTTTGCTTTGGCCCAAAGAAGAATTTGGAAATGTTTGGTTTAAAGAAAATCAAATTCCACATTATAGAAATTAAAAAGGCCATAATTATGAAGTTACTTCAAATAGGTTCATTTAGTGAAGCGGAACTCTTTGTTAATTGTAAGTTGTAAAGATGAGCATAGTATGTCTTAAGACTCATCTTTGCTCAATTGTACTTCACCCCTTACCACAAAAAGCTATGTAGTACATCAATCTAAGTACCTCACTTGTACTAAAAGAGTACGTTAGAATTGAACTGAATTAATAAATACACATACAAACTTGCCCTAACTTGACTCCATACACTTCTTACAAGCCACAACTATCATTTCATGTCATATTAAAGCTCTACATAGATTTTTATACATCATTCCATGACATTTTGCAAAATATATTATATCGAAGCTCTAACTAGGAGTGAAAGATAAGTCGGGTCAGCCCGCAAACTCAGCATTTTCTGCTCGACGGAAACTCGATTCGAACTCGAATTCGAATTTTGAAGATTGACAGGTCGGCTCATGAGATATTTTTTTTTATTATCGTTATTTTTTATTTTAAATTTGAAAATTTTGAACTTTAATCTCGAGCTCGGCTTTAACTATTTATCATTAGATGTCTCATGTTCGAATACACCATATACTCTTGACCTTTGTTGTTAGGTGGAGAGTAACACATCTTCACCTAGCCCGTGGCGAAGCCACATTTGTGCCAAATGAAAAAAAAATTCTTTTATAAATTTTTAATAGAAAACACAATTAAAAAATACTAATTTATTTATTATAAAGGTAATGAACCCCATCGGGATTCGGGTAGAATTACAAATATATATATTTACATTAACTTGGAGGTGGACCCTAGTGGTTGAAATTTCTAGCTCCGCCACTACATCTGGCTCGTAAGACTAGTCTCATTCTCGAAATATACGTTGAACTCCCATAATCGATTGAGTGAAAAATACCCAGTTGTAAAAATAAATTTAGAAAAAAATCTATTTATTTATTTATACATATTCTTTTATTCATTTTCATTTCTTAGTTTCATTGTAATAATGAAATCCCAATCCAACCAATCACGTAACTCCTTTTCAGATAACATATGTACATCTCTAGCAAAACATTATCTTTCTTTTTTTTTTTTCATATTTTGTAATAATCCCATTCTAGGCATTATCTCAATCACACATCCAATATCCACTACAAGCCACAAAAACAAAACCTTCAAACCAAAAATCATATCACCTCACTCATTAAAACCCCACCAACCTATCTCTTCTTCCACTCTTAATCAATCAAGAAATTTCAGAAAAAAAGAATTGAAAAATAATAATTTAAAAAAAAATGGCCACCATGACGACTTCCCTCACAGCCCCGTCGTTCACGAGCCTCAAGTCGTCGTCGAACGTCTCAAAGGCCCTAAAGACGTCGTCAGCCGTCGCCGCCGTCCCCGGCAGACAATGCTCCACCGGGCTAGCCGTTAGGGCCTCGTTGAAGGACAACCTCGGGCTCGCGGTGGTCGCGACGACGGCGGCCGCCACGCTGCTCGCCTCGGGCAGCGCGATGGCGTTCGACGTCATCTTGGGGGCGGACGACGGCGGGCTCGTGTTCATTCCTGCGGTGTTCAAGGTGCCCGCTGGGGAGAAGATCACCTTCACGAACAACGCCGGATTCCCTCACAACGTGGTGTTCGACGAGGACGACGTACCCTCCGGCGTCGACGCGGCGAAGATATCCATGTCCGAGGAGGATCTGCTCAACGCCAAGGGGGAGACGTACGCCGTCACGCTGACGGAGAAGGGGACCTACAAGTTCTACTGCTCGCCTCACCAAGGAGCTGGGATGGTGGGGGAGGTCACCGTGGACTGAGGAAGAAGATGATGATGATGATGATGATGATGATGAGCTTTTAATTTTTTGTATAATATTTATGGGATTAAATGATAATAATAATAATATGTACTTAAATTTGTATTAAACTGTTTTTTTTTTTCATCGTGTGTGTGGTTATATTGCTGCATTGATCAATTCATTGACGAACTTTTAATTTTTCTTTCTTTCTTTAATATTATATATAATATACACACACCAAAATGAGCGCCGAAGAGGTCGCAAATGTCGGACGCATACGAGAATTTCAGTTTCACCTTTGATAGTTTTTCAAGATATAATATTCATATCATCGTTTAATTCGAGTCATTTTTTATTTTTAATATTGACGTATAGGTAGAGCGGTCAAAATGGGCCGACACCGACCGCAGCCCGCTAAAGCCCGCCAGGGCGGGTACGGACCGGCCCGCCAAAGGCTCGCCCCCGCCCTGCCAGTGGGACGCGGGCCCAGCGGGCTGGCCCGCTCGTATTGAAAAAAAAAATTAAATTGATTAATGATGAAAATTTTTAGCCCAATAAAAAAAATTCTTAAAGCCCAACACAATAATTAATATGGTGTATTAGCCCACTGAAAAAATAAAGACCAAAAATCACAATACAATATTTAATTTATATAATATAATTAAAATATTTAATAAATATATTTTTATATTAAACGGGCCGTCCCACGGGCTTTGGGCTTATTCGCTGTTTTTTCGGACTTTGGGCTTTTTTGATAGCTCTACGCATAAGTGTACAAAAATGATTTTATTGTCGAGACTAGCATTACATATTATGTCCACAGAACGATATCGCGCCACTCACGGTGATTACGAAATACGACAATCGTGTCGTAATATGAGCGCACAACATTGCGAGACCAACAAACTTATTCACTGTTTTTTTTCGGACTCTCAGGCAAGTTTGGAATGTAAAATATACTAAATATATTTGAGGACGAGAGAATAAGAAGAGCTCTAAAATTTCTAGGATTCGATGTGTAGGAAACGAGAAACTGACCCTCCATATTTACAGAAGGGGTCGAAATTTGCTGAAGTGTTATGTCTGTTCATGATTGATAACAATTTTTCACCTTTAAACGGACTTATTATGGCCTATGCTAATTGCTAACACTTCCTTAATTTTTACTTTCTCAAACATCTTTCCACACCCAATACATTTAACTCTAATTTTTCCAACACTCACCTCTGGTTGGATTTATTTTTTCTTTGCCCATGTCTAAGATAGTCCGAAAACTGACCCATAAACTTCAAAGTAAACTGATGAAGACAGAGAAAAATCAACGGCGTCTTTGCAACGGTTCGATAGTCAACAAGTCAACTGCATTATTGCACAGCTAGCTGCTTTTTTATCATCATCATTATCATCCACATATTTCTTCTTCTTCTTCTTCTTTGTTTTGTATATTTAATACTCACTTATTATTACCAAGCCATCATCTCAAACTATACCTTGTCTGAAAATAAATAAATAAAACAAAAACTCAGATCAATCATGCCGCAGCAAGCAGAAGCTGAAGAAAACATCGTGATAGTGGGCGCCGGCATAGCTGGCCTCGCTACTGCTCTTGGCCTACACAGGTGAAAAAAAAAATATATATATATATATATATATAGCTTTATTATTTAAATATATATATATATAAATTAAATTGTTTGTAACATATCATCATCACCATCATCATCATTCTTGGCCAGGCTGGGCATTCGCAGTGTGGTTTTGGAATCTTCAGACAGGCTGAGAAGTACTGGCTTTGCCCTCGGCGTATGGTCCAACGCTTGGCGGGCCATCGATGCCCTCGGCCTCGGAGAATCGTTGAGGCGAAGCTCTAACATAATCTATGGGTAAGTTCTTAATATGCTAGCAGATCATTAAAAATGATTACATAAATATATATATATATATATAGATTATGTGATGATTGATGTGTAATTGCTGCAGTTCCAAGGTCATATTTCCAGCTTCCCTGAATATCCCTGATGCAGAAATCCAATTGTAAGGTTTTCAATATATATATATATTTATTCGTTTAAAAGAGATTTTTCCTTGGATTTTTTTTCGAAACCCCGGCGATAAATCATTGCAGCGGCGAGGTCGACGCCCGCTGCTTGAGAAGGAAGGAGCTGTTGGAAGCCCTAGAGAAAGAGCTGCCACGAGGGGCCATCAGATACTCTTCGAAGATCGTTTCGATCGACGATTCGGAGGACTCGGAGAAGTTATTACACCTCTCCGATGGTTCGCTCGTAAGAACTAAGGTAAGTATGATTGAATTTATCGTAAAGATGTTATATTTGGTGACTCGAATTCCATTTGAAAGCTCGCCGTGCACCTTTTTTGATATTGGGCTTGGTTTTCCTAGATTTGGGTTTTCCACGTTGAACTCTTTTGTTCTTTACGCATTTCTTTCATTATTTATTAAAAAAAATATGCGTGCGTTGTATTAATTCTATTTCGATCGTAGGTATTGATAGGATGTGACGGGGTGAATTCACGCGTGGCTAAGTACCTGGGGTTCTCTGACCCGGTTAGTGCGGGACGGTCGGCTATTAGAGGGTTAGTAAACTACGAGGACGGTCATGGGTTCGAGCCGAAGCTTCATATCTATGTCGGTGGAGGTTTTCGCCTCGGCGTTGTCCCGTGCGATGAGAACGGCTTGTATTGGTGGTTTAGCTTCTCTACGTCGACCATCCAATGTGAGTCATTTGTATATATATATATTTAAACTCTTAAGTGATAACTTCATCTAAAAGCTTAAGCTTGAAGATAGTGTATCATTAAAATTTTAGACAGAGTGGTCATTTAGTATGGTATCAGAACTCAAACCAAGAGTTCGATGGTACAAATCATCAGGACCACTGATAAAAATTCACGTCTAATGCGAGAATCGGCCTAGGCGCGAGGTGCCATGCTGAAATAAAATATTTAAAATTAAAATATGATACACTATCTTCAAGTTTACGCTTTTAGATTCAGTGGTCATTTAGCAGAAACTATAGAGTTATTTTCGCTATTCGAACGAATCTCCCGGGTCATTTTTTTTATTCACCCTTATTTATCGAAAATAATTTTCTTATTTTGCAAAAACAGACGACGGAGACGAGCGTGACCATCTAACATTGAAGCAATTCGTGTCGAGGAACGTCGAAAAAATGCCCGCCCGCATTTCGCAGATCGTCGACAATACCGAGCCCGCCTTCATTTCCTACTCTCCGCTAAAATTCAGACTCCCATGGGACGTTTTGCGCGGGAACATAGCCAAGGACAACGTCTGCGTCCTCGGAGATGCGCTGCATCCCATGACGCCCGACCTAGCGCAGGGCGGCTGCGCGGCCTTGGAGGATAGCATCGTCCTTGCAAGGTGTTTGGCCGAGGCGTTGTCCGATGGTAAGAACGGCGACGAATGCAGCCGCGGAGAGTACGCTCGGAGGGTCGGGAAGGGCTTGGAGAAGTACGCGGGAGAGCGGAGGTTGAGGAGCTTTGGCTTGATCTCGGCGGCTTATTTCGTCGGGTATGTGCAAGAGAGCAAAGGGGCTGTCATGGGCTTGTTGAGGAAGATGTTTCTTGCAAAGGTTACTATGTGGATTACTTTGAAAGCTGCTAGTTTTGATTGTGGGAAGCTAACTGTGGCTTGAAATGAGTTATATATATATATATATATATATATATAGTATAATTTGATAGCTAACGATGAGCTCAATAAAAATAAAGGGGTAATTTGGTTTCGGACAGTAATTTTATTAGGCTTTTTTTGTTAGTTTTGGTGGGTTTTAAATTTTAATCAATAGAATATGTTTTATTACGAATGCTTTAATAAAATAGGTTTTTTCGGGTCTATTTTAGACACGGTGCCGTTACTAATGGTTACGGAGTTTGTGAATATAATTGTGTTGATCAATGACCATTGTTCGACTCGTGATTTAGTTTAGCTTTCGTGTGTGTGCGTCGATCGAATCAATTCAAACGATCGAGAGCTCAATCGAGCTGAAATTGCAGCTCAAAAACTCAGAAATGAAAACAGAGTTTTACGTGGTTCAGCTATTTTCTAGCCTACTCCACGGACCAACTGAGCACCCTTTGTATTAATCACCAACACGAAAGTTACAGCCTTACATGTCTACTATAACTTTCATGTTTTTACCTCTATGTGATTCTCTCTCATACAAAAGATATCTGCTCACCAAGATGCCTAGTCGAAATCATACCTCTGATATTTATAAGCTGGAAGTCACAAATAAAGTGTTACTTTCATTTAATCTCATTCGTCCGTCTTGATCGATCCAACGATCCACAGCCTTCCCAACGCGCGTGATAAGAAACATAAAACGTGTGACGAGTTTTCCCGCTTCCCACCTGAGCCGTCTGATCCATCCTAACGCTATCCAACATTTCACGTTAAATCCTCATTCGATCGAATAAGTATTGATCTGAGCCATTCATCTCGCTTCCCTCCAGATCCAATGCTCGATATTTAAACTCTCAGCATCAAATATCATCCTTCCGATCTGGCGCGCATCTGATCCAATGGCTTACGATTGTTTTCAACACTTAAATAAATTCTTTCAGCAGAATTCGAACCTTCTTCAACCGAGATCATCTAAGCTCATTCCGGTCACCTCCGGCGACACTCTGACGAGTTTGAGACTCGCTTTTCTGAACAAATTGGGTCTTCTCTTTTCAACCAATCAACGGGAAAAAACAGAAAAAAAATAATTCGAAAAACGTAACTTTCAAAAAATGCTTGTCCAATGGAACGATGTTGCAGCCAACAAATTGATTATTATTATTATTATTATTATTATATATTATTATTATTATTATTATTATGTAAACCCACAATCTGCAAAACTCATAAAAATGGGCCTAAATTGCCCATAAAAACCTTTATGACCATTACTCACGGTTGTGACTAAAGATTAGGAAAATGATAGTTTTTTTCATTTTTATAAATTTAAACATATTGTAGTATTTAATACGTGTTCCAATCTACCCTATGCAAGTGATAAAAACAACTGAACTCATTTTAACACATCATAATAAATTCAAATTTACGACGATGCGTCATAATCTAAAGGTATTTGGGTTATTATCCAAGTGGGTAGGATATAATGTACCTTTAAATTTGAACCGTAGAGGATGAGAATATGCCTCCGTTCCTCTTAAACATAGTCTGTGTTGTGAAATTATGTTATTTAAAACCATTGACTTAAAGTTTATATTTAATTCTAGTTTAATATAAAACATCAAATTACATCATGTAAAGTATAAACTTAAATTAGACTGCAAGGTTCATTTTCTTTTTGTAAGTCAAAATCAAGCCGATCCCAAATGCGACTTCAAGCTTCACTTTTTAATTACCAAATCATTAGTTGACTTTTAGCTTCACTTCAAACTAAATAACCGTAAATTGGTTAGAACAACGACTTCCTTTACAAGTAGTTAGTACTAATTTCTAAAAATATTCGAAGAGTACTATTGCAATCATATGCAATATCATTCAATATTATTTATATAATTTACATAAAAAAATAACATAAAAGCAAATATTTCATCATTCCGAATCCCAAGAAAACTCTATCATTATTAATGATTTAATGAGTAACAGATTCCCCTAGCATGTGCTTTACATATATGAGAATATTAGAATAATAGGTGGTTGCACATATCGCTCAAATTATGGCACATGCGACTTCACATTAGGTGAAATATTTATAATTATTTTTTATTTTATAATAAACCGTTACATTCCATACGAATATGCCCTCATAACTTACTATATAATATAACATATATAAAGACATAGTTGAGTAACCATCACCTCGGCTACATTATGCCCATAAATTTAAGTTGGTTCCATATTAATTAAAACACAATCTGTATGGACTTGAAACGATACATATAAGTTAGGAGGAGTAATTCCACTGAACGTCGAGATCGTTCCATAGCTGACAACGATTGTCAGATTCGACTGGAAACTGAACATAGTCGGAATATAAGAACTTTAGAAATACTTATATATAATATATATATATATATATAACAAATACGGTTATAATTAAACTTTTACAATATAAATAATTGGACAAAATTAGCAACTTGGTATGATATGATATAATGATATCCTCTCACGGCTCTTACATTGGAATGCCCATGTGAGTTCTGCAAGAAAAATGGGCAAAACAGAACATGGGATTGATTGAATGAAATAAATTTATTATTTAATATGAAATATTTTCAGTCTATCACATGTGACTTTGTTGCGTTACTCCCATTAAATATTTTTTTCTTGCAACCTATATATAGATGTAGTCCTAGTTATCTTCTCTTCAAGAATTAATCCATACACCTCTCTCTCTCTCTCTCTCTCTCTCTCGTTTACTACATTAGTTAACATACATACATATATATATAAATATATATAAAATATTACATATGTCGAGAGTTGGAATATTAAGTGTTATAATGATATTGGGATATTTATTTAATTTCACAATTCATTCAAATGCTCTCACACCATCGGGTTGGGTTCAAGCACATGCAACGTTTTATGGAGGGAGTGATGCTTCGGGGACAATGGGTAAGTATTGCATTAAAATATATTTCATTACATATATATATATATATATATATTCTAAATAATTAATTATATTTAATTTAAAATTAAAAGGAGGTGCTTGTGGATACGGCGACTTGTACTCGTCGGGCTACGGGACGAGGACCGCCGCGTTGAGCACGGCGTTGTTCAACAACGGGGCGTCGTGCGGGCAGTGCTACAAGATCATGTGCGACTACAAAAACGACCCTCAGTGGTGCGTGAAGAGCACGTCGGTGACCATAACCGCGACCAACTTCTGCCCGCCGAACTACGACCTCCCGAGCAACAACGGCGGGTGGTGCAACCCTCCCCGGGAGCACTTCGACATGGCTCAACCCGCTTGGGAGAAGATCGGAATCTATAGGGGCGGCATCGTCCCCGTGCTTTACCAAAGGTATAACTCATCATAGTCGGTTTTTTTTATTTTATTTTATTTTATCATTTACACAGTTAAGCTTAAGGCAAAATGATCTTCTAATATGGTATCAGAGCATAGGCTTATCAATGGGGCGGGAGGGTCTAATCCCCATCCTAGCCCCCCGATTTTAGGGAATCTCTGTCCCCATTTCTGCCAAGAAAATGGGGACAAAATTACCCCTATGTACGTAATAAAGAACTAGATTGAGCAACTGGGTGGGGGTATAAACCCCGCTGCCGCCCCGTTCGCGGCTGATCTCCGTGGGTAAGAGAATTCCTCCCCAAAAATCCTCTGATTTGTAAGTAGTGTAAAAGCTCACGTGGTTTGTTTAATCATGCATTCTTTCACATTTACACCCCCAAACAGGGGTACAATGCTAAGTTTTAGACACCATTGGGGGTATAGTACTATGTTTTAGGCAATACAATGAAGTTTCGGGTAATAAAAAAACATATGGTAATAACGTGTATTTCAATATATCCATGTGGGTTACTAGCATAATTTACACTAAAATATAATATACCTGAAAAACTTAAGTTTTCAGATGAATTGGCCTTTAACGTATAATTTTAAGGTGAAAGTGAAAATTTTTTTTTTATATAAATTTTTTTTATTTTTTTTCATGATGATGCAATAGGGTTCCATGCAAGAAGCACGGCGGGGTGAGGTTCACGATCAACGGTCGGGACTACTTCGAGCTCGTGACGATCAGCAATGTAGGGAACGCCGGCTCGATCCAGTCGGTTCAGATCAAGGGCTCGGGGACGAGCACTTGGACGCCCATGTCGAGGAATTGGGGCGCCAACTGGCAGTCGAACGCCTACTTCAACGGCCAGTCGCTGTCCTTCATGGTCACGACCACCGACGGCCTAACTAAGACCTTTCAAGACGTGGTCCCTAGTAATTGGGCCTTCGGTCAGACGTACTCGAGCCCACTTCAGTTTTGAGGCCCAAATAAATGGGCCCATTTTATTGGCCGCGGCTTGACTTTTGGAAGTAGCCCGCCAAGAGCTTTCGAAATGAGATCAAATACAATTTATTTATGTACTTATTTATTGAAGCTTCTACTCTTTTAACTACGTCGTTGTAATTGTATTGTAAGACAAAGGTCGATTGGCAATTGCAAAGCAATTGTAATCTTATTCAATGCGTTTCCTCTCAATCTTTTGGTGGTAACTCACAAATAAGGTAAATGCATCAGATTTAGCTTAGGGAATCGGGCAACTTAAGTGTATTTTGAGTGTGGTAATTGTATGGAATGTATTCGACGAATTGCCTTGAAGGGCTTGAGAGTGCTTTTAGGCTGTTTGCTAGTGTCGATGCATATTGTTGATTGATTGAAAGAAATTGAGTGTGTTAAAACCTCGCTTTAGCTTTTGCAATTACCAAAGGTATTTGCGTCGTTTATGTTTTCTCTAATGCTACTGCGAGATTTTCTTGATGGGAATATGCTTGCCTCTTTATATTATCCACTCAAAAGACACACAATCAAGAATTTGGAATTTTAGTTGCCATACTCGCGTGCTTGAATTTCCTGCAAGTTTTTTTATTTTTGAAGAACTTGCTTTGATAGAGTATTACTTATTTTCCCCTTCCAGAGGTATGACCTCTCATAATGATCCTGGTCAGACTAGGTTGTTTTGGGAATAGCGTGTTCACATCAGTTTTAGGGTTGACATTTTCAAGGTCTTTTAAAGCTCACAAGAGACTTACCAAGCAAAGATTCTGGACGAGATATTTAACTATGGCTGGGGATTCAACGCGATACTCTCAAGATGCTGCTGATGAGAATGTTCTATCATGTGGAACTGGCAATGCTCAGCTAAGATTACACAGAACATATCAGGTTGTGGTGGCTGCAACTTCAGACATGGGTATTGGGAAAGACGGTAAATTGCCTTGGAAACTACCGGGTGACCTTAAACTTTTCAAAGATATCACAATTACGACGATTGATCCTAGTAAGAGAAATGCTGTCATAATGGGAAGGAAAACATGGGAAAGTATCCCACTTCAGTTTAGACCGCTGCCCGGTCGCCTTAATGTTGTGCTAACTCGGACTGGAGATTTTCAAGATGCTGCTGATGAAAACGTTCTATCATTTAGTAGTTTGCCATCTGCTTTGAAATCATTGTCGGAACACCCTTATAGTTCTTCAATTGAGAAGATCTTCTTGATTGGGGGCGGCCAGATACTTAAGTGTGCATCTTACTTCTCTCATATACATTTTTTTCTTATATGTATATGACGTGTTAATGTAAAAGAAAAATCTTTGTTCACGATGCAGGGAAACACTAAATGCTCAGGAGTGTGATGCAATTCACATAACGGAGATTATTACTCCTATTCAATGTGACACCTTTATTCCTCCTATTGACACGTTGATGTATCAGCCGTGGTACTCGTCAACCCTTATTGAGGAACATGACATCCGGTATCGCTTTGTCACATATGTCCGAATGAAGTACTCTAATGGTGCTCCTATCAATTCTGGTCATGAGATGAGGTGTAATGGTGGTACTACTAATTCGAAGAATTCCAAATCGTTCGATTTCAGTTTCTTGCCAAAGTCTATCTTCGAGAAGCATGAAGAGTTTCTATACTTGAGATTGGTTCAAGATATTATTTCAAATGGAAATAAAAAAGATGACAGAACAGGAACAGGAACCCTTTCTTTATTTGGCTGCCAGGTATAGTGTAAAATTCAATGGCATTATGTCATTTGTTTTATCATCTATCCCTTGAATGTTTTCACTGTTCTTTCAGATGCGTTTTAACCTGCGTAAATCCTTCCCTCTTCTTTCCACCAAGGTATGGATAGTCTATGAGGTTTTCGGCAAATGTATTATGACGATTTCTGATTCATTGATTGGCCAGAAGCACTTATCTAATCTCTAGATGTATGCCCATGTACATTACCGTAGTGTATTTGTGACAGTGTTGACAATCTCCCTCCGCTCCCTTTCCCTCCCTGTTAGTTTATCAGCAAGGGAACATTTACTTACGGGTATTTCTTACTCGGCACTGGTAAGCAATATTTGTCTTTGTTTGTTTTGGTACAAAGAGGGTATTCTGGCGAGGAGTTGTGGAAGAGCTCCTATGGTTCATCAGTGGTTCAACAAACGCGAAGGTAATTTCACGGGCATGCACTACTCTTGTTCCCCCCCCCCCCCCCCCCCCCCCCTAATATCCCCTTTTAAATCTCCCATCTTTATATCAATTTTATGAAATAATGCATTCTTCCTATCTTGGCGTCCTGTTTGCTTGACAACATTTTCCTCATTGCTCACATATTTCTCGATAAGATTTTGATACTTCCATTTGTATAGCCTTCAAATATAATTGAACTACTCTGTAACATTTCTATGTAGCGTCTTGTTTTATTTTTTTTTTCTCTTTTGTTATTTGTCTAATCGATCCCGACCTTCTGTACTATGTATTTCTTAAATATGAAGTTTCAATTTTTTAGGCTTCCTTCATTGCAGATTCTACAAGAAAAGGGTATTCATATATGGGATGGTAATGCATCAAGAGATTATCTGGACAGGTAACTTGTTGTTTCTCTTACCTCACGTGTTATTTCGCAACTTATTATGTTTATTTTATTTAATTTGCAGTGTTGGACTGAACGATCGGGAAGAGGGTGATTTGGGACCTGTCTATGGGTTCCAATGGCGACACTTTGGTGCAAAGTTAGCATTTAACTCGAACAAAATACACACAAGAGTTATCCACATTTCGAAAATATATCTAACACTGAAAGAGTCATCTACAGATATACCAACATGCATGCTGATTATACTGGACAAGGATTCGATCAGCTTGCAGATGCTATCGACAAGATCAAGAACAAACCCGATGACAGGCGAATCATTATTTCTGCTTGGAATCCTTCAGATCTCAAGCTAATGGCTTTGCCTCCTTGCCACATGTTTGCCCAGGTACCCTTCCTCTCGAATTCAAAACTATGCTTTTTATTTGATTTTTAATTTTTTGACGCGTCGATTTATTGCAGTTTTATGTAGCGAATGGGGAGCTGTCTTGCCAGATGTATCAACGGTCTGCTGATATGGGTCTCGGGGTGCCATTCAATATCGCTTCGTATTCTCTGCTGACATGCATGATAGCACATGTTTGTGGTAGACTTTCAGAAACTTTTTCGCAAGTCTTTGCTTATGAGGACATACATTTTTTTTTATTACTGTCGTCATCTGCAGGTCTTATTCCGGGCGATTTTGTACATGTAATTGGAGATGCTCACGTCTACAAGAACCATGTTAGACCTCTCCAAGAGCAGCTCCAAAAGCTTCCTCGCCCTTCTCCTGTAAGTATATTATTACATATTATGTAAGTATAGGCTTCTTTTTTTCCCTATAATATAATGTAATATCATGGTATAACTCATATTGTGGAACAGATATTGAAGATTAATCCGCATAAGACGGAAATCGACTCTTTCGTGGCGGCAGATTTCGAGCTAATCAATTACGAACCTCACCACAAGATAGAAATGAAAATGGCTGTGTAGCCTAGCAGCGTTATCTTTCTATGTTATAGTGTAGTTAATTTTGGACCAATATCTATCTGTTGAAATAAAGTATTGTTATTATTATTATTACTGGTTTAACTGCTGCTTCACAACTTCTACGACTTCTTTCATATCTGTAATATTTCGGTGTGTAATATTTTGGTGCTCTTTGAATGCATAGGCAGTCGAATACTAATAATATCGGAATATGATTTTTGTTATCAATCATAGGCATAAATTATGCGTTCTAATTGCAAAGGTTTATAGGAGGAAGCTTATTAAAGTGGAGCATCATATTCTTGGGTTGTTCCACTTGCCTTATTAAATATTTTATTGACTTAGTGATCAAAGGCCGAGGTCTCAAAAGGTATCCGAAATGTCATATGGTTAATTCGCTTTTGTTTTTTTATAATATTTTGAGTGAGTTTGTGACATATGAATCTATTATATCCTAATGTAGTTTACCTAGTTCGTTTAGTTTCTAATTTATTGCGTCAGCTGTCGAGGTTTGCTTTGGTCTGTTGGCCTAGTTTACAGGTTAGTGCGTGAATTCACGTTTATTTGGTCTCAAAGGTAAGGGTTTCCAAGTTACTAAAAATAAAAAATAAAGATAAAAATAATACATATTTTCTTGAGTTATACATGAATATTAATTGGTTAATCTCTTTTCATTTGGAGATGACCAATTAGGAATTTAACCTTATTTAGGAAGAATGATAATATATCTTATTTGAAGTAATAGAAAAAATAAAATAAAAAATCTATAATCATTCGACGAGGTGTCAATTAGAGAGGGATATGATCTAGTATGCTAGCTATTTTTCTATAATCAATTGACATTATTTAATTGTAAATTGATTTTAAAATTTAAATCGACAAACTATAATTATTCGATCAATAATTTCATTTCTTTTTGTTTGAAGTTGACCAATATATGATATGATATATACAAATAAAGATTTAATGAAATAATGATCGACTATATTAACTAACCATGCAACGAAGAAGCTTTTCTAAAATAATAATGGCAGACAATATGATTCGATCATAAAATAGCATTCTTTGAGTAAGGATTACACTAACCACCAAGCTTGTTATTACAATAAAGTAACCCTAATCATCACACACCTATGGCAATACTAACAAATCGAACAATTTTTTAAATATTATTGATAATAAATAATAATATGATTCGATAAAAAGTATTTCTTTTAATAATAAGAACACTAATTAACTACCGAGCTTGTTGTTACAACTTACAATAAAGCAAGTTGGAGCTTTGCGTTAACAATACTAAAAAATCGTCATTACATTTCCAACAAATATTTATAATAATAATTCAAGAATATATAAATAAGGTATGGTTTAGCTTTGTCTCGTCGCCATGCACGGTGTCCCTTAAATATAAAATAAAATAATAGTATATAAAAGCATACACTATACGATTTACCAAAAAAAAAGGCATGTTTTACACTATTCAAAATAGAGTACAACTCCGATAAAATATATAACATTATTATCTATACTATTTATAATCCCTAGCTTGGTAGATAAAAACTGCATTTAGTATGTCAAATGTAATTCCAATTTTACCCTATAATTTTATTTATTTATGTTAATTGAGAATTTAATATTCTAACCTTATATTTTTATTTAATGTCATACACTGTTACATCTTAAATTATAATTGCATGTATTAAACATTTTAAATGAGATAAAACTCAAAATGCTCCTCAATGTTTACCCTACACTAAATCATGTCTAGATCGATAAAATTGTAATTGTTACTGAAATTAGGGCACGAAACTAAAAACTTCTCTTCTAAAATTCAAAAATGAGCTCTAGATCGTCTGCTTCGCCGAACTTCATTGACAATAAAAGAAAGCATTACAACCCCCCAAATCTTGCAAATATTCCAAATTTCGCCCCAGACAAGATTTAGTGTGAGGCATGTGCGAAATTGCTGCTAAAATTGACGTTAATCATGATGGAATGACCAAATTGGTCCAAAATCGACAACATTGGGGACTAAATATGTTCAGACGAAACATTGAGGACTAAATTGGTCAATAGAGTAAACATCGGGGACCATTTTGAGTTTTATCCCCATCATAAATTATAAATAACTCAAAATATAAGTAATAATGATATTTCTAATGCATAATATCTTCAATAATCAAATCATAAATATATATATATATATGTAATGACTATATGTTATTTATTATTACCTTGTTGGCGAAGGGCAGAACGTGATGACGTAATCAGCTCCACCGCCGCACGTAAAAGTGCTCGTCGCATCATCGTAAGCATAACTGTAAGCATTAGGGCAACCATTCTTGAATATCTCGGAATACATCGACGGCCCACATGTGGAAGGTGAACCGTACGCGCCGCTGCAGCAGTACTCTGGACTGCCAAATGCCTCGCACGCGCTCTTACACGCCTGCCCGTCGCCTGCCCGAAGCTCGCTCGGGCAGACCCTGTTCAGGTCGGCCACGCAGCCCGTGGACCCGCAGCTGCCCGAACCTCCCGCCGGCTCCACCGTCATGGGCAGGTTGTAGCCATCGACTAGGCTCACATCGTAAAAGTCCACTACAAACAATATATATATATATATATATATATATATGATTATGGCCTTAAGTTTTGGCTGTTTAGTTGAAGCCCATGTTATTACTGCCTGAGCCGAGGGTGAACTCAGCTAACGTAGCCGGCGGGTTCGCGCCCGAGCCGTCGCATTGGACTCGGTTCGAGCCGCAGTCGCCGGTGGTGCATGTGAACCGGCCACCCGCAGTTGAATCATATGAGCAGCCCGTTCGAGCCCAGAACCGACCCGACCAGCCCGGTTGAGCCTGGACGGTCCATGTTGAGCCGGGCTTGAGTTCGAAGCCCGTCGAGCCGAGGTCCGGGCTGCCCGCGTTCGATAGTATCCCGGGCCATATTACGCCGTCGCATTTGTTGATTAGTGTGAATGTTGTGGTTAAGATATCTGAAATTAAAGGAAATGAACAATATTTATTAATAATGTTTTTGGATCTTATGAAATTGAGGATTATAATATATATATATATATATATATATATGTATGTATATGCAACCTTTTGCAGAGGCAAGAATGATGAAGAGAATGAAGAGAGGACGTCTAAGTGAGAGCATTTGGAGAATTTTTCTTTTTTTAGAGTGAAGTTGAGGATGCTTGCTAATATATATATATATATATATATATATATTATCATATATTGTGTGTCCCTTAAAAAAAAAAAATGTGTGTGTGCTTGATGATATTTTATTTAATAATGTTGTAAGTGTGACAAGAATTGAAAATTGTAATGAAGAATATGGACTATATTAGACACGACTTGCTAATAATATTTAACATCATAGTTCAATAACTTTTTATTAAAAAAAATTAATATTTTTTTCATTATGTTAATTCTAATAGGTGTTTTGTTTTTTTCTTTGTGACTGAAAATTTAGATTTTTGGAACTATATTTAGCATTTGCATAAATGAGTATATATATATAATATATATATATATATATATTATTGGTTGTGTCAAATGATTCCACCTAACAATTATGCTTGTCAAAGGGCACTGAAAAATGTCCTTTTTTTTTTTTTGCATTTCGATTTTAAATAATAATAAGGCATCTAGAATAAGGGCTTTTCATGCAACAAGTTAGCTCGATTACTATTATTTATTTATTTTTGTAATTAGTTTCATATCTAATGGTTCTTTAAAAGGAACTAGATTCGTTTTTGAGACGTAATTTTTTTTAAATATGCGGATGATATGTGATTGAATATTTGAACCTAGTCAAGTCGTTTATTGATTGGTCAAAAGGTTAAGGTCAGCTATTCATGCATATTTCCTAAAAGTTGATAAAAGTATATGTTAATTGTTTTCAACGTTTAACATAATTTTAATCATCAATAACATAACAACCGCTCAAATATAACTCTTTAATTTGTGAATTTCTTTTTTCAAGAAGTGAATGACATAAGGAAAATGGAAAATAATATTAGAAATTTAGAAATATCATTTTTTTCGACAGAAACACAACGTCGGCGTAGTCCACGTACTCCGACTAACTTTATTGTAATTCGAATATGAGTCTCATTATCAGCTATATGACGACCTCCTCGACTTTCAGCAAGACTAATTCGTCGTAAATACACAGACAAAAATTTCATAAAAGTATCGTTCCATCTTAGAAAAAAAAATTGAACCCTCTCTAAAATTGCCATTAGAAAATGGGCTCAAGCCCAAATGAAAAAGCTTTAGGCCATACTTGGAACGAATGATGATATTTATTAAATTTTGTTTATATATATAATATCTATTTTTCAGAAGACTTTTCACCTTTTATTCTTGTACATACGTAGTGTCATTAAAATCGAAAACTATATTTCAAATTGAAATGCAAATCAAATATAGCCATAAATATAGAAAAAAAAATATATAGATATTTTTGTAACAATATGGATAAAATCAACATAGATCTTTCGTTCCCCACACAGCCAAGAGAAGACCTAACCACATATCACTTCACTTGCATTGTGTCACATCGTTATTAATATTTAGGAAATCAAACTTCGCCTAGTCATACCATACGGTAATAATTTGTCTTTTTTATATATAATTTTTTATTAACTTGACATTATTGTTTAAGAGTATTTTTTTAATGACAAAATTAAGAAATAGGAAAATGTTGATTACGTTACATAAAGCAATAAAGATCGTTAATTGATTTGATGCGTTCCTAAATTTGGGCTTTCTTTACATGAGATACGTAACATACAAAAATAAAAAGAAAATGAAAAAAAAAACTAATTTCCACATAATTAATTAATTAGTAAATTTATTTAACCATAAACAGCACTACCAACACTGATCAGTCTCCCAAGTCCTACTCCCCGGCCGCGCGTACCCACGGCCGCCGATCACGGCCACGCGCCGCCGCCGAAACAGCGACACGTCGTACGCCGCCCGCTTCTCCGGGTCAGAGAGCGTGGCGTAAGCGGCGTGCAGGAGTATGAACTCGTCGTCGCAACCGCCGCCGCCGCCGCTGGGCGGCGCCGCTGTGTCCGGGTGGAGGACCTTGGCGAGCTTTCTGTAAGCAGATTTGATCTCCTGGCAGGTGGCGTCGGTCCGAACCCCCAGCACCTCATACAGAGACGAGGACGACGCTTCGAGGGCGGCGCTGCTGCCGTGGCTCCGCCGCGAAACGGCGGAGACGCTGAACGGGCGGTGGCGATGCGAGCGTGCGGTGGCGGCGGGGAGGCCTCGGGCGAAGGCAAGTGGGTCTGCGAAGGAAAGTGAAGTGGACGCCATGGCAGTCGGAGGAAGGTACAACTGTGTGCGAGCGATGTACAACTCTGTGATGCAGTGGAGTGTAAACGTTTTAATGGATAATGAATGGCTTTGTATCGTAATTTATAGGGGTTGGGTCGGGTCGGATATTATGTGGGTCCACGTCGGATCTAATCTAAGGTTGAAGAATTGGCTTATCCAAATTTCTCCTCGACATGGTATGGACTCACTTTCCTATTTGTGCAGATCTTGTCGTTAGATTACCGATGGTTAATTAGGTTTTATGTCCTTTTAAAATTTCAAAATAGTGTTTAGGCACAGAAATTTTTTTATTTCAAATGACCCAATTTCTGTAAAACTTAGGAATATGGACCTAAACTTACAAAAGTGTTATAGAAGATGTATCAGACGTACTTTTTGTATTATAAACTTACAATGTATTGTTATTGCAGTACAATAAAGTGTTACTATAAAAATCGGGTCCTTAAAACTAATTTTTTTTTGACAGGGTCTGAATATTAAAATTATATTCTGTTAGAGCCTGAAATAAAATTTGTCCGTTAAAATATGGAAAGGAAAAGCAAATATCGAAAATTAATAATAAGCTTAATTGAGGTAAGTGGATGGCACTTCAACTTCAATGATTGTGTTTTTTAGGATATAGACTTTCAAAATTGAAGCAATATAAGTGCAATAATCGCCAGCTAGTTGTATGATGCGCCACCTCTTCTAATGACGTGGCAATCAAATTGAACAGTACGTTGAATCTTTTGTATAACGTGGTAGTTCAACTTGACGCCACATCGCCTCTTTTATACGTGGCGCCTAGCTGACTTCCGGATGAACTACCACATGTTATTAGAAGAAGAGTGAGTGAGATGACGCTCAGCTGTAATTTGTTGTCCTTAAATTGCTTCAATTTTGAAGGTTAATATCTCAAAATTACAACCTTTTAAATTGGATATCCTAAAATTGTGAATCGAAAAAAAATAATTATTTAAGACTTCTTAATATTTGATTGCTAATAATCACGTTGACCCGTTTTTGATATCTTTTAAAGCGTAGAAAGTGCAAAAGCTGCCACGTAATACGCGATACCCATAGATTAAGACATGAATAATTTAAAAATATATATATTAAAAAAAGTTTATAGTAATTATCTTCATTAATGAATGTTTCTTAGGAATCATTTTCTGTTTCTTTGGGGTAAGTAAGTTATATAGTTATTTAAAGTAAGATGGTCGGCCGACATTGCATGTGCCCATTCAATTTCATTCATTTTATTTATTGATTAAATATAGTTAGATCCATTTAATGTGGTCTCATTGCCAAGTTAATGACGAAGCTTAGAGAAAAGGACGCATTATTCAATGTTTTACTATGTAGTCGAGGGTTTTATTTACCTAGTTGGGCCCAATAATAAGCGACGGCCCAATAACACTTAATCCCACATCGGTTATGTATGGAGATATGAGGCTGATGTTTGTAGTATAAAACGGCGGTGTGGTGAGTGGAGTTAGTTCATTGATCCTTCAGGCAAGTTAAAGGGGATGTGATGAGTGGTCAATGCTCGCAGTAATAATAAAAGATGCGAGATGGGTGTCCGCCTAAAGCCTAAGTTACGACAGTAGGGGCACTCCATTCTTTACCAATCTGATCCCTCCTTTTAAATAAAAAAAAAATTATATAAATAATCATCAATATTATATAAAGATGTAAATACGAAACCTACATACAAATATGTAAAACATATAAAGAAAAATGATAATAAACTTCCGAAATATCTAAATTCTTTCAACATATGTACTTGCTTTGCTTGGCTTAGTTTCAAATCCTTGCAAAACCCTAATGGCATTTGGGCTCATATTGTGTTTTGGCTTGGGCCTATTCGATTTCATAGTTATCAGGCCCATTAGCATCGGCCTGCTTGTTCGAAAGCTTACGAGTCCTCTCTTATTAGTTTTTAATTATTATTTTTAAAAAAAAAAAATAAATCGAACTCTAGGAGTAAATAAATTCACGAGTCGAGTTGGAGGAAGGGTTTATATTAAGTAATCATCTAATGTAAGATAATAAATGTTGTTGATTATACATTGTACAATGGATTCATGGAATGTCCCCTATTTTTTTCCTCAATTATTTAAAAAGAATAAAAAAGTTATACACACTTATATATATATATATATATACTGTAATATTATTGGAGAGAATATCATAGTAACTGATCAATTGATTGGATATGCCATATATTTTTTTTTTTTTTTATAATCTTACTCTTCAATTATAAATTTATTGCGATTTACCCATCAAATAAAATTTCAGCAATTATACATTTTAATTTAACAATAACTTTTAAAATATAAAATAGTATATTTTTTTTTTATTGCACGCGATTGAGTGTGCTTAAAAATACTAGCATATATATAAAAGCAAACTATGATTTATCAAACAAATGCCGAAATCAATCAAGACCACAAATTTAAGAAAGCATTATGTAATTAATTACAACAAAGACATATACTTTTAACCTAGAAATCAAATCCCCTAAATCAAGAAATTACTACAATTTAGTTCTTTGCTAACTTAATTAGTCTTCCTAAGTCAACGAGCAATACTCATACTCAAGCTGTTGCTCCATTTCCCAACTTAGCTTTGGTGCATCGCCATTATGTTCAGGAACATAATCCTATATTGTATAATGAAATTAAATAATACATATATATAAATTAAAATATAATATTTTGTATATATACCTCAAGCTTGGACATGAGCTCACGGGCAGTTGGGGCAGATACGATTATGTGCCGGGCAGATGGTGTAATGAAGCCTTCATCAACAGCCTTATCTATGAAACATAGAAGCGAGTTGTAGTAACCATCTACATTTAGTAAACCCACCTGTAATATAAATAAATAAATAATAAAATAAACAGAAATACTATAATATAAATATATATTAATGGAGGTAAGTCATGATGAAATTAAATTTAATTACAGGCTTGTCATGGATTCCAAGCTGAGCCCAGCTTATGACTTCGAGAAGTTCCTCTAAAGTACCATAACCACCTGCAAGAATTATTGTCAAATAATAATTTCGTAAATATGTTTGATTAAAGTTTTCGGTAATCAAATAATTAAAATAAAATGATAATAATAACCAGGCAAAGCAATGAAGGCGTCGGCTTGCTTAGCCATCTCTGCTTTCCTTTGATGCATATCCCACACTGCTCTTACTTCTCCAATAGGATCGCCAGTTATCTATAAAAATAATAAAATATTAATTTTTTTATTGTTATTAAGTTTCATATTAAAATAATTAATATAATAGTAACGATATGATATGATATGATATGATTACCTCTTTGGGCATTAGAGTTCGAGGGATCACTCTGCCAGAAAATAAATAAACAATAAATAATGGATCATCATTAATTGTAATTTGTAATATTTGATTTTATATTATAATATTTATAAATGAAATTATACCCTAAGACATGACGACCACCATTATACACAGCTTGAGAGACTAATCCCATTAATCCAATGCTTCCACCTCCATAAACTAAGTCTATGTTCCTTTCAACCTGTCAATTATTTAACAAATATATATATATATATATATATAAATATTAAATATATAAATAAATAAAATGTCAATTAAAAAGCAGTGTTAACAACACGCAATAACCCATTCAACTACACTAAATAAAAAAAACATTCCACGTTAATCTCAACTCGAGTATGTAAAATCAAATAAAACCAATTATACATGAATAATATGTATATATATTATTAAATCTATTAAACATTTAGCATATATTAAAATAATTTAGAATATGTTACAATATATTTTATTCGTCACAAAACAATACGCATTAGAAATATAAGCCTCACACGATTGGAAAAAAAATTATTTGGATTTTAATTTTTTTGAGGTAGGACTGTAATATTATATTATATATAAAAGAAATATATCGAACTATAATTCGATCAATTAACTTGCGAAAAATAATAAACAATAAATAAATGAATAAATATATCTATATAGACCAAGAAAATGGAAACAGAAAGGAAGATTTGCTTACTTACAAACGATGGCCATGGCGATGGCATGCAAGTATAGTGATTAACTAAGTAAATTAAAAAAAAAAAATCGTACATATGTAAATATATATATATATATAATAATAATAATTAAATTACCAATTCTTTTCCAAGCTGTTGAGCTGCAACTTGATAGCTTGGATTTTTTCCAGGACTACTACCACAGAAGACACATATCCTATTGAATCTTGATGGTTTTGAAAGCCCTTGCATATCATTATCCTCCATATACTAAATAATAATAATGATTGTATAATAATATAATATCACAAAACTTTGTGTTTTGTTATTAATTTCTTGATTATTTATAATTTTTTACATCTATTAATTCGATTGAGAGGGAGAGGGAGGAAAGGAGGTGATGAAGAAGAAGATGGTAGTGTGGTAGTTTGGTTAGTAAATGGTCCTATTTTTATATCCAAAAGTGGAGATGATACTCAAGTGACAACTATACACTTGTCACTTGCTGTCTTCTCTAGTTTCCTTTTTTTTTTTCTTTTTTTTAAAAAAATATTTTATTTATTAATTTGTTAAATTATTGTAATTTGGCAAATTGGTTCATTTTCAATCTAAAGTCTAAAAGGTGTTTGCTTAGGACATGCATGTGATGTGCCATCACATTTTTTTTAATGGGATTTTTAGTTTGTAGTTTTATTATTTAATTTATCAGTCAGTAGGTATTTTTATACCTGACTAAACTTTTAGCGGAAGTAATCACTTAATATGGTCTCAAATCTACACAGACTATAATAATTAAGGAGTCCAAATGATGTTGAATTACTGGCCATTATTTGGAAAAATTAGGAGTTCGACCGCTTAATCTATAATGGAACAGTTTCATTATTTACTGTCATGAAATACTATTTTCTTTGGAAATGTAAATTGTTATATGTAGTTGCTTTTGGATAAAGGTTGATTTTTTTTGGGTAACATATCATTTACATTTGAATTTAATCATTTCAATTTGCCAGATGGCTTTCGCTTAATACTAAAGGCATATATATATATATATATATATATATATATTGATGTATTTTGGAGCTTTGGTTGAGGTCAAGTTTTCTTTTAGACAATTGATAATGACTAATCAATGACAACACCACTCATTTAATTTAAACTTAATGTGCATCGTGTGGTTCTACAAATAATTACATCTATATATACGTCTATACTTTAATTAAAATGCCACTAGTAATAATTGAGAAATACAAAAATAATAAATTTTATAAAATTAAAACAAATGAGGTTGTGTCACACGACACATCCAACAATGTTTACTTAATTTTGAATATGACATAATTTTTAATTTTTTTTTAAAGTATGCTTCCCCGTAAAAAAATTGAACCATTTTTCTCCAATAAACATTACATTTTAATTTAATTTAGAAATAAAAAAATCATCATTTTCAACTTTCCAAATGGGGTAAGTTGAGTAGGTAATAAATAACATTAGGCTAAATAAATAAATGTAACGTTTCTTGTCTCATTAGAAGATGATATATGCACCACTTTTACCATTGATTTCTTAATAAAGAATTTCTTATGATTTTAATTATGTAGGGAGTTTGTGTGGCCGATATGTATACACGCATGTAGTCAAAAGTAAATTTCTATATATTTTTAATTTTATTTAGCTATATATTAATTTATTGGATGCATATATTTTTAAGGAGATAGTCCCATTGAATGATTCTCAATGCGTTATATCTCAAATCCACACAGACTTCGATAATAAAGAAATCAAAGTAAATTCGAATTCTTGGAATTGCTATGTTATATCTCAAATCCACACAGACTTCGATAATAAAGAAATCAAAGTAAATTCGAATTCTTGGAATTGCTATGATCCGTCCACTTACCAACAATTGATGTGAATAGTCATTTATACAATGTTCACTATGTACCGCCATTTATTTATTTATTTTCCACGTGGGATCGTTGGCATTGAGTATTATACGATACGACCAATGGACCATTTTCCTTATTTTTCAAGGAATTAAATATGATTATTATGCATATTGTTCCACCAACGATAGGTTATAACCACATACGATAAAATAGTAAAAGTACAAAGACTTAAATAAATAGTGGTACTAATTGTGAAAAGCTATATAGTAATTAAATGAATATAATTAGAGTGGAAAACTGATACTATCAACCATTGATTAATGATAAACAAGTTGCAAGGTTTAAATATTCAAAAGATTAAATAATAGACTTATGCTCAAAACGTATTAATCAATATAGCATTTTCGTGATAGTAGTTGAACCACGTATATTCATATTTATAATTAACATAAGAAGGTTGTATTATTATATAGATATTGATGGCTTTGCAAACTACAACCACACACCATGTAATTGTAAATTATAATGATATTTTTTTTAAAAGATATTCGGAAATAAATAAAATGTCCTTATGTTGATGTACATAGTAAGAGGGTTAAGGCATATATTTATAGAATAATAATCATATAAATTATATTTATGTAGGAGGAATTACGAACATTTTTAAATTTGTAACATTTAATTTGGTATTTAAACTCAAGAAAGCTAATCTCAACTACTCAAAAAATTAAATAAATAAATAAACTAATCAAATATATATATGTATATATATATATAATCATATAATACTAACACGAAATGGGCAATAATCTGATCTGAAGAGAATATGCGAAGGTTTCTATTATTTCAAGTCGGCAGCAATTTTAAATTACCATGCTGACGTTATATAGTTTGAAAACTAGCATATTATCTTATATTTAAATATAAATCTACTTTTTCACGGAATTATATTATATTTGTTTGCAAGATAAGCCTTTTTTCCATACATGTGGGACTAGTCAATACCTAACAAACCCTAAAGCCACTCGTGTGAAGTGATTCATATGATGTATGAAATATAAAATATATTTATATTATTTATCCATAGAACTTTGGAGTTTTGACTTGATTTGTAGTAGGTTCTTTAGTTTTTCTTTGTCTAAATATTAAAATTTGTTTTGTTTCGATTTTTTTTTTCTTTTTAGTTCTTGCTTAATTGCATCTCTCTTGGTAGAGATTTCGTCCATACTGGATGGTCGATTGTATTCAAATGGTCTTTCTTGTTTATTTAACTCTGTATCTTTGTTAATATATTAAGCTCTCATTTTGATAAAAAAAATAAATAAATAATAAATCCATAGAACTTCCAAGATACATGGAATGAATTCATTCTCTATTTAAAAAGAAAATACAATGACGGACATCATGAATCATACTAATTGTAATAATAAGTCAAAAGAGTGTTTCGACACTAAATCAATATGTAATAGCGACCCAAACTCATTAGTTTCGAATTGACAATATAAATATATATATATATATATAATATTAAATGAAATGCCCAAAGTTAAGTGGTCGGATCATGGCATTATCAAATGAAGGTTATTGGTTCTAATCAAACTGAACCCCTTGACAATCGTAGTTTGTGCAGACTGGAGACATAACACATATGCTAGAGGGATCAGTCCGATGAGAGCCGAAATCATCCCTTAGCTGAGTTTATACCGTACTTAATTAGAATGTTGAGTGGAGATACCTCATACATGGAGAAAATAATAATAATAATAATAATAATAATAATAATAATAATAATAATAATAATAATAATAATAATAATAATAATAATAATAATAATAATAAATAAAGCCAAGGAGGAAAGTAAGAAGAACATGGCGTTTTATTGCTTGGATCCATTTATTTGAGCATTTCTCTTTGCTTAGAATTTAAATCTACACCTCTCATCGTTGAGTTGTTAGCAAAAGTATATATTTGATGCCAACAAGAAGATGAGACGTTCGAAAAGATCTCGACAAAACCCTAAATGTAATCGAACAATACGCTGCTCGCAAATACGACTCGAAGCTAAAGCAAATATTGTTCCTACGTACTTTTGTTTTTTGTTTTTTCGACCGCACACGGCATAAATGTGACTTGATGCTAGGATGGAAATTAGTCGTGCTCGAGCCTAATTGAGCTTATTGTAAGTACTAGTGAAAAAGCCCATCCGGCTAGATTCTTTCACTTCTCCGTCACAAGCGATATCCAAGTGTAATAACAACACTATAATCCCATGATTCTTAGGTTAAGGATCTTGGGTATCCATTGATCTTCACACACACACAAGTCGTGGCTTCGCCGCTATTTGACAGCTAGGGCTCGATTTTTTCACCATTCGCGCGTTGCACTGGGGGAGGAATTCCATGCACGAGGAGGCGGCAAGGCGTGTGTCGAAGGGGCGTTGAACTCGGTTCGAATCTTGGACAAGAATTCCAACATTGTCTTGTCATGATGTGGTGTATGATTGATTTTGTGAACGAAAAATAACAGTAGTAACTCTATAAATTAATATTGATTGATAGACAAGTATTAATTAATTTTAAAATAATGATTATTAATTTATATATATACATATATTAATATTTATTAATTTATAATGAAATTCTCATTTTACAAAAACATTTCAAACATCCAATCAATTATTGTGCCATGTATCAATATCGAACGACTGTCTCGATTTAAAAAATTCTTCAATCTCCCACCTTAATAAACTTTTTATGTTTAATGTGTCACTTTATTTACATTTTCAATATAAATAAATACATGATCAAAATATGCTAATATTAACAAATCATACGCACAACATGACTTCACAATACGTAAAAGAATCTGTTCAAAAACCTCTCCAAAAACCGCTCCCTCAAAAATCTCTCTACAGAAAAAATCATGATTTGTTTTCTTCTACCGGCGGCCAAGATCTACAGTCACCATCCGGCGGATCGGATTGGAGCATTCTTCATCTATTTCAATCTCTTTCACAATATTCTTATTTTATATTTTGTCTATTCTCTCGTATGAGAATTTTTTTCTCTTGCATGAGAGTATTTCTCTTTAAATAAAAGTTTGCAATGATCTTATAAAATAGATTTGAGAAATGAACATCGTGACATTGTTGATTCAAGCAATGGAATCATGAATCTTGATTGGATGATGTTAAAAATGCTTGAAGAAGAGATTACAATTAGTAATACTATTTGAAGAAGGAATTGTAATTGATGATTATAGAATATCTATATTTTTTTTGTTCTTTCGTATTATTCAGTAATTTTGTTATTGATTTCATTATAAAATTTTGTTCAATTAATATTATGGAACGAAATTATTCTAAAATTCCGTGTGAGAAAAAAATTACATGATTTCTCATGCATAGAAGAAAGATTGACCGTTCATGTCACATTATGTAGAATATAAATAATTATTAATTTATATTTTATGTGAATGAATAAAATCATCACAAAATATTTATTAATTTAGAATCTAGTCTCGAGTTGGAAATTAGAACTCAATTAAAAACATTATCTTAGATATTTTATTAAATCATCTTTAATAATATATTAATAATCGAATATTGTTATAAAAATATTAATTGTGATTAATATTATATTAACACGTTATCAGCACGAACGCTCTCCGTCGTCAAGATCAACCTCCGTCGAAGATCTCGTACGAGTTTAGTCGAGGTACGGTAATTTAATATTTAATTTATACTAATCATATATTAATTGTGATTAATTTAAAAATATATATTATAAAAATATATTTTAAAAAGTTTTATAACTAAACACCAAGTATTGAAATACTTAATCTCTCTCTAATCTTTCTCTCTTTATTATTATAAGCTATATTATCATTATAATCTTAATATAAGTATAATTATAATAAAATAATCTTAATATAATATTAATCACAATTAATATTTTTATAACAAATATTAATTTTTATATATTAACAATAACCATGGCATGGCTGTCTTGGACTGTTCTCAACCGTACGAAGGAAACTAAAGTAAAAAGCAATACAACGCCGCCTAGCCTACCTTTACACAGCAAAAGATTAAGATATCGATTTCCATTTCTCGCGACGGACGATGGCGGAGGAGATGAATACTTCTTCATCATCCGCGGTGGCGAAGACTCGGAAGCTGTGGCCGTCGGTTCTTTGATGGATACCTACATCAACCGATCATATCGTAGCAGCTGAGAAACGCCTCTTATCCATAGTCAAGTAATTTTTTTTTTTTTTTAACCTAATAATCCCTTGTCGAGCTGGGGATTTACCCTAATTTGAGAAATGTCGACCTTACTTCTACCATAATTTTGGTCTTTTGCTTTTTAATTTTTTTGAAGGACTCAATATAAGCAAGAACAAGTCAATATTGGGTCAGGTCCTCCAGGGTAAAAAACGCGATGGTTTCGCTCAGCGAGCAACGAACCAAGGTTCATCAATACGGTGACGTTTGATGGCAAAGAGGGTTCTCCAACGCTTGTGATGGTTCATGGATATGCTGCTTCTCAAGGCTTCTTTTTCCGTAATTTTGATGCTCTTACCAAGCATTTCAGAGTCATCGCCATTGATCAGCTTGGGTGCGTGTTTTGATTGTATTATTTCTTCCTGAAAAAATATCACTTTTTCAGATTTTCTAATGTGTTCTTTCTCTATTCATTTCGATGCAGTTGGGGCGGATCTAGTAGACCCGATTTCACCTGCAAAAGCACCGAAGGTCAGTTGTTTCGATAATCTATCACGGTTTAACATTACATTATACGTTCGTTCTTCTTCCATATAGCTGAGGGAATACCTTTCTAAATCGTGTTTGACTATGTATGCAGAAACTGAGGCGTGGTTCATCGATTCCTTAGAGGAATGGCGTAAGGCGAAAAAGCTCGACAAGTTTATTCTCCTCGGGCATTCTTTTGGAGGATATGTGGCAGCTAAGTATGCACTCAAAGTAATTCTCATACCTATTGCTGATGAATATCTCATCTCATCCATTTCATATGATCCTCCTTTCATCATTTTATAAATATGAGCTTTGATGGTTTTTTCTTACAGCATCCTGAGCACATTCAGCACTTGATCTTAGTGGGACCCGCTGGATTCACCTCCGAAACAGAGCACATGTCCGAGCAGCTAACTAGATTTAGAGCAACTTGGAAAGGTGCCGTCATAAATCATCTTTGGGAGTCTAATTTTACTCCGCAGAAGATCATAAGGTGTTTTAGTGCATTCTACCTTTAACCCACCGCCCCTTTCGGGCGGGCCATGTTCTCTTACGGGGGGGCTGAATTTTCTTGACCCGGAACGATGCAGGGGTCTAGGTCCGTGGGGCCCAAACCTTGTCTGTGGATATACGAGCGCTAGATTTGGCTCGTATTCGACTGGAACCATTCTCACTGATGAAGAAGCAAAGTTACTTTCTGGTGAGCTGTAATGAAATCTGTTTCAATCCAACATCCATGAAAAGCTTTCTTAATCCCACACATCTTTTCTTTCCTACTGTAGATTATGTATATCATACCCTCGTGGCTAAAGCTAGCGGAGAACTGTGCTTGAAATATATATTCTCTTTCGGGGCTTTTGCTCGGTCGCCTCTTTTACACTGGTAAAACGCTTCACCTATGAAACTAAACTACGTTCATTGGGCATTTGGTCTGAATCGTCCGAGGTTGCAATGATCTACTTTCTCAGTGCGTCTGAATGGAAAGTGCCTACTACATTCATATATGGAGTCGATGATTGGATGGATTATCAAGGAGCACAAGAGGCTCGGAAGCGTATGAAGGTTCCATGTCAAATTATACGTGTTCCTCAGGTACGTATATATACGTATGTTTGCGTGCGTGTATGTGAATCGAAAATCGGTATTTTGATGCGTAATACTATACTATTACACTGCAGAGCGGTCATTTCGTATTCATAGACAATCCAAATGCGTTTCATTCGGCTGTGAATTATGCTTGCCACAAGTATTTTCCATCTCCTAGCCAAGAACATATGTCTCTACCGCAAGGCTTGCAGTCTGTCTAGAAGAGAATTTTCAGATTTTGCCTCATTTAGTTCAATCAATGTATATTAGTATAAGGATTAGGAAAATATTTGATGTATTTATATCACATGGATTTGTATAGATATGGATAATTGTTCGCACAATAACGTGTATTAAAGTACAAGTTCCTCTAACCTCAAAGAAAACTTCATTGCAAAGATCTCACTTTGTACTCCCTGATTATTGTAGTATGTACGGAGTTGTGACGATACACACATATTAAGAGGATTAGTTGAGCTAGAAGTCGGAATCGTTCCATAGCCGACAATCAGGCGCGGGCCTAGCCCCCAATGACTGAGGGATTCCAGCCCAAATCTAGACCAGCCTTGTCCTTTTTTCGGGTTGCTGCCGGCATATTCCTAAGGGGTAATCCGGCCGGCCGAAGGGCCCAAGCCTTAGTGTAGAATCTGCCTCGTTCAGATTCATTTCTAAATAAATTTATTCGGAGTGTATCTGTATGTTAGCCCTCTTGTCACAATAAAAAGTAAGGCAAGCTCTCAAAATCAATGTACATGTCACAAAAGTATAAAAAAAAAGGTTTAGTTATTTTTTTTATCATGTAAATTAGGGGTGATGGCGTTATAAAGACACATAAATTAAATAGTTGCGATTTTAAGAAAATAAGTTTCAAATTTAAAGCAATTTGAGGATAATTAATACTGCACATAAATTAAATAGTTGCAATTTTAAGACAATAACTTTCAAATTTAAAACAATTTGATGATTTTTGAAACTTGTTGTTACCAAATTATTTCATTTTTGAAATTTATTGTTATCTATATTTATAACTTCAAATTGTTTTCTAAAAATGCAAACTTTCCCCACTTCGTTTTATTTTTAACCCATCTTTGAAAATTTGAATTTTCGATGACAGTCAAAAATTCGATGAAATTGGTTGCTATCCAAGGGGAAACTGAACAACATATCAAAAGATAATAATAATTATAAAATAAAATAAAAAAAAAATCAAAGAAGAAGTAACTAAAATAAATGTTAGATATCCATAATAAATCACAGGAACCACATTTCTGTCTCCTTACCTTATTACAATACTTCAGTTCTTGAAATCCCATCGATCATGAGCTCATCTTGCTGCTCAATCTTTAAGCCTTCGAGCCTCAACCATCAATCGAACGTCGTTTCCCCCAATCGATGGCCTCTCAACCCTAACTCCCTATTTGTTCAAAACCTCAACTTCCGAAAGCCCACTAAAAAGTACGCCCTGCGTGCTGATGAAATCGTCGGCGTTGTTTACCCTTCAGACGACGCCGTTTCTATGCGAGAATCGGTCTCCGAAGGCGTCGGAGTTGATGCCGAGGTAAATGGAAGTGATTCAAGCTCTACACAGGAGGAAGAAATTCGGGACGCGCCCAGTGAAATCAAGGCTGGGAAATCCATCGACAGCAGAGGGAAGTTGGAGGAAGATGATATAGATGGTAGATACAAGCTTAGAAATGGGCGAGAGGTATCTGTGGTGATAATTGTCTTTTTCTAGTGATATTCTTATCATGTATGATGGGCTGTTTTATTCTTAATTAATTTGTTAGGGAAACCTTTTAGAGGTTTTTGTGGAAATTGATGACTTCTTTGTGTGGAGCTTTATCTATGGATATTGGATAGGTATTTGAAGAGAAAGCTTATCTAGTTGGCGTGGCGAGGAAGCGTGATGCATATGATTCGTTCGGTATTGAGGAATCGTTAAAGGAGTTAGAGCAGCTCGCTGACACGGCTGGTTTGCGTGTTGTAGGCTCGACCTATCAAAAGTAAGTGCTGCCGATGTTAGTTTAGCTGTTTATCAGTATTTGATATCATATCATGGATTTCGTGAATGGAAACGCCCAATTGTATGATTTTTTTATGAACGCTGCAGACTTGTATCGCCCAATCCGAGGACGTATATTGGATCGGGAAAGGTGTCTGAAATCAAGAGTGCAATCCATGCGTTTGGTGTAGAGACGGTTATTTTCGACGATGAACTTTCACCAGGGTTAGTTCACTTCACAGTACTTATTACGTCATACTTATGTTGTTTTACTTTGATTCAACTAAAGCTCTATGGTGTGTCTTTGCTCTGGGACTTTGAGGAATGATGTGTTATAGCTGGATAATGCCTTACTGTTTTCGTTCATTAAATACCTTTTCTTACATGTATGAAGACAGGCAATTGCGGAATCTTGGAAAGATATTCGGTGGCGATGTCAGAGTATGTGATCGTACTGCCCTTATCCTCGACATTTTCAATCAGCGTGCAGCAACCCGAGAAGCTGCTTTACAGGTTGAACTCTACATTTAGGCCGAATCTTGTCTTTGTCGAAGACAGCTGATTGTTCGTAATAACCATGTGAATGAGGTCTGATTTCAGGTTTCACTCGCTCAGATGGAATACCAATTACCGAGGCTAACAAGAATGTGGACCCACCTTGAGCGCCAGGCTGGAGGGCAAGTGAAGGGTATGGGTGAGAAACAAATAGAAGTCGATAAGCGTATCTTACGTGAGCAGGTATGCAGCTAGCTTGTTCTTTGCTATCCTTGTAATACCTTCCTATTTCCTATCGTATAAAATTTGTAATTTTCTTACGGATTGTGGTCAAAAGTCATCAGGCAGGCTTGTTGTAGTAACAATTATCAACTATGACTTATCGTTCTATTGTTTTGATACGCACTTTTCACTCCAGTATGATGATTTTATGTTGTTCTTTTATTTCCAATGTAAAATTTTAAATTTTTCTTTCATGATAGAAGTCTCACTGCACTCAATGATTCGATATTGATAATTTTTTTTTTTTGTTCTTTCAGATTGGCGCTTTGAAAGAGGAGATAGAAACAGTTCGCAAACATCGGAAGCAGTACAGAAGCCGTCGCGGTGCTGTACCTGTCCCTGTTGTATCATTGGTAAGAAAAACGACTTTCATTGATTACAATTAAGGCACCTTATTGATGTTGATGTTTTTTCGCTTGTGACAAATACTTTTTGTTTTTTTTTTTCTGACGAAACTTTGTTAGAAAATTTTGAGTAAACCGTTTGACCCATTCTTTTGTTAATTGGTTAGCCCTCTTAGTTCGGCCATTCGACTTATTTGCATTATTCGCTATGTTTGGATGATTGCAGATTGGTTACACAAATGCTGGAAAGAGTACGCTTTTAAATCAACTTACTGGCGCTGACGTTCTTGCCGAGGACAAGCTGTTCGCCACCCTTGACCCTACGACACGACGAGTGGAGGTAAGTTACCCTTGCTTTTGCCCCGAGTTGATTCCATAACCTCTCATTCCATTTTTCTTTTTCTTTTTTTTTTCGAGCAGTCAATTTTATCATTGTTTTCCCTTTATTCAGATGAAGAATGGCAAAGTATTTCTATTGACAGACACCGTCGGCTTCATCCAGAAGTTGCCAACAACTTTGGTAAAGACAGACACGTCTTTTAATCTCAGTTTCTTTTGTCCGAGTACTAATTGTCTGAAGATGGTTTTGTCTTTTCTCTTTTCGTTCGTTCGATCTTCCAACCTCTCAGGTCGCTGCCTTTCGGGCCACCTTGGAGGAGATATCCGAATCTTCACTTTTGGTCCACGTAGTCGACATTAGGTACAATACAACTAAGCCCCCTTATCTGCCACCTATTAATCGAATCGATTCAACGACCTAATCATGGCGTCGCTGTAATAATTGAATCACAGCCATCCAATGGCAGAACAACAAATCGAAGCCGTGGAAAAAGTTCTTGCAGAGCTTGACTCATTGTCGGTCCCAAAATTGACTGTCTGGAACAAGGTAACGTTTCCACGAGCTACTTTTAAGGTTTCTCTACAAGTTCGCCCGTTAATGAGCGCTCGCAGGTTGATAAGGCGAACGACCCCGAGAAGATCAAGTTCGAAGCCCGGGAAAATCCCGATGTTGTATGCATATCCGCTTTAAGCGGCGAAGGCTTGGATGATTTCTGCAACGCAGTTCAAGAAAAGTTGAAGGTATGTATATAGTTCGCCGTTCTTACCAATTCTGTTAGATACGGCGTGTTTGTCATTGACACGGTATATATTGTAGGACACTATGGTTTGGGTCGAAGCTCTTATTCCATTCGACAAAGGAGAGTTACTAAGCACAATACATCGCGTCGGCATCATCGAACAAACCGTGAGAATTCCTTCTTCTTTATGCATCATTTTTGTTATTATTTGAAATTACTAATGAGGCATAATATATATATATATATATATATATATAGGAGTACGTTGAGAATGGAGCTTTCATTCGAGCTCATGTCCCCCTTCGCTTCTCCCGGCTCCTCACGCCCATGAGACAAACACGGTTCTCGCAGCTTCCTTCGTAGTTATTCTCGAACTTGGCTCGGTTTTATTGCAGAAAAACACCATGTACATAAACCTTGTCTATGTATACAGAGACAAGTATTTCATAAGCACACGACGACAGCACATATCCATCGCTACTTTCTCGTGGGTTTCTTTGTTCACTGACGAGCACAAGCCGATGGGCTTCATCGGGGCATTACTTAGTGTTGATTTCGAATAGGGTTTGCCACATTTAGTAATGCTTTCCTTTTTGGCGGGTCGACTTGGGTCGCCATGCTGTTTCTTTCTATTGCAACCTCAAAACCCTAGTGGCATATGCGGAGATCGAACAACCTTTTCGAGGAGTGCTCGTCGATCGTACAGTAAGGTAAGAAAAGTAAACGCGAGAATCAATCGAAGAAGATTAGTACATGCCAAGAACAGTGATCTCCTTCAGGCCTTTGGCACAGTGATCTTCCTTCCTCGTACCAACTGATGTGGGAAAAGCTTTTGTGTGAAGAAATAGAGTATTAGAAAGGATATTATTACACATAAGGTAGGAAGATAGAACGAAATTTTGTATATTTAGGCAGCATTAACACATCTTATATTGAATTCAAGGAAACTTCCCAGATGGTAATCGTAAACAATATAGAATGTTTCCATATTCAAGAATCTAATCCATTCAAAGAAAAAAAAAGCCCAGAAAAATCCTTTCAAGGAAATTCCTTGTTGATTTCTATTGAAAGGGAACAAAAAATGTTTTTTTTTTGGGTGATTCTTTATGTGGTTGCAGTCAATGGAAAGATTTCAATACTAATCAACTTGATATTTTCATTACAACGTTATCATCACTACGTTGTTGTGAACAAAAAACGAAATTATGAAAAAGAAGATTCAATAAAAATGTGATCTTTCTTCTTTTATTACATCAAAATTGCATGTCCGAGCAGTATGGGAATGCTTCTTGCAGCATTTTGGATTAGTTTATATGTGTTGAGTACGTAATAGTTTATACGTGCAAGCCATAAACATAGAAATGAACTTAAATGAAGGTCTCTTTATACCTTTACTTCTCTTGCATGCCAAAGAAGACGATTCACAAATTCTTCTTCCAGGCAAAGAGTTGATTCTCTACTTATTCTTTTTTCCTTTTTTTTTTTTAATGAAATGATAACTCGGATCAACAACAAGCATGGTTCGTAAACTCGATTAGTACGATTAATTCATGGCAATTTCTTCGAAGAAACACTGAGATGTTACATTCGAAAACAGAGTTTGTCTATTGTTTGTAATGAAACTGATCAATGTCTGAAAAAGTGTTGAAATGGATTCTTCTTCATGGAACCTAAGCTTAACCAACCCACCCCACCAAACGGATCCTGACCCGGGTTGGGGCCGACCCGACCCGACCCAATCAATTTCTCAACTAACTGATTCCCATGCACTGTGTTAAACCTTCCACGAATCAACCTTAGAGCTGTAGACATTTGCCAGGTTAACACAAAATTTATGATATTTAAATGCTTACCATATTCATTACAGCCAATCAAAGATCAACAGAAAAGAACAGCCCTTCTTTCGTGGGATTTTTTTTCTTGTTAATAAACCAATGAATAAAGTAAGATTGGAGGGAGAGCCATTGATGAAAAAACTTTTTTGAGCAACCTAACCTTTTATAATATGATCCTAAAAATAGAAGCTCCAACGGCTAAAAGAGGACAAGTGTTTGAATGTGGGAATAAGCAGCAGATTATATTATTGTCGCCCCACCTTATTACATGCCACGCAATCGACAGACAAACATACTAGAAGAAGGGATTCTAACTTTTCCATTTTTTTTTATTTTTTATCTTTTGCCAACACTTTTCACTGTTCGTCTGTTACGTTCGGGAGATCTTTGGCTGAAAAGTATTCTATTTTTATTTAGTGGATCATTTCGTCCTTTTTATGATGTGTCTTGCATGTTATTACAGAATCAAAACCGTGTCTGAAGATATATATCAACACCTCAATATATATATATATGTAGTAGGTAAATAAATGTGACATCTGTATATATATCCGCTAGCATAGCTCAACCACCAAACAACATAAAACCCTATTGAACTCATGACTCAAATGATAAGCATGTTTAATTCTATCAAGATACATATATTTATTCTATAATGTTAGAACAAAAGCACATCAGCATGGTTTTTTTTTCTTTATTTTTTAATCTTAAAAGTGTTTTGATCAATGATGCAGCCACTTGACTAAATCCAAGTGCGACAAGTGTTGCAATGACAAATGTCTTGTTGGCATTGAAAGAATGAATATGAAAAAAGTGTAAGAATGATCAGTCAAGACGCAACCCTTTGCACCCAAATAGGCTGCCCCATTAGATTTGTCTCCCTTTTTATTAATTTAATTCCTCATATTGTACGTAATAATATCTTATGTAAACGTAGTGGGACTCTATAGTAAACTGTAACTACTTTATATATATTATATATATATATATATAAATATTATCGAGAGCCTTCGTGTCTAAAGGATGATAAATCTTACATTCTTTCACACAGTGTTGTGTTTTCTCTTCTATATATACGTGGGGTTTTCTTGGGTGAAGCGAAAAAGAGAAGAAAAGAAAGATCTTAAGTTTTTTTCTTAAAGATTATCAACTCAGAAAAAAAAAAACATGGCATTTTGTCCAGCTGGTTCTACCATGGTAGTAGTACGATAATCTCTTTGGATAATTTAAGGTTTATGTCTGATTTATTGCGAACCATGTAGCAGCAGACGATCTGTGTGTCGATGAGCTTCGAAGCTCGAAAAAACGCAGAATGCTCTCTGCAAACTCATAACATTGTTTGTTCTCTATGCATATAAACTAAGACAATGCAAAAAGCTTCTTATTGATGAAATGCCATGTTACTATGTTATTAAATGATGCTTAAATATGTTAGGTTGATACTAATATTTATGATCTCCCATTTGCTGTAGATTAACCGACAAGCATTGCAGAGCGCGTTAAGGCAAGATCATATGTTTAAACACCATCAGATCATGGGAACTTTTCATCGTACGTTTGGGAAGATAAAGCTAAGGACACAGATGGATCAGTGTAATGATAGTATTAACAAGGGTTTTCTCGGAGGTTCGACGAGCATAGCCCTCGTCCGTGGAGGATCACTATGCACTGCCCGCCGGAAAATACCATCACCTCTGCATGCTTCATGTGATATATATATATATATATATATATATATATATGTGCTTTAAAGGAAGCATTTTTATTGAAAATTTTCAGACAAGGAGCACTGTACATTGTTTGTTTTGGCAGGGATTCAAAGTTCTGAGATTGCAAGCAATGCTTTTACATTTGGGTCAGTGGCTGTTCTTCCCTTCTATGCCTTCATGGTTTTAGCACCTCGTGCAAGTTTTGTAGGTTTTTTTTTTCTTTTTCTTTTTTTCTTTTTCTCTTATATAAATTCATCATGTCAATATATAATATAACATACGGACATATATACTTTGTCTATGTGCAGACCAAGAATTTGGTGGCAAGCAGTGTGCCATATGTTGTTCTTGGACTGTTGTACGCTTATCTGCTTCGTCAATCATGGATGCCCGATACCCTTCCTTTGATATTTGCATCTAAATACCTCTTGCCAGAGGTTAGTTGTTCTTGTTATAAAGAGTTTCTATTTGTGAGATTACCAAACTAAATAAAGTTTGTCGGCAAAGGATAGGTCGAGCGGTCAGAGTCATGACATCTCCAGTTGGAGGTGTCATGGGTTCAAATATACTTGCTAGATTATCGTAGTTTGTGTATGGAATTAGAATGTTACAAATAAGCCAGAGATCAGTCCCACGGGAAGTTGGGGTCGGTCATCTCATAGCCGACGGTGAAGTTTAGATTCGCTTCAGGCTGAAATTAGTAGGATTGTGGGAATTAAGGTGTCAACTGGCATGATCCTGACATCTGTTGATGGATGTCATGAGTTCGAATCAACGTGGAGTACCTTGATTATTGTAGTCCTATGTGGACTAGGACAAAACTAACAGAACAGGGATCAGTCTCGGTGGAAGTCGGGGTCGTCTCATAGCTGACAGTGAGGTTCAATCCCGCTGGAAGCCTGGATCGGTCATCCTATAGCCGACATTTATGTTTACATTTACTTTGGGCTGAAATTAGTGGGGATTGTGCAGATTAAGGTGTCAAGTGGCCGGATACATCTCCCGATGGATGTCATGAGTTCGGGACCACATCAACTTCTTGATTATTGTCGTCTTTGTGGACTTGGACAAGTCACGCAGACCAGGGATCAGTCCCGCTGGAAGCCGGGATCGTCCCATAGCTGACAGCGAACTTAAGTTCCGCTGGAAGCCAAAGTCAGTCATCCTATAACCGACAGAGAGATTTAGCTTCGTTTCATACTAAAATTAGTGAGATTGCGGTGATTAAGCAGTCAAGTGGCCGAATCCTGACATCTCATGGTGGATGTCGTGAGTTCGAATCCACATGGACCCTATGATTGTGTTGACTTGGACAAGACACACATACCGGAGATCAGTCCCGCTGGAAGCCGGGACAGTCTCATAGCTGACAGTGAGGGTTCATGCCCACTGAAAGCCGAGATCACCCCATAGATGTCACTGAGGTTCGGATACACTTCAGACTGAACTTAGTCGGAGTGTGACAGCTACGGTGGCGCTCTTGACAAGCCGGGGTCAGTTGCTCACTCGTTTGTTCTTCTTGTTTACAGCTCTCGTCCATGGCTAAGCTTCTCTCCAGGGAGATGTCTGTTGCTTCAGCTTGGATCCATTTGCTAGTGGTCGATTTATTTGCAGCAAGGTTTGACATATAACACATACAAATTCTCTGCACTTTCTTCTTCCTTCTTTCCTAACAAATGATTTGCATTGTACTAATAAGGCAAGTCTACTTCGACGGGCTGCAAGAAGAGATAGAGACACGACACTCAGTTCTCATCTGCCTCTTCTTCTGTCCGCTTGGGATTCTCACTCACTTCATTACTAAAGCATTGACAAGTCGAAGAGACGACACAGATCAAGGAACTATGTGATGGTGCATTGGGACAACATTGAAGAGTGTTCGAATAATTATTCTACCAAAGTCTCGATTTTCGTGTTTTTTTTCGCCTTCGAAATAAAAAAGAATAGCCGAGTCTACTAGACTTTGCAGATATGTTCTCTACAGTAGCATTAGTATCTAAAGGCCATAGGGATTTCATACTGTATCACCTTCACTGATGAGATCAATCTTTGATGATTAGTTAGTTCGTCGTCGGGTTTATCTTTTGCATCGATCACATGGATAATGAAGAAGACAAAGGAACCGAGAAATTGCAGAGCTTGAATTTTTTTTCTAGCTGATGAAGGAAATAATACCGTAAATCAGTCTAAATTCAGCACACACACACACACACACGAAAAGAAAAAGAAAAGGCGAAAGAAATCACTAACATTAGGAGAAAGAAACTTGCCTTGATTTTTTAAGTGGGAAGATCCGACATCTGACTGTCATCGTCGTAAAATCCATTCGAGAGGTCTGAACTTTGAACAGAATCTTTCTTCGTACGGTCCAAAGAAGTAGCTTCGTGTATCCCTTCAAGAATAAACGTGGGAATATAGATTACTATAAGGTTTTGATGGAGATGATCCTATGGTTAGGCTGAGCATAATTCATAGTGTTTTATAACATTATACATATATGTAGAAGTTATGTGACTGCTAAGCATATTTATGGATGCGTTAACTCAGAAGGGAAAAGAAATTGCCATACCAAAGCCTAAGAGGGCTCCGCAGATTAAAAACCCGAGAAGAGAAAAGTCCATCTTGTACACAATCTCCATTACAATTACGCATACTCCAGCAACCAATAAATGTCTTGGTGAGGAGAAGACCAAGTGCAATCTGCAAATTCATCGAACGATTTAAGATTTATTTGAAAACTAGAGACTAACTGCGGCTGAAGAACCGAGGGGTTTAAAGAGTCTGAATTCACAGACAACTTTACGATATTGAGTTTTGACAAACCAGAATTGCATCAAGCGAAGAAATTAGGGATGGCATTGCATTTCATTTATTTGCATTTGCACAGATTCAACAAAATTATAGAAGCCACAAGCAAAGTACCTCTCCTCTGCGATATTATCCACGTAAAATATCAAGACAATCCCGAAAAGGACAAAACTTGAAAATGCGGAGGCAGAAAATGGAAGTTCAACACTATCTGATTCCTGAGATATATTCAGATCAAAATAAAAAATTGAATGAGGAGGATAATAGACATACACGTAAAGAACAAAGAATAGATGTATTAGAACATGTATGGCACCTTTATGATTACATTGAATAGAAAAGACAGAGAGCTAAACTCACAATAATCATATCCCACATGGCAACAGGAAACAGAAAGCAGGTCGCAGAAGCAATAGTTATTGCATGAAGCCGTCTCTTGAGCTGATTCTGCAATAATAAATAAACATTGTTCCAAATAAAGGACAATTTCACCTTGTTAAGTGGTAATAAGAGTAAGATATATAGAGAAAGAAGATTACTACCTTTAGCGATACACGTCTGGCAGCAACTCTTTTTAATGCTGACAAAATTCCAGCAGAAATGGGAATCAGCATTTCTCGGACTCCGACGACTTCTGACTGGAGCTCACTGTCAGGACTATCATTAGATGGTGTTTATGAGTTAAGTTCTCATTAGATGACCAGAATGTGCTGATAGAAGAGTGTGCAATGATTCGACAACAATAAATATTCTCTAGCATTAGCATGATATAGAGTTTTAGTTAAAAGGATATAAAAAGGAGAGTATGTAGCTGTTGCCCATCCTTGTGACAACAAGTAGAACGAGGCCAACATCGCAAGGAGTCCTCCAACCTAGCAAAACCGAGTCAAAATATGAATTTATTAAAAATAGCTGACAAACGAAGCAGATTAAGCATTCAAAAAGTGAGTGGTCTAATAAAGTGACCATGTACTTCAAATGGCATTTAAAAGATTTAAAAGATAACTGAGGCAATACAAAATACTAAATAACCTTTCAGGCAATGCAATCAAAATTAACTCGGTAATGCTCAACGAATTTGATTGGTTTTCAATAATTATGAAAAATAGAAATCTACAGAAAGAATACCTTTCTCCAAACATTGCCTCTCCTACCAAACAAGACTCCTGATAAAACACCGAGTACAGCACCGGCATACTCAGCCAATATGGCTCTGAAATAAAATGTTGTAATTACTTCGAACGATCACCAAGCAAAGGTAAAATGACAAGAAACAATCTTTTGAACCTCACGGAAAGATCAACCAGAGGATTATCAGAACAAAATCTTGATCAACTAGTACTTCATGTCAACGATCATTTTTGCATTAGGTAAAACATAAAACGTCATGCTTGGCATGTTACAGTAAGCATAATCTCTTGTTAAAGATTTCACCCTTTGCATCTATAGTAGCTCACATAAATCCACAAAAGCATAAGCCTGATAACATTATATCCCATCACGAATTAATTGGTTCAGAAATGATTCAGCAAGGAAGAGTTATTCCTTTAGTCTGACTCACGAAAAAACAGGGGAATATGATTATCATCACTAACCCTTGCACATTTGAAGAGTTACTTAACATTTCGTTATAAATTATCACATAAATAGCGAGTTACAATATGTAACAATCTTTTTTTCATTACTTAAAAAACAGGAATAGACCATTCCAGTGTCAGTACATAAAAAACCACAAATAAAAGTTCACCTGAGAGGACCACAGTTTTTAAGCCCCTTTCCCCACAAGATGAAATATACTGCCGTTATAGCACCATTTATTACAGAAGGCACTACCTAAACATGAGAGGAAGGCAAACACGTAAACTAAGATGGTATGGTCAATGAAAATTTCTCTCGGAACTCGAACAAACAAGAAAAATAGTAGTTAATTACATATTAAAACTTCACACAAAACCTGAGTGTTAGAAAGTGGCCTTCCCTTCCAAGGCTTTTGAAGAAATAAAAACAAAACAGACGATGGAACAAGACAGCTGAAGACAAACAAACCAACGGAAGCCCCTGTTTGCAACAAATATCTATATACGGAGTACACCGACCAAATCCTCAAGAGATTACCAATAATGTGTATGACCTGCAAAGGAGTTTGCCTACATTTCAAACGAAAAATAGAAAATGTCATTATAAAGAATAGAACGTTCGACTGATTACTAAACTCTATTAGCATACATAGCATGTCATTGCAAGCTCAAAGACTCATAATTTAATGCTCAATATCCTATCACAGCACGGAGATCTCTCGACAAAGGCAGCTAAGCCATTTTCCTCTAACATTAGCCTCAATAATACATACACATCATCACTAGCACCACCATCACAGAGTCAAAACTACAAAACGTGGCGCACCCAAACAAGTTAATACGAAAATGACGATGTGAATTAGCCAAAGATGAAACGAAGCAAAGCAGCACAATGCATAGGATTCCGATTTTTACTCTACTATAACCACTATACAGGTTATATAAGCAGAAATCGACTGACCTGATTGCAGCTGGCCGAGGCTGACCTCGATTTTGAGAATTTTGATTTGGGGACATCATCTTCTTATTCTCCCTACCTCTTCATACAATAATCAACAGCACAAAACTACACGATAAGTTCGATTTCACGAAATCTACAATCCAAGACGAAAAGAAAACATAGCTGTGTTTAAAATCAGTCTGCCATGGATGAGTAGTAGACCAAAAACTTGGAGTGGAAATTTTCCTCTGTTTTCATTAAACTTATTTAATTAAATAAAATCTTAATGGGCCTAAGGGCTTGAAGTTGAATGGTCTTGGCCCAGTGGGTATTGAATAGGCTTCGACTGTAGTCCATACTATTTATTAATTTAGAGATAAGAATATAATTTATATTATGAAATAATTAATTGTGGATGTTTTAAATAATAATATTAGTTAAATTATTGATGATTTGGAAGTATTGTATTAAATGATGATAATGTGATAGGATGATAAGATGAGGTGTTTAATTGAAGAGTTTGTATTTTAGTGTGAGGTGTATAATTGTAATTAATGTGATTAGTTGTAATAGTGAATTATTAGTAGTATAAATAGGTGATTAGAGTTCATTGTAAAACACACCAAGTATTGAAATACTTAATCTCTCTCTAATCTCTCTCTCTTTATTATTATAAGCTATATTATCATTATAATCTTAATATAAGTATAATTATAATAAAATAATCTTAATATAAGTATAATTATAATAAAATAATCTTAATATAATATTAATCACAATTAATATTTTTATAATACGTTATCAGCACGACCGCTCTCCGTCGTCAAGATCAACCTCCGTCGAAGATCTCGACGAGTTTAGTCGAGGTATGATAATTTAATTTTTAATTTATACTAATCGTATATTAATTGTGATTAATTTAAAAATATATATTATAAAAGTATTATTTAAAGGTTTTATAACTAAACGCCAATACCCGAGTGGTTTCGCGGAATATCGTTCACTACAAGTGATGAGAGGTCCAGGTTTCGATCCCCGTGGAGGCGTGTTGATTTTTTTTTATTTATGCACGTACACAACACAAGCCCACGAGGTCTTGCGGTAATCCCAACCTGAGTAGCGGCATATTATTAATTTTTCTTTAATAAAAAAAAATATGTCGTTTTATACAAAGATGGATCTTCTACTCCTTACATTATTTACGGTGATCATTTCCGCTATGTAGATAATATTTTTACCAATGTTTTTAAAATATAATTATTAATTGTAATTTCTTTAATATTATAATTACTGAAATATATTTTATTTTGAAGGATGTCGCTCTGTCCGATGTTTGATCTTTTGCTTATAATTATTATTACGACGACACTGATCTGGATGTGGATATCATTTTTTATAAGAACTTTTACAAAAGAAGATACAAAAGAAGATTTAAAAGAAGATTAATTATAAGTTTTTTTTAATATTATGTAATGTTTTAATAACATGTTTTGTATTTTATTATAGTAATATGTCGAACTTGGCGAGCCTCGAGTTTGTTGCACTCGATATCACTGGAAAAAATTATTTACCTTGGGTACTAGATGCTGAAATCCATTTGAAAGCAAAAGGTTTATGTGACACCATTGATCCCACGAAAACCACAACTGAACAAGACAAGGCGAAAGCTATGATTTTTCTTCGCCACCACATTCACGAAAATCTGAAAGTTGAATACTTAACAGAAAAGAATCCAGCTGAGTTGTGGAAAAACCTGAAAGAAAGATATGGCCACTTGACAACTGTTATTCTCCCCGATGCAGAGTACGAATGGCTGAATTTAAGATTGCAGGATTTTACGTCGGTAAGTGAATATAATTCTGCCGTTTATAGAGTTACTTCCACGTTGAAATTATGTGGAGAGACAATTACTGATAACGATATGCTGGAGAAAACATTCACCACATTTCATCCACAGAATATGATATTACAACAGCAATATTGGGAGAGAAAATTTAAAAAGTATTCAGATCTAATTTCTTGCTTACTTTTGGCTGAGCAAAATAATGAATTGCTGGTGAAAAATCACGAATCCCGAACGACTGGTTCTACTGCACTCCCTGAAGCGAATGCAGTCAAAATTAATAATGACATCAGTCGAGGTAATGATCGTGGACGTGATCGTGGTGGATATCGCGGCCGTGGACGTGGTCGTGGTCAAGGTCGTGGTCAAGGTCGTGGTCGTGGCCGAGGATATTATGGTGGTGGTTATCAATATTTCCGTGGTGGTTATCATAATTATCGTGGCGGTCATCAAAATATTCCCCAGAAGAGGAAACGTTTTGATAATAAAGATGAGAAGAGGCAAACTGAACAAAAGAATAATGATGAAAAATGTTATCGTTGCGGTGGTTCTGGCCACTGGTCGCGCAATTGTCGTACGCCCAAACATCTTGTTAAGCTATATCAGGAATCTCAAAAGGGCAAAGGAAAGAAAATCGAAATGAATTTTGTTCAGGGTGAATTCGCCTCTACCTCTGATGCCAATGATGAAAATGCTCATTTGGAAGCTGCGGATTTTCTGATCGAAGAAAATTAATCTGCTATGATTTTATTTATGCATTATGCTTTACTATTGTGTCTTTTATTATATATCGTAGTTTTAAGTTATCTATATGTTTGTAACGCAATATTTCTTTTTCAATAATAAATATTATGTGTTTGTTTATAAAGGATATTATTTGATGGATGCGGACATGTTCAATGAAGAATTGTGTCTGCAGACTGTGCAACGACGAATACGATTCTAAAAAATAAGAAATATTTCGATCATCTTGATATAAAAGAAGCCAGTGTTATTACTATATCGGGTAGCACGAATATAATTGAGGGCTCCGGAAGAGCTAATGTTTTACTGCCCAGAGGAACAATGCTGATAATTGAAAATGCTTTATATTCTTCTAAATCTCAAAGAAATTTATTAAGCTTTAAAGCTATTCGACATAACGGATATCATATTGAGACTGCAGAAAAAGGAGATATTGAATATTTGCATATTACAAAAGTGATATCGAATGACAAAAGAATTGTGGAAATATTACCATCTTTTGACTATGGGCTATATTACACATATCTTAAAACAATTGAATCACATGCTATCGTAAACCAGAAGTTTACTAATGATAATACATTTGTTGTTTGGCATGACCGGTTGAGCCATCCCGGTTCAATTATGATGCGGAGAATAATTCAAAATTCATGTGGACATTTAATGAAGAACCAGAAGATTCTTCAATCGAATGAATTATCATGTGCTGCTTGCTCTAAAGGGAAGTTGATTATTCGTCCATCACCAATAAAAATAAAAAATGAATCTATAAGATTTTTGGAACGTATACAAGGTGATATTTGTGGACCGATACATCCATCGTGTGGACCATTTAGATATTTCATGGTATTGATTGATGCATCAACTAGATGGTCTCATGTATGTTTGTTATCAACACGGAATATAGCTTTTGCGAGATTGCTTGCTCAGTTGATTCGATTAAGAGCACATTTTCCGGATTATCCAATAAAGAAAATACGCCTTGATAATGCTGGTGAATTTAATGACTATGGGCTATATTACACATTTTCGATCATTTAATGAACATCCAAGAGGGAGTATTATGAAATAATTAATTGTGGATGTTTTAAATAATAATATTAGTTAAATTATTGATGATTTGGAAGTATTGTATTAAATGATGATAATGTGATAAGATGATAAGATGAGGTGTTTAATTGAAGAGTTTGTATTTTAGTGTGAGGTGTATAATTGTAATTAATGTGATTAGTTATAATAGTGAATTATTAGTAGTATAAATAGGTGATTAGAGTTCATTGTAAAACACACCAAGTATTGAAATACTTAATCTCTCTCTAATCTCTCTCTCTTTATTATTATAAGCTATATTATCATTATAATCTTAATATAAGTATAATTATAATAAAATAATCTTAATATAATATTAATCACAATTAATATTTTTATAACAATTAAAAATTTAATTATTTATTATTTTTTAGGTTATAAAAAGAAAAATTGGATATAATCATAAAATAAAAATATATGGTGATTATTTAAATTAAAATAAATAAAAATAGAAGGAAAAAATAGTAATTGCATATGAGATGCAAAATTAAATTGAGACAGTTATTATATATCTATCATGATTTATAATAAATAATATTGATTAGTCAAGTGGCCGAATGATGAAATTTTCACATTGAGGTTATGAGTTTAATTCCACTTAATAAAGTCATTTGGTTCTGATGTTTGCGTGGACTTGGGTCAAGACACACAGTACAGAACTATTAGACCCGCTGAAAGTATGGATCATAACCGACAATATGGTTCAGATTCGCTTCAAACTGAACTTAGTCGAATGCCGAAAACTACTCTAAAAAAACGTCGTTCTTCTTTGGGTTACTTTATGCTCACAATTCAGTTCTGGAGAAACACAATGTCATTTCAGTATACTATCACAAAGTCTGCTACTTATCTATCTTATTACAACATAAAGGATAAAGCAAGAACATTGATTTACACCTACAAGCTACATTTTCATTACACAACACATCAAAGAGCAGAAGGGCCATAAAAAAACTCCCAAAAAAAGCTCATTCAAGTTGGAAAACATTCGATCTCTCCAAAAAGACGCTATTAACCCCAGCCCGGTACATAGTCAGCCCAGAAATCGTGCTCACGCAGATCTCAGTATTCGCAGGCACGAAGAGCACATCACCTTCAGTAACAACTACCTCATCATCATCATCAGGGGAAGATATGCAGCACATCTTCCCTTTTCCTTCAACAACCACGAATATCGAAGGCCCGCCAGCACCATCAAAAACCGTTGATTTTCCACGAGGGAGATTGCACTGATCCACCTCAAACTCATCAAACGGCGGAATGTATTTCACTACGTACGGCTTCGATGATACTCCGCTGAGAATTTCTGGTAAACCCTGTGTAATAATACGAAGCCTGGTAAAGCGAAATAAACTACGAAGAAGAAGAAGAATGGAGACTCCTAAACTACGAAGAAGAAGAAGAATGGAGACTCCTAGATTCATTTCTAGTGTCACCTGTTTGTACGTAAGCATGTAGCAGAGAGTTTGGACATCTCGGTTCTTTGGGGTGAGCCCAGCTCTTACGACGTTGTCTGAAGTAGCCATGCACTCTATGCATTCGCCGGATATGTAAGCATGTGGCTCGTTTGCTCCCAAGTACAGGGCTTCGCCGGGGTTAAGATTCACGTAATTAAATAAAAAAGCAGCTATGACCCCAATGTCTCCAGGATATTGTTGGTCGAGCCTCAGCGCTAGCTCCTCCTTCTCTGTAAGCGCCGAAACCTATGTAGAAATAGGATTTTATGGGGAAAAAAAAGAAAGAAAAAAGAAAATTAGATCTTGCATAGAAAAGGTACTCCTTTGCATACCTCGCGTTTGATATGCAAACGGACAATTAATTTGGTGATAGCTTCGGATATTACAGCCTTGTTTGCTGACATGAGCTCGGTGAATAGAGACTGTAATATAACTTTGAGTTTATTCTCCCCATCCTTCTCTGTCATGAGTGATACTTGGTTTACATTTTCACCACCGACTACTTCCATGATCTCGGGTACAGTATGAATTACACTCTTCAGTTCCTAGAAGAAAGGGAAAACAGCATTTCTACCGTAAGTTTACGAACTAAAAAATAATGATTTATAGTTGTAGAGAATCCCACAAGAAATTATGTTTTGCATCCGTCAGTGATGACCCATCAAGGACAAACATCGTAGAGACGTCAAAGAAATAAATGCACAAATAGTTGGGGTAATGTTAGTTAACCGATATCATCAAAACAAGAACATTGATTATAAAGCCTCCATAGTGGAATCTAGCGTAAGAAAGAAAGAGCATGTGTACAAGAAGATAAACATCACCACCATTTATTTTCACCTTCCACCACAAAAAAAAAATAAAAAAAAATAAAATAAATAAATAATCATGAAACTTTCATGAATGTTCAGTTTTCTTAACAAGCGTTGGCGGAATCAAAGAAAAACTGTTTAAGGCAATGGAGCTCAGCAAAATATTCTAATGCAGGTAAGGGATTTCCTTCAAGCCAGACTCAGACAAGCTAGACATAATCAGCCAGATTACCACCATAATGATCGTCAAATGTAGGGGAAAAAAAGGTCTTAATTCATCATATTAATGTCACTCGAGAAACATTAATGCGCTAAACTAAAAATTGGTCACCAAACTACCTTAATATCCACAAACCCGCACAATGCCTCAAACTGGGTTAGAGCTATTGCCATTTCCGGCTTGTGATTATCATCGTACATTTCTGGATGCTGCTTGTGCAGAATCACCGCCAGATCTTTGTCAGGATGAGCCTGTATGGACAGTGCCTTCTCCACTGAAAGTACCTATGATCGAATTTTTGCAATATTCGATAAAGATCAGTAACAAAATAAAAGGGATAACGATAAACATGGAAGAGTTGATTATATGAATCCTTCAAATCTGATAGCTGCTAACAAATAAAGAAATGGATCTATCATCTATGAGGAAACCAAATACATGACCATGACAAATACGCTAGATCATCATAATCGAGGGGGATAGCTATGAAAAAGATAACTGCAATTCTCGACCTTTCATATAAGGCTGCTTTCACCTAACTACATCTCCAGCCCAAAATAGCATTACTAAGAATATCAATCGCACTTGTAATTATTACCGACAATGAAAGATGTTGAATTGTGTTCAGAAAACTCAATTCATCATAGCATAAGACCTAGCCAGAATCACAATAACAAACCGAACATACGCAGATCACATTCAACAATCTCGCACTTTACCTTGAAAAGAAAAGGCAGATTCGGACCCCACTTGCCCAAAACCTTATCTCCAATCACTCTAGGGTTTTTCTCTATCCACTCTTTCAAGCTCACCAAATCAACCCTCCCACCGCTCACAGCACCGTTACCATTAACGCCACACGGCGGGACGACGACGTAGGACGGACCAGACTCGTGCGTCCCCATCCAAAACTCGGCGTACGGCTTGCCATCGTCCATCTCAACCCCGACATTTTTACTGTACAACTTGGCGACGCTGGAATCCCTCGCCGGCTTGCCCCAGTCGTGGTTCTTAACGCTGCATTTCAGCTTCACGATTCGCGCGGCTTCAGCCCCCATTTGAGGATTAACAGGATGTGAGAGGAATTCGCCCGAATAACAGGAATTTCAACAGCGTAGGATGGAGATTAATGGAGGTAGAGTTCATTGTGTAATAAAAAAACGTAGGCTTTTTGAAGGCAACGATTCAAGAGGGAAATTACAGTGGCGACAAAAAGAGATGACGTTTGAGGGGAGGTTTCAATGCGAAGCGGTGCCGTTAACGGACGCTTAACGGCGTTATCACAAACGGTTGAGGGTTAGGTGGTTCTGCGCTTTATAAATGCGTAGGGGTTTGGAAAAATAGCAATTTTACGTCCCTAAAATAACAGTTATTATAAATATATCCAAATTGTTTAAGTAAGTTACTATTAAATCCCTAAGAATATTAAAATCTTTGCATTCGACCCACAACTTAATATCGTCATAGAAAAAAATAACACCGAAAGAGTACTTACAGTTACATCATGAGGCACAACCATATTATTCATGAAGCAATAAAACAAGGTAATTAAGAAAAAAAATTAACTATGCTATAACAGAGATATAAATAGAAAGATAATGCTGCTAGGCTACACAGCCATTTTCATTTCTATCTTCTGATGAGGTTCGTAATTGATTAGGTCGAAATCGGCCGCCACGAAAGAGTCGATTTCCGTCTTATGCGGATTAATCTTCAATATCTGTTCCACAATATGAGTTATACCATGATATTACATTATATTATAGGGAAAAAAAGAAGCCTATACTTACATAATATGTAGTAATATACTTACAGGAAAAGGGCGAGGAAGCTTTTGGAGCTGCTCTTGGAGAGGTGTAACATGGTTCTTGTAGACATGAGCATCTCCAATTACATGTACAAAATCGCCCGGAATAAGACCTGCAGATGACGACGGTAATAAAAAAAATATGTATGTCCTCTTAAGCAAAGACTTGCGAAAAAGTTTCTGAAAGTCTACCACAAACATGTGCTATCATGCATGTCAGCAGAGAATACGAAGCGATATTGAATGGCACCCCGAGACCCATATCAGCAGACCGTTGATACATTTGGCAAGACAGCTCCCCATTCGCTACATAAAACTGCAATAAATCGACGTGTCAAAAATCAAATAAAAAGCATAATTTTGAATTCTGTGATAGTAAGAAATATATTGATAACCTGAGCAAACATGTGGCAAGGAGGCAAAGCCATTAGCTTGAGATCTGAAGGATTCCAAGCAGAAATAATGATTCGCCTGTCGTCGGGTCTATTCTTGATCTTGTCGATGGCATCTGCAAGCTGATCGAATCCTTGGCCGGTATAATCAGCATGCATGTTGGTATATCTGTAGATGACTCTTTCAGTGTTGGATATATTTTCGAAATGTGGATAACTCTTGTGTGTATTTTGTTCAAGTTAAATGCTAACTTTGCACCAAAGTGTCGCCATTGGAACCCATAGACAGGTCCCAAATCACCCTCTTCCCGATCGTTCAGTCCAATACTGCAAATTATATAAAATAAACATAATAATACAAAAGTGTTGCGAAATAACACGTGAGGTAAGAGAAACAACAAGTTACCTGTCAAGATAATCTCTCGACGCATTACCATCCCATATATGAACTCCCTTTTCTTGTAGAATCTGCAATGAAGGAAGCCTAAAAATTTGAAACTTCATATTTAAGAAATAAATAATACAGAAGATCGGGATAGATTAGTAGACAAATAATAAAAGAGAAAAAGACAAAAAACAAGAAGCTACATAGAAATGTTACATAGTAGCTCGATTATACTTTAAGGTCTATCTATCCAAATGGAAGTATCAAAATCTTATCGAGAAATATGTGAGCAATGGGGAACACGTTGTCAAGCAAAGATGACACCACGATAGGAAGAATGCATTATTTCATAAAATTGATGCTAAAGATGGAAGATTTAAAAGGAGATATTAGGGGGAAAAACAACAGAGTAGTGCATGACCATGAAATTACCTTCGCATTTGTTGAACCACTGATGAACCACAGAAGCTCTTCCACCACTCCGCGCCAGAATACCCTCTTTGTACCAAAACCAACAAAGACAAAGATTACTTATCAGTGCTGAATAAGAAATACCCGTAAGTAAATGTATATTTCCCTTGCTGATAAACTAACAGGGAGGGAAGGGGAGCGGAGGGAGATTGTCAACACTGTCACAAACACAATACGGTATTGTACATTGGCATACATCTAGAGATTAGATAAGTGCTTCTGGCCAATCAATGCATCAGAAATCATAATAATATGTTTGCAGAAAACCTCATAGACTATCCATACCTTGGTGGTAAGAAGAGGGAAGGATTTACGCAGGTTAAAACGCATCTGAAAGAACAGTGAAAACATTCAAGGCATAGACGATAAAACAAATGACATAATGCCATTGAATTTTACACTATACCTGGCAGCCAAATAAAGAAAGGGTTCCTGTTCCTGTTCTGTCATCTTTTTTATTTCCATTTGAAATAATATCTTGAACCAGTCTCAAGTATAGAAACTCTTCGTGCTTCTCGAAGATAAACTTTGGCAAGAAACTGAAATCGAACGATTTGGAATTCTTCGAATTAGTAGTACCACCATTACACCTCATCTCATGACCAGAATTGATAGGAGCACCATTAGAGGACTTCATTCGGACATATGTGACAAAGCGATACTGGATGTCATTTTCCTCAATAAGGGTTGACGAGTACCATGGCTGATACATTAACGTGTCAATGGGAGGAATAAAGGTGCCACATTGAATAGGAGTAATTATCTCCGTAATGTGAATTGCATCACACTCCTGAGCGTTTAGTGTTTCCCTACATCGTGAACAAAGTTTTTCTTTTACATTTACACGTCATATACATATAAGAGAAGAAAATGTATATGAGAAAAGTAATATGCATACTTAAGTATCTTGCCGCCCCCAATCAAGAAGATCTTCTCAACTGAAGAACCATAAGGGTGTTCTGACAATGATTTCAAAGCAGATGGCAAACTACCAAATGATAGGACATTCTCATCAGCAGCATCTTGAGAACCTCCAGTCCGAGTCAGCACGACATTAAGGCGACCGGGCAGCGGTCTAAACTTAAGTGGGATACTTTCCCATGTTTTCCTTCCCATTATTACAGCATTTTTCTTACTAGGATCGACCGTCGTCGTTGTGATCTCTTTGAAAAGTTTAAGGTCACCCGGTAATTTCCAAGGCAATTTACCGTCTTTTCCAATGCCCATGTCTGAAGTTGCAGCCACCACAACCTGATACGTTCTTTGTAGGCTCGGCTGAGTACTGCCAGTTCCATTTGAAGAGCATCGAGTTGAATCCCCAGCCATAGTTAAATATCTTCTGCACAATCTATGCTGGGTAAATCTCTTGTGAGCTTTACAAGACCGTGGAAATTTCAATCCTGAAACTGATGTGAACACGCTATTCCCAAAACAACCTAGTGTGACCTGCAAAGCCAAGTTATTACAAATCCCAGCATAATCTCATTCATTCTATTCAGTTAACATCGAGCTCAACATAAACCTACGAATAAATGCGAACAGAAAAAAGCCCATATTTCTATCTCCAATATCATCAACCTCTAGAAAAATCACAATTTTCCATCACAGTAGACAACGCAAACTATAGATGCAGTGCTTGAAGTGAGCAAATACGAGGCAAGGAAAATAATAAAAAAATTCCAAAATTACTGCCAAGACCTCGTACTTTCGATTCAGCAAGGCAATCGATATCCACTTGAAAAATGAAAAAAAAAAAAAAAAGAAGAAGAAGAATTCCATCTCATAAATCAATCAGAGGGGGAAAAGCAATAACATGAGCACAACCTCACCTGAGTCACAAAATTGGTGGAGAATTTCAACAGCATTTACATACATACGCAGAGGACACACGCGATAAAGGGTCGCAAAATCATTAAAAAGGAAGGAATTGGCAAACTGAAGAAAAACAAGCAGCTCACCTTTTGGCGCTGAGAATGAGGGTTTCACCTCGCGGGGGTATTTTGGTAAATCGTGATGCGAATGAGATTTTGGATTTAGGCAAAGGCTTATGTTAAGGAGAAGTGCTTTAAAAAGCGCGCGAATGAATTTGGACATCTCACCCGGGTCGGGTCAACCATCATACTCTTATTTGGAGGAACATATCAATATAAAGAAATAATAATAATAATAATAATAATAATAATAATAATAATAATAATAATAAATTGCATATAATCTACTCATGGTTTAAATAATAAAAAACTAAGTAGTATAAAACACCCTCGTGGTTTAGTTAATCATGCATTCCTTGTTATTTATACTCCCTAATTAGGGGTACAACGCTATATTTTTGACACCATCGGAGGTACTGTGCTAAATTTTAGACAGCACAATGGAGTTTTACGCAATAAAAAAAAGCATATGATAATAACATGTATTTCAGTCTATCAACAAGAAGATATATTATAATTTACCTTAATAATAATAATAATATGAATGGTATTTGGAATTTTCTAAAATTTTCCATACCCTACTATTAACTATCTTGTATTTCTTAACCAATAATAATATGTAACGTGGTTGAGTCAAAATAGAAGTAATGTGTTCGAATTTCACTTCATTGACTATCGTCGTCTTCGTAACTTGCGACGAGACACGTAAGCAAGGAGAGTTAGTCACGTCGAAAGTCGATGTTGTCCCATAGGTGATAGTGAATTCATATTCGCTTGAAATTGAACATAATTTGAGTGTACGGCTCTGATTGTATTGTATAGGCCAAAGGGAGGGATTAGTCACAGAAAATATATAACTCATTTCACAATAACTTAGTCAGAGTACAATGATATTTCCATGGGACACTTTATAATGGAAGAAATAATAATAATAATAATAATAATAATAATAATTTAATAATTCAAGTTAATTTCCACTTTCGCGGCGCTTTTTCTCATTATTACGAGTATTTTCCCTTTTTCTCAGTCAGTTATCATCGTAATCGTAATTAATATACCAACACCACCAAAAGCTTTGACGGAAAACGTTGGGATAGTTGCTCAAAAATCAGAGGGCGATGGATCGCTGTGAATGCCCAATGGCAATGGGTCGGATTGTTTGTCCGAAGCCTCGCCGCCTGGGATCGTCCATCGTGAACGTTCTCGCCTTGCCGTTGAGATTTCGCGCTTGGTTGAGTATATATATATTTTTTTTGACAATGTGTTTGTAATTGATTAAACTTTCGTTTCAGTGTACTTCGATGATCTCTGATGCTGTATGTGCTGGTGGAACAGTAATGAAGCAGATGCGATTGGTGCGAAGCAGCACGTTGATGAATTGCTCGGCCTATTGCTTCGTACGGTAAGGTTTTTTTGTTTTTGTTTTTACGTCGATTGCTCTCTCACTAGCATTGCTATTCGAACCTTCCTTGAGATTCTCAGCATAATTGTTAGTCTGGAGTAGGATATTTGTACTGTTTTGATGATGATTTAGACCAATTAATGCGTCTTCGATGTATTTTTATTTTTCTTAGTTTCCCCCCAAAATAATGTGATGCTTTCGCTCCATAAAAAGTAAGGATTAACTGTGGAATATTCAATTTCATTGCTGAGAATTGTAGTCTTAGAAGTGTGTCTGCTCAATTGGTTTGTTCGATAGTCAAAATCATGACATGCTGGTCTTGTTAATCGAATATGATACTGTCTAGCTGAGTTTTGAAGTGTTATGTTCTTCAGATCAAGGAAGAGTAAAGGCGTATGAATTGCGCATTTGATTGTGCAGATTGATTGATTGATTCATAAATCATCAATCTTCTTTTTCTGAAGCAAAACAGCTTCAGGAATTTCTATATATTATCCTTATTCATAAGGCTACTGATTTGCTAGTGGACTGCATTTCTAGTTTGGAAAGAACTGTCGGCTACAGTTCAAAATAGATTTACCTAGGTTTGATAAACATGATCATTTATGGCATATACAGTTCGAATCAAAGGCACTTGGTTTCTTCGAAAGAGTTATCTATGTCAAGAATCATGATCGTAACGACGTATACGGTTTGAATCATAGACACGTGTTGTTCTTTTTTGAGCAGATTCATCTAGGTTATCCTCAATGTCGTGAAATCTGTCAGAATGATCTGCTAAAAACGAAGGGGACATTCCGTATACTCTTAGTAGATGCACATGAGTCTAACCGATCTGTTACTCTGTGAACTTCGACTGAAAAATATCCTGTGGAAAAAGTATTAACGGTTTCTTGCGCCTGCGCGTACTATGTTTTAGTTGCTATACATTCACTTTTCTTGCATGAACTAAACTACTTGTCCATACTAATAGTTTCCTTTTGACAGGACAGGAGAACTCTATCTCGCATCCTTATTTATTTGGATCCCCACCGCGCAGAGGCAGAGCCCACAACCCTATCGCCTCAGACCCAAATTTCGGGATTAATGCGCCAACCGCTATGAGTGCATCCCCTCCCGAGCCAAATTCACAACCCGTCTTTCGTATTCGGCTGGCCCAGAAACAAGCCGACGCAAGAGTGGAAGGCTTCGACTGGAAGAACTCGCGTCCGGCGCCTACGACGGGTGATGAGTTAACCTTAAACTCTGTCCGCCCGCTATAGATGTCTCGATTTTTCGTATGCCCTGATCTTGAATGTTTGTCAATGAGACCGGCTTTTATACGGAGATCGATGTTCGTATATGTTTGTACATATAAGATGAGCAACCTCTGTTTTAGCAATCAGCAGATGATGTAGTAGGACTAATAAGTGAAGGTCTAGTGAACGTTATTGATGTACATGTAAGAATTTTTATTGTGTGTATAAACATTTCATACAGCCATAGATGTCAAATGGTTTCATGCAAATTTTGCTCATTCAGTTGTCTCTTTGGTAATTTGCTGTTTGTAAGATTCGGACATAGGTTTTATTGGGCCTGATGAAGCCCATGAATGCTAATATTGGCCCATTAATTTGGGCTTGTCTTGAGATTATTATCGGGTCAAGATATTTTGCTTTGCTTAGTTAATTTTTTCTCGAAACTTAAGCAAGATTTACAAGAGTCTAAATAGCCCAATACAATCATTTGAATACAATCGATCATCCAGTCTGAAAAAAGAACCAAATAAAAAAGAAAAAGAAAAAGGAAAAAACAAAGGATTGAAAAAACACAATGATTATTGAAATCAAATCTAAAATACTTTCACTTCTTTCCGTCTATAACTTAAAAAAGCGAGTCTTCTTCAGAAAAGATACCTCGACAAAGGGAGAAAACGCAGCCTACAAGAGGAGACAAAAGCTCACAGGAAACATAGACAACAAAAAGTAGAGATAGTTTCCTCCCATCCTATAGATCAGATAATACTAAAGATCAGATACACTAAGGATGTGTTTGTTTGAGGTAATCCAACATCACGGTGAGGAATGTGTATCAAGATGATGTGTCATCACTGTGTTTTTTTAGGTGATATTCCATTTTGTGTATCAATGTGATATTGAAATATTGTGTTTGTTTAATAACAATGATGTGTGGGGTGATGTTGTGTAAATGTCATATTTGACCCTATGTATATTAGCTAGGTAATGTGAATTAATATGTTTATTTTGATGTAATATTTTGCATGATAAGATTAATGTTACAATATCAAGTTTTAATTTTTTCAAGCATTAATTCTAAATTTTCTATATAATTCTATAATATAAGTGTTTAATTTTTTATTCATTAAATTTTTTTTTTTAGATTTTAATAGATCAGTTCTATATCTATAAAAATATATAAGGAAATAAAGTTAAAATATATGGATAATTTTGTCCAAAATAAAATTAGAATTATCACCACATCATGGTGATGGAGGATCACCTAGCTTTTTTAGAGTGATTCAAAACTTGGAATATCACCTCATTTTGATCACTTAGGCGATCGTTCATCACGGCGATGGGTCATCACCCACGCCAAACAAACGCAGTGATGATGAGATGATGGAAGGATCATGACGATGTTTTTGTGAATCACCCCAAAACAAATAACACCCTAATAATAATAATAATTATGGGCCTGCTGTGTTTTGAATTAGATCATATAACACTAATAATAACCCATTATATTCTGTTTGATTTCTTTATTTCCAGTTCGAGATTAACGAAAAGCCTACTAAAATAAGCTTAATGAAATAAGTGAGATAAAATATAACTGACTTGATTATTATAAATAATTTATCTCAGGCGTTTATGCGGGGCTCGTAAACAAACGATACTAATAACAGTTCTTAGTTAATACTCTACTCATGACAAATCGTTTGACTCGTTTTAAAGAATGACATAATATATATAAAATAAAGTTTGTCGAAATTAGAAAATTAAATAAACTAGAATACGGAATTTCAATTAGATGGTTGTTATTATTATTATTATTATTATTATTATTATTATTATTATTATTATTTTCTTTTTCCGATAAAAATTGGATAGTTATTTGAACAGAAGTGAAGAATCGTTCATGCATTTAGATACGATCTTGACTACTCCTATAATAGGACAAAGCAAAACTATGATTCTTCTTCTATCCACTGCGATTTATGTTCTTCATTGTAATGAACTATGTTGCTAGCTAGTGCGATTTGACTAAGAATATTCTATCTTAATAATATTCATATCTTAATCTTCTATTCATATATATATATATATATTAATATCCCTACATAATCTCACATGTCATATCAAATTTGACAATTTCGTTTTTGCATGGGAATAAACAGTCTCCTTCGCTTTGCTTTATTTGAGCACTACAAAAAGGTCATAGTTTTCTTTCTTTCTTTCTTTCTTTTTTTTTTTTCACGACTTTCTCTATAAATATTATTTATTTATAAATTATAAATTGAAGAAAGTTCATTTCATTCCAGACGATATGGTCAAATGTAGTCCTTTTACTGATCAATATAAAGAGTGAATAAAAACAAGGGCATGCATAAATCAGAAAGCACTAAGGCAGTGACCCATAATTAAAGCTTGAAACAACCCATTTCTTGTACTTAAAAAAAAAAATCTTTTAGGGCCACTTTGTCTTATTTTTTTTATTTTTATTTTATATTGTTTTTATATATAAAGCAATCATTTAACATTAAATTGCAATCACTATAAATATGCCTTCGGGAATTTAATAATGGTGAACAGAAATACTATGATATTTAGGTCACTTAAATATAATAACTAAAAACCCTATTTTTTGTCACTAATCTTTTAGAACCACTTTGTCAATAAAATAACTTATCACCGTCCATTAATTTATATATGACCTCAATATGCGCCGAGACCAGAAAAAATAATTATTACATTAGGTTTATATGTTTACTTAGTATAAATTTATTACCTCCAATCTTGATAGTCCTTGTCCAAGTGAACCCACACTCCCAATATCACACATCTCTTTATTAAATTAGGTACTCTGGAAATTCAAATTAAAAGTTTATTATAACGTAAAGACAAACCCGATATATATTAATTTACAAGAAATAGAAAATTTTGGTCTTGCTTCCTATCGGTTTTTTCGGTTTGGTTAATTTGGTTTTTCGACCGGTTTTGGTTTTGTATTTAGAAAATTTTGATTTTTCGGTTCGGTTTTTGGATTTCAGAAAAAATAACCGAAATAACCGAAAATCAAAATATATTTAATTATATACTATTTATATTTGACAAGTTTATATTTTGTAGTTTATGAAAGTGATTTATTTTAAATAAATCGGCTCATTAATAGTTATAATGATAATAAAGTCCAACAAAATAATTATAATTTTCATAAAAAATAATTAAAAATTATAAATTTTATTTTATAAAGCACTATGTTATAACATTTAATTCATATATATATATATATATATATATATATGGATGTTATAAAAAATATACGAATTACGCATACATGTGAGTAATGTAATTATCATATCATTAATATTTAATATATATGTTATAAGAGTTCATTCCTATATATATGTATATATAATGCATGCATACATATAAATTAAAATCTTTAACGGTTAATCGAAAAATCGAACCGAAAAAAACCGAACCGAAGTGTAAAAAACCGAACCGAACCAAATTAAAATGGTTCGGATATCGGATCAGGCATCTGTAAAACCTAAAACCGAAAAATCGAACCGAAATTTGAAAAAATCGGATCGAACCGTCCAATGAACACCCCTATTATCGTTACTTTACTAGTCCTTGTCCACTATGCAACTTGTATACAATAATATTATAGGCCTAATATATGCACTGTTGCTACGTTATACCCTTTTGCTAATTACGGGCTAATCCTTGTTGTCACAACGTACTAAATATAATAGATTAATTTAATACAAGATATTGAACTTCAAGAATATATATATGAATAGTATTTAGTGCTTCCACTTTTTATTGTCGTCCACAAATTGGATTTTATAAATTATTTAAATCAAATTATTTTTATTTTTGCCCCTTGATCAGTCAAAGACTTCTTTCTCATGATATAATATATATATATATATATATATATATTGTTAAAACTCATCGGATATATCAAGTTTATTTTAATTTAAAACATTGTAAAAAATTAATGTAAATATTTTTAACGTTTATAAATTAATATAAAGAAATCACCAATTAATATAAATATTTTATTTCCATTAACTTTTCAATGTGCTGTGCTGCTATAGATATATTTTATATATTGAGGCAGTTGGGCTATTCCACAAATCAAAGCTAAGCACTTTGTATAAATAATTAGTTGAAATGGGAAAAAGCAAAGCACATTGTATCAAATAATCATTACACTTATACAAGATATAGATCAATTTTTTTTATATTATTTAAATTGTTTATGTGGGCAATTCGGGCTTATCCAAAAATGATGACCGCTCAATCATTTCTCTAGGATTCCTTATTATATATATATATATATTATATCCCAAAAGCATAGACTCATTTAAATTTCATGTAAATTTGATTTTTATATTTTGTTGTCCACATGGACTGACTAGTCAAATCACTCCATCTATCTCCATCCTAATAAAATAAATAAATAAAACAATTTCGAGAAAAACATATAATTTTATTGCATATTAAAAGTATACGAACACAAAGTTCTACCATTATTTCATTCAAAATCCAACCTTCATACTACAATAATTATCTCAAAACCTAATTGAGACTCCAAGGTAGGACATAGGAAACTAAATCTCGATTTTCTTATTTCAAAACCCCACATAAAAAAAAAAAATAATAATAACAAAAAATAATAATAATAAAAAAAAATCGATATTAATCCAAGGGTTTCAAACGGATTTGGACACCATACTTAGGTTTCATCGTAAGGACGATGACCGGCGCGTGTCGATAATTCTCCGATATAGTAAAGCTGAACATCGAAACCAACATGGCCAATATGATCTTAGCTTCCATGAGGGCGAAAGACTGCCCTACGCAATTCCTCGGCCCGGCCGCAAACGGTATGAAATGTCGGCCCGGCCCGAACGATCTATTCGAAAACCGATTAGGGTTGAACTCATCGGCATCTTTGCCCCATATTTCTTTGCTGTGATGGATCGCAAGGACGGGGATCCATATCGAGAGCCCCTTAGGTATGAACATGTCCCCCAAATATATGTCTTCGAATGCCATACGAGGAAGAAGAGACGCAGGCGGATAGAGACGTAGTGATTCGTTGATCACCATGTTTAACTGCATATTTAAATAAACCGAATGTTATCGCATACATATCGGAAAATCGGTAGAAACCCTAATATTGATTTCTTCCTGAAAGGAAAAATAAGCAATTTTGTAAATATTCAGCCATTTTTTGATTGCTTCAGGCAATGAAAGTATGTTTGCTTCAAAAAGAACATTAATTACATTTGTGAAGCAATCATGTTTTTCTTTTCCAAAGCAATCAAAAGGTGGCCGGAAGAATTATAATTTTATGATAAATGGTAAAAACATACTGAAGTAGTTTTGGACGGGACAAGTTAGAGGGCGAAAAGCGAATATCATGAAAGTTATAGGACTATTTTTGAACATGGACAAGTTAGAGGACGAAAAGCGAATAAAATTAAGTTTACTCCTAATAATGAACCGTGGCTGACCACCTAATAGAGTTAAAGTCTTAATTACCACAGTGAGCTTGGATAGATGATCGCCCGTCGGTGAACCGCCATTACAGACCTCCTTAACCTCGGCTCGAACTCGTTCTTGCCAACTAGGGTTTGTTGCAAGGAGCATCACCGTCCAAGTCAGCAGCAAAGCCGTCGTCTCATGGCCCGCGAAGAAAAAGGTTTTGCATTCGTCCATGATTAGCTGCAGATTCAAGATAAACCCATCCTCCGATCTCTTCTTCTTCATCTCATCGAGCAACGTTCCTAACAGATCATTGCCATACGAGCTGCTCCGTCCAATCTCGACGCAGTCCTTTCGGCTCTGTATGATCTCCATCAGCAGCCGTTCGACCTCCATTTTTAGGGTTTTGATCTCTCTGTTGTACTTGCTTGGCAGGAATCTGCATTTATTGTACATAAATAAATCATTTAATTTAATAAAAATTGTATAAAAAAATAGACATAATACATAAAAATAGGTGCAATATAAACCTGCTGCCAGGGAAACACAAATGCCTTGTAGATTGAGCACACAACTGCTGCAGAAGTGTAAGCAAATGAAATATTTGCTTTCCCTTTTCATAATTACAATCAAACTCAGTTCTTGAAATTATATCAGCAGTCAAACGAGTCATATGTTGTCCAATTTCAACCTCTCTTTGTCCCCTTTTCACCCCATTTTCCAGTGATTGGAGCATCTGCTTAGTGCTTTCCACCATGTAGCCCGCATAACTCTATACCACAAAAAAAAAAAAAAAAAAAAAACATAATTTCCAAGAAAAGAAAAAACCCACTCACTTTCTTGAACAAATAATTAATTTTGAATTAAATTAATGCTTATGTATATATGTGTGCTGGAAGTGTATGTCTCCATTGTAATAAAGGGAAAGATTACATTAAATTAAATTTATTACCTTAAGCTTGTCTCCCATGAAAGCTCGAGCCACGATGTGTCTCTGATGATACCAATCGTCGCCATTAGCCATCAATAATCCTCGTCCGATGAAATGCTTCGACCCTTGTTGTTGCAGCCATGATTTTCCAGAAGAAGTACTATACTTCGATAATAATTCTTTGATTAAATCTGTTTCTGTCAAGCACAACCTCGGCTCAACTCCGTTCCAATATATAAACCTTTTCCCTGCAATATACACATACTTGAAGACTTATAATCTACAATTTATCTCAAGAATTAAGTTTTCTTTTTCTTTTTAATTATTATTACCATAAGATTTGGACCATAAGACATAATGGGGCAAGAGGCGACCAACAATGTCATGGCGGATGGTGTCCATGTCTTGAGATGTCGACCTAGCAACGAGCGAAGCCATGTCTAAGATGTTGCCTACGAGGAACCTCGGATTGGGCCCACCAATCCCTTGCCTTTCCATTACTTTCATGATTCTTCTTGGGATTAATAGGTAGCATTTGATCGTCTCGTAAGAAACCCTCGCGATGTAACTCAAGATGATAACGACTGTTGCTCTAATGAAGAGAGCCACCAATTCCATGGTGGAATGGATGATATATCATGTATGTGTTAAAATAAAGTTTTTTTTTTTTTTAATTCTTGTTTTTTTTTTTTTTTGAGTCTTTGAGAGAGAGGAGGAGGAGGAGGAGTAGGGATTTTACTTTTATTTATGGGCTGTGGAGGCTGGGGGAGGCACATGTTTATAGTGTCAATAATGGTGATTAATGACATGATAAGTGGTTATTAAATTATATTTGCAATAAAATATGATGTGGTAATAATTGATTTGAATTTAGTGGTGATGTCCTTCTCATGCATAGTTGGACTTTAGGAATTGTGTAATTAAATGATCGATATGGGTACTAAACATCAATATATTATCGTTGTAAGAATTTAAAAATTGTGATTTGAATTTAATGGTGAGTGGGCAACTTTTTATTGTAATTGGAAATTCAAATATAATAATCGAGCACCTTAGGATTTGATCTAACGACTCCAATATGAGAGACGAAAAGTGGCCTTTAGTGTTAGGCAAAGGGTTAGTGGCAGAAACTGATGGAGTTGACCTAATTATAACTTGGAAGATAAAAATTCAGAATTTATATACTATATATATACACATACAAACACACAGTGTGGCGCTTGTTATTATATTTTTTATTCATTTTTTATTTTATTTATTTCATTTGTTTTTGCCACTATTTTTCTATGTATTTTCTGTTTTTTTTTTCTTTTTACCCCTTTTTTTTTTGTTTTATGTGGATAAGATCTATCAATGCAGCTTTTTTGAAAAATTATAGGTGAATATATTTTATTTATATTGTTAAAAATAATACTGTTTTAATTTCACGTTGACTATTATATTTTATTTATATGATTAAAAATAATACTATTTTAATTTCACGTTGACTATTATATTTTATTTATATGATTAAAAATAATATTATTTTAATTTCATGTTGAATATTATATTTTTATTTATATTTTATCATTGTGTTTGTTTTGTGGTGATCATCTTCTTGGCCAATCATCATTGTGTTTGTTTAGCCTAAGTAATGAGACATCACCGGAATGAAGTTATCTTTTCAATTATTTTTTGGACAAAATTACCGCTTATATTTAATATATGTTTCTTATATAAAATTATTCCTATTTTTAATTACATAACTAACCGTCAAACTCTAAAAAATAAATTTAATAATTAGCGTGAAATTAAAATATATTATAATATCACTTTGTTATGCATAATGAAATATCACCCCAAACAAACACAGTGATTACATATCATCATAATGTCATATTACCACAAACAAACACCCCCACACATTTTCAGTTTACAAGTTGGATGTAATTTTCAGTAATTTTAAGTATTTCAATGTATGCAAGTTGGAAGTAATTTTCGATTTATGTAAGTTTAGATATTTATAAGTTAAACGGATTTTTGGTTTATGCAAGTTTAAGTATTTTGTTACCATGGTAATGAGCATTCAAAAATAATAAAACAATAAAAAAATGTAGAAAAAATAATGGAAGAAAAAGAACCAAAAATAAAAATAAAATAAATAATGAATAAAAAATAAAAAGACAGAAGGGGACCAAATTATGTTGATTGGCTAAGAAATCTGAGGATCGTCCTCAGATTGGAAAAATTGGAGTATGTCTTGGACATCGAGGAGCCTTTGACTCCCAATGCTAATTCGACAGAGCAAGACCTGCAGTTCCACGATAAGTGGGTTGAGGATGCTGGCAAGGTCCACTCCTACATGCTATCGGCTATGAGCCCAGAGTTGCAGCGTCAGCATGAGCTCATGAGTGTTAAAGAGATACATGTGCATTTAGCTGGGCTTTATGGTGAGTCGTCTAGGAGCGCTCGCTACGGCATCACGCATAGTCTCTTCAACACAAAGCTCGCAGAGGGTTGTGATGTCCATGCTTATTTACTGAAGTTGAATGAGTATATGGAGCGATTGGATGCGCTGGCATTTGGTTTACCTCACGAGGTGAAGATCGACATGATACTGCAGTCCCTCCCACCATCCTTTCACCAGTTCGTGGTGAACTGCAACCTGAAAAATTGGGAGAATTCGATACCTGACCTGATCAATCAGTTGGTTGCAGCCAGTACTCAGTATCGCAGCGATAAGGGTAAGGGTAAGGAAGTGGCGCTTGTTGCGACTACTCGGTCCAAGGGGTCGAAGAAGAAGCCGAACAAGCACAGCGGGCCTAAGGGTAGAATTGCCAAGAAGGTGAAATACAAGAAGGCTGTCAAGTCGGGCGCAAAGTCCACGGACAAGTGCCTCCACTGCCAGCAGCTGGGTCACTGGAAGCGCGATTGTCCTAAGCTGAAGGCGTCATCTGATGCTTCAGGTAAGCAATTAGTTTTCGAAGCTAATTATTCTGTGTATTCTACTTCATGGATACTTGACTCAGGGGCTAGCTCCCATATTTGTGTTTTGAACCAGGGTCTGGAACAAAGTAGGAAGCTTCGAGCTAGTGAGGTCTCGATTAACGTCGGCAGTGGACATAGTGTTGCAGCAACGCACGTGAGATCGAAGACTTTGCTTTTATCATCTTTGCATTCTTTAGTACTTTCTGATGTTTTGGTTTTGCCCAAGGGCTTAAAAACATTGTTTCGATTCCTGTTTTGAGCAGACTTGGTTATGAGTTTCGATTTATTGATGATGTTTGCCATATTTATTTTAGAAATGAAAACGTTGGAAAGGCGACGTTAATAAATGGTTTATATTACGTCAATCTAAAAGATAAGGTGGAAACTGTAAACGCAATTACCAACTCGTCGACGGGGTCGAACGAGCGATACATCTGGCATCTATGATTGGGTCACGCAGGTGAAGCGAAGATTGACAAGATGGAAAAGGACGGCCTGATTCGCACAGCGAAATCAGGCCCGATCCCAACTTGTCAGTCTTGCATCCTAGGCAAAATGACCAAGTCACCCTTCACAGGAACTTTTACTAGGGCCACAGAAGTGTTGGGTTTAATCCACACTGATGTATGCGGACCGTTTAGAGTAACGGCCTGAGGTAATTGCCGCTACTTCATTACGTTTACGGACGATCAGTCCCGCTACGAGACTGTCTATTTGATGAGACAAAGTCCGAAGCTTTTGAAATGTTCAAGGAGTATAAAGCGTTAGTGGAGAAGCAAACTGGCAAGGTCATTAAAGCCGTTCGATCAGATCGAGGCGGTGAATATATGAGCCTTGAGTTCGATGCATTTCTCAGAGAAAATGACATTGTAATACAGTTCTCACCTCCTGGCACGCCATAATTAAATGGCGTAGCCGAGCGTTGAAACCGAACGCTTTTGGATATGGTTCGGTCGATGATGAGTTACACAGATCTCCCCATTTCGTTATGGGATTATGCTTTAGAGACAGCAGCCTATATCCTTAATAGGATATATACTCGTTCTGCCGACAGGATCCCTTACGAAGCTTGGCATAATCGTAAGGCAAGCCTGAATCACATTAGGATCTGGGGTTGCCCCGCCTTTGTGAAAAAGTTACAGGCAGACAAGTTAGAATCAAGGTCGATTATGGCCAGATTCGTCGGATACCCCGAGGACTCAATGGGGTACTACTTTTACGTTCCAGACGAACACAGGGTGTTTGTCGCTTTACGCACCACCTTCATGGAAGAAGAGTTCGTTAGCGAAGGCGGTAAAGGGCGTGAAATAACTCTTGTTGAGTTGAGCGACGAATCAACACCAGTTATTCAAGAGTCGTTAGACGACGTTCCAGAAAACCCGGCTCTGCCGCAATTACGCAGGTCTAGTAGGATATCTCAAATACCTGAGAGATATGGTATGGTACACGTCGAGTATCGGGATGCTGCGATTGAGGGATGCGTCGGGGATGATCCCATCACCTACGACCAAGCAATTACCGGTACAGACTCCCTCAAGTGGCTTGAGCCTGTGCAAGCCGAAATGGACTCTATGTATTCAAACCAGGTTTGGACACTTGTAGACCTACCCAATGGTTTTAGACCGATCGGGAACAAATGGATCTACAAGAAGAAGATTGGATTTGACGGACAGGTGGAAACGTACAAAGATAGGCTTGTAGCGAAAGGGTATAGTCAAAAAGAGGGTATTGACTATGAGGAGACCTTTTCACCAGTCGCGATGAATAAGTCTATTCGCATTATGCTTGCGATAGCAGCATACTATGACTATGAGATCTGACAGATAGACGTAAAGACCGCGTTCCTAAATGGATTCCTCCAGGAGGAGATCTATATGGAACAACCCAAAGGTTTTACGTCAGATGCAGATGCTCGAAAAGTATGCAAGCTGAATCGGTCCATTTATGGACTGAAACAAGCTTCAAGGAGTTGGAATATTCGATTCGATGAAATAGTTAAGAACTACGGATTCATAAAGAACGAAGATGAGCCATGTGTTTACAAGAAGGCCAGTGGGAGCAAGATGTCGTTTCTAGTATTGTACGTAGATGATATCCTTTTGATAGGAAACGACATTGGGATGCTCTCAGAGGTCAAAGTTTGGCTTTCGACCGAATTCTCTATGAAAGATCTAGGAGAAGCGATCCATATTCTAGGAATACGCCTATTTAGAGATAGGGCAAAACGGTCAATTGTTTTATCCCAGATACTTAGATAAAGTCCTTAAAAGATTTAAGATGGACGACTCTAAGAAAGGGTTCCTACCTATGAGGCATGGGATTCATCTCTCAAAGGCTATGTCTCCTCGTAACGAGGTACAAAGACAAGAGATGAGTGGAGTCCCCTATGCTTCAGCTGTGGGTAGCCTGATCTACGCGATGCTTTGCACGCGACCAGACATAGCGTACGCTGTGAGCGTAGTGAGTAGGTTTCAGGCCAACCCTGGTAAGGAACATTGGGCGGCAGTAAAGACAGTCTTTAAGTACCTTAGAAGGACTAAGGACTTGATACTGATTTACGGCCCATGAGAATTAGAGGTAGATGGTTATACGGATTCGGACATCCAATCAGATGTGGATAACCGAAAGTCTACTTCGGGTTTTGTATATACGCTCAATGGTGGCGCAGTAACTTGGAAGAGTTCCAAGCAAAGCACGACTGCTGATTCCACCACTGAGGCGGAGTATATAGCGGCTTCAGAAGCTGCCAAGGAGGGTGTTTGGATACGCAAATTCTTAGAAAAACTGCAGGTGGTACCTAGCATAGTGGATCGCCCGTTACCATTGTGGTGCGACAATAGCGGAGCGATCGCACAAGCTAAGGAACCCCGTGCTCACAGTAAGTCCAAGCACATAGAGAGAAAATACCACGTGCTACGTGGGTTCATTGAGAATGACTCTATATCCGTGCAGAAGACCGCCTCAGCAGAAAATGTGGCGGACCCATTCACGAAGCCACTGCCATTCACGAAGCCACTGTCTCAGGCAGTGCTAGATCGTCACCTCGATAAAATGGGGTTGAGATACTATAGCGCGTGACATTAGTGCAAGTGGGAGATTGTTGAGGTTTATGCCCTAGATGCCGTACTAGGATTAGATAGTACGAGGGCATTTATGTAGTTTTGATGTGTTTAACATTTGTAATTGAATTATTTGATAATAAAATTACGCTCTATTTTTGTCGATCTTAGTTTTGACAAATAATACAAAAGGCAGATTATTACTTCGTCTAAATAAATTAACCTTGCAGTCGGATAATAAGACGAATTAATAAAACCCCAATATTTACAGTCCGGTTACTTATTCTGTGGGGATAGAGAGGGGGCACCAGTAAGCTGACATACTGTAATAATTAAATTAAGTCCACAAGTCTTAGTCTCCAGTAGGGTGACTGGATTGACGAGTACGACTTGTTTGTCGACGAGTCCAAAATGGTTGTGCCAACCATTCACTTGGGAAGTGGGAGCTCGTGACATTGATACAAGACAAATCAGGGGATTGTCTGTATTTGGACACTGACTCGTAATCGAACGATCACACGCTTGTAAAGTCGCTGATCGATCGATTGACTATAGTAGTCTACGTGAACCTTAGACCGAAAGGGTTAACTCGGGGTTGGTCTTAAGGTCTTGATTAGTCACTAGTTTTCTATGCCCGAATTGCATGAAGCATGGGTCAGCGGCGAAATGCGATCTTGACTTTTCGAGGTGATTGCCGGTTATACCGTTGAGCGGGATTTACGGCCTTGATTAAATTCAGGGTTAACGTCCTATGCAGTTTCGATGTGCGGGAATTTACCTAAGCCTCTTGCCAGAGTACATAACTGACTCACGAGTGTCGTGGAGGGCAGTTTTGTAAATGTCACCGACATGAACATCATAGAGTCGAGTCCTGTAAGTTCGACTACGCGTGACTTTCACTCGACCGGGACAAACGTAAAGGGTTTATACGTAGTACGATAATCTATAGTTGGTTCGTGAATTATACCTATTAGTACTCAACTCGGGATCGGTTCGGTACCACGGGGCTGGCTAGGTGAATACCAAACTCCTGGATTCCTCCGAGAGCCGGTTGAGACGAACCAAGAGTGTCGGGCTTAAAAAGGGCAACCGACACAACGTCTATGTGAGAATAGAGCAGGCTGGGGCCTGGAATGAGAGATTAGGGTTTGGAGCTTGGCCGAAACCCTAAATGGCCGAAAATGTGGTAAAATCGCGTGAGGGGCAAAATAGTCTTTTCACCTCACGAAATATTTTTGAAATATAATATTGGATATTTAATATTTAGTATATGATTTAAATATGATTTAAATCTTTATTATTGTTTTGGAAAAATAATAATATTTAATTTGAGATTAAATAAAATATATATTAGATATATATATAATTTTCGATTTTAATATAGTATTAATTTCGAAAATAATAAATATATTTATATTGGATATTATATATTATAACTATACTAAATATAGAATTAAATATTAATTTATTTAATATTAATTTGAATTTGAATTTTTAATTTAAATTCAAAAGAGAAAGACCAAGTCAACAAGTGACTTGATATGCTTGGAGTGGGTGAGAAACTTTCTCCCCACTCCAAGAAGAATTCGGCCACACCCTAAGGGGTATAAGTAGGGTTTTTCATTGGCAAAAAGAGAAAACCCTAAAAGCATTTTCTCCTCCCTCTCTCATCTCTCTCGTCTCTCTCTCTCACTCTCTCCCTCTCGCTCTCGGCTGCCGCGTGTGAAGAGGAGGCTCCGCCGACCTCGCTGTCCTAGCCGCCTCAAGCAAGGTTCGGTCGTGACGTTGTAAGGTGCCGGCGTGACGCTCTTGCCCCGTTCGTGCGCGTAAAGGTGCTAGGAGAGGGATACAACATTCCGGGGAATAGAAGGGTTCGTAGCTAGCCATCTCCTTTGGTTTTCGACAAGGTATTATGGCTTAAAACCCTTCTTTCGTGTTCTTATCTTCTCGTGTTAATACCGAGCGGTCCAAGGGAAGGCGGGAATCCCTAAAAGTTTTAAAATTCCGCCGTTCAACGAACGAGGGCCTCGGGACCCTACCGGGATTCCCAATACCAATAACTTGTCATTCGACGTTGAATATCACGAATAACCTTCATGTTCTAAAATGTCACTTTTAATCCCAATGTTATTGATTTTGGGCCGTTTTGCTGCACGGGTGAACTTAATCATTAGTCTGGACGAAATTTAACACTTGAAACACACGTGATTTCATTTTATTCGACTCAAAACAATCGATTTTCATATTCCAACCGAAAAAAGGTGGCCACGTCGACTTAAATGCAAAATCATTCAATTTTCATAATTTAATTGTTAGTTCGGATTTATACCTTAACTCTTCCCAAATCTTTCACCCATGCTGAAGAAGATGAATGCTGAGTATTTGAGTCGACTAAAATAAAATTATGTGCGTCTTACGTGTTAAATTCCATTCAAATTAATGATTAAATTAACCGGGGGACTAAATAACCCAAAATCGATAACATTAGAAACTAAAAGTGACATATTCGAACATATAGGACCAAAAAGCCCATACACCAAACATTAGGGGACAAAAAAAAAAGAAATTCTTTGCCTAAATATTCCACAACACTAAAAACCAGCACGTAATGTTCATCAGATCAGCAAGAAGTTAGAATACCCACGAATTGAATCCACTCACGGGTTACTCCTCATCGTTCGCCTCTTAATCCTACGGATAGCCTTCCTAACCAAACCGTTGCACTTAAACCCCGAACTGAATCCCAATTGCGAAACCCGTTTGATAGCTTTCAAAAAAGCCATATCGTACCAAATGCTACTGCTCGATGTGTTACTGAACATCTGGAGAGTAGCACGCAAAGGCTCGTTTGTGATCGACATGAACACAAAGGTGTTCGAACGTCAGTTTTTAGTTAGGGATTGTTGAGATTTATATTCTATCTCACATCGGATTATTCTACTAACCCGACTCACTTAATATATTCAAGATGCACATTCACCTATCACCAATTGGTTTTAGGATGAAACAATCGATTTCTTAATAGGGATGTAAGGTGTGGCGTGCTATGAGTTTGCTCCGTTCTTTTTCCGAAAAAGGAGTTTCCACATTAGGGTTGAGAAGAAAAGAGCTTCTGATATAATGGAAAGGGGGCAGTGGTCCTCGCATTTCCTCTTATTTCGATTTGGTCTCGAGAGCTCTCTAAATCGCCCAGACCAACCCATCATCGTTTGTAGCTCCATCGCTTCTCGTTCTCCATCGTTCGTTGCTGCTCTTCGGAAAGTAACCGAGCTCTCCCACTTTGCAGCTATCGTCGGGAGCATCCCCTTCCTCACCGAGGATGGGGGAGTAATAAATTCAATTTTAATCTCGTTTGGCTTTTAATTTTAATTTTTTTTCTTTGGTCTAAGTATTTTACATTTTTTTTCGAATGGGAGCTTCTTGTCTCCCGTTTTAGGAGTGCCCTGTTGTTGCAAGAGTATTTTATTATTATTATTATTATTATTATTATTTTATTGATGATATCGAATTAGATTTAGTTGTGATTTTTTTTAGGGTAGAGATATTTTTAATTTCCTTTAAATTATGTTTTCTTGTTATTGTCCAGCATTATTTTCGTTCATTCGTGATTAATTAAAATATCCCGATTTCGATTTTCTTGATTATCATCGTCTACACTCTCACAAATTGGTCCGACCTGCCACGAACCACAACACATGGCACACAATTTTGGATCAGTATATGCCTCTGATGAGATTACACATGGAGGAACGAGTAGAGAAGACGATGAACGAACGGTTCGAGGCCACGAACGAAAGAATAATCGGACAACAGAAATTAGTATATGATTTCATCAACGGTAGGTCGGGAGCTCAGGCACCAGTTGTTGTGCTAACACAGATTCAATCATATCAACGTCGCTCAATCAGCTCCACAGATTCAATCAAAAGCCGCGGAGCAACATCTTTTGCGTGGTAATATGCAATGCATGCATGGTCTGCATTCTTCATTGGTGCTCCGTCCCATTTTCATGGTTCTATACCACATCAAGAATCCTTCAATATTGCATTGCAGCCTCCATCAAATCAAGTTTCAGACATATCCATTCCCTATAATAAAACAGTTTCCTTCGACCAATCCATGTGTTCCTCCTATGCAACCACCAAATCAAAAGCTGCACCTCATCAAATTGCTAAGCAGAAGTCTTCATCTGCTCTACAAAGCCCGTCTCATTTTGCACCTGTACTACCTCAGATGCCACAGTATGTTGTACCTCAAAAGCAGCATTCTCGGGATCATCCTTTGAGATCAACTACGAAGAAGCAAAAAGGATATCCCGGCCACATATGCTACCAAACTTCGGCTGGAGGGCGGGTTCAGCTTGCTAAAACTTCCTCCAGGACAGTCGTCATATACGCCAGCAATTTTCGAATTTCTACCTTGAGGACAAGGCTGTTTCGAGGGGTGGATAATGTTACGAGAGTATTTATTATTTATTTATTTATTTATTATTTATTATTATTATTATTATTATTATTATTATTATTATTATTATTATTATTGTTGATTTGAATTAGATTTAGTTGAGATTTTTTAGAGTGGAAATATTTTAAATTTTCTTTAATTTAGGTTTTCTTGTTATTGTCCACCACTATAAAAGTGAGTGAAATAGTACAAGACGATCATTCATCGGGTTTGAGAAAAGTTAAAGGCCGGGGTTTAATCTTGGTTGGTTATTAGGAAAGTTATTAAGAAGGCTATGGCTTGTTTTGTTTTCATTCGTTCGTGATTAATAAAAACATCATGATTTCGATTTTTTTGTTTATCACCGTCTACATTCTAACATCAGTCCTCTTCATAAGGTGGTATTTCCCAACTGTTTGGGTTTCGAAGTTTCAAGTTGAAAGATCTTGAAGACTTTTCTTCTACTTTATTAGCATGTTTGAGAATCTAGATTCTATTTATTTTCATAAGTTTCTTAGTAAATCTTTGAAATCATTATTTTTGAAATTTGGTGTTGTGTGATTCATCTTGTTCCATTGGTGTGGAACGAACGTTTCTGTTTGAGTGTTTGTCTGCATTGAATGGAGGGGTATGTTCTCTTTGAATGGATGTGTCTATCTCTACTGGCATTGTGATGTGACCAGAGGGTTCGTGGCTGTGAAGTTTGTTGGGAATCCCGGTAGGGTCTCCGGGCCCTCTTTTCTTGAACGGCGGAATTTTAAAATTTTTTTGGGATTTCAACCTTTCCCTTGGACCGCTCGGTATTACACGAGAATATAAAACACAAAAGGAAAGGTTTTAGCTATTATACCTTGACGAAAAACCAAGAGGGTGGCTAGCTACGAATCCTTCTAATCCCGAGATGTCGTATCCTTTTCCTAGCACCACAAGCTCACGAACGGAGCAAGATCGTCACGCCGGCACCACACGAACGTCACAGCGAGTCCTTGCTTTAGACAGATAGGCCAAGAACACCCGGCACATCTTCACACACACGCGCGTGGCCGAGAGAGTGAGAGAGGGAGAGAGCTCGAGAGTTTGAGAGAGAGAAGATGAGAAAACCCTAGATCTTTTTCTTCTTTTGCCACACAATGACTTAGGGTTTTTTAAAATAAAAAAACCCTATTATAGTCTAAGGGGTGGCCGAATTCTTTGAGTGGAGTGGGAAGAAAGTTTCTCACCGACTCCAAGTCATACCAAGTCTCTTTTACTTGGTTTGGTTGACTTGGTCTCTTTCAAATTCAAACTCAAATTCAAATTTGAATTAATAGTAAAGTAAATTAATATATATCCTAATTTCGTATATTTAAAGATATAATATCCAATATATATTTAATATTTTCGAATTGTATACTATATAAATCGAACTTATATATATATATCTAATATATATTTAGTTAATTTCAAATTAAATTAGATTTTCTAAAACAATAATAAAGATTTAAATAAGATTTAAATCATATACTAAATATTAAATATCCAATATTATATTCAAAATATTCGTGAGGTGTGAAAAGACCATTTTGCCAGTCACTTGATTTAATCACAGTCAATCGAATCTTTCGGCCATTTTAGGGTTTCGGCCAAGCCCCAAACCCCAAATCTCAATCCAGGCCCAACCTGCTCTATTCTCATATAGACGTTGTGTCGGTTGCCCTTTTTAAGCCGACTCTCTTGGTTCGTCTCAACCGGCTCTGGGAGGAATCCAGGAGTTCGGTATTCACCTAGCAAGCCCCGTGGTACCAAATCGATCCCGAGTTGAGTACGAATATGTATAATTCACGAATAGACTCTAGATTGTCATCCTACGAATAAACCCTTTACGTTTGTCGGTCGAGTGAAAGTCAGCGTAGTCGAACTTACAGAACTCGACTCTATGATGTTCGTGTCGGTGACATTTACCAAATGCCCTCCACCACTATCGTGAGTCAGCTTTGAGCTCTGGCCAGAGACTTAGGTAAATTTCCGCACATCAAAACTGCATAGGACGTTAACCTCGAATTTAATCAAGGCGTAAATCCGCGATCAGCGGTATAACGGGCAATCACGTCGAAAAGTCAAGACGCATTTCGCCGCTGACCCATGCTACCTGCAATTCGGGCCTAGCAAACTAGTGACTAATCAAGACCTTAAGACCAACCCCGAGTTAACGCTTTCGGTCTAAGGTTCACGTAGACTACTATAGTCAATCGATCGATCATCGACTTAACCAGCGTGTGATCGTTCGATTACGAGTCAGTGCCAAATACAGACAGTCCCTGATTCCTTGTATCAATATCACGGGCTCCCACTTCCCAAGTGAACGGTTGGCACAACCGTTTTGGCCCGTCGACAAATAAGTCGTACTCGTCAATCTAGTCATCCTACTGGAGATAAGATTGTGGGCTTAATTTAGTATTACAGTGTTTCAGCTCTGGTGCCCCCTCTCTGTCCCACAGAATCAGTAACTGAACTGTAAGTATTAGGATTTATTAATTCGTCTTATCTACCCGACTGTAAGGTTATTTATTTAGAGAAGTAATAATATGCCTTGTTCTTTTGTCATAACTTAAATAGACAAAAATAAAGTAATTCCATTATCAAATATTCAATTACAATCGTAAACACTACAAAATTACACTAATGCCCTCGTACTATCTAATCCTCGTACGGCATCTAGGGCATAAACCTTAACAAAGTTATCGTTTAAAAAAAGTAATTGGGAGAGAGAGAGAGATGAGAGAGAGAGAGAGAAGGAAACATATAAAGTTGCCCTAACTTAACTTCTTGAGTCTTTGTGCGAATCAGTAATAAGTATACTCCGAAGTGCGAGCAGACGGAACCAATGTTTCTAATTGGGGGGGCGATATTACTAAATTATGAGAAATATCTAACTTCGTGGTAAAATCAT